>JANUYF010000004.1:120986484-122437317 GCA_026167975.1 Phrynosoma blainvillii
AAGAAGGAAAATAGAGGAAAAGCCATTAGAAGCAGGGTAAGATCCACATGTTCATGCTCCCCATCTATGAATGTCTCACAGGAAACAGCCTTGCCAATTGCCCAGCCGTGATTTAGTACCCATAATTCTTTTGTTAGCATGCACCCAACTGCTTTGCTGTCCGCCCAGTTATCACCGTAGATGCTTGTGGCTATCCATACCTACATACATCTACACCACAGAAAAAGCCTCCCTTTCAGCTATCCTTAAAGCTCCCTTTGCAAAGAAATGCACCCCCGACACCAGCCCTTGGTAACCATTTTAAATATATATATATATATATATATATATATATATATAGACATGCACACCCGCACCCTGCACACACAAGAGGCAATACCACAGAGGCAAGGGAGAAATTAGCAAATTACTAAATTGTTCCAAAGGAAGCACAATACCATGCCTCCCATTTTTATGTGGCACTCTCAGCTTATTGTACAGCAGTATTACTATTGCAAAGTATTTAGTTTAAGTTAAAGAAAGCTAAGGCCAGGAACACAAAGGAAGGAGATGAACCTACCCGGCGATAGTCCCCAAGGCACACTGTTCTTGGAAGAAGCACGCTATCTATTGCAGTGATGACCTCAATGCATATGATGTAGGCTGTAGAGACCCCAATCTGGAAGTGCCTTGCCACTCTCCTGTAGTTGAGGAGGGCAGAAAGCCACCAGATGGTGATCGCCACCCTCTCTTCCACCGAGATGGCCCTCCTCATCTGGGTGTCCTCGGCCTGGAGGTGAGGGCGCAGAGCCTCTGCTATTTCGAACAAGGTGGATCTGGACATTCAGAAATTTCTTATCCACATGTCCTCGTCCCAGAGTTGAAGCACCTCATCTGCCCACCAGTTCCGGATGACTTGTGGCCTGACCCACCACCGGCGTGGACGGGGGACAGTGCTGGCATGGAAACCCCGGCCCAAGCGGCTTGGTCGTCCTGAAATCCTCCATAACAGCTGATGGGCTATGCAGCCTGTTGTGATGCCACGCCGCCTCATGAAGTGATGGACCCCAGCCAGCACAGTCCTGCGCCTTGCCCTGTGATCCTGCTCCTCCTTCTCCAGCTCTACCTGCAACTCACGGATTAGCAGAAGAGCAGACTCCATTCTCTTCAGAAGCGGCACCTCTCTCGCACAGCAAAGGAATGGCGACCGGACGGCAACGGCGATTGAAAAGCAATAGCGCTGCAGCGACGGAAGTGACGAAAATCGCATGCGACAGTTGCGGCGAGCATTCGTTTTACTGCGCATGTGCAAGAACTTCTTTTGCCGGATCGAGGCAGGCATCCTCGGACTTGTATGTGAACAGGAGTTCCGGCTCCCAGGAGCGGAGTGTCGCTAATTCCGCAAGGATGATAGTTGCGTCTGAACGGTAATTCCGTCTGGCGGGGTCTATACCAGAATGGCTCCAGCTAGATTCCAGCATGCTCTAATGCCGCCTGTCTGCCGGTTTCAGACCCTAGTGTGAAAACGTCCCCTGTGTGTGTGTTTGTGTGAAAACTCCTCAAGCTAGTAGATTACTGAGAAAATAGGCAAGCCTATTACAGTTGTTGTTTCAAAACCTGCAAGAACATACATAGCAGAAGACATTTTCATTTGAGAAAATATTTGGATTTCTCCCCGTAACCTCCCCTGTCCAAAATATTTTTTCTCCAAATATTACTAAACCTGGAGGAGGGAGCTAGGTGTGGTCTTTTTTCTTTTTCTTTTTTTTTTTAGCAAAGAGTTTTGCAGTGATTTAGCAATAGCAGCTTTATTTATACTCTGCCTCGTACCACACTAAGCAGTCTCTAAGCAGTTTACAACTATAAGCTAATTGCCCCCAACAATCTGGGTATTCATTTTAGTGACCTATGGAAGAATGCAAGGCTGAGTCTGTTCGGTTTTGGTGGAGTATTTGTAAATCCAGCAGAATCAGGAAGCAAAAATCCAAGCTTCTAAATGTTGAGCTTTATTGTTGAAAGAATAATATGCAAAGTAAAACACAGACCATAAAGCATTACATCTTGCAGATGTCGCTAAACGGGAACAAAACTACAGATCCATGTTTGCAGATCTTAAGGCTACATTGTGAAGCAGTATAAACATATTATAGATCCATTGAGAAGTAAAGAAAAAAAAGTGTGATCCAAATGGAAGCAAATAATAATATCAATGCCTAACACAAAGTTTCTCAGCCCAGCCCCTCTCCACCTTTTGGGTGTTAACCTTCAGGTTGATTGGATGATCTGTATGTGACGTATGCTAACCCAACCTCTTGTTGTTCATCTTTCACCATGCAATCTATTTTCCCATAACAACGTTTATTATTGTTTCCTTATGTAAACAAGGTTGCTTTCCCATCCAGTGGTTTCTGTATTGTTTTGTCTTTCTAGCCATCTGGACTGAGGTGTTGTGTTCGGCCTAGAAGCATGTTCTCAAGTGGAAAAATACAGACACACACATCTTTACATTTCACCTTTGACTGCATAGCCCAGGGGTAGGCAACCTTTCCCCTTTAAGGGCCGAGGGACTTCAGCTCCCAGAATCCCAGGAGCTATTGGCCAACACGGGACTATTGGCCAACATGGCTGAGGCTTCTGGGAGCTGAAGTCCCTCGGCCCTTAAAGGAGAAAGGTTGCCTACCCCTGGCATAGCCCATCTATTCTCTGACAATCCCCTCCTGAAATGTATGGATGTGTGTATGATGTACACTAATATATGTTGTGGAACTAATTTAGCACGGTTGCTAGGTCTATATACTTATGATGACATTCCAAGTAGACGAGACATCTGGTCATGTCTATCAATTGTCAATGCCTTTGTCCAAATGTCTGCTAAATTTTGTTTTGATTCTATATACTTTCTGTACCAATTCTCTGACATTTTGTTATCTAACTCCAATGTACTTTGTTCTGCACTTCAGGTTTTCTGCCTCTGCCACGGCAATGCATGATTGAGAATCTTCATTGATCAAAACTGGTTCAGCACAATCCTGATTCAAATCCTGCAACAACTGTCTAATCCATTCAATCTCATTAACTAATTCTGATAGTGCTGCGAACTCTGGTTCACTTGTACTTTGTGCTACATATCCCTGTTTTCTACTTCTCCATACAATTGCACTCTCTCCAAACTTGATCAACAAATCTGTCACTGACTTTCTGTCATGTAGCTCTGAAGCAAAAGAACTATCCACAAAGCATTCAAGTCCAACCTGACTGTTCTGTATCTTCAATTTTCTGTCCAAGCTACCTTTCAGGTATCTCAACAAATGTTTCAGTGCAGTCCAATCTTCAACTTTTGGACAATTTGTTTTCCTACTAAACACACCAACGGCAAACAAAATGTCAGGCTGAGAATTACAAGGTATAAATATCAAACTCCCAACAAGGCTTCGATACAACTCTGGATTTTCAAACTCTTTAGTACCTTCATCATTTACATATCCAACTGACATAGGACTTTTCACTACTTTTGCATCCTGCAATCCACACTTCTCTATCAAACTTTCAATCTTTTTCTGTTGACTCAATAAACAACTGCCATCTTCAGTCCATTGCACTTCAATTCCAAGATAAGATCTGAGAGGACCTAGATCTTTCACAACAAATTTCTTTGACAATTCCTTCCTCACTGTCTGAATCTCTTGTTTTGACTTAGCTGCCACACATAAGTCATCAACATAAATCACTAATGTCACATCTCCTTTTGTGTAAACACACGCATCAGCAATGCTGCGTTTGTAACCAAGCTTCACAAGCTCTTCATGAATGCAAAGATTCCAACTCCTAGCACTCTGTTTCAAACCATACAAAGCCTTTTTCAACTTGTACACCTTTCTATCACTATTTTGCTGAAATCCCAAAGATTGTTCCATGTACACAGTTTCCTCAAGACAAGCATTCAAGTATGCAGTCTCAAAGTCAAAATGCTGCACCAACTGACCCTTTCTTGCTGCTAAAGCCAAAACCAATCTTAGACTTTCAGGCTTTGGGTTGGAGAAAACATTTTGTCAAAATTTTCAAATCTCTGCTGTGCAAATCCCTTTGCTACCAATCTAGCCTTGTATCTCTGACTACCATCAGGCATCAACTTTCTTTTGTACACCCATTTGCAGCCAATCACTTTGTGATTTGTAGGTCTATCAACAATTTCAAACACATATTTGTCTGTCAAAGATTTGAACTCCTGCTCCATAGCAGACTCCCATTTCAATCTTTCCTCATCAGGACAATTCTGCATTTCTTTGTAACTTTCAGGTTCAGCAACTACAACTGTGCAAGCCCTAGCTTCCTGCACAACAAAACGATCTGGTGGTTTTTGAATTCTTTGGGTGTGTCTTGGGATGACTGTTTTTGTTCTACCTTCCTCATCTTCAGTATCAGAACTTGTGTGAGGTTCCCTATCTCTGTGTCTCCTAGTTTCAGTCATTCTGGGTGCCTGTGGTCGGGTTTGTGTTGTCTTATCTGATGCACTTGCTTCACTGTCTGAAGAAGCAGACTCCTGTTTCACCACCCCTCCATTTCTCCTGTTTCACCATCCCTCCATAACTCTCCCAATCTCAGAAAAACTTCTTTGTTGGAGTGCACATTTTCCCAACCCAAATGTTTCTCAAAATTGGCGCTTCTTGAAAATAATATTTCCCTTCCTCCAAGGTGAAATCTACAACTATTCCCAGAATAACCCAGAAACATCAATCTTCTCCACTTGGGCTGATTTTTCTTTCTGAAAGCAGCTAGCACATAGACATTTGCATATTGCCCAAACACTCTAAAGCAAGGGTAGGCAACCTTTCCCCTTTAAGGGCAGAAGGACTTCAGCTCCCAGAATCCCAGGAGCTATTGGCCAACATGGGACTATTGGCCAACATGGCTGAGGCTTCTGGGAGCTGAAGTCCCTTGGCCCTTAAAGGAGAAAGGTTGCCTACCCCTGCTCTAAGGTATTTCAAATTAGGTGCTCTTTTGTAAAGCATGTGATAAGGAGTGTTTTTTACAGCTGAGTTCCAAGTGCAGTTTGCCAGAAAGTTAGCTGTAAGAATCGCCTCCCCACAGAGGTTCTCAGGAGCATTTGCATCTAGCATCATGCAATCTTTTATCTATTTCAAGATGGCTATTCTCCTCTCCGCAATTCCATCCTCCTGAGGAGTCCTAGGGTTAGTTGTGTAGTGTCTAATCCCCTTTTTCCTTAGCCAATTTTCCAAAGTGTGAGACAAGAATTCTCCTCCTCTGTCTGCGATCAAAGACCCCACTTTGAAATCAAATTCCCTTTCAACCATGTTCACCCATTCTTTAAATCTTTCCTCTGCTTCACCCTTCTCTTTCAGAAGTATCACATAAGAAAACCTAGTGAAGCGATCCACAATCACCATGAAATATTTGCTGCCCCCTAGTGTCGCAACCATGGGACCAGAAACATCACAATGCACAGCCTCAAATGGACGTTTGGCTATAAATTTGCTTCGCTTTGCCACAGGATAAGCTTTCAACTTAATCCTGCTGCAAACTGAGCATTCCAGGTGATTTGAACAGGGTGACATTTTAAAATCTGGACAAATTTCCTCCAGCTTCACAAGACTTTGAAAACCAACATGACCCATTACTCTATGAAAATAATGAATGCAATTTGAATGCAAAGGCTCATTTTGTACAACTGCACATTCTGCCTTATCTACCATGTAGTACATTTTGTCTTTCTTTACAGCTTTTGCACAAACTTCCCCATCTTTGGAAATTAAGCATTCCTCCCCCACAAAACCCAGTGTATACCCTTCTGTGGTCAAAGCAGACACACTAACTAAACAGTTTTGTAATTTAGGCACAAACAAAACATTATCAAAAGTTTTACCAAACCCAGGAATGTAGACAGTTCCCATTTCATGGATTTCTCTTGCTGCCCCATCAGCTAGAGCAGGGGTAGGCAACCTCAGGCCCGGGGGCCGGATGCAGCCCCGCGAGGCCTTTGGACTGGCCCTAGCCGGTCCTACCGCCGCCGCCGCCCCCATGATGATATTGATTATTGTTGTTATTACTTGTTCTTGGGGTTTTCTTGGCAAAATCTCCACAGGGGTTTTGCCATGGCTTTTCTGGGGCTGAGAGAGTGTGCATGCATTTTTTAAATTTTTTTAATTCTATTTATTTATTTATTTTGCTGCTTCGGCCCCCCCAATTGTCTGAGGGACAGCAACCTGGCCCCCAGCTCAAAAAGGTTGCCTACCCCTGAGCTAGAGCGACCGAGTTCACTGTGGAGGGCTTCTTGCTTCTGAGTAGCTCAGGATCATTTACCATATTTGCTGTAGCACTGGAATCGAGGATGGAATTTTGGCTTTTAGCATGTTGAGTCACACTGTCGCAGCCTTGAGTAATAGCTGCAGTTCCTTTGTTTCCCCCAAAAGTATGTGCTTGGTGTTGATTCCTCTTCTTGTTGTCTGCTGCAAGCTTCCTGCAGTCCTTCCTTAGATGACCTGCCTTCTTGCAGTAGTAACAAATCTTTCCTCTGGAAACAGCTGCCTTTTCAGTCTGTGTTTCTCCCTCTGTGGCATTTGAAGACTTTGAAGCTGCAGATGCCTGCTTGCGTTGCTCAGCTTCAAACCTTCGGCGTTGGCTTTTGCAGACCATGCAAAACATTGTCAAAACTAGCAGAGAGGGATCCCAATAAAATGTAACTGTTGCTCTGAGATATCCACGCCTCTCATTTGAACTTGGGCAAACAATTCCCTCATCACTTCCAGATGCTTATCAGGAGATTGTTTCTCATCCATCTTCTGCCCATATAGCCGCTTACACCACATCATTTTGGCTAGTGCTGAAGCAGACTGGTAGATGTCCCTCAGGGTATTCCATATGTTTTTAGCCACAGATATGCCCCTTACATGATTTAATTGGGCTTCAGAAAGAATGAGGTGAAGGGTAGCAACAACTTTCTCATTTCTTTCTGTCTCAGCTGGAGTGGGTGCTGGAGACAAGCCTGGATCAATTGCCTGCCAAAGATTCTCCCTTATCAATAATGCTTTGGCATACACACACCAAGAAGTAAAATTCTCACTTGTCAGCTTCGTAAATTTAGTGACACCCATGATGAATTTCACTTGTGACACAAAGAATCTGAAAACAGCTTGCCTCACTCCAGCTACTTCAAAGAACACTGTCTCTTTAAATGCTCAGGAAGAACAACCTTTCTGCTTGAAACCTGGACATTCAGCTAACCAGCAGACAGTTTCTTTCTTGTAAATCAGTGGTAGGCAACCTTTCCCCTTTAAGGGCCGAGGAACTTCAGCTCCCAGAAGCCTCAGCCATGTTGGCCAATAGTCCCATATTGGCCAATAGCTCTTGGGATTCTGGGAGCTAAAGTCCCTCGGACCTTAAAGGGGAAAGGTTGCCTACCCCTGTTGTAAATCATGCAGATAAGCAAAGCATTACTCACAGCTCAAGTTGTAAAACTTCAAAGTAAGTTGCAAAAGAATCCAAGCTTGGAATGTGAGGACAGCTCATCTCCGTTTCCCTTCCGGCTCAGCTGAAGCATCCTGGGCAACCCATAACCCATTGTTCGGTTTTGGTGGAGTAGTGTATTTGTAAATCCAGCAGAATCAGGAAGCAAAAATCCAAGCTTCTAAATGTTGAGCTTTATTGTTGAAAGAATAATATGCAAAGTAAAACACAGTCCACTAAAGCATCACATCTTGCAGATGTGGCTAAACAGGAACAAAACTACAGATCCATGTTTGCAGATCTTAGGGCTACATTGTGAAGCAGTATAAACATATTATAGATCCATTGAGAAGTAAAGAAAAAAAAGTGTGATCCAAATGGAAGCAAATAACAATAATATCAATGCCTAACACAAAGTTTCTCAGCCCAGCCCCTCTCCACCTTTTGGGTGTTAACCTTCAGGTTGATTGGATGATCTGTATGTGACGTATGCTAACCCAACCTCTTGTTGTTCATCTTTCACCATGTGATCTAATTTCCCATAACAACGTTTATTATTGTTTCCTTATGTAAACAAGGTTGCTTTCCCATCCAGTGGTTTCTGTATTGTTTTGTCTTTCTAGCCATCTGGACTGAGTTGTTGTGTTCAGCCTAGAAGCATGTTCTCAAGTGGAAAAATAAGACACACACATCTTTACATTTCACCTTTGACTGCATAGCCCATCTATTCTCTGACAGAGTCAACCCTGAGTCCCTGGCTGGGGTTGAACTCACAACCTTGTTGTTTGTGAGTAAGTGGCTGCAGTACTAGCATTTAACCATTGCACCACCAGAGCTCCTTGCCTTTTTATAGAAGAGGAAATATCTTGTTGAACAAAACCTACGGAGTTAATAGTGCTCAGGTATTTGCCCACCCCCCACCCCCCCACCCCCACAAAAATTAACAGAAATTGGGTGGCCAGAAGATGATAGAAGGCAGGCAGTCAATATCTGAGGCTGCACCCGGACTGTAAAAATAATCCAGTTTGACACCACTTTAACTGCCATGACTCAATGCTATGGAATTATCTAATGGAAATTTCTGGGAAGTGTAGCTTGTTGTGGTACCAGAGCTCTGCACCAGAGCTCCTCTCTGGTGCCAGAACAGACTACACTTTTCAGAATTCCATAGCATTGAGCCAAGGCAGTTAAAGTGGTGTTAAACTGAGATTTGTAGTTTTACTTGTTATCTAACCTTCTCTGTCAAAGAATGCTGGTGTTTCACAAGACTACAAATCCTAGGGTTCTGTACAATGACACTATGGCAGTTACAGTGGTATCAAACTGCATTATATATAGTATGGGTGCACCGTGAGTCTGAATCCATGGATGTTTATTATTGTGTGTTAAAATTTTAAAAGATAAGAAGGATTAATTCCATTAAAACTCTAAAAATGTTGGTACATCTTCTCTCCCCAACAGTTCATGCTTGGTATCACCACTGAAGGAGTGAGACAAGAGTATTCATTCCCCGCCCCCTGCCCCCCATGAATTAATGGTAATGAAGTCCCTTGCTTTTATCTTATTGTTCAGTTATTGTTGTCTCAAATGGGCACCATTTAATTCTGACATCCTTTCGAAGTCGATCTGGATCTTATCCTCTGGATATATGCAATTGCTGTGTGTGGTCAATTGAAAATAATTTTAGCAAAGTGCTTTGTGGTGAATTATCTCCCTTTAGAATAGTAAATGTCTTGTTGAAAAAATAATTTCCACAGAGTTAGTAACACCCAGGTATTTTTTTAAAAAAAATTCTCATAAATTGCAGATACAAGCATGAAGGAATTGCTATTATTATAAGATAGGCACAGCATAAAGTGCTGATTTGCAGATTTTAATAAGTTATCATAGTTAAAAAAAAACCAGTTATAACTTTCACATTGCCTCATCTCACTGCAGATGCAATGTTGCTCAACAGAATCAGTAGACACAGTAAATAAGGAAGAATATTTGAGGATATTCAGAAAATGTTTTTAAAAATGTTTCTTGAATGCCAAGAAACTTTGATGAGAAGAGTACTGGAATGACAAGAATCTTTGAAGTTCAGCACTGATTCTATGCTAATATTGCTAAAATTATTATTTGTTTCCATTAAGACAAAAAAAATACTTATTAGTTACCTAACAGTGTCTTAGTATTAAAAACTAATGAGAAATCAAGTATAGGATGCATGTGCAAATGACCTAGATTTAAGAGGATTCTTGCAGCTAGATACAAATCAGGAATGTGCACAGGTATATTGATCCTCAAATATATCTACAATACAGTGTACCTGAGGATCAATATTCCAACATGCAAACTATCTTAAAATTATCTACACTGTGACATATGAATATCCTCAGAATGTTCTGTTTTTACATTCTACCCTTGTCCAACAAACAGGTTTTCCTGTGGAGATGTTCACAGTGAACATGCAAATGTCCAGTAACTGTTGCTGTGGGTGGGTTCAATTGCGGACCTTTCTATGTTAGGTTCTTTGTTAAAAACAAAACAAAACACTATGGATGAATGCATGAGGAATCATGTAGAAGTCAATCATAGGGAAACAAGATGATACATGCCTTCCGATAGCACAGGTCTACAGCATTTGCTACTCAATAACCCAGGGGTAGGCAACCTTTCCCCTTTAAGGGCCGAGGGACTTCAGCTCCCAGAAGCCTCAGCCATGTTGGCCAATAGTCCCATGTTGGCCAATAGCTCCTGGGATTCTGGGAGCTGAAGTCCTTCGGCCCTTAAAGGGGAAAGGTTGCCTACCCCTGCAATAACCCAATCTAGCTCATGAACCATGAATACCTAACTACCAGGTGTTGATCAATGACCAATGCCCTGAGTTTACTACCAGACAGGGAAAAGTTGTTTATGTTTGTTTGTTTGTTTGTTTGTTTGTTTGTTTTTTGGGGGGGTTAATAAAAAAATATGGAATGATTGCCAATACATGAAACACAGGCAGTATTTGGTTTGGCAAGCCATGAGGCCTGTCATGGAGAATTGGGGAGCTAGGGGAAAGGAAACAAAGGGATAAAATCAAATAATGTCTTGCTAGCATGTATCATGCAGTTATATTTCAGGCATTTGGGAATAATTGCAAAGATTCTCTACTGGCCTTTGCAGACTGCCAGAAATAGTGCAAATTGAGTCCACTTTAACTGCCCTGATTGAGTGCTAGGGAATCATGGGAACTGTAGTTTATTGTGGCACCAGAGCTCTCTGACAGAGAAGGCTCAATGTCTCAGAAAAAAAATACAATTCCCATGATTCCTAGCACTGAGCCAGGGCAGTTAAAGCGGACTCAATTTGCACTATTTCTAGCAGTCTGCAAAGGCCCTACAGTTCCTCACATTATTAGGACATTAATTTTAATGTGTACTTTGCTAATACGTAAGCCACAGGGGAGTAAAAAGAGGTCATGGTAATAAGATGACTTGCCTGTTGCAATTCAGTTTTTAGCCTGAAATCAATGCACACTTGCTTGCTAAAACAAGTAAGCTTTTCTCAAGGCAAAAGGAAGGCAAGCTCCATTATAAATCTCCAGTTCAATATAGAGTGACATTCAGTTGTATCTGTTTTATGGTATTCTGCCAAGCCTGCACTCATTTTCTCCAGGAAGCTTGTTAACTTTTAAGTTTAGAAATTACTCTGGTGGTCAGATCCTTTGTCATCTCCTAATCCCAATATTTCTCCCCTCACTCCTCCATTCTATATGTAATGTGGACAAAGGCAGATGGTCAAAAACCCATCTCTTTCCTCTGGCTGTGCCTGAAGCTTACTTTTATACTGAACTCAATGGCAGTCTTGTTAATATTGTGACATTTTCTTTTTAAACCTTTTCCTTGCCTTAAAGGAACCCCCCCACACACACATCTTTATATTTTCACAGGCACCTGCTTATTATTAAGAGTTCTCCTCTGATCAGGTTTTAAGTAGTGCCATCTCATTTTAATCAATGTAAGCATAGTTTCCATTTGCATTTCAGAGGAAGGAAATTTGAAACAATTGCTCACCCTGACATTTAACAAAGTATTACCACATTCCCAGATCCCCTAAAAAAGTGCTCAAATGATCACTCAGGGATGAACACTTCTCTTATCCAATGCTTACAAAAAGTAAACTCTTCAAATTTCTTCTCAGGCATTACTTTAGAAATTCAAAATTATCTTTCATACTGATTTTCCTCAATTAAGGCAGAAGATATTCTTACAATTTGTCAGCTGAATTATACCAAATCTGGTTAAATCCAGAGGGTGACTATGGGGGGGGGTGCAGACGGGCAGTTCTGGGCTGCCCTGGGAAGCAGAGGATTGGGGCTGAGGCTGCCCCACACCTCGGCCCCAATCCTCCCCTTTGCCAGCCTGGAAAAGAGCAGCAAAATACCACTCCTTTCAGAGCCAGCAAAAAGGATGCCCCAAGAGCCGACACGCGTCTCTTCTGCACCCCTTCTGGTGCAGTGCGTCAAGACACTGTGCCGGGTTGACGTTCTGATGCCATGTGCCGTGTGTAATGGCACGTGGTGTCAGGAAGTCCTCAGGGAGGGGTTGTGGCGGCCAGCGTGCCACTGCCCCTCCCCATCCCTGCCTCGAGGATGCTGAAAAGGGCCTGTCTGCAGAGGCCCTAAGATGAATATTGGAGGTGACTGTGATTCAACAATTTACATTTAAGATGCATGTGGTTGCAAGGGTAAGAGCAGAGAAAGCTAGACCTTCTGAGGTCCCTTGACTTGCTTCCTCAACCTATGCTGACCTTTCTTCTGACTTAATAACTTAAGAGTGTGAATCTTCCTTCTCCTTCAGTTTCTGTTACATTATTTGAAGGAATACCTTACATTTATTTTATTGCATTTGAAGAAATTCTGCTTTTGTTTCAATAGCTGATGATTCACTGTATTTTTCTTCTAGATAATCAATCTATTACAACTAGGATTTCTCTTACATTTCTATCTTCATATGTGCTCTTAATAAGATTAGCTTTCTTATTTACTTAAATAAGGAAATAGCCCAAAAAACCTTTTAGTATTTAATGCAGGGGTAGGCAACCTTTCCCCTTTAAGGGCCGAGGGACTTCAGCTCCCAGAATCCCAGGAGCTATGGCCAACATGGGACTATTGGCCAACATGGCTGAGGCTTCTGGGAACTGAAGTTCCTTGGCCCTTAAAGGGGAAAGGTTGCCTACCCCTGATTTAATGCATGTGTAACTCCCCCTACAGAAGTGGCTGGGCATTTTTATTGATATTCAGTTCAAGGTTTCTGCACATGTGGGTCCATGTGTATGAGATGGACATGCACACCAGATTCACATTCATGTTTGTATTCAGTTGCTACAGTTTCCTGTGATGTCTCAATTCATAGAACTGTCATTTATTTAAACTGAGACTAGTAACAACAAGCCAATTTTTATACTGTGGCTTGAAATACTGGTTTCCCTGAATTTCAGTGTTACAGGAAATCTTGATACTTCCATTCTATTAAAAATAGCACTCAAGATGAGTGGTAAACCTCTCTTTCATCACCATATGATAGCTTTTCATGATTTTCCAAAGTCCTGTATCCTTCAATTTATCCCATATCTCAACCAAGTTTAGTAGCAGGAAAGGGACAAAGTTTTGGATTGTGGAAAGTTCCTACTAGTATGAGGAGATGCTAAGTCCTATCATGTGATTGTGTATTGAAAGACAGTGTTGTACAATGATTATACTGTTTGACATGGGAGATTATCACACCAGAGTTATTAGCAGAACTTTCACAATAGTATAAAGGATGGTAGCATTCTGCAATTGATACAGGTGGTTCCATACAATTCCATGATAATACAATAACAGCAGCATGTGAATGTGTTGAGTAAAGATTTGCTTTTCTGCTGTCACAAGATGGGTACTGATTGTTTATACATTCTTGATTTGTAATACATATGCATGATTTAGTGTGCATGTTTAAAAAAAAAATTGAGATTCCCGTGGTTCCAGAAGGAAAATCTCCCCAGTAGTGAGGACAGCATGTTGTGCTTCTGCATTTATGCATTGTCGGAATTGCAGTGCTTTCAGAGGCTTATTAAGAGGGGTTCTCCATTAATGAGAAGTTGCACAACAGTAACAGTTTGTGCTCATGGGATAGTTTCAATGTGATAATCTTTAGCCATACATGTGTTAACGCTGCTATTATTCCACTTTTTACCTCAGTATGATAATTTTCATGGGCTTTGGAGATGTGGGTTGAATTCCTTTCCTAAGCTATGAAAGTCAGTCTTGGTCCACTATTTCTCAGACAGGCTTGCTTCACAGTGGTAGTGGTGTGAAGATGAAGAGGAAAGTCATGTTCTGTTGCAGTGATCTTCTGTTTGATGGATGTTTAATTCTACAGGGAAACCAAAACAAATGCAACCATGAAAATATTTACCCAAAGTTTTAAAAGATTCACTCTAGTTACCAGGATGTTCATTTATCAATTATTTTTTAAACAGCCTTTAAAAATACATTTCTGGTTTCCTTTTTCCCCCCTGTTCCTCATCTCAACCTACTGCGAATAACAGTAGCACTGCTAATACATGAACTTATTAACCCCTTGTGGAAATACCCCATGTGATGCCTTTAAAGTCACAGTTGTTTTAATTAGTGCATCAGCATGAAGCATGGCTTGCATCCAAAATGACCATATGGCACACCACTTGGGGAGTTTTCTTGTATACCCAAAGGGCACCCATGTGTTTATTGAAATTCTAGAATGTATTTACAGTGAAGAAAGAAAATAATTCTAAATATATTCTCAGCATACAAAACAAGAATACTGAAGTATTTTTACCACAAGTTGTGAGGCACCCACAGGCAAAGATGTTGTGAGCACTTTGAAAATTTGGACTTTATTTGTTTATGTCATTCATACACCTATTTTCCATTATATAGAGAGGGGGGAGAGAGAGCATGCAATGCAGAAGTAACAATAAGAGGAAAAAAAACAACAGAATAAAATAAAACAAAACCCTGAGATATTCTAAAAATTCACAGCTGATGAAAGACAATGACAATGTTACTAAGATCCAATGTTCCAGCTATCAGGAGCATGTTAATAAAATTATGAAATCTAAGATCCATTAAAGTTTTCATGAATAGCTAAAAAAATCTATAAAACTTTTAAAAATTTAAAAAGCTCAAAAATGCTAAAAGACTTGCTGGGAAAGGACATTATTTAAACAGAAATTGGTCTGTCCCATAATTGCCTCCCACCACATTTCACACACTGAATTCTGATGCAAATCTTAAATTTTGTTCTCATGTATATGGAAAAAGAAGTTAAACCTTTCAGGTCCCAAGCTGCTTAGGAATCTTAAGCTGGGGTAAGTGTTATGTTGCCCTCCAGATGTTGTTGGATTGCAATTCCCAGCAGCCCTAGCCAGCTTTGTCATTGGTGCAGAATGCTAGGAGATACTATCCAACAACATCTAGAGGGCCACATGATTCTCATCTCAATTTTAAAAGTGAACCTTGAATTAAACCTAACAATGTAGGGGAAGTTAATACATACTTTACAAGATAGGTGATATGCAAGCATAGCAGTGGCCAAATTCTTCCCACTGTGTTTTGATGTGATGGAAGCTTCTGAATTTTCCTTAGTTTCAGAACTGTTCAGAAAGGAGCATGTACAAATTGATCCACTGATTGATTTTAAACTTGGTTCAAAGCTGTCCCCCATCCCACCATATTGTGGTATCAGAGCAGTTTACAGAATGTAATTTAATAAAACGGTTAAAATAATATTGAGACTACAGTAAAATCCAAAATAAAGGATATATAAAATAGACAGCTATACTATTTGGCTATATTATCCAGCTTCATAAATCAATTTAAAATACTTGGGCAAACAAATAGGTTTTGACCTAACACCAAAAAGAATATAATTCAGGGTCAGGCTGATGGAAAGGGCTGAGAGGAGTGGGATGTTCACACCATCATGGCAAAGAGCTCATTCCCTCTTACATTTAACCCACTTTGCGATTTGCTTTCATTCCAGGTTGGTAACTTGATTCCAGTGCATGTATTGTTCCCACTATGGAAGTGGGTCTTTTCTTTATTCGCTTCTTTTTTGGCATAATTGTCATTCCCGCTAGTTTGTATCCCTTCAAAATGTGTCAATCATCTATGTGTCATCAGTGACGCAACCAGCAAAACATAAAAAACAAACAACAACAAAAAAAAACACCACAGGAGGGAGTCATGGGTGCTGTGGCCAGAATCCCATCCCTCACTAGTATCCCATCCCTCACTACTTTTTGGGGAAATTCACCATTCCCTCCTCTCCTTTCCCAGGACACATCCTACATTCTAACCTTTTGTCCAGGAGGAATTCCAAAATACCCTCCATTCTGAGCTTGACTAGGAAGCATGTCCTTCGAGTTCTGCAAGGCTGGGAAGGCACCACTTCAATGCCCCATGTCCCCCAAGTCCCCTGGGATGCTTCAGCCATGGGTGTCATATGGAGGACTCTCCCCTGTGTGTGGTGCTGCCTTCTAAGCCTTGCAGGACTTGGGACATTATCACACGTGGGCCAGTTTCGTTGTTAAAGAGATAATAAAGTGGTAATGAAGCATCCCAAAAAGAAAGCGAAAATAGAGCTTAATTGCACAAATGCTTTTCACACGTAATTACAGTAATAACAGAATTAAGTTAAAAGTGAAAAAAAGATGTTTTTAACTTTCATACACAAGTGAAAAGAACCCGTACATGTACTAGAAATGGGTGTGTTTTGTGACCAGACTCCTCCTTTTCCAGGGCGAGTCCTGCATTTCTCAGGAGGAAATGTCAGACTGTCCTCCATTTGGGGTCATGTCCTCCTGCACAGTTCCTAACCCCCTTCCGTTGGGGTTAGGACCTCTCAAGAGAGCAGAGGAGTAGGAGGAGGCTGGAAAGGCAAGGCAAGGCGAGGCAAGGGAGGGATTGGGATGGCTCATCCTCCCTTTTCTCTCTCTCCTTTCCTGGCATTGGAGGCTGTCAGCTGCTGGGGAGATGGGCAGAGCTGGCAGGGAAGGAGGAGGAGGAGGAAAGGGAAGGATGGAAGGGGAAGGAAGGAAGGAAGGAAGGAAG
This sequence comes from Phrynosoma blainvillii, assembly GCA_026167975.1. NCBI lineage: Eukaryota > Metazoa > Chordata > Lepidosauria > Squamata > Phrynosomatidae > Phrynosoma > Phrynosoma blainvillii. Next base: position 121,003,028 of record JANUYF010000004.1, read on the forward strand.
GAAGGAAGGAAGGAAGAGCTGGGTGTTCCCTGGAGAGAGCCAGAGCCTTGGATGATGCCCAGGAGAGGGGGAAACTGGAGGTAGCTCCCATGCCCCCCCATAAGCCTTTCCGCTTTGTAGGACCTGCAGGGCAGAATGTCATGGTGAGATGGATCTCCAAGTTGCTCCACAAGCACACCCCACACTTGCACCCACATCCACCCACAGCTGCTGTGAGGGAAGCCTTCTTTCCCCTCCTTTTCCCTCCATCCCAAATGCCAAACTTCTCCTCTGTCCCAAACTTCCCTCTCCTGGTCTGCCTTCCCTTCCGTTCCCTGCATGGCACTGAGGAGGAGCCCGGGACTCTCCCTCCTGGAGGCCCCCCCTCCTCCTCCTCCTCCTCTTGTCCCTCCTCCAGGTTTTAAAAGAGAACTGTCCGTGCATATTTGCTTTTCAGATTAAAGTAAATGTGCAATTACTGTAATTTTGCAAATGCATTTCCTCTAAACTCCTGAAATTAAAAAGATCTTGGATAATACCACTTTCTGTCCACTTTCTGTGCGATGTCGTGTGAAATCGTCAGGCGCAAGTGTGGTTTTTTGGGGGGGGATTTGTGTGGGATAACCTACAGATTCCCCCCGTGTGATAACGACCTTGGAGGACATGGGGAGTTGAAATGGTGCCCTCCCAGCCTTGAAGACTTAGAAGACATGCTTCATAGTAAAGCTCAAAATGGAGGGCATTTTGGAATTCCTCCTGGACAGAAGGTTGGAATGTAGGATGGGTCTTGGGAAAGGGGAGGGGGGGAATAGCAGATTTCCCCAAAAACTGGTGAGTGATGTGCCAACCTTCTGCCATAATAAGCCCTCCCCTTCAGTTTGATGTGATTCAGGTCTTTCGTTCCCACTTGCTGATCATGCTTGCTAATTGCTTCTTTTCAAAAGAACCACCAAAAAACTAGTGTCAGGAAAGAGAGGTTCTTTTGCATTTGCCTTGCTTCATCACAATTGAAACCCAGTGCAGTCAGTTTGGAACCGGTTTCTAGTGGGAATGACAGACATATAACCCAATCAGCAATTCATTTTAAATCATAGTGGGAAGTGTGTTGAATGTGCCTGGAAAAGAGCCTTACTTGAAAACATTAAGGTTTGGACAGGCTGATACAGACAGCATTGTGCCTTCAGATATTTGTATCCCAACCCATATACAGTTTTAAGTAAGGATCAGCATCTTAAGTTGGGCTCAGAAAAATAACAGTGATATCAGTGGGAAGGCTTTGTTTGCCCTCAGTGGTATCAACATGTGGTCAAATCTTTTTGTATATATGATGCTGCTATGCCATTATGTCTGCTGCATTATCCTTGATTGGTTGGAATCATTCAGTGCAGACCAACTAAAAGTTGGCTTGAAGTGGAAATATATTGGCATAGAATAAGTGAAAGATTGTTGATGTATTTCAGGAACACCTACATCCTCGAGAAAAGTTCATTGTTTGCATAGAGAATAAATTAATAAAGTTTAACTGATCATAAAAAATTAGAACAGCTTATGTAAATATTTAGGCAGCGTGCAAGTATTTATATTATTTATCTATATTAACAAACATCCTGCTTCTCAGGATGACAAACTAAAATGAAGTCTCGACTGTACTGGTCTTGTACTAGTGTCAGTGTTGTGATTCCCCCTGCCCTTGAAAGCATTTGAGGGTATCAAAGGTGTGGATTCTGAGAATCTCATTCTATTACATTGTTTATAAATGTGGCTAAAGAAGTGTTGCATATTGTCATATGCAATAATTTTTGCTCACGTTACTTTCTTCACAAACAAAAGAAAAACAAATCAGTTTGTGTTTTGCAACAGTTTTAAAAATGTGTGCAATGGAGGCTGTGTTAATGTAGTAGCTTTCAAAGTAGGTCAGAGATAAGCAGAGGAGGCCAACATGTTCCCAGTAATATTGACTTAAGAATCAAGGATTGGCAGGCAGCAATAGATTCCAGTGCAAAAGCATTGGTTAGTAAATAGACTTCTATCAAAAATTTACAGCTTAATTGTTCAAGGAAACTGTCCCAGCAACCATGTTTATGAGTACCATAGATTAACAACCACAGTGTTACTTCACCATCATAACCTGTGGCATTATATAGGCATTTATATTTAGTATTCTGTATGAGGTCACCATAAGTCAGAAACGACTTCAAGGAACACCACAACAACAGCAACAGTTGTTCTGCTGGAACATGCTAATGCCCTCATTTAGTTTAACTGCACTATGCAGAAACACATTTCTTCCTGTGTTTCAAGTAAGGTGAAAATCATATATAACTTTACCCTCTAAATCAAAATAAAAACTGGAACATTCTGATATTATGGAGAACAGCCAGCAGCATTCCCACACCAGGTGTCACTGGGTGAGAGGGGTGAGGTTTCTGGGGGTGGGGCTTCTGGGAATGGTGCACACTTCCTTTCTCTCTGTTGGCCTATCCTTTTCCTGATGAGGAAAAGGATGGGATGGGGCATGAGGAATGGAGTACATGCAGGGGATGGAGGAGTGCACATGTGAAGGGACAGAATGGCACATGTGTGAGCAGTGCACACACACAGTGATGGAGCTGTACACACAGGGGGATGGAGTGGTGCATGCACACAGGGGCGATGGACCACATAGGTGGATGGAGTGGACAGCATGGGGGATGCAATGTGGAGGATGGTGTAAGGGCCGACTGGGTGTCACCCCTCCTCTGGGCTGGGTGTGGGTCATCCCCCTGCCCCCTCAGTGACATCACTGAGAATAGCCATTAGCAGCAGCAAAAGCACACTCCTGACTGATCCAGGTGCCCCCTAGATGTTGCTAGACTGCAGCTCCCATTTCCACCTTTGCCTATGCTGATTAGAACTGGGGAACTGCAGTCCAGCAACATCTCTAGGGGCACACACACACCACCCCTGTTTTATAAAGTATTTCAGGTAAGTACACCTTTCTCATCCTGATATTCTCCAAATGTTTTCAGCTTTACCTGTCACAATTCCTTCCAAGACAGGAGTTATACTTCAGAACATCTGAGTGGCACCAAACTGGGGGACCTTAATATATTATATTGAGTACTATCTCCAGTGCCTCTCCTTGGGAGGAAAGAGTGGTAATTGTATGTTACACTGAGAATATTCATTTTTAGTAATATAGGCACTGCTGTGTCATACAAAAGGGCTGAGAATTATTATGTCTGAAGCAGCATCCTCAATTCATAACTGCCATGAGGAAGCTACCTATTTAAAAGGTTAGTTTATTTATAAAGAACTGAAAATTGGCAACCAGCTTACACAACAGCAATCTAGAAGCCATGCCTACAGGCTTACAATATAAAAGTAAAGACAATATAAAAGTAAAGATTGGGAAGGAGGGAGGGAGAAAAAGGGCTGTCAGAAGAAAAAGGTGAGAAAGGTCAACAGAAAAGTCAGAATGAGCAAATGGATTTTAAGGCAGCACTAGAATGTAAAAACAGATGAAGAAAGATGGATTGGAGCTGGGAAGGCATAACTCTGATAAAAATTGGAAGGAAAAAAAGGAAGATTAGCTGGTATACATTGGATTAAAGGTCTGAAGAGAATCATATAGGGAAATAAGAAGCAATGCAGAGGAATAGATGAGGAGATCATTGAAACTAAGTATAAGAAGCGTAAAATAGAGGGAGAAAAGAAAACAAGAGTGTAGAAGAAATGAATAATACAAGTATGATGAAAATGGTAAGCAGAAAAATTAAATGAGCAGGAAGTTTTATGACACAGCAGAAAGGTTTAAAGTGGAAACAATCTGCAGTAGTGCTGATAGCCATTTTTTTTTAAAAAAAAACTTAGCCATTATTTAACAACAGTAACAGAAATAACTATACATTCTTCAAACTTTATGCCACATAGTGGCTACATTCCATCATCCCATCAGTGTAATATAAAGATCTGGAAAGATATGCTGAGCCATATACCCTCCCCTCAATATGCTGAGCCACATACCCCTCAAACAAGTAACTGAAGCTGCCTTGCATGGCTGTTCCCTGCTCTGTGGGGAGCAGGCAGGATGGCAAAAGCATCTTGCCATATTCTCACAACCAGATGTGAAATGATGACATAAGCACTGAGACCAAATCTCAGTGCTGATGTAATCTTTTCATATTTGACTATGGGGATATAGGGCCAATGCAGATGGCCCCTAAGGGGCAGCTCTGTGCCACCTCAGGGAGCAACAGATCGGGGCTGCAGCAACCATACGCCCCAATCCAGATTTTTGCCACTCCCAAAAGAGCGGGCAAATGCCGCTCCTTTTTGGGATGGCAAAAAGCCACCCTTAGAGCCACCACAGTGGCTCTTTTGTGCCCCTTTGGTGCAGCGTGTGTGCACACTGTGCCAATGGGGCACCCTGATGCCATGCACCATGTGGTCGGTCGCTTGGCATCGGGGCAGAGTCAGGGCAGCCCTTTAGTCAGACATTTCTGTGATCCTGTCTGCTCCCTATGAAATATGGAAAGGCCATGTGGGGTTCCTTTGGGGGCCTTTCATTACATAGGGGTGGCCTTTGGGCACTGTGGTGGAAAGAAGGGAATTCCTACAGCACCTGAAAAAGGACATATGCACATGTAAGTGAAATGTACCTGTGTGGATGTTCCTAACAAGATGTCAGCCACTGGGTCTTCTTTAAATCCACTCCTTTCACATCAGTACCATTGATCCAGCTCTAGTTGTGTACAACAAATTACACACAACTACTCGGCTCAGGTGGCAATACAATTTTCTATCTGTATCAAAAGATTCATTCACTCTCGTTTTATGTGTTTTTCCTTGCAGAACTGAGGCAATACATGTATTCACCTTTGCTTCATAACTAAAGGCCTAGCAAGGTCTGTATTGTAGTGGCCTGTATTGTAGCCATAAACAACATGCTTCCCAGATTCCACCTTTGTTTCCTTTTTATTTTATTTTAAAACTTCGAGTCTCTAAAAAAATATGGAAACACTTTCAATCCAAAATACATATTTGTAATGCCAGATTTTAATAAACTGTGACAGACATCTTTTTATACTGCCACAAACAAAACAAGTGAATTTAATTAAAAATGAAGATGAAAGAGTAGGAATTGACACAAACTTGCTTCATGCTGAATGCCATAATAGATGCAAGAGCCACCAGAGATCAAGGAAGAGGAGATGCATGAGGAGGGGTTTTGCTGGAGGGAATAGCTTTCTTGCTAGAATAGTAGTGTTTATGTATATGAGAGTGTGTGTGTGTGGGGGGGGGAGTAATCTAGGAGGCTGAGAGGGTCTAAAATAATGTTATTTTCTTTTAAAAGAACACTGGGCATGACAGTCCCCACTTCATTCTTCTTGCACATTGTATGTGACAAAGCAGTCTTCATTGTGGATTTAGTGAGGACACAAGGAAATGATTGTCTTTTCCTTTATCTTAGGTGGCCCCAAAAGGCAGCAAAAAACCAAGCATCTGGGTATGCAATTTGGAACTATGCCCTTGGCTGTCTATAATATGATCAAGCACATCTGCACCTGTTCAAACTGGCAACCGTGAGCCCATTTCTTCCCTCCCCACTGGATTAAATCAGAACAGACTCAGTTTACAACCAAAAGAAGCATGAACTTCTCTCTATTATCACAGGGATGTTTTAAAAATTCACATGCAGTACTGGGAAACAATCTGTAGCCCGATCCTGTGTACTTGACAGTTAACTTACCACATTTAGTGAGATTTATTCCAAGGATCCAGAGGGCCTTTATAGCCCAGAGAATGGTTGGAGGGGAGATGAGGCAGATTTGTCTCTTTTAGGCTGGAGGCTAGCTGGGTTCTATCAAATTTACTCTTAATGAAGAGAAAAATATAAATGATAAAGAATGGAAACAGTTATACAGTGGGCCTGTCATGGCCAGACATGCTGAGGACTCAGAGGATGAGGAGGCTGAGCCAGGCTCTAGCTTTGCTCTGCCAACTCCAGCAGAGCTGGCTGAGCCAGAACCTAGTTCTGCTATGCCAACTCCAGCAGAGCCCATGACTCAGCAGCCTAGCCTCCCCCCAGCAGAGGTTCCAGGCCTGGGAGACATAAGGCCTAAGCAGACTGCCAGAAATAGTGCACATTAAATTGAGGCACTGCCCTGGCTCAGTGCTAGGGAATCATGGGAATTGTATTTTTTTCTGGGACATTGAGCCTTCTCTGTCAGAGAGCTCTGGTGCCACAATAAATTCCAGTTCCCATAATTCCCTAGCACTGAGCCAGGGCAGTGCCTCAATTTAATGTGCACTATTTCTGGCAGTCTGCTTAGGCCCATAGAGGAGCAGGATAAGGAGGTAACTACCTTCAGCCAGAGAAGGACAGAAAGGGTGTGCCTCCATCGATCCCGGAGGTTATGTTATATGAGAAACGCTCAGCAATCACCAAACAGCTGTGATTAGAAGCTGGGCCAATATAAACAGCTGTGAGATGATGATCTTCTTCGTCAGAGTCTATCTGTGTTCCCTGATGAAAGCATCTTACTCTGACTCCCTTGTTGCCTGACCTTGCCTTCTAGACCTCAGATTGACCTGGAACTCTTGACCCTGGACTGGACTTGCTGACTTGCTCTCTGGACTCCTGGACCCTTGGCTTGCCCCCTGGTTTTGCTATTGGACATTGGATTGGTACTGTGCTTCAGAATTATTTTCGTGTTGCTGCAAAGCCTTGCATTTGTGTGGATCATTCTCATCAGCCGTTCTGTTGGCTGCTTTCCCAGACAGGGCCCTTGCTATCCATGGGGAATCCGTTCCAGAAAACCCACCCCCATAGCAAAAAACACAGGACTATTAACAGAGACAGGGCTTGCCATCGGTGGAAGCTCAAATCCACAGATGACAAGCCCATGGACAGCACAGGTGCATTGTACTTTAGTTAATATGCTTTTAATGTTCACTGAGTTCAATGGGGCTTTCCCTTTAGAATAGCCATCCTACATTTTATGGTACCCACCTGTTGGTATTCAGACTTGTTGAACTATGTCACAACTCCTAATAAAATTCCTGACCATTGGCAATGCTGTAGAGGTTGGATAGGAGCTGTAGTTGAAAACAAGCTGGAGATCACCAAATTGAGGAAAACTGCCCTAGTAATTCTTTCACGTTCCCATCTATGTTTTTCCCCTTTTGTTTTAGGACAGTTCACATGATGTAACTACATTTGATTTACATCATAAAACAAGCAAAGTCTGGGTGAGAATACACATAAATCTGCATCGATGACCTGATTAACTTATGTAGTGAGATAAAAAGCCTTTGTCATTATTAAAACCCCAGGAGATAGCAATGAAGTTCTTGAAGAATTCTTCAAGGACATGAGTTCCAGAGGAGTTTATATTCATTTTCATAATAATGAAACCAATGTTACATGTTCAACTGCTGTCAAAACATAACTTATGATTAAAATATGTGTGGTTACTTATCAAATGTATGTATCCAATATCCAATAATGTATGTATCCAATACATTCCAGAAATGTATTGATGCAATCTCTGAAAACTCAGATTTTGTTGTTGTTTGATTTTCTTTTCAGTGAATAAACAAATTCTGAACCTCATGCCTTTCTTTTGAAATAGGTAATTTCTTCAGAAATTTTTTTAGCACTCAGTGGTAGACGAAGATGTGTACATTATTCTTCAGAAAGCTGTAGTATTAAGAAATGAAAATGAAAATGTCTTCATTGCCAAAGCAATAATGTTCCATAAATAGTCTACTGGTTTCTTTTCTTTTCCATTTTTCTTTTTCCATTCCCATCTTTTTACTTTCTTTCTCCCCTCTCTCCTCTCACCACAGCAATTCTGAAGTTAAAGATCAATATGAAACATGAAGTATTCCTAAGGCAAACTTAACGGTCATTAACATGAGCAAATCAGCAAGTCATTGAGAAGATCATGGCTGTTATAAACTGGGACTCTGGACTTGTTTGTTTTAACATGCCATTTTTAGATTGTCTTATCTAGAGGAAGACTCAGCTCTCTCTCCCTGTTTTGACATTTTGAGCCCAATGAAATTGAAATGTTGGGTGTTAGAACAAAAGCAAAAGCACAGTGGTTCTTGGAGCACTGCCAGTTTCTTGATGTGCCTCAGGAAATGTCAAGTATTTGTACCTAAAGGCATTGTCTGACTTCACCAGGACACAGACATTCTAACAGTGATGCAAGTGATTAAGGAACTGCATGGAATTCTTATTGCAAACCAAATTAAGAGCAAAACTCTCCTCAGAATAAACCATAAGGGACAGTGCTTAACAGATATAAAAAATGAAGTGTCATCTAGGCATTCCTAGTTCCTGTCTGGCACGAAAAATGCTGAAAGTCAGTGTTGTATAGTGGTTTGCACACTGGACTATGGCTCTGGAGACCAGGATTCAAATCTCTCCTTGCCCATGGAAACCCATTGGGTGACCTTGGGCACATCACACTCTCTCAGCCTCAGAGAATGGCAATGGCAAGCCCCCTCTGAAGAAACTTGCCAAGAAAACACATAATAGAGTCACCAAATGTTGGAAATTACTTGAAGGTACAAAACAACAACAATGCAAAATGCTTACAGTTTTCAGACATCTAACAATATGCAGGTCTACCATCAGTAAAGCATAAATCTTGAGTTGCAATTTGACACCACTTTAACAGCCATAAGTCAATGCTATGGAATTCTGAAATTTGTAGTTTTCGGAGATATTTGGTCTTCTCTGTCAGTGAGCTCTGGTATCACAACAAATCCCAATATTCACAACAAATCTCAATTACAAAGCATTGAGCCATGGTAGTGTTGTCAAACTACATTATTTCTGAAGTGCAGATGAGGCCTTGGTCAGTGTTTCAGTCAGACAGCAGACTCCACTAGCAGACTCTGTTACATTCCTGTTTCCTTCAATTTTCTCTCCCTCCCCCTTCACATTTATGGTATAATTTTGTCAGAACTGTGTAAACAATTCAGATGAATTTGAAACTGGATTGGGTTTCAATCAGTCAGGAGTTTATCACATTAAAAAATAAACCGACTTACTCCTGCCATTTTCAAGGTTATTGCAGGATGCAGCCAAGTATTATCACAGAAAAAATGCTGTCGATGCCACCAGCCAACTGCATCCTGCCTAAAACCTGGCTAAAACCCATGCTCAGATAACTGATTTGACATTTATTCTAGAAATGTCAGCTGAGTGAAATACATTTGTACAATGCCATGTGCTTCTGCAGCATCTCTCTTTATCTGTGTGTCTGTCTCTCTCTCTCTGGCTGTATCCACCCTCTAGAAATAATACAGGCTGACATCATTTTTACTGCCATGGATCAATGCTATGGATTTTTAGAATTGTAGTTTGGTGGAATACTAGTCCTCTCTGATAGAGAAGGTGTTCCCCAAAACTACAATTCCCATAATTCCATAGCATTAAGCCATGGCAGTTAAAGTGGTGTCAACCTGGATTATTTCTGTAGTGTGATGCAGCATCATTCTCTCTCTCTCTCTCTCTCTCTCTCTCCATACAAAAGGAGTTTCTATTTTAGTCTTTTTTAATGTACAAAAGTTGAAAGACAGTGAATGAATAGCAAATTTAAAAAAAAAATAAAGATGTGAATAATCTTAGTGTCAGATCATACAGAAAAATACAAATTAATACCAGAAGCTCACAACAGTATATATTATGTTCCATCATTTTTGTAAGGTTGACAGGGTAGGACATGTGTGTCTACATCTCCCCCTCAAAACCAGTATTCTCAGATTTTTGATACTGGAGCACACTTAGTTGTTGAAATAGAACTGGGGAACTTGTATAGAAGCTTGTTGTATTACCACCACCACCCCCCATGTTTATTGCCAGTTAGATTTGTATGAATGGGAAGACAGAAGGGAATGCGACAAGCTTCCTGGGTTATGTGGGCAGGAACATGACTTAATCACACTCAGAAGTCTGTCCCCTCCTTAATTTGGGAAAATAATTAATTCATAATTAATCTGTTTGATGTTCCCTCATGAATATAATTCATTTCTTATTGTTAACAGGCCATCCTGGCTAAGGTCGATGGAACTGGCAATATTTGGAGACCCATCTGTTTCTGCCCTAAACATGACATAAAGGAAAGTGGGGCCTGGACATCTGGCTGCCACTCTTTTTTTTGTGGCAGCCATTAAAATCCAGTTCAGGGGTTAACAGATCAACATACATTTATAGCACAAAAGAGAGAATGTCAATATTAATATTAATTTTAAAAATCTTACCATTAAAAAGTCATGTTCTCAAATTTCATAAAATCTTTTAAAAATGGGGCTCAAGCTTCCCTGCTTTTTATCGTTGATGAATTCCATATGCTGTGCTCTGAAAATCCTATCACATTGACTTTGGTGATTCAGAATTGTGCTCCTCAATATTGGTGAAGAAGGTGTTTCATTCTTCTTTACATTCATTTTGCAAAAAGATCTCTCTTGAGAATTTCTTCAAACTATACTTTGTTACAGCTGTGGGAAAACAATGGGTGTGATGTCCTGACATCAACAGACATGAAAATAGAGCTAAGATGTACTTTTCTGATCATTTAATGTGGCTTATTAGAAGGTGGCACTCTCCCTCTGTCTAGCAAATATCAAAGTAAGCTTGGGCGGAGCACATTTTTCAGCAGCAGACAAATGAAACATGTGCTCCAACAGAGATGAGCTCCATGAGTCATTATGACCCACCAATTTTCTAGTTTCTTCAAAAAATGGATAAGGGCAAAGATATCTCAAACTCATTCCCATTTACATTTAAATTGGTTCACGATTCGCTTTGACACCGAGTCGATGAATTGATTCCAGTTGACGTGTAATTCCCACTATGGAAGCGAATTTTTTCAGTAATTCTATGCATTCATGTCTTTTTTGACACAATTGTTGTTCACACTAGCTGGAGTGTTTCTCTTTTAAATGTCAATCATCAGGTCAATGTGGCGATGCCCAATAGCCCTGGCCATGAGGAAGCTGAAGGAGGGACCTTCTGCCTCCTCCCTCTCCTCAGGCATCCTCCTTTTCCAGGGCAGGAGAAGGCAGTGGCAAACCTCCTCTGAACAAACCTTGCAAAATGTGGAGCAATGGTTTTAGTGTTGGACTATGACTCTGGATACCAGCATTGGGTTCCTTGCCCAGCCATGGAAATGCGCTGGGTGACCTTGGACAAATCATACTCTCTCAGCCTCAGGGGAAGGCAATAGAAAACCTCTCTAGAACAAATCTTCTGCATCCTGCCTTTCTATCCCTCCTCAGACATCCTCCTTTTCCAGGGCAGGTCTTCCGTTGGGATGGGGGAGTCTAGGAGGCATGATGGGTAGCTGCAGTGCCTGAATCAAGTGGGGGCACAGGGTGCCAGCTCTCCAAGGGTCTGATGGCAGAAGCAGCAAGAAGAGAAGAAGCCACAGGAGGAGGAGGAGGGGACACAGTAGCCCTAGAGCCCTTAAAGGTCCCATGGAGGCAGGAGTGGGGCCTCCTGGGTAGGGGCTCTGGTAGGGATGGGTGGGCAGCAGAGCTTGGCAGGGGTGCAGGAGCCACCTGGAAGGGATGCCTGGCCCTGGATGGACCCTGCTGCTGAGGATTGGGGCTGTCAACTCCAGGAGAAGCCAAAGGAGGATCCCACCCAGCAGCCTTGGGGGGGCAGGCAGTGACCAGTGGTGCCTCTCCAGGCACAGACCAACCCTCTTCAATATGGTCCTTCCCCTCAAGTATTATGTGAATGCTCCACATTGTCCACACTTGTTGGACATGGTTCCAAACCTCTTCTGTGCCACCACTGTGTCACCAGGAGCCCTGGTGGCACAGTGATTAAATGCCTGTACTGCAGCCACTCACTCATAGACCACAAGGTTGCGAGTTCAATACTAGCCAGGGCTCAGGCTAGACTCAGGCCTGCATCCTTCCGAGGTCGCTAAAATGAGTACCCGACTGTTGGGGAGCAATGAGCTTACAGTTGTAAACCGCTTAGGCACTCCATAGCGTGGTATGAAGCGGTATATAAATGAAGCTGCTTTGCTTTGCTTTCTTTTCAAAAGAGCCAATTTTTGATCTGTCTTCAAATAGAGCAAGTTTTTGTGCATTTGTCTCACTTTAATGCGACTTCAATTGATTGCAGTTGTGTCTGAACTAATTTCAAGTATGAACAATGCACATATAAATCAATCAGTGATTTGGTTTATATCATAGTGGGTATGGGCCCCGTAAAAAGTCTTCCTCAGAGGGTCTAAGATGTTATTTAAACACTTTGCTTTTAAGATACATGCCTATGAAAAAAAAAGCAATGCCCCATTTTTTTCATGTATCTATTTCTCAAAGGCCTCACATGAAGATACATTAGGTAACCAATGACAGATGTGCATTATATAAACCATACTTAATGCTTGCAAGTGGGATGGAATTTATTGAAAGCATTCTGCAAAATGTTAGTGTCCTAGCATTACTTTAAAAAGATGTGTCAAGCAAAACAACCCTTCAGCCATGTGGTAGACCTGAGGCATAATAAATCTCCTATTTTTGTTGTCCACTTGGAACAGAGTTCATTAAGTACTAAAATGGGTAAAAGAAAAGATAGGAACAGGAGGGAAAACACCACCTGTTTCACGTGGGAAAAATGCCTGATAATGTCAGGTGAAAATTTATTATTGCAGTGAGTAGCTGGCATACTTTGTAGAAAAGTGTTGCTTTCTTCACAGGATAAATATCTGCAAACACATATAGTAGAGGTTTTGCTCCCATATTCTGAAAATGAAGATACTAGACAACTCTTTTATTTTTGAACAGGCCATATCTTCATTAACTTCACCATAAACTACAATGAGCAAAAATAAAACTGTGGGCTTCCAAACCATTGAAGACATCCAAGTCTCCAAGGAAAGCAAATCCACCCAAGCCTCCTTCTTTCTTTTTTTACTTGGGCCTGTTACTGCGAGGAACACTTTAGGAAACAAGTCCACCTATAGCCAGGAGATAAAGTGTGGGCACTCTATTGGGGTGGGAAAAAACTCAGAGGGTGGGTGGGGGTGGGGTTCTCAGAGGTTCACATTCTCCATTCTATCCATTCAAATTTCCTTTGTTTTCCTCTTATATTTTTCCTTATACTTTAGTGTAACATGGGGTCGTTGTGTTAGAACTTCTTGGCTTCTGTATGTAATCTCTCTCAGAGATGTTACTTATTTGTTTTCCTTACACTCTGTCATGACTTTTTTTTTGGGGGGGGTGGCAAGTTAAATTGGGTGAGTCACATGCTTTCAGGGGATGACAATGGCAAACCTCCTCTGAACAAATATTGCCCAGAAGAACCACTTGAAGGCAAACTATAGCCATTGTTCCCTGGTGGTGCAGTGGTTAAAATGCCTGCACTGCAGCCAAAACATTGTGAGTTTGAACTGACAGAGGTCCAAGTTGACTCAGCCTTCCATCCTTTCATAGGTCTGCAAAATGAGGACCCAGCTTGTTGGGGATAGTTGGCTAGTACATTAGAGAATGCTTAACACTATAAAGTGGAATAGAAATGTAAGTATTATTACTATCTATATATCTAGCTATCTGGTTGCCATAAGTCAGAAAACTACTTGAAGGCAAGCAACACACATATATACATACTTAGAGAGAGCAGGGGAATGAGATAGATAAAGAGAGAGACTAATCTGGTTGCAAAGTGGAGATGGGGGTATGAGCTTCAGGGAACTACTAAAGGAGGATACTCAGAAAATGAAGAAGCCAGATCTATAGCAGTAGCAGTAGCAGCAGCAGCAGAGGCTGCAGGCTTCAAACTCAGCTGTGTCAATCTGCAAGTATGCATCAATGCTCCTACTTCTTCACTCACCCCTTTTGTCTGGTTGTCACCATCCTCTTCCCTGAGCCATGATGTACCTGCTGACTTCTGTACCCCTTGCTTGAGCATGTAGAGCATGTCATTATGTTTTAGAAGCAGATGGAGAAATAAGGCAATCCTTTTTCCCCCTCCCTTCTTTATTCCTGATCCAAATGAACCACAACCATATTGTTCCCTTTGGCTCCTCTTTTATGAGATGCCAGTTACTGACTCTTTATATTCATGAGGTAATCTAATTTTACATATGTTTTTTTCATCAGGAGCATCAAAGTGGCAGACAATACATAGTTGTCTAGAACAATTATACAACAAGCACCTCAAAACCAGGGTATATATATATATATATATATATATATATATATATATATAAGCAGTCCAATAAGTTAGTTCCTCTATAATAGCCCATACAAATCACTGAACTATCTTCAGAATTAAAAAAAGACAAAAACACAGTGTAAACGATTGCCCAACCAATAGTATATAATGACACTTTCTCAACTCAGTTGTGTCTAATGACACAACTCAGAAGTGTCCAATGATTCTTTTTCCAATTCAGTTTAAATTAGCAATACAGATGTAAAGCTCTATATGAAGAACATACACCCTGCAGTCTCCCAGCATTGACATGTAAGAGGTAAGAAAGTGATGGAGTGGTTATATCACAGTTCTTTTTTCCCCCCTACATTCTTCAGACACTGTGAAAGAAAAAGAATTATACAAATGTACTTTGGCAATATCCATCAGTTATCTAGAGTTGAATGAAACTTCCTGAGAAATTGTGATCAGATTCACCTTGGCTTCCTTCAGAATTGCTCAGATATTTTCTGAGAGGATGTACTTGGACTTTTCCTTTGAATTTAAATTTGGCTGAAATTCTTGTGATGGTCCTAATGTGAATATTAACACCTGAAAGCCCTTAGGGGAGCATATGAGGGTTTCCCTCCTACCCCACAGGCCACTATATCAAAGTATCAATAGGAAAAACACTGAAGAGTTCCCCCTCACTATCCCATTAAAAAGCACAATGTTAGACAAGTGCCTATCTAATGAATACACCAAACTCCTTTTAGATGTTTCTTACCAGCTTTAAGAATCACATTTAATATGAGGGTTCATCCCCAGATTGCCATTCATTAATAAATTTATCTGTCATTAACAGGGTCAATGATTCATGTAGATAAGCCTGGGAATAGAAGTTGTTCCAGTAGTGCAATTTCAGCAAGAACTGGACTCATTTGATCATGTCCTTAGTCTCAGTCCTGTTTCTCTGAATCCTATCTGCACTTTCTTCCTGTTCTTTCTTTTGTATCATATTGTGAGATGTGTGTATGTTTTTTTAATAGATGTATTTGTACTGTTTATTTATGCATTTTATGTATTTACATATGCACATGTATTTACACAATTTCTCTAATTTAACTCTCCCCCCTCCCTCAATTTGGCTTAATCATGTGCATGGATATTTTTAAGATCATGCACATTTTGCTCACTGACATTTTAAAAATGCACATAGTGTTTTGAGCTCAATGTATTATATTCACAAGCCCCACAAATGTGCAAATCATTGAAGTAAAGTGTGTTTTTTTTCCTTATGAAGAGGACTTGAGAAGTGCAAGGAGAAAAAAAAGCTATTTTAATTGAGATTGTCAAATCCAGTGAAGTACTTTTCTATTCCTAGTAAGTTTGTGAAGAGTAAAACTTAGGGGCATGTAACAAAGAATGTAAAAGGGAAAACACCACTTCTGCCCCTCTTTTTCCTTGCGTGGACCTCTCCTAAGCACCTAACATCACTTTCCAGGTGCTGGAAGAGAGGTTTGAAAATCGGATTGGGAAGGGAAAAGGTGTTAAAAGGCGTGTTTCTTTGATGGAAAAAGAAGGTTTTGAAATTGGATTGGGAAACTCTCTCTCATTCTCTCTCTCTCTCACACACACAAAACTTCTGCCTCCAGGCACAAAGAGTGGGAAAGAGTGGGGCATCATGGAGGTGCTTGTTTCAGGACCTTTCTAAGCACGATTAGTGTATTGACCCTTATATAAGTCAACCCAGGATTTTAGTGTACATTTTGGGGCATACATTTCTCAACTTATAGTTGAGTATATACAATAAAAACCTGCAGTGAAGGAGATTCTACCACCATCTGAGGTAGTTTATTCCACCGTTCAGCACCTTTTACTGTTTGGAGGTTCTTCATAATGTTTTGTCAGAACCTTGATTCCTACAATTTGAATCCATCACTTTAGATCCTATCCTCTGAAGAAGCAGTAAATAACCTTATTCCATCTTCTGCAGATTTTTCGGATTTTTGCAGATGTCCATTATGTAGCCAAAATCAAGGTGCACTGGGTGCAGGCACTTGTGGTTTGACAGGTAAGCACACTGAGTTGTGATTTGAAATCTCAAATCACACCTTTATTCTTTGAATGATTTTAAGAATCAGTAATGTATTAATTATTCATTTAATAACAATTATTTCTATAAAAAGTTATTCGCTATTCTCATTTTTTGTGTTTCCCTTTCCTTATAGACTACCTGAGTTATTTCTCAAGGGGAAAGGGGAACTGGAACAAGAATTATTATTCTTATCCTGACAATGAGTCAGAATAAATATATGGTACTTAAGAAAGAAAGGGGGGGACCTATTTTTTCACTGCATTTCAACAAAACTTATTCTGTGTTTCTCTCTTTGATGATGTAAAGTTCACATGTGACAAATAATTGCTTTAATATATTTATATGAACATCCTCAAGCTGTCCAACATCCAATTATTTTTATTGTATTGCTGACTATACAACAAAGAAATATGTTCCCCAAAGGAATTATGACCCATGTGTTAGGCTGAAATGTACACTAAGTTTTGGTTTTAGTCATCTGCAGATATATGAAATTGGTGGCCTAAAACATAGCTTAGTCACTGATGATTTTGTACTGCACAAGGCTAGTCTGCAAGATGCAAGAGGGAAAGGAGATCATGAGAGTTTCTCCAATATGCCACTAATATGTATGATTCATGAACACCAAATGAAAACAGAGCTGATAATATAAGACTCTTGTGATACAAACACATGCTCCTCAAGGGTATCAGGAAATGTCACAGAACTAAAACATGAGATCACTTCACAGCTTAAGGTAATAATGTTAATTTTAATAGACATTGCAGTCAACCATTTACAGATTTTTTTACCAAAGATTTTGGCCAGGCGGAAAGGTTGCTATCAACTCTTCAGTGGTGACTGTTCATCACTCATTGTGAAAATGTTTGATTATTCGTGTATGCTGTCCTTACTGCTCTCACTTTCACAATCTCTAATTGTAGGCTGCATTCACACTGGAGAAATAATCTAGTTTGACATCACTTTAACTGTTTTGACTCAATTCTATGGAATCCTGTGCACTGTAGTTTTGTGAAACATTTAGTCTTCTCTGTCAGAGAATTCTCAGAATTCCATGGCATAACAATTCCCAGAATTCCATGGCATTGAGCCATGGCAGTTCAAATGATATCAAACTGTATTATTTCTGCAGTGTGGATGCAGTCTGAATCACTATGTAGCACTGAAACATAGACCCGAAACAGTTGGGCTGAAAAGAGCAGTGCACAGCTGCTCTGGTACAGATTGCATTGGGGCTACGAAAACCACATGCACCCAGCCCCAGATTTCTGTAAGGAGGGGATCCTATCTGCTCCTTCTCACCCCAGTTCTTCCTGAATGGTGCGGCATTGGCACGCCTTCTTGTTGCATTCAGGGCATGTGTCATGTGAACACTATGCACTGAATGTGGCTGGAATCTGTGTCATTTGGCCTGTGTTGTCCCTAGTTGGTTGGATATGACCATGACTTACTATGGAGGAAGAGATGTCAGCCAGGCAGTGCTGGATCTAGGTTTTGTAGAATCTTTGGAAATATAACCTCAAAGGTCTATCCACTACAACACTCTCATCAGCACTACTGCTAGCTTCCCTTCCTCGCCTCCTCCTCCTCCTCCTCCTCCTCCTCCTTGTTGCTATCATTATAAGCTTCATATTGTCAAGCATTGGGTATCCTACTTGGAAAGATTAATGTGTGATAAAATGAACCTGAAAAACCATCACATGAAGATCTTCATGACTTAAGAGAGTCTACGTCAGGGGCAGGCAACCTTTCCCCTTTAAGGGCCGAAGGACTTCAGCTCCCAGAATCCGAGGAGCTATTGACCAACATGGCTGAGGCTTCTGGGAGCTGAAGTCCCTCGGCCCTTACTCTACACTATATTACTCTACACTAATATATAAAACAAGAAACACAGAGGTGGTGGCATCTTTAATAGCAGAAATCCAAATTACAGGAACTGCGGATTAGGACTGAGGCTGCCCCATGCCTCAGCCCCGATCTACCCTCCTTCTGGCTTCTTCCGTGCTCCTTTTGGCTCAGCATGTCCAGACACTGAGCCAGAAGGATGTCGTCAGAGCGCTCGCCATGTGCAATGGCAAGCGCTCCAATGACATCCTCCAGAAGGGGTTGGGGCACCCACCGTCTGACTGCCCCTCCCCTTCTCTGGCCCCAAGACGGCACTTTGCTCCATCTGCATTCCCCCTTTTTTTTTGTAAAATGAGTTTGGTTCACATTGATATAAAACTTTGTAGCCTTTAGCATGGATGAATCTTTTGGGCTTTATAGATTGCTACTAGGGAATCAGCTAGAGCCCTTTTGGTGATACTTTTCAAGCCATGTTTCTCCTCAGTGGAATCTGTACAATGGCATGATGAAGTCTCTCCCATATTGATTGCAGCTATTTCTATTGCAGAAAGCCTATTGTAACATTTTTAAATTTTACAATAAATATTGCATTTGAACAACTTATTCTGTGCTTCCAAAACAGAATTGAGAACAAGCAGTAATTTGATATTTGTTTTACAATGAAACACCAATGTGTTATCCTCAAGAACTGCCCTTCACTTGTTCACCTCACTGATGGTGCAAAATACTCTTCTCCTAATCATATGGTACAACTTCAAGTGTCTTTATTTTAAAAATGAAATTAATATATCAAAATCACCTACATACAGTCTGTTTTACCTACTCACACAGCATATAAGCATAGGTAATTTAGGGAAAAGAATATCTTTGCAATCCCAGTGACTGGGATTTAGGCAAAAAAGGGAGGGGGAGGTTTTTGTTTTTTTAGTAGATGTGTTTCTACTATATGAGTGAAAATTGAAAAAATGAGTAGAAAGATAGTAAACACGATGAAGCCCCAAAGCACTCAATTTACAATCTACAGAGAATGTCAGGACATGAATTGCACCATAGTGATGTTATCACTTTATTTTTCAGGAGGACAACTATATGTTTGGAACTGCCCTCTGCAAAAATATTAACAGATAACAATGTCTTTGTTATCTGTTAACCAACCAACTCAGGAAATAACACAGAGAATTGGGTTATAAATGGGCAGCTTTATTTAACCTATTTAACTGTATTTCTTCAAGATCTGCAAAAACTGGGGGAGTAACCTTGTGCAGGAGTGGCTGGGGTAGGTGGTCCAATCCTAGACTACCTCCCCGGCCTCCCCTGGGTGAAACACCTGAGCCCAATGGCAACGCAGAAGGCCAGGTTACTTCCTGGCCAGCCTGCATCTGGAATGCCAACCCAAGAGGCCCTCACTTATCTCACAAGATTTAAGTGAGGGTTTATATCTTAGGCTTTCCCCAAGGCAAGTCTCTTTCCCTACCCATTTAGTCACAAGACCTAAAGAGCCAGTTCCAGAGACTTAACCTTCACCCAAGAAGATGCCATAGGTGTACACTTGAATCTTATATCTCCTCCAATATATGCCAGGGAAACCTACTTATGACTACACCCAAACTAATTGTCACAGTTCCTGAACTACAATTTGGGGAAGGCAAAAAATCCTTGGAAAGTTGAGAAAATTCCTACCCGGCCCCGAAGTAACCAGAAAAACTCACACTCGTGCAGAGGTGGGTGAGGTGGGTGGGCCAACTTTGGCAAAGAAAGAGAGTGTGGGGTGGGCAGGCCTTAAATAGACTAAACCCCACCCCTTCACTTCTCTGAATGCAGCACAAACATGCTGCATTAATTTAATTGTTGGACTCTTATCCTGAGAGGCCAGCAAAGCCTCACTCCCTGATCACATCTGATCAGGGGATATGCATTCTTGCAGTTAGTATCAAAGGTGCTACAAGATCCCTTGGCATATTGATTTTCCAGACTAACACAGCTATATATTGAGCAGGTAACATGTCAGGGAAAGCCTTTCAAAGCCAACAGAGTTTCTGACATGATAACCATAGCCATGGGTACATAGCAAGGATTTATATAAATAACTGCCAACTAGAAAGTATGGTTGGAGGTTTACCATATGAAAAAAAATGAATCTCAGCTTTCTGAATCTGCCTTGACATACAGGAAGACTATAAATGCAGCAAGAATAAATCAGCATAACTTAAAACAGAATACATTGTTAAAATGCCTCAACATTGATTTCTCTTTCAGAGAGTTTGCGATAAAAGTCATTTTAAATGAAAATTTTCCAAACTTGATAAAAAAAATTTACCCTTTTAATTTACTTTGCATTTTCCTTAGTACCTTAGAGTTTTGTTCTAGATATATGAATTCTCAATGTTAATGTGTTTGCATCTGAAAATAGAATGGACGTTTTGCATGTGTGTGTACATAAGAAACCTTGATGAAAATAATTGTCAGCTGTCAAGAGGTTTTTCACACATTGACTTTTTTTGGTGAATTTTTTCCCCATTGAAAATGACTTCTTTTTCACAGGAAATTTAAGACAATATGCACAGGGTCATGTAAAAAATCACAGTTTTTATATGCAACCTTACTATACTCAATGCTTTTATGGATAATGATAATAATAATAACAACAACAACAACAACAACAACAACATAAAAAACTAAACACTCATGAACAAATACATCCCTAATTCAGACAGACAGAGAGACAGACAGACAAATCATTATGAATTAAAGTGTGTTTAGAGTTGGTTAAAGAATATGGTAAAATCTGTAATGCTAGAAAACTGGAAAGAAGACAGAACTTTACAAAACATTCCTGAACCATTTATATAAAGATTCCGTAAAAATCTATGCTGTGGACTAAGTGTAGCCTGTAGAGCCTCCCCATCTTTCTTATGGCTTCCTACACTTTGGCCCTGCACTCTTTCATGGCAGTTAGGCTGTATAAAAAGCTTCTTTTGGTGCAAACAGAAGCCTTTTTTAAAAAGTCTAATTGTTGTAAAAGTATGATTTTCAGTGGGGGGAAAGGAAGATTTCCCATATTAAGGCCCTTCTTTTCCCCTCAGTACTCCTTCCAAAAATATACCTTACTTGCTATGCTGCAGTTAGGTTTTGACACCAATGAAGGCTTCTTCAAACTTCATTGAAACTTGAGAAGGAGGTGGAAAAGCCTGAATCTCTGATTCCCAATTAGAGATTAGAAAACAAGGAAGCTAGGAGCCCACAGTGCTTCATTCACTGGTCATATTAGGCCCCTAGGACTTTATCATATGGGGAAAATCCTGTACAGAAACAGGATTTAAAAGGTGGGGGAAACCTGCAAAAGTGGGTAGATTTTCACACACATCAATGTTAAACTGTGCTTAACCCGAATGGGAAGTAGTCAAAAGCCGCTTCTATCTAATTTTGGGATTTTCCAAAAGTAAAAAGAAGTGGTTTTTGAATACTTTCCATTTGGGTTAAGCACAATTTAAGATTGATGTCATGTGAAAACCTACCCACTTTGTGGGTTTTTTTTTTTCTATTTAAATGGCATTTCTGTATGGGATTTTGCCCGTGTGATAAAGTCCCTAGTCTGGAGTTTCCCATTATCTGTTATAAAAGGATTAGAGCTCTCCTATTCTAGCCTTCACTTATCAGGCAGTCAAGAGTATGATACCAAAATATGCTGACTATATAATTAGAATACACATTCTGTATGGAAAGGATATTGTTTATTTACTCTTCATTTCAATTAAACAAAGAGTAAATTAATTTTAATACCAAATTAATAGAGACTTAATAACAGAGCACTCCATCACTTTATAATTATCAAAACGATTTCTTGTTAATATTGTGCTCTTGAGAACTAGCACATGAGGATCTTTTTCCTCATAAAAATTAAATTAAGTATGTGTAATGAGACTCAGATGTAATAATTTGTGCAAAATGTAAAGCCAACAGGGAAATACTGCCTCCCTAAATGGTGACTGTTGTTTTATTATTGCAAAACGAATGTACACATCTTCAGCTATGATTTGCATGGTTTTGAGTAGTTACAGCTATTTGCTACTGTGTCATGCTTCTAAGTGATTAAACCCATTGTGCCTCTTAGGAGGAAGGATCGTATAAGAGAGAAGAGTGCAAGTAATGGAATGAAAGCCCAGTGAACCACAGGTAGATCTTGGATTTCTCTGGTAGTGAATCTGTCTGTGCTCAGTTTCACAATCAGGGCAGTTACAGAACTCAGTTTGGGAACACAAAGAAGAAATGACTTTGGGCTAACTAGACTGGGATTGAACAACAGAATCAGTAGCTTGATCCTTGGTGATCAAAGAGGATCTTGAAGAGGTTCCTGGTTATTTGACTGAATTAGACCAACCACCATCCATCCACACACACACACACACACACAGAGAGAGAGACACACACTTTTGTTAAAGATCAAAGACATGTTTTATATCACAACGAATGACCAGATAGCATAGAAACATCTTTTGAGGTGAGACTATGGACACCATTAATACTGTCAATAAACTAGTGGATATAAAGGCATCTAGGGATGTATCCACACTGCTTCATTAAAGCAGTTTGACACCACTATAACAGTCCTGACTCTGTGCTACAAATTCTTGGGATTCATAGTTTGGTGAAGTATTCAGCCTTGTCTGCCAGGGGTCTAACCTGCACTGCAGAAATAACATTTTACTGCCATGGCTCAGTGCTATGGAATTGTGGAATTTGCAGTTTTGTGAGATATTTAGCCTTCTCTGTCAGAGAGCTCTAATGTCTGACCAAACTACAAATCCCATGATTCTGTGGGATAGAGTCATAGCAGTTTTAAATTGCTTTAATTCTACAGTGCGGATACACTCATTGATGGACTCTTGATTATGGTGGTGATGTGATTATCAAGAAGGCATTTTCACATATCCAGAATTACACAGCTTGGCCTAGGGTTCATTCCCACTATGATTTAAACCGATTTTCAAATTGGTTTATATGTGCCTCATTCACACTGGAAACGATTTCAGACTCAACTGTTTGGTTTGAATTGTGGAGAATTGAGGTGAAGCAAGGCAAATGCAAAAGAACCACTTTTTTTTTGTTTTGAAGAAGGATCATTTGGGAGTTCTTTTGAAAAGAATTGATTTTAAAGCATGTTCAATAAATGTGAATGACATTTGGGTCCCAGTCACGTCACATTGGAGGGGAGGGACCATGGCAGAGGGTTGGCAGAGGAGTGCAACCCATCCCACCCCAGGTTTTTGGGAAATCCACCATTCCCTCCCCTCAGAGCACTGCCTCAGTGCTTTCCTTGGGAAGGGGGGTTTAGCATGTTTTTTTTTTTAAAAAAATTGACAGATTTTATGATCATTCACAATTCTCTCTTTCTCCAACCCCTGTGTCACTTTCTGAGGGAGGGAGAGAGATGGGGGCTTCCAGGGGTGGCCCTCCTGCTGGCAAAAGACCTCTCTCCATGCACACACAACTCCCTTCCACCTCCAGTCCCCTTCCTCCCTCTCTACTAGGCCAGTGCCAGTTATCCCCCCGAAAACACCACCCCACACCCTTCACAAGGAGGGACCAGGGCAGGTTCAGCGATCCCCAGCTCTGCAGAGAGGTCCAGGGGGACCCGATGCCCTCCTACAGAACCTCCATTTCAACCTCCTCCTATCCAGGAAGAATTTCAAAAAGCCCCCCCCCCCCCCAATCTTCAGCAGCACTAAAAGTATGCTTCTATATGAGTGCTTTCAGTTATTATTTTGGTCATGTCTTACATAGACACCCTGAATGTCCTCCATTCTGAGCATCACCTTAGAGAAGCCCTGCATTGACATTCCTAGGAGTGATTTTTGATTTGGGAACATCGTCCATTTATTTATTTTCCCTGGAAGGTCCGTCAATTAAGAACCATGCATTTACCTCTCCAGGAGAGCTTTGGGCTTTGATTTGGGAATGTCCTCCATCCCTCTGGAAAGTCCTCCATTTTGAGCAGGACTAAGAGGCATGCATTCATATTCCTAGCAGTGTTTTGGGCTTTGATTTGGGGGCATCCTCCATATATATTTTTTTCCTGGACAGTCCTCCATTTTGGGGGGAGTGCCTGGTCCTCCCAGCTCTCCCTTCCTCCTTTTTCTTCCTTTCTCCTCTTCCTCTCTTCCTCCTCTTCCTCTTCCTCATCTACCCCCTGCACCTGCCCTGGGTCTGCCTCCCCCCTCCTCTGCCCCTGCCCCTGCTCTCGGTCTGCCCTCCTCCTCCTCCTCTGCTCCTGTACCTACCCTGGGTATGCCTTCCTCCTCTTCCTCCTCCTCAGCTGTCCCCTGCACCTGCCCTGGGTCTGCCTTCCATGCACTGACATTCCTGGGGGAGCTTTGGGCTTTGGTTTGGAAATGTCCTCCATTTTGAGCAGGGCTAACAGGCATGCATTGACATTCTGGAAGAATGCAGTGGCAGAGGGGGAGCTCAGGCGTTTGGCCCTGGGCACTCCTGAGTTCTCCTCCTCCCCATCCTGGACCTCAGAGCCAGAGGTTGCAGTGTGGGCCCTGCAAACACAGCCCAAGACTACAAAAACCCCTCAGCAACACCTGCTCTGAGAAGAACGCAGTGGCAGAGGAGGAGTTCGGGTGTTTGGCTCTGGGCACGCCTGAGTTCTCCTCCTCTCTAAGTTGGGTGGGGCTTTGCATGTATATATTTGTACTTTCTCTGCTCATGAAAATCATTTTAACCATTACTATTTACTTTTTTAATAAGGCTGCTGTTCAACAGGGTACTATATATATATGATTGTTGTTGTTGGACTTATCTGATTATACCTGAGTTCTTAGCTTACAAAATCATTTTAGCTTATACATTTTATATGAAACCTTAATTGAAAGGGTATACTAGATATGATAGCTTTTATGTGTACATTGTTGAATATTTGATCTTAAGTTTATATAAACTTATGATGATTTAAAGCCAATTTTAGACAGCTTTGATTATAAATGGGACCCTAACAATATTGCCATTGTTAATAAGAAAAAACCCCAAACATGAATAGGGAGAAAATTGTAATTTTGGAACATTCTTCATTTTCAAATTACCCTTTAAAAAAAAGTTGTGCAATCAAAAATAACTCAGTATTTTACTGACTGTAGACACAAATCCCCCCATAGATGCTCTCAATTTAATGTAGAGGCAAATTCAATGGGAACTAAGGAAATAACATCATCATCTGTAGTACCTATTTTGGACTGGTCCTTAGATAAAATAGGCTCTTTGAAGCCTTTAGATAGAAGTCTATCCACACCAAATCTTGAAATTGAAATGGCTTTTGCTGAGGAAAAAATATCTAAACCTATTATAAGTGAAAAGTTATGTGGAACTGAAATAGAAATAGATCCAAGAAAGGATGTGTTAAGACCTGACAGTGCCCTTAGATTAACACCTGGATCTTATAATTCAAAAAAGGATATGGAAAATCCTAAATAGATTTCCATCCTTTTAGAGGAATTGACGTCTGTAAAAAAAATTCCTTACTGAGTGTAATATTCTCCTTACCACTTTAGTAGATCTACACCTCCAAACGATTTGCACTAATTCAAAAGAACAAAAGCTAGATAAGGAAAATGGTAAAGACAAACCCTCTTTGATAACAACTCTTATTTCAAAAAGTGATAGGGATATTATGCACAAAACTGTAATAAGTCCAATGAAGGGTCATAAAAGGAAAAACTCAAAGTTGGAAATGTCTGGAGTTCCAAAAAAGCTTTGTAAAATAGGGAGAAATATAACATTAGAAAATGGTAGGAGATTTCAAGGATCAAGTTGGATTCCTTCCAAATAGGTATATGAAAGAAAACGTAAGAGAAATAATAAATGTTATAGAGTACCACAACAAAAGACCTGATAAACAAATTGCACTTATATTTCTGGACGCGGAGAAAGTGTTCGATAACCTTCATTGGACATTTCTAAAAGAGATTATGAAAAAAATGAAAATTGGAAATAATTTCATGAAATGGGTAGAAGCAATTTATCAAAAACAATATGCAAAAATTTTGATAAATGGAGAAAAAAATGAAGAATGTCAAATTCAGAAGGGTTGTCCTCTTTCTCCACTCTTATTTATAATTTAACTGGAAATATTAAATAATAAAATTAGAGAAACTGAAACAATAAAAGGACTTAAGATTAAAAAAATTGAATACAAAGTCAAAGCATATGCAGATGACATGGTGATAATATTAAATGACCCACTGGATGGTATTAAGCCTTTATTAGAAACAATTCAAGAATACGGTAATGTTGCTGGTCTGAAAATGAATGAGAAGAAAACAAATATCTTAACACTAAACATGGGAAAAAAGACAAAGAACAACTACAACAAATTTCTGGATTTGAAATTAAGGAAAAAGTGAAATATTTGGGAATCTACATAACAAGGAAGAATTCAGAACTATTTAGAAATAACTACGAAAAAATCTGGCAAGAGATAAAAATAGATTTGTCAAGATGGACGAAATTGAATCTCTCTTGGTTCGGAAGGATATCCACGATTAAGATGAACATAACAACTAAAATGTTATTTCTTTTCCAGTCTTTGTCAGTTATAACAAATGATAAGCCTTTTAAAAATTGGGAAAAAGATTTGAATACGTTTATCTGGAACAAGAAAAAAAAACAAGGATTAAAATGAAAACTCTTCAGGATTCAAAAGAAAGAGGGGGACTTGCACTGCCAAATTTAAAAATCTACTACCATGCCTGCTGTCTTGACTGGATTAAAGAATGGATCATGCTTAAGAAAGAAAAAACACTACATTTGGAAGGCTATGACTTGCCATATGGCTGGCATGCCTACTTGATATATGATAAGGACAAAGTTAATATTGAATTCAATAATCATTACATCAGAAAGTCACTACTATGAATTTGGAAAAAAATATAAGACAAATTTTCTTACAAAGATACCAAAATGGACTTCAGTTAATGAAGCATTTTATAGAAGAGAAAGGATGAAAGGGGAAGAATGGATTAGTTATAATGATCTTTTGATTTTGGAAAAAGGAGACTGGAGGATGAAAACAATGGAAGAACTATTAAAAGAACACTACAGTTGTAATTGGTTTCTCTATCATCAAATTAATGAAAGATTTAAGATGGATAAAAGAATAAATCAGATAGAAAAAGAAGAAACACAGTTAGATAAGCTACTGGCGCATGAATCACAACACACAATGGCAAAGTTATACAAATTATTAATGGAGAGATGGAAGAAGAAACAATGAAACAATTTATGATCAAATGGGCACAAGATCTTAAAAAACATATAATGTTGGAGGATTGGGAGAAAAACTGGAAAAGAAGAATAAAATACTCCCTATGTTATGACATCAAGGAAAACTATTATAAAATACAGTATAGGTGGTACCTTACTCCGGAAAAAATATCAAAAATTTACAAAAATTGCAACAATAATTGTTGGAATTGCAAGAAAGAGAAGGTACCTTCCTGCACATGTGATGGGACTGTGAGAAAATAAGAAAATATTGGAAGCAAATTCAAACTGATATAGGGAAAATCATTAATAAAAAACTAACTTTGGAGTCCTCTATCTTTCTATTGGGAATGATTGATGAAGAAAGAGAACAGAAATTTGGAAAGATAGTTCTTTTTTTTAAAAAAAAATTATTAATGAGGTTTTTTTTTTTAAAGTGTCTATACAAAATTTTAATACAAAGATTTCAATTCATGATATAACAATATAGCAGAAGAGAAAAATATAGTGGGAGTAAATTAAAGAGAGAAAAAAAGGAAGAGAGAAGAGAAGAAAAACTGAGGAGAAAGAGAAAAAAAGAATAAAGAAAGAGAAGAAAGAGAAAAAAAACAGGAAAAGGAGAGATAAGCGTTATTACATATATCCTAAGCAGCCATAGATAATCATAGTTTCTTTATGTCCATTTTCATCTCATTCTTTGCGGTCCACATAGTCTTCTATATATTATTCTGCTTATTACATTGTAGTTTCAACTTCCATAAATCAAATTAAAGATTGTTTATTCTTTAGCACTGATTTCATTCTTTCTTTTCTTATTCTTTCTAAGTTCTTTTGTGTCTAATAATTAGTATAAGTCCTTTTTCTTTTATTGAGAGGTTTCTTTTCCTTGTTCTTCTTCGTCTTCTATTTTCTTTTTATCAAAGGTTTCTCTCTCTCTTTCTTGAATTTCTTAATGAATTCCTCTACTTTCTTTTTGTTGTTTATTCTAATCCTTTTCTGATCATGCCTAAATATGACTCCCTCAATCCTGTCCCAAGAGTATTTGATGTTATTTTTAGATAGAAAATATGTTAGCTGTCTATATTCTTGCCTTCTTTTTAATATAGAGGTGGGAATGTCTTTAAAGATCTTAATTGGTCGTCCCTCAATTTGCAATACTTTTCCATAACTTTTCTGTATAACCTCATCTCTAATTTTTGTTCGGGCAAAACGGATTACTACATCTCTAGGCAGATTGTTTTCTCTTGCTGATTCTGAATTTATTCTGAAAAGCTTATCAATTTCCATCTCCAGATAATCATCCTCTACTTCCAAATATTTCGCCACAGCTGGAACTATTATCTCATATAGATCTTCATTTGATGTTTCTTTAATCCCTCTTAATTTTAAGCTTTTTTCCCTGTATCTTAATTCTTGTAGCAGGATTAGGTTTTCACTGGCTTTTTGTTGTTCTTCTTGGTGTTCTACAGTTTCATTTAGTTTTTCTGTCCTTTTTTTAATTTGTACCTGTTCCATTTTAATATTAGACATTTCCTTAGTAAGATCATCTAATTTTTTCTCAAATTTCTCAAAACCTACACACATAGTTTCATTAACCTCTTTCCTGTGTTCTTTTAATTCTTGTTTGATTTCTTTTTGAAAGTTTTTGAGCATATCCTCAAAGATAGCCAACATTTGGGTCTGGTCTTGGGGTTTAGGAGCCATTTCAAGTGAACCTCTTCTATTAACTAGACCTAGTGATTGCAGACATAATATGAGTGTCAAACTATTATTAGGTCATTTCCCTTCTGAAGTTTGTCAGGTTTTTTTCTGACTAAAACTTAGTACTACCAATATTTTCTTAAATCAAAGTAATTTTGTGAGCTATTCAATTAATTAGTGCCACTCATATGAAGTAATTCTTCAAATAATATATAGTTCGTCTCTTATATATTGTAAACAAAGTTCTGTGTAGGCCCAAGAATTATGGCTGGATATTTCAGCTCATTCCTACAGTAAGGGATAGTTGCCACTGCCGGGTGAATAGGGTAAAAAGCTACCCTCTTCGAACCCTCCAATAAGCCCCTCTTCTCCCCCCTCTTCCCCGAGGTTAGAGACTGCAGAAAGTTGTTACTTTGCAGTACCCTTACTTAGGTCCCATAAACAGTTGTGAGACCAACCAAATTGTCTCACAGTACTAGTTTATGGTCTTGGGTGTACATAAAAAAAACAATAATTATGCATTTTCCTGTTCCCTACTGGGATCTAAATCAACTATGACTGCATTATTTGTCTCAAAATATACTATACTGGCACCAATGTGCCTCCGCTCGCCCTCTGGGCCTCGGGTGCCGGTAGTGTTGGCTGGTGGGAGGGGGGTTTTGAAGGTAGCGCCGCCACCCTCTCTGCCTCCGTTCGCTCTCAGGGCCCCCTGGCCCTCTGCTCGGGTGCTGATGGTTCTGGCTGGTGGGGGGAGAGCAGCAGCAGCAGCAAAGCCAGGCATGCCCCAAACACTGGGGAGGAGTATAAAGGCTCCAGGGACACCAGCTCAGCAGCAGCAGCAAAGCCAGGCATGCCCCAAACACTGGGGAGGAGTATAAAGGCTCCAGGGACATCAGCCCAGCAGCAGCAGCAGCAGCAGCAGCAGCAAAGCCAGGCACACCCCAAACACTGGGGAAGAGTATAAAGGCTCCAGGGACACCAGCCCTGCAGAGCAGCAGCAGCAGCAAAGCCAGGCACGCCCCAAACACTGGGGAGGAGTTTAAAGGCTCCAGGGACTCCAGCAGCAAAGCCAGGCATGCCCCAAACACTGGGGAGGAGTATAAAGGCTCCAGGGACATCAGCCCTGCAGAGCAGCAGCAGCAGCAGCAGCAAAGCCAGGCACGCCCCAAACACTGGGGAGGAGTATAAAGGCTCCAGGGACACCAGCAGCAAAGCCAGGCATGCCATTACGGGCAATAACAGCTGGGCCGTACACCATAAATCCGCCCCCAAACATCAGAGTGGCGACGTGACAGTAAAGTGCAGTCTTGCCAATTAAAACCAACAGTGCTGCAAAGATTTAACAGAGAGCAAGCTTCTGGGAGTTACCAGTACCTGAAAGGAGGCCCAGGAGGCCCAGAGGGCGAGTGGAGGCAGAGAGGGCGGCGGCGCTACCTTCAAAACCCTCCCCCCACCAGAAAGATAGTTCTTTACATGTTATATGCAGCGAGATCTGTAATCGCCAAAAAATGGAAAAGTACTGAAGTATTAACAATCAATGAATGGCAAATCAAATTATATGACATAATGGAATTGGATAAATTAACATGTTTGTTGAGAGATCAAACTATGGATAATTTCGTAAAAGAATGGATGCCTGTCACTAGATATTTAACAGAAATAAGACGTTAATTATCGTTACCTTTAAAAAGTAAATAATATATATCCTGTCCTGGACAAGAGGGGCAGGTCAAATGAAAGAATAAGATGTAATACGTTGGAGCTTGTTTAATTACTTAACTTTAAGTGGAAATTTTTTATAAGATATAATTATGTATTCGTTTGAGAAGATTTTGGAGAAAATACTGAAAGTCAGAAACAAAGAATTAATATTCACAATGAAGGAAGGGAAACTTTTTATTGTTATGTTTGCTGTTTTTTATGTTATGGTTTTGTTTTCGTGTATGTCATATTTTGTGAGGATATTTGCCTCATTGTTTTTATTTAATGTGTTATATGTGGTTTTTTTATTTCAAATTAAAAAAAAGAAAACGGTAGGAGATTTGATAAGGAAATTAAATGTAAAGAACCTAACCCAGTTCAAACAACTGAATTAATACAAACTTCACTAGGCACTGAAAAGCTCAATCCCAAAACTAACGGACAATCAGAGAACTTAATTGTCTCCCAAGTGAAAGATAACTTTCCTCAAAATACCATCTCAAGCCCTTCAACGGATAGACCAGTAGAAATGGATTTAATGCCTATAAAACACCCTATAAATAAACTATCTCATGCAACAAAAGGCACAAATTTAAAGGGAAAAAAGGATCATCAATATACCCTTGGTCAGCACCAAATTGTTCTGTCAAATTTTCCTAAACCTTTTGGCATACTATCACAGGCTAGACGCAAACATCATTTATTAACAATCTTAGAAAAAATATGCCCAAATCAAATTATCTTCAATAATATTTACAGATTACTTATTTGTATTTCAATAATTGCCATGCCCTTGCCCTGTTTACATTTAGTGAAACTAAATTTGTCACCCTAATATGTAAATGTAAATCTTTATTTTCAAGGGAAGGTATTTTTGTTTCCAGATACTTCACTAACACAGCTTCCCCTCAACCGTTGATAGTACACACACCGTCTATATCTACTATCCTCCCAAACAAAATTCGGAACATAAAAGACCAAATTAATATTGAATCTGGAAAATGTGATCCAAATAAATTTAACAGTGAAAAAGACTGTACACATCTTAATGTTATTGAATCACCTCACCTCTCAAGCCTAATCACTAAGGAGGAAGAGGGGTTAATTGATTCATTTTCAGCCCTATCTCAGACTGCACAAATAGAAATATTAACTAGATTAGAAAAACTAAAGCAATACCTTTCAAATGTGTGTTCAATAAAAGAGCCCCCCCCCCTTTGAAATTTGTGAGGAGAAAGATAATAGAAAGATAATTACAGCAGAGACAAATCCATTAACATGGACCGAAATGAGATATTTGGACAATTCTGAGAATGGCCTACTGCATACTAACAGGATTAAAAAAAAAAAAAAAACATCAAAAAGAAAAGGTTCGGTATGGTCAAACATGAGTTATATCCACCCAACCCTTGAAATCATTGAGGAAATATCAGTTGACAAAAATGCTAATAATAGTAATGTTTGTCCAACTACAGGAACTAATAACAACAATATTAAAACTGATTTGGCTGTTACAGACACACAAATGGTATTTCCAACTGTAATCCAATCTAGTGATCTCTCTTATATTGTGAGATCAAACACATGACAACAAAAGAAAATTGAATTAAAAAGCTTAAAACTTTTGTCCTGGAACATTATGGGTTGGGGAAGACATACTTGTGACCCTTCATTTGTGAATTATGTATCTAAATTTGACATAATATTACTTCAAGAAACATGGCTGAGAGAAAAGTTAACACTGAATGGATTTACAACAAGCTCAGTTGATGCCTCTGCTTCTCAGAAAGGTGGCCGCTCAAGTGGTGGACTATCCATTCTGACTTCGACAAGCATTAGGCATGTTTCTTATTCCATCCCACCATTAGCAAATCTGGCTTCTTTATTAGTCAAATTTAATGATACTTGGTTGCTAATAACAAATGTTTACCTACCTCCTACACGTCAAAAAGAAGTGTTAAAAAATACATGGTCAAAACTAGAAACCTACATTATTAATACACTAGTTCAACATCCTGAAGTTCTCCTGATATTGGCTGGAGACTTCAATGCGAGAACTGGTCCCAACGAGGCAGATTTGTATGCTCATTTTCACCTTATTCAGCCTGAAATAGATCTAGGTTTAGTTCTTCCCCATAGACAGTCAAAAGATAAAGGATATAATTGGGCTGGTCTTTATCTCACCGAATTATCTCATAAGTTAAATTTAGTTATAATGAATGGTTCTACAGAAGGAGATGCTGAAGGAGAATATACATTTGTGTCCAACCGTGGATCTTCCACCATTGATTATTTCCTGATCTCATATGAATTGCTTTCTGTAACACCCAGATGCAAAATAGAACATCGAGTTGAAAGTGGCCACTTATCTGCTACTCTAACCTTAGAATGTGCTTCACAAGTTGATTTTGCAGAGCGGATTGCTCCTCCAGAAGGCAATTTGGAATTGAGACCTAGCGGTGTTAAGTGGTCCCCTAAGGTTGAAAGCAATCTAAAAACTATTTTAAACTCTGATAAATGTCTTTCCCTACACAGTTTGATGTTGAAAATAGAATCTCCAAATGATATATTTGAACCCTTCCAACAACTAAATTCAATTCAACCATTAAAAATTTGCTAACCCGACCAATATGTCCCAAGGCTTCCAACCTGAATACAAAAAACAAAACCTGGTTCTACCAGGACTGCATCAATATGAAGCAGATCCTGGTGGAAAATTATAAAACCTATAGACAAAAAAATCTACAAACAATTCCATCTGAATGGTTTGAACTAAAGAAAAATATATATGAAACTGATAAAAATAAAAAACAAAAAATTATAGCCCTTAAAAATTCTTGGTGTACTCTAATAACAGCAGTAAATAACAAAGATACAACTACTTTTTGGAAAATCGTAACTGGTGGCTGGCCAAGGACAGTAAGTATGACTTACTCAATTTCTGTTAGTTGTTGGGAACGGTTTTATAGAAAGCTATATGATCAATCCCAATACAAACAAAACCATCCCCCTGTTGATATTAAAGAGCTTCCAAAATGGTTACCAGTTTCTGACCAGGAAATAAAGAGCTTGATAACTAGAATCACCCCAGGAAAGGCAATTGACATTCCTAGCAGTGTTTTGGGCTATGATTTGGGGATGTCCTTCATATATATATTTTTTCTTGGACTGTCCTCCATTGGGGGGGGGGAGTGATTGGTCCTCCCAGACCTCCCTTCCCTGTTCTCCCTCCTTCCTTGCCTCACCAATGGTGCATCATATGATTGACATTTTTTTAAAAAAAGGATGGATCAATCACAATCAATACTGAGCATACATTTTGTAGTGGCACAAATCTACTGGGAATGACAATCGTTTCAAAAAAGACACAAATGAATGGAATAATGAAATAATTTGCTTCCATAGTGGGAACTACACATCAGCCTGAATCAATTCAGCGACCCAGAGTCAATGCGACTCGCGAACCAGTTTAAATGCAAGTGGGAATGAGCCCCTAGTGCTTTTGACTAGATTACAGTAGAGGATACACAGGTAAGCTAATTTCAATTAGAATAGAGGCATATAGCCTAACATATTAACACCATGATCTTCTCCCTCCTAGCAATCACAATTTCTGCCTATGCAGTATTGCATAGAACAAAACACAATGTACCTGGGCATTGAGGACAGTGCTTGGTTGATGTCAACGTAAATGTAAGATGTACACTTTCAAAGGCTGAGCTCAGTAACCAAGTGCTAACATATCTAAATGGATTCTAAAGAAATGTATAAATGTGTTTATGAATATATCTCATTCAGCAACATGCAGAGAAGATAGCTTCACATGCAGGGGCATATCCATAGTACAGAATTGCTGGCCAACCATGGAATAACAAGATCAGACACAGAAAAATGGGTCAAACAAGGACCACTTTATTTAACCTTAAACCCATTTAAATTTTTTGAACCTAGAAAGGAGCAAGAGGAGCAACCTAATAAGATGAAACAAGTTTCATTCCTTGACTTCCTCCTCAGTCTTCCACTGTATGAACCACTTGAACTCCAAGGCAATCCCAGTAACTGGGTTGCCCCCATCTGGCCATCTACAGGAAGGCAGATCTGAGGAGCCTCATCTTCATCTCAAAAAACGTAAATGAGGGACAAGCCCACAGGTTCCAGTACCTAAAGGAGCAGTTACAGAGCCCTCCCTCCACCAAGATAATCACTGTAACTCTTATTTTCTTTACCCTTATACTGCCTGAGAAGTTACTGCCTATTTAAAGACACCACCCTAAGCCAATTGTCAAAGTACCTAGATGTGGGGTAGACCAAAACAAAACCAAAGACAGGGAAAAGGGGAGAAAACCTCTACCAAGTCCTGAAGTGATTAGCACACTGTCCTGGTAGTAGGAGGGTGGGTCAAAGTGTTATCCAAAGAGGGGGTCAAAAGGAGCTGACAGAACTTATAAACCCTCTAGTTCCACCTACCATGTCTGACCTCATGGTGTTCTGCAACTGATACAGTTATCACTGGCCTCTCCTCAGTTGAGTCCTCTCCTGCAGCACCTCATACCACATGGGTCCAGATCCACATCATAGCACAATGATTCCACTTTAAGTACCATGGCTGCATCCTATGTAATCTTGTGGTTTGACAACTGGTAAGGCACTAGAACTCTCTGGCTGGGGAATCAAAATGGCTATCCCTAAACTGCAAATCCTAGGATTCCAGAGCATGGAACCATGACACTTACAATAGAATCATACTTATAATCCTGTAGTGTGAAAGAGCCCCACATCTCCTTTGTGGATATAAAACAAGGGCATTTAACATTGTTAAAGTTGTGGTTGGTTGTCAATAGTCACATGGGACTACCCTGCAATATTCACACAAGATTATATGTCTATATACATCTAGTTAGTAGACAGTCCCATCGCATTCAGTGGGAGTTGCATTCAGAAAAGTGGGTGTAGAACTGCACCTCCAGATGTTTATTTTTCAGACATCATGAGCCCTGAAAACTGGTCTGTTTTAGCTTGCTCTCAAGTGAATTGTTTTCTAAAATTGAGATTTCTACAATGCATAGATGAGTTTATTTCTACCACAGAAGATGAGACAGCACTTTGTAAATCTCAGGCTCTGAGATTATTTCACTAAACTACTCTAGTCTAGAATCTAGGACAAACTAAGAATTATGAATGCAACAGTACAACATCTTGTGTGGAAAGATAAAGAAAATTACTACAATGACCAAGGCAAATAAATAGAAGGCAACAAGAAAAAGGGAACAACAAGTGATCTATTTCACAAGATCCAGGAAATCAAAGAAAAATTCAAACCAATGACTGGGATGCTCCATGAAAATAAAAGTAACATAATTCAAGACAAGGAAGGAATAAAAAGACATTGGACGCAATACACAAAAGAATTATACAAAAGAGTTGATAAAATGAAGGACACATGGAACAAAGAGCCATATGAAGATGAACCCCAAATTCTAAAAAAATGAGGTGGAAACTGCAAGAGAAATAACAAAAACAAACAAACAAACAAACAAACAAAAAACAAATCACCAGGAATAGATGATATTCCAATTGAACTGCTGCAATCCACATTGACAGAGTCAAATCTAATGCTAACCAACATATGTCAACAGATATGGAAAACAAAAAGATAACCAACAGATTGGAAGAAATTAATATATGTCCCCATCCCCAAAAAGGGAGACACAAGAGACTGTAGCAACTATAGGACCATAGCACTGATCTACTGAATAGGGATCCAGCCTGTGTTAGATGGGGTCACACTACCCCTGAAGACACAGGTTCGCAGTTTGGAGGTACTCCTGGACTCAGGTTTGAACCTGGAGGCCCAGGTCTCTGCAGTGACCTGGAGTGCTTTTGCACATTTAAAACTTGTGTGCCAACTGCACCCATTCCTTGAGACGCTGGATCTGGCCTCAGTTGTACATGCCTTAGTTGCATCCTGTTTGGACTACTGTAACATGCTCTACTTGGGGTTGTCTTTGAAGAGTGTTCAGAAACTTCAGCTGGTCCAAAGAGCTGCAGCCAGGCTGCTAACAGGGCCAGGTTACAATGAT
This sequence comes from Phrynosoma blainvillii, assembly GCA_026167975.1. Taxonomy (NCBI): domain Eukaryota; kingdom Metazoa; phylum Chordata; class Lepidosauria; order Squamata; family Phrynosomatidae; genus Phrynosoma; species Phrynosoma blainvillii. The sequence continues at coordinate 121,039,839 of JANUYF010000004.1, forward strand.
CATACAACACCCCTGTTGAAACAGCTCCACTGGATGCCAGTTTGTTTCCAGACACAATTAAAAGTGCTAGTGATAACCTATATTGCTCAGGTCCAGGCTATTTGGCAGACCGTATCTCCCTCTATGAGCCGGCCGAGGCTCTGAGATCCTCAGGGAAGGCCCTTCTTTCCATCCAACCAGCATCACAAGCATGGTTAGTGAGGACATGAGAGAGAGCTTTCTCTGTGGTTGCCTCTAGACTCTGGAACTCCCTGCCCCTTCCCTGATGGCTTTCTTCTGACAGGCAAAAATCTTCCTTTTCAGATAGGCATTCAAAACAGAAAACTTTTAACGAATGGCTTGGGGTACTAACATTTTTATCTTCTTTTTTATTTTATTGTAGTAGTTTAATTCTGGTTTTTGTATGTTTTTAATTGTTGTTTTTTTCAATGTTGTAAGGCGGCCTGAGTCCCAGTCTTATAATAATAATAACAATAATAATAATAATAATAATAATAATAATAATAATATTTATTTATACTCTGCCCCTCTGTTAAAACAATTGGAGTGGCTTACAACAATTAAAATTACAGCAAATACAAAGCAAACCCCAGGACCCTCCCCCCCATTAAAAAGGTATTAAACTACACATATTAAAATTTAACATAAAATCTCAAGGAATTTTTTTTAAAAAAATTAAAAAAATTAAACAGATAAATACAAACTGTGAGGAAGCAAGAGCAGAAAGAGGTAAAGAGACACTCCTCCTGAGGCCAGGATCTAATTAAGAAGCTAACCAGCAAAGGCCTGCCAGAAGAGATCCATCTTCATAGCTTTTTTAAAGCTGCTTAAATTTGTAATCTGACGGATCTCGTCTGGCAGGCCGTTCCATAATCTGGGGGTAGTTACTGAAAATGCCCTCTGGGAGGTTGCCAATAGCCTAGATTTTAATGGCTGGAGCAAATTCCTCCCACAGTGTGTAGGGAGGATTATATGGGAGGAGGCGGTCCCAAAGATAGGACGGACCCAAGCCATTTAGGGCTTTAAAGGTGATAACCAACACCTTATACTAGGCCCGGAAACTAATAGGCAGCCAGTGGAGAGATCTTAGTACCGGAGTTATGTGGTCTCTCCTAGATGTTCTGGAGACCACTCTGGCTGCCATATTTTGTACTAATTGAAGTTTCCAGACCAAGCACGAGGGTAGACCCATGTAGAGCACATTACAAAAATCCAGATGTGAGGTTACCAGCATGTGCACCACAGTCTCAAGGTCCCTTACTTCCAGGAAAGGGTGCAGCTGGCATATCAGCCGAAGCTGATAACAGGCACTCCTGATCATCACATTGACCTGATTAGTCATCAGGAGCGACGAGTCAAGGAGTACCCCCAGACTGCAAACACAGTCCTTTACGGAGAGTGTGACCCCGTCCAGGACTGGAGGTTGCAACACAATTCCTGGTTTCGGGGACGCTACTGTTAGCACCTCTGTTTTGTTTGGATTCACTCTCAATCTGTTTTTTTCCTCATCCAGCCCATTACTGCCTTAAGACATTCATTGAGAGGAGAGACAACATTGGGAGTCGAGGCCGATGATCGAGACATGGAGAAATAGATCTTGGTGTCATCAGCGTACTGATAACATCCAGCCCCATGACTGTATGATCTCACCAACGGCTTCATATAAATGTTAAATAGCATCGGGAACAGGATGGCACCTTGAGGGATGCCACACGCAAGCTCCCTTTTAGCGAAGCAACTGTCCCCAAACAGCACCCTCTGGGATCTGCCCAAGAGGAAGGAACGGAGCCATCGCAATGCAGTGCCTCCAATTCCTAACCCACTAAGGCGATCCAAGAGGATGCTATGATCTATCGTATCAAAAGCTGCTGAGAGGTCTAAGAGCACCAACAGGGTCACACTACCCCTGTCAATGCTCAGACGCAGATCGTCGGTCAAGGCAATCATGGCAGTCTCAACTCCAAATCCCATCCTAAAGCCAGTTTGAAATGAGTCTAGATAATCGGTTTCATCCAAGACAGTTTGGAGCTGAAGAGCAACTGCCCTCTCAATTACCTTGCTCAAGAATGGTAACAATGAAACTGGTTTATAATTATTCATATTCAGGGGGGCCAGGGAAGGTTTTTTCAGAAGTGGCCTAACCACCACTTCCTTTAAACAAGGTGGAACAGAGCCTTCCCTGAGGGATGCATTAATGATGTCCGTAAGGAACATCCTCAATGCATCCCCTACCTGGATGCCCAGCCATGATGGGCAAGGGTCGAGAGGGCAGGTCATTTCCCTCACTCTGCCAAGGAGCTTGTCCATGTCATCGGTACTCACAGATTGAAACTGATCCAGAATAATATCATCAACGGAGTTGCTGGACACCTCTGTCAAAACACTGGTGTTTAAGTCGGCTCTTATCTGAGAGATTTTATCTGCAAAAAAGTTGTTAAACGCATCACAGCAGGCCGTTGATGGATTAAGTAAAGGGTTCTGCGCAGGAGGTACCTGCGTCACCTCCCTTACCACCCTAAACAGCTCTGATGGACGGGACTCTGCAGACGCAATACGTGCAGAGGAGAAGGATCTCTGCGCTGCACATATTGCCTCTCAATAGGAACAAAGAAAGTTCCTGTGGTGAGTCTTGTCAGATAAGAGTCGAGTTTTCCGCCAGGTGTGCTCTAGTAGTTGTCCAACCTGCTTCATTCTCCTAAGCTCCTCTGTATATCACGACCTATGGTTTGAAGCAGGTTGGAAAGGACGCTTGGGAGCAATCATGTCGATAGCCTTGGTAAGATTAGTGTTCCAAATAAGAGCAGGATATTAAATATAATAATAAGAATAAGAATCTCCCATGTAAGCAAAATTATGCTAAAAATTCTGCAACATAGACTCCAATCGTACATGGAGAGGGAAATTCCAGAGGTTCAAGCAGGGTTCAGGAAAGGAAGAGGCACTAGGGACCACATGGCTAATGGAGCACACCAGGGAATTCCAGAAGAAAATCAGCATGTGCTTTATAGACTATAGCAAACCTTTGACTTCATAGATCATGAAAGGCTATGGAATGTCCTTAAAGACATGGGATTGCCAACACATCTGATAGTTCTGATGAGGAATCTGTACTCAGGACAAGAGGCTACTGTCAGAACAGAACAAAGAGAAAGAATGGTTCCCAATTGGCAAAGGAGTCAGAGAAGGCTGAATCATTTCACTCCAACTTGTATTCAGAATATATTATAATAAAAGCAGGCTTGGACATAGAAGAAGGAAGAGCAAAAATAGGAGGAAGGAATATCAACAATCAATGGAGTTTATCACACCAGGGCAAAGTGCACAAATCCTGTGCAGAAACAGGATTTAAAACTCAGAAAACCACCTGCAAATGTGGGTTGATTTTCACACACATCGGGGTTAATGAGCAATTAACCCAGACAGAAAGTCGACAAAAAAACGTTTCTTTTTATTTTCAGGAAGAATCGCGTTTTGTCGACTTTCTGTCCAGGTTAATGTCACATTAATTCTCATTAACCTTGACGTTGTGTGAAAATCAATCTGCTTTTGTGGAGTTTTTCCACTTTCTGACTACTTTCTTTCTGAGTTAATCCTCAGTGTTGTGCTTTTGCAGGTCTTTCCTGTTTAAAATCCCATTTTTTTCACAGGATTCCTCCTGTGTGATAAACTTGCAAGATATGCTGATGACACCATAAAACTAGCAGAAAACCACGCAGACCTGGAACATCTACTAAGGACAACTCAGCACAAAAGTTAGAATCATACAAGCCATTGTATTCCCTATTCCCATGTATGGATATGAGAGCTGGACAGTCAAGAAAGATGATAGGAAGAAAATCAATTCATTTGAGATGTGGTGCTGGAGAAGAGTGCTGAGGATTCCATGGACAGCCAAAAGGACAAACAAGTGGGTCTTAGAGCAGATCAAGCATGAAATCTCCCTGGAAGAAAAGATGACCAAACTGAGGCTGTCATACTTTGGACACATCATGAGAAGGGAGGACTCATTGGAAAAGACAATAATGCTGGGAAAGGTGGAAAGAAGTAGGAAGAAAGGTAACGTGTCAAAATAAATTATGAATATATAGTGCCTTTGATCTATGCCTAGTTAACTCATTAGACAAATTAAATACGGAGGAGATTATAAATATGGCAAGCTTGTTTTATCAATTCTAAATGGATGTTGCCATCTGTAGTCTTAAATATATAGGAATAGCTTTCAAGGAAGGTTCTTAACAGATTTCAAAAAGGAGGCATATTCTCCCTTTTCCTGTACAATATTGATTATCCCAAGCCCCTTTCCTTCAAAATTCATATATATTCATCTCTCCCTATTGGCAGGAGATCCGTTCCGGACCACCACCCCCTCCACAAATCGGGAAAAACACAAATATTTGAGGCCCATTGGTTAAAAGGGCATATACTCCTATGAGCATGTTTCTCAGATGCACACCCAGTTTTGTCCCTCCCCACTTGTTGTCTGCAAAGGACTGAGACCGCAAATGCCAAATCCATGAACAGAGGGGGACGAGTGTTCTGAACATATTTGACAATGAATCTGTGAAGCCTCCTCAGATGTAAAACCTTTGAGAAAACCTGCAGTGTCTCATAGTCTGGGACCAGAGCTTACTACCAGCAAAACAGTACCATCAGTGCCAAAGAAAACAATATCAGTATGCTTGGGAAGCTCCCAAAACTGTGACTAAAAAACAAAAATCCTAAAGAGAGCACTATTCCAATACTCTCCCCACCAAAATTAAAAGAAGAAAAAGATTTCAATGAGGACTAAGGATCAGGATACTAAAATAAATAAATAAAAAAATGTACATCATACTGGAACAATGTGTTACAGGTGTCCTCTCTCTCTCTCTCTCTGTATGTGTAATAATCACCTCTTTAAAAATAGGAAAAATATTAACTTTCCTTCCATTACACTACAGTCTTACAGCAGTATATCCTATTGTATTTCTTCAGGATTCTGATTCCTCATTCTGCTTGCATCTGAAATTCCAATGGCATTAAACATTTTAGCAAGTATCTTGATCTCCCCTGACAGTGAACACAGATGAAGTAACTAGCTTTCCTAATGGCAGACACAGGATTCACCAATGGTCTGTTGAGCAAATTCTGTTTGTCCCCTTTCACATGAGTGTCTTCAAAGACATGTCTACAGATAGGACAGCCAATCAATATTTGATTCCCGCATAATATAGACATATAAGTTTTCAGATGCTCTCTAGTCTGTGTCTGTTCACTCTAAGACAAGGGGGAAGGAGTAGACTGGGAAACCAACATGGGTCATGAATGCATTTTGTATAAGCCAATCATTTTGTATATGTAAAAATGTGTCAGTTTGTCCACTTCCAGTTTTGCTTTAAGAAACAGAATATATGCCTCTTGGAATAGCACAAGCTTATGCCATATGCCAACATTATGTACAGTACTGTATTTTGGTGGAGAGATATGGATGCACCTTATCCTTCTACATGATCCATAATTAACTACCAAGAAACTAAAAACTAAAATGAAAATGAAGCCTAAAAAAAAAAAGCTTCGCACATAGAGATTCACACATAGAAAATGGTGGTGTGGTAACCCCTCCGAAAGAATAGCCTGAAGAGGGGATTACTAATTGTGGTGGCAGGAGCCTCCAGGAACGAATGCCGGAAGACAAAAATACTTTCCCCAGATAGGGGCGAGGTAGAGGGACTCAGCAGAGACCAGAACTGTCCCGATATGTAAGGAGAATGGCTGGAGTGGGTAAGAACAAACAACAGGGCATGGAGATCTGAGCGAACCATGGCCACCGCTAGGCAACTGCTTTTGTGGAGAAAGCACCACCGCCACTTTACAAAGCTGACAGATATGCCACCAACGCAATTGAATCTTCTTATCTAGCTGGATTTTACCTTCCAGGATACATCCATTTGTGACTGTCAGATCTTGATACCATTAAAGGGACTGTTAAACGAAAAGAGACTGAGAGGGAAAGAAGGAGGAAAGAAGGAGGAAGAACCCCCCCCCACACACACACACCAAACATCTACCTTGTAGACAGAAAGAAGGATATAAAGCTGACTCAGAACTAATTTGGGGCTTATTTAAGACAATCAACATTGTAGAAAAAGTAAAGTAATAATAAACTATAAAAGACTAACAACAGAAAATAATAATGGACATAATTACCACCTCTGGTGGGGAGAAAATACTATGAAAAAGAGACATGATGGTGAGAGGCTTGGTGGAAAGAAACTGACCTGGGGTAATCAAAGAATCCAGAAAAGAGGAGAAACAAGCTTGACAAGACAATTAATTAGTTACATGACAGACAACAATATAGAATCAGAGATATCTTTTTGATCTGCTAAGAAAGAGAAAAAGTGGTGGATTATAACAGATTATTGTGACTATTGAGAAAGTGAAAGAGCTCCTGGCACTGCAGGGAGGAACCATGTGTAATAGTGAAAGTGTTTGAAAGAGAAAGTGACTGAAAGAGAAAAGACTACTGTATCAAGAAGAGTGTGATACAAAAGGAGGCAAGAGCAAGGAAAGACGAACTTTGTAAACAGAAGGAAAGTGAACTGTTACAAGAGATCTGCTATATTGCTTGGCTGGTAAATAATTAAAGACACCGGGGGGGGGGGGGGAGGTGGGAATGGAAAAATCCAAGTGACAAAAAAGTAATAAATAAAAGGGTGAAGGGTTTTGGAAGAATAAAGGGCTGGAAGAAAACCCAAAAAATAATATAGTCTGACTTTGTATGTTGTATGTTGACTCATCTTGACATTGCTATTTGAAATTTATTGCATAAGGGAATAGTTTGGGGAAAAGAAGAAGACAATCAAAAGTATATAAGTATAGACGAAGTAAAGTGAAAATAATTATAAATTATCATAGATTATAAATTAGTGACAATCGAAAATATTAATTGAGGTATTGTTAGTAGAATAATTGGGAGGTCAGTTCAGGATTGTATGTAGCTACTAAGAAGAATACTGGAACAGCTGAAAATATAATTTAATTGCTGTAATTGAGAGAGAACTGTATATGGGAAAAAGTGGTATTGGTAAGCAATTATTTTTCCTGAGTAGGTCTTCTTATATTTCTGTCTTTATATTGTAGATTTTTTTCCCCAATGTGCTGATTTCTTTAACATATATATACCCAGATTTATAGAGATATACTTTGTTGTTCAACAAGTCTGTTAGAAGAATTAGCAGGGGAACAGAATTATCGTTATTGAAAGAAGAAAAGAAAGTGAAAAAGAAAAGAAAGACTAAATTATTAGAATAAGAGATTTGAGATATCTTTAGTAGGGTAAATTGCTATAAATTCACTAAACTGATTTAGATATAACTTGGTTTTGATTATAATTTGAAATATTAGCATTAATATATCTGGTCGGACCTAAATATATACAGATATAGATTATACAAATTATACAATATAAGAAAAAATACACACTTTAATAACTAATTTACATGCCTAAACTTAGGTAACAAAATATATCGAATAGAAGGGAAGGAAAGCTTAGAAAAGAAGGAAAGAAGGGAAAATAGAGGAAATAAAATAAAATTATAGATATTTAATAAAACTATCTGAAATCTTGAGGAATAGAACTGAATAAGTAAACTAGATTCAAATAAGAGAACTTGAAGACAAAGAATAAGATATGATGTCAAGAAATGAGAGAAAAAATAAGTGGTTATAGCACAAAGTCAGAGAAGACCCTCAATAGAGATGATGACAAAAGGGAATGAACAAAATATGTTTCTTCTAGAAGAAATGAAAAAATGCACCTGGAGCTGAGAAATGAGATCAGAGATCTAAGAGACGAGACCAGACAAGAAATCAGAGACTCAAAAGAAGAAACAACAAAAGAACTGAAGCATGAATCTAAACTAATGAGAGAAGATCTAGATAGAATCAGCAAAGAAATAGTTAAAATAACAGGGAGAGTGGAAAAATTGGAACAAAAAACAAAACAAGCTGAAACCAAATTGGAAGAACTAAACAGAGACAAGCAAGAAGATTATAAGAGGATTTTAAAACTTGAAATCAAACAAAAAGAGAAATGTATTAAACTTAGAGGATTACCAGAGCAAGAGAGTGAAAATTTGTACAATTACTTGGTGTTGTACCTATAGATATCTGGAGAAACCATTACAACAAATACAGAATGAAGTTGATAGAATATGCAGAATTAATTCTAAAATAGCCAACAAGAAAAAGCTACCTAGGGACATAGTGATTTATTGGACCAAAAAGAAAAAAAGAAAGAAAGGTGAGTTTCTGCAGAAAAACTGTAAAACAAGATTTGTGATAAGAGGAACTGAGATTCAGGTTTTTAAGGACACACAAGCTGAGATACTAAACAAAAGGAAAGATGATAAATTCCTGATGAAGCAACTGAAACATTACAGAATCCCATTTAGATGGGAAGAAATCAAAGGGTTAACATTAACAACCAGAAAAGATACAGAATAAACACAATGGAGAAAACAATGGAATTCTGGAGAGAATATAGAGAAGTAATAAAAGGACAGGTAAATTGAGAAGAGATTTAGGAAACCAACAGAAAGGAGAGAAGAGAATTATGAAGAAGAACAATGATGAGGAGGAAATGTTAGTAAATACAAGAATTAGAAGTAAGAAAAAAGAACCACAGACAAATTTTAAAAATGAAGAAGAAATTTCAACAAGAGAAGAAGAGAGCAAGGACTCAATGAAAATAAGTGAAAATGATAGCATAGAAGAAGATGAAAATGTATAATTTTATCAGTATAGACTAACAAGAATTAGTTCTGTATTTACCACCTTCTGCAAATTGGGGAAGTGATACAGTGTACAAAACATGAAGATAGTTACACTTAATGTAAAGGGACTAAATTCAAGAAATAAAAGAAAAAGAATTTTTCACTATTTACAGAAAGAAAAGTGTAATATAGTCTTTCTCCAAGAATCACATATTATAAATCAGAAAAAAGACTAATTCAAAATAAAGAGTTAGGTGGTGCATTCATTTCAGTTAATAGAGAGAAAAAGAAGGGAGTATTAATATACACTAGCAAACAAATTCAAGCAACAGAAGTACTAAATGACCTGAAAGGACACTATGTAGGAGTCAAAATTAATTGGAATAGGGAGCCTTTTCTAATAGTCGGGATTTATGGTCCTCAAGAAAATAAGGGGTTATTTTATGAGCAGCTGAATAGAAAAATTTCAGAATTAAATTTTGAAAAAATAATAATATTATGTGGAGATTTCAATGGCATGGTCAATCCAAGTATAGATAGGAAAAGCACCTCAGAATGCAAAATGAACCCAACTGGAGGGAAATTGCCAAGAACTTTTTTTGAACTGATGGAGAGCTATGTTCTAAATGATCTCTGGAGACACTTGAACAAGAATTCCGAAGGATTTACATTCTACTCCCATAAACATTGTTCTTTATCTAGGATAGCTATGTTCTGAGTAGCAAAAAACAACAACAACAAAACAAAACAAACAAATAAAAAAAAAACCATGATAAATCTGGTCAAATCAATAAGAATAGTACCCAGAAACATATCAGACCATAACACATTGATAATGACATTCACTGAAGAAATAAAACAATACAAATGGAAATTAAAAGATGAATTAATGCAACATCAAGAAGTAATTGAAAAGATTAGAGAGGATATGAAATTATACTTTAAAGAAAATGTATCAAAAGAAACTAAAATGACCACAGTGTGGGACACTGGTAAAGCAGTGTTTAGAGGCCTCTTCATAACCCAGGATGCTTACATACAAAAGATAAAAAGGAAAAAAGAACAAGAAATAAACAATCTACTTATACAAAAAGAAAACAAATTGAAAAAAGACCCAGGAAATAAGGAAATAGTAGAGGAAATAAAAATACCTCAAAATCAAGACACAAGGAAATAGCACAGGGCCCTGGACAGAACCTGGTGACATCCCACTAATCACTTCTCTCCAGGATGAGGTGGAGCATGTTAGTGGATGTCCTCCATTTTTCTTATATTTCTAGCCATGTGGAGTTCCCTATAACCCCAGCCTGACCCTTGGGAGATGGCAGCCATAATCCCCTAGATGTGAGGTCAGGTAAGCAAGCTGAAATTGCTTAAGACCACTAAAGATTTCCTGGACAGACAGGTTTTGGGAGTTGCCCTTGGGAATATCCCATTATATTGGACATAATGGTGCTTGTTTGTCTTAGTCTCACACTTAATGGGACAGTGATCAGATTTGATTGCACCCTTTTCTCTAGCTTCCTTTCCTTGATAGCTTTGAAACCAAATGCATTGTTTAGACTATGACTTAAATAAACAATAGTAAACCCATCAAGCCTTTGTCCACCTATTGTTTAACTCATGGCCAGAAGGCAGAAATTCCCTATAAGAACCCCTGGATTTTAGCAGACCTTGTGCTACCTTGGAAGTGCATGCTGAATCTCTGTCAGTCTGTGCTCTGAGATAGCTCCTGTGACCCCCCTCTCTTGCTGGTTGTGCCCCTTCCACAGAACCCATCTGCATTCGCCAGAAGCCCAGAGGAGTCTCTCGGGTGTGAGTATATCTCCCTCTATCCTGGTTTCCCTCTTTGCCTCCCCCACTCTCGCTCTTCCCCGCTTATTCTTCTAGTGTGTGTGTGTGTGTGTGCTGCATTTGGATGCTTGCTTATTTTTGTCAAATAAACATTTTAGACTTTAATTGGAGTTTGGTCCATTTCAGCGTCATTCCCTGCCAGAACTCTTATGTCTCTGGTAGACAATTGGGCGCTTCCCTCTCACCTTTGAGCTAATTATAAATTCCCCAAAATTAGGTCTTGGTTTCCCAACGCGTATAGCAAGCAAATGTCTCCTATGCTGTGTGACAAGCTCTTCACAATGTTGGTCACATATAGAAAAATTAACTGAGCTGTGCCCATGAACTCTATCTACCAAACCCTGCACCACTACTCCTCCCCGCCCCTAAAAAAAACTATACTGCTGACACCACGAAATCCACTAATTATATCTATGAGGCTTACCCATGCTCTGCTCTTAATATTCGTTATCTACCCCAATTCCAACCAAAACAATGAATATAACCCATCCAGACTACATATCTTGTTATTGACCATTGTATCACCATTTGGGGGGCTGCCTTGTGGGGGTCCTGGACCACATTCTGCAGTTAACCTCTTATACTAGATAACATATACATTTTATCTTCCCTGTATCATGCATTTATAGTGGATCCAGAATGGTCCTTGTACTTTTGGATTTAAGTTACATGCTAAGGTACACCACTGTTATGCAATACCTTCTAAAGAACATTATTCCAAACGAGGGTTCCAGTTAACTAATCCATAAGGTGGATATTATTTTCAATAACAGTTTGTTTATGCCACTAACCTGTCAATTTTATTGTTTTCTTCATCTCTGCCCATCCTACTGCACAATGGATTTGCTGTTTATTTGTCCTATGGGCTGCATTTAATAGCCCTGAGTCCTTTTCAAGTTCATTGCTATTTAGGATTTCTTGTATTTTTATTTTTAAAAATGCCTTGCAGGCTTACTTATTTCTTTGCTTTACTTATTCATCTCCACATCCACTCCTGTCATCAAAAAGCTGACACCAGCATTCCTCGATCCAAATATATTGGCTGCAAAGTACACTTGCAGCTATCATGACTATGTTCTAGAAAGCTTACAGTGATATGACTCCTTGATTCAAGATGGCAAAGTGTACTCTGAAGATCAGCAGACCACCACAGTAAAGATGAGTAGGATGTTAATGTATCCCAAATCCTGGCACTGTTGATCATATACCATTTTAATTTAGGTGCCCATTAATAGTGCTTTAAAATGCAGGGGAGAAAATATGCACTATCGGTGTCTCTACAGATTTGTCCAAGAGGGTTTCCCAAACTTCCAAAGTAGATATTGGGTGTGCTGAGTGATAATTCCCCTTCTGTATATAAATGCTATTGTGTTCACAGGAGGGATGAATTGCATACAATAAAAAATCAACAGGAAGATTATATAGTTCCTTCTACAGTATGCATACAGTAGGGTTTTATTTATTTGTTTAGAGAATTGAATGAGACCTATTTTTGTAATAGAAAGAAGGCAATTTTGTTACCCAAAAATAACTGTTTACTTGTATGATTTATAAATGCCTCACTTTGCTAATTAATGAAATATATACATGTTTAAATGTAGTGTCAATTTTTTAAAAGTAATCTGAATTAAAAAAATAATCTCAAGTCAAAAAGTGACTTTTAAAAGACTTCTGTCTTGATATCATTGTATCAAAATTTGATACCATTGCATTGGTTATGTTTTATTTATATAACTTTTTGATCAAACTATACTCCCTCATCTAAACAAAATATCACCTTTTCCCATTTAACAGTAATAATAATAATAATAATAATAATAATAATTTATATCCCGCCCCTCTGCAGAGCAATCGGGGCGGCTTACAACATTAAAATTGCCATACATATATATTAATACAATTTAAATAGAACATAAAAATCCCAATTCCCACCCGTCCTTTAAGGGTTCTTATTCCAGGCCGGATGGTGCTGGGCCTAGTGTCTCTCTCCCAGATGACATCGGATGGAATGAAGGGAGGGCTCTTATTATTATTCCAGGCCCAATGGTGCTGGGCCTAGTGTCTCTCCCCCAGATGACATCGGATGGAATGGAGGGAGGGCTCTTCTTATTATTCCAGGCCCGATGGTGCTGGGCCTAGTCTCTCTCTCCCAGATGACATCGGATGGAATGGAGGGAGGGCTCTTCTTCTTATCCTAGGGCCGATGGTGTTGGGCCTGGTGTCTCTCTCCCAGATGACATCGGATGGAATGGAGGGAGGGCTCTTCTTCTTATTCCAGGCCCGATGGTGCTGGGCCTAGTCTCTCTCTCCCAGATGACATCGGATGGAATGGAGGGAGGGCTCTTCTTCTTCTATATCTGATTATAGTTGTGATATTGGATATTGGATATTCCTTCAATTTCTCAAAGAAATATTGAAGGGCTGTGAGTGAATAGTTTTTTTCACAGTAAGCCTGAGGGTGATATCTGTGATTTTGGTTTTTGGTTTTGTTTTGTTTGTTTTTTTAAAACATTTTAGGTGCAATGCTTCAGTGCTGCAACTACTCTAAAGAAATATGGGAAAATGTAATTAGTTTGTCAATGAATTGTTTGCACAATTATTTAGTATATTTTTATTAAAATATTAATATCCCACACTATGCCATGAAATCTGAACCATTTAAAGTGATTAAGCAGTTTGAACCCATTTTAAATTTAAAGCTATCAGCAACCAGTCATCAGTCAACAAGAGATTAATCAAAGAACAATTCTTTCATCAGTGAAAAATCACTGTATTCTTTAAATTCAGTTTTTACTCTGATGTGACAGTACATTGTTTTGTCACCAAGTTACCTTGTTATAATGAAATATATAACTTAATTAGAAACAGACTATTTTTTTTTAAAAAAATCCTCTTCTCCTATCTCCTAAACAGCAACTTGAGCTGAGGATATTAGTAGAGGGAAACACATATTACCAGCCTTACCATTGAGTAGACTGAGGCAGAAACCTCAGGCAGTATACTCTGGTTGCCATATAATGAGCAGAAAATTATTATGTATTTAGTTTATTATGTATGGTATTTTTCCTTTCAAGGAGAAGAAGTGGTTAAGAGATTCTTTTGATTCATATGCCGAAATAACTTGTCTGGCTTTAGGTCCTTTTCCCCCTCAATGTGGATGGATATGGGGGGGGGGGGGGGGTACCAATTTCTGCCCTACCTCACACAATGAAATGCCTCAGTCTGGACATTGCACTGGTCTTTGTTTTACTAGTTGAATTTTGCTGTTAAAGACAATGAAGAAGTAAGCCAGACTACAATGGCATTTGCTTACTATGTCTGTGACTAGATTCAGTTTGGGTGTGTAAGGAATAGAAAAGCAATATGCAACGGAGAAAAGGTATTAATTTGACCTGTGTTATGAGAGTTGACAGGAGTTGAGATGAGGAGAGATTTTTTTCTAAAAAAAACTGAGCAAAGAAGAAGTTGTATCTAATAGCAAGATGTGTGACTTGTCAGACCAGAATGATGAAAGAAGGGAAGGGCAGATATGATTATTTACTGGATTGGTGAATGGGTAAATGTCAGAAATCTGGGAAAATGCACAGAAAAGGTGACAGAGGATGGAATTTTCTTAAATCTAGTTTGCAGGATGAGATGATAATGAAAATGGATTCCCAAGGTTATTTAGATCTCAGGTGTCACAAAAATCAAGACCACATGTCTGAGCAAGAACACCTTATTTATGGAACTTTACAAGCCATTTTCAAGTGCTACAAAGAGACAAACCAAGATCCCTAGCAAAATACTTGAGCCGTAAGTCATGTAATGTCATTTTTTTGGCCAGACTGAATTATTTATAATACAGATAATAGTAGTTGTTATTGAAGAAGAAGAGAAAACTTCAAAAAGAAAATTTATAAACATAGGAAAGGCAATGGGAAACCAGTTTTATTATTTAAAAACAACAAAGTTGAAATAAAGAGCAAGAGGAAACAAAGCAAAACAGTCTTTCTAAGCCTTCTATACTGAGCTTGGAAATATCTACTTATAAATAATTAATTGCTTGTAAGTAAGTCTCTTTCATAATAACTAAAACTTAAGTAAGGGCCTCTGCAGACCAGCCCAAAAGGCTGGCCTGGAGGTAGAGTTGGGATGGGGCAGCTGCATGCCGGCCACCCCAACCACACGCCGACACTGTCCTGATGCCGTGCATGGCATCAAGATGTCCTCCTGATGCAGTGTTCTGACACACTGCACCAAAAAGGAAGAGGAAGAGCTGCACGCTGGCTCTAAGGGCGGCCTTTTGCCACCCCTAAAAGGAGTGGCATTTTGTCGCTCTTTTTGGGGCGGCAAAAGGGAGGATTGGGGCTGTGGCATGGGGTTGACACAGCCCCGATCCGCCACTTCCCGGGGCGTCCCAGAGCTGTCCGTCTGCAAAGGCCCTTAGCGACATTATGATTGCTACTTATTGGGGGATAACTTTACCTTGCTTTGTGATATAACTGTAACTTTTGTATTTAGATTGACAGCCTAGATCAGAATACACATCACATGAGTAGAAGTACAATATGTCCCCCTTTCAACTCTGCAAACCTATATTTTCTTTGTTGCCTTCACCCAGCCAACATACCTGTTGGAGATGCAGGAGCAACACAGAAGTATTCATCTATTTTCTAATAGCTGAATGGACAGCAATTATATAGTCCTGAGGTTTGCTTGGTCAACCCAATGGTTGAGGACCCTTAGAAGACCCTGGAGGATGGGTATCCAGGTATAGGAAAATAGCTGGGCACTCCTCTCCTGGTGCTCCTGCTCTCTACCAACCAGGAGATGGTTATGTTGTGGGGTCTGTAGCACCAAAATGGTGGCTTTGGAAAGATTTTGGTCATTGGACACTCAGTATAAAAATATGACCTCAGTAGTAACCCAAAAAGTGAGTTACGATGACATAACTTGGACATAGGTTATTGTAATTCACTAACAGGATGTCATCCCTGATATTATAATGACAGAGTTTGGGCTTCACAAAATTAGGAAGGAGAAATACCAAATAGTTAAAGTGCTGGGTCCTGCTGTGCCTCAACATTTTACTTTGTGTTTTCTTATGAGTGCTGAGGTGATGAAATGGATGAGAAGAGAGTGTGAGTCTTACATCAGCAAGTTTAATGCAGTCATAGGTTATAACATGACAGATCCAAAGTAATAGTAGTTACATCTCTGGTAAAAATGACCAAATGATAAGGCTAATCCAAAACTACAATTTAGTCAGATGTCTAGCAAGTTACAATTCTCTTTCTAATTTTAAAAGGCTTTTTTTTTTTTTTTTGTAAATAGCCCCTTGATAACCGGTATATAGATGTGCATCTGCCAGAAAGTAGTTAATACAGTCCACTTTTGAGGTTGTGAAGTTATTGATAATCTGACCAATTATCTCCCTCTTATTGCTTAATGAAAGAGGTAGTGTGGGATATAACTTTTAATGTTCTCCATAGCTTTCTAACCATGAGAACAAAGGTCCTATTTCATAAAGAATTTGCAGAATCAGCCCTGAAGATGCACTTAAGGCATGGTTTGAAAATCTAAGTCAGGGGTAGGCAACCTTTCCCCTTTAAGGGCTGAGGGACTTCAGCTCCCAGAAGCCTCAGCCATGTTGGCCAATAGTCCCATGTTGGCCAATAGCTCCTGGGATTCTGGGAGCTGAAGTCCCTCAGCCCTTAAAGGGGAAAGGTTGCCAACCCCTGATCTAAGTTAATAAATGATTTTCTTTGATGGTAGATAGGTTAAATTAGCCAAATACCATGTAGTATTTTTTCTTTAAATATCTATACCACTGGGAGAACTTCAAACACTGAACCAGAACAGTGTCTCAATAGGCATCCTACTCAAGAAGCCAATTCCAAATTGTGTTTTATTTTATTGTATCCTGGGACTTAACATCCTCTAATGAGGAGAGGGACTGAATGCATATACCAGATTCTGGACAGTAGGTTTATCCACTTATTCCCCTCCCAGGAGTACTAATAGCAGGGTTTCATTAGATGGTCTTCATAGAAACTGTCAAGCTGCTGAAACATTTTAACAATGTCAGTGGGGCATCCTAAGAGAAGCCTAGAATTTTTCAGAAAAAGATATTCTGATAGAAACTGATATTATTTTATCTTTGTACAGAATTGGTTTTTAACAAAAAAATTAAAAGAAAAGAGAAAAGAAAGGGATATTCTGGACTATTTCCCACAGGATGAGCATGTGCTCATTTTAGTCCCCAGATGTTACCTCCGTAGAGAAGCTATGCCATTACTGGCATATTTTAGGAACAAGGTTTATTAACTTAACACTCTTTGAAATGAAAAATAACTATAAATTATGCATCTGGATTATCTATTATTATGCTGAAAGAGTTTTTCTTTCTGGAAATTATAGTTTTTTGTGGCAGCACAGCTCTCACAGAGAAGGCTAAATGTCTCACAAAACCACAGTTCCTAGAAATCCATAGCATTGAGCCACGTCAGCTAAAGTGGTATTGAACTAGATTATTTCCACAATGTGGATTCACCCCATGTCAGCCTACAGCAGGCTACACTGGCATTTCAGTGTGTGATTGTATGGGAAATGGACCAAAGAAGTGTAACTTTCATCTACTCAGCCCTAATTCTACACTGATATTTTAGAATATGCAAGACATACACAACTGATGTTATATTGTCCCTGTATCTTTGCTCATATAGGAAAAAGGACAAAAGAACAGAGCAGAAGGAAAAGAGCTCCTGTGTGTCTTAGATATGTTGAGATATTGGTGAGAAATCATCCTTTCATAGATATCACGGCAGTTATGCTTCTTTTGTCCATTTTCATCTCAGAAATGACAAATTGGAGACAAAGAAAAGTTAGATGGGAGAACAGAACAGTGCAGTCTCCAGGGAAGACATATGAGTGTTGTGCAAACCAGTAACAAATGTGCATTTATCACCAATAAAAGGACTGTGTGGAACAACATCAACTCTGTGCAGTAATAAAATGTATTTGTCTCTATGGAGTTATCCAATGTCTAGAGGAAAATATGTCTCTGCTTGCTCTGCCTTCCTCTGATGGGGCCACTTTGGCAACCAGGAAAAGTAGGTGTGTTACCTAGCAACAACAACCATAAGCCAACACAAAATATGTGAGAAAGCTGTGAAAAACAACTTGGCAGAAAGGTGCATAGCAACCAAATGGACTCTAAATCATGGTGCCAATAATCCATGCCATGGAACAAAGGATGCATAAAGTAATGCAAGTTACACATGCATAGCAGATAGCAATTTCAGACATTTCATCATGACTTTGCTGTGCTTTATTAACAGGAGAACACTTGCATGCGATTAAAATGACTCAATTCCCACACTGTAAATAAGTGATCAGATTTTTCTTTGACTTTCAGAAAAGACTTTTTAAATCAATTTATGGATAAAGATATAGATATAGATATCCCAGACCAGATACATCATACATTCTCTGGAATCATCTCTCAAATTTCTCTAATCCTTAATTTAAGAATGCCATTCCATGGCAACCTTTGTCAGAGTGAAGACTGGTGAGTTAAAGGGTAGTCTGAGAGCTAAGGAACTTGAATGACTATTCTCACAAGCACTGCTTACTTTTCTTTTGTGGAAGTCCAATGGATATTGTGATCCCACTGCTGCCTCAATATTTGATGGACCAGACCACTTTTATTTTCATCTATGGGTTTACTCCCCAAACTTGATTTCTTCTTTCTTCACACTCTAACTCTAGAAAACACCAGATATTCTCTTTTAGGACCCTCACACCATCCTTATTCACTGTTGTCTCTCCACCTTTATTTCTATACTAGCCCTCAGGCTACCTGTTCCTGAAACTCCCTCACTTTGAGTTCAGTCTTAGAGCTAAGTCTCTTCCTACTAAGCTTTAGCCCTCACAGTCCCTGACTCCTGGACTCTTACACAGCCAGGTCCAGAGTGACTCCAACTGCCAGCAATGGAATTCTTTATCACCTACAGTCCACAATTCCATTGGTTGTCATCAGATCACTCTTGATTATCTATTGCTAGCTGGGCACAATTCTGGCTGCTCTCCACAGCTATCTCAACCAAAGAAGAGGAAAATAATTGCATGACTGAGCATAGATATGGAGACCCTGACCTAAATCCAATTGCCAGTATCAACCGGAGGAGAGCCATTGGAGATTATCACATTGAAGGCTTACCCCAGTAAAGTGTCTTTAAAGTATCCAAATTGTACAATCAGCGTTCACATCCTGTGAACTTCTCACATCAGTAAAGTGTCATAGATGCATCCCTGCTCGCCTAGCCCATCAGTAACATGTCCTTGGAGCTGCCATTTGGCAATAACTGACAGGCAGGACAGGCAAGCGGGGACGTGTGCATGACACTTGTTATACTTTGTTTCACACTCTAACTCTAGAAAACACCAAATATTGTCTTTTAGGACCCTCACACCATCCTTATTCACTGTGGTCTCTCCATCCTTATTTCTGAACTAGCCCTTGGACTACCTATCCTTAAAACTCCCTCACTTTGACCCAGTCTTTCACTTAAGGCTCCTCCTACTCCTCCTATTCCTCTTCTGAGACCTACCTATTTATTTCTTGGTGTTTTTTTCTTTAAAGGAATTCCCTTGGAATATTTTGTTCAAGGAACTATCAAAATTGGAACCACCACAAGCAGATGGCTATTGGGGACAGGTGGATTTTTCAGTTTTACTTTATCACATATTCAAATTAATTCAATCTTTCCTGTTTAATAAGAGATTAGTAATTTTTGTTCTAGGTTCATACTAAACATAGTTTGAACTGAATAAATTTCTCAACTACAAGCACTGGCCATATTTATCAAGTACCACTAGTTTAAGCATGGATAGGATCATGGTATACTTGCCTACCATGTAGATTTTCAAGATGAAGAACTAGTCAGAAAAAAAGAGATACCACAAATATGGCTCAATACATAGGGATTCAAAGCTATATGGTCAAAAGCTAAACATGTAAAGTTCTCTTCTTGGACAGACATATCTGTTAGTTTCACTTTCTCCTATATTCATTTTTTTCTTAATATATTTCTGTTAAATTTATAAAGTTAATTGAGAAATTTCAGGAATTCTTTTTAAAAAATCACATTAATCAAAATTTGTTAATGCTGAATTTTGGAGAGAGATAGAATTAAAAATAAGTTTAAAATGAGACTTGGATGTATGGAGAAGTCCAAAGAATAGGGTTCTTCAAAATATAGATCTTCCACTGTATATCCACCTATCAGAGTCACATCTATACTATAAAAGGTATGGTCAGCTGCATCATAACTTTAAACATTCTAAGTAATATTCTTACATTTAAAGAAAAAAAACAGAAACTTTTAATATAGAATTAATAAACACATAAGCATGTAGATAAAAGCCTTTAGCTTAGGGATGAACAAAACTATGTCCAGGACATGACAATTTTACACGTGTTGATTCACAAATTTCACAATGGCAAATTCATTTTGCCATTTTTTACATTCACGCACAGACATAAATGTGAATTAAAATATTCATATAAATTAATATTTATTGTACCACAAAAATATGCATTTATAAGCATTGTAGCTCAAACTACACACTTATAAACTTATATGATCCCAGAATGCAAACCATTAAATGCATATTGGTTCATTGGTTCATTTACTGGTTCATTACAAAGTTTAAAGAGATGCAAAATAGAAAGATGATTGTATTCTGATCTGTAGGTTGTGGGGTATGGACTAGACCAGTTCCTATTAGAATTCTCAAAGATAAATTTCACAAGCATCCTGCTTCAGCAATTAAGATTATAACAGTGTGAAAATAAGAAGTATTACAAGAGCACCAATGCATTCTTCATTTTCTATTTGAAACGCCAGAGATAGATAGCATAAAATAGAAAGGTTTATCTGGTGAACTATTAAGAAGGTTGGTCAGTACACTATAGGAAAACATGGTCTGAGAACTGGAATATAGATTATATTTTTTTTCCCTGTTGAAGGGTGAAGAAAGTTGGAAACAATGAGATGAGGGTACTTTGGGATTTTATTACTAAAATAACGAACCAGACAGACCACCTACAGAGAAGCTGAATTCATTTTTTTCTGAGGTACATAGCAAAACCACCTGCTGCTTCAGTGTGAAATCTCACAACAAATAAATCCTGACAACATTTTAGAACAGTCAATCAAGAAGTAAGACAGCCAGCAAAATCTAATTTTGAGTTGAAACAAAAGAACTTTGTCCAAATGTCTTTTTGTACTCTGTGTAAGTCAAACCTGGGAATTCCTCTTTTCAACTAGTGAAGGAGCAGCTAAAAAAACCAAGAACACCAACACCATCTACACTAGAATGTCTCAGCTGATAGCATTGTTATTATTAAGGTGAATATTCCCTTGAGAACATATTGCAACAATCATGTCCTTTTATAGCAGTAATCCAGCATAGACTAGACATACATTGATAAGAAGCAGCTATCAATGGTGTCCAATGGTTAAAGATTTTTGAAATAACATGTTAATGATATGTTGCCAGTTAAATTATTATTTGACACATTTGTATGTTGCCAGAACAGAGAGAGTTGGGAAGGGACTCCATCTAATCCCCTCCCTTCATCCTGAAGGAGCTTCAGTGAAACAACAGAGAGATTTGAGAAGGGACTCCATCTAAGCTCCTCCACATCCTGAAGGAGCTTCAGTGAAACAAAAGAGTTGGGAAAGGGCTCCATCTACTCCCCTCCCCCATCCTGAAGAAGCCTCAGTGAAGCAACATGGAGAGGTGGGAAAGGACTCCATCTAGTCCATCTAATCTCTGTCCCATAGAACAGAGCACTGCAGGAGGACCAGGCAGGAAAGTGGAGGAAGGAAGAGGGTGACTAGCCATCTCTGTCCTCCCCCAACCATGGGGAAAGAAGTGAAGAAACTAAAGGAGGAATGGAGTGGGGATGGGAACAGTCTAAAGGAGGGAGGACACAAGGGAAGGGAAAGAGGGAAACCTAGGGAGGCATAAGGGGATGGGCAAGAAAGCAAACAAACAACAACAGGAGAAATAATACATGGAGACAAACAGCTACCGAGCAGCAGCAGTAGTGGTAGGTTTCAGTGAAAGGAGTGAATTATAGTGACACCGTGGCTAACATTGGCACTGCACACAAGGAGGTGTAGGTGGCCCTCCTTCTGTAACCCCATCACCCAGTAAACCCTATGATGAGACACCCCAAGTGAGATGCAGGCAAGATCAGAACATTAACATAAAGGGAAGGGGGAAAAAATAAAGGGACATCACACTTGCAAGATTAGCCAAGGGCATAAAAAAGATGGACAAGTAGCAGACACATTTGGAAAGGCAAATGGCATTCAAAGCAGCATTACACATAAAATAGGAACATGGAATGTGAGAATCAGGAGCCAAGGGAAGCTGGACATAGTACAAATGGAAATGGAATGCATGAACATAGCAGTAATGGGGGTGAGTCAGTTAAAATTGACAGGAATGTTCCACTTTGAATCAGACAACCATACAGTGTTCTATTCAGGGAATGAAAAGACAAGAAGAAACGGGGTGGCTTTCATATTAAGAAAAGATGTGACAAAAGCAGTCAGGGGGCACAATGCAAAAACAAACAGAATTATTTCAGTAAGGCTCCATGGTAAGCCTATGAATATCACCATAATTCAAGTATATGCACCAACTACAGAGACAGAACAGGAAGAAATTGATAGATTCTGTGAAGGAGTTGTTATCAAATATGAAATTAATAAATTTTTGGGACACATGTGGAGTTCCCTCTATGACCCCAAACTGACCTCTGTGGGATATCAGCCATAATCCTCTAGATGGCAGGTCAGGTAGGCACAGGGAGGGCCTGCCCAAACAACTGGAAATTTCCCTACCAGACAGGTTTGGGAGTTGCTAAAGAGAAAATACCATTTTCCCAAAAGTCAACGTAACAGCACTTGCTTACTCTTGATGGGGCAGTTATCAGATTTAACTGCACCCTTTTTCTCTAGCCTCCCTTCCTTGATTGCGTCAAGACCCAAGTGCATTGTTTAGGCCATCACACCTTGGCTTAACAAAGTCAAGGCAATCAGCACCTTTGTCCTGGCTTCAGCCAAGCCATCAAGTCTATAGCTAGGAGCAAGATATTGCCTATATAAATCCCTAGATTTCTAGACTCCATGTGCTATCTTTGGAGTGCAGCTTGGCTCCACATCAGTCTGTGCTCTGATCATAGCTCCGTCAGCCATCCCTTCCCCCCATTTTGGCAGCTGTGTATCATCATTACCATCATCCACATCCACAGCGGATCCTGGAGAAGCCTTCAGAAGTGAGTATCTCCTGTAGTGTGGCCTATCTCAAGCTATTCTCTCTTTCACCCCTTTGCTTCTAAGTGTGTAGTGTGTGAGTGTGTGCCATATTTCTGTGTGTGCAGTTTTCCACTTTAATAAATATTTAGACCTTAATTGAAGGTGCCTGTCTCAGTGTCATCCATTGTGGGATCCTCTGGTATACATATTGGTACTCTTGTCTCACGGGGTGTTGTTAGGGCCCCACTCTTGCATATTTTGAGCTAATTATGAATTCCCCTAATTAGATCCTTCCTAATAGGAATGAATTGTCAGCACACCAACACAGGATGTCAAGCTGATCACTGGAGATTGGAACACAAAAGTTGGAAGCAAATAAGAATAAAAAACAGTAGGCAGATTTGGATTAGGCAAAAGAAATGAAGCAGGTGAGTGTCTGATAGATTTTTATAAAGCCAACGACCTATTCATTGCAAACACATTTTTCATACAACCAAAAAGAAGGCTACACACATGGACATCATCAGATGGTCAACACAAAAATCAAATAGATTATATAATCAGAAGTAAAAGATGACGGAATTCTATTCTGATGGCCAAGACTAGACTAGGCGCCAACTGTGGCACAGATCATGAATTATTCATATCAAAAATAAAAGTAAGATTCAACAAGTAAACAAAACCACTGATTATACTAAAATATGATCTAAATAATATCTCAACAGAATTTATTGACAACATAAGAAACAGATTTGCATTACTAAGCATAATAGACCCAGAACCAGAGGACAAAATAAAAGAAGAATGCAGACAGACACTTTCAATAACCAAAAAAAAAAAAAAAAAAAAAACCATGGATGACAGAAAGAACATTACAAGCAATAAAGAAAAGAAGAGAAGAAAAACAAAAGGGAAATAGGAACAAACCAAGAATTATGAATGCAATAGAACAATGGCTTGTGTGGAAAGATAAAGAAAATGACCAATGCAGAGAAATAAAAGACAACAAAAAGGGAAGAACAAAAGATCTATTTCAAAGGAAAATTCAAACCAAGGACTGTGGTGCTCTATGACAATAAAATAACATAATTCAAGACCAGGAAGGAATAAAAAACGTTGGATGCAATACACAGAAGAATTATACAAAAGACATGACAAAATGAAGAATAGATGGAATGAAGTTCCTGCATGGCAGGGGCTTGGACTGGATGGCCCTTGTGGTCTCTTCCAACTCTATGATTCTATGAAGAGCCATATGAAGATGAACCCAAAATTCTAAAAAACAAGGTGGAAACTGCAATAAGAGAAATTGCAGTTAAAAAAATCAAAAAAAAAATCAACAAGAACAGACAATATTCCAATTGAACTACTGCAATCCACATTGACAGAGTCAATTCTAGTGCTAACCATCAAATGTCAACAGATATGGAAAACAAAACGATGACCAACAGATTAGACGCAATCAATATACATCCCCATTCACAAAAAGGGAGACACAAGAGACTGCAGCAACTATAAAACCATAGCACTGATCTCCCACGCAACCAAAATCATGCTCAAAATTCTGCAACATAGACTCCAACCATACATGGAGAAAAAAATCCCAGAGGTTCAAGCAGGGTTCAGGAAAGGAAAAGGCATGAGGGACTACATTGCAAACATACAATGGCTAATGGAGTGCACCAAGGAATTCCAAAAGTAAATTAGCATGTGCTTTATAGACTATAGCAAAGCCTTTGACTGCCTAAATCATGAAAGGCTATGGAATGTCCTTAAATACATGGGAGTGCCAACACATCCAATAGTTCTGATGAGGAATCTGTACTCAGGACAAGAGGCTACTGTCAGAACAGGATATGGAGAAACAGAAACGTTCTCAGTTAGCAAAGGAGTCAGAAAAGGCTGCATCCTTTCATCCTATCTGTTCAACCTGTATGCAGAACATATTATAAGAAAAGCAGGCTTGGTCGCAGAAGAAGGAGGAGTGAAAATAGGAAAAAAAAATAACAATTTAAGATATGCAGATGACACTATACTAGTAGAAAACCTCACAGACCTGGAACACCTACTAAGGAAGATCAAAGAAGAAAGTGCAAAGGCAGATTTAATGTTGAACATAAAGAAAATAAAAATAATGACCAATGAGGTCCTTCAGAACTTTAACCTAAACAATGAAGAAATAGAAATAGTAAAAGAATTCTCATACCTAGGATCAAACATTTATAGAAATGGAGACTGAAGTCAGGAAATCAGAAGATTAAAAATTGGGAGGGTGGCTATGAAAGAACTAGAAAAGATTCTAAAATGCAAAGATATACAACTGAGCACAAAAGTTAGAATCATACAAGCCATTATATTCCCTATTACCACGTATGGATGTGAGAAGTGGACAGTTAAGAAAGATGATAGGAAGAAAATCAATACATTTGGGATGTGGTGCTGGAAAAGAGTGTTGAGGATACCGTAGACAGTCAAAAAGACAAACAAGTAGGTCTTAGAACAGATCAAGCCAGAAACCTTCCTGGAAGCCAAGATGACCAAACTGAGGCTGTCGTACTTCAGACACATTATGAGAAGAGAAGACTCATTAAAAAAGACAATAATGCTGGGAAAGGTGGAGGGAAGTAGGAAAAGAGGAAGGCCACATGCCAGATGGATGGACTCTGTTAAGGAGGTCATGAGTATGGGGTTGCAGGAATTAAACAGAGCAGTGGAGGACAGAGGGTCTTGGAGCTGTCTCATCTGTATGGTCGCCTTGGACTGAGATTGACTCGAGGACAAGTCAACAATAACAACAAACTGTTGGCAAACTGCATAGAGTTTTTTGAGATTTTATTTAAATCAAGCAAAGTGAAAGATATTTTTTATTTTTTTGCTTATTCTCCATTATATGTATAAAATCAAAAAACCTAAAACTATTAGCAAGTGTACCAATAATTTTTAGTTGTTCTTATAATTGAAATCACTTATAATTGATGGCTATAATTCATTAAAGCAATTACAAAAGTATAACCTAGAGTTGTGCATTAGTGTCTGGTTCATACTCACAAGTTCTATGTATTCACTAGTTTTAGGAATACGGAGGTATTATGAAAGTCCCACAGCCCTCACTTACCAGACAGCAGCTGCTGTGTGCATTGCGGTCTGTCCCCCATTTATTGGGAGACAAATGACTGACTTTTTCATCTCCCCTCCCACAAGTGTTCTTTGTTGTGAGGGGTCCTCCCAGAGCACCTGAGTATACGGGGTGGATTATATGGAAGTAGGAGGTCCCGAATATAAATTGGACCCAAGCCATTTAGGGCTTTAAAGGTGATGACCAACACCTTGTACTGTGCCTGGAAACTGATAAGCAGCCATTGGCGCAATCTTAAGATTGGTATTACATGGTCTCTTCTAGTTTTACCTGAGACCAGCCTGGCTACCATGTTCTGTACCAAGTGAAGTTTCCAAACTAGGCACAAGGGTAGCCCCATGTAGAGTGCATTACAGAAATTGAGATGAGAGGTTACCAGTGTATTTACCATGGTTTCAAGGTCGCTAACTTCCAGGAGAGGGCACAGCTGGTGTATCAGCCGAAGCTGATAACAGGAGCTCCTGTCCACCACATTCACCTAATATGTCATCTGAAGCGATGGATCTAGGAGCACCCCCAGACTGCGAACACAGTCCTTTGAAGATAGTGTGACCCCATCTAGGACTGGGCATTGTATCCCAATACCTGGGTTCAGGACCACTACCGTTAGTACCTTCATTTTTTCTGGATTCAGTTTCAATCTGTTTCTCTTCATCCGGTCCATTACTGCTTTAAGATAGTCATTGAGAGGGGAGATGCCATCTGAAGTCAAAGCTGTAGACCAGGGGTCGGCAACCTACGGCCTGCGGGCCGCAGCCAGCCTGCGGACCCTCGCCAACCCCCACCACCGCCGTGCGTGCCGCCGCTGCCCGCCGCAGCATGGGTCGCTGCCATTTTGTTTGCCAAAATGGCGGCCGTGACTTGTTTGTGCATGTGCAGTACTCCTGCGCGTGCACAAATGAGCTGCAGCCACCATTTTGGAAAACAAAATGGCGGCGGTGTGCACAGTGGCGGTGCGGCCAAAATGGCACCCTGGAGGAGCCCCACGGCGGCACTGGGCCTCTCGAAGGCCCGGCATTGCCGAGGGAAGCCTCCTGCGGGGCTCCTGTGGTGGCACTGGACCTCTTGGAGTCCCCGCGCTGCCGAGGGAAGCTTCCTGGGGAGCCCCCATGGCAGCGCCGGGCCTCTCGGAGTCCTGGCACTGCTGAGGTAAGCCTCCTGCCGGGCTCCCATAGCGGCGCTGGGCCTCTTGGAGTCCCAGTGCTGCCGAGGGAAGCTTCCTGGGGGGCCCCCGTGGCAGCGCCGGGCCTCTCGGAGTCCTGGCGTTGCTGAGGGAAGCCTCCGGGGGGGGCGTGACAGCGCTGGGCCTCTCGGAGGGAGCCCTGCTGGAGGGCCCTGCCGCCGTGCGCATACGCACACGATGTGGGGGGTGCCATTTTGTTTTTCAAAATGGCGGCACGCGCTGGCCCCCAGTGCCATTTCCCCCCAACAGCCCGTCACCAAAAAAAGGTTGCCAACCCCTGCTGTAGACCAAGACATGGAGAAATATATCTGGTTGTCATCAGCGTACTGATAACACCCCATTCCATGTCTCCAGATGATCTCTCCCAGCGGTTTCATATATATGTTGAATAGCATGGGGGATAGGATTGTACCCTGAGGGTTGCCACAATTAAGCTCCTTTTTAGCTGAGAACTGTCCCTGAGCATCACTCTCTGGAATCTTCCTGAGGGGAAGGAATGAAACCATTGAAGTGCAATGTCTTTGATTCCTAATTATGTCAGGTGTTCCAAGAGGATGTCATAGTCTATTGTGTCAAAGGCCGCTGAGAGGTCCAGTAGCACCAACAGGGTCACACTACCCCTGTCAATGCCCAGATGAAGGTCATCAGCTAAGGCAACCATAGCAGTCTCCACTCCATTTCCTGTCCTAAAGCCACTTTGAAATGGGTCCAGATAATTGGTTTTCTCCAAGACAGCATGGAGCTGAAGAGCAACAGCCCTCTCGATCACCATGCTCAAAAAAGGTAATAAAGACTGGCCTATAGCTGTTCATGTCCGTAGGGTCAAGGGAAGGTCTTTTCACTGCTGCTTCCTTCAAGCAAGAAGGAACACAACCTTCCCTCAGGAACATCCTCAAGGCATCTCCCCCCGGACGGCCAGCCACAAAGGGCAAGGATCAAGAGGACAAGTTGTCTTCTTCACTCTACTAAGGAACTTGTCCATGTCATCAGTACTCACCAATTGGAACTGAGCCAGTATCATCTCATCAGCAGAGTTGCTGAACATTTCATCTATCGATTCTGCTATAACACCAGAGTCCAAGTCGGCTCTTATCTGAGAGATTTTATCTGCAATGAAGTTGCTAAATGCATCACAGCAGGCTGTTGTCTTTTGAATTGGAATGTAAGGTAAATATATTTTAAATAGGTGAGTAATACATGTCAAAGGACAGTGCTTGTTTAATGGTCACACTGAGGTCCAGCCCTAGTGCCACTCGGAATCAGACATGTGTTTCAAGTCATGTGAGATTATGCTCCCAAAGCATCTATGTCAGGGGTAGGCAACCTGTCCCCTTTAAGGACAGAGGGACTTCAGCTCCCAGAAGCCTCAGCCATGGTGGCCAATAGTCCCATGTTGGCCAATAGCTCCTGGGATTCTGAGAGCTGAAGTCCCTCGGCCTTTAAAGGGGACAGGTTGCCTACCCCTGATCTATGTCATAGATAATTTTGAAGTATTACAAATCATCACAACAAATGCTCTTGAAATATGTTCAACATTTTACAGTGAAGGTTGAGCTCAACCCACACTTGCCTGGAGCAAGCCCCACTGAATTTAAGGATGTTAATCTTACAATAGTCTTGATTGTACTTACTACAGTGTATACAGATTATACTTATTATAAATGAAATGATACCAAAAAAACATTTAGCCATTTTTAAAAAAAAGCTTTTGATGGTATCTTGCTATGCCAGGTATGTACAGTATGGATAAAAAGAAATGGTTTTGTATCCCTGTGAATTTATTTACATGTGGTGTCTATTACCTAGAATTACAAGGCAAATCTACATTATTGTATTAAGAAGAAAAATGGATGCCTGAACCTGGGAACAAAAAGGTATGTGCATTATGGGCACAGTCATTGTGTTTCCTGACATTTAGCTGTGAGTGGTTTTGGCTTCCTGTACTGATTGGCTGGAGAATGAGGCCAGCTACATGGGACATCACTGATGGCATTTAGAATGGCCTGCCCAGCCTTTTAAGGTGGAACAGGTCAGTTAGTGCCTCTTTTGTGTCAAGATGTCCCCTTCCCTAAAGCAAGAACTTATTGCTTGTTATCTCTGAGAGCTGAGGAAGAATTTTCCCCATGCGCTGACTGGAATGTGGTTTTTCACCTACTCAATGTTATATGAGGCTTAATCCCCAACAGTTGTATTTGGTGACGCAGCTGGTGGGATGCAATAGCAATAGCAGCTTCATGCATGAAACCAATTATCTAGACCCATTTCAAACTGGCTTCAGGACAGGCTTTGGGGTTGAGACTGCCATGGTTGCCTTGACCGACGATCTGCGTCTGAGCGTCGACAGAAGTAGTGTGACCCTGTTGGTGCTCCTAGACCTCTCAGTGGCTTTTGACACGATAGATCACGGCATCCTCTTGGATCGCCTGAGGGGGTTAGGCATCGGGGGCACTGCATTGCAGTGGTTCCGGTCCTTTCTCTCGAGCAGGTCCCAGAGGGTGCTGCTCGGGGACTGTAGCTCCTGCAAGAGGGACCTCACTTGTGGGGTCCCTCAGGGGGCTATTTTGTCCCCGATGTTGTTTAACATATATATGAAACAGCTGGGTGAGATTATACGGAGTTATGGTGCTGGATATTATCAGTACGCTGATGACACCCAAATCTATTTCTCCATGTCTCGTTCGTCGGCCTCGAATTCTAATGGCATCTCCTCTCTCAATGAATGTCTTGGGGCGGTAATGGGCTGGATGAGGAAAAACAGATTGAAACTGAATCCGGACAAGACGGAGGTGCTCACGGTAGCGGTCCCGAAACCAAGAATCGGGCTGCAACTTCCAGTCCTGCACGGGGTCACACTCTCCTCCAGTGACTGTGTTTGCAGTCTGGGGGTGTTCCTTGACTCGTCGCTCCTGATGATAAATCAGGTAAATGCGACAGTCAGGAGCGCCTGTTATCAGCTTCGGCTGATACGCCAGCTGCGCCCTTTTCTGGAAGTAAGGGATCTCAAGACTGTTGTGCACGCGCTGGTAACCTCACGCCTTGATTTCTGTAATGTGCTCTACATGGGGCTACCCTTGTGTTTGGTTCGGAAATTACAGCTGGTACAAAATATGGCAGCCAGACTTGTCTCGGGAACATCCAGGAGGGACCACTTCACTCCAGTTCTGAGGTCCCTCCACTGGCTGCCTATCAGCTTCCGGGCCCAGTACAAGGTGTTGGTTATTACCTTTAAAGCCCTAAATGGCTTGGGTCCAAACTATCTCATGAACCGCCTTCTCCCATACAATCCTCCCCGCACTCTCCTGTCCTCTGGGAGGAATTTGCTGCAGCCTCAAAAGTCCAGGCTTTCGGCAACCTCCCAGAGGGCTTTTTCAGTTGTTGCCCCCAGACTCTGGAATAACCTGCCGGGTGAGATCCGTCAATTAACGTCGCTAGATAGCTTTAAAAGAGCTGTCAAGATGGATCTCTTCCGGCAGGCCTTTCCAGACTAAATATCCCGGCCTTGGCTACTTCCTCCCTTCAAATGATCTTTCCATAGCTCTTCTACAGAGGGAATGAGCAAACATTGCCATGCCCCACTGTCGCTGTTGCAAGATGTTATATGTAATGTGTTTTTAAATTGTTTAAATGTGTTTTAATTTGTTATTGATTTAATACTGTTTTAAGGGGGGGTGGGAATGTTGTGATTCATTATGTATGATTTTATTGTTGTGACCCACCCTGATTGGGTTTCCCAAAGGGCGGGATACAAATAATTTTATTATTATTATTATTATTATTATTATTATTATTATGCAGGCACTCAGTAGTTAGCATTGATATGCTTTCTGGGGCACCAAATGTAAAAGAGGCTTACCCACATGCCTCTAATTGCCACTTGACTAGACGGGTACAATGGTGGTTCCTTACTGGAGGTTTGAATGTTCCCCATCAAAATTGCTAACCAGTGCTGCTGGAAGAGATTGTCTTGGCCCACACTGGCAATGATGAACTGTAAAATTGTCCTGTCATGTTTCCAATCCAGCAGGTCTACATCTCAGAGAACTTCAGCTTAACTGGACTCCCTGAAACAAGTGGTTGCATGCCCCATGTATTCTTGCATTGCAGGTTCCTGACTGTCAGAATCTAACCAACTCTGTCTTTTTAAAAATGTGGCATCTTTTATAAAAATGCTACTGGTAGGTGGGGGTGTGACAAGATATGGAACACTATGTCAAAGGGTGTCCTACATATTACAATGGACTTTATTCTTGACTTCCCAGAAAGCCAAGGTAAAAAAAAAAAGAATCTATGTGGCTACAGATTTGTTCTCCAAATTATTCTCCAAATTTGTTCTCCATTGGAATGTAAACCAATGCCAGCAACCCAGCAACTGGTATCTTTGTTTATTGTCAAATATAGGATGCTGACAAAAATAATTTTAGATTGAGGCACCCAGTTTACCTCTCAGTAGTGGGAAGCATTCTTAAAATGGTTAGGGATAGAATAAGCCATTAGTATAGCCTGTTATCCCCATATAGATGATCAATCTGAGAGGCTGAGGGCTGATGCAGACCATCCTAAAGGGGTGGCACACAACCACCCCTGAGAGCGGTGATTGAGGCCACGGCAACCGCATACTGCAACCTCGATCCTCCTCTTTGCTGCCTGCAGAAGAGCTGCAAAATGCTGCTCCTTTTGGGTGCAGCAAGAGGCCACCCTTTCAGCTGCACCTTTTTGGCACAGTGTGTGCACAAACTGTGCCAAAAGGGCGTCCTGATGCCATGCGCCATGCAAACGGGCATGGGACATCAGGACAGTGTCAGGGTGGAGTCGGGGCGGCTGGCGTGTGGTTGGCTGGCCAACCCTCTAGCCTGGTCTGCAAAGCCCCTGAATCAGATACTGGAGTTATAGCTGAGATGTTACACAAATTACCAGTAAGATAATTAGATGGACCCATTGCCCTATGCCTATGCCAAAATTGCTTATAACAGCATGGTCCACCCAAGCACTAGACATTCACTATGAACATGAAGCAAGGACATTGCCAACACTGGAGGCCTAACATACTGACCTTGTATCTTTGTCAGATTGGGTGCAAAACATTCAATCTACCTGACCTCAAATAGTTACCACCTTGGAAGAGGCCAAAAATAATTATAAATAAACTGACAAAAGCAGGGGCCAAATTGGGACATATATTTGGCAACTAAGCTCTTGAAAACTCAACAGCCTGCTAAAAAAAACTGGCTCCTACATTTTTGGGGCTGTTTGTAATTAAAAGACTGGTTAATGATGTGACTACAGAGTTTGACTTACCTAAGATTTATAAGTATTTGCACTCTGTGTTTCATTTCAGCCTGTTCAAGCCTGCTGAGAAACAAGACTGATGGCAACAAGAACCTTTACCTCTACCTCCTATTAAGATTAAGGGGGAGCAACATTTGAAAGTGTCAAATATTTTAGATTCTAGACTATGCAAAAATTTTGTTCAATGGAAACATTTTTTTCAAAAACTTGGCATGAATTGGTGTATGAGAAACATGGAAAAGTTCTAAGTTTAGTTAAAAAGTTTCATGTTGCTTATTCTGATAATATCACAAAAACAGAGCACCAATTAATGCCAGTATATTGACAAAATTAGCAAAATATCTTGCCAACTCAAATGTATATTTCAAAAACCATTTTTTTTGTGTGTGTACTGTGATATTACAATAGTAATAGCAATAGCAGCTACATTTCTATACTGCTTTACACTGAACTCAGCAGTATCTAAGCGGTTTACAACTGTACGCTAATTGCCCCCAACAAGTTGGGCATTCATTTTAGTGACCTTGGAAGGATGCTAGGCTGAGTTGACTCTGAACCACTGGTTGGGATGGAACTCACAACTTTGTGGTTTGTGAGTGAGTGGCTGAAGTACTGACATTTAACTACTGTGCCACAGTACCATCAATCATTATTACAATTCCTTGAAAAAGTCCTTCACATATATCGTTGGTATTAGATGTGTAGAAGAGATCATATGAGAAATGTAGGAAAGACCATGCAGAGAAGGCAAATCTGGAATTATTGTACCATTTTGTTGTCTTCTTCAGTCCCAGTTTCCTTATTAACAAACACATTCTCTCCATTAAATCAGTAGAATATCATATCTTCATATATTATGTATGCCAAGAAACATAATTACTTTCTACACTTTTTGTGATATTGCAATTGAGGTTGGTGCTGACTTTGTTTGGGATTCTTCATTATAATAGTATGGCTGAGTGGAAACAGATTTTGGCTTACAGTGATGATGAAAAGATAGGTTACTACAGGACAGACACTTGTTTGATAATTCACATAATGGTTCAAAAAAATTAGAGGAGTTAGAACAATTAAAGAAACAATGTATCAGGCTGGATCTACATGCCTCCACCATGGCAGAGTATTGTAGAGTGACACATATTCCAAGAGGTTTGAGAATTAGTAAAATATATATATATATATATGAGGACAGGGAATTTAAAGCCAGCAGGCAACAAATCTGAATAAATGTTCTTTTGATTTAACATTACTAATGATAGACAGATTCAACCAGGAAATTACCATAGAGAATAATAAGATAGATTCAGTTTTGAGGCACATTCAAGCATTTTATGAGCAGCCTGCTATTTCTAAAAAGCTTTAAAATCTATATAATCTATTACAACAATTTGCACACCTGCACCGGTATGTTTATATGCAACTTTAGGGTTAGGGTAAGGATGGATTGCTCCTTCAGAACTGCTTTGGCTTTGGGGCATTTATATGCAGGGTCGAAGGTGCACATTTTCCAGATTAAGTTGGAATATCCTGGGGTCTTTTTGCTCTTGTTCTTAGCTTTGGGGTGCATCTTCAATCTGATCACAATCATTCAATCATTCTGCCCACTTTGAAGGTGTATATCATCTAAATGCCACACCTTCAAACTAGGTGGAAACTGCTTTATTTGGCCCATCTGTTTCACCTCATAGATGTCAGCACAGATTGGCCCTTCTGGGCCATGAGGCTTTAGCATTTCTCTGGACCTGATGTTGATCCACCATTCTGATGCTCAAAGTTTGCAGCTCAAAACCTTTGCTTGGCTGGTTTGATTTGCATTTGTATTTGAGTTTTTGCCCCTCTGAGTGTTGGTTATTTGTAATTATTTAGTAGTAGAGGGAGTTTTATTCTATGTATTTACATACAATCATTGCATTTAAAAAACCAAACCACCAGTTGATTTGATGTGCAAAATAAAATAAAATAAAAACCCTGCAATTTTGAATAGAGATACTGATTTTATTATGACATATTTCTTTTAGAAAAAAAATGATGGCTTTTCTTTCCCTACAGCATTTCATGAAAACAAATGTGTTTATTTTTCCTATCACAGAACCAATTTGCCATAAAAAAAAATCACAGTTACTGAGAGAATTGTTTCTTAGGGACACACGGTGAAGCATATAGGCATAACTTATCCTCTTGGGGCAGAAACTGTAAATTAGGTTTTAACAGGCCAAATGCAAGCAATATACATTTGTATAGAACAAGCTTTAGAAATAAGGAGAGAGACTGCTGATTATGCGTATAATATGCAAACTCTGGGAGCTAATAATATCAGAGACTGAAGAATTTTAAGCAAACTTTACTACCAGATGCTATGCAAATTATTTGGTTCTTCCTGAAAGTCTCAAAAATGGTGTAGAGTAAATTTGGCATTTCATATTCAGGAAACATTTTATTTATTTATTTACTTTGGTTCACTGGCTTCCTGGCTTACTACACACATTGCAACACTATCTGACCCCATCCACATGGGGGCATCCTACACTAATCTAATCTTCCCACCTACAGGCCAAACTGGTCTTGCCACCTCATTTCCATACCCAATGGCTGTGTCTTTGTCTACAAACAACCATCATTAAAACTGGTCCTGCTATTTCATTTGCATACACAAAGTATTTTGAATTTGAATTGACATTTTCACATACCAAGGGCATATATATGACTGTCCCTGGCTTCCACTCCACCAAAAGCATCTGAGGAAAACTCATGCTGCCAACTTCTTTCTTTCAGTTAGTCTCAAAGGTACAAGAAGATCTCTCTACATAGTGATTCTATAGGCTAACACAGCTATATCTTTGAATTCTACCACCATGGACAAATAACTGGTTTGTGACAACTCAGATTTTGGTTGAAGAAGTGATCCAATGGAATACCTTTTCCATTTTCCTAATCTGTATAGTCCAACAAAGCTGTTATTATCCATGGATAAGCCACTTATTTGTTTTGTATTCTAATATTATATCTTAACACAAATATCCTTGGGCACTCCCCCATCCAAAGACTCACCAGGCCCAAGATTTCTCAGCAGTCACAATTTGGCAACATTGTATGCATTCCATCTCTGTCCTTTAGTGATATCTGATCATAAGGGTTTTCCACCTCTAGACGTTGAGTGAGACCCAGTGTGATGTAGTGATTAGAATGTCACAGATGGGTTGGGAAATATAGGTTCAAATTATCACTTGGCTAAAATTTCACTGGCTGACCTTGGGCCACCTTCCTTGAAGGAACTCAGGATGGCATACTTGGTTTTTATCTTTCCAACACTGTGTTGCCCTAATGACCATGGGGAAAAAATATTAGAATGAGAAATATTCTAATCTTCTTCACAGGGTGTTAGGGCAACACAGTGCTGCAAAGATTTAAAAAACAAACAAATAAGTACACCATCCTGGATTCCTTCAAGGAAATGAGAAAATACAAAAAAATAGTAAGGGATAAAACAAATTCACATTCAGCTTCAGCAGTTTGGCCGCCACTGGAAATTATTTATGGAAGACAAAGGCTACATCCAAATGCAAGAACATTTGAACCCATTTTGTATGTTTTGATTAATCTCAGGATAAGTAAGGGCCTTTGCAGACTACCATAAATAATGCAGCTTGAGACCACTTTAACTGTCCTGGCTCAGTGCTAGAGAATCATGGAGATTTTGTAGGTTTTTTTCTGGGACATTTAGCCTTCTCTGTCAGAGAGCTCTGGTGCCACAATAAACTACAGTTCCCATGATTCCCTAGCACTGAGCCAGGGCAGTTAAAGTGGACTCAAGCTGCATTATTTCTGGCAGTCTGTAAAGGCCCTAAGTCAGGGGTAGGCAACCTTTCCCCTTTAAGGGCCGAGGGACTTCAGCTCCCAGAAGCCTCAGCCATGTTGGCCAATAGTCCCATGTTGGCCAATAGCTCCTGGAATTCTGGGAACTGAAGTCCCTCGGCCCTTAAAGGGGAAAGGTTGCCTACCCCTGCCCTAAGTGGACCAATAAAATTCACACTGGATTAATGTTTGTGCATGTGTATGCATTTCTGCATTTTCAGACATAGGAGTTTATCACACAGGGGAAATCCCATGCAGAAACGGGGTTTAAAATTGAAAAAAACCCGCAAAAGCGGGCAGATTTCCAGACAATGTTGCTGTTAAAATGGGGTTAACCCAAACAGAAAGTAGTCAGAAACTCCTTTTTACTTTCGGAAAATCTCAAAAGCAAAAAGAAAGCAGTTTTTGACTATTTTCCATTCAGGTTAACCCGATTTTACCAGCAATGTGTGTGAAAATCTGCCTGCTTTTGTGGGTTTCCCCCACCTTTTAAATCCCGTTTCTGCATGGGATTTCCCCCATCTGATAAACTCCTTAGAAGGGATTTATCTCAATGAATTCAATGGGCTAATCTGTCTTCAGTTTTAGAATGAGCAAGAGCACTGGCCACAAAGAATACAGAATTAAACATGTTTTAGTCCTTTAATTGAATGTGACTGGATTACAACCAATACAGAACCCATCAAGCATTGTGTTTTGGGAAGAGTGGTTGTTTCTGAATCACAATTTTTCTTTATGTGTACAAGTCATTTTAAGTTAAAGCTTAAATTGCTGGCATTTCCATTTAAGTAAACCTTGTGGAACTTTCAGAACATGAAGCATATCCAGCGTGCCTGCTTCTTCCTGAATCTACAACTGTCTCAGTTTTACAATACTTTTTTTTGTCTTCCTGCATTTTCAGCTGCTTATAAAACATCTGTTTTTCCCTTCTTCTCCCATGTTCACCTTTTGTCCTCATCTTGCTACATTTACTGAACACAAAAATAGTTTTCACTCACTTATGTCAGTGGTGTGGCGTGGTGGTGAAATCTTGTCCTTTCCATCTGGTTCTAGTGAAAATAAAATACTGAAGCATCTCTTAGTTTTGTTTGTTTGTCCCTGCATTAATAACTGTTACTGTCTTGACCATATGCTGTTGTTTCTCCCAGTATTTATCTGTGCAACATTAGAAGGTATGCAGTCCCCATTATCTACTCCCAGAAAAAAGGTCTCATCTTCCTTTCTCAAGTTTGTGGGGGGAAAGGGAATTATTGCTTGTTAACCATTTATTGGAGATAGGCCTTGGAAAAGAGAACCTCTGATAACAGTGGGCAGGGGAAATACCACTGTCAGGAGTTCTGTATTGATAGTTGTGGAAGCAGATGAGACTGTTGGGAGAGGGAGAGAAAGAGTGAGATAGAATGGGGTAGATAAATGTGTGCTTGTGAATGATTTGGATAGGATGTATTTATGATGTGGGTGCACCAATGTGAGTGGACAGTGAACACTGACTTTCAGTTTTGCCTAGGGATGGAGCAAATATTCAAACATATTTGGAAAAATGTTCAAAATCATGGTTTTCAAATGTTGAGAAATCCTGATGAAAAGAGTATGGACAGATGAGACTCTTTGAAAAGAAAACAACATTTTCTGCATGGAAAATAACATTTCAAATACAGAGATATTAATTCCTAGGCAGAAAAAGCTGTTTTTTGCACAGAAAATGCAGTAACTGTGGGTTATACACCTGGTTGATTTTCACAGAAAACAGCCTTTTCTGTAAAGAAAACAGAATTTTCTACATAGGAATTAATATTTCTGCCTTGAAGTGTCATTATTCATACATAAAATGCTGAAATTGGGAGTTATTCTGCCCCGCAAAATGTACAATCTTTTGCATGAGAATCATGTTTTATGTGAAGAAATTATTATTTTTTAAAGGAAATATTATTTTATTCTCAGACAAGTCTGTTTTGTGCACAGAAAATGCTGTTTTCTGCACAAAACGACCATATGTGACTTTTGGCAAAATAAGTCCTGAATTATGAATAGCCTTCAAAAACTGTGTTGTTTTTTAAATATTTTCTTGCAACAGGAAGAAAACTGTTGAAATTACTTCTTGATACCTTTGAGAAAAAACTTTGGGGAGATGCAGACAGGTGGCACTGGGCTGCCCTGGGAAGTGGAAGATCAAGGCCGAGGCTGCCAGACAGCGCAGCCTCAATCCTCCCTTTTGCCGGCCTGGAAAGAACGACAAAATGCTGCTCCTTTCAGAGCCAGCAAAAGGCCACTCTAAGAGCCACCGCAAAGGTCTTTGTCGCCCCTTCCGGTGCAGTGCATCAAAAGGCTGCGTCAAAAGAACATTCTGACGCCACACGCCATGTGTAATGGCACGTGGCCTCAGGACGTCTTCGGGGAGGAGTTGAGGCGGCCGGTGTGTGGCTGCCTCTCCCCATCCCTGCCTCCAGGACTGCCCAAAGGGCCCATCTGTAGAAGCCCTTCGTGAAGAATTTCATCCCTAATTTTGGCCACATTCCCTCTGTGTATGTGTGGAATGGCCACACCCATGATTGTTCTCCAGAGGCCCTGTTGAGGTCCTCAGTTGCTGGGTGGCCACATCCACTATATCTCACTATGGCCCCTGGGAAGTTTCCCTAGTAGCAATCTTGTCCTAGGGCCAGAAAATGCTCCCCATCTCTGAGTGTCTTCTGCTACAAAGGCTTTTCAGGGCCATCTGTTATATATCAATATAGGAGGTGGACCAATGACCTGACTCAATATTAGACAGCTCTTTGTTTTATATATAATCCTAACATGCTATAAAACACACTGAGGTTTGCTACTGTATGAAAAAGTGAAAACACTTATTGTAACTGAACAGCATTTAATTTCTTTTTATTTCTTTTTCAAAAATTTTGCTGGCACTTGATACTGTTCTATTTTCCCTCTTTATCAAAAGCTGCTATAGCTTACTAAGGCAACATTCATATCCCATGGGAGACCCTGAAACATACAAATTAAGATCTAAAGACTTATTTAGAGCTGCTCATTTCTATGCAGTAGTAAATCAACCAGCCAAGATATACAACAGGAAAGGCGATGACATCAATATCAAAATCACCCTGTGAGAGAATGTAATGTCACAATAATGACATGGTATGTTGTGGACACTATGTGATAATTAGTGGTTCTAGAGAAGCTAATTAAGCAAGTCAAAATGGTTGTTTAAACTGTGGTTTTGTATGACTTCTGAACAACTAGGTAACATCAGAAATGGTGGTCTACAGAGGAACTAGAGTGAGAAGACTATGCTAAGTTAGTAGCATTAAAAGACATAGCTGTGTCAGTCTGTTTAACCATGCATAGTGATCTTGTAGCATGGTTGTCAAAGTGTGCCTTTTGTTAAATGGAATGAGGAGAAAGCCACTACTCTCCTGATCACTTACACCATTCTTTTCTGAAGTGGTAAAGACCCTAGTCTCTTAGGTGCATCAAGATCCCTTTACAATGTTAAATTGGGATTGGATATGTAGAGCCCCTTCTGGCATGAAAAGGAATGGATTGCAATTCATAGAATCATAGAATCATAGAGTTGGAAGAGACCACAAGGGCCATCCAGTCCAACCCCCTGCCATGCAGGAACTCCCAATCAAAGCATCCCTGACAGATGGCCACCCATTCTACCACATATGAACTAGATGTTTACAGTACATTGGATCAATGATGATTCATAGCTGGCAACAAATCTTAAACAACAGAACTGCTAGCATCTGACCTGTAAGATCATTAGAATTTTTTGTTCTGACCCTGGAAACTCTTTCTCTGATCTCTGTACCATTTGGGAAAGAAGAAATAAAGTGCTATTTTAAAGTCTTCTACTCTGGCACACTTGTTATGGCTTTACACAACAAACTTCATATGGCCTTAGGATAATGTTATTTGGAGAGCAAAGAAAAAGAGCAAAATGTACATGTGCAACAAGGTAGGCCTACAGTTGTCTGATAGGAACATACAGAGGAACACAAATACAAACATATAGACAGAGCAAGATATTTTGGTGCCCTGAGGCAGAGGAGAAGAGTGTTCTCCTTAAATATCCCAAGTCAGAGATGCATATCATCCAAAGTCATTCAGGTTATGTTGATACCCAATGCAGAAAATCCCACAAGCACCTCTCCCCACCTCTGACAGTAAAAGTGTGATAAAATGTGAATAAATAACAATTTGCTGGCCTTTTTTGACATCCACAATTTGTTGCCTGAGGCAATCATCTCACTCCGGCTAATAGTAATGCCAACCCAATTCATTCATAAGCTTATAAGTTTAACTATTACAAGGTTTTATCTGAATGATACTGTAACTTATTGGTTTTATATACCACATTTGTTAGCTTATCTGTTGTTGATGTTGTTGTTGTGTGCCTTCAAATCATTTCTGACTTATGGTGACCCTAAGGTGAACCCCTATGATGTGGTTTTCTTGGCCAGATTGGTTCACAGGGGATTTGCCTTTGCCTTTTTCTGGGGCTCAGAGAGTTACCCAGTAGGTTTGCATGGCTGAGTGAGGATTTGATTTGATTTGAACTCTGGTCTCCAGAGTTGAGGTCCAACACACAAATCACTACTCTGTTTGTTTTATTTATGTGATATAAAACTGTTTCTGTATGATTGTACAGTGTTTCAGTAGTAAGATAAAAGTATACCTGAACCTTCAACTTTGTTGATCCTCAGCATTTCCAGTGGGAAAGTTAAAGGGCTGGGGAAAGTCTTTGTCTCTCAGTGGTACTGGGAAGTCACTGCCATAGAGGATTATCAATAAAGGCCTGTGGCCAAATTGCTGTGTATGGGCACAGGAAGACCAGGCTGACATAACTCAGGAGGTGACATATAGCAATTGCAATTTGTGAATTTAATAAAAATAACATGGAAGTCCTTCCCTCACATATTTGTCATCTGCTCTAGACATCTTTTTGTTCTGATTCCTCCAAACTTCATTTTTTCCTCAAAGCTTGCCTAAGACATTTAACTACCTAAAGTATAGGAGAAGAGGGCACTCTCTCTCTTTCACACTAGCCAGAGTAATTGGTGGATTAATTGCAACAGACATGGCTATTCCCCTTTTTGGTTTTATGTCCACTTCCCCCACAGGTTTACAAGAACTCTCCATCATTTGGGAAAGAAGCAGAACAAATCTGTCAGGGTAGTGTCTAGCACTAGAATATTTCCCATAAGGAATGATGTAACCATAGCAGACCTGTTCATTAAAAAAAAAAAAATCAAAAGT
The DNA here is from genome assembly GCA_026167975.1 of Phrynosoma blainvillii. Taxonomy (NCBI): domain Eukaryota; kingdom Metazoa; phylum Chordata; class Lepidosauria; order Squamata; family Phrynosomatidae; genus Phrynosoma; species Phrynosoma blainvillii. The sequence continues at coordinate 121,081,488 of JANUYF010000004.1, forward strand.
GAATTCAACATTACTGCAGAAACAGATCACTATCTCTCCTCCTCCTGCCAACGATGACAGTACACCATCTTTTATTGCATCTGTATGCAACAGACTACTTTAGGAGACACAAAACAGATTGTTTGGTAAGTTCAATTCTAACCTCCACCTACTTCCATGACTATTCCTCAGCATCCACTGTCTACAGAGCCTACCTATGTTTGCCTAATTATAAGGCTGGTCCTGAGTAGAATCATCCTTAACAAGTTGGGGGGGAGGGGAGTCAATTGTTTATGCCTTTTTTTTTTAAAGTTAAATATATATAAGCTTTTTAATGGTCTTTCTCTGTCTGCTCTCCTGTAATAGGTGAGGTATCTCCATTACATAAAAGCTCTATGTGCATGTTTGTGTGTCAATTTGAGCATAGCCCATAGGCATCTCAATTTTGTAAATTTGCTGATCCACTACATATCTGTTACATATAGGACTACCAAAGCACAGTAAGACTGCCACAATCACAAAACTCATTACCCTGTATAAGAGAACAATGCAGTCATCCTCAAGCAAAGAGCATTAGAATGAGCAGCAATGAGAGATGAAGAGGCAAAAGATAAACAGTGAAAAGAAGAATGTAGCTATTTTAATTAACTGAACAGCATGGCTCAGACATCTCAGTAATGCTGAGTGAATCAGACTGTAAAATATATATATAAGGGGGCTGGTTTAAAATGGAATGTGAAGATGAATGTTGAACTCAAGGAGGCAAGGCTGGAGGAGTAAAAGAAATGGTAAGAGTGAAGAAACTAGGGAACAGATCTATGCAAAGAGAGACAGGGGACAATGACAGAAAAATCATAATGTATTTTTAGCCATTCCTGCTAATTATTGCAAAAGATTACAGCTGCTGGGTTACATGAGGCAAGAAGTCTGACACAATATATCATTCTGACAGCATGGTATATGATTAATTGAAATACACCACCCCAGAAATATAGGGCCTTTGCAGACTGCCAGAAATAGTGCAAATTGAGTCCACTTTAAATTGAGGCATGCCCTGGCTCAGTGCTAGGGAATCATGGGAACTGTATTTTTTTCTAAGACATTGAGCCTTCTCTGTCAGAGAGCTCTGGTGCCACAATAAATTACAGTTCCCATAATTCCCTAGCACTGAGCCAGGGCAGTGTCTCAATTTAAAGTGGACTCAATTTGCACTATTTCTGGCAGTCTGCAAAGGCCCCTAATGTCTAGGACAGAACAGTTGTGTGGGGGAGAGGTCATTTATATGGAAAAGATTCCATTAAAAAAGTGAATTTAATAATGTTTCTTTGTTGAATAATATATTTTGTTTAAAGATATATTTCTCTTTTAAAGTAAAAAGTAAAGTAAAAACAACTTAACTGTAAGCTCCCTACTATTTGTTAAATTCTCAAGTTCCATTTCCACAAATGCGGGGGGGGGGGGGGATAAGTGATCCTAGCTGCCAAACACCTCCCAATGTTGGCAGCTGTGTGAATGTGCACACAGCCACTGGCTTTGGGAAGGTGTTGGTGACTAGAATCATTCCTCCTCTCCCCTCTCAAACATAGGTCTGATGTATGCAATTCACACAGCAGCCCCATGCATCAGAAAAAAAGGTGTGGAGGCAAGTGATCCTGGCTGCCAATCACTTCCCAAAGTCAGCTGCTGTGTGAATGTGCACACAACATCCAGCTTCAGTAAGCTGTTTGGCGGCATGATCACTGTGATGGTGGGAAGGGGGAGAGAATCAGAATCATGCCTAATGACTGTGTGAGAGGTTGAACTGCAATGGAAAGGACCTAGCACACATAGGTGTGATAGAATAGCAATGAGATTGCAAGCCTATTAACAGATTTTGCCCATCAATGAAAAGATACACTGCAGTAATGAATGGAATGCAAGGCAGTAGGAGGATGAACACAATGTTTAGTAATAAGTATCAGCCAAATACATTTTTATCCTCTCAAAATTTTGCTTTTTAGCCTTGTGTGGTAAAGTTCTCAGTCAGAGTATCTGTTATGATGAAAACCAAGTAGATATCATGTTGAAAGTGTTATGTATACTTTAAGTAGTAATGAGGGATTCACTTCTCTTGTAAGCCCTATGCAGCTAGTTATGTTAAATCAATACACAAAGAACAAAGCATCCCATCCCATCTGACCTCAAATATTGTTGCTGTCCTTATATGGAAAGTGGCAATTCTGAATAGGAGAGCTTCCCTGTGATTACAAAAAACAACAATAACAAAATCAGAGTCCCAAATTGTACAGAGAGCACCTACATATAGAGGAAACTCACCTCTTTGGATGTGTTGGTCTCTACATAAGGGGTTCAATGGAACTGTGACACAGTGGGTTGGGTGGGCTAGGCTATCCCCTTCTTCATATACTGATTGAACATGATTAAACTACAATTGCATAGGACTATGCAGTTTTAGAGCATCTGTGAATGGAACACATAGATTATATTTACTGAGGGAACTCTATAAAATACCTTTGCTCTTACAATAATTTCAGTCTTCAGTAATCATCAGAATACTGCTTTCAGCCTCTCCAGATCCTAGCCCCCACTACACAGTTTCTATCTCTATGACAACCTGCAATTCTTTCCATCATTTTTTATCATTTCTGCAGATTGCTTGATAGAAGACAGAACATCTGCCCCACCAATTAACTTGAGGAAAATTTGTAAAGGACTCACTTTTCCAGTTAATGTTTTAAAATAATTGGCTTCTCTTGGTTGTTAAATTAACAACATTGGCATAAACTTCAGTGGAACTATTAAAGACAATACAGTGTGAATGCAACTGTTCAAAAGAAATATATTTTCAAGCCTTTGTTTGAAGAAAAATTCTGAGGGAAAACTGGACCAGTTGTCTCAGTGCTGTCAGTATAGATGAGTATAGGTTTTGCTTTTGGCACATAAAGCAGTAGAATTGTCCTCACCTAATCATAGAATAGCTGCAACTTGATACTGAGTTTAAAAGGATGAACTGAAATGACCAGGATCTTCCATGTAATGCCATTTGATCAGATAGTAGAAATTGGCATGGTAGAATAGACTGATCAAAGCCTAAATATAAAATACAGACAACAGAAAACTGTGTGGAACACTAACGTCCTAGCCAGGATCCTTCAGACTTGCAAGATAAAAAATTTAAGCCCATATTTCAAGTTTTCTCTAGTTAGCAAGGAAAGTTAATGAATCATCAAGTTCATTTTCACTCAGTTTGCCAGTTGTGCACCATTTTCAAGTTCTTGCATTTCTTTATCTGTTTGCAAATATTCGTAAACTAATCAGTTTGCACTTTTTCAAATGCATATCTTTTTTCCTGGAGTATATAATGATTCTACAGAGTACACCCTCCCTAATATGTGTATTTGGTGAATCCTTTCCTATAATGTTTATTTGTTTATTTATTTTTAAAATTTATTAATGTTAAACATACTTATTCTTTATATATATATACAATTAAAAAATACATTAACTTCCTCTGTTTCTCCAGCAACATGCCCTTAATTACTCCGTAATTTCATTTATTTATTTTATAACCAATAAAATCAAGAAGGCTACTATTAAGTTACTATTTTATTCTTAATTTTTTTATGCAAAATTTTGTATTATTTTGTTTAGAAATATCTCATAGACAAGATAATAAAGTCTATATACTTGAGCTTTACCCTCTATACAGTAACATGCAATATTAAGCAAATAAGCAACAGTATGTAATATTATACACGGCAATCTTTCTAAATAGATTCAGCTACTGAACCAATTACACGAGATCCAAATATATTCAAATATACAGGCCACTGTAACAGTCACATGAAATCAATTCAGTTATTGCATATCCAGTTTATCAATTAACCGGCCACCATTAACAGCTTATTAACTTTGTTAACAAATTTGTAATATCTAACAGTTCTTATTACTTCAATTGTTTGTCAGATCCAGAAAACAGAAAAACTCAGTAATATTACAGCTTACAGCTTTTCAAACTATCAAAATTAATTTCTTTATCCTTTGTTTGTTCTTTAGCTCTGTTCTTTAAAAATGTAAATTCAAAAAGCAACCATAAACATATATTGTGTCCTCTTATCAACAATTTCAGTTCAATATATTTCTTACAAACAGTCAGTTGAAAAGCAATAAACAATATTAAATAATAAGCAGTAAACATCCATGATACACAATAGCAGGCTCAGTCTTTTTTTCTTCTTCTACTTTCTTCTTTCTTTTTTCTTCTCTCCACCTCCTCTTTTTATTTTATTTTATTTGTTTTGCAGCTCTGTGTTTCTCATATAGAGGAGAGATGTTGTTGCTGCCTCTCTTGAAGTCTTTAAACTCAGTTAGAAACAGTATCTTGTTGAGGCTCTTCAAATATATAGGTTTTTCTTAATTACTTAATAGGCTTGAAATTTTCTTAATTTTATTTTCTTTCAATTTGCCTCAACAATGTCTGTTCTAACCTCTCATTGAGAGGTTTAAGCAAGAAGAGATTTTATGAGAGCTTCTTCAATTGTTCAGCCACCTGTTCTTATTTGTTCTACTGTTCTACTATTGTCTATTTATTTTCCAGAGAGTAATAATAAAGACTGGCATCCACAAAGCCCAGTAACAAATGTAAAGTAGAGTTATCAGCTTTTATTCTTTAAAACAAGTTTGCAGATATTCTTTATAGTTCTCAATAATAACCAGAGAGGTGATAAGGAGAAAGATGATTTACTATTTTTTTTACCACAAGGACTCCTTTGCTATAGCTTTCAGTTTGAAAAGGAGTTTTTGACAAGGTAAAAAGTCTTTTACTTACTGGAGTCTCAATGCAAATTGACGACAATAGAAAACTAATTTGGAGGGTTGTTTTGGAGGCTGTAGCCTTATGGCTCTAAAACCGTGGTGGGACTGGTCCTGCAAACTACTCTGGACCCTTTATGCTTCTCCTCCCTTCCAGTGCTTGCCTTTCCAGCTTCTTGTTGTTATTTAGTCTTTTGGCGGCTGCTTTTATTTTACGGCTTCCCCTCTGTTTATTTGGCTTTCTCTCTGCTTCCTTCTCTGACCTCACCAGCCAATTCACGCCCAAACCAATAAGCCTCTTTCCTCTCTCCGGGGGGAATGCTCTCTCTCTCTCTCTCTCTCTCTGCCTTTGCCGGCTCTTTGCTGGTTCTCCAAACCGCTCCTCTCCCCTTGCTCGAAGCCAGTCTCCCGCACTCCCACAGACCTCACTTATTCCAGGTCCTGTTCCTGGCTCCGCGAGCGCCTGGGAGGGAGAGCTAGGGTCTCAGCTGGTCTCCCGACGGACCTCTCTGTCCATGACCTCCCTGGCGGTAGAAAAATGTGGGGATAGCTAGTGTTTCCCCACTAATAAGACCACCTCGGTTTAGCTGGGATGAGGAGCCCAAGCCTCACTCATCCTTTCGCCTTCCCTATGCAACCTGGAAGTCTTTTTCAATGTTTATGATTTAAACAAGCAGTTAGTTTATCCATTTCAATCATTTCTACTAGTTTAAGTAACAAAATGTCTATTTCTGGTGTTTCTTATCTTTTCCAGTATTGTGGTATTGTCATTCTCACTGCTGTTATCATATATAAAATGATTTGTGAATATTTTCTCTCATTCTGTGTTGGAATTTTGTTTAACATATTTAAAAGATACATTTCCAGCCTCATCTCATAATTCATACTTAGCATCTTCCCAATTGTTGTGTGTATTTGTTTCCAGAATATTTTTAATTTTGAACATTGCCTCTAAACATGAAACCATGTACCCGGAGCCAATTGAGATTTCCAACACAAATTTGAATTTTTCTTATAGATTTTTGCAATTTGATTCGGGGTCAGATACCATCTTTGCTCTTGAAGTAATTTTCTCTTAGATTTTGAGACTTGGTAAATTTATTTGATTTTTTCCTAGCATAGTTCCAGCTTTCAAGATCAACAATGTGTCCACAATCAGAAGTCCATTTTATCATGGTATCTAATATAATTTCTTCCTCTTGGTCATATTTTTGCAAAATTCTATATATTTTAGCTACTCCTTTAGCTTCTTTGCTAAATAGGGCCGTATCCAAATCATTCATTTCTCTTCAAATTCTTCCATCTTGGCATCAATTTTAAACCTTTCTTTTAATTGTAAGTATAAATACCAGTTCATCTTTGGATTCAATTGGGACAGATCTTCTAATGGTTGCAGTTTAAATGACTTATCTTCTAATTTACATAGAATATCTTTATATGTTAACCATATTTCCAGTAGTTTCCATCTTCCAAATAAAGCTTTCTGGGTTGAAATCCATGGAGGCATTTTCTTGTATATCCTCTGTTTAATTTTGTCCCAAATTCTTAAAAGAGCTCTTTTTATTACATGATGGCAAAATTCCTTGTGTACATTTGCTTTTCTGTATCATATGTAGATGTGCCAGCCAAACCTATTATCAAAACCTTCCAGAGTGAGTAGTTCAGTATTATGTGAGCCTTGGTGGTGCAGTGGTTAAATGCCTGTACTGCAGCCACTCACTCATAGACCACAAGGTTGTGAGTTCAATATTAGCCAGGGCTCAGGCTAGACTCAGGCCTGCATCCTTCCGAGGTCACTAAAATGAGTACCCAACTGTTGGGGGGCAATGAGCTTAGACATCCCATAGCATGATATGAAGCGGTATATAAATGAAGCTGCTTTTTGCTTTGCTTTATCGAAAGTGATGCATTCTTTTATCTAGCAAAGTACATTTGCTTGATAATAAAGATTTCTGCCTAGAATGCCACCACCTCCTTCTTTTTTTCTGCCTTAACATTATCTTCCATTTTATTCTTTTTTTATTATTCCTAAAGTTCTTAATATCCTTTTGCCATTCCTTTATTTTATATATTACCTTCATTTTTGGTAGTACCATCATTTTAATTGCTTCAGTATATCCAGATAAGGATAACTGCAATTTATACTAGTTATCTAAATCCTTTTTGATTTCTTTCCATTTAGTTTTGTAATTGTTCTCATATAAGTCAGTATTTTTAGTTGTTAGCCAGATTCCTAGATATTTAAGTTTCTTTTTATTTGACATTTTTATTTGTCTTCCATTTTTAACTCTTCCTCTTTTCGCAGGTTTTTAGTTAATAAAAATGTTTTGTTCCTATTAATTTTAAAGCCTGATATTTTATCAAACTCTTCAATGATGTCAAACAATTTATCTAATTATTGTGTTGGCTCATCCAAGATAAAAACTAAATAATCAGCTTCAATTTATATTCAATACCTTTGATCTTTAAACCTTTTATACCCTCTTCGTTTTTAATTTTATTGACCATAATTTCAAGTACAGCTATAAACAAAAGTGGTGAAAGAGGGCATCCTTGTCATGTTCCTTTATTGATTGCATTTTTAAAGATTTTTCCCATTTATTATTAATTGCACAGTTTGCTGTGTATATATTTTTCCAATCCAGCTAATTAATTTTTCATCTGCACCCATTTTAGTCAAAATTTGCAACATACAATTCCAATTAACATTGTTGAAGGCTAGATCTATGAATATCATGCTAATTTTTTTATCATTATTCCTTTTGTAATATTATAAAACATCTAAAATTACTCTAATGTTGTCTTTCGTCTATCTATAAGGCAAAAATCCAGCTTGATCATTGTTTATATATTCTTTCAATGCTTCTTTGAGTCTGTCAGCAAGAATAGTTATCAAGATCTTATAGCCCATATGCAGCGATGAGATATGTTGGTAATTTGCCATTTCTTTAGGATTTCTTCCTTCTTTTGGAATTAATACTATGTTTGCATTTTTCCAAGAATCTGGTATTCCATTATTTTGATGTCATTTATTGTTTTTAAAAGTGGTATTTTTACTTTGTCTAGAAATTTCTTATAATACAATGCTGTAAAGCCATCTGGTCCTAGTGTTTTATCTATTTTTAATATTCTAATCACATCTGTTATTTCCTGCACTGAGAAATCTGTATTCAGGATTTGTTGATGTTTTAAAGGAATTTCTGGAATTTCCTGTTTTTCAAGGTATTCTACAATCAGGTTTGATGATATTTCTTCTTTTTTATACAAATCTGGTGGGATGAGTCTCATGATTGGAATACAGGGGGTTAACCTTTTTAAGAGAAATAGGTCAAACAGGAAAGGAGGAGGAATAGCATTATATGTCAGGGATGTTTACACCTGTGAAGAGATCAAGGACTTAAATCCTGGAAATCTGGTGGAGAAGAGCTGGATAAAAATTAAAGGGGAAGGAAACAACAGGGATGTTATAGTGGAAGTCTACTACAGACCCCCCAAGTCAGACTGAGGAATTGGATGATGCCTTTCTAGAACAGATGACTACACACTCAGAAAGGAGAGATGTAGTAGTGCTGGGTGACTTCAACTATCCTGATATTTGCTGGAAGTCAAACTCAGCCAATACTTCAAGGACTACCAAATTCCTCTCTTGCCTAGAAGACAATTTCTTTGTCCAAAAGGTGGAAGAGGCTACAAGGGGATCAGCTGTTTTAGATCTGATCCTAACTAACAGGGATGACCTGGTAAATGGGGTGCAAGTGGTGGGATCCTTAGGTGGGAGTGATCATGTTCTCCTGGAGTTTCTTATACAGTGGAAAGGAGAAGCTAGGCATAGGCAAACACTCATTCTAGACTTTAGGACAGCTGCTTTCAACAAACATAGGGAAACACTGGAAGTGATCACGGTGTCAGGAATACTAAAGGAGAAGGGAGTTCAGGATGGATGGGAGTTTCTCAAAAGGGAGATACTGAAGGCACAATCTCAAACTGTTCCAATGAGAAGGAAAAATGGGAGATGTCTCAAGAAACTCTGTTGGATGAGAAAAGAACTTTCAACTGAACTAAGTATTAAACGGGGATGTATAAGAAATGGAAAAGGGGTGAAATCACTAAAGAGGAATTCAAATAAATAGCTAGCATAGGTTGGGGTAAAGTCAGGAAAGCCAAAGAACATAATGAGCTCAGGATTGCTAGAGGGGTTAAGGACAATAAAAAGGGCTTCTTTGGGTATGTCCATAGCAAAAGAAAGAAGAAGGAAATGGTAGGGCCACTGTGCAGAGAAGATGGAGAAAATCTAACAGGGGACAGAGAAAAGGCAGAACTACTCAACACCTTCTTTGCTTCAGTCTTCTCACAAAAGGAAAAGGGTGTTCAACCTGAGGCAAATGGAGCAGAGGACACAATAGGGGAAATGCAGCACAGAATAAGTAAAGAGGAAGTACAGGAATACCTGGTTAACCTAAATGAATTTAAGACTCCAGGACCATATGAACTACATCCAAGGATATTAAAAGAACTGGCAAATGTAAACTGAGAGCCACTGGCAATAATATTTGGAAACTCCTAGAGAACAGGAGAAGTCCCAGCAGACTGGAGGAGGGCAAACATTGTCCCCATCTGCCAAAAGGGGAAAGAAAAGAATCCCAACAACTATCACCAAGTTAGTCAATTAGTCAATACCGGGAAAGATTCTAGAACAATTCATTAAACAGAGAGTCTGAGAACTTTTAGAAAGGAATGGCATGATCACTAAAAGTCAACTTGGATTTCTCAATAACATGCCAGACTAATCTGATCTCTCTCTCTCTCGATCTCTCTCTCTTTTTGGATAAAATTACCAACTTGCTAGATAAAGGGAATGTGGTAGACATAGCATATCTTGATTTCAGTAAGGCTTTTGACAAGGTCCCCCACAATATTCTTGCAAACAAGAAAGTAAAATGTGGGCTAGACAATACAACTGTTAGGTGTATTAGTAACTGGTTGACTGACCAAACCCAAAGGGTGCTAAACAACGGCTCCTCTTCATCCTATAGAGAAGTTTAACAGTGAGGTACCACAGGGTTCTGTCCTGGGCCCAGTGCTATTCAACATCTTTATCAATGACTTGGATGAAAGAATAGGGGGCATGCTTCTCAAATTTGCAGATGACACCAAATTAGGAGGAATAGCTAATACTCCAGAAGACAGGATGAAAATTCAAAATGACCCCAATAGATTAGAATGCTGGGCCAAAGCTAACAAAATAAATTTCAACTCAGAAAAATGTAAGGTACAGCACTTAGGGCAAAAAAATGAAATGCATAGATATAAGATGGGGGACACCTGGCTTAACAAGACTACGTGTGAAAGGGATCTAGAAGTCCTAGTAGACCACAAGTTGAATATGAGTCAACAGTGCAATGCTGCAGCTAAAAAGGACAATGCAACTTTAGGCTGCATTAATAGAAGCATAGTAACTAGATCAAGGGAAGTAATAGTGCCACTGTATTTGGTCAGGCCCCATCTGGAATACTGTGTCCAGTTCTGGGCACCATAATTCAAAAAGGATGTTGAAAAACTGGAGTGCATCCAGAAGAGGGCGACTAAAATGGTGAAGGGTCTGGAAACCATGCCCTGTGAGAAATGACTTAGGGAACTGGGTATGTTTAGCCTGGAGAAGTGACAGTTAAGAGGGGATATGATAGCCCTCTTTAAATATTTGAAGGGATGTCATATTGAGGAGGGTGCTAGCTTGTTTTCTTCTGCTTCAGAGAATAGGACTCAGAACAATAGGACTCAGAACAAAAGCTACAGGAAAAGAAATTCCACTTCAACATTAGGAGGCACTTCCTGACAGTGATAGCTGTTTGACAATGGAATACACTCCCTCAGAATGTGGTGGAGTCTCCTTCTTTGGAGGTCTTTAAACAGAGGCTGGATAGCCATCTGTCAGGGATGGTTTGATTTTGAGTTGCTGCATGGCCGGGGGTTGGACTGGATGGCCCTTGTGGTCTCTTCCAACTCTATGATTCTGATTCTAAATCCTTGCAATATTTCTGAAAATCTTCCTCTGTCCCTTCTTGATTATGTATTGTATTCCCTTCAATTTCCAATTCTGATATGCATTTTCTGTGCTGTTCTTTCCTTAATCTGTTTGCTAACCATTTGCCAGCTTTATTCGCTTGTTCGAAATGTCACTGTTTTATGAATTTCATTTTATTTTCATCTTCTAACATTATTTTTTCCAGTCATTTCTTCAAAAATTTCAGATATTTACTCTTTTTATCATTTGTGGGACTGTTTAGTTCTGATTTCACCACTAAAATTTATTTTTCAAGTTCTTGAAATTCATGTTTTGCTTTATTTTTAATCTCTGACCATCTCTGGATCAAAAGACCTCTCATAACCGCCTTTCTTGCATCCCATACCATCTTCAACAGTACTGCTCCATCCTGATTTTCTCTAAAATAATTCTTTAAAAGCGTTTTTGCCTTCTTTAAGAAAATCTCGTTATTTAAAAGTGAATCATTCTGTTTCCAATTAAATTCTTTCTTGCCAATTTTCAACAGAAGAATAATCAGGTTATAGTTTGATACAAATTTAGGTTGTATTTCCATACTTTCAATTTTTGGTAGGAGTTGGCCTGATATCATAAACATATCTATTCTGGAAGTAGTTTTATGTGACTCTGAGAAAAAAAGTATTCCTTTTGCAGAGGGATAGAGCTTTTTCCAAATGTCATATAATCCTAATTCTTGTTTTAAACCAAAAAAAAGGAGCCGGTAATTTCTCTTGATTTTTCTTTGTCTTTTTACTAGATGCTCTGTCCATTAATGGGTCAACCACTCCATTCCAAACCCCTAGCAATAGCAAATTTTGATAATCCAAAAATTCCTTAAAAACATTCCAATCCTCTGAAAGAAATTTTGCTTATTGTCAATAGGAGTATATATGCCCATAACAAAGTATTATATTCCATCTAATATAAGTTCAATTCCAATATAATGTCCTTCTTCATCTTTACAAATTTCTTTTACAGTATATTTTTTGTGGACATATATTACTACTCTGCTTTTTCTTTTTATTTGGTGCAGCAAATAGTTGTCCTATCTTTGGATTCTTCAAATTATTTATGTCTTTTTTTATTTTCACTTCTTGTAAACAAATAATATGCACTTTTTTCTTAGCCAAATAATGATTTTTTCCCTTACATTTAAATTTCGAATTTAAACCTTTTACATTCCAGGATGCAATTTTTAATGCCATTCTTCTTTTATTTTCTCTTTAAATTCCTGCTCCTTCTTCTTCTTCCCCAGAACTCTTTGGAATTGTACTTTTGTCTTCATCTTGTTTGTCTTAATTTGAATCTTCCAAATCATTCTTAGTTTCTCCATCTTCTCCCTCCATAACTTTACAATCTGTGTTTCTTGTAGTCGTTTTGGCTTCTTCCAGTGTACTTTTCCCCCCTTTCAGACTGAATTTACATAAAAAAATCTTTGGCTTTTTGCATTGTATTAATTATTAATCATCTTTGCTTCTAAAATAGATTTCTTCTATCCTTTCCCAAGAATATGGAATTCTTCTTTTCATAAGCTCCTGAATCAGGGATCTATAATCCTATCTTCCTCTAACAATCTCTATAGGAATGTCTTTGTAAATCTTGATTGTATGTCCCTCTATCATAATGTCCTGCATATATCTCTTTTGTAGAATTTTATCTCTCCATGTTGTTTTCACAAATGATACTACCACATCCCGTGGTAGCTTTTTTCTCTAGTGATAATCAAATTAACTCTGAATATTTTGTCCATTGCATTGCCCATATCTGCTTCAGATCCCCCCCCAAATTTGCAAGTTCTAGCATTATTTTATCATAAAAATCCTCCTTCAGATCTTTTGAAATGCCACAAAGCTTCACATATCTTTCGTAATAATGGACCTCTTGCAGAAGGATTTTATTTTCATTTCTCTTTTGATTATCCTGTATTTCCTTCATAGTATTTTCCAATTCTTCTGTCTTAACTTTGTAGCTTTTTTGTTTCCATCTGGAGTCCTGAGATATCTTTCTTTATTTTATCTAGGTTTTTTTAAAACAAATATATTCAATTCTTTTTGAATGTCTCCTTAGCCTCTTTCCTTGACACTTTCAGTTCCTGTTTCATCTCTTGCCACATTTCATCCTTTATTTTTTTACAATTCTTCCAGAAATATTGCAGTTGCATCTGGTGATTTGGACGTTGCATTATGGAATGTATACTTTAATGTTGTAAGCCACCCTGGTTGCATTACGCAGAGGGACGGGATAATAATAATAATAATAATAATAATAATATGTTGATCCTCTTCTCTGTGTTGCAGAAGCTGCTCTATCCAACATTTCTTTCTCATTTATTTCCTGTTTCTTGTTTCTTTCTTTTAAACTTTATCTGATGATTCGTCCCCTGTCCTCTTTCCAACTTTCCTTTCTTGTTTATTTCCTTTAAGATTATTTGTCTGCTGTCCCATTCCCTCATCCTCCTTCCGGCCAATCTTTCTTGTTTATTCCTTTCCCCCATTCTTGCAGCACAGTCAAGCTCTCAAGCTCAACTCCGCCATTTCTGGTTCTTGCCTTAACAATCTAACTTATTTAACTTTTCCTTTTTTGTGCTTTTTCCAGCTCCCTGGTCTATACACTATGTCAGACCTGCACAACTTGGCAGTAGTAAGAGGCCAAAATTAAAATAGGCTAAACTTCTTTGGGCTGCAGATAGGTTTTAATTAAATATTAAATATTATTAATCAGGGGTAGGCAACCTTTCCCCTTTAAGGGCCGAGGGACTTCAGCTCCCAGAATCCCAGGAGCTATTGGTCAACATGGCTGAGGCTTCTGGGAGCTGAAGTCACTCGGCCCTTAAAGGGGAAAGGTTGCCTACCCCTGTTATTAATATTAAATCAGGAGAAAGCTGGTTTTAATTAAATATTAAATATTATTAATATTAAATCAGGAGAAAGCTGGATGGCAGAAGAGCCTTGCAGGGTAAGCATTTGCCTGTCCTACACTGCTGCTGCCGGCCTTCCCCTTGGGAGAAAGCTGGGCAATGGAAGATCCCTGAGGGGTGAGTGTTTGCCTGTCCTCCTTCTCCTCCACCACCTGGCCTTCTTCTCAGGAGAAAGCTGAGCAATGGAGTAGCATTGCGAGTATTCACCCATACTCATCCTCCAGCCAGCCTTTTCCTCACGAGAAAGTCAAACAGCAGAGGAACCTTGTAGGGCAGTGGTGGTGAATGTATGCCATGTGTGCCAGAGGAGGCACCCAGATCCCTCTCTGTGGGCATGCACACCATCGCCCCAGCACAGTTTGCCAGAGTTCATTACTAGAAAGCCAGAGGGATGTAGAAGATAGAAGAGGAAACGGCAGAATCTTGTCCTTCCAAGGAGATCCAAAGGTTCCAAACCACTGCAAACTCACTTAGACCTGAAACACACAGGCCACATGACAAGGATTCTGGCTGCATTTGGGATGTAGCATTCAGATGATGCACATGCCAAACACGGTCATAAACCATATGGAAAGAACCGGACCAAGAAGGAGCAAATAGAAACCACTCTTTTTGGTAGCCCAGTTCAGGTCCCAAATTGGGACTGCGCATGTGTGATTGCCATGGTCCTGGCACAAATGGTGCTGGTGCAGCCTCACACCAGTCTATTTGGCCTGTCAGTTTCAGGTCTTAGTTGATCTTTTCTTCCTTATTAATATTTGGGTTTTTTTGGCCACTTTGACCACACTCTTATGTTGCTTGGCCACACAACTCCCAGTTTTCATCAGTGAAATGTTCTAGGATATGCTGTTACCCTGACCAGTTAAAAGACTGTGGCCTGTTGGGACTTCCGGTGGTATGGTGGCGTGATAAGCATCTCAAAGAGAATAGCTCCGTGGGGTGCTGGCTTATTGCGGGGATAAGTTCGATTGGAGAGAATAAGAGATCGAAAGGAGGTGTTCCCCCAGGCAAGGGGGAAGCAGAGGGGCCCATTGCTGGTTTTGGGCTGCTCCCAGGCATCCTGACTTAAAAGATTTAAAGAACTTTAAGATCTTAAAGAAGCGAAGGCAAGAGGGACGTGGAGGAGAGCAGGAGATCGGGGCAAGCCACGTCCATGATAAGAAGCCATTTATGCAGCACAAGCGCTGCCACTACTAATTTTAACTTTACTTTATGCTATCAATTTAACATCTAGCAAGTTACAAAATGCTGGTGAGTTTGTCTTAAATCTATTTGTATCAACTGTCTCGAATGACTTGTTAAGTAATGGTCGTCCTGTATTGGGAAAAGCAGAAACAGAGAGTGAAAGCGGAGAGCGGAGAATGGAGACTGTGGAGTAGAGAAAGTAGTGAAAGCAGAAACAGAAACTGAGAGCGGAAAGCAGAGAAAGTGAAAATAAACATTGTTACAGAGTTAAATGCAGATATAAAGGGAAAAAATTAAAGGACTGTTTAAAGGGAAAGAAAACCTAAAGCCCTATGTTTAGATTCTGGCTTCTACTTTCTCTGATTTGGATATGATTTAAAGCTACAACTGGACTGAAATGTTGGAGTGGTGGAGAACAAACAGCAGAATTTTACTTATATTAACTTGGGGGAAAGATAAAGAAAATTCATTTATAAGCACTAAGAAGTAAGGAGTAAAGATATTAACGTTTACTAACTATAAAGTTGCCTTTTGCTGGTGGATTGCTGTGGATTCTAAAGAAAGAGAACAAAGTCTAAAACGTGGACTGTCATAATGGCTCTGAGAAGCATGGTACTGTAAAGATGTGAAGCAGCTGAATATTAAGGACATATTTTTGGGGGACTGAATCTTTGACTTGCAGCTGAGGCTCCATGAGGCACGGAGGGCCAGCAGCCCCTTTAAAAAGGCTGCTTCTACCATCTCCATCTCCTCCACCAGCAGCCCCTTTAAAAAGGCTGCTTCTACCATCTCCATCTCCTCCACCAGCAGCTGAGGCTCCATGAGGCACGGAGGGCCAGCAGCCCCTTTAAAAAGGCTGCTTCTACCATCTCCTCTTCCTCCACCAGCAGCTGAGGCTCCATGAGGCACGGAGGGCCAACAGCCCCTTTAAAAAGGCTGCTTCTACCATCTCCTCCTCCTCCACCAGCAGCTGAGGCTCCATGAGGCATGGAGGGCCAGCAGCCCCTTTGAAAAGGCTGCTTCTACCATCTCCATCTCCTCCACCAGCAGCTGAGGCTCCATGAGGCACTGAGGGCCAGCAGCCCCTTTAAAAAGGCTGCTTCTACCATCTCCTCCTCCTCCACCAGCAGCTGAGGCTCCATGAGGCACGGAGGGCCAGCAGCCCCTTTAAAAAGGCTGCTTCTACCATCTCCATCTCCTCCACCAGCAGCTGAGGCTCCATGAGGCACGGAGGGCCAGCAGCCCCTTTAAAAAGGCTGCTTCTACCATCTCCTCCTCCTCCACCAGCAGCTGAGGCTCCATGAGGCACGAAGGGCCAGCAGCCCCTTTAAAAAGGCTGCTTCTACCATCTCCTCCTCCTCCACCAGCAGCTGAGGCTCCATGAGGCACGGAGGGACAGCAGCCCCTTTAAAAAGGCTGCTTCTACCATCTCCATCTCCTCCACCAGCAGCTGAGGCTCCATGAGGCACGGAGGGCCAGCAGCCCCTTTAAAAAGGCTGCTTCTACCATCTCCTCCTCCTCCACCAGCAGCTGAGGCTCCATGAGGCACGAAGGGCCAGCAGCCCCTTTAAAAAGGCTGCTTCTACCATCTCCTCCTCCTCCACCAGCAGCTGAGGCTCCATGAGGCACGGAGGGCCAGCAGCCCCTTTAAAAAGGCTGCTTCTACCATCTCCATCTCCTCCACCAGCAGCTGAGGCTCCATGAGGCACGGAGGGCCAGCAGCCCCTTTAAAAAGGCTGCTTCTACCATCTCCTCCTCCACCGGTAGCGTCCTTCCTTCGCCTGAGTTAACGCCGCTGTATATTAACATTGAAAAACTATGTATTTTTAAATTGTATATTTTTAATTATTGTTATTCAATCTGTTTTGTTTGATTGTTTTTGGGAGATGGGTGGGTGTGGGAAGGAGGGCTGGGATTTGAACTGATTTTATTTGTTCTGATGTTTTGAAATATTGTACGCTGCCCCGATTGCCTGGCAGAGGGGCGGGATATAAATATAAATAAATAAAAATTATTATTACTACAAAGGGATGAACCTAAAGAATAGACTCTGACTCTGACTTTTATTATTAAAAGTACATAACAATCATACAAAAATGAAAAAAAAAGACTTTACCTTAAATATCAGGCAATTAATATTGTATTTTGAAATATCTGGAGAAGGGGCAATTTGGATAAAAATCTACAGGAAGAAAGCTGCTTTAGAAGATATATAAAATAAAGAAAATTAAGAAGAAAGGAAGAAAGAAGACCCCATTGGAACAATAATAAAATAAATGAATATTGTCTATGACATAGTGATTTAAGAAATATAATGCAATATAATATAGATAAGTAGAATAAGTAGAAATTGAATTGAATTGAATTGAACACTAACTGTTTTTAAGTATAGTAGGTTTAAGGTTTGATTTGCTGAGTTGAATAACTTACTGACTGTATCTATTGTCAGGTTTTGATGGGATATATAGTCAATGTTAAAATGTTGAAATGTAAAGATGTGTGTCTGTATTTTTCCTTGATGAGAAAACTCCTTCTTGAGCCCAGATTCACAACAACCAGCCCTAGGTGTTTCAAAGTCAAAACAAAGGCTAGTTAACAAGCTAAAATTCTGTGAGAAAGAGTTTTATTTACAGAAGGGTTTTCAATAACAGGGAAAGTTTTGAGAATATGTCACATGATGGGATATGAATAATAAGAGGTTGGGTTAATACACGTCATGAAAGATCAATCAATTAGTATGAAAAGGTTACACCCAAAGAGGTGGAGAAATGTGGGCTGGAATTGTGTCTTTGGGGAAAGAAGTTAGTTCTTTTCCAACTTTCAAACTGAATGGAATAGCTAGAAAACTATTTTGCAGATGCTGTAGCTTGACTAATTTTTCACAATGTAGCAGTTATAATTTTGTTCCTGTTAGCCATTCTGGCTAAAGTGAAATACTATTGGACTTTGTAGTTTTATTTTTGCTAATGCTATTTTTGCAATAAACTAGTAGCTTGCTGAAGCTGGCTGCGTGTTGGTGATTACAGGGCAATACATCTTGTCTTATGGACTATTTCCTGTACATTCATCATCATTGATTTTTCAACATCTATTTGCATATAATAGTGGGAATTCATGCAATTCAATAATATTATTTTGCTATAATAATTTGTTTATATAATTAGGAAGACAGTTTGAAACGTTGAGATAGTGTATAGCTACTAAAGAACATTGCATAGCTACTAAAATATAGTGCATAATAATTCATTTACTGCATGTTTGATTAAGAAGAAAGGAAAACTGTGATTAAGTATTAAGTATTTCATTATCTGATTTGCTATAGTGAGTTGTTAATAAAGGGGGCTGTTGGGGAAGGGGTCAGTGTTAAAAGAATTACATAAGAATAAGTAGATAAGAATTTATAAGTATCTGGACTGTTTGGGAACAGAATAGATTTGTTTGTATTAAACTACACCAATTGTATAGTATTTAGCTAACTAGAAGAACAGAACTATATTATTTATACGTCTTACAAGATATAAGTTGATAGAGATAAGTAATCAGCTGAGGGTTTTTTTCTTTCTAGTGGCTGTTGTTTTCATATATATATATATATATATGGAATTTCTTGTTAGAGTTGTGTAAATTGATTTCTTAATTTTTTATTTGAACATTCCATATAGTAAATCAGTCTAATATATGCATTAATTTGACAAACCAACCCTAGATTAGGCTAAGATAACTTGTAAGGAATTCTCTCTGAGACTCTGAGAGCAAAAGAAAGACCCATCAGTAGATATTAAGGAAGAACTTAATATTAATTAATATAACAATTGGGCAAATTAAGCAATAATAAATAGGTAACTGTTGTTATAATAAATCATAGCAATTTTATTAGCATTAGTATTATATCAGCACTCACTGAAAATATTAAAATAAGTTAGGGTAGGATTAAAAATTCACTAGATTTGATTTAAAATTTGAAATAAACCTAGAAGAATAGGACATGATGTCAAGGAGGGAGAAAGCACAATCTCAAAACACCACACAATCGAGCCAGAGGAGACCCTCTCTATAGTCGGTTGAGAAAGGAGCAGATCCGAATTGTTTAATCTTGGAAGAAATGAAAAGATTACATTTGGAACTGAGGAAAGAAATTAGAGATTCAAAAGATGAAATGAGACAAGAGATTAGAGACTCCAGAGATGAAACAAAAAAAGAGTTGAAGCATGAATTAAATCTAATAAGGCAAGATTTAGATAGGATTAATAAGGATATAGAGAAAATGACAAAGTGGATAAATTAGAGCAAAAAACAAATGAAATGGAAAATAAAATGGAAGAAGTAACTAAGGCACAACAAGAAGACCAAATTACATTAGTGAGATTTGAGTTAAAACAAAGAGAATGTTGTGTAAAACTGAGGGGATTGCCTGAACAGACAAATGAGAATTTATACGAATATCTACTACCGCACTTGGCAAAATACTTAGATAAATCAATTTCACAAATGGAAGGGGAGGTTGATAGGATGTATAGATTAAGCTCAAGAGTGGCAAAAATGAAGAAACTACCACGAGATATAATAATCTATTGGGTTAGGAAACACATGAGGGACCCCTTCCTACAAAAAAAATTATAAAACCAGATTAGTTATACATGGGAATGAAATTCAAGTGTTTAAGGACATCCCAGTTAAGATTTTGAAAAGGAGGAAAGATTATCAATTTTTAACAGAACAGTTGACAGTACATTGGATACCATTTAGATGGGAAGATGTGGAAGGTTTATCTCTATCGTGGAACCAAAGGAGATACAAATTGAACACCATAGAAAAGGCATGTGAGTTCTGGAAAGAACATAGGAAAGATATAGAGAAACAAACACATGAGAGAACAGAACCAGAAAGAGAAGATAGAAGAGACAAGCCAAGGACTTTTTACAGGAAGAATATATGTACAATTATAGGAAAGAGGGAACGAACACAAAAGGAGACAGAGACATAGAAATTATTTCAAGTGATATAAATGTAAGAGAAAGAAGGGAAAATAGACAAGGAAAATGGGTGATAGAGGAAGGAGAAGAAGGCGTATCAAAAGAAGAGAGAAGTAGGGAAGGAATGCTAGAAGAAGAAGAAGGGAATATTGGTTAAAAAAAGAAAAAAAACCTATTGGTAAATATTTGATTTAGGTGTCCTCATCTTTCTTACTCCTGATCTAAAAAGGATCTATTATTTAACTGATTAGTATACTAATGAAAATCATAACTTGGAATGTAAAAGGCCTAAATTCAACTATTAAGAGGAAAAGAATCTTTCACTCTTTGGGAAAGGACAGGTATGATGTAATATGTTTTCAGGAAATGCATATTAAACATTCGGAAAAAAGATTAATCAGAAACAAAAAATTGGGAAATGATTTCATTTCAGCCCCTAAAAATCGTAAAAAAGGAGTAGTTATATTTATCAATAAAAAAATTGATGCAAAAGAGATAATAAATGACCCTGCAGGACACTTTATTGGGGTAGAGGTGACTTGGAAGGAGAAAGTGATATTTATTATAGGAATTTATGCCCTGCAGGAAAATAAAGGGTTTTTTTTTCAAAGATTACATTCAGAGATCTCTCAACTTAATTATGAAAATGTTATAATCATGGGGGATTTTAATGGAGTTGTAAACCCTAACATAAATAGAAAAACGAATAATAAGATAAAAGCAAACCAGGGCAAGTTACCAAGATCTTTTTTTCAAATTGGGTGAAAACTTTGCATTAATTGATGTTTGGAGATACCTACACAATGATAATAAAGAATACACATTTTATTCAAACAGACATAATCCATTTTCAAGACTGGACATGATTTGGTTTCCCATGATTTGGAGTAAATACATTAAAACTGTAGATATATTACCTCGTACAATATCAGATCACAACCCTATTACTCTTACACTGTATGTGGAAAAAAAACCATAATAATATTTGGAGGTTAAAGGATGAAATATTACAAGACCAAGAGTTGGTTATCAAAGCAAAAGACACTATCAGACTATTTTTTAAAGAAAATATGACAAAGGACATTAATATGTCCTCAATTTGGGAAGCAGGGAAAGCTGTGTTATGAGGTTTTTATATCAGTCAAGAGGCTTACCAAAAGAAAATTGAAAAAGAAA
Organism: Phrynosoma blainvillii; assembly: GCA_026167975.1. Lineage (NCBI taxonomy): Eukaryota > Metazoa > Chordata > Lepidosauria > Squamata > Phrynosomatidae > Phrynosoma > Phrynosoma blainvillii. The sequence continues at coordinate 121,102,570 of JANUYF010000004.1, forward strand.
AAAGTCAAAAACTACAAAAAATGATATTGCAGAAAGAAAGTAAACTTAGAAAAACACCAGGAGACAAAAATATAATAGAAGAGATAGAAATACTTCAGAAACAATTACCGTATTTTTTGCCATATAAGACACTCTGGCATATAAGACGCAGCCAATTTTAAAGGAGGAAAAACCAGGAAAAAAAGATTCCTCCCTTTAGCTGCGGCCGGTTGTTCAATGGGCTGGTCCTGGGATCGGAGGACAATGGGCTGGTCCTGGAATCTGGAAGGAGGCCTGCTTCCAGCCACGGCCTCAGTTGTTCAATGGCCTGGTGCTCGGATCGGAGCGATCCCAGGACCAGCCCATTGAACTGAAGCCAAGGCTGGAAGGAGGCCTCCTTCCAGCCGTGGCTTCACAACTGAAGCCATGTCTGGAAGGAGGCCTCCCTTCCAGCCGCGACTTCAGTTGTGGAATGGGCTGGTGCTGGGATCGGATGGATCCCAGGACCAGCCCATTGAACTGAAGCCACTGCTGGAAGGAGGCCTCCTTCCAGCCACGGCCTCAGTTGTTGAATGGGCTGATGCTGGGATCGGAGCGATCCCAGGACCAGCCCATTGAACTGAAGCCGCAGCTGGAAGGAGGCCTCCCTTCCAGCCGCGGCCTCAGTTGTTGAATGGGCTGGTGCTGGGATCTGAGCGATCCTAGCACCAGCCCATTGAAATGAAGCCGCGGCTGGAAGGAGGCCTCCCTTCCAGCTGCGGCCTCAGTTGTTGAATGGGCTGTTGCTGGGATCGGAGCGGTCCCAGGACCAGCCCATTGAACTGAAGCCGCAGCTGGAAGGAGGCCTCCCTTCCAGCCGCGGCCTCAGTTGTTGAATGGGCTGGTGCTGGGATCTGAGCGATCCTAGCACCAGCCCATTGAAATGAAGCCGCGGCTGGAAGGAGGCCTCCTTCCAGCCACGGCCTCAGCTGTTCAATGGGCTGTTGCTGGGATCCGAGCAATCCCAGGACCAGCCCATTGAACTGAAGCCACGGCTGGAAGGAGGCCTCCCTTCCAGCCGCGGCCTCAGTTGTTGAATGGGCTGGTGCTGGGATCTGAGCGATCCTAGCACCAGCCCATTGAAATGAAGCCGCGGCTGGAAGGAGGCCTCCTTCCAGCCGCAGCCTCAGCTGTTCAATGGGCTGGTGCTGGGATCCGAGTAATCCCAGGACCAGCCCATTGAACTGAAGCTGCGGCTGGAAGGAGGCCTCCCTTCCAGCCACGGCCTCAGTTGTGGAATGGCCTAGTGCTGGGATCGGATCGATCCCAGGCCCAGCCCACTGAACTGAAGCCGCTGCTGGAAGGAGGCCTCCTTCCAGCCGCGGCCTCAGTTGTTCAATGGGCTGGTGCTGGGATCAGAGCGACCAACTTAATCGGATTGGATCGGACCAACTTAATAAGTTAAATAGGGAGATTTCAACAGCTGAGGTAAGAGAAGCAATTAAAAATTGTAAAGAGGGTAAAGCACCAGGGCTCAATGGGTTTACATCACTCAATTACAAAACCTTCATGGAAGAACTGTGTGTTCCATTACAAAAGACAATGAATATGATATTGCATGAAGGATTACCAACTTCATGGACATAGGCTAATATAGTACTTATCCCCAAAGAAGGAAAAGATACAACTGACCCAAAGAACTTTTGACCAATTTCTTTATTAAATACCAATTATAAAAATTTTACTATTATACTGGCCAACAGATTTAAACATTACCTGAAAGATTGGATAGATGAGGATCAAAGAGGTTTTTTACCTCAGCTCCAAATGTGGGAAAATTTAAGAGTTGTATTAGATGTATTGGAATATTATGAAAAGCATAATGAGAGGAATTTAGGATTAGTGTTTATAGATCTAGAAAAACTTATGATGCAGTTAATTGGTCAGTTTTATTTGAAATTTTAGAGAAAAAGGAATTAGGCCATAAATTTATTAAGTGGATAAAAGAAATTTATAAACAACAGAAAGCCAAGATAATTATAAATGGGGAACGTACAGAAACTATATTGATCAAAAGAGATACCAGACAGGGTTGCCCGCTCTCACCCCTCCTTATTTTTAGTTGTAATAGAAAGGCTAATTAAGGAAATCAAAGCAGAAGACCAAATACGTGGAATTAGAATTAGGAAAAATTGTTATAAATTAAGAGCTTTCGCTGATGACTTGGTTATTTTTCTAGACAACCCATGTGAATGCACAGACAAACTGATAGAAATTCTTCATGATTTTGGTGAAATATCAGGTTGTAAAGTTAACAGAGGAAAGTCAGTAATTCTCACAAAAAAATTTGCTAAATCAAAAGAAATTGAATTGAGTAATAAAACAGGTATGATAATTAAAACAAAAGTTAAATATTTGGGAATAATAATACCTAAGAAAACTATTTGACTGTATCATGAAAATTATAAGAATGTTTGGAATGAAATTAAACAGAACATGCATAGGTGGAATAAGAAACAACTGTCATTGCTAGGTAGGATCTCAGCTATAAAAATGCTTGTACTGCCAAAAATGTTTTTTCTTTTTCAAATGATCCCCATAATAACTACAGATAAACCCTTCAAAATTTGGCACAGAGATCTTAGTACTTTTATTTGGTAAAAGAAAAGACCATGGGTTAGATTAAAGATTCTACAGGACGTTAAGGAGAGAGGAGGATTGGGAGTGCCAAACCTGGGATTATATTTTAAATCATGTTGTCTCTTGTGGATTAAAGAATGGATACTTCTGAGAGATAAATTATTAGAGCTTGAAGGAGAAGGACTATATTTTGGATGGCATGCATTCTTGGGCTACAATAAACTAAAAGCTAACAAAGACTTTAATTCCCATTGTGTAAGGAAAGCTTTATTCCGGGTATGGAAAAGATATAAAGCTAGAATCATGCCAAAACTTCCTCTTTGGTTTTTGCCCCAATAAGCAATTCAAAGAAAAGAAACAGCACAAGAGACAAAATGGTTAACTTACGAGCAACTGTTAAAAATAGATAGTAATTGAAAGTTTAGGGCCTTTGCAGACTGCCAGAAATAGTGCAAATTGAGTCCACTTTAACTGCCCTGACTCAGTGCTAGGGAATCATGGGAACTGTAGTTTATTGTGGCACCAGAGCTGTCTGACAGAGAAGGCTCAATGTCTCAGAAACAAATACAATTCCCATGATTCCCTAGCACTGAGCCAGGGCAGTTAAAGTGGACTCAATTTGCACTATTTCTAGCAGTCTGCAAAGGCCCATAGTTTAAAACCCCAAGAAGAACTAAGCAAAGAGGAACATAAATTGGTTCCCATTTAGACAAATTCTAGAACGTTATAAGACAGATACTAAATTATATGAAATTAGTGAAAGCAACACAGATTTTGATGAAGTAATCATAAATGGTACAAGTAAATGGATTAATTTTTTTCTGCAATACTCCTGAAATGGGATCTAGAGGAAGAGATAGTGAAAGAAAATATGATATTGTGGGCAAAAAAACATTGGACATCCATTGGAATTGGCTAAGTCGGAAAATACCTGGACTAAAGGAATGAAATATACCTTATCTCAGAGTTTAAGGGAGAACTACTACAAGTTGTATTTTAGATGGTATCTTACACCAGAGAAATTATCAAAAATTTATAAAACTAAAAATAACTTATGTTGGAAGTGTGGAGAAAAACCTGGTACCCTCTACCATTGTTGGTGGACATGTAAACCTATAAGAAATTATTGGATTAAAGTGTATGAAATAATAAGCTCCATCCTTCAGATAAAAATTCAGTTCTGCCCAGAATTCTTTCTGCTTAACATGTGGGAGGATAAATTAGAGAAAAATCATGGAAAAACTCTTTTTTTACCTGGTGACAATGGCTAGAATGACTCTAGCGCAAAAATGGAAATCTAAATATAGTCCAAGTATAAAGGAATGGTTTAAAAAGTATATGATGCGATTGAAATGGATGAACTGACTCAATTTTTAAGATGGGAATACAAAAAGAAAACAACAGAAGAATGGAAGCCAGTGTTAGAATATCTAGAACAGATATGGGGGAAAATAGCTATAATTGGTTTTTAGGATCACCCAAAGAAAATTGCAAATAACTCTGACCCAGTACGGAAAATATAATTGGTGTAGAGGGAGATGAAGATAGATGAGGACACCTGAAGGAAGTAAACACTGAAAAAGATGAACATTATATATGTGGTAATAATAAATCCAATACAAATGGAACATGGAATAACAAGATTAGGATTTTGTGATTTAAGATTTAAGATAGGCCAAAGCGAGGAAGCTTCTCTTTAGCTAGAAGTAGAAAAGAAGGCCAAATAAAGTACAAGGAGCTAACCAGTATTAGTAAGAAGGAAGTTTAGAATGAAAGGATCAGAATGAAAGTAGAGCAGAACGATTGTGAGTTTGGTTGGAGATGGGTGGAATGGAAAGGAGTAGAAGGTGAAAAAAAGTTGAAGAAGGTAGATAAGAGAATGTAGATGAAGGTAGGAGTATGTAGATAAGAAGAGAGAGATGGAGATGTAAGTAGGAGGATGTTAGAGAAGGGTAAGAAATGCAGACGTGTTGAATAGAAGGTTTAAGAAAGGATGGAGCAAAAGGAGAGATGAAAGGAAAGGTATAGGACAGGGGTAGGCAACCTTTCCCCTTTAAGGGCCGAAGGACTTCTGCTCCCAGAAGCCTCAGCCATGTTGGCCAATAGTCCCATGTTGGTCAATAGCTCCTGGGATTCTGCGAGCTGAAGTCCCTCGGCCCTTAAAGGGGAAAGGTTGCCTACCCCTGGTATAGGAGAGTTAAATAAGTTGAGGGAAAGGTAGTAGAGTGGTTACTTTAGTAAGAGAGTATAGAGAATAAGGAGAGTATAGAGGGAGTAAGAAAGAAAGAGAATGGAAGATTCAATGAAGCTGGATACATAATTTGGATAGATAATTTATGTATTTTATGAATAAGGAATTTATAAGTCATTTTCTTAGATAATATAAGTAGATGTTAGCTAACGTGATAGATATGTTTGTCATCTGTAGGAATGAATATGTATTGTATTGTATGTTGTATTGATTTATGTGAATGTTTTAAGGTTTTTGTCTTTGTTTTTATATGTAATAAAATATTTAATTAAAAAAAAAAGACTGTGGCCTGTTGAAATAAAGGTGTTTAGCTACCAACAAAAAATATGTTGTTTCAGAAATAGTACAGAAGTCTCTGAGTGAGTCTTTCATACAGGTTGCTTCTTTTTCCACCATGCACCTCTTGATCTTCCCAGGCTGTTCCCAGGATCCCAGTCTCTGTCTTTCCCCACTCCTGTTTATTGTGTTCATCATCTCTTCCAACCAGGATTCAGATCTCCTTGTTTTATTTTCCTGCTCTCTCACACTGCCTGCCTCATGACTCATAAGTTAACATTTGCATCTTATAAGTTCCTGCACTGTCATTTATTCAGCTGTGAACAGACATAACAAGCACTGAGACAAACCTTTGTAACATTATGTTTCTTTAACTGATGAGTTGAGTCATCAATAAGATGCAATAGAGTGCAAGCCTCTCACTCTGCTGTTTCTGTCTGCAATTTTCTCCATTAACCACAAGTCCCAGAGTCTAGTCCACCATCCAGCAATATTCAGTTTTCCAGATTTACAGATTTCTAAAAAATTGTATAATAAAAAGTGGTCACATAAGTTGTTCAATGAACCCATGAGTGGCGGAGAAGTAGCTAAGAATAAGAAAGGGAAGATGCAAAGAAGGAGGTGGGTGAAAGAGAAAAATATATTGTTCTCCACACAACAGACTATTTCTTAATGGTGCAGAACCAATCTCATTGGCAGGATCATGTGTTGCATGGCATGGATCTTATAATAGTGTAGTTCCATTTTGGAAAAGATATAGATGTAATTGCTTCTGGGGCAAAATTAGATGCTCTATTATTTAGACAAGGGAAAATGTCTATGGGTGTAATACAGCCTCTGGATATACTTAGCAATTTGCACTCTGATATTCTCCCCCAACATCTAAAGGGTAGATGAAAACTATTTGATTTGGGGAGGCATTTTGCAAATACACACAGAAAGGAAATCCCCTCTTCAAAGAAAGAGCAGAATATGAATTGGTAACACATAGAAATGATGGGGTGAGAAACTGAAGGCAGAGCAGCTTGGTTCATAGCAGATCTGAGAACACCTCAGATTTCAAAGAGAATAGAATCATCCCCTTGATGATTTCATGTGGAGTCCTTGAGTATCAAAGTAAAGCCATCTCATTCTAGAGCATCTCCTTCATTCATTTAAACTAAGGAACATTTTTTTTCTGCACAAAGGGTTCACAACTTACAAAAAAGACCTACTAGTCTACTGAATTTATATATTTCATTTATTATATTTGAAATATCCTATTTAATTTATATATTGCCAAACATTATTTTTAAAACATCAGTAGCTGCAATGACATACAAAGTGGTAGATACTAGCATTAAAAGACAACTTATTAATACCATAGACTAGCATACTTCTAAACTGGTGATTTGAGGCATTGAAATGTTCTCAATTATTTTGTGTATTTTAATTTCACTTATGATACTTTTATGCTACTTGGTGCTGTGAGATTTTCAACAAGTTCACATAAAAATGGTTGATGATACACGAGAAAGATATTAACTCCTTAGTGTTGGCAGAGCCTCATCTTTTCCCATTATTCTGTGTAAGCCAATAAAAACCTTGTTGTTGCCCACAATAGTTTTTCTACCAGTATCATCTTCCTGACAGAATGGCATTAGTGCAGATCTTTACAATATGTTCTGATGCAGAGAACAGTGAAACATTGCTAATAATATTATTTCATTATTGAATCATCACTGCCTATGTCCTCAATCAGTTTTTAATTTTCTGATAATTCTAAGCCAGTGTTTCTCAAACTTTGACAATCCATCTGTTTTGGACTTCAGCTCTCTGAATCCTTGGCCCTTGAAAGTGCTTGGTGGTGCTTCTGGGAACTGAAGTCCACAGCACCTGTAGGAACATAAGTTGAGAACCACTGTTCTAAGCTTTTAAAAGGCTATAAAAAATTCCCTGATGGCTGCTTCTGCTGAAAAACTGTCTCAAACATGCAAGTGGATCACATGTATTTTCAAGACTTTATTTCTTTACATGGCAGCTAACAGCTGAATAAATGAACTGGGCCCATATAAAACCTTGGCCTAATTCAATTTGCTAGACTTGTCGCAAATTGTAAGAGTTGTAGTCCAGCTAAATCTGAATGTTTGTTGGAGTGACACCTCTGTGCCAAAGGCTAGTAAAGAATGGAGTGTTGATTTAGACAAGAGAACACTGATCCATCACAAGTGATAAAAAAGTGACTGTTTTACTCTTCTAAATCAATGGAAATTATGTCATTCATTCAGAAAGAGGGGAGGAGGTGGTGATGGGAGGGTGTTAATTTAGCTAGCAGTATATTTTGCCGCTAAACTCAGACTTAAGATACCCACTTAAAGTATGTGATCTGTTGAAGGGTGTCTGTGAAAAGCAGTTAACACCACTCCTCACTTATCATCATCAGAATAATAGACATTTTCCTGGTTTCTTACAAACAAACTTAGAAGATTTCAATTTAGATTCTCTCCCATATTGATCAATTTGTAAATTTATGAACAATTTCATGCTTCATTACTGTAGTACTCAGAGTGGATTATGAAGCACTTTAAAGTTCTTAAAAATACAAGATTAAATTATGACAAAATACTGCAGCTCATGACCAAAAAGCCTAGAAATGGGAAGGAACATAATGGAGACCCCAGACATCAGAGATTTAAGAAGGGGGAGAAACACAGAAGGAGATTAGAGAAGCTTATTTCAAGCATTCTCATTTCTGGTAAACAGTATGCTACAGTTCTTCTCTTAGTCTGACCCAGCTGTCAGAAAATGTGGGCTTTTGAATTAAAATAATTCCAAATACAAACAAGTGTTAGGTGTATTGAAAAGATAGGAGATGTTCACTCATTTATTAATCCCCTTCTACTTTTTTGCATATAATTCAAGCTTGCTCTGCTCCTAGCCTAATACTGAAAATCCTCTCAAAATCATAAACATGGTATGCCACAACTGCAGTCTCAATGAAATAATATATAAATGGCTCAGATTTTTTTTTAAAAAAATGATAAACAGAATAAATTTTTCCCACATGCATTTTATCTGTCATAGTAAAATGAAGAAACCTGTTCCATATACAGAGCCTAGGATGACAGGAATAGCCAGTCAGATTTAGACTGTACTTTTCCAGTTTCCAACAATGGTCAGAGTTAAAGCTGCAATGAACAACTTTGATTAATAACATACTCTATATTGTATGATTTGCTCGACAGCATACCTCATCAAAATGAATAACTTCAGAAGAGAGCCCAGAATGTACTTCACTTTTTCAAATAAAAGTGAAAGAAAAGGGGAGGGGAATAAGTATATGGAGCAGGAGAGAAAGAGAAACATAGAGTCTTGAAATATTACAATTTATTTAGAGATTGTAATCTATCACACCACAAAATCATATTACATATATTTTCTTAATGAAAGATTTAAAAAAAAAACATGACAGAGGCCTAGGATTCTACCAGATGCTAAATTTGGACTATGTTAGATATGATAATATTCATATCACAAGCAGTAGTGTGTTTCTTAACAGTAAATACAAACTAGGGAGGAATGATCCAGGTAGGACGATGGCAGGTGGTGAGAAAAGATTATGGCCAGAAACAAGTTGGTGACTAATGCCAGCAGAACAGTTTGCTCTGCTCACATAAGGCATATTTTCTTACAGTGTGTCGTGGCATGTGGGGAAACCAGAGAAAGCTATCTCTGCTCCCAGAAAAAAGCTGCCCTGCGAAACAGCTTGAAAGGTAGCAGGATTCTTTTCTCTTCTGACAGAGATCGTACTCACAGTGTCTTTGCTCATTTTACCCCTGCTACCATGCCACCAGCACTGCTGGCATAGTTACCTCAGCCATCAGGATTATGACCTAACCTCTTTGCCCCTTGCACAGTTCCTGTCTTGATCGGAGAACCCTGCAGTTAGTATTTGCACTAGGAAGAAAGCTCATCTCAGTGCCAGGGGGAAATTCCTTCCCAATAAAACATACAGAAACTGCTGGCGTGCCTGATCTTAATCAGGACCATGACAGATACCTAGGGTGAAATCCTCCCCTCTCTCTGCTTACTCCCAATCCAGATTGTTTAGTATTTCTGTTTACTTCTGTTTAGTACTTGCTATAATCATGCAATTGCTAGCTGCTTTCTTCAGTCCTGTAAAGCAATCCTTAAACCTTTAAGTAAAGACATTAAAAGCCAGGGCAGATAGTATTCTTCCATTCTTTATGAAAGGTTTCATATCTGGACTGAGATGTGCCTTGAGAGGAAAGGGTTTTCATAATCACAGAGAAGCTAATTACAGACATTGATATCATACTCAGGAGCACATAATTGTTACTCAAGGTTACTGGCAGTAGCGTAGCTGCTCAAACACTGCACAAAATAAGGATTCAGAGAGTAGGCCAAGAGTGTGATGAGGTTACCTTACATAGCAGTGTTGTAAGTCCCCATGACAAGCATATTAAAGAGACTGCATGCATGCATACATGCATATATACTACATAAAATCAGCCTAAAATATTATGAAATAATACATTGCAGTTAAAAGCTCTAATGTATTCAGGGCTAAAGTAATTTAGGCTTACAAAGATTATTTTATTTAGAGCATATGGCAGTATAAGCTGGTCTGTAAAACCATTTTTAAAAAGCATTTCTTCAAAATACTACTCTGATCAGCTGTGCTTGCTCTGCCAAAAATGAAAACAAAAGCAAGTCAGATTCTCATGTCACTTCAAGTTCCTATCTTGCTTCGAATAATGGTATGTGTGTGTTTGCACCTTTCTTTCAAGAGGCCAGAGCACAATATTTATCACTCAACAGATTCATATATTTTAATGCCAGTCCAGCATTACTGAATAATAATAGAAAACCATTACCAAGCTGATAAATGCTCAGTTGCCTGCACAAAAATGACTCAGTGATCCAAATATATTCCAAGTGGGCAGGTGCACTAATAATCAGATGAAAACCAAACAAATACCTATTGGCGTAAACAATGCTCACATGGGCAATTTGTGCCAAGAAGACTAATAAATTATCCTGGGTATGGAGACTGAAATATTGTTCTATTTCAGGTCCTAGCACAGATGTAGCATAGCATCTGTGTATGTGTATACACAAAATGGGAGATGTACGTAAATGGTTACTGCTGCTACCATCATCCATTATCTGGCTCTAAGGACAACATTCACATTCATTATTTTTCTCTATACATTCCTTGGATAGCAGAAAGATCATCCCCCAAGATATGCTAAATGTCCACTAAAATGGTAAGTAATGATATATGAATACTATTATTTCCTCTCCAAGTCTGCAGCTGTCTTCTTCAGGTGGAAATAAGAACAAAACACAATTCAACTTATTTATATCATGTTCATGTGACATACTTACAATTTCCAATGAATTTCATCCAAATGGCCTATTATCATCTCAACTTTGTAATGAAGACCTTGAACTTGGGAAAATACTAAAGTCCAAGTCTTCTATGGGATCTTTTATCCTTTGTTTACATAGATGACTAGGGAAGAGACTGATAGAGACAATGAACTGTAATTTATTTGGAGATTCAAACACAAAAACACCCTAACATACATGCACACATACCAGAACTCAGGAGTAAAATAGTTAGCTTGGATAGGAAACACAAGGCTTTCTAATGGTGATAATTACCTGAAAGGCGGCTGCTCCAATGATGAAGAAGGATAGACTCAGCCATTATGAAAGGAAAAGGACAACGGATAGAGCTGGGGATTACAGTGGAACAGTGTCACCATGAAATCTATCCAGAAACCCCGCCCCCCCATACTTGATATTTTGGGTAGTTTTTATACCCTTAATCCTAGCCTGAGGCAAAGAGTTGATATTGTATATCAAAGGATTCTGATTGCTGCTCTTTGAAGTAGACAATTTCCAAAAGAGGGGAGATAGGATGTTGATGTTATCTCATCTTCAGCCGGACACATTCTGGCTGGCATTTATAAATCATCTAGGTGTGAATGTCCTGCTTTGCAGCTCCTAGGCCTGGCCTTTTTGATCTGCAAATGGTTGTAAATGCAGATATAACTCTGTCTGGAGTGCCTATGTGATGTGCCCGCTTTGAGCTTATGGCGATGAAGGCTCCTTCAGACCCAAAGGGGTCTTTATATCAAACCAATCATCATAATAACTTTGAAGTCTGTGGCCCACAGCAGCATGATGTTTTGGTCACCATGAAAAACAACAAGCAGTTAACAAAAGAACTGCAATTTTAAATTGTTCAATGTAATTTAAATTGTTCAATGTCAGCTGGTGAAGACAGGAGCTGTACTGTAAAAACTGTCACACCATTCTGCATATTTTGCATGAATTTAGAAGATTATGTCTTGGCCAAATACCTTGAGGAAAACTGGAATTTCATACATCTACATGCCATTATTTCAAATGAACAAACAAACAAAAACAAATAATTTTAATTTCTATGATGAATGCAATAATAGTTTATTGAAAGATTGCAAGCACAGCTTTAAGGCTCTGGCCATTACTATTGACCAAACAGGATGAACTCTTGGGATAATACCACATTATACTGTTATAGCACTAGTATTCCACTTTTACTGCTACAGCTGCCTCCTGTGGAATCCAGGGATTTGCAGTTTATGGAGGGACATTTAGAATTGTCAGCACCAGAGCCCTTAGAGTACACTAAACTACAAACCCCAGGATGTCATTGGAGGCAGCCATCATAGTAAAAATGAAATAATAGCATTATAACAGTGTTGTGTGGTATTGTCCTTGCACAGAATTTACATTTGTTGATTTGTAAGTATAAATGAGAACCTATTGTATATTAGAATTGAAAGGTCTTTGCTCTCTCTCTCTCTCTCTCTCTCACTTTTTTTGTGTATATAGATAGACAGACAAAACAAACAAAGCACAAAAACAGAAAACTAGTATAAGAAGGTTAGCACGTTTTTCACAGAAAATGTTTGTCCATCAGAAACATAATTTTAAAATGTATGTGTTTGAGAAGAGGGAAGAGAAAGAGAGAGAGTAGATACAATCTAATCTGATACTATTTGAGGCTTCTTCATAAAATTAATTAGCATGAGAAAGAAGAGAAACCATACAGCCATCAAGCTGTTCCTCATAAATGTTTTCATTTCTCAGAGTAACAGTCACTTTTTGAATAGGGGTCTATAATGAATGTTCAGTTAAGTTGAATACTGTAACTATAAAAAATTTCATTTTCATACAAGAAGGCTGGATTGCAACTTAAACTCTTTTGGTTATTGATTATCATATATTCTCAAGGCATTTGTTCTACAGAGGCTTAAAAACATGTAAGTATAATATTTTGCCCACTTGTTTCAATTCCAAGCTAGCGCCCTCCTCAACATGACATCCCTTCAAATATTTAAAAAGAGCTATCATATCACCTCTTAACCTTCTCTTCTCCAGGCTAAACATACCCAGATCTCTAAGGGGTCTGCAGATGGTGCAAAGTGCTGTCTTGGATCCAGGGAAGGGGAGGGGCAGCCGGCTGCTGGCCGCCCCAACACCTTCCTGAGGACGTCATCGGAGTGCCTGCCGTTGCACGTGGTGAGAGCTCCAATGACATCCTCCCACCCAGCTGCTGCACGGGCTGAGCTGGAAGAGATGTGGAAGAGCTGCACGACGGCTCTTCCAACACCCTTTCTGGGTCTTGGGAAAGGAGTGCTATTTTAGCACTCCTTTCCCAGTTTCTGAAAAGGTTGATTTGGGCTGAGGTGTGGGGCAGCCTCACCCCCAATCCTCAGCTTCTCGGGGTGGCCCACGCCCGCCCATCTGTAGAGGCCCTAAGTCTCTCCTCACAGGGCATGGTTTCCAGACCTTTCACCATTTTGATTGCCCTCCTCTGGACATACTCCAGCTTCTCAACATCCTTTTTGAATTGTGGTGCCAAGAATTGGACATAGTATTCCAGATGAGGCCTGACCAAAGCAGAATAGAGTGCCATTACTAATTCTCTTGATCCAGACACTATACTTCTGTTGATGCAGACTAGAATTGCATTAGCTTTTTTATTTGCCACATCACACTGTTGGCTCATGTTTAACCTGTGTTCTACTAGGACTCCTAGATCCCTTTCACATATACCGTTGTCAAGCCAGGTGTCCCCCATCCTGTATCTATGCATTTCATTTTTTCTGCCTAAGTATAGTACCTTACATTTTTCCTTGTTGACATTTTATTAGTTCTGGCCCAGCTTCCTAATCTATTAAGGTCATTTTGAATTTTGATCCTCTACTCTGGGGTATTAGCTGCTTCTCCTAATTTGATGTCATCTGCAAATTTTATAAGCATGCCCTCTATTCTTTCACCCGAGTCATTGATAAAGATGTTAAATAGAACTGGGCCCAGGACAGAACCCTGTGGCAACACACAGATCACTTCTGTCTGGGAAAGTTGCCAGCAGGCAATAGCAACAAAGCAACAGAGATAATGGTATAGCAAAAGAGCAACAAAACACAGTGTCTGCAACAATCCAAGTCCAGAGTATCAGATGGCCAAAAGCCAAAACATACCAACAGTTCCAAAAGCAAGGTTGTTAGCCAGTCTGAGAGTCAGGTTTTGAGCAATCAGAGTAGTCAAGAAATCCAAATGTCGGTCGGGGGCTCCAACAAGCAGAATCATAGTCCAAAGTCCAAAGGTCCAATCCAGAAAGTCAGGCAACAAGAGAGTCTACGGCAAGGATGCTTTTGCCAGGGAAGTCAGTTAACCTCTGACAACGGTTCTGGCATTCTTCACAGGTTTTATCTCCAGCTCTTGCTGATGCAACTTTTCTCTGATTGTTCGACATTTAGTATAAATTCTTCGTGAGTGCCGCACAATCTCACTTTTTGGTCTCTGCTCGCTGAACGAAGGCACAGGTAAATCTGCCTCCTCATTTTCCTCAGTGCCCAAGCTGGCAGGAACCTCTGCTGCACTGGTGCCAGATTCCTGCTTGTTCTCATTGGCAGCAGTCTGTGCTTGCACCGGCACTGAGGAATTGGGGCCAGGCTCAAGGTTTGGGTCTTCTGCTTCCTGCTCCAGGTCACCAGCTTCTTCACAGGGCATGACATCTTCTCTCTAAGATGAAGAGAAGTCATTGCTGGGCACCCTTTGAGTTTGGCTGGTCAACCAATTACAAATATACCTAACAGTTGCATTGTCTAGCCTACATTTTACTATCTTGTTTGCAAGAATATCATGGGGAAACTTGTTAAAAGCCTTACAGAAATCAAAATATGCTATATCCACAGCATTCCCTTTATCTTTCAAGCAGGTAATCTTTTTTTTTTTTAAGAGATCAGATTAGTCTGGCATGATTTGTTTTTGAGATGTCCATACTGATGTCTTGTGATTATTCCCTTCTAAATATTCAAAGACTCTCTGTTTAATGACCTTCTCTGAAATCATTCACAACCTGAAGTTGTGAAGCAGGAGCAGTTGCTCCTTGTCTTCTCCTTCTTCAAGTTAACTAGCACTATTTGCATGCAGCCATTGCCTTCTCTATGGTGGTTGATTCTATTTTGTTATTTAGATGTTTGTCTCACTTATCTCTCCATGCACATTTTTCATTTTTGTATTTATGCAAAATTTAGTATTATTTCAAGTGTAATACCTTGGACTGTGGAAATCTGTCAGTTTCTGTTTCTCAGAAACAGATTCTTCATTTTCTGTATTTACTTGCACATAATTCAGAAAGAAAGACAGGGAAGGGAAGGAAAGGAAAGATGTGGCCCCTTCTGAATGGTGGGCGATTGTATACTTCATCAATAGTCTTGCAGGCTGTGAATTGGATGGGTTTTGGGGTTTGTGATTAGGCTGGTTTTTAAATTAAATTGTTCCCCGATTCTTACCCTTTGTGGATGGTGTCTTTCACTACATCCAGGACTCATTTCTGACCTTCAAAAATAGAGGGAAACCTCTCAAGTAGGACAAGATAGTTTCAAAGTCTAATTTTTTGACAAGGGAGGACAAGATATATGCCAAGCTGCACAAAAACAATTAATATTGGAATCTTTTAGTTCATGTATCATTTACATAACCTTTCGACAAAAACTTTTGGTTTATATGTGACCCCTCCCTCTCCTGTTAGGAAACTCTCTGTTCATTTTTGTTATATTTGGGTGAACTGGAAATAGTCATGAAATATTGTGTGATCAGCTACTTGAGACCCATTAATTATCTTTTTAAATGTCACTCTCTTTTATGTGGCTGTGTAGCTTTATACTTTTTGACATTTGAACTTATTTCTTTATCTTTTTTTATTATGAATCCCATTTCACAAAAATAGATAGAGTCATTTTCAGCTGCTGTCTAAGATGACCATGTCTCAGAGACTTGGCTGAAGTCTTGAAGCATTGTTATGTCCCTGGGTCTCCAGGTGAGTAGAGAAATGTCAGGGGGAGTTATGATAGAGGAATAAAAAGTTTGTAGGTTTTTTGTTTATTTGTTTGTTTGTTAGATGGTTTTGAAGACTGGAAACCAGCTTTACCCATTCCAGATGTGTCCAGGTTTCATTGAAATTATGTTTCTCTTTATTGCACTTGCACACACATATAAGCCCTCAAGAAAGGAAGGAGTAAGAGGACTCCAGAAGGAGCAACTGGGTGCACTTACTTCGGCCCATTGTACCATTCAGAGCAATACAGTGGATTGGGTCATCATGACTTCCTGCCACACAAACTTTGATACCTTTGGGGGAAATTACCTGTGAGCTGACAAAGAGCCTTCCACAAGATCCAGAAGCCCCACAAGTAAGATTTGTTGTTGTAGCTGCTGCCACTGCTGTTGTTGTGTGCCTTCAAGACATCTCCAATTTATGGTGGCTCTAAAGCAAACTTATCATGGGGTTTTCTTGACAAGATTTGTTCACAAGGGATTTGCCTTTGCCTTCCTCTGTGGTTGAGAGGATGTGACTTGCTCAAGGTCACCCAGTGAGTATACAGGTTTCATGGCTGAGCAGGGATTTGGACCCTGGTCTCCAAAGTCATAGTCCAATGCTCAAACCACTACACCATGCTGAGATTCAAAAACTCTCCATGCACCATGTGTGCTCTAACTAGGTCTATATAGGAACTGAGCCCCAGCAGGAATAAGGATGGAAAGAATATGCAGAAATATATATTTTAAAATTGTTGAAAGACATTTCTTTTATAAAAATGAGAAGAATCTGAACTTTTAAGAATCTTCACAGTTCAGGATTTATTCTGCACAAAATTCACACATGGTTGTTTTGAAACGAAATCAACATTTTCTGAATAAAACCCAGCATTTTCTATGTGGGAAATATTTTAATGCAGAAATATTAATTCTGTCCAGAAAATGCTGTTTTCTTTGCAAATCAACCATGTGCACATTTTACACAAAGCAAGACCTAAATTACAGCATTTTCTACACATAAAACAGCCTTCTCTGCACATTGACCAGAAAATATTATTTTCCATGCAGAAAAAGATGTTTCCTGTACAGAAAATTAAGATTTCCATGCAAAACAGCTGCATAGTGTTTGTTCATTTGTTTGTTTGCTTGCTTGCTTGTTTGTTTGTTTCATAATGTCCAGAATTGTAAACTATCTTCAAAAACTGCATGGTTTTCAAATATTTCTTTACAGTAGTAAGAAGACTGCAGTTGAAAGAAAATTGTTTGAGAAGTAACTTAGTGAAAAATAGCATCCCTGCATGGGAACAGTGACAACTGTTGCAGCTACTGTGCACATTTTGCCACCCACCCAGTTTTCAAAAAATAGAACCCCAAAACAGATTTTGGTTCTTATATCATATGGCTGGCTTATTTTATCAGATTCTGGGCCCATATTCTTAGATTCCACTGTGACTTTGTCCACAATCAGATGCCCAGAAACAGTTTTGGCTGAGGAATGAGGTACTACTGACCTCGTAACACTATTGCAGTCCCATACTTGATTACCTAGAATTATGCCCAATTGAACCCAAATTGTTTTCATTTCGGAATGAAAATAGATGGAGTGTATTGTTACACATTCAATTGTAGGATGATTTTGTCAGAATAACCTAGTATTTACAAAACATTTCCATTCATTCAAAAAAAAATAATGTTTTCACTGAAGTTTCTACTTACTTCTCTGAAATAAAAGAATGTGTACTTAAACATACAAGCATTACTTTCAAAGAAAAATTACAGTTGTCTCTCCTCATTGGATTTGATTATTCACAAGTTTGTCCAGAGGGGGTGAGAAGAAGGAACTGAAGCAAATTAGAAAGAGAGAAAGAGAAAATGGGCTCTTTCTTTCCAATGGCCATGGGAATAAGAGAGAGGGAAGAGAAACAGTCAGGTAGAGAAAGAGACAAAGTGGGAGGGAGGGGGACAAAGGAAGAGTCAGTGAAGGCTAGTGCACATAGAGAAAGAGGCAATGAGGAACATCAGGTGAGCAAAGGAAGAGGCAGGGAAGGCTAGCCAAGGCAAGGTAAAGTCCCAAACGAAGTTCTAGTTACCAATCCGAAGGGGCAGCCAGTGAAGAGTCAAACATGGTCTGTAGGTCGAGGGTTTCAGAGTAGTTGAGAGACAAGCAGTCTGAGGTCCAGGGATGCAGAAGTCCAAGAGTAGTCAGTGGTCTGAAGGTCAAGGATACTGGAAGTCCAGGATAATCCTCAGAATTTTTCATAAAGCCTCCTCGAGGGCTGGAGGCCCACCCTTTTGGCTCTATGCTGACTAAAGGTAGACATGTTCCCTGGATCCTCCTCCATGTCCAAAGGCCCTGTCTTTGGAAGGCTTAGATGCAGAGCCTCTTGAGAATCCACATGCTCTGCTGGAGGCTCTGCTGACAAAGCAGAGCTGCTAGGACCAAGCTGGGGCTCCTTCCCTGCAGGTTCAGGACCCAGAGGAAGTTCTAACTCACCCTCCGAGTCCTCATCCAGGCAGGGCATGACAGAAAGAGATAGAGAGGGACAACAAAGGAAGAGTCGGGGACAGCAAGCAAACCATCCAGGACCATGACAGCACCCCTCATCTCCTCTTGTCATTCTCAAGAGGGTCCTGATGAACAAGGAGGTACTATGGATACTCATGTTTTTTCACTTTTGTGGGGGTCCTGCTCCCCAACCTCTGAGAATGTGGAGGGCCAACTGTACTTCATCCCAAGATCTAAGTTGTTTCATTTTCATTTGATGATTATGTACTCTCCAGTGGGGGAAGGGGACCTACTGCCTCTTCATATTTCAGGCTTAGAGCTGTTCATTTTATTTTTTATACTCAAGACTAGACTTTTGTGCCTACATGTAGCAAAGCAAACCAGCTTCATTTATATACCGCTTCATACCACGCTATGGAGTGTCTAAGCGGTTTACAGTTATAAGCTCATTGCCCCCTAACAGTTGGATACTCATTTTAGTGACCTCGGAAGGATGCAGGCCTGAGTCTAGCCTGAGCCCTGGCTAGTATTGAACTCTCAACCTTGTGGTCTATGAGTGAGTGGCTGCAGTACAGGCATTGAACCACTGCGCCACCAGGGTGTATGTTTTTCCCTGTTTCTTATGTAATTACTTTGCTATCTTAAATTGATCTAGCTCTTCTAGATATCTTCTGCAAAGGTTCATTTTAAAGCAAGGACCTTGGGGTTTACCTGTGTTTCTTTATTTGTGTAGTCACCTCTTTATATTTAAGAGGATGGAGAATATATATTTTGGAAGAGGAAATGACATTGCCTCATGGCTCTAATCCCTGAAATAGAGCAGCTCCAGCTAGATTAGATATTTTCATGTCTCCAACCCAAAAAAATAAAATGCATTAACAAACAATAGGAAAGCATAGGTATAAGAATAGGCATACAGTGGTTTGAAATTTTCATTTGCTAATTTATATAAATTTGGAAACAATTACTATAATTTAAATAGAAAAATATATATCATGGTGGCAGAATGAACAGTGACAAAGTGACCTATATGCATGTCCATACACTAACCATTGAGGAAACAAGTAAGAATCAAATAGTATTTGAAAGGCTAACAAATTTGATATGGGATAAGCTTTTATAAACTCTAGTTTACAGTATAACAAGTAAGTTTACTGTATAACTGTATAACAAAGCTGCAGTTCAAAAACATTTATGCCAGAGATGGTGAAAAGTACCACTCATGGACCACCTGTAGCTTCATTGTGATGCTCCTGAAGGACCCCCCCCCATTCCCCCAATTTTTGGTCAAAATAATGCACAAAATATTTTTTAAAAAACACTCAAACCACCATGAAAATGTGGTATTTTAACTCCCTGCCTAGACCCTCCGTACTCTCCATTGGCCATATTAGGCTGATTTCCAGAAAAGGAAATGATGTTGCATCACTGTAGGAATGGTCATACAGTCTGTGTTGGGGGGGGGGGCAAATAGCCCTACACCTTCTGCAGTTGTTCACCCTTGGCTTGTAAAATATTGAATATATTGGGTTTTAAAGTGCCACAATGTTCTTCATTGTTTTGCAGAAAACATGATTACTCATAAAAAGTCAGTATAACTGACAAAACAGTGTTTGTTTGTTTAATTTATACTCAGATTTTCTTCCAACTTGGGACCCAAAACTAGAAGACCACTGCTCAGACTTCTTCATCTTCATATTTTTCTTTTTCCATTAGCCAGATTTGGGCCAGGTAGCTTTTCAAATACTTTGCAAAGTAAGACACATGCCCAGCACATATAAGGTAGACTCAAACACTATAGATATCTTCAGTTATTGTATCAAGTATCAAATATACTTGGGGGTGGGGGAATCTCACTATGCTTTGGATCCTGAATCTCATTTGGCAGATATCGCTCAGGTTCTGGACATAAAACTCTGTTTTGCCTTCCAAAAATCTAACTCAGTTATTCCAGAATTGTTTTTCACTTCCAAAATACACACATTTAGGACTAATTCTTATGGTGAAACCATGTGTCACTATGGATATCCATGGCTGCAGTTATCTCTATCTTCTCTAGATAAAATAGTAAAAGGCATGGCCATATGAATAAGATAAAGACTATGGTGTCTGAAGTGCCAACAACTGATTGTCTAACAAGTCAGCAAGAACAAGATTTCCCCCCACCTCTCCATATAAAGAAAAATTGAGATTAGATCATGTTCACCAGTTGTGCCATATATATGAATATATCACTACAGTACAGTATTAGCTTTCACCACTGCACAACCAATTAGGTAATAGGTGTTACTGACTATGGACCCTCCCCCAGTTCCACAACAGCTGCCCCAGCACTCCACCCACCAATAATGGCTCCACTTACTTGTGCAATAGTTTATAGTATCACAGGGCTTGCACAGACACAAATAAAGTGCCATTCTTCTGCAAATTCTGTGGGGGGGGGAATTAACCCTCTGCATAATGGCATTTATAGCAGCACAGTCACAATAGGAATCTAGCTAAAATGCATTGCAAAAAAGATTTTGATCAGCATCTGTCTGACTTGGGTTATGTTCTTGATTTAAAATAAGAGTGTATTGGAGTGGGCAGTCTCTCTTCCTTTCTTTGATACACCTAAGAGTGTTGTTTCTTTTGCCAAATATATTCGCTTCCAGATTAAGTTGCTTAAGGTCGATTGCAATTTGTATCCTAAAGTATGTGCCAGCACTCATAGATTTTTTTGGCATAGTCTACTACTTTATCTGACAAAGAGATTATCTCTAGTTTTTAATATTAAGAATATAAATTCTTGGTTATCTCATTCTTATACATAAGAATAAAAGGAAATTTCATTATTGCCTCCCCCAGGTCATTTTCAGCATTTCCAGATAAATTATTCTCCTTTGTGAGACTATTTTGTGTAAATTGTGTAAATGTTTTTTTTTGTTTTTTTTTAAGGCAAGACATGATTGCTGTTTCATTGCATGGATGTGTAAAAAAGTCAACGCCTCAGGTGGGCTTCTTTGGATTTTTTGGATCAATAATCCTAGTTTTCTGTGCTAGCTTTGTATGTGTTTTGTTTAACAAAAGGAAAATAGACACATTTTGAATAGAGATTTCTTGAACAAATTGTGGAGACCTTGGCCCAAAACAGACAGGCAGTAAAGTGCAGCTTCTGGCTGCTCGGGGGGTGGGTGGGTGCAGATGACGCACACCCCCAGAGCAGGTAGAAGCTGAACGGAGAGTGCACACAGCCAAGAAAAGCAGGCCATGAAAGGAATGGCAAAAAGCTGCTCCTTCTCGATGGTCTGTTAGGGGCTGCAGCAGCAGCTGGTTCCAGACCACAGCATCCGGTTGCTGCAGTCCCACACCAATCAGAGTCTGAACAGCGCGGGAGCAGCCAGAGGCTGCTCTAAGCTGTTGGTCTGCATGACCCACTTTACAGACAAAAGAAGCCCATCATTTAACTTCTGTATTGGAAGCAAAAAAGATCTTGCAGTGGTTGTTGATTTTTCAACAGAGTTGTGTCACCCTTTCTTATTGTTATGAAGTTATTGTTTTCAAACACAGTATTCAAATGAATTATGTTTTGATTCATAATCTAAGAGCATTTTGCTCCATTTATGTGCTGGTACACTAACTAATGAAGGAATAAGTCATGCAAAGCACATTTCATGAGAAGCAACATGGTGAAGTGCATAGAAGAGGAATGCAACTAAAATGTAGATCTCAGTGCATCTGAGGGCACCTATTGGTAAATTCTCTAGAGGAAAAATAAGATGGTATGGTTTCCCCCTCTGAATCTTTGATATAACCCTTTTCATCAGATTTGTGCAACTAGTATAATTAATGGGGAAATTAGTGAAACAAAGCAAAACTTAATCACTAGGATTATTAGGATGCATTACGCTATGGCATTTCAGAGGCCTAGAGAATTAACAATGAATTTAAAACTTCTTCCATTTAATAGAAACCTCCCCAGACAAATCTATACCCACCCATCTCCTTTATCAGAGTCAATCTAGCAATGTAAAGAATATTTGAAAATATTTGAAAAATGGTTAAAAACACATACATGTTTTTCAAGTGTGCAGAAACCCTGATGAGAAGAATCATGGACTGATGAAAATCTTTGCATTTCAGGACTTATTCTGTACAAAGTTCATATGTGGGGTACAGCATTTTCTGCATAGAAAATAATACTTCAATGAAGAACTATTCATTCCTGCACAGAAAATGTTTGCTGCACAGATAAAACCTGTAATTGGCAATTTGTTCTGCATAAAATTCACAGATGGTTGATCTGCATAGAAAATAACATGATCAGAAAACAGCATTTTCTGTGCAGAAATTAGTGTTTCTGTATTTAAACTTTACTCTTCACACAGAAAATGCAGTCTCCTGTATAGAAAATGTTGTCTCCTGTATCTTCTATTTCTTATACAAATCAACAATATGTTAAATGCCTATACTACAGCTACTGTCTCAAAACCACAAGGTTGTGAATTCAATATCATCTAGGTGCTCAGGGTCGACTCAGCCTGGCATCCTTCCGAGGCCACTAAAAAGAGTACCCAGCTTGTTGGGGGCAATTAGGTTACACATTGTAAACTGCTTAGGGAGTGATTATGTGCACTGATAAGTGGTATAGAAATGTACTTGCTATTGCTATTTCTAATTTTTATACAGAACAAATCCCAACTATAGCTTTTTTCTGCACAGAAAACATTTTATACACATGAATTAATACAAGTGGGTAGTGTAAAGTAATAATAATCACTCGGAAGTTATTATGGTATATTGATTAAATTTTGTCAGTGTCATTATTGGCCCCTAAGTGCATGATGTTGAGAAAATCAGCTCACTGTGTCCTTTATTTTTCTTACAGGTTGTGCCAGATGTGACTAAAGTGCAAGATGGGAAGTACAAGGGGCTATCGTAAAGTAATAATTATCACCCAGAAGTTATTATGGTATATTGATGAAATATTGTCAGTGTCATCATCACCAAGTGACTTTTTCTTTTCCTAAAAATGAGAAATCCCATTGCTGGGTTGCCGATTTGACAACACAGATGACATCATTCATGAAGTGGAAGAGTTGTTTAAAGTGCAATCTGCAGATGTCTACAATAATAGTATTGGGGGGGGGTCAAGAAATGCTGGGGAAAATGTGTTAATCTGGATGGTGACTATGTAGAGATAAGTTAACTACAAATCAAAACAAACTTTCTGTCAAAAAAAATTAAAGGTGATAATTAAAACTTTATGATACCCCCTTGTAGTTCTGTTCTGAAAGATTATTTTCTACACAGAAAATGCTGTTTCCTGAAAAGAAAATGTTATTTTCAGCACAAAACAATCACAAGTGAATTTTGTGCAGAGTAAGTCCCAAATTACTAATAGCCTTCATGAAATGTGGTTTTCAAAGACTTTTTTGCAGTGGGAAAAAAACATTGCTGAAATTACTTATTGTTACCTTTGAGAAGAAATTTAGAGCCTGAACAGACTGCCAGAAATAATCCAGTTTGAGACCACTTTAACTGCCCTGGTGTCTCAAACTGGATTATTTCTGGCAATCTGTTCAGGCCCTTAGTGAAGAATTATATCCCTGAGTCAAACCTACTGGCTATTCAAGGTTGAATAACCAATCTTTCCCTTCCTTCACAATAAATTCAAACTTTCCAGACTAAAATTAATTCAATGTTGGAGGATATTAATTGGAATCTAAATGTTTCAGAAAGATTTGTGTTCAAGTGTTAACCCTAGATGTTGATAGTGGTGCGTTTAGTGAGACAGTTGCCATCAGGCATATGGATTTTAGAGTCCTTGTCAGCATCATGACCAAATGTCAAGAGTTATACAATGGCATGGAATGTATTGTCATTGTTCGCAACCTTTGGATTGACTGACTCATGGTGACCCTGTGAATGAGACATCTCGATGACCCCCTATTCTTAACTTCTCTGCTCAGATTCTGTAGGTTCAGACCTGTGACCTCCCTGATTGAGTCTAGTCATTTGCCATGTGGTCTTCCTCTCTTTTTATGCCCTCTAACTTTGGCAGCATTATTGTATTTTCTAATGAGTCATACCTTCTCATGATGTGGATGAAGTATGACAGTTTCAATTTAGCCATCTGGGCTTCCAGAGAGTTCATGCTTAATTTGTACTATGACCCAATTGTTTGTCTTTTTGGTAACTCTTGGTATCCATAGCATTCTTCTTTAGCATCATGTCTCAAATGAGTTAATTTTCTTCCTATCTGCTTTTTTTCATTGTCCAGCTATCACATGTGTACATGGTGATGGATAAGACAATGGCTT
Organism: Phrynosoma blainvillii; assembly: GCA_026167975.1. NCBI lineage: Eukaryota > Metazoa > Chordata > Lepidosauria > Squamata > Phrynosomatidae > Phrynosoma > Phrynosoma blainvillii. Next base: position 121,126,889 of record JANUYF010000004.1, read on the forward strand.
GGACAATTCTTCCTTTATCTTTCTACTTTAGGAGTTTGTCCATTTTTTCATAACTGCCCTCTCCATTCCTAATCTTCTTCTGATTTCTTGACTGCGATCTCCATTGTGATCAATGTTTGATGTAAAATATGGGAAATCTTTGATGGTTTCAATTTCCTTATTAACTAGGTTGAATTTATGTAAATCCTCTGAGTCTTTTTTCCCCCTTTATGTTCAGCAGTAGGCCTATCAATGACACTCCCATTTCTTTGAAAGCAGTCCATAGATTTTCATGATTTATGCAGTCAAAGCTTTGCTATAATATATAAAATGCATCCTTATTTTCTTCTGGAATTCCTTGGTGTACTTGGTGTAGAAGAGCCATTGTTGCCTAGTCCCAGCAGCTAGTGAGGTATCCTCCCTCCATTCCAACTGCCTCTGTTGTGGCCTCTGAGGGAGAGAAGAGCCATCATTGCCTAGTCCCAGCAGCTGGTGAGGCAGCCTCCCTCGATTCCAACTGCCAGCTCTGTGGCCACTGAGAGAGAAGGGAGAAATCAAGACAGAAACTAAGGAGCACAGAGATCATCAAAGAGCAGTAGGAAGGAAGAGGCCACTGTGTTTTCTACTGCCTTGGATCCCTGCTTCCCTCAGTGGTCTAACTCTTTGCAAGACTGAAGCTCTGATTCAACAAGCACTGCTCTTTACACTTGCACTTTATTCTTGCACTGTGTATAAAGGGCAAAGGTTTGTCATTTTGCTGGAAAGAGACAAGGGTCTGTTAGCTGCATTACCTCCTCAGCCTCAGAGGGAGAGGGGGGCAGGCCAGGTCCATCAGGCCTAGCCTAGATTAAGAAGGAGAGCCCTCCCTCCAGTCCATCTGCCATGGTCCAGGCCTCAGAGGGAGAAAAGAACTGCTGGACTTATTCCCTTTCCCCACTGCCATTCCCTTCTCCTTTTGTGCCATGTCTTTTAGATTGTAAGCCTGAGAACAGGGAACCCATTTAATTAACCATTTGTAAGCTGCTCTGAGAACCTTTGTGACTGAAGAGTGGGGTATAAATACTCCAAATAAATAAATAAATAAATACTCCATTATCCATTGCATGTGATCCCTAGAGTCTCTTCCTTTCTTGAACCCTGCTTGCATTTCTGGGATTTCTTGCTCCATATATGATTGGAGTCTATGGGGCAAATCACATGGGCAGCAAGGAGCAGCCAGAAGCCACTCCCCACACAATTGCTTTGGAGGCATGGTAACCACACATCATGGCCCCAAGAAGACCTCCTGGTCTAGTGAATTTGGCAATGTATAGGAGTTTTCCAACAGTCTAGAAGATCCATCACTGTCTCTTTGTATTTGCACCCCAAGATAGTGTGAGATGTCTCCCAAACTCTTAATATCAATTTCTTTCTTGAGATTTTGGATTATCTCTTCACTGTCTGATTTGTCCTTACTGCTCAAGATGAAATCATCAACATAACTTGTGATGTAAGTCCATCTATTATTTTTGAATCTCTTGTATACACACTTGTCAAAAGTGACTGGAGTGAACCCCTCCTTGATAAGAAGTTGGTTCAGTTTCTCATTCCATGCTCTGGTGGCCTGTTTTAAACCATAAATGTTCTTTTGTAATTTGCACACAAGATGTTCCTTAACAGATATTTGGAATCCTGGTGGTTGTTCTATATAAAGTTGTTCATTGAGATCCCCATACAGGAAAGCTGCTTTGACGTCCAGATTTGAACATTCATTTTCTTGTAAGCTGTGACAGTTAGGATAATTGTGATGGTTGTATGAGTGACTACTCCCATTGTAGTCCTCACCATACTTTTCAGTTGCCTTTAGCAACAAGTCTTGCTTTGTATCTTTGAATCTCTCCTTCTTCATTTGTGTTAAAGAGCCCTGGTGGCGCAGTGGTTAAATGCCTGTACTGCAGCCACTCACTCATAGACCACAAGGTTGCGAGTTCAATACTAGCCAGGGCTCAGGCTAGACTCAGGCCTGCATCCTTCTGAGGTCGCTAAAATGAGTACCCAACTGTTGGGGGGCAATGAGCTTACAGTTGTAAACCTCTTAGACATCCCATAGCGTGATATGAAGCAGTATATAAATGAAGCTGCTTTTTGCTTTGCATCTACAGCCAATTCCTCTTTTTCCTTCTGGCAATTCTGACAAAGTCCATGTCTTGTTTTTATAGAAAGACTGAATTCCCTCAATAGCACTAGCACCCACTTCTCAGAATCTGTCTTTGGAACTCCCTTGATAATCTTCTAATCAGAGGGTTTTAGAATTAATTCCTCTGTGGATTGATAAGAAAATCTGTCAGGTGGCATACATTTACTGGAGTATTCTGACCTTCTCACATGGATTTGGATACCTGGCTCTGCTTCTTGCATGCTGTCCAGTTCTTCATCCTGATGGTCCACTGCAGGTGTAGCCCCTTCTAGATACAAGACTCTTGGAGGATGGAAGAACTCCATTTGATCTGGTTTCTGGTGAGAGTCTTCTTCTGCAAATAAAGCTTGATAAACATCTTAGTTAGATTTAGGCTGTGGTCTTTCATCAATATAAACAGCACTTGTTAATTTTATTGTATGTCCATCTGGATTTAGAATTCTGTAAACATTTCTAGCATAACCAACAAAACTTCCCTCTTCACTTCTGCAGTCAGGTTTGCCTCTTTTTCTGCTTGAGAATATATGTAAATGCTTTACTTCTAAAAACCTTCAGATGGTTTAATTGGAATGGGGTTACATCTTTGGATATTGTTGGAAATCTGTTACACAGGTATGTTGAGGTCATGATGGTTTCAGACCAATAGCGTTTAGGCATATTAGCTTCCAAAAGCATAGTGTCTGCCATCTCCTTGAGAGTTCTATTTATTCTCTCTGTCACACAATTTTCTTCCAGAGACTAAGCCTGTGTAGTCTGATGTTCAATGCCACGTTCTTTCAAAAATTCATCAAATTCAGCATTGACAAATTCAGTGCCATTGTCTGTGCACAGGCTCTTCAGTTTCTGGCCAAATTTGTTAGAGACTCAATTAAAATATTCTTTGAATTTCTGAAATGCTAGACTCTTCTCTCTGAGAAGATAAGTATAGGTATATGTGTATGTGCTGAAATCATCAATAATAGTCATAAAGTAACAGTTATCTCCTGCTGACTTTTGATTAATTGGTCCAGAAAGATCAGCATATAAAATATCCAGTGCTTTGTTGGATTGTCTTTCAGTAACTGGAGGATGTAAAGCTCTTTTGGCTTTTGATTCCAAACATTCTACACATTTTTCATTGTTAGAGCATGCTTTCAATTTAAAGTTTCTTGCAAGCTCTTGATTTGCCAGTCTCTTAATATTTTCAAGACTTTAATAAGCAAATCTATGATGCCATAAAGATGAACAGTCTCTGTGATTACATCTAGTCACACTATTCACAGATGAATTTAAAATCTGCATCTGATAACATCCATGAGATACTAATTCTGCTCTAAAAATCAAGTATTTATCATGAAAACCAAAGCATGTTTGCTTTCTGAAACTGACATAGTTGCCTCTTGATGTTGTGGTTTCACACTGTAAAAGAAGGCATTCAAATCCAGTACATAATAAGCATCTGGGATTTCTAAATTCCTATTCTGTTAGGACCAAGTTTTGTTTTCAAAACAACAGTCCCCTTTCCTTGTGCAAAAACTTCTTGTCTATTAGCAAGATAGACAGGAAAAGTTACGTTTGCATCAAAATCAACAAACCATTCCTTGTTGTTGAATTAATGAGCACTTGCTCCACTAGCAATTAGAACTTGGTTTTTTTATATATATATAGAAACGATGTTAACAAGTCAAAACCTAGAGCTGAACTGCAAAAGCTCCAAAGATAAGGACTAAATACTAAGAGCAAAAGCAATTTTAAGAAAGAAGCTTTTACTCCTAAACAGAAATCTTCCAGTCATGTTGATATCATTTTGATTAAACAACAGTTATTTCAAATTGCTAGCAATTTGAAATAACTGTTGTTTAATCAAAATGATATCAACATGACTGGAAGATTTCTGTTTAGGAGTAAAAGCTTCTTTCTTAAAATTGCTTTTGCTCTTAGTATTTAGTCCTTATCTTTGGAGCTTTTGCAGTTCAGCTCTAGGTTTTGACTTGTTAACATCGTTTCTATTTGATTTAGATGAAAAGGAAGTCTTTTTCAAATCTTGCACTAATTTACTGTCTTTTTTTTTTACAATATAGTTGTCTTCAATCAAGTTTTGCCTATTTTGAAATTCAACAACAATTTAAGTAATGGCATCTTGTAAAGAAACATCACCTTTAACTTGTAAAACATTAATTATTGGAGAGTAATATCTTGGAAGACTTGCCAAAAAACAGTCCAAGTTCTGCATATTCTGGAAAGGATTCTTCAGCTGCTGTAATTCCAAAGTTGACATAAAGCCATTAATGTGAATTAAAAATTGGGGATGGTACAACTTGGTGTTAACAAGTTTTATCATGTGACCTGTTTGATCTGAAGTACTTGGTGAATTACTTTCTGCTGTTTGTCCCATAATTGGTTTGCATCAGTTAAACCTTATATATGGTAAACAATGCTGGGATCTACAGACAAGCATATATATGCTGCTGATTTCTCTGCATCTTCATCAAACTGTTGTTGATATTAGACTTGAGCAAATTCAGGAATTCTGTGTATCAGTAAGTCCAGCAGGTTGAACCAACAAGAGGTTTATTGAGAACACATAGTCAGAAATTCATCTGTCAGCATTTAAGCCAGAACTGCCCCCTCCAATCCAAATGGTATCTTAAAACCCCCAAACCATTAAACTCCACCCAACACCCTTGGCACCAAAACCAGCACCCATCTCCAATTCCTATAGCATTTCCCCCCTCAACCCAGCTCCCCCCTTTCCAAACTTTCTCACTAGTGCTATCTTTCTTCAGTTTTTTTAAATTGTCTTTTAAATATTTTAAAAAATATTTCCATCCTTATTATGACCCTGGAGGTTTGAGTTTCTTCAAGGCCAGGTCAACACAACTAAAGACCTGTAAAGACTAATTTAGGGCCTTTACAGACCTGCCTAAAGGGGCAGCACAGAGCCGCCCCGGGAGTGGCGGATTGGGGCTGCAGCAACAGCACACCATGGCCCCGATCCTCCCTTTTGCTGCCTTCAAAAGAGCAGCAAAATGCAGCTCGTTTTAGGGGTGGCAAAAGGCCGCCCTAGGAGCTGGTGCTGCGGCTCTTCCACATCCTTTTGGTGCAGCGTGTGTACACACTGCATCAGGAGGGCATTCTGATGCTGTGTGCCATGCAGACAGGTGTGCGATGTCAGGACAGTTTCAGAGTTGAGTTGGGGTGGGGTGGCCAGTGTGTGGCTGCCCCACCCCAGCTCAACCCCCAGGCTGGTCCTTTAGGCTGGTCTGCAAAACCCCTTAGGACCTTTGTAGACTGCTAGAAATAGTGCAAATTGAGTCCACTTTAACTGCCCTGACTCAGTACTAGGGAATAAAGGGAACTGTAGTTTATTGTGGCACCAGAGCTCTCTGACAGAGAAGGTTCAGTGTCTCAGAAAAAATACAATTCCCATGACTCCCTAGCACTGAGCCAGGGCAGTTAAAGTGGACTCAATTTGCACTATTTCTAGCAGTCTGCAAGCGACGTTTGTTTATCTGTTATATATTTCATACAATTAAAAAAAGAATCAATAACATTCTAAAAGATTATTATTTTATTTAATTACCAAGTAACAGTGGAGTCCTTCTGTATATTCTAGCACAGGGGTCGGCAATCTTTTTTGCTGGGTGGCTGGGGGGGGGGGGGAAATGGCATGGGGCGGGCGCACATGCGCCCACGCTTGCATGCACATGTGGGGGTGCCATTTTGGAAGGCCCTACCGTGGCTGCGGCATGCGAATTTGCATGCCGCAGCGATGGTGCGGCCTTTCCAAGGCCCCACGGCAGCTGCGCCGTGCAAATTCGCATGGCGCAGCTGCCATGGGGCCTTCCAAAATGGCACCTGATGCTATGTGCATGCACACGCAAGCGCGGGCGTCATTTTGGATGCCAAAATGGCACCCGCGCTCATGCGCAGGGTGGAGGCGGCAACGGCAGGACCGGCCACGGGCCGGTCGCAAAGCCTCTGCGGGCCACACTTGGCCCATGGGCCGTAGGTTGCCGACCCCTGTTCTAGCATATAAATCCATTTGGCGTCTCTTCCGTTGCAGCGTGTCCGGGCGCTGCAGAGGAAGGATGTCGTCGGAGCCCCCATCGTGTGGAGTGATGGGCGCTCCAATGAAGCGTTCGGGAAGGGATTGGGCGCCCAACGTGAGGCTGCCCCTCCCCTTCCTTATCTCCAAGATGGCGCAAAGTGCCGTCTGCAAAGGGTCTTAGAAACTCATTTTGCAAGCTTCCCCCCCCCCCCCCCACACACAAACACACACAAACAGAAATGGACTAGACAACTCACTTTTTTTGTCATCTACTGTCCAATGTGTAGGTTAAGTAACAACCAATAGCTAACACATTGCTAATTCTAATGTGTGGATATGCCTATTATAGGGATCCTCAAACTTTTTGAGCCAGGGGCTGGTTCGCAGTCCCCCAGATCATTGGAGGGCCAGAGGTTTTTGTTTTTGTTTTAAAAAAAGACAAATTCCTATGTCCACTGCACATATCATATTTTGAAGTAAAAAAACAAAACAGGAACAAATGCAATATTTAAAATGAAGAGCAAGTAAAGCTGAATCAACAAACTCACCGGTATTTCAATGGGAACTATGGGCCTGTTTCTGGCTAATGAGATGGTCAATGAATCCCTGCTCAACCAGAGAAACCCACTGCCTGACCTTGAGCAAGTCACACCCTCTCAGCCTCAGAAGATGGCAAAGGCAAATCCCTTCTGAACAGTTTCTTCTGAATAGTTTGAGGACCCCTGGGCAAACCTATCATAGGTTGGCAGAATTGGTTCCAAGGAGGGGTTGCCTTTGTCTTCCTCTGAGGCTGAGAGAGTGTGACTTGCCCCAGGCCACCTGGTAGATTTCCATGGCCAAGCAAGGATTCAAACTTGGGTCTCCTATGTCTGAGACCCAAACCACTATGCTAGGCTAATAAAACAGAGGAAAAGAGACAGTGTGGTTATACACACACAAACACACACACACACACACACACACACACGTATTTTCCAGATATATTTTATATTCATCCCATCATCCAATTAAAAAAAAAGTATTAACTGAAATACAAAAATACAAAGACTGACATGTCATTCATCCCAAAATACATATACCACACAGACATTGACTTCCCTCCACATCTTTCTAGCATTTCCCCAAATAGTTATAAATAAGTTACAAAACACTTGCCATACCTTTTGTACATACTCTTGTTTTCTCTATTCTTTTATCCAGATATCTCTTATCCAGATATTTTAGGATAGCATCTCCCATCATCCTCCCTTATAAGAGTTTTCTATGTCTTCAAAACAAGTTTTCATCTACTTGGTGTGTAAAGAGATCAACACAACTGACTAAAAGTGCATCTACACTGCAAAAACAATACAGTTTGACACCACTTTAACTACCATGGCTCCATCCTCCCAAATCTTGGGATTTGCAGTTTGGTATAGCACTAGCATTTTTGGACAGAGAAGGCTAAGGACCTTACTAAGCTACAAATTCCATCATCCCACAGACAGAGCTTTGGTTTAATCTAGTTTTAAGGGGTGGGAGGGTTAGGGTGTGGGATTTGGGAACGTTTTAATTGCTTACTGTTTTTATAAGGTTGTATGCTGCCCCGATTGCTGAGCAGAGGGGTGGGTTAAAAATAAAACTTATTATTATTATTATAAAATGAGCTGCATAATTTCTACAATCAAATTAGACCTAACTGTGCATCTACACTGCGCAAATAATGCACTTTGACACCACTTTAACTGCCATGGCTCTATCCTATATCCTGGGATTTTGACAGAGAAGGCTAAGGACTTTGCAAAAATACAAATCCCAGAATCCTATAAAACAGAGCTATAACACTTAAATGTGGGGTCAAACTACATTGTTTTTACAGTTTGGCACCACTTTCATGGCTCCATCTTGCAAAATCCTGAGATTTGCAGTTTGGTAAGGCACCAGCCCTCTTGGGCCAGGGAAAGCTTGCAAAACTACAGATCCCTGGATCTCATAGGACAAAACTTACAGCACTTAAAAGTGGGATCAAACTGCATTATTTCTCCAGTGCAATTTAGATCTATGAGTGCATCTGCACTGTACTAATGATGCAGTTTGACACCACTTTAACTGCCCTGGCTGCATCCTACAGAACCCTGGGTTTTGTAGTTTGGTGTGGCACCAGCCCTCTTGGGCAGAGGAAGTTTGCAAAACTGAGTGCAAAAAGGAAAAGCTTGCTTTTTAAATGAATGCTGGTTTTATAGGAATTTAGCATCCTAAATGCAAAAAAAAAAAAAAAAAAAGAGAGAGAGAGAGAGAGAGAGAGAGAGAGAGAGAGAGAAATGAGATTTGCACCAGTTTGGCCATGCAACAACATGCAAAAGCCACAAAACAAGGATAACTTGCTTGCACAAAATGCACAAAGTACATAATGCAAGCTTTGCAAGTTGCACTGGGCTTGCAAAGCTTGCATTTTGGTTGCAACAATAAAAGTGTTGCTATTTTGCTATGGTCTCCTTTCTCCTTCCCTCCACAAAACTCACTGAGGGGCGAAGCTTGGACAAGTCACCCTCTCTCAGGGCCTAAGCAGACTGCCAGAAATAGTGCACATTAAATTGAGGCACTGCCCTGGCTCAGTGCTAGGGAATCATGGGAACTGTATTTTTTTCTGGGACATTGAGCCTTCTCTGTCAGAGAGCTCTGGTGCCACAATAAATTGCAGTTCCCATGATTCCCTAGCACTGAGCCAGGGCAGTGCCTCAATTTAATGTGCACTATTTCTGGCAGTCTGCTTAGGCCTACAGTCTCAGGGGAAGGCAAGGGAACCCCCTCCCTATGAGCAAATATTGCCCCGAAAGCCCCAGAACAGAGTCACCCTAAGTCTGAAGCTACTTGAAGGCACACAACACACACATAGGCCCAAAACACACTGCAGAAATAATAGTCCAATTTGAGACCACTTTAACTGCCCTGGCTCAGTGCTAGGGAATCCTGGGAAATGTAGTTTATTGTGCCACCAGAGCTATCTCTCTGGCAGGGAAGGTTAAATGAAATTGAGAAAAAAACTGTTTTATTTCAATTTCATTTAACTGTCTGTTTACTGTATAATAACAATGTTATAACAAAATATATATTATAAAAGGGGGGGGGGGGGAAGACCTCTCGACAGCCAACATGGGAGTAGTGGTTTGAGTGTTGCACTAGAAACCCTGTGAGACCTGAATTCAAATCCTCCTCAGCCATGGAAACCTTGGCTATGGACTGCAGAAATAATCCAGTCTGACCCCACTTTTAACTGTCATGGCTCACTGCTGGGGAATTCTGGGATTTGTAGTTCTGTGAGACATTTAGCCTTCTCTGTCAAGAGAGAGCTCTGGTGCCCCAACAAAACTACACTTCCCAGAACCCCACAACAAGCATGGACCACACCCACACCCACCCACCCACATTCCCATCTGGGAGATACAGTTCTCTCAACCACACAGGGCAGTTGCAGAGGTATCAAAAGTGGATTATTCTTGCAAACCACGAGGGCCCGCCCACCTCAAAATCAAAGGCACTTACTGAGGAAGGCTTCCTTCCTTCCTTCCTTCCTTCCTTCCTTCCTTCCTTCCTTCCTTCCTTCCTTCCTTCTCTGAGGCTCCAGGATCAAGCCAGGCAGCAAAAAAGAGAGCCGAGCCTGCACAAGGCGGACTGGCTGGGCACATCCTCACCCCTCCCCTCCCCGAAGGGAGCCAAGGCAGAGATGGGGTTCAAACCACACAAAGGTCCGCCTGCCCACCTCAAGCTGAGGCAGTCTTTCTTCCTTCCTTCCCTGAAGCTCTGGGAACAAGCCAGCCGACAAACAAACAAACAAACAAACAAAAACAAAAAACGGCCAGGCTGGTCACGGGCCGGATAAAAGGCCTCTGGGGACCAGATCTGGCCCGCGGACCAGAGTTTAAGGACCCCTGGTCTATTATTTTCAAATTAAGAATCAAATGAAGAAATATTTGTCACATTTTTAATATTCATGTTCCTCCAAGAAGCTGAAAGCTGTGTTGTAACTGAACAATGACCCTGTGAGGTTAGGAAGGCTTAAAAATAACTTGTCTAAGGGCTGATGCACACAGCCCATTGGGACACGGCCCATTGGAGTGGCAGATTAGGGCCACGGCAACTCCACGCTGCGGCCCCAATCCTCCCTTTTGCTGGTCCGAAAAGAGCAGCAAAATGCCATTTCTTTTAGAGGCAGCAAAAAGCCACCCTAAGAGCCAGTACCCTGGCTTTTCAGCACCCTTTCGGTGCAGCGTGTTTAAACGCTGAGCCAAAAGGGCATTCTGATGCCGCGTGCCATGCATACAGCCACACAGCATCCAGATGGCATCAGTGTTGGGTTGATGTGGCCAGCGTGTGGCTACCCTGCCCCAACTCCACCTCCAGGCCAGCCCTTTGGGCTGGTCTACAATGCCCTGAATTCAGACATTAAGCATCATGGTTAAAATGCAAAGAGATTTAACTCTAGTCCTCCCTGACAAAGCACAACATTGCATGTATTACATTACATTAGGTATGCTTCCGATCCTCTTGAATCCATATATATTGTTACATATTGTGTTACAATAATTATTAAGGTATAGCTGTTATAATTGCTTCTTCTAGACAATTCTTCCTCTTGTTTTTATCAGTTGAGTTACAAGGTAGCAATCAATCATTAAACAAACAGAATAGCGCATCCCTTCACAATTATAGTTTGGTCAAATGCATCTCCATTACAATTTCCTCCAGACAACACCTGTCGACTTTCACTTTAATTCCAAGACTTTTATGAAAGATCACCTTAATTATAAGGCTCTTGGCATAGCATTTATGTTGTCATTCAATATGACTGATGTATATTACCAAGATGTTGTCAATGCCAAAATATATTTTCAGAAGTATATTTAATTAACTGTTTACTTCTTAGTTTACTTCAAAATTCAAAACATGCCTATGAATGAGACATTTAGGAAGGACATCTATCAGAGACATGGGGCCTTGGCAGACGGCTAATTGAGCCATCTTCCGGGCCCGGAAGAGGAGGGGCAGCCGCACGAGCGGCGGCCCTTCCTCTTCCTGAGGTCGCCCTCGGAGTCGCCGGCCCTCCGCACGGCCGGCGCTCCGGGGATGACCTCATGCCGCGGCGACCGGACGCGCCACGGCGTTTGAGTCAGGGAAAGTGCGCCCGCCGCTTTTAGGGCACACTTTCCCTGACATCTAAAAGGAGCGCCAATTTGGTGCTCCTTTTAGAGTCGCCGGAGGAACGCCGCGGTGTGGAGGCTGAGCTCCGCCGGTGCTCCGGACCAGGGCGTCCCCGACGCCCTGGTCTGCAGAGGGGGTTTGAAGATGAGGCTGCTTGTCATGTTCAGCATACCACTTCCAATACTTTTCACACTGAAAACTAGCTCAACTGTATCATCCGTTCCAGCATCTATTTAGATTTTCATTCTGTTTTAAATGTTTCACTTCAGTAACATTACTGCTACAGTTTACCACTTCCTTTTCTGTGGGCCTTTGCAGACTGCCAGAAATAGTGCAAATTGAGTCCACTTTAAATTGAGGCACTGCCCTGGCTCAGTGCTAGGGAATCATGGGAACTGTATTTTATTGTGGCACCAGAGCTCTCTGACAGAGAAGGCTCAATGTCTTAGAAAAAAATACAATTCCCATGATTCCCTAGCACTGAGCCAGGGCAATGCCTCAATTGAAAGTGGATCCAATTTGCACTATTTCTGGCAGTCTACAAAGGCCCTGTATGAATTTGCCTGGACAGAATGTGCCAGACCTAACTCTTGTCAAGGTAAGGACAGAAAAGTTATATCGTAAGTAGGGGTATCAGAATCTGTCCTTATTGCCTCCCTTGAATTTCCAAGGTAGTTAGTATGCACCTTCACTCCCAAGCCCTCTTCCCTCATCTAAATTCTGTTTTGTTTGTTTTGTTTTGCTTTTCATTTTGCTTTTCCATATCTTCGTAGTGATCAACAATCCATGCTTTGCATTTGCTTACAAAGAAATTTCTGCTCCTTCCAACAACACTTCTGTAAACAGGAATCTAGGCAGAAATCCAACAAACTGAATTTTTCTATATGACATTCCAATGTTGCTGACATGTTTCATGTTGAGTTTTTGTGTACCATGCAATTTTTCAAACCATGAAAGCTTTGCCAAGAAAATAAAACTTTGCTACTACCAAGTGTACCACTATATACAATATATTTTACCAAGCTTGGAAGATGAGAGACCATGTCTGCCCACCTCATTCTCCCCCCCCCCCACCTCCCCACCTCTCTCATATACACACCTTCCACATAGCCATTGTTCCTACAGCCTCATCCCTAGATTCAACTCCAGCGGAAAGCAAAGGAAATACAGAGGCTTGATAATACAGCCCAGTTGTTAAAAAGAAAAAAAACATACAGATTTTTGTTTTCTTGCACCATTTACATTTTTATTTATGAGGAAAGAAATTTGTCACCTTCTTAGGCCAGTTGTGAGAATGTTCAGAAAAAGCAAAAAGATATGCTAGACAACAGAAGCCCACTCGGAGATCTTGAGCAGGTCATGGTCTCCCAGCCTCAGAGGAAGGCAAAGGCAAACCCTGTCTGAAAAATCTTGCCAAGAAAACCCCATTATAGGTTTGCTTTAGAGTCTTCAGAAATGACTTGAAGGCATGCAACAACAATAACAAAGCTGGACCCATGAGAAAGACATATTCAGTTGCATTCCTGCTGTTTAGTTGCCTGACTTAGGGCCTCGGCAGATGGCTTAAAAAAGCCGCCCTGGAGGCAGGGAAGAGGAGGGGCAGCTGCACGCTTGGTGCCCCTTCCTCCTCCTGAGGTCGTCCTCGGAGCCGCCGGCCCTCCTCACGGCCGGCGCTCTGGAAGCAACCTCCCGCCGCAGTGTCCACACATGCTGCGGCGGAAGGGTCACTGAAAGTGCGCCTCACGCTTTTAGGGCACACTTTCGGCGATGTATAAAAGGAGCGCTATTTTAGTACTCCTTTCTTGGGGCGCCGGCGGTGCACCACGGGATCGAGGCATGAGGATGCCTCGGTCCCGCAGCGCACCTTCCCGGGGCAGCGCAGAGCCGCCAGTCTGCTTCCCTCCTTAGGGCTGATGCAGATCAACTATTTGGGGTGGCACACAGCTGCCCTGGGAAGTATCAGGTTGGGGCCACGGCAACCCCATGCCACGACCCCGATCCTCCCTTTTGCTACCCCGAGTGGGGTGTGTTTGGGGTTGGGGTGGCTGGCATGTGGCTGCCCCGCCTCAATTCTACCCCCAGGCTGGTCCTTTGGGCTGGTCTGCAAAGCCCCTTAGTTAGTACTGAGACAATAAAACAATAAAACCATCCAGAACATCAAATTCCTAATGGAAAGTTGCATCCCCAATTGGAATGGGTGAGCTCTGCCATGTGTGAGAGATGAAACACTTTAATTTTCTCACCTACTGAAAGAACAGTAAATATATTTCCCGACCTTCAAAGGGATTATGACATCAATTTACATTCCTAGCTATAACTGTTAGATTCTACCTTGAAATTTTTGGCTGCTTTGGTTCCAGCAAAATGATTGACACAATCAATAGCAATAGTAATAGCAATTACATTTCTATACTACTTCTCAATGAACTAACATTTCCTAAGTAGTTTACAATGTGTAAGCTAATTTCCCCCAACAAGCTGGGTATGCATTTTAGCAACTTATGGAAGGATGCAAGGCTGAGTCAACCCTGAGCCCCTGAGTGAGATTGAACTCACAATCTTGTGGTTTATGAGTGAATGGCTACATTTAACTACTGCGCCACCAGGGCTCCCTATCACTGTCTGTCTCCATCATTATGTTTCTGTGATACTGAGAAGGAAAAAGCATCAAATTCCCTTGGAAAATAGTTAGTTTTTTGGGCTCAGATAAATGACCACAAGGACCCCTTTTCTATGCTAAGGGATGGGTTACCGGGAAGCTTCTGGCTAGTTTGGAGGAAGAACCAGTGAGTGAGGCTAGGTGACCTATGACCTAATGTAAGTTATAAAACTGAATGAAAATATACATTAAACATATGTTAAGAAATTAGAAATTCACTTAGCTTATAAAAGCTTGCATTTAAGTTTTGCTTTCAGCCAGGTTGCAAGAACAGCTTATACATTCCTAAACTGTAAGAGTCTGCAAATGTATCACTACACAAGGTCATGAAGCTAGCCTGTGTAGAGTAAGCCTTTGTCTGTTAACTTTCGTTTCTCTTCAAGGTTCTGCAACTGTCTGCTTCTTCTATAATCAAGAGAAGTCTTTGTTCTTATTCTCCATGAGCAAGGGGGGGGCTTCAGAAAGGAGACTTCTGTGCATGTCTATTATGTGATTAAAATTTTGTATAAAGGTTTTGGAACAACAAAGAGAGGCGGGCAGTCTTTGTTTACCTTTGAAGGTAAGCTGCCCCTCAGCTGAAATAAACTGAGTTTTGTTTTGAAAGCCAAAAGTCTGAACTTTCAGTTATTTCTCTACCTCACACCTTAAACCCAAATATATATAGAGGATTATCTGTTAATCCCCTAACAATATAGGGGGTATACAGATCACCTGAAAAGGGCAGTGGCAAGCCTCCCCTTTGGTCACCATATCAGGGCTGCGGCAACCACACACTGTGGTCCCAATCCAGTGCTTTGCCACTCTAAAAAGAGCTGGCAAAATGCCACTCCTTTTGAGAGTGGCAAAAAGCTGTCCTTGTCACAGTGGCAGTGGCTTTTCAGTGCTCCTTTGGCACCCTGATGCCTCCCGCCATGCAGTGAGGCATGCGGTGTGAAGCTGGTATGAGGGCAGAGTTAAGGCAGTCAGAGTGTGGTCGCTATGTCCCCACTCTGCCCCCAGGCCAGCTCTTTATGCCGGTCTGTTCAGCTCCATAGTCTCAAGAATCACATTCTCTCAGGAAATAAATATTTACTGGGAGGTTTATTGTGGTGAGGTTTGTGGGGCAACTATGTGACATATCTGCTATGAAACCTTATTTATTTCTCCCTGGAAGGAGCGCTAAATCAGCGCTCCTTCCACAAGACAGGGAAAGTGCGGCCTAAAAGCGTAGGGTGCACTTTCCCTGCCTTTTCCGCCGCAGCGCGTCCGGTCGCTGTGGCGGGAGGTTGCCCCGGAAGCGCCGGCCGTGCGGAGGGCCGGCAGCTCCCAGGGCAACCTCAGGAAGAGGAAGGAGCACCGCGCGTGCGGTTGCTCCTCCTCTTCCGGGTCTCGCAGACGACTCAATTAGTCGTCTGCCGAGGCCCAATCTTGGCTCAGTGCTAAGGAATCATGGGAAATGTATTTTTTTCTGGGACATTGAGCCTTCTCTGTCAGAGAGCTCTGGTGCCAGAGCTCTGGTGCCACAATAAAATACAGTTCCCATGATTCCTTAGTACTGAGCTAGGATAGTTAAAGTGGCCTCACGCTGCATTATTTCTGGCAGTCTGCATTAGGGCCTTTGCAGACTGCCAGAAATAGTCCAAATTGAAGCCACTTTAACTGCCCTGGCTCAGTGCTAGGGAATAATGGGAATTGTATTTTTTTCTGAGACATTGAGCCTTCTCTGTCAGAGAGCTCTAGTGCCACAATCAACTACAATTCCCATGATTCACAAGTTGACTCAATTTGCACTATTTCTGGCAGTCTGCAAAGGCTTAGGGTGATGTCCTCCCCCATCTTTGCCCACAGCTTTGCTTTGAAAAACAAATGAGAAAAAAAGGAGAGAGCATTTTGTGTGTAGGTGGTGGTGGATACCTCTTAGACCTTTCCCCCTTTCTTCTCCTCCTCTCCCATTCAAATTCTCACAGAAGAGGAGGAATGAGGGGTGGGGAGGAGTACTGGCAATGCTCTTCTGCCAAGCAGGAATCCTAGTTTTGTAAGGAATCCCAGAGGTCATCTAGTCCAACCCCTCCTACCATGAAGGAATAACTAGGATTCTAGAGTTGGACTTGGAATTGGATCTTCAATTATGGGTTTGCCAAAGGCAAACAACCACTACAAAGATCTGCTTCTGTTTGGTTAAAGGTAATACATTATTATGATGTTGCCATGAGCAGTGTGTAATCTAATAAATGCATTCTGTCTGAGCGTGAAGAGAATAGCAATTCAACACATTTGGAAGTCCCTCTGCTATGGAAAATATTAGACTTTTATCAATGTGGCTAAAGGCATTTTCTGGTGTTTTTTTTAAAAGTCAGATATGGTGAGTCCTTGGATTCCTGAATAAATATTTTACCTTACAAACCAACAAATTAATTTCATCCTGTCTCAAAAGTGTTCTCAGCTATTGACTAATCCCTCATATCTATATATAATATTTCTTCTTTATATTTAATTTAACCCCTCCCCTTCCCCCTCCCCACCCCAGGAATGGTATTTTCCTTTTAATTTTTTCCAGGGCTGAAGAATCCTGTTATCCCCTTGCACACAGCTTTGACAAATAAGTGGATTGTACTGCATGACCCTTGGGGTCCCTTTATTCCTCCGTAGACAAGCATGGAAAAAAATACTTTAGCAAATTGAGCTAAGTGAACTTTATTTTCTTTGGTTTAATTGTTATCAACAGAAGATCACTGTAGACTAGAGTCAGAGCAGCAGAAGGAAGTTGTAGAACTAGTATTCCCTGGTAAATTCTTCTTCTCATTTGTTTTTCAAAGCAAGGGTGTGAAGTGAGTAATCATGGGGGAAGGCGCCTTGTCTCCTTTCATCCTGTTGCTTTGTCGTGATCATGAATGATGATGGTTCTGCCCCTTGGCAAGAGGGTAATGCTTGATTTTGTTTCATTTAAGGAAAGCCTTTTTAAATGCTAAAGCTACAATTTATTTATTCAACCTATGATTGCTTTGCTTTTGGGCAAGGAGAGTTCAGAATGTCCCTGAGGCTGAGAAAGTGTGACCTATCCAAGGTCACCCTGTGGATTTACATGGCTGAGCTGGGATTAGAACTCTAGCCTCCCACTCTACCACAGAAACTCACTGGGTGACCTTGGACAAGTCATACTCAGCCTCAGAGGCAGGGCATGACAAACCTCTCTCTACATATTCGCTCGCTTATGGTGATCCTAAGTCAAACATATCATGGTGGGTTTTTTTGGGGGGGGGTTGGCAAGGTCACCCCATGGATTTACATGACTGAGCTGGGACTAGAACTCTAGCCTCCCATTCCACCAAAAAAACTCACTGGGTGATCTTGGGCAAGTCACATGCTCTCATCCTCTCATCCTCCACCCCCACCCACTTCTTCTGTTCTGCATCAAGGAAAGCCCATGGCAAAACTCCCATTTATGCCAAGAAAACCCTGTGATAGGTTTAGGATCACATCCTCCACTCCCATCCTGATATTGAACAGCAGGTCAGACTACATGTCCTCTAGGATCCTATGTATTCCAATGTATTCCTTCATAGCAGAAGGGTGTTGGACTGGATGGTCCTTGAGGGTCCCCCCCCCCCCCACTCTAACTTTTCTTGTTGTGGTTGCAACCAAAATTTATTTGTTGAGATTGTTTTTTTTTTCCTTTTTGTGTGCCTTCAAGGTTTTTTCAAGCTGAGGAATATTCTTTAAACTTCTTCCAAACTTCCTTTTGATGTGCTAATTGAGTTTAAAATGCAAATTAAATTAGCACCAACACACGTAATTAGCGTAAATGTTCGCCTTGTTGTATTTCAGGAAATCTGTGAAAAATACTTCTTTTGCCCCTGACAGGGAGAGACAAAATAACCTTTTGAAAATAAAACTTTTGAAATGATTTTTTTTTTTAAGATCTCAATGGACGAGAAGAAAAAAATTGATTTGTCAGAGCACTACCTACCTTCCAGAGTCTGCTATTTAGATCTCCTTTTCCAGAGTAGAAATAATCCAGTTTGAAACCACTTTAACTGCTACGAATCAATGGAATTCTGGTAATTCTAGTTTGTTGTGGCACTAGAGCTCTCTGACAGAGAAGGCTAAATGTCTCACAAAACTACAATTCCCAGAATTCCATAGCATTGAGCCATGGTAGTTAAAATGGTGTCAAACTTGATTATTTCTGCAGTGTGGATGTAGCCTGTGTGTGGCTAAATGGCCCAGCTTGGGTCCAAAACACACTGCAGAAATAATCCAGTTTGAGACTGCTTTAACTGTCCTGACTCGATCCTAGGGAATTCTGGAAACTGTAGTCTTATGACACATTCGGCCTTCTCTGTCAGGGAGCTCTCAGGCCACAATAAGCTACAATTCTCAATTCCATAGCACTGACACAGGGCGGTTAAAGTGGCCTCAAACTACCGGTACATTATTTCTTCAGTGTGTTTTGGACCCTGGTTTCAAATCCTATTCACTCCACTCCAGATGAGTAGCATGCAGCCTGGCATGGACCTTTTCTTGACTGATTTTAACTAACTAATGCTGACCAGTTCTGGTTTCTAAGCTATATGATATCTGTTCTAGCACTGAGATTAACCAGATGCTTACGTATGGGATCACTCCCTCCCAGTTTTTTTGCACCAGAAATGGACTTCTAGATTGTTTGTTTGTTTGTTTGCTGGCATTTTCTGGCACACCTTAGACTGGGTCTTGAAGAGGATAATTGGCTCTTGAACCCAGCACAGTTGCCAGTTCAGCTCTGATGATGGAGGACAGCAGGTTTTGCTGCAGCTCAGTAAAGCTGGTTGCAAGCTAACTTAGAGGATGCAGAGCATCCTTCATGACTCATGTAGCTTTCTCTGCCAAAATCTTGCTCTTTTTCCTTGACTTGTAGCCTGAGGTGGCTGACTGACATTGCCTAATAAGGTTGGCCCCAAACACATGCTGAATTAGAATCTAAAAGCTGAAGGACTGAATTCCCCATACAAATAGAGCCATAAATAACCATTTATTCATGACATTTGACTGTGTTTGTTTTTAATTCAAAGTAATCTATATGTGTCCTTTTTGTTGTCCAATTTATCACATCTGTATTAGGTTATCCAAAGGATTTTATGTACAGCAGAAAATGAAATCTGAGGTTGTAGCTGCTATTACTTAGCAGAATACTCAAAGGATTTCTTTGTATAACCAGGCACTTATACTGACACAATGCCAGGTGCTATTTTATGTGGTCTGTAACACTCATTTAAATAGTCCTTGCCATAGAGAGAAAATGTTGTATTATGAAGCATAGACAGGAAAGACATATAATATAAAAAGAGAGTTCACAATGCATACACTGAATTCCAAGACAGACATGTTCCAGAAATTTGCTCCTTGTGAAATTTGATACAAACTGACCTTACTCAGCTCTTTCCAGTCTAATTGCTTATTGGAATCTAATTATCTAGCTAATATTGGTTAGGTGGCAGAAGTGAGGATGGTTTATAGTTCAGGGTGACCTTGCTACCCCCCCCCCCCCCCCACACACACACACACATTAGGGCTGGAGATCAGGATCATCCCAGGCTTTGACATTTTAGAGCCCAAATTCTAGCATTTTTTCAGACCTGGTCCTGGTTCCTGGTGATGTCACAGTGGCTGAGTCATTGAGATGTCATTAAACGTGATACATTAAGAACCAATTCCAGTTCCTTAAAGAAAAATAAAGTATCACATATGAGAAAATATTACAAAAATAATATTATAAAGAACATTATTTTAAATATTAGAAACATATTAGATTAAATTAAACTTACAACCATATAATGATTTCCTATTCACATTTATGATTATGGTATCATTGTCATGATTGTAAATGTCCCCAAACCCATCTTAAGAGCCAGTCAGCCATCTTGAGTAATGGAGTTCTGTTGTTCTGGTGAGTAGAGTACTGCAGGGTGATGTGACCATCTCTCTCCTACCATTGAGTGACAGTACAAGGAGCAGAAGTAGAGATCCATATGGAATTCTGCTACAAATCTTCATCATGCATATTTATGGGAGGGGGCTGGTCACATCAGAGTGTCCCACTCATCACTGCTGCTGAATTCCATGGCTTTTACAATGGACTTCATGGGTCAGATCAGGAGATGTGGAATATCTACAGTATTATAGCTATGGAGAATATCATATGGGAGGCTTACCATCAGTAAAGTGTCTTTCAAGCATCCAAAATAGTCCAAATCGTGGGATTCACACCCCCTGCATGCTTCTCTCATCAATAAAGTGTCATGGACATGTTCTTGCTCACTTATCTCATCAGTAAAGTGTCCTTGGAACTACCATTTGGCAATAATGGAAGATTGCATTATTGCCAAATGGCATCTCCAAGGATGCTTTACTGACAGGAGAAGCATGCAGGGGTATGAACTCCAATTGCATAATTAGGACTATTTTGGACACTTTAAAGACACTTTACTGATGGTAAGCCTCCCATGTGATATTCTCCTATGCCTCTGATGCATGATTTGGCTAAAATTTCCCAAGCTTGCACACAACAGAAAAGGAAAATTACCAAACTTTTCCAATATATTTAGCACCTTTGCAAACATTGCTTTTAAGCAGGGACCGGCAACCTACGGCCCGGGGGCCGGTTTAGGCCCCGGGCCCCGGACTTACCGGCCCCGGCCGGAGGTTGCTGCCATCGCCGCCGCCGCCAGAGCGCGTTTCCGGGTGAAAGTCAAAATGGTGGTCGCGACACGTTTGCGCATGTGCGGTACTCTTGCGCATGCGCAAATGTGTTGCGTCCGCCATTTTGACTCCCAAAATGGCGGCCGCGACATGCGCCGTGGCGGCTGGAGCCGCGTGCGCTACGGCGGCGACCGCAGTAGCAATCGCGGTGGCTGTGTGTCCGTGGGGTGGGTCGCACGTGGTGGCGGCGGGTGCGTGCGTGCGCGCAAGCGCACGCGCCGCCATTTTCTCCCCCCTTGGCCCAGCCGCGACCTGGGCGACGGCAGACTGGCCCAGGTAAGAAAAAGGTTGCCTGTCGCTGCTTTTAAGCATACCTGGGAGTTATAGTCCAAGAACTGAAAAATTTACAAGCTGTGATTTGAAATGGGGAACAAAATAGCTTTTCCCTATTTCTGCCTTTAAATCTCTATAAACACTTATTTCAACCACACATGGAAATTGTTGAATCAAGGGAAGAGAAGGAAGTGGAGAGAGGAGAGACAGAAAGGACAAAATATATGTTTTGTGTGTAAGAGAGAGAGAGAGGAGGAGGAGGAGATTGTAGCCATGAAAACTGGGGAGAAGAGGAATGAGGGGGATGTGGAGGAGAAAGAGGTAGGAAAGGAAGAGAAAGGGGGAGAGAAAAAGTAGAAAGAGAGTTGGAAGAAGGGAAGTAGAATATATTTAAACAAATGTCAACAGGGGTGCAGAAAAACAAAGAAAATGAAAGAGGGAAAGGTGTATAAATATATAGGGAATTATTTGGGGACATGGAAGAGAAAATAGACAATTAAGACAGAAAAATGGACTAAGGGAAAGGAAAGAGGAAAATATGCAGGAGTTGTGTGGGTGTAGGAGGAGGGCAAGTGCTAGAAAGAAAGAAGTTAATTAGTAAGGAATTGTACAAAGAAGGAGAAATAGAGGGATGTAGGGAAAACAGGAAATCAAGAGGAAAAAAAATCAGTTCTTAAGCAGAGCTGGAGAAGGAGAACTAGAAGCACCTCATATGCAACTTAGACCTACTGAGACCTGGTCCTCACCATGGTATGTGAAACTATGAAAGGCAGAGGAAGGGGATAGGTACATCCCCTGGAAACTCTGCAGCCGCAGACACCAGCAGCACAGAGTAAAACACACACTCACTTTTCAAGCATGCATTCTTGCCCTGATGTTCCTTGTCTTATTTGAAGGGCCAATAAAGAGAATCCAGGACCTGAGATGTGGGAACTCAGCCCTGCAGTCCTGAACAAGTCCTGTCTGTAGATCAGCAATACACTTCATTTACTTTTCTGTATCTTGGCTAGGGTATGTGTATACATAACTGGCTCACAAGGATGTTTATCCATGTTCCATGTTTTCCAGATCATGGCAGCAGCTACTTGCATGAACTAGGAGAGAGTGAGAAATTTAGTTCATCTTTGATAAGGATGTATGAGGATTACTAATTTATTGATATCTAAAATAGTAAGAACTTATGGTTTTTGTTGTTTTTTAAAAAAAGCATTGGAAAAGATGTAATTGACAGATTTGCATATTTACCCAAATCTAGTGTGGACATGAAATTTGCTCCTCCACAGACCAGATAACTGCTGTAGTAGAAAAATAAGAAGACACATGTAAACTGTGACTACCTGAGGGAAAGCACCAGTTAAACCTGGATATGAAAGCTCTCAAAACAAGTGTTTCCTATTCTGCAATATTAGAAGTTTTAGTCCCCAAAGGCAAGAGCAACAGCTCTCCTAAATGTAATTGAGTTTTTAAAGGTTTCCCTAAAGTTCAGTGTGGATTTAAGATGAAAAATTTCAAGCCTTCATGGCTATAAATAAAATATGTTCTTTAATGTTTGAGGCAAGCATATTTTACTTGTCAGCATAAAAAATATCATAATTCAAAGAAAATGAAATATGACTGATAAGTTCAAACTAGTTTTCATCCGAGTTAGGTTATTTTATCATAAGTTAAAGCCATTATTATATTTCTGTGGCTTCTCACTTTTATTTGAGGTTATCTAGCACAGATTAAGCAGTTTCAATTAGAAACTCCATTTTGGAATGAGAGCCAAAGCTTAGGGTTCCTTTCAATTATTGTAGTTTTCCTGCTTTGCTTTCCAAAACATATATTAAAGAATTGTGTAGTTGTTGCTATTGTTGTTTAGTTAAAATAATGCAGCAGTATGAAGTCATTCAAAGTGAAGTATACAATGTGTAAAATAAAATAAACAAATCTACCCAGCATGTTCCAATGAAAAAAAGAGGCTGTAAAGAAAATAACACATCAGATGTAATAGGCTATTATTGATAGATAATCCCTGTAATGGGAATTTCAGGGGAAACCAGCTATTATCACAGTAGCATGCCTCAATATATTATCTCTCTGACCTGCAGATAGTAACTGAGCAGAAAACTTGGGGCTTACTACCAGTTTTGCTTAAGTAAATTGAAAGTGTATTAAAAGGCTGTAGTTCTCTGATTGTTATTGGATTCCATTTCCCATCAGCCCCATTCAACCATGACCAGTGATGAGGGATGATAGGACTAGCAGTTCATGAATAGCTGTAGGGTCATGAACTTCTGCTATATTAAAACCATATTTTCATGATCCATGGAATTTACTCGTCATATTGCCCTTTTCTCTCATCCATGTTTTACCACTCTGTGTGTGATAGTCTTAAGACCAGTCTTAAGACCAGTGGCTAAGTTCATGAAACACCAGATTCAGCTACAGAAGTATTCATACATTACATTACTATCTTCCCCATCCTTACCAAGCATCAGTTGAAATATTCTCTCTCTCAGTGTTTCGTATCTAAAGGTAAAGGTATTCCCCATTGACAAGATTGTTGAGTTGTGTCTGACCATAGAGGGCGGTGCTCATCTCCATTACTAAGCCAAAGAGCCAGCATTGTCAGAGACTACTCTGTGATCATGTGGCCAGCATGATTGCACAGAATGCTGTTTACCTTCCCACCAAAGTGATACTGATTTATCTACTTGCATTTGCATGCTTTTGAACTGCTAGGCTGGCAGAAGCTGGGACTAGTAATGGGAGCTCACCCCATCATGCATTGTTTCATATCTACATTCCTATATTATGCAGAATATGTGCTCATTGTGCAAACAATATGATGATCATAAAAGAGTGGATCAGTATGTACACAACCCATTAACTTATCATATGGAAACATTATGTATGATATCTATATATGATATCTAATGTACAATATCTAATGTATTAAATATATAGATATTTACAGACAGAAATCAGAAAAATTAACTTTCTTTTATTCTTTGCATATGATGCAGAGATGCACAACCTACAGCCAAATGTTTTTTGCCCCCATGACTCCTTGTCATTTTTTCCTCTCCAAGTTCCCAGAACCACATTTTCATGACCTCTTAGCATCAGCAGCAGCAATACCCACCACAGCTACTATCACCACCACCTCCACATTTGTAGCTGAAATCATTGCAGGGTGGCGGAGGCATTTATATGGAAAAACAACAACAGAGAGAAGACTGGGATACAGGTCTAGCAGGACTTACAGCTAGATTCTTTCTAAGCATTTTCTGCAGAACAGACATTTTTGGTAGAAGAGATTACTGAAGCCATTAAAAACCTTAAAATGAATAAAGTGCCAGGGAAAGATGGATTTACAGCCTGGTATTATAAAAAAAAATTCTAAGATGAAATCAAAATTCCTTTACTCAAAACATTGAATGAAATAAGAAGTAATGGCATGAATGATTCACAGAAAAGTGTGGATATTGTACTAATACCAAAAGAAGGAAAAGACATAAAAGAAATGACAAATTACGGACAGATTTCATTGTTAAATATGGACTACAAAATTTTGGCAATGATTCTTGCTGAAAGATTTAAACAAATATTGAAGGACTACATAAATGATGACCAAACTGGCTTTATACCCACTAGACAGATGAAAGAAAACATGATATGTATTAGATATTTTGGAATTTTATAAAAGGAACAATGACAGGAAATTGGCTTTAATTTTTGTGGATGTGGAGAAGGCCTTTGATAATGTTAAGTGGACTTGTATGCTGAAAATATTGAATAGAATGAGAGTCAGAGACAACTTTGTTATTTGGGTTAAAAAGATATATGAAGGTCAACATGCACATTTAATAGTAAATGGGAAAAAATCTAAGAAGTTTAAAACATCAAAAGGAACTCAACAGGGTTGTATCCTATCCCTTTTGCTTTTTATAACTGATTTAGAAATTCTGGTGAATCACATAAGGGTGGACAAAGAAAATAATGGTACAAAAATTAAAGAATTTGAATACAAATTGAAAACCTTTGCCAATGATCTTGTGATCATTTTAGATGAACCATGTAATCAAACAGAGAAACTGTTTAACATCATAGACGATTTTGGGGAAATATTTGGTTTTAAAATCAATAGGACTAAAACATAGATTATTAAAAAAACTATTAAAGAAAGAAGAGCAGTTGATAGAAAAAATATTGGAATGTCAGATCAAAAAGAAGGATAAATACCTTGGTATATGGTTGATGAATAAAAATACAGACCTTTTTGATAATAATTGCAAAATTAAATGGAAGGAAATAAAAAAAGATTTAACTGTTTGGAATAAATGGCAGTTATCACTATGTGGCCGAATAGAAGCTATCAAAATACTGGTTCTGTTTAAAATGAATTTTCAATTTCAAACCATAAAAATCTTGAACAGTGTTACCCCTCTAAAAGAATGGCAGAAGGATATAAAAAAACTTTATTTGGAACAATAAAAAGCCACATGTAAATTGGAAGACCATGGCACAACAAAAAGAAGAAGAGGGAGCTGGAGTGCCTGACCTGAACCTATATTATCAAGCCAATATACTAAACTGGATTGCAGAATGGATCACCTTGGATAATACTAAGCTACTTAATTTAGAAGGTTTTATCAATAGGTTCAGGTGGCACGCTTATGTTTGGTATGATAAAGTGGCAGCCCATAGTGAATTTTGCCATAATACTATTAAGAGATCTCTTTTGCGAATATGGAGGAAAGTTAAAAAGAAGGTATACAGACACATTCTTCTTTGGGTTTTGCCACAAGAGGCATTTATAGGAAGATGGAAAGCTTTTGACAAGTGGCTTACTTATAAGGATATTCTATTTAAATCCAAAAATAACAAACATGAATTGAAATCTATAGAGGAACTGACACCATTAGATCCAAAAATGCACTTGTTCTTTTACATAAATTAAAAGAAAGGTTTAAAATGGATGAGAAAAAAAATAACTGAATTTGGAGAAGTCATGTCTGATTTAGATAAGAAACAGACTTAATATCAGATGTAATGATCAAATGGGCTTCAGACTGTGGCCATATTATAGATCTAGAAAGTTGGAAATATTCCAGAAATAAGACAAATAAATTTATTAAATCACAAAATCTAAAGGAAAATTATTGGAAAATGAAGCAGAGATGGTACCTAACCCCCAATAAAATTGGAAAGGTATACAAAACTGGTCCAAATGAATGTTGGAAATGTCAATCGGCAATGGGTTCATGGTTCCACATATGGTGGTGCTGTCCCAAACTCAAGAGGTATTGGAAACAGATTCACATGACAATTGAACGAATGTTAAACATATAATTTGAAATAAAGGTAGAAATTTACCTATTAAATATGTTAAACAAAATTCCACCACTAATTGAAAAGGAAAATTGATGTTATACTTGATAATAGCAGCAAGATTGACTATAGCACTGAGATTAGAAATGATTTACCAGGCATGTTATTGGGGGATGGGGAAAGTTATATTTGTGGAGTATCTTCTTTAAGGGATTATATGTGTATAATCACCACATTGTATATACCTGCTGACAAATATATTTTTTGTTTGTTTGTTGAAATAATAAAATATGAATATATATATATATATATATATAGAACAGAGACATTTAAGTACAATAGTTTAAGTAGCCTTGTTGCTGCTGTGTGCCTTCAAGCATTCCCAACTTGTTATGACCCTATGGTCTTGGCAAGATTTATTCCCTTGTTTTGTTTGTTAGAGGAGGTTTACCATTGTCTTCCCCTGAGGCTGAGACCATGTGGCTTCATGCCTAGTCCTATGTGAAAATATTCAAACCAAACCAAAGAGTTGAGAGAGATTTGAACCATATTTCCCTAACAGTTCCTGTAAAAGCAGGCTTTACTCCTACAAAACCCTGTGGGGATTCATTGTCCCTATGCAACAGAACCAATGAAAGTCAATCAGCCAAATCCTATTTTTGAGGATCAAATCAGGATTCTACATTTTACAATTTTAAAGCAGGCTCCTTGTCTGTATGAAGATTTTTAATTCATTAGAACATTTTTTAAACATAGAAGAGTGTTTATAATATGGAAGTATGTATATGAATATGTATGTAGGATTATAGGATTGTAAGTTTGCATGGTAGTAAGTTTGTATGTTTTATTTTTTAAAAAAGGATTTATGTTTGTGTGTTAATGTGTTTAATAATTTTTTTAAAAAAGAACATTTTTAAAAAGGCAATGTCAATGTCAATATTGTTTGCTCAACAAAATTGACATTGATATTGGTTTCATCTACACTGTAGAAATAATGTAATTTGACACCACCATAAGTGTTGTAGCTCCATTCTATGGAATTCTGGGGTTTGAAGTTTTACAAAGTCTTTAACCTTCTCTGCCAAAGAATTTTAGGATTTCACAATCTTTGAGTTATGATGGAGACAAATACACACACGGTTTCTATCTAAATTAGATTTATGTATTATATTTATGTTCCAATCTATATCACAAGATCTAAGCATCATATACAAATAAAATCAATTTAGAATATTTGAAAACATTATTTTAAAAAACAAAACACCAGCGGAGAATAATTGGATAGTTTAAAACTATATTAGAGATTTGACAGCTGAATATGCTGTCCGAATTTAAAACAGCATGAAAGACTAGTCTCTACTGGCAGGCCTATCTAGTTGGTTTTTAAATTGTCAATTTTAAATGATTAATTTTAAATGTTATGTATGTGTGTGATAAATGGGACCCCAACAATTATCTGAGAACTTCTCCCAGACAACAAAGGGTTAAATGTTGGGGAGGAGGTGCATACTAATGAGAGTTTACATCAAATTCTAATGAAGATTATATCACAGCTGATGAAATGCTAAATGACCAATCAGTTGGGCAGAACTGGGATCTTTAAGATTCTTCTAAGCAAAGGTTTTAAAAAGTCTTTTGTACCATGAGGTTTCAGTCTTTTCTTTCTCTGCCTTTGAGGCTGTTTGCCCTGAGGTAGATGACCAGGAGCTGGTAGTTCTGGGCAATGGAGTCCAGGCTCCCAGCATCCAGAAACATCAAGGACTACAAAGCCTAAGTGAGCTTGTAAGTAAGATTAAGAACATGTATTAGTTAGTGGTGTTGGGTCTTTTGATTATTTAACTGGCTTGGCTGAAATGACTGTATTCTGTAACTTATATTTCTCTGTGCTTGTAGGACAAGGGGTCCTGCATGTAATGATGCCCTTTGCTCTAGAATTCCTTAGTTAGAATAAAGCTTTTCTTTAAAGTACTTTGCCTTTCTCAGACTCCTTTTTCACGTGCCTTTGGCTTAGCTACTTCTTGATAAGTTAGCAAGGAAGAAACTATAAATTCCTTAACAAAGTCCTGGTGTGTTGTTGAGGGGGAAGGATCAGGTAATTCACCAGGTGGTGGCAGCTTGGATAGATGGTCTCAAGGGATCCCATTCAGCTCAGCAGGTGTGGGAAGGGGGACCCAGAAGACCTGCACTAATGATTTCTGTGTGCAAGGGAGCCAGAGCCTACTTGTATCGGGGGCTCTATGCCACAGAAGATCATGACAATGCATTTTATAAGTTAATGTGTGTTTTTAACTGATACTGTGTTTTTAACTGATATTCTGTTGTTTTTTTAATCTATTATTGTTTCCCACCTTGATCCATGGGGAGAGGTAAGTAAAAATGTTGTTGTTGTTGTTGTTACAATAAAAGAAATCAGAACAAATTTTAAAATTGTCAAACTACATACATGTCAGTGGATGGTGGATGATGTGTGTTGCAGTTACCAAACAGCAGAGTTGACAGGAAAAGCTGACATCTTCTCTTGCACGCCTCCAGACTTTTCCTCTGGATCTTGATGATACTGCCTGAGCTCTCCAGCCTTTCCAGCAGTCAGGAAACACACCAGTTGTAGTCTAAGAAAACTATCTTTATTCTACAACTAGAAATATTTACAGCAGTTGTTTATTTACAAAACAAAAGCTAGCAACACACCACACAGCGGATTGTGACCAAAACCTTCCAAACTCCCTCTCTCTCTCTACACACATGGACAAAGTATTTTGTTGTTCCTCCAAGCTACCACCCACTGGGTGTGTACATTATAGTTGATTGGCTGAGTCCCACTTTCCCAGATCTCCAGCCCAACCCATGTTGCTGACGTCCTTGTCCATGTGACAAGCCATGCTTACGTAGTGTGTTTTGGTTAGGATGTGTCCTTTTCCCAAAACACACTAGTGTTTTCTTCTTTCCGGTTCCGTTGTTATTATCTGGTGTGACACCTGTTGTTTGTCTGCCCCAAACATGTTTTTCCAAACTCTTCCCACAGGAAAATTGGCCCATAGATCTTTTACATTTCTAGTCTGACTGTATGTCCCATCAAGCATTTCTCTGACAGATTTGGACAGAAGCTTTATAACCCAAATACATTGATTTTTTTTTAAAAAAAAGTTTTAACTTTGTGCTGGATTAAAGCCCATGTTGGCAACAATCAAGCCTTCAAGAGTTTTTTCCCCCACATCTGGAAACAGCAGTGCCACAGCAGATGAGGTTTTCTATTCTATTGACACCATTCTATGGTGTCAGAGAAGGATCTTTCAGCAGTCCTCAGTCCCTTGACAGACATATAAGGGTAAAGGTACACCTTCAAATATTGTGTTCCCAGGCACAAAATATGTCAAATTTAAATCTTTTTCAACTAAAATTTCATTTGGTAAACTTACCCATTACACTGATAAAGGCTTCAACACTTACCTTGGAACTCAATAAGATTTACATAGATCTGTATAAGCTTTCACTGTTAAAGTTTGCAGCAGTAATCCACAATATGCATTATTTTGGTAAGGAAAATTGTTTTGTTTTTTTAAAGTCTGCAGACTAGGCAATCCTCTAATGTCAACACATCAGTTTAATAGTATTTGTTATATAAATGCTACACTTGAAGAAGAAGTCTAACACAGCAGATAATAGTATGGATAACTTCTGGAGAGAGTAACAAGCAAATGGATGCCTGTGTGGAATACATTTTACATTCACATCAATGCTCCAAGTGCATAATCAAGTGCTGTATGTAGCTAAATGAGTCTGTTGTCCTGCAGTAGTGAATATCTCCATCCATCCTAAGAGTTAATGAGGAATAAATGACTTATTATCAATGAATGACAGTTATCTAAATAGCTGTGCCACAAAAACATAATATTAAAGTGTGGAGCTAAAATAGATCTTAAATGATAATGAACTTACTCAGTTTATTAATTATTTTAAAAGCCTTTAGCAAGGTTTACTGCTTTGGGATGAATTTCAGCACTCTGCTCATTCAAGCACTCTTGTCCATTTGCAACATGAGTTAGCGAGTACCTCCATAAAAATTAATTTCACTAGTTTGGAATGGAAGTGTTCTAACCAAATGTGCAGCAACTGTCAAATTCTATTTGGCTAAGAGGCTCCACTCACTTCAACAATAGATTTCCAGAAGGATAGGCATTAGAGAATCTCTGTTTTTAACACAGAAGAGAGAGGAATCAATGAACACATGCTCTGCTTGCAAAAGATCCGAGATTTCAATCATGAGTGAAGAACACCTCATGTAACTGGATACAGATTAACTTATCCAGGATGATGGAAATGGACAGCCTTAAGGATTTTTTTTTAGCTCTCTCAGTGTTGTTGGACTCTGTGGTGAACTCCTGGGACTTGCCAGCTAATGACAAAGATGAGTATAGGATGATCAAAGATGTGGCTGTTGGTGATACCAAAGCAGGTCACTGTCAACCCAGCTGCAGGGTCAAAGAGCATAGCTGGCTGAATGAGCAAAGTGGAAGTGTGTCTGCCTCACTAGAATGAAAATGAGACTGATTAGGTGAGTTTCAGAGCAAGATCAGTAGGAGATGGAGATGTTAGGAGATGGAGCATATTGGCTGTAAGAGCTGGCTGCCAGCAAAGCCTCTTGAGAAAGCCAGGGAATGACAAGAGGGATGAGCCACAGCTGCAGCCAAATCAACCAGGATAGGGATGGAATGTTTGCCGAATCCCCAAGAAGTAATTTGGTGATTAGTTAAGAGAGTTTCTTTCTCCATCACAAGCAGAAATATTCACAGAAACATTTATGGGAAGCAGAGCAGGCAACATGGAGATCTACTACTGGACACATCTGGCCCAAGTTACCTCTGGAGAAGCAAGGAACTGAGAGCCCAGGGCTATCCAACATAAAGTATCTTTCCCAGATTTGCCCCAGAAACTCTAATCTAGTCATAACTAGGGGTAGATTTATACAGCAGCAATAATGCAGTTTGACACCACTGTAACTGTCATGGCTGTATCCTACAATATGCTGGGATTTGTAGTTTTGTGAGGCACCAGCACTCTTTGTCAAAGAAGGCTAAATAACTTGTAAAACTACATATCCCAGGATCCTGGAGGATGTAGCTACAACTGTTAAAGTGGTGTCAAACTGCATTATTTCTACAGTGTAGCTGGACCCTAGTTCGAGTAATGGTGAGAGATTATGGAAATAGTAGTTTATCAAAATCTAGAAGATAAAAGACAATACCAGTAAGAGTAATCTCATGCTCTGGTTCAAGATGTCACATGTGTGACATATACTATCAAAATTAACATTGTGGCAAAGTGCCTTTAGAAGTTGGCTAGTTTGGGATGAAGGTCAGCTTGATAGCTGGTTGCCAGACAAAAATCAACGCAGAAGGAGTGAAACCCAGGTGTGTTTGATGGGCGGAACCTCTTGGTAAGAAGGGAAACTTAAAATGCAGAGTTCAGTTGTGTCATTTGGGCTGCTCTAGTCTAGTCAGCGTCTGGTTGGAGGTTCTACTAAGAGTGGTTAAAATGTTTGATTATAATGTAACCATAGTAAACTTGAAGCTAACTCACATAAGATACTTTATTTCTATACATTTCTCATTAAATAATTACTATTTGTTTTACAAGGGTTGACTCTGCATGAAGTGATTACTATAAAGAAGAACATAAATGTTACCTAAAATATTGAGACTGATTTGTAGAGACACTTGGGACCCTAGTCTTTATAAGTTTAAGAAGAGTGTTAAAAGGTCAAAGGTAGGGGCATCGCTATGGTGGTGTGGGGAGTGCAGATCACACTAGGTGACACCCTAAGGGGTGTGTGTGACAGGATTGCTCCTCAAACCTCTGCCTTTGGGCAGAAACAGGGGAAAGGTGGCATTTCCCTGTGTCCCTTTAAAATGCTGGAAAAGATGGTTGATTGGGGTGAAGCTCAGTGAGAGGAGGAAGGAGTGGCCCCAGGTTTTTTAAAAAATAAAATTTAAAATTTTCTTTCTTTTAAAAAAATTATATATATATATATATATATATATATATATATATATAATTTTTAAATTCTCTTAAAAACACCACATCTTACCAAATTTTCACTTTAACTACATGAAACTATGTACATGTAAATACATTTAGGTTGTGTGTATGATATTGTAATTTAAAGTTATAATTTTAATTTTGCAAGTTGCTTATGTCACAACCATTGCCATTACATACAGTGATATAAAGGAATTAAAATGTATGAGTAACATTACTAGAAAAAAAGCATTACTAAGGATCCTGCATGGTGTAGTATTGGAGGAGGTCATGTGGAGGGTAACACCATGAGTCACCACACCAGGTGATGGCAACCCTAGTGACACTACTGGGTAAAAACAGGGCAAGTGTTAGTGATGTTGGCCTTCTGTGTGGGAAAGTAAAAATAACCTAGGTATTTAAGAAGGCCCTGTGACAAACTTATCTAAGGACATGAATACATTGAAAGGAGAAGACTACTCTCACACACATTGCAAACAGAATCTATGCATTCCAGATTTGTTTTCATTGTTGGTTAATTGTGTGAATAGAATAGACCAAGACTGATCAGGTAGTCCAGGGGTAGGCAACCTTTCCCAACAGCTCCCAGAAGCCTCAGCCATGTTGGCCAATAGTCCCATGTTGGCCAATAGCTTCTGGGATTCTGGGAGTTGAAGTCCCTTGGCCCTTAAAGGGGAAAGGTTGCCTACCCCTGCTTTAGCTCATCATTCACCATTTGATTCAAAGGATCTCTTCTATCTGAGACTAATGAAGAAGATGCCAGCTAGGATCCATTTAAATAACCTTGTTTCAAAATCTATATTTCTACAGGGATTATATAATAAAATAATGTTCTGAGGACCTCTAGCCTGTTTAATTCCAAATAAAATTGGCTTGAAAATTTGTAGAGACAATGATACTACCACTACAGCAAAGAAAGGAGAAGAAACTCAGGCTGAAATTGTCAGATAGTTTTGTTAGGATATGGATGGGTTATACAGTCAAATATGAAATGTAGAGATGTGTGTGTGGAATTTTCCTCATGAGAACAACATCTAGAGAAACAAAGTGAATCTAACACCAGATGGCTACACAGACATAAACATGTACTTTCCCAAAGGTACAACTCATGGACACAGACTTTGTTATGAGAAAGGCTTGATAACAATATGTAAACATCGTTAGGCTGAGAAAATAGTCACGTGGTGGATGATGGACAACAAGAGGCTAGGTTAATATACATCATACACGCATTATCCAATTAACATAAGGTTAACACCTAGAAGGTGGAGTATGGGAAGGGCCTAGAGCAGGGGTAGGCAACCTTTCCCCTTTAAGGGCCAAGGGACTTCAGCTCCCAGAAGCCTCAGCCATGTTGGCCAATAGTCCCATGTTGGCCAATAGCTCCTGGGATTCTGGGAGTTGAAGTCCCTTGGCCCTTAAAGGGGAAAGGTTGCCTACCCCTGGCCTAGAGAATCCTCTGTCTAGAGCAGGGACAGGCAACCTTTTTGAGACCTGGGCCAGTCTCAAAAAGGTTGCTGCTCGGCTGGGCCAAGGGGGGGGGGGGGAATGGGTACACCCTCCTCCTGCGCGCGCGACCCTCTGCACACGCTGCCGGCGCGGCCACTACCGCGGCCGCCACCGTAGCGCTCACCGCCACAGCTGCCATGGCGCATGCGCGGGCGCCATTTTGGAAGCCAAAATGGCGGCCGCGACAAGCGCGCCCGAAAACGCTCCCCGGCAGCGGTGCGCGGCAGCGGGGGTGGCGCGCGGTGGCAGCGACGGCGGCAGCCTTCGGACGGGGCCGGTAAGTCTGGGGCCCGGGGCCTTAACCGGCCCCCGGGCCGTAGGTTGCCGGTCCCTGGTCTAGAGAATGTTTAGTTCAAGATGTGAGTGTGTGTCTGGCAGTGGTTTTAACTGCAACAAGTAGAGATCCTAAACTTTTGGGATTGTTAAAGATGTAATCTTTCATGGCTGAACTGGACAAGTTCATCACAATGGATTTTACTTAGTTATCTTATTTTCCTTTATATGCATTAATAAACTATCCTTTTGGACTTTACAATGTGTCTTCTTGACTGAGGAAGACAGGATCCTGAAGAAGGGAAGCTGAGCCAGTTGATGGTAAGAGATACAAAGTGGCTGTGGATCACAGCAGCCAGCTTGTCCTGCAGATTCTGCTGGGTGACATAGAGCATCACTGCAACACCCATCATCCATACACTGACAAGTTTTTGCTAGTAACTCCTGGAAACTGGTGGCTCCTGTTAGCTGAGAGGGGTGTGTATGTGGAGCTGTGAAATCTATAGGCATATAGATTATAATTATAGGCATATGTTGTATGTCAGTTCTACCTATAGTGGACCCACTGAAATGGACTTGATTTGTTAGTCACAGGCTGCATCTGCACTGCAGAAATAATGCAGTTTGATTTCATTTTAACTGCCATGGTTCCTTGCTATAACATTCTAGGGACTTGTAATTTTGTGAGATATTTAGCCTTTTCCGTCAGATAGCTGTGATGTCACAGCAAACTACAACTCCCAGGATTCCATAGTACTGAGCAATGGCAATTAAATTGGAGTCAAAATGCATTATTTCTGCTGGGCATATGCTGCCACTGTTAGCTTAAACTCAACTGATTTCAATAGGACTAATCAAATTAGGACTAACATCTGTTGCAGCCCCATGTCCCACCTTCATACATTAAACTAATTCTGTAAAAGTCAAAGCCATAAGGTTAAAGCTCAGTAATAGTTTAACCTAAGTGAAATATATATTTTTAAAACTCCTATTATAGAATATGAGTTGTTAGTTTTCCCCCCCACATTTCCTAAGAAAAATGAGCAGGGAACAAGATGGAAGAATGCTGACCAGTTTGTAAATGGGAACAGTTACTTACAGAGCTTCCAATACAATATGTTTTGTGTCCTTTGAAGTACCACATTAAGCTGCCATGAATATCAGAATTATTTTGTGTAGATGTTTACAATGAAAATTGAATCCACTTTAATGCAAACCCTCCCCATATTTCCTCTTGTATAAAGGCTCTCTCTCTACACTAATGTCCATTAGAATGAAAGGATACCCTATTCTGCTAGTTAGGGAGAATGTCTCAGTCAAAGCAATCTGCAAACACAGCAGCACTTTGACTCTAACCTGAAAGTAATTTTCAATGGATGTTACAGTATCTCACATAAAAATTGATTTAAGTGTAAAAGCATACTTGCTTTTATATTCCCTTAAGTAGCTGAAGCAGTATTCCAAGTTGGTGTGCTCTCTCTCCATTTCTATTTCTCTGAGACAGGCTATAGTAGGGGTTTTCAATCCTCCTATCTTCAAAAGTCGGCTTACTGTTGAACATAAAGAAAACAAACAAATAAAAAAAGACCACAGAGAACTTACACACATTCAAACTAGACAATGAGGAAATAGAAATAGTAAAAGAGTTCCCATATCTGGGATCAAACATTGATCAGAACAGGGACTGCAGCCAGGAAACCAGAAGAAAATTAAGAATGGGGAGTTGGCTATGAAAGAACTAGAACAGATCCTAAAATGCAAAGACATATAACTCAGCACAAAAGTCAGAATCATACAAGCCATCGTATTCCCTATTGCCATATATGGATGTGAGAGCTAGACAGTCAAGAAAGAAGATAGAAGGAAAATCAACACATTTGAGATGTGGTGCTGAAGAAGAATGCTGAGGATTCCATGGATAGCCAAAAGGAGAAACAAATGAGTCCTAGAGCAGATCAAGTCAGAAATATTCTGAGACATTGAGCCTTCTCTGTCAGAGAGCTCTGGTGCCACAATAAAATACAGTTCCCATGATTCCCTAACCCTAACCCTTAAAGTGGACTTGATTTGCGCTATTTCTAGCAGTCTGCAAAGGCCCAATGTCAGGAAAAGTGGAGGGAAGTAGAAAGAGAGGAAGGCCACATGCTAGATGGATGGACTTTATCAAAGAGACCATCATTATGAGTTTGCAGGATCTGGGCAGAGCAGTAGAGGACAGAGGGGCCTGGAGATGTCTCATCCATAGGGTCACCATAGGTTGAGATTGATGTGAAGGCAGTTAACAACAACAAAACTTCACGACCCTGTCCAGAATAGTTTGTGGGTTGATGAGTCTCTGAATTCAGGTTAGTCCTACGATTAGGCAGTGAGGCAGTCACCTTTAGAAAGCAGATTTGTGCTGTCACAAAAGGGCAGCAAATTGTTAGTTACTGACTTTGTAGTTTTATTGCTAGGAAGGGAGAGATGGTCTTATAGAACTTGGTGTTTCATATGCCAACATGACTTGGCTGGGTTTGACTACTATACACCTTGAGTTGAATGAGTGAGGAATATCATTTATTGTTCTGTCTCTGATAGCTAAATGTCCTGGGCTACCTGAGCCTGAATTATCTGCCTAATAACCCAGGAAAATGAAGACTATTTGGAGATACAGGATTTTGGTGTTGTTTTTTTCTTGAGGGATAGGCACAGAAGGATATGTTGGGAGAAAACATTTCCCATCCCTGAAAAAATTACCCCTCATCCTTCTGCATTGTCCCCATGGAACAGGAGGTACATATGTTACAAAAGGAGGCGGGATCGCTGTTTAATAGCTATCCCGCCTTCAGTTTCTTCTGTTGCCCAGGGTGGTTTGGAGAGCAGACCAACCATTCCACAAAACCTCACTCTGCTCCTCTGCAATGCCAGGTCGGTGAAGAATAAGACTGATATCATCCAGGATCTTCTCCTGGATGAGAACGCCGACCTGGCTTGCTTTACAGAGACCTGGCTGGGGGAGGACAGTACCGCCATATGGGTGCAGGCCCTCCCAGCTGGGTACTCTGTCAGTGAGCAGGTGAGGGGAAGTGGAGTGGCTCTGATTTATAAAAACACCTTGACCTTGACCAGGATACCTATTCGACACACGACCTACATCGAGTGTGTGTACCTCAGCCTGAAGGCCAGGGATAGTTTAGGGATTCTGCTAGTCTACCGGCCACCCCGTTGTCTAGCAGACTCCCTATCCGAGCTGACACAGCTGGTCTCTGAGCTGTTGTTGGAGACTCCCAGGCTTCTTCTTCTGGGGGACTTCAACATTCCGCTCGAGACCAGTTTAACTGGTGCGGCTCGGGAGTTCATGGATACCATGACAAACATGGGCCTATCCCAATTGGTCAATGGACCCACACATTGTGTAGGTCACACACTTGATGCGGTGTTCTGTACCGAACAGGCATATCCGTGGGCGGAGATGGTTAGCACCCCTGCATTGTCATGGACGGATCATTTCCTGGTCAAGATGAATGTCAGAGCCAAGATCTGCCCTCCCGGGGGTGGCGGACCTATTCGAATGGTCCGCCCTCGAAGGCTAATGGAGCCTACTGGATTCCAGAAAGCCTTGGAGGGTTTAATGGTTGGGAATGCCGGTGATCCTGTCGAAGCCCTGGTTAATACATGGAATAGTGATCTTACCAGGGCCATAGACACGATCTCTCCCAAGCGTCCTTGCCATTTCGCTTCGAACCATAAGCCGTGGTACACCTCTGAGCTTAGGAAAATGAAGCGATTTGGACAATGACTAGAGCGCATATGGCGGAAAACTCGACTCTGATCAGACAGAACTCGCCATAGGAACTTTCTTTGGTCCTATCGGGAGGCAATACGTGCAGCGCAGAGAGGTTTCTCCTCTGCACGTATTGTGTCTGCAGAGTCCCATCCGGCAGAGCTGTTTAAGGTGGTGAGGGAGATGACGCAGGTACCCTCTGCGCCAAATCCCTTGCTAAACCCGACAACAGCCTGCTGTGACGCGTTTAACAACTTATTTGCAGAGAAAATCTCTCAGATCAGAGCCGACTTAGACGCCACTATTGGTTCAGAGTCTATAGGCGAGGTGTCCACCAACTCCGCCGATGTAGTTATACTGGATCAGTGGCAATCTGTGAGTACCAAGGACGTGGACAAGCTGCTTGGTAAGGTGAGGAAGACAACTTGCCCTCTCAACCCTTGCCCATCATGGCTGGCCATCCGGGGGGGGGGGATGCATTGGTGAGATTCCTCACGGAAATCATCAATGCGTCCTTCAGGGAAGGACATGTTCCATCATGCTTAAAGGAAGCGGTAGTTAGGCCGCTTCTAAAAAAGCCTTCCCTGGACCCCCTGGATATGAAGAACTATAGGCCTGTTTCATTGCTGCCATTTTTGAGCAAGGTGATCGAGAGGGCTGTTGCTCTTCAACTCCAGGCAGTCTTGGATGAAACCGATTATCTAGACCCATTTCAAACTGGCTTTAGGACAGGCTTTGGGGTTGAGACTGCCATGGTTGCCTTGACCGATGATCTGCGTCTGAGCATCGACAGGGGTAGCGTGACCCTGTTGGTGCTCTTAGACCTCTCAGCGGCTTTTGATACAATAGACCACGGCATCCTCTTGGACCGCCTGGGAGGGTTAGGTATCGGAGGCACTCCTTTGCAGTGGTTCCGGTCCTTCCTATCGGGTCGGTCTCAGAGGGTGCTGCTCGGGGACTGTAGCTCCAGTAAGAGGGATCTCACTTGTGGGGTCCCTCAGGGAGCTATTTTGTCCCCGATGTTGTTTAACATCTATATGAAGCCGCTGGGTGAGATTATACGGAGTTATGGTGCTGGGTGTTATCAGTACGCTGATGACACCCAAATCTATTTCTCCATATCTCGTTCGTAGGTCTCGAATTCCAATGGCATCTCCTCTCTCAATGAATGTCTTGGGGCGGTAATGGGCTGGATGAGGAAAAACAGATTGAAGCTGAATCCAGACAAGACGGAGGTGCTCACAGTAGCGGCCCCGAAACCAGGAATTGGGTTGCAACCTCCAGTCCTGGATGGGGTCATGCTCTCCTCCAGTGACTGTGTTCGCAGCTCGGGGGTGCTCCTTGACTCGTCACTCCTGATGACTAATCAGGTTAATGCGACAGTCAGGAGCGCCTGTTATCAGCTTCGGCTGATACGCCAGCTGCGCCCGTTTTTGGAAGTAAGGGATCTCGAAACTGTGGTACACGCGTTGGTAACCTCACGCCTCGACTTCTGTAATGCGCTCTACATGGGGCTACCCTCGTGCTTGGTTCAGAAACTGCAATTGGTTCAAAATATGGTGGCCAGATTAATATCTGGAACATCTAGGGGGGACCATATTACCCCGGTATTAAGGTCCCTCCACTGGCTGCCTATTAGTTTCCGAACCCAGTACAAGGTGTTGGTAATTACCTTTAAAGCCCTAAATGGTTTGGGTCCAGGCTATCTTAAGGACCGCCTCCTCCCGTATAATCCCCCCTGCACCCTCCGGTCCTCTGGGAGGAATTTGTTACAGCTTCAAAAAATGAGGCTGGTGACGACCTCCCACAGGGCTTTTTCGGTAGTCGCCCCTAAACTGTGGAATGGCCTGCCGGAGGAGATCCGCCAATTGTCATCACTTGACAGTTTCAAGAAAGCTGTCAAGACGGATCTCTTCCGGCAGGCCTTCCCAGATTAATTTACCACCTCTGGCTCCAGAATCTCCCTCTGAGATGTTCCCCTTCTGTGACCAGGTTCTCTTATGAGCCAGAAATTATACAGCCGCCAGCTTTTTCTTTTTCTTATGTATTCTTTCTGCTTTTATATGGAGGAATCTACCTCTTTTATATTTTATTTTAATTTCTAATTGGTTTAATAATTTTTTAAGGGGGGGAGGGGGAGGAAATTGTTCTTAATTCCTTATGTATTGATTTTATGATGTAAGCTGCCCCGATTGCGCTCAGAGGGGTGGGGTATCAAATAAAAATTATTATTATTATTATTATTATTATTATTATTATGATGATGATGAAAGGAATATGCAAAGATCTCAGTGTTTGTACTGAAGCTTCAAGGCAATAACCACCCATCTGGTTCCTTTTGATTGCGGGGAGGGGGATGGCTCATAACCATTTTTTGTTGCAACATAAGTACTTTGGCAAGAATTCAGAAACTGGTCAGCTAATTATATCTCAGACCCTTTAGATACTTTTCAGTTATATCTTGGACCCCTTCAATAATATTACTACAATTCCACTGTAACTCTCATCCTGTATAATTCTGAGACAGAGATTTCCAATTTAGGGAGGGGTATTTTGTATTCCCAGTCAGACAGCTCTGGTGCTTCATCAAACTACAAAGCCAAGGATTCCATAGGATGTTGCCATGACAGCAGAATATAGTGTGGCAATTGTGTAGTGTGGAAGGGCCCCATCCCCACCCCATCTGTGGAATTTGTGGATTTCATGGGCTCACTAAGGAGCTCTGCCTATCCCTTCACCTAGATGTGAAGTACACTGGCAGCCCTAGGATAGGCAGTAGCCTTGTAGCCAGAAGCTTTACAAATCTCTACATGTGGGTGAGGGAGTGGCGGGCAGTCAGTAAGGATCTGTGCCCCAGAACATCTCATTCATAGAATTGCCAGAGTGAATATTGAATAGGGCTCCTGTACCTTTAATAGTTATGTAGAAGAGGATATTTCAGCATGTATTACTTGTTACTCGGTTGTGTGACAGGCAACACGTGCTGAAAATCCCTCTTTTATCCAACTATTAAAAGTATGCAGTGGCTCAAGTGGTTAAGATGTTTCCTCCGTTGATTGCAAGATTGGCAGGTTAGCAGTTGAGGCCCAGGTGCTGCATGATGGGGTGAGCTTCTGTCACTAGTCCCAGCTTCTGCCAATCTAGCAGTTTGAGAGCATGCAAATGCAAGTAGATAGATAGGTATCACTTTGGTGGGAAGGTAAACAGCCACATGATCACAGAGTAGTCTCTGATAATGTTGGCTCTTCAGCTTAGTAGTGGAGATGAGCACACCCCCCCCCCATGGTTGGACACGACTTCACAATCTCGTCAATGGGGAATACCTTTACTTTTAAAAGTATAGAATCCCTTTCCAGTTTTCAGTCTGACAACTCTAGGATGTGATAAACAAATAAATGGCAAATACATTTAATGCTGTGAATTCTGAAACAACAAAATAAACACAGAAGCAACATGAAAAGAAAACAAGGGAAGGCAGATTGCCTTGTGAAAAACAAAAACCTGGACAAGTCAGGCCAGTCAGCCAGTAGGTAAAGTGACTGTTTTGTAATGCAACAGGGAGATGGTTGAGAATGCTAGAAAATCATGGAATGACCACACTCATGTGGCTTCTGGGATGTTTGAGGTAGGTAATTGTTGGTGGTAAAAGCCTGCATTGCCCCTGCAGCAGATATTGTAGGGTTGCCACCATGCCTCCCACTCCTTGATTTTTTTAAATAAAAAGGAAATCCCCACAGTGCCTCCCAAGGAGGAGGAGAGGCAATTCTACCACAATTTGGCTTTCTCTGAAAGTGCATCTAATTGGCCATAATACTCTGGAGTGCTCCTGGGATATTCTGGCCCTGAAGGTCCCTCAAATTTCTCCATTAACTGGGAACTTTAGAGTGATGCCAGGTGGCTGTCTACACACAAATATCCCGTTGTGCTGACTGCTAGCATTGCCAGCATGGTTTACTCCTTCTGAGATCAAAAACAAGGCACCCAGCATCAATCATATGCTAGACACCACATTGTGATTGTATAGGGAGTGAATCGTGCTGCTGCTAGTGGCAGCTGCTGGTACAGAGAAATGCTGTATAAACAGCCACCTGGCATTGCTCTAGAGTGTTCCAGGTTTTCTTGCAAGATCAAGAGCAAAATATAGGTGTTTTTAAAATTCACTTTAATGCAGGAATGGCCCAGATTTTTTTAGAAAAGTGCCTTTCCCACATGAAGAAAGTTCACATTTAATTCAGGTCTTTGATTCTGTGTTGTGAAGACAGTGTGACACATGGACAGGGGTACCTGGTTCATTTGGCTTATGTAGACATGGCCTGGGTTGTTCAAGGTCAGAGAGAGCTTTTTTAAAAAAATGACATGGAAGTCAACTTTTAGATCACTTCCTCTTGGAAAAAGAAAGGTATCCCTTGGCCTTAGAATAGACTAGGTGGTGGGGGACGTCAAAATTGCCCAACACAGGCCCAGGGGGATGTTGGGTGCATTTCAGGCATTTGAAAAAGCATGCAGCCCATGGGCCAGACTTTCCCCAGACTTGTTATAGATTTTTGGGAAGAATTTTGTTTTTTTTAAAAAAATATATAGAGGAATGCCAAGTCAGTTTATTTGACAGTAAGCCTTTCTGCATTCTATGGGACTTATTCTACTACTTATTAAAGTGAATTTAGGGACTTATTTTACTTCACATTATACTGAATTTAGGAAGCCAGGAAACTGTCTTATGCTATTAGTTCATTTAGTCATCTGTTAGAAATATTTGCAGGAATAATCTCTTTAAGGTTTCCAGCCCTACTTGAAAATATTGGGGACTGAACACAGATTCTAAGTTTTATGTGTATCATAACTGTGGTTCCCAACCTAGGTTTTCCAGATTTCATCCATCCATCCATTTTATCTCACCATAACTTCTAGAATTCCTTGTCAGTATGCCCAATAGTCAGAAATTCTGGGAGTTATAGTCCAACAACATCTGGG
Organism: Phrynosoma blainvillii; assembly: GCA_026167975.1. Lineage (NCBI taxonomy): Eukaryota > Metazoa > Chordata > Lepidosauria > Squamata > Phrynosomatidae > Phrynosoma > Phrynosoma blainvillii. Next base: position 121,169,769 of record JANUYF010000004.1, read on the forward strand.
TCCTGCCACTTGTGAACAACAGTATAAATGAATAAATGCAAAAAGCGTGGGATGAGTCCTTCCTGAATCTTCGTTTGCGAAGAAAAGCCAGAGAGAGAGAGAGAGAGAGATACAGAGAGAGAGAGGGAGAGGGAGAGGGAGAGAGAGAGAGGCACACAAATGTTTCCAGGCTCATTTCCTGGACTCATGCACCCATATAGGATTGTAAGTCTAAAACTCTGGAGAACTACCACCAATTGCTGCAGAGCTTGGTTTCAGTCAATATTTTTCTATATTCTATATTCTCTTTTAGTTCACAGCAATATATATAGGAATATATGTGGGGGGACAGTGTCCTTTCATGGTAAAAAACAAAACAAAAAACTTGATGCTGAAGCAGCAGCAAATTAGAGAAACAATGGCAGTGAACAGATATGAAAAAATTGCTAAGGCAATTTTGTTTTCAGAGAGAGATGGAGTTCTTTTTCAACCCTTTGAAGTAGTGAGTTTTCACACTGAAAATGGAACGTCACAAAAATTAGATACAGCACTGGTTGATACTTATTTCATCTCACACAGCACTATCCAAGCTTGAACAGACTCATCATTGCTCCACATTACTCTCTTTACCCAACATTTTCCTGAGATTTTGCATTGGCAAAAGAAATCATGCTGGGGCAGCTTTCTTTCAGGGTTGCTATCCACCATTATTGTTCTTCTCTGAAGACTCACTGACCACAGGCAACCAAATCCTTCTGTGTCAGGAGTAAGACAAGTCCACTCTGAGTTTGGCAGAGCACCAAATCTCTCTGAAAGAAAATGCTAAATGTTTCACAAAACTACAAATCCCAGAATTCCCTAGCATTGAGCCATAGCAATATTAAGTACATTACTGTTTCACTTATCAGTGAAATAGCATTCCCTAAGTGATTTACAATATGTAAGCTAATTGCCCCCAACAAGCTGGGTGCTCACTTTACTGACCTACAAAAGGATGGAGGGCTGAGTGGAACCTGGAGCCCTGCAGGGTCAAACTCACAACCTTGTGGCTGTGAGTGGCTGCAGTACCAGCATTTAGCCACTGTGCCACCAGGGCTCCTGCACCATGATAAAAGTGGTGTGAAATTGCTTTATTTCTGCAGTGTGGCAGCAGCCATGGAAACTACCACCTTGAGAAAGAGTACAGGTTCCATCATTAGGAAGAATGAGGTAGCTTTCTCTGGTGCCAAAAAACTTGGCCAGCCTTGGTTAGTATACACTTTGATCTGTGAAAGATATGTGATTGTCATTTCCTTCATTTCCTATTCATCTTGGAAAGCAAGACCTTCCTTCTGATCTTCCTGTTGGCAAGCTTCCTATCAGTCCACTAGACCTGAACATTTATGATGCTTTGTAGCTAACAGGTAGACCAGCTCCTGTCTTAGTGAGCTTACAATTTAGGGAAAGACTATACAATTATGTCTGCAATTAATTATTGGTACCACAGCCAGGCTTTCACCAAAGCAATAGATGTATATATGGGGAATTATAATTCGCTCAAATGGAACTAGCTGTGTTAATTAGGAACCTTTTTGCCAGTGTATATCAGGTTAGAAGATATACAGAAGTCCAGAGGCAACTCCAAGTTACAAGTTTTATTTAAAAGAGAAAAATCCACATGCGCGCGCACACACACACTAGGAACAGGGAACAAAGAGTTAAGTTGGAATAGCAAAGGCTTTAAAAGGTAAATATATGATCTGAATGTGATGGCTATTTCTTCTTCTGATGTTAATATGGACAATAGAGACTCATTTGCTCTCTTGATAGAGAAAGGATGAGGAGCATCTTGGGCAGCACTTCTGCCTGGGAATAAACTGAATAAACAGATAAAGGAAAAGCTCTCATATTTAAAGGAATTCGGAACCCTGGACAAAAGTGATCAGGGCTTGCATGGCCCAGATCAAATAGGCCTTTGATGTGTATAAATGTGCTTTGATGTCAGTTTTCCAAGGAAGGAGTTGTAAAGTAGATCTGTTTCTGAGACAGGATGGCCAGATGAATCTGTTAAAGGCATTTGTTTTATTACCTCTTCTTGATGTGTGGGAAACATCTCCTGAGGGCAACTCCAGGAGCATGCCTACATGTCTTTCACATCTTAAGATAATGGAGGCTCGAGTCATACCAGGGAATGTCCACCTTATCACTTAATATCAAGAGGGGTCTTTTATTCCAGTATCTAAGGGATGTAATATTATAGGCTTAATTACAGTAAGGCACAAGAAGGTTCAGTCCAGAGGCATCAGGTATTGCCCATTCTTGATATTTACCCAATGTTATTTTGATCATTGCCAATTCACAGGGTATAATTGTAGCTTTGTTTAACACTATGCAAGATTAATCAACCTATTTGATTTATGATTTACTCTGCATAGGTTAGGCACAATTACTGTCTGGCTTTGCTGAGGCCATGGATCTGGAGACACAGCTTTTATGGTGAACCAATTTAAACTTCCTCTTCATATCCAGCTGTCAGCTATAATCAATCAAGGCAGCCTTTTAAAAGCAATGCATGTGAAAGAATTCACATGCACCTTTAATTCTGAAACTCTTTCAAGAAGCCATATGAGAAGTGTAAATGTGTTCAGTGAACCTCAAAATGTGGTGTGAAGCAAGCCATGGTTTTTAACAGCGTAAAAACCCTCCATTTTTAACCACTGTGAAACACTGTACCTCCACTGTTTATACATACACAGAATATATTTCAAAAGCTTTTCTACTTTCATGTTCTGGCATATCCTTAAATCTTCTAGGAGGCAGGGATTCTCCTCAGTGCTTCACAAAACTAGTAAAAGAATTAGCATCCTTACATTGATTTCCTGTTAGAAATCACTCCCGATGACAGGACAATTCTGTCAATATGTATTTCATTTTCCTGACCCTCACATTTGATTCATTTAGAACTTGAAGAATTTTATAAGGTTTTTCCCCCCTATGTCACATGAGAAATCATGTGTGTTTTTCTGTACCTTTCTCCTTATATGTGCACTTTAATACATCCAAAAAGTGCACGCCACAAAAAGTGTGTGGAGGTGTGTGTGTGCATGTACATTTTCATAGGTTAATATGTTTTTAAAGTCCCCCCCCCAAAAAAAGTACTGGAGTTTACAAAGTATTGTGTAAATTTATGCAAAGTGGTTAACATTGTGTGGAGTCTGATTACTCTGAAGAGCACTGATAAATTTTGTTTCCCTGAACTTAAAATGTGCTCCACTCCTAACAGTCAAAATGGCACATTACTTTTAGAGCTTCAAAATGTGTCTAAGACAGCCAGTGTGGTGTATGTGTTGATGTGTTGGATTAGAACACTGGGAGACCAGGGCTCAAAACCCCTCTGAACACATTCTGCCAAGAAAATCCTGTAATAAGTTCATCTTAGGGTAATCAGAAATCAGAAATAACTTGAAGGAACAGAAAAACAAAACAAATGGGTCAAAGGAAGGGACACTCCTCTCACAATCCATGTGTATTTGTCTGTGTTTAAATGCAGAGCTATACTGACATCTCTTCTAAACCCAGAATCTGAAGCAGATATCTTTTAATCTTGAATCAGTGTCAAATGATGTCCAAGCTGCAGGTTACCTGAATTCTGTGGAAGCATATATCTGTGTAGTCTTTTTATTCTCCTATAGTTTCATGCATTATTGTTCTTGTAACAGTACCCTGTAAGAGATCACACTGTGAACATAATGATGTCAAAATGTCAGTGATCAGACTTAACTGTGGGACAACACAACTGAGGGCAAATATACTCAAGTTCCAGTGAAGGCAATGTTTTCTGTATCGTGTTCTTGCTGTAGATGGGCAGAGACAAAGAATGTATGTTGGATGGAGGAGAAAGTATAATGTAGCTTCCAAAGGGGCCACTGCTTTTTCCTCCTAATTGAGATGGGCACACTTCATAGTGCCAGAATAACCACTGCACAGCTGCTTTTTAAAAAAATGATCTATCTATCTATCTATCTATCTATATTAAAAAGAGACAGGAAATTTGCATTGTTGCTGCAGATGCTACCCACAAATCACAGGGTTTCACTTTCCTAAAATAAATTGCCCATTCACTACTCCATATAGAGGGGAGAATATTAGAGTCACTTTTTGTTTTAGTCCTTGTTCTTCCTGTGGAATTTGAGACCCATATGTTCAAGCTGCCATTGCCTTTACCAGGGCAAGATCATTATTTTTACCTTAGACTGTATAGAATTCTGAGCAATGGACCACCAAAGATGCCTTATAAAATAGATTAATTGGAATTTTACATAACAGGGTAGAAAGGAAAGAAAGTTACTTCTCAGCTTTTTTAGATTTTTGATTAAAATGTTATCATAGCAGCTCTTCAATCTGGTAATGCTTGTCTATGTTGTCTGGGAAGAAGGAAGAGAAAACAATGTCAGATTAATGATAAATAGTTCACATTTCATTTCGCGTTCCCCTCTTCCTTTGAAACAGCCTGAGTATGAAAACTGAACCATTCAAACTACTCTTTTCAGAGTATGGGGGGGGGGGGAGAACTATCTGCCAACATCAATTAGCACTTAACTAAAGTATAAGATACAAAATAAATAGAATTTTTTTAATTAAAAAAATAATTTTACAACTATGCATATACACATAATTACATATAAATTTGTTAACCACTCTAGACATCCATTACCATTCTATTAATATTCTATTAAAACACATAAAAACATATGAACAAACATAAAAAAACTTCCCCTTGTTTACCATGAATATTTCAATTATATCTCTTTTATTCTGACTTTCTGATTTTCAATCAAATGTTCTTACAAATTAAATCATATATATATGCTTCATTCTTACAATTTAGTTATATTTCAAATATCTTTCCTTCTAACATTTCTTCCATTCCCATACTGTGATATTAAGCTTATTAAACTATATGATGCAATGGAACTAGATAAACTAACATGCCTGTTGAGGGCTCAAACAAGAAACAGATATGAAAAATAATGGCCATTAATAACTAAATCTTTCTCACAAAAGTGGGGAGAAACGAGTGTAATAGCTTTAAGAGAATAAAAATGGAATAATATTGAAAGAATGCCCAACTATCAGATATTGAATATAATACTGTTTTAGTTAAAGAGATAAAGGAATAAATAGAATATTGTTATTTTAACATCATAACTATGTCAATATTACATTTCTTACATAGATAGATCCCCATCTGTACTTGGATCTTTGTTCCTTCTAGCAAAAAACCACATCGTTTTAGGTATAATTGTCTTTGGTAGTATTTTGGCCCTTTCTCCCCAACCAGTAATTAATCACCAGGAAATGGGCTTCCCTTTAATAATTATTGGCTAAGCAAAGGTTTGTACCAAAATGGATACAAATTTCCCCATAGACAAAAAAGGAGACACAAAAGATTATAGCAACTATAGGACCATAGCATTAATTTCCAGCGCAAGCAAAGTTATGCTCAAAATCCTGTAGCACAGGCTCCAATCATGTATGGAGAGAGAAATCCCAGAGGTGCAAGTGGGATTCAGGAAAGGAAAAGACACTAGGGTCCACATTGCAAATATATGATAGATAATGGAGAGAACCAAACAAGAAAATCAGTGTGTGCTTTATAGACTATAGCAAAGCCTTTGGATGCATAGATCACAAAAATTGATGGAACTGACTTAAGAGATGGGAATGTCACTACATTTGATAGTCCTGATGAGGAATCCGTACTTAGGACAAGAGACTCCTGTAAGAATAGAATATGGAGAAAGAGAAAAAACATCAACTGACTAAGATATGTGAATGACACCATTCTACTAGCAGAAATCATAGACTTGAAACAATTACTAAGGAAAGGTCAAGAAGAAAGTGCAAAAGCAGGCTTCCTCCTTTCTTCTCCCATGAGCCAGGCAAGGTGGCCTCTGCACATCTGATACTGGGAGTTTATTAGGTTGCTTTTGGAGAATGTATCCCCTGTCTCTCCTGCCTCCCCAAGTAACATGGGCTCCTTGGAAAACCATCCAGAGTGATCACCCAAGATCAGGAGACAATGTCAAAAAGCAATCCAAGAAATTCATTCCATCTTGACTCATACAGAAGTGCTGTAGGGCTGTTTCAAGCAACCTCATCTCCCTCCTCTCTTCTTTATCCAGACCAGTAGGCTGGCCTGTGCATGGCTCAAGCCAGGAGGATTTTGCTAGGTTGCTTTTCAACAATCTGGTCCCTTAATTCCTGTCCCCCTGTGGCTCAGTCTGGACTTGGTACCTTAGCTTACTTCATAATTAGTGTGTGCACATGCAACAGTCCAACACCATTTTAATCGGAACTTATAAGTCTCGCTTAAATTTCCAGTCTCTCTCAGTCTCGTGAGGCTTGCAGAAAGACTTGGAACATGAGGCAAGACTTATCAATTCCTGTTAAAGATGGTATAGGGCAATCTCAGAGGCAGTGGCAAATAATCTGCAAATAATCAAATATGTGAAAGCCAAATGTGCAAATGTGAAGGGTCATCTGTAATAAACAAGTCTAGAGAAAATCTGTTTCACTCTGCAAAGGGCCTGAGGCTAGAGTGCAGGTTCAATTCCCAACAAGACAATGATTCTAAATGTACAGTCAAAATAACACTGAAGTGACTGAAAAATGTCTAGTGTCCCAATGTCCAAGTCAAAGTCTGGACTTCAGTCCAATTGAGAATCTGTGGTGAAGCTTGAAAGCTGCTGTTACCAAACAGTCCCCATTCGAATTGACAGAGCTGGAACAATTTTGACAAGTGGAATTGACAAAAAATACAGGATCTGGCTGTGTGGAGGTGATACTTACCCAAGAAGACTTGCAACTGTAGTTGCTGCTAAAGAAAGGCCAGCTATTGCTGGGGGAGGGGAGTGAAAATCTATACAACCCCCCCAAGTGCCAGATTTTTTGTTCTGTTTTGTTTCATTTTAACTTACATGGCAATATATATTGCACATTCAAAGTGCTGAGTATCATATGCACATCAAGTGACAGATCTATTCCAGTTCCAGGTTGTAACACAAGATGTGGAAAAGTCAAAGGAGGGACAGCGGATACTTCTGCAATACACTGTATATGCTGTTACATTGTGGTCTTCTAAGAAGGGTACACACATGGCCATTAGGTAAGCTTAAGTAACATTACCTGTCTTTTCAGTGAGAAATCACTGAGCAGCTTCCAAGGAACCTAAGGGTTCATCAGAAGAAAGATGCAAAAAACACTGGGCAGGATAGTAGCAGTGGCCTATTTCCAATTAAGCTAGACTATTGACACCATGAAATATGCACATGTAATCAGTATGATTTGGCCCCAGTGCAAACTCATGACAAAGGAGAGCCTACAGTATGGATATGTCAATTTTCTAGCAGCTATAATTGAAATGAAAAAGGAGACTGAAACACAAAGAGAATGTTATTCTCTAAAGATATCTAGTGTTGTCACCACCAGGGGTACTGATAACATTTCCTTAAGTAATGTGACAGCTTTTCACACTCCCTGCTACATGACATCTGTTCCTAAATTTTCAGAGTAATGCACAGAGATTAAGCTTTGCAACTCTTGTTAGAGTCAAAGGCTCAAGTGCCTGCCCCACACACGTGCACAGCCAAATGTTGACATATTCACACACATACTCATTCACTCACTCACATAAATAGGCAACACAAAACACACTGGAAATCCCTGGATGCTATGTGCCATGGCATGAAAATGCAAGAAAGCAGTGACAATATTCTACTGCAATCTTGTAATAAACAATCATACTGTCTATCAGTCTCCTTTTTATATGAATTTTAAATAGCACTGCATTTGACAACAAAGAGAGCAAATGCATTTACCCACATTTGCAATTATTTGCCATACTGATGGAGTACTGGCTCAAAGATGTGGTTAAATAAATAAATATTATATGTTGCCAGCCAGGGTGTCATTTTGATTGATGACAGTTTTTCATTTTATTTTCCCCATCAAATAACAGTACAATCAATTGTGCTAGTAGGCACCATGGTATGAAAATGCAAGACAGCATTCCATCTATCACCTCAGGTGGAAAGCTAGATGCAAGAGATTCATCCCACACCTTAATTTTTTCAGTGTGATTTTCACTATCAGTGTGATAGCTCCATGTGCTTTGAGTTGCAAGGAGTAAGTCTGAGAGTGTATGCTTCCATCCTGGAACTTTGTCTGTTTTCCACATCTGTAAATACTGTTCCTTATCATTTGTTAATAACCCCTTCACCGTGAGTTGTCTAGTTCTGCTTCCTGTTTTCCAAGTGTATTGCTAAGGTTTGGCAGAGATACTGAAAATCACATTCATGCCTCAACCTCAGCATGGCAAACTCCCCCCTATTAGTGCCCATGCTGCCCCAGAAAGTTGTAGTTCCTTGCCCTTGCTATTCTTGTCACCCTAGAGAGCTGCCAATATCTGATCTCCCAAATGTCCAAGGAATCGGAAGAGGAGGACAAAAAAATCCACAGCAGCTGCAACTGTTCATAGAATCAGAGTTGGAAGAGACCACAAAGTCCATCCAGTCCAACCATCTGCCATGCAGGAATAAACCTTCTACTTAAAAACCTCCAAAGAAGGAGACCACCACACTTGGAGGCAGCACATTCACTGTCTTGCTGTCCGGGAAAGCAGCCAAAGGGCTGATAAGACAGCTGGCTTCAAACAAACAAAATCCCCAGCACAGCAAGTCAGTGTTACTACACAGTAACTCTACCATAGGGTTTACCAAAAGAATTGTCAGACGGTCCGAGGTTTGAGGTATCAGATAGGCAGATCGATAAACAGTCCAAGGTCAAGGTTTCCGGATAGTCAAGGTGATCTAGGAGACACGGAGCCAGAGACAAAGTCTTTCCCGTAGAAGAGTCACTGGCAAAGCACCACCCATGCTCCAAGTTCTTAAGAAGGCAAGGAGCTGGCCTTCAGCTGTGTCTGATTATTAACACGCTTCTGCTGAAGCCTCCGTGATCTTCGCAAGCCCTCTCCGTGATCTTCGCAAGCCCTCCTTAAAGGTAGGCACACTGCCCAGATCCTCCTCCCTGACTACAGCATTAGGCAGCCCTGACTGCTGAACCTCTGGAGGCCCCACAGCCTCTGCTACAGCAGAACTAGGGCCAACCTCTGGCTCTTCCACTACAGGTTCAAGTCCCAGGGGCCCTGGCTCCTCCCTTACAGGTTCAGGTCCCAGGGGCTCCAGCTCATCCCCTGAGTCCTCTGAATCGTCCTCCAGGCAGGGCATGACATTACTCCCCCTCCCATCAATCTCCCTCTCATCCTGAGGAGGACGAGGCCGGTCCGGGAAGCGACGATGAAAGGCTTGAACCAGACGAGGGGCATGAACATCTAAGGCATCTTCCCAGGAGCACTCCTCTGGCCCATAACCAACCCAGTCAATAAGATACTGGCGGCGACCCCGATAATGACGGGAGTCCAAAATTTGAGCCACCTCGAATTCCTCTTCCCCATCCACCAGGACTGGATCGGGCGGAGGGGTTGAACCTGCATCCGGCCGAACCCCTGAGGCCGGTAGTAGCAAGGAGCGATGGAAGACTGGGTGAATCTGCCATGACCGGGGAAGCTGGAGCCGAAAAGCCACAGGATTGATTTGAGCCACAATTTGTTGGAATATATTCTTGACACCGGTTAAGATTATCAAGAAAGAAGAAAAGATTGTTTAATCTCTTCAGCAGAGCAACCCACTGCAGAAGATGGCGAGCAGGAACACACACTAGGTCCACCTAAATTCTCCACACCCACGTGTCTATAAAAACAAGTCAGACATTTTTGAGTAGAATAATAAAATAAACTTTACTTACAAAAGGTCATGTATAAAAAATATACAGGTTCATCTTCAGTTGCAAAAACAAGAGAGAGAATAAGTAGCTCTGCATGCTTGCTGGTCAGCCATGTTAGAAGAAGAAAAGGAGCGGGAACAGCAGAGTAAAGAAGGATTTTAAACTTAGGCCAGTAGGGGAAGTGAGCTCAGTTAACAGACAGGAAAAGAGGAGGGGCTACGAGTGGGTGACAAAACAACCACAGACATGCATAAAACACATTCCTAGAGAGACCAGCATGCGAGGTTGCTATATCCCAACACCCCTTCTCAACCGAGCATGCACCCCAGGCCCAACTTGGCTCGTAGTCTCTGGAAACCATCTCTCGGCAACGGTTTAGTCAAGATATCAGCTGTCATCTCAGCGGTTGGACAACAGGTCATCTTGATCAGGCCTTTCTTTATCAACTCACGCACATGATGAATCTTCATATCTTGCCTTGTAGCGTTCAGTTTTTCCTTCTCCATCTTGTTTTAGTTTGAACACCCATCTGGATCCTATAGCTTTCTTTCCTGGTGGGAGTTCTGTAAGTGTCCATGTTCTATTTTTGTGTAGTGCCTCTATTTCTTCTTCAGCAGCTTTTCTCCATTTAACTGCTTCATCAGCAGGCATCCTTTCAATTTCTTCTATGTTTGATGGTTCTCTAGGCAATTCTAACTTTGTAAGATAAGAAAGTCGGGTAGGTGGTTTACCTCTGTTGGGTCGCAGTAAGTATCTGGAATCTTGCTCTGGAACCTTGCTTGTCTCTGCAGCATTCTCCGGTCCAGGCATCTCATCTGCTTCATCTGCATCCCCTTCTGAAGATGTAGAGTCTGCTTGTGCATCTTTTCTGATAGGGACAACAATCGGCTGAGGGTTGAACCTTGATGTTGCATCTTTCTCGTTTGAGAAGTCCAATGCACCATCTTGGTCATCTAAGGATTCAAGAATAGTTCCTTTCTTGTTTATTCTGCTTCGTTCATCAAAGTAAACCACATGCCTGATGAACACTTCTCCAGTCTTTAAATTCATCACTTTGTATCCTTTTGATGCAGACGCATATCCAATGAAAATAGTTTGTTCTGATCTGGCGTCCAACTTGTCTCTCTTTTGTGAGGGTATGTAGGAGTAGGCAAGACTTCCAAAAGTCTTGATGTGCTTCATGTTTGGCACTTTGCCATGCCGCAGCTGGAAAGGTGTCTGTGTAGTGCCCTTGGTTGGCAATCTATTCTGAAGGTATGTGGCTGTCATGATGGCATCTCCCCAGAACTGGTTAGGAAGACCTGCGTCTGCCAACATGCACTTTGTCATCTCCAAGAGAGATCTTAGCTTTCTTTCAGCTGAACCATTCTGAGCCGGTGTGTATGGGACACTTCTTCTGTGTTGAATTCCACGTTCTTCCAAGAAGGATTGAGTATATTTTGACAGATACTCGCTCCCACAGTCTGTTTGGATGGCTTTGGGTCTTTTTTCAAATTTTGTTGTCACCATTTCAACATATTTCTTTAGCATCTCTTGAGCTTCACTCTTTTGCTTTAGAAGGTAGGTGACACAGTATTTCGAAAAATCATCCATGAATATTAGTATATATCTGTTTCCACCCATTGAGGGAAGAGAAAATGGACCACAGATATCTGAATGGATCAAATCCAGTACTTGATAGCTTCTTTGTTCAGTACTTGCTCTAAAGGAAGGACTCACTGCCTTTTGTTCAATGCAAACTCTGCACCTTTCAGAGTTTTCATAGCCTTGGGACTTTATCTTGATCCCAGTAGCTAAATTTTGTTTTTGTAATTGAAGAACTGCTTTGGTATCACGATGGGCAAAGCGTCTGTGCCATAGCTCAAGGCTGTCCTCATCCATGTGTCCTTGAAGTGCATTCACTTGTGGAGCTGAAAGGTTCACTTCATATAAACCATCATATTCAAATGCTTGTGCATATATGACATTGTCTTTAGAAACTGTACATTGTCCATCTTTGAAGTTGATTTCAAATCCCTTCTTGTCTAAAACTGACACACTAAGCATATTTCCTCTCAAATTTGGAACATACAATGCATTTGTGATAGTATTTTCCATGACTCTATTACCAGGCACCTTGAAAGGCAGTTTAAAGTCTCCTTTTCCTTCAACAATCAAATGCTGATCTCCTGCAGTCTCAATGTGTCCATTAACATTTTTATCAATTTTATCAAAATAAGACTCACAGTGTGTAGAATGTTGTGTACAGCCTGAATCGATAATCCAGAAATTTGAATTATCTCTGTTAATGCCAGTGGACAAAGCTTGTGCCTTTGTGAAAAAGGTCTTTCCTCTCTCTTCCTTCCCTGAGGAATTGTCCTGTCTTTGTCTCCTAAAATCAGCTTGAAGATAATCATCCTGTCTCTGGGTTCTAGAATCAGCTTGAGAATAGGTTGAAGAATTCTTAGGAAGCAAGCAATTTCTTGAGATATGCCCCTTTTTATTACATCTATAGCAGGTAACCTCTGATTGGCCAGTAGGAATGGTTCTTCTTCTCCCTGGATTTGCAAAATAGTGAAGTGAAGCAGAAGCTTCTTGGCTTTCATAGTGGTAACTTCCTGTTTCTGTGATGCATTCCTCTCTCAATTTACTTAAAACTTGGTTGTATCCCATTTCTGGCAAAGCATTAATGACTGTACAAAAGGCATCAAATTCTTTTCCCAATGTTCCCAGTAAATAGGCAATTTTAAGGTTATCACAAGGTGTAAAATCACAAAGAGTCATTTTTTCAAACAGTTCTGTTACATGGGAGATATGTCTTTCACAGTGTTGTTTAGAATTCAGCCTAAGATTCATAAGATCTTTCATGATAAAAGAGAGTGATTTAGTGGTCTTCTTTCCAAAATTTTCCTCAAGTTTTAAAAGCATCTCTCTGACAGTCTTGCAATTATGTACTAAGCAAATTAAGTCTCTAGACAGAGATTCTTGCACAATGTGTCTTGCAATTGCATCTTCCTTCAACCAAACTAATCTTTCTTTTTCTGTAATTGGGATCTGAGAGTCCACACAGTGAAATACCCCATGGGCTTGAAGAAAAACTTCTAACCTTGTTTTCCACTCAGAGTAATTATCTGGGGTGAGCTTTAATCTTGAAGATTGTAGGGACATCTTTGCAAAAATAGTCAGCCAAAAATCAAAGCTCAAAACACAGTATCAATAAAAAGCATCAACTGCTCAAAAGCAAAAATTAAAACTCTCTCTGCTAGACACGGGTTATTAAGGGAGAGTGGACAAAACAGCAATAATCAATAACAACTCAGCTAAGTAAACCAGCAGCATCCAAAAACAGCAAAAGGCAAAATACCCGAACAATCTAGTTTTAAATTGTTCCCTTCTGCTCAGCGCACCTGGGCCCCATAACCTGTTGGAATATATTCTTGACACCGGTTAAGATTATCAAGAAAGAAGAAAAGATTGTTTAATCTCTTCAGCAGAGCAACCCACTGCAGAAGATGGCGAGCAGGAACACACACTAGGTCCACCTAAATTCTCCACACCCACGTGTCTATAAAAACAAGTCAGACATTTTTGAGTAGAATAATAAAATAAACTTTACTTACAAAAGGTCATGTATAAAAAATATACAGGTTCATCTTCAGTTGCAAAAACAAGAGAGAGAATAAGTAGCTCTGCATGCTTGCTGGTCAGCCATGTTAGAAGAAGAAAAGGAGCGGGAACAGCAGAGTAAAGAAGGATTTTAAACTTAGGCCAGTAGGGGAAGTGAGCTCAGTTAACAGACAGGAAAAGAGGAGGGGCTACGAGTGGGTGACAAAACAACCACAGACATGCATAAAACACATTCCTAGAGAGACCAGCATGCGAGGTTGCTATATCCCAGCACAATTTTATATGGCCCCACGAACCGAGCATCCAACTTGCGACCCGGCCGCTGCAGAGGAAGGTGTCTTGTGGACAGCCAAACTGGATCCCCCACCTGCAACGGGGGACCTTCTTGACGCCGCCGATCCGCTCCCCGTTTATATGCCTCCTTGGCTACCTCAAGCTGTTCTTTCAACAGGGACTGTGCCGCTTGAAGTTCCTGGAGCCACTGATCCGCCGCTGGGACCGTTGAAACAGGAGGCACGGCAGGGAATCCTCGAGGATGAAAGCCCCCAGTAGCAAAGAAGGGGGTCTGCTGGGTCGAGGCATGAACCGAGTTGTTGTAGGCGAACTCGGCCAGCGGGAGCAAGTCGACCCAGTTGTCCTGCCGATAGCTGGCATAGCAGCAGAGATACTGATCCAGGGTCCCGTTGGTCCTCTCCGTCTGACCATCCGACTCAGGGCGATGTGCCGAGGACAGGTGAGGCACAATGTCCAGGAGGCGGAGCAAGCTGGTCCAGAAGCGGGCGGTAAACTGGGCACCGCGGTCAGAAATCACACCCTGAGGAAGGCCATGGAGCCTGAAGACATGCTGAAGGAACATCCGGGCCGTCTCCTTCGCCGTGGGGAGGCCAACGCAGGGTACGAAGTGGGCCATCTTGGAAAAAAGGTCCACCACCACCCAAATGGTAGTGCAACCAGCAGAGGGGGGCAAATCCATGATAAAGTCCATCGATACTAGTTTCCAAGGCCCTGCTGGAGTTGGCAAAGGCAGCAACTAGCAAAGGGTCCTTCCTGGAAGCCGACGTAGATGAAGTGGGTTCAAGGGACAATCCCAGGTGGTGAACCCAGTCTACACCTGGGAGGGTCCGTTTCCCTGCGGGGTGGGCCGGCGTCCCTTAGCAGGGCATTCCCGAGCAAAATGTCCAGGGAGACCACAGTATAGGCAAAGGCCCTCCCTTCTCCTGCGCTCTTTCTCTGTAGCAGTGAGCCGTGGTCACGCTCCTCCCAGCTGCATAGGTTCCTCCGTCAGCTGAGAGGGAACAGCCACAGGTGAAGCTGCAGGATCTGGACGAGCAGGACGCGACGGTGGTGGAAGGGCCTTCTGACGAGCTTGTCTACGAGCAGAGAGGCGGCAGTCCAGTCTGATAGCTTGTGCAATCAATGAGCCCAGAGAATCAGGGGGCTCAGAGCGTGCCAATTCATCCAGCACTGCGTCCGAGAGCCCTGCCCGAAACTGAGCCTGGAAAGCACTATCATTCCATGTCAAGTCTTGAGCAAGCAAGCGGAAGTTCGTGGAGTACTCAGCTACAGTTCCTGTCCCTTGGCGAAGAGCCTGGATCTGATGTTCTGCAGACTCAGCTTTTACAGGATTCCCCCAGGTGGCTTGCATTTCTGCAATAAAGTCTTGCAGACTATTGAGGAGGGGGCTGTCCTGGTTCAGGTAAGGGGTAGCCCATTTGCTGGCAGGCCCAGAAAGCAAACTAATTATAAACACCACCTTGTGGGAATCATCAGGAAAATCTTCCCTCCGGAGCTTAGAATGTAACTTACAATTAGCAAGAAAACTGTCCAGCATTGTAGCATCTCCCTGAAATTTATCAGGAAGGGAAGCAAAACATTTCCATCTGCGTTCAGGAGCAGAAGAGTTCCCTTGGCCCTGAAGAGCAGCCACAGTCTGAGTCAATTGTTGCACCTGAGCAGTAAGCTGCAAATTCCTCTGCATAAGCTCGGCCATGGCTTGTTCATTTGCCATGATGCTGTTATCAGCCCAATTACAAGGCCAGTGGATATTCTGTCCAGGAAAGCAGCCAAAGGGCTGATAAGACAGCTGGCTTCAAACAAACAAAATCCCCAACACAGCAAGTCAGTGTTACTACACAGTAACTCTACCATAGGGTTTACCAAAAGAATTGTCAGACGGTCCGAGGTTTGAGGTATCAGATAGGCAGATCGATAAACAGTCCAAGGTCAAGGTTTCCGGATAGTCAAGGTGATCTAGGAGACACGGAGCCAGAGACAAAGTCTTTCCCGTAGAAGAGTCAGATATCCACTGGCAAAGCACCACCCATGTTCCAAGTTCTTAAGAAGGCAAGGAGCTGGCCTTCAGCTGTGTCTGATTATTAACATGCTTCTGCTGAAGCCTCCGTGATCTTCGCAAGCCCTCTCTTTCTGCTCGATGCTCCTTAAAGGTAGGCACACTGCCCAGATCCTCCTCCCTGACTACAGCATTAGGCAGCCCTGACTGCTGAACCTCTGGAGGGCCCACAGCCTCTGCTACAGCAGAATTAGGGCCAGCCTCTGGCTCTTCCACTACAGGTTCAAGTCCCAGGGGCCCTGGCTCCTCCCTTACAGGTTCAGGTCCCAGGGGCTCCAGCTCATCCCCTGAGTCCTCTGAATCGTCCTCCAGGCAGGGCATGACATTACTCCCCCTCCCATCAATCTCCCTCTCATCCTGAGGAGGACGAGGCCGGTCCGGGAAGCGACGATGAAAGGCTTGAACCAGACGAGGGGCATGAACATCTAAGGCATCTTCCCAGAAGCACTCCTCTGGCCCATAACTAACCCAGTCAATAAGATACTGGCGGCGACCCCGATAATGACGGGAGTCCAAAATTTGAGCCACCTCGAATTCCTCTTCCCCATCCACCAGGACTGGATCGGGCGGAGGGGTTGAACCTGCATCCGGCCGAACCCCTGAGGCCGGTAGTAGCAAGGAGCGATGGAAGACTGGGTGAATCTGCCATGACCGGGGAAGCTGGAGCCGAAAAGCCACAGGATTGATTTGAGCCACAATTTTATATGGCCCCACGAACCGAGCATCCAACTTGCGACCCGGCCGCTGCAGAGGAAGGTGTCTTGTGGACAGCCAAACTGGATCCCCCACCTGCAACGGGGGACCTTCTTGACGCCGCCGATCCGCTCCCCGTTTATATGCCTCCTTGGCTACCTCAAGCTGTTCTTTCAACAGGGACTGTGCCGCTTGAAGTTCCTGGAGCCACTGATCCGCCGCTGGGACCGTTGAAACAGGAGGCACGGCAGGGAATCCTCGAGGATGAAAGCCCCCAGTAGCAAAGAAGGGGGTCTGCTGGGTCGAGGCATGAACCGAGTTGTTGTAGGCGAACTCGGCCAGCGGGAGCAAGTCGACCCAGTTGTCCTGCCAATAGCTGGCATAGCAGCAGAGATACTGATCCAGGGTCCCGTTGGTCCTCTCCGTCTGACCATCCGACTCAGGGCGATGTGCCGAGGACAGGTGAGGCACAATGTCCAGGAGGCGGAGCAAGCTGGTCCAGAAGCGGGCGGTAAACTGGGCACCGCGGTCAGAAATCACACCCTGAGGAAGGCCATGGAGCCTGAAGACATGCTGAAGGAACATCCGGGCCGTCTCCTTCGCCGTGGGGAGGCCAACGCAGGGTACGAAGTGGGCCATCTTGGAAAAAAGGTCCACCACCACCCAAATGGTAGTGCAACCAGCAGAGGGGGGCAAATCCATGATAAAGTCCATCGATACTAGTTTCCAAGGCCCTGCTGGAGTTGGCAAAGGCAGCAACTAGCAAAGGGTCCTTCCTGGAAGCCGACGTAGATGAAGTGGGTTCAAGGGACAATCCCAGGTGGTGAACCCAGTCTACACCTGGGAGGGTCCGTTTCCCTGCGGGGTGGACCGGCGTCCCTTAGCAGGGCATTCCCGAGCAAAATGTCCAGGGAGACCACAGTATAGGCAAAGGCCCTCCCTTCTCCTGCGCTCTTTCTCTGTAGCAGTGAGCCGTGGTCACGCTCCTCCCAGCTGCATAGGTTCCTCCGTCAGCTGAGAGGGAACAGCCACAGGTGAAGCTGCAGGATCTGGACGAGCAGGACGCGACGGTGGTGGAAGGGCCTTCTGACGAGCTTGTCTACGAGCAGAGAGGCGGCAGTCCAGTCTGATAGCTTGTGCAATCAATGAGCCCAGAGAATCAGGGGGCTCAGAGCGTGCCAATTCATCCAGCACTGCGTCCGAGAGCCCTGCCCGAAACTGAGCCTGGAAAGCACTATCATTCCATGTCAAGTCTTGAGCAAGCAAGCGGAAGTTCGTGGAGTACTCAGCTACAGTTCCTGTCCCTTGGCGAAGAGCCTGGATCTGATGTTCTGCAGACTCAGCTTTTACAGGATTCCCCCAGGTGGCTTGCATTTCTGCAATAAAGTCTTGCAGACTATTGAGGAGGGGGCTGTCCTGGTTCAGGTAAGGGGTAGCCCATTTGCTGGCAGGCCCAGAAAGCAAACTAATTATAAACACCACCTTGTGGGAATCATCAGGAAAATCTTCCCTCCGGAGCTTAGAATGTAACTTACAATTAGCAAGAAAACTGTCCAGCATTGTAGCATCTCCCTGAAATTTATCAGGAAGGGAAGCAAAACATTTCCATCTGCGTTCAGGAGCAGAAGAGTTCCCTTGGCCCTGAAGAGCAGCCACAGTCTGAGTCAATTGTTGCACCTGAGCAGTAAGCTGCAAATTCCTCTGCATAAGCTCGGCCATGGCTTGTTCATTTGCCATGATGCTGTTATCAGCCCAATTACAAGGCCAGTGGATATTCTGTCCAGGAAAGCAGCCAAAGGGCTGATAAGACAGCTGGCTTCAAACAAACAAAATCCCCAACACAGCAAGTCAGTGTTACTACACAGTAACTCTACCATAGGGTTTACCAAAAGAATTGTCAGACGGTCCGAGGTTTGAGGTATCAGATAGGCAGATCGATAAACAGTCCAAGGTCAAGGTTTCCGGATAGTCAAGGTGATCTAGGAGACACGGAGCCAGAGACAAAGTCTTTCCCGTAGAAGAGTCAGATATCCACTGGCAAAGCACCACCCATGCTCCAAGTTCTTAAGAAGGCAAGGAGCTGGCCTTCAGCTGTGTCTGATTATTAACATGCTTCTGCTGAAGCCTCCGTGATCTTCGCAAGCCCTCTCTTTCTGCTCGATGCTCCTTAAAGGTAGGCACACTGCCCAGATCCTCCTCCCTGACTACAGCATTAGGCAGCCCTGACTGCTGAACCTCTGGAGGGCCCACAGCCTCTGCTACAGCAGAATTAGGGCCAGCCTCTGGCTCTTCCACTACAGGTTCAAGTCCCAGGGGCCCTGGCTCCTCCCTTACAGGTTCAGGTCCCAGGGGCTCCAGCTCATCCCCTGAGTCCTCTGAATCGTCCTCCAGGCAGGGCATGACACTTGCTGTCAAGAAGTTCTTCCTAATATTTAGGTGGAATCTCCTTTCCTGTAGCTTGAATCCATTGCTAGTCTCTGGAGAAACAGAAAACAAGCTTGCTCCTTCTTCCATATGACATCCTATTAAATATTTAAGCATAGCTATCATGTCACCCCTTAACTTTTTATTCCCCAGTTTAAATATACCTAGCTCATTATAGGGGAGGGCATGTCTTGCATACCTTTCACCATTTTGGGAATCTTCCTCTGGACACACTCCAGCTTTTCAATATCCCTCTTGAATTGTGGTGCCCAGGACTGAATTCCAGATGAGGTCTGACCAAAGAAGAATAGTATTTTCCAACTTCCAAGAAAGAGGCAGATATATGATTGTGATGTTCCCACACTCCCATTTTGCCTGAAGAATTTAAGAAATAGTCAGCTCTGAAGAAGTCATGGTATTGTCACAGTTTTATATTCTAGAAAATGGGTGGACTGAAATCACCAATTTCTTTCTTCTCCATTAGAGAGTGGGAGATGGCACCACCACAGCTTCTTCCCATGGCATAGCATGAGCAAAAACAACAGCATCACATCCTCCTTCTCTTACTCAGGAGGGATTTGTTATCACTATTGCAGTATCATTTTCCTTCCTGCTTCTCAAAGCATAGCGGGAGACAATAAGTATCTTATTCAGGATTAGCACCATCATATTCTTCTCTGGTGGAAGGGGAATAAAAATAATTTTGTGTTCTCCCTCTTTCTTTTTCTAAGGTGCAGAATATGCTTTGACTTATTCTGCTACAAGGGTCAGGACCACATGGCAAGAGATGCTTTGCTTCAGATAGTGGGAAGGTTTAGGCTGACCCTGGGTGGAACAGGCCACTTGCAACTCACCTCTAATCCACTCCTGTCTTAGCAAGATTGATTTCACATGGTGAGGAATCGCAGCAAAGCAGCTTCATTTATATACTGCTTCATACCGCGCTATGCAGTGTCTAACTGGTTTACAACTGTAAACTCATTGCCCCCCAACAGCTGGGTACTCATTTTAGTGACCTCGGAAGGATGCAGGCCTGAGTCAAGCCTGAGCCCTGGCTAGTACTGAACTCACAACCTTGTGGTTTATGAGTGAGTGGCTGCAATACAGGCATTTAACCACTGCGCCACCAGGGCTCCTTTGCTACTTTTCTTCCAGATGACTCAATACTAACAGTTCTGCTCAGAAGTGTTGAAACAGCTTCTTAAGAACAGAGGACCAGTCACTCCAGAATTATGCTGTTCTCTTATTGCTATTCTGTATTTAATGTGACTGTTCTAAACTGTAATAATATGAACATTAAAGGACACAGCTACTGCTATACTACATAATTAAAGCAGTTTGAAACTGCATTAACTTTCATCAGTCCATCCTATGTAACCTTGGGATTTGTAGTTTGTTGTAGCACCAGAGCTCCCTGAGACTGAAGGCTACATATTTCACAAAAATACAAATCTGAGAATCCTATAACATTAGGCCATGATAGTTATAGTGTCAAACTGCATTAATTCTGCAGTGTAGATGCAGGCAAATATTTGCCCATTGCAAACTAGATATATTGATTGATTGACATCAAATGATAATCTCTGTAACTTTTCTGCTCATGCCCTGCACATTTCCATCCCCATTAGTTTTTTAGCTGTTTTGTGAATCATGTGGTAGGATTTGCATAACTGTGTTAATAGAAAAGAGGATGAACTGTTAAAATAAATTGATTTTGGTTCTAGTAATTCAGATTCTTGGCCTGATGTGGACTGCACAGCTTCACATTAGTTTACAACTAAATTGTTTGGTGCTAGGTCATGTCTATTCTGATGTACTATGATTTGATCACAATATCACACACTAATCAGTCTATGGTATATTCATTTGCTAGCCTGTTATATCTGTTACAATTTGGGGTTTTCATATTAGGGAAGAAATTTCAGAATTAATTGCACACATGGCTGAGACCTTTCTTTCTTTCTTTCTTTCTTTCTTTCTTTCTTTCTTTCTTTCTTTTTTCTCTCCTCTTTTCTTCTTCTTCACATTTCTGATTGTGTTTGTGTGTTGATTTCTTTACCAAACATAATGAAGGACCAGAAGATGTTTTCTACTCTGTAACTATTAAAAATCAACAGGAATAAAAATAGGGAAATAGATTAATTCACTTTTTTTGCAAGGTTTTTTTTAAATAAATAAATGTAAAATAGCTACTAAACTTAATTTTGTTTTGAATAGACTTTGATGATCAGGTTTGGAAAAACACCTTGTGGGGAGGATTCAGGTTTACGTATATTGGTTGTGCAGCAAAATACAACAAATCCAAAAATCCATAAGGAGTGGTGCCATTTTTGGGCTAACGCCAGGAACATAAAATACATAATGCAAGCTTTTGAAGTTTTACTGGCTTCTTCATCAAACGAAGATGTTAAATATCCTATAGGAGAAAAAAAATGTGACTAGGTTAGAGTCACAGACCTATAATCTGTCTGAAATGTGTCAGTTAAGATGGCATTGAGTGATTTCAATGTAGGCAGAGGCCTCTTCCATTATTGATCATATGAGGACTAAAGAAAAAGAGCAATAAAATACAGGTAATAAAGTCTAATCTTCTATCAGTAACAGAAAAGTAACTTCTTTTGAGATCCAGGCTGAATCTGCACTGCAGAATTAATACAATTTGACATCACTTTAACTACCATGACTCAGTGATATGGAATTCTCAGATCTGTATGTTTATGAGATACTTAGCCTTCTCTGTCAGAAAGCTCTGGTGTCAAAACAAACTACAAATACCAGGATTCCATAGGATGGAGCCATAGCAGTTAAAGTGGTATCAAACTGCAATAATTCTGCAGTGCAGATAAGGCCCAAGATGTCTCTGTCCTCTGCAAAGCTAACTGCTCCTTTCTTAGGTTGAGAACACTGAATTCATCAAGGAGTCACTGTACAATTATATCTCCTTGTTGGGAGATATTAAAAGGCTGTGACGTATACAGATTTTTAAAAAGACATCTGGAGTTTGCTATTTCAAACATAGTAAACAATTTCTTGAGAAACGGAAGAACTCATTTGAACTATAGGAAATCTTTCTTAACTATTTCAGTAGGCTACCTGGACTTAATAAATTATTATAGATATTAAAGTTACTACACAAAAATTAGAAATTATTTTATTCCACTGAGTTTTAGAAGACTTGTGTACAACACCAGACATTTGTATTACTCATAAAGGAGAGAACATGTTTGATTGACTGGAGTAAGGAAATCATGGTCAAAATGTAAGAAGGTGAGCCTTCCCTCCATGCCATCTGGCACGGACCAGGACTCAGAGGGAGAGAAGAACAGCTGGACTTATTCCCCTTCCCCACCACCATTCCTTTCTCCTTTTATGTCATGTCTCTTTAGATTGCAAGCCTGAGGGCATGAAAATGTCTAATTAACTACATATAGTTCTCAGATGGGGAATGTGTGGGCCATGGGCTACTCATGGCCCCAGCCCTATTTTGAAGTCTTTCAAACACTACCTAAGAAACCTCCATATTAGAAATTGGCTTAAAATTGCCCTTAAATCAGACTAGAGCAAAATTGCTAGTGATTTGGGTTCTTTCCTTCCCTCTACTTTTCAATTATTGGAAAACCTGTCAAGCTATCATTTGTTTTGGTGGGAAAGTGAAACTGAAAATGATATCACATCAACTCTGGTCAATCAGAATATTCCAGAATGGCTCACTGGGGGACAAAGGCAAAAAAATTGTCCCTACTCACTTACAGGAACTTTTCAAATAATAGAAGAATTCGGTATGATGTCGGGATTTAAGATAAATTGGAAGAAAACAGTTATAATGACAAAAAATATGACTAAAAAGGAAGAAGCTTACTTACAAGAAGTAACTGTGCTCAGTAAAAGCTAAATGTAAATATTTAGGAATATGGTAAACCAAGAGGAAAACAGATGTATTTGATAATAATTGCAAGACAAAATGGAAGGAAATTAATATGGACTTGATAAAATGGAGTAAATTGAATTTGACATTGACGGGAAGAGTTGAAGCTATTAAAATTATTGTACTTCCTAAAATGAACTTTTTGTTTCAGTGTATACCAACAATACATAATAGTAAAGTTTTCAAAGAATGGCATAAGGACTTTTATCTGGAAAGCAAAGAGAGCCAGAATTAACTGGCTAATGATGACACATCATAAAGGAAAAGAGGGGAGGAGTGTTCCAAATCTAGAATTATATCATCAAACCAATGTCTTAAATTGGTTACTTGACTGGATCTTACTAGAAAATACAAGAATATTGAACATTGAAGGATTTAATAACTGATTGGTTGGCACGGTTATGTATGGTATGGAAAAGTGGCAGTACATAAAGAATTCAGACATCACGTGATAAGAAGAGTACTACTAAAGGTATGGGAGGAAATTAAGAAGAAAACGTATAGGAAAATTCCACTTTAGGTATCTCCACATGAAGCTTTTTTTGGAAGATGGAAGGCTGTTAAGAAATGGTTGAAATGTAAAGATATACTCAAAAAATCAGAAGAAAACAAATTGGAAATCAAAGGAATGGAAGAGTTGGATCAACTAGATCCAAGAATGTGTTGGCTATTATATACACAACTGAGAGAAAGATTTGAGATGGATATCAAAACAGAAGACTTTCAAGAGGATTCAAAAGATTTGGATGATATTTTGATGAAACCTGAGAAGAAAAGAACGAGTAGACTATACAAAATGTTGATGGATAGATGACAAGAAAAGGACTTAATATCAGAAAATATGATCAAATGCGCAATGGTTGTAGGGAAAAAATTGATCTGGAAAGCTAGGAATATGTGAGAAGGAAAAGAGATACATTTACAAAATCACAAGACTTGAAGGAAAATTACTGGAAGATGGAGCAGAGATGGCATCTAACCCCAGCTAAGATTGCAGAAATATACAATACAAAGTCAAACACCTGTTGGAAATGCAAGCAAAATATTGGTACTTGGTACCATATTTGGTGGAGGTGTTCAAAGATGAAATTTTATTGGAGGAAAATTCATGAAGCAATTAAAGAAGCAATTAAAATTAATGAAGCAATTAAAAAATTCATGAAGCAATTAAATAAAGTTTGAATTGAAACCTGAAATATACTTATTAAATATGGTAAACCATACTAATTTGATAATACAGAGAAAATTTTGGAAAATTTTGTTATATATGATTTCAGCTGCAAGATTGTTAATCGCACAGGAGTGGAAAAAACAAGAATTACCAACTATATAGATGACTGGTTGTTGAAGTTATATGAAATGAGAGAAATTGATAGACTAACAGTTTTGTTGAATCATGTTGATTTTGATAAGATAGATCAGGATTGGTCTTCTTTGGATGATTATTACAAGAGAAGATAGTCAGGTTAAAGCAAGCTATAACAACAAATGTTATGAAATTACTTTTGGAAATGATAAAATAATCAAGAGATAGAATATATAGGTAACATAGTAAAGGACTATTATATAGTGAATTTATTATATAGAATTTAGCTTTTTGAAAGAGAGCATAGGTTATATATGAATTATAAAGAATAAAGAGAAGATGTAAGAATGAGGATAAATATGGTGTTTGTTGTCAAAGAACCTGAAAGGAAGTTTGTAGTATTGTTTAGGTTGTTTGTTCTTTATTGTATTTAGTTATTGTTAGAGTTTGTTTTTTAAGTTTATGTATATGAAACATAAATAAAATTAATTAAAAAATTGTCCCTACTCACTAAAGTTACCCATTCCTGAGGTAGCCATTAGAACTCTGTTATGGGATCTTGATATCTATGGCCAATATAGGATCCACCTACACTGTAGTAATAATTCAGCTTGGCACCATTTTAAGTACTTTAGTGCCACCCTATGGAATGCTGGGATTTGTAGATTTACAAGGTCTTTAGCCTTCATTGCTAAAATGTGCTGGTGCCTCATAAAATTACAAATCCTAGGACTCTGTAGGATGGAGCTATGGCAGTTAAAGTGGTATCGACCTGCATTATTTCTACAGTGTAGATGCACCTCATAGTCAGCTCCCTCAATACTATTTTAAGACAGGAGCTGTTCTCTCATGGCTATTTCATGAACTTTTAACAGTAAGGGCAGCTCTCAACCTATGCCCTTCTGTCCACCTGAGTGAACTTACTGCCATAAATGGAACACCTGCTGTGCCACTGGTGTCCTGTCAAGACTGATGTATTACCAGGTGACATGGAAAGCTATCAAAATGAAATAAAGTACATGGGAAAGGAAGAAAGAGAAAATTGGGGGGGGGGGAGAAAACCACACTGGTTGCTTTGATCCAAGGGAAAAGTGAAATTAGAGCATTCTATTCAAAGCAACTGTTAGCTAGGGGAAATAGATCTGGAAGACAGAGGTCACAATCTCTTGAACATGTGCCCCAAGGGGTGGCTTTCTGTCCAAATGTCTTTATTACCTAGGTTTAGAAGGTTCTGAATATTTTTTCTGGACAGCCACAAAAGCCATGTGTTGGAATGCTCACAGACCACAAAATAGGAGAGAAAGTTACACAATTTATAATATATTCCTAACTGATCCACTAGACAACATGTTACCTACATTTCTTATCAGTTCTTATTGATTCAACAAGGGAAACACTGTCTGTGCTGAACATGCAGTGTAAAGGTTTGGAAAATAAACATTGGAATGGAAATTTTTGAAATGACATTTGATTAATCACAAGAATTAAAGAGGCTTGTTGATTAATTTTAGTAGCAGCTCCAGCATTCGCTTTTGACCTGAACAGCTGTCTGAATTCAGACAGATGAAAACACAATAGATACTCTGAGCATCAGCTTATCACTACCATATTTTTTAATGTCTTCCTACTCCCTGTCTTCCTGATGTCACATTGTGGCATCTGCATGGTAACAATTGTTAATAAATATGTAAATATTCCAAATATGCTTTAAGCTTAACTCGGGTATGTTGATCCAACAGAAAGTTATTACATGCTCTGAAAATTGAGCATTAATTTCCCTGAATTTACCAACATTATTCCGAACCACAGTGGATACAGTAGCTTGAAAGATTTTCAATTAAAAACTGTTCCATCTGATATAAATTACTATTATTACACAGTAGAAGAAACACTGAAAATACCTGCTAGCTTGTTAGATGTGTGCTGCCCTCACTCTCACCTCACTTTCCTAACAGTGATTTCAGAAAATTGCTATTAGTTATTTAAAATTATATCATGAGGTTCAAAAAAGAAAAAAGAAGATTACTAAATAATAGTATTTGTAGCATCTTTGTTGTGAATATGTGTTATGGTTAAATGAAGTGGTTGTGGTAATATATTTATTTATTTACTCAGTTTCACAAGTGATTTCTTTTCTAAATCTGTCAAGAACAATTTAATAGACAACAACTTTAGAAATACAAAGGTTATGGATTTGCTATTTTTTTTAATCCTCCAGCATTGTTTGAATTTATTTATTTATTTATTGAAACATGGAGCCAAAGGAGACCAAATATCTATAGAGTCTAGATCCCATCTGAACTTGGAAGCTAAACAGGGTCAGGCCTGGTTAGCACTTGGATGTAGGACCACCAACGACAATTGATTAATTTTAGTAGCAGCTCCAGCATATTTTAGAAGGCAAAGACAAACTACCTGTATTTTAGAAGGCAAAGACAAACTACTGTATTTTAGGCTGTATTTTAGAAGGCAAAGACAAACTACCTCTGAATATTCCTTATTTTAGAAAACTCTACAAAATCTATGGGGCCACCATAAGTCAAGAGGGAATTTAAAAGCGTGCACACACACACAGCTGGAGGATTGCTGCCTCATGACATGTCATTGCCTAAGGTGAAGCAAGAAATAATGCTCCTCCATCCACATGTCAAAATGACATATGAAACAACAAAGTCTACAAGCACTCTCCCTCTCTTGGATATTATAAATATTGTGTTGTTTTTGCACCTTCAAGTTGTTTCTCACTTATGACAACCCTAAAATGAACCTATAATCTGGGATTGAGAGTGTGTGACTCATACAAGGGCACCTAGTGGGTTTCCATGGCTGATCAGGAGAAATTAAATCCTCATCTCCAGAGTCATAGTTCAGTGTTCAAACCAGTACACCACACTGGCTCTCTTGTTAATACAGTAACAAGAAATTAGATAACCATTTACAGTCTTTGCATGACAACCAAAATCTGTTGCATAAAACTGCTACTTCATTGAAGGTAGAACAGCCCTGTCCTGCTGTATTAACAAACTAATTCAGTCAACCAGATAGCAATACAAAAAACCTTTAAAGTAATACCGTGTACATGAAACCAAGCCAGATAGGCTGTCTATGGGGCTGTACAGACTGACAAGAAATGCTGGCATTGGGGTGGAGTGGGGGCATGACATATGCACAGTGCACTCCCTCACTCTGCCTCCAAGCCAGTGTCAACTGCCCAGACAGTGGGCAGCATCACAACATTTTGCAGTGCAGTGTTTACAGGGATACAGTGACTCAGAATAGTCTCTGACAATGCTGGGTCTTCGGCTAGAAATGGAGATGTGCACCGGCCCCTATGATTGGACACAGCTTGACATCCTTGTCAATGGGGTATACCTTTACCTTTTACCTTTAGTGTTTACATATGCTGCACCAAAGAAACACAGTAGATCCACCGCTGTGGTGGCAAGGAAGACTTTTTTCCATCCCCAAAAGGAGAGGCATTTTGCTGCTTCTTTTGAGGCTGGAAAAATGCTGGATCAGAGCTGCAGCATGCTGTTGCTAAGACCCCAATCTGATGCTCAAAAGGGGTGGCACAAAGCCACTCCTTCAGGGCAGTCTGCTTCGCCCCTATGAAAACTATATCAGTATGCCTGAAAGGATATATAGAAATATTTTCCTTTAACATTACATCTCATGAAGCAAATATTTCAAGTGGGGGGGGGGGGAATGTAAACTTCACCCATCCTGGTTGCCAGCACTATTTTAAGGCTGAAATATTGCATGTTCTTCCATGAGCATATATAATTTCTAAGTACTTCTGAATTTATGTAAAGATCTGGACTGGTGCAGTGATTGTTGGGCTGGAACTCTGAGATACTAGGGTTCAAATTCCTATTCAGCCATTTGAATCCACAGGGTGACCTTGGGCACATTACACTCTCACCCTTAGAAGGTAATAAATAATTAATAAAGCTTGCCAAGAAAAGCTTATAAGGTTGGCATAGGTAAGAGTTGACCTGAAAGTACATGACAAAACAAATGCATGTACAGGATCGCATTTATGTCTCCAAAGATGCTGTCAAGTCCTTGCAGATGTGCATGGGAGGTATGGGAGACAAATTAGTATCTGTCAAAGAATTTATTGGGTTGAGACAAATTGCCAACATAAACTTACTTATCAGTATATTATTAGCACATCAACATAAGTTCTAGTCTCCAATAAGGTGTTTGTGTCATATCCAAGGACCTTATCACACGCTGGCCACGAAGCGAAAAGTAACCGAAATAAGAATAAATTCAGTTCTATACTGAAATGAACTGAAAGAGCTCCCGCAATATGTAAATGCCTACCACACGCAATTACCGCCATAGCGCATTTATCACGCTTCCCGGGACACACATCCTGGAAATGTATTTTCCGTGCACACACAAGTTAGAAAATCCCATAAATTACAAAGAGAGGACCATGTTTACCCGTCCCATTTGTTGCCCAATCCAAACAGGAAGGACACGTCATAAGATGCGTCCTCACAGATCCATGGGAAGTAGCGCGGGGAACCATGGGTCAGGGCGGGGAAATGCTTCACAATACGTATTGCGCGATCATATGTATTTCGCCTGCGCGGCCATTGCGCAATGATTCCGAAAGCTCGGTTGTACTTCCCCAAAAAACCAAATGTCAAAAGATCTCAATTCATTACGAATTAGCTCCGGGTTCTGCCGAGTTTCGGTGCAACGTCGTGTGTAAACACGGGGAAATAATATGTATTAGCTACGGATACCCTTTGGACTAGGTCTGCTTTAGACCCCGTGTGATAAGGTCCCAAGAATACAGACTTATGACTGAATACATACAAAATAAACATAGATTATATAAAGGCATATTCCTCAATCTCAAGGTTATGCCTTATCATAAACTGCTACACAATAGGGCCTTAGGACTGAACTGAAGTACATTCCTGACATTATTTTGCAAATAGCATTGGTATAGTTCCAAATAGAACAATCATTCTTTTTAATTGTGAATTTGAATGGGTGTTCTGTTTTGCTATTCATGCAAGCTCAGTAAGGGATTCTGGAGTCAGCAGCTAAATACTTTGCCAGTTACAAGCCAGCACACACAACAGTTACAGCAGGATTCAATGGAATAGAATCACTTCAAGATATTTTTTATTGCATTGTTGACTGCACACACACTCCTGCTACCCAAAACAAAAAGTGTTTCTCCAGCCCTCCTTTACCACTCTCCCAGTGCTAATACTGCTAAAAACTTTCAAGCTAGAGAGAGGATGAGGAGGAAAGAGGACTGGGTGGACACAAAAAGGCTTTGTAAAAAGGGGCTTCTTTGCTAGAAGCTTTGTTAACAAAGTTATACCCGTATAGTGTATTTTTCCATTTCAATGTTATTTCAATGTATTATGTTTCATATGTAGGTAAGGGCTAATTCTTATCTTCAGGCAAACTGTGTGTGTGTGTGTGTGCGTGCGCGGGGGGGGGGATTGGATGGAACCATAATATACTGTAAGTTCACTCAAGCAAAGAAGCCCTGGAAGGAGGAAACTCACAAACAATAATGAGCTCCTTGTTGAACTTTGGTGCTGTTAATCATATGAAAAAGACAAGAAAGATGCAGATCACGCAGGCACACTTTTATTGTGTAAATTAAGATGATTATACTGTCACTGTACCTCTTCAGGACCTCAATACATACGTGTGTGCACAGAAAGTAAGAGGGAGAGAATGAGAGAGGAGATGGGAAGGTTCTGCCAGCAGTTCTATCCAACCACAGATTAACTCATTGTGCTGGATATACACAATCACTTTATGACAGTTTAAGGCTATGCAGTATTTTTAGGCAGAATGTAGGGTGCATATTCATACCACAAATAATGCCCCTGCTATACAATGGAATGCTGAACTTTTGGAAAATGAAAATTCAATGTTCAGGAACATTTTTGTATCAGCATACTATGCAAAATTAGATCTCTATTACACTACACAGTTATAATGTTATGATTCTGCTTTAACTCTTATGAGTCCATGATGGGATTTGTAGTATGGTGAGGCATTACAGCTCTCTGGCAGAGAATTCTAAATACCACACACAACTACAAATTCCAGGAACTCGTAGGATGCAGCTATGACTATAACAGACCCTGTGGTGTCAGAGTGCTCTAATTTTGTACTGTAAAAGAGATGTCAGAAAGTAGATTGCTTATGCTTGAAACCCAACAAAGCTTACCTACAGAACACTTTCCACAATGATAGGAACTGGCTCAGTATAGAAAAGTAATGGGACTACAAATGGGTATAATAACAATAGGAGAGGGAGAAGAGGAATTGGGAAGTAAGATAAAAGAGAAATTGTATTATTAGTTATATTTATATGGGGATAAAGTAATAATTCCGGAGTGAAAAAATGTAGATTTTCTTATTCTCCCCCCCCCCCCCCCCCATAATACAGCACTTACTATTGATGAGTCACAGCTGGTCCAGTCAAAACAATGATGCAGGAGGCCTACAAAACCAGTATTTCTCACAATGCAATCTAGTGGGGAGAAAAAAAAAATAAAATTTGTTCTTCCATACATGAATGATTAAATAAGTGAAAATTTACATTCCTAGACTGGGGACCCATGCTTAATATGTTGTTGCTGTGTGCATATAAGTCATTTACAACTTATGATGTCCCTGTGTCAAATTTATCACAGCAAAATCTTGGCAACATTGATTCAGTGGGAGTTTGCCACTGCCTTCTTCTGAGAAGTGTGACTTGCCCAAGGCCACTCAATGGGTTTCTATAGCCAAATGAATATTCAGACCCTGGTCTTATGAATTTCTAGTCCAACATTGAAACCAATGCAACATACTGGCTCTTGCTTAAAGATGTAGTCATCATACATAAAAAAGGAGAAAGAGAGGAGGAGGGGGAAAGGGAATGTAGCAGCACCATTCAGATTAACTGATTTTTGTTTTGCATGAGCTTTCATGAGTATAAACCCATTTCTTCAGATGAAGAACAGAGTGATAATAAATGCTCAGGTATAACACATTTATAAATTCCAGGACTTGGGAGGGCTGCTGTGAAGGAACTAGATGAGATCCTGAAGTATCAAGATATATCACTGAATACAAAAAATTAGCATTGTCCATCCTATTGTATTTCCCATTTCTATGTATGGTTGCGAAAGCTGGACAGTGAAGAACAGTAATTTGAAATGTGATGTTGGAGAAGAGTTCTACAGATACTATGGATTGCTAAAAAGAAATATCAATGAGACCTGGAACAAATCAAGCCTGAACTTCTCCTAGAAGCCTGAAGGACTAAACTGATACTATTACAATTTGGCACTATAGTGAGAGGACCTGACTTACTAGAAAAGACACTTTGAATGATGAAGAAGCCAGTGGAACTTCAAAAGCCTGCAAAATATATATTGTGCATTTTGTTGTTCCAATAAAGATATCATTGTTTGGTGGCTTTTTGATGTTATGGGACTTTACTGTATGGCCAACAAGGCTAACCCTGGATATGTGTGCTGGGTTTGAGGATACCACATTATAGCCACAACAGGGGAATCCCAAAGAGAAAGCCAGTGAACTGGAACTTTATTATTTGAGGTCTCTACCCCCAACAAAGGTAAAACCTTTTTTCTTTAAAAAAAAAAATGGGACTCCATTGGCATGCTTTACCTCAACACCACCTACATTTTTTTCTGATGCAAAAGCATGAAGGCTTCTTGAGAAATTCAGTGTTCTCTGCCTAACAAAAAGGTATCTGGCCTCACAAAGGATGGAGACATACTGGATATCAAAGGAAGTATCTTTTTGTCTTGCAAATGGAAGTTAAATTTCCTGGACTTTGTGAATTTCTGAGTACCCACATGGCCAGAAAGAGGAGGGACCAGCCTGCATGAATAATCTCTCCATACCATCTGAACTAAGAAAAGCAACAACATGTAGGCTTATGAGTAACATCTTGATTATTTCCTCTCTTGTATGGTTTTTAACACTTTGCCTGGTGAAGAAGCCAGTGGAGTTTCAAAAGTTTGCAACATGTATATTGTGCATTTTGGTTGATCCAATAAAGGTATCACTTTTTGGTGGATTATGTATGTCATTAGAAACAATAATGCTGAATAAGGTAGAAGGCAGTAGGAAAAGTAGAAAACCACATTACAGATGAATAGACTCAATCAAAGAAGTCAGAGTCCCAAGTCTGCAAGACCTGATCAGAATTGTTGATGACAGAGTAACTTGAAGGTCTCTCATTCATAGGGTCACCATAAGTCAAAGTTGACTTGATGACAGTTAGCAAGAAAATGAAGCATATTTACACAGTTGTGGGAATGTGATTGAATATAATAGAATCCAAAGGGATCAAAATTATAACCCTTGCTCTAAATCAGGGGTAGGCAACCTTTTTCAGCCCTGGGCCGGGTTGCTGTCCCTCAGACACTTGGTGGGCCGAAGCGCAAAAAAACAAAACAAAAAAAACAAAAACAAAAAAAAAACCTAAATAAATTCTCTCTCTCTCTCTCTCTCTCTCTCTCTCTTCGCCTCCTTGGCTGTCCTCCCCTCTTTTCCCCAAGGAGACAGCCAAGGAGGCGAAAGAAACGCCTCAGAAGAGGATCCTGGCCGGGCGCTCAGCTTGCTCTCCTGAGGCCAGTCTCCTTCACTTCCACGGGTGTCCTCAGCCCTCCCTCTTCTTCCCAAGGGAGGGCTGAGGACACCCGTGGAAAGTGAAGGAGACTGGCCTCAGGAGAGCGAGCTGAGCGCCCGGCCAGGATCCTCTTCTGAGGCGTTTCCTTCGCCTCCTTGGCTGTCCTCCCCTCTTTTCCCCAAGGGAGACAGCCAAGAAGGCGAAAGAAACGCCTCAGAAGAGGACCCTGGCCGGCCGGGCGCTCAGCTCGCTCTCCTGAGGCCAGTCTCCTTCACTTTCCACGGGTGTCCTCAGCCCTCCCTCTTCTTCCCAAGGGAGGGCTGAGGACACCCGTGGAAAGTGAAGGAGACTGGCCTCAGGAGAGCGAGCTGAGCGCCCGGCCAGGATCCTCTTCTGAGGCGTTTCTTTCGCCTCCTTGGCTGTCTCCCTTGGGGAAAAGAGGGGAGGACAGCCAAGGAGGCGAAGGAAACGCCTCAGAAGAGGATCCTGGCCGGGCAGTGAGTTCGCTGCCTGAAGCCGCTTTCCTCGGCTCCCATGGGTGTCTCCCCTCCCTCTTCTTCGCAAGGGAGGGCTGAAGACACCCGTGGAAGCCGAGGAAAGCGGCTTCAGGCAGCGAGCTCATTGCCCTGCCAGCAAGGATCCTCTTCGGAAGTCTTTGCTTCGCCTCCTTGGCTGTCTGTCCTTCCTCTTTTCCCCAAGGGAGGCAAGCCAAGGAGGCGAAGCAAAGGCTTCCGAAGAGGATCCTTGCTGGCAGGGCAATGAGCTCGCTGCCTGAAGCCGCTTTCCTCAGCTTCCACGGGTGTCTTCAGCCCTCCCTTGCGAAGAAGAGGGAGGGGAGACACCCGTGGAAGCTGAGGAAAGCGGCTTCAGGCAGCGAGCTCATTGCCCTGCCAGCAAGGATGACACTCTACAGGGGGCAGAGCTTGCCGAGAGCAACCCGGCAGCCATTTTATGTTGCCGGAGAAGCCGGCAAAAAAACCTGAAGTGGCGGTAGTGCCGCGGCGGCGGCGGCGGCGGCAGCAGGAATAAAACGGGGCCGGCAACAAGGCCTCTCTGGGCCGGATCTGGCCCGCGGGCCGTAGGTTGCCGACCCCTGCTCTAAATTTTCAAAGGACTGCATAAGATGATACATTGACTTCCTCTGAGAGGGTGCACCCAAGGTCAGCCAATGGGTCAGTCCATGGTCAAATGGCGACTCAAACCCTGGTCATCAGAGTCATAGGGGCAAAACAGACCACCTTGAAGAAGCAGGTCCATGCCGCCCCTTTGGTCACTGGATCGGGGCCATGGCAACTGAATGCTGTGGCCCCAATCCAGCATTTTTCTGCCCCCAAAAGAAGTTTTAGGAGTAGAAAAAAGCTGTCCTTGACCACAGTGGTGGTTTTCCCCTGTTTCTGTGGCATGGGGAGTGGGGTTGCCATGCTGCAGAAATGATGTTTCACTGTCCACTGTGCAGTCAGGTGGGCAGTGTGACACCAGTTTGGGGGTGGCATCGGGGCATGCAGCATGTGTACGTCACCCACCATGCCACACCGATGCTGGCATATAATATCGGTATGTTCAGCCCCATCTTCTGGCATTTAAACCACTACAATATGGTGGCTGTCTCCTGAATAGTGTGCTTCAAATGTTGAGCACGTTGCACTGGATAGTCACTCAAGGCCCTTTAGCTCCTTGTATTCTAAGTACTCATTAATACTTTTAATTAATATTCCAACTGTCTCATGTTTGACTTTTTAGTTTTTCACAACCAATTTTTGACTGAATCTTAACAGTGTGAACATGGACCATTGCTATACAGTGGATCTAGGTTTTCATGTTAACTCCTCCCTCACCCAAGAAAAGAATGGTATAATATAGTAACATAATATAATTGCATGGTAGAAGCTGTGTAGTTTTCTTCTTTTCTTTTCTTTTCTTTTCTTTTCTTTTCACACAGTGTTTTATTTATTTCTACTACTGATTCATGTTGTAGTCCTACTTTTCAACTGTGTCACGCTCAGAAAACTTGAAGTTTCTGTCA
The DNA here is from genome assembly GCA_026167975.1 of Phrynosoma blainvillii. NCBI lineage: Eukaryota > Metazoa > Chordata > Lepidosauria > Squamata > Phrynosomatidae > Phrynosoma > Phrynosoma blainvillii. The sequence goes on from JANUYF010000004.1 coordinate 121,204,538, forward strand.
AGGAATGGATCCTGGGAAAATGTCCAGATATGGGATAGTGGATAACATGTTTACCACGAGCCATGGAGCAACCAGGAAGTGACAGCATGATGTGCTGAATCACTGGGGGCTGATGCAACCTGAAGCAAAGGATTGAGTCAGGCACTTGCAATCCTGCAATGTTGCATCAGTGTTGCATCAACCAGATGAGTGGGCTGGATTAAATATCGCTGGAGGAGATAATGTATATAAGGGAGGAGCATCATTGTGTTAGGATCAGATCTAATAAGGGGAATTTATAATTAGCTCAAATATGTGAGAGTGGGGTCCCAACAAATCCCCGCGGAACCATGTACCATTATGTATACCAGGGGACTAAGAGATCTCTCAAGGGAAGACACAGAGACAGGCTTATCCAATTAAAGTCTAATATTTATTAATTAACAAACCGGGGAAAACTGCACACATCCAAATATAGCACACACACGCAACACACTCTAAAAGGAAAGATGGGTGAAAGCGGGGATAGCTTGAGAGGAACTAAGCTGAGGGGAGGCTTCTGAAGGTTTCTCCTGGCTTGGCTGCAGAGGGTGATGATGATGGTTGAAATGGGGGGAAGGGAAGAGATGGCCGCAGGAGCTAAATGAGAGTACAGACCAACATAGAGTCTGCATGCACTCTCAAGATAGCACATGGAGCCTAGAAATCCAAGGGTTCTTATAGGGAATTTCTGCCTTCTAGCTATAAGCCTAATGGCTGTTAGACAAAGGCATTGATGGGCTTAGCTTTGTCAACCTAGGTGTGAGCATAGTCTAAACCAGGGGTCCTCAAACTTTTTGAGCCGGGGGCCAGTTCCCCATCCCCCAGCTCATTGGAGGGCCAAAGTTTAAAAAAAATGGCGGCCGGAGGCACCCCCTCCCTTTCTTTTCCTGTCCTGCCCCGCAACTTTGTGGGCAACGAATAGAAAGTCTGCTTGCGTGTGACTCTGGCCGCCATTTTGGAACAAAAAATGGCACCCGGAGTCGCACTGCATGCACATGACTCCGGCTGCCATGCTTTGTTCCAAAATGGTGGCCGGAGTCACGTGCGCATGCGCATGACTCCAGCCACCATTTTGAAACAAAACATGGTGCCTGGGGGCGCGTGCGCACGCTAGAAAGGCAGCAGTGGTGGCGCGGCAGCGGCATCAGGACTGTCCATGGGCTGGATACAAGGCCTCGACGGGCGGGCCATAGTTTGGGGACCCCTGATCTAAAGCAACTATTTCTACTGAAGAGGACAGACCAACATTACAAAATTTGATAGTTAAAGAATATACCCTAGTGGATACAACACATATTCTTCATAGTATAATATTTTTCTTTTAAGTTTAGCAAGGGTTATAGTGGTATCAAAGTATGGATAGGCAAACCATTCTCCTCCGGGTGCTTAATCCTGATTTTTGGCCACACTTGCTGGGGCTGATGAGGATTACAGTCCAATACAACTGGAGGATAGCAGGTTGTCAAAACCTGTTTAAATTGATTTGTGTATAGGGGGGGAAAACTAGAGGTTAAAAAATATTAATGAGTACAATGAAATTTACTTAATTACTTTAATGAACTCCTATTTGGATTTTGGAAAAGAATACATATCTACTCTTGCAAAGCTTTAGTATTCAATGCAAATTTATTACATCAACAAAGAGCAGACCAGCAATGGAGTCTGGAATGAAAATATGATTTAAATAGTATTGATAGACAAACAAATCATCCTTACTAATGGAACACTGTATCACATACCAAGTGTTTACTGGAACTTCGGCTTGAAAATGGGTTCTGAAGGAAGCATGGATCATAGAACGTCATGGTTGCGATATAGCAAAATATGGATTTTATTAGGAGCAGGATACAACTTGTCAAAGCTAATGAAATAACTGAATGCATGCCAGAAACTAGTATTTTGCTTGTCTTGACAAGTCATAATGGAACTGGGATCTATGCCAGGACATAAGGAGTCAATAGCAGACTTTGAGAGCAATACCATGGAGACAGAGTGCAATTTCAGTGGACATAGATAAATATAATGCTGGACAAGTCTGACTTCACTTGAATTTGAGTAACTGGCTTCATTTCTATTGTGGTAGATTTACACTGGTCAAATTGAAATTAGAGACAGGCATGCATATACCATGGTATCAAATTACAGGGGCAGTTGTGCTGAGCATCAGACAATTCTAAAGTTTACATTGTATTAATGCTTTTTCTAGGCCTAATAGTATGACAAACACATCTCTCTGTAAGCTTTTAAGGCTACAAAGTTTTTGGAGTGCAATGTTTGTGTCAGACAAAAATATTTTAAAAAGTAGGTTGGGGTTGGGAATGGGTAGATTGCAGCCATGCTATATTAAGATGTTAAGGACAGAACAGATTTTTAGGACTCCTAGCTTGCCAGTAATAGAAAAGGCAATAATATAAAGTAAGTTTTGATCCTTCCTTTTGAAATAACCTACCTGAAAACTCAAACATTATCTCTTTTTCTCTAAGTCAGGGAAGATGCAGCCTTCCAGGTCATAGAATCATAGGGCCTTTGCAAACTGCCAGAAATAGTGAAAACTGAGTCCACTTTAAGGGTTAGAGTTAGGGTTAGGGAATCATGGGAACTGTATTTTATTGTGGCACCAGAGCTCTCTGACAGAGAAGGCTCAATGTCTCAGAAAATAAACAATTCCCATGACTCCCTAGCACTAACCCTAACCCTTAAAGTGGACTCAATTTACACTATTTCTGGCAGTCTGCAAAGGCCCATAGAATCATAAAGTTGGAAGAGACCACAAGGGCCGTCCAGTCCAACCCCCTGCTATGCAGGAACTCCCAATCAAAGCAAAGGTATTATTAAACTGTAGTTCCCATCATTATTCATTGGCATGCTAGCTAAGCATGATGGGAACTGCAATCCAAAATATCTGGAGGGCTGCATTTTGCCTACAAGTGATCTATGCCCTTCACAACACAACAGAAAATTAATAATGTTCCCTACTTTTTCTGCTTGTTTTTTAAAAACATCTTTGCCAAAGAAGATTGCCAAAGCTTCCTCAGGTATTTTCTTTGTGTCATTTTGATTGGTTTAATAAAGCTAATGCTACAATATTTAGTCTTCTGTAGTTTACCTGATTTTATCCTTATGTTTTATTGTTCCATTATTTTATGGCTTAAAGTGTTTACTTAATTACTTAAGTAAGTACTACCTACTTAATTTTTAGTGTTTTATTACTTGTTATCAAAAATGAAGAACAAATGGAATGAAGAGCCATATGAAGAAGAACCCCAAATTCTAAAAAAGTGAGGTGGAAACTGCAATAAGAGAAATAGCAAAAAACAAATCATCAGGAACATATGATATTCCAATTGAACTGCTGCAATCCAGACTGACAGAGTCAACTCTAGTGCTGACCAACATATGTCAACAAGTATGAAAAACAAAACGATGGCCAACAGATTGGAAGCAGTCAATATATATCCCTATTGACAAAAAAAGGAGATAGCAAAGACTGCAGCAACTATAGGACCATAGCACTGATCTCTCATACAAGCAAAATTATGCTCAAATTTCTTCAACATAGGCTCTAACCATACATAGAGAAATCCCAGAGGTCTGAGCAGGGTTCAGGAAAGGAAGAGACACTAGGGACCACACTGCAAAGATACGATGGCTAATGGAGTGCACCAGGGAGATCCAAAAGAAAATCAGCATGTGCTTCATAGACTATAGCAAAGCCTTCAACTACATAGATCATGAAAGGCTATGGGATGCCCTTAAAGGCATGGGAGTGCCAACCCATCTGATAGTCATGCAACGTTTTCACATGGGGCTTTAGGCGGAGGCAATCCTACCTCCCGCCGGCCCCACTCCGGCTCCTCTTCCAGCTTGTTCAGACGCACGCCGCAGAAAACCCTGCCCCTTCCGGTGCCATCCCTGCGTACATCCGGCTTCTAGCTCCATGTGTTCAAACGCACGGAACCTTAAGTCTGGCGTCCTTCCGGCATCCCTCCGGCCTCAGCACCTCCAACTCCGGCTTCAGCGGCAGAAAGGTAATTCCGACTTTTAAAAGGAATTAGCCTGCCGCCGCCGGAGCCATTCCGGAGTGGGGCCGGCGGGAGGTAGGATTGTCTCCACCAAAGCCCCGTGTGAAAATGTCCATGATGAGGAATCTGTACTCAGGACAAGAGGCTACTTTCAGAACAGAACATTGAGAAACAGAATGGTTCCCAATTAGCAAAGGAGTCAGACAAGATTGCATACTTCATCCTATCTGTTCAATTTGTATGCAGAACATATAAGAAAAGCAGGCTTGGTCACAGAAGAAGGAGAGGTGAAAATAGGAGGAAGGAATATCAACAACCTAAGATGGGCTGATGACACCATAGTACTAGCAGAAAACCTCACAGACCTGGAACACCTACTAAGGAAAATCAAAGAAGAATGTTCAAAGGCATGCTTAATGTTGAACATAAAGAAGACAAAAATAATGACCACCAAGGACCTTCATAAATTCAACCTAGACAATGCAAAAATAGAAATATTTAAAGAATTCCTATACCTGGGATCAAACATTGATAGAAATGGGGACTGCAGTCAGGAAATCAGAAGAAGATTAAGAATGGGGAGGTGGCTATGAAAGAACTAGAAAAGATTCTAAAATGCAAAGATATACAAATCAGCACAAAAGTTAGAATCATACAAGCCATAGTATTCCCTATTACCATGTATGGATGTGAGAGCTGGACAGTTAAAAAAAATGATAGGAAGAAAATCAGTTCATTTGAGATGTGGTGCTAAAGAAGAGTGCACCACATGGACAGCCAAAAGGACAAACAAAAGGGTTAGAGATTGGGTTGAAAGAGTGTTTTAACTGTTATCTGTTTTAATCTTGTTGTACGCCGCCCCGGTTACCGAGCAGAGGGGCGGGTTAAAAATAAAATTTATTATTATTATTATTATTATTATTATTATTTATTGTAAATAAAGTTTTATTGTTACTTTATGAAACTCTCATCTACAGTGTGAATGAATATCCATGCTACTAAACCTTATACAAGATAGGTTATAGGGTTTTAGAAGAGATTGGTGAAGGAGTGGCTCTTTGCATAGGGTGGTAGCAGCTGTAGAATGAAAATGGCCTATGGTGTGGCCACAAATGAAAGAAAAGAAAAAGTGGACATGACAAAAAGGCTCACCCCTTACCTAATAGACCAGGGGTAGGCAATCTGTCCCCTTTAAGGGCTGAGGGACTTCAGCTCCCAGAATCCCAGGAGCTATTGGCCAACATGGGACTATTGGCCAACATGGCTGAGGCTTCTGGGAGCTGAAGTCCCTCGGCCCTTAAAGGGGAAAGGTTGCCTACCTCTGTAATAGACAATCAAAGTACAAGGAATGCAATCATGTAGGGTTATGCCTCCTACATATGACAAATCAGTTTGACCTTGTGTTACGTGGCAAGCACTCCTGCCACCATTCACCTTTAGCACTGACTTTTTGGATGGCAGTCCTGTAGGAACTCGTTATCCTAACCCTGCCACCTAATATATGTGTTAAGAACCCACACTATTCTTTGTAAGATGTCCCACACCAAACTTTAAACTGTTAGTAGTTTGGTTTGTTTTAGAAACGTAGGCCAAGTAATGCTTAAATAAGAACAAGAGTTTATTTTAAAACAGCATGGAATAACTATAACTTGTATCAAAGCTTGTTACTGTAGGTTTGCTTGGTTACACATAACATTTGTTTCCACTTCACTTTTAATACTTTAGTGACACTGGCTAACAATATATCTTAGAAGAGAACACTACAACAACTCCCTTCTTGAGAGTTCTGTGTGTTTTGAGTCCCTCCTGTCTAGATTCTAACAAAATTACAGCTCCCTCAGGAACTCCCTAAAACACAGCCCTCTCTCTGGCTTCATTCCCTGACCACTCTCTTCAACTGCCTCATTCCCAACTCTCCACTCCAACTGTCAACTTGGAATTTTCAAGTGCTCCCAGCTTGAATTCTATTGGTTGGCCCTCAGCTGCCTCCTGATTGGCCAGCTAGACATTCTGTTTACCACATCTTGTCATTTTGAATGCAAGTACTGAAGGAGATAAAGACAGGGAATTTATGGGGGGAAGCAGATGGAGCAAAGTGCCGTTTTCGGGGCAAGGAAGAGGAGGGGCAGCCGCACAGTGGGCGTCCCAACCCCTTCCCCAAAATGTCCTCAGAGCAGCTGGCCCTCTGCATGGCTGGCGTTCCGAGGATGACCTCCCGCTGCAGTGTACATACACGCTGCAGCGGAAGAGTCGCCGAAGGTGCACCAGCAGCCTTTTGCAGTGCACCTTTGGTGACTTGTGGAAGGAGAGCTATTTTAGCGCTACTTCCAGGGGCGTCGAAGCTGCGCCATGGGGTGAGGTGTGTGGATACCTCGGCCTTGCGGCGCAGCTTCCTGGGGCAGCCCCGTGCCGTCTGTCTGCTTCCCCCCTTATGTTCCTATCAAGTAATGAAGCATCCACAATTGACTACATCCTAGTTTCCTACAACTTACTCGACTCAGTAGCTAACTTTGTGGTGTAATGCCACTCAGATAGTGACCATTTACCACTGGCTTTACAACTGGATCTCAATGTGCAAAATATTTATGTGGATCATAAACTACAAATAAACATACTAACGGATATAAGATCAAGCTGCATCGAATGGTCTAAAGTATTAAGCAAATCTTTAAGCAAGATCCTTTACTCAGGGGGGTTGCAGACTGCCAGAAATAGTGCAAATTGAGTCCACTTTTAGGGTTAGGGTTAGTGCTAGAGAATCATGGGAATTGTTGTTGTTTTTTTCTGAGACATTGAGTCTTCTCTGTCAGAGAGCTCTGGTGCCACAATAAAAAACAGTTCCCATGATTCCCTAATCCTAACCCTAACCCTTAAAGTGGACTCAATTTGCACTATTTCTGGCAGTCTGTAACCCCCTTCAGAGATTTATGGGGGGAAGCAGAAGGGCAGCATGGGGCTGCCCCAGGAAGCTGCGCCACGGGGCTGAGGCATCCGCATTCCTCAACCCTGCGGCGCAGCTTCCCCAGCCCAGGAAGGAGCGCTAAAATAGCACTCCTTCCATAAATCGCCGAAGGTGCACCGCAAAAGGTTGCCGGCACACCTTCGGTGACTTTTCTGTCACAGCGTGTGTGGACGCTGTGGTGGATAGGCATCCTCAAAGCGCTGGATGTGTGGAGGGTCCGGCGCTCTGACAATGTCTTCGGGAAGGGGTTGGGGCGCCCAGCATGTAGCTGCCCCTCCCCTTCCTTGCCCTGGAGATGGCGCTTTGCGGCGTCTGCTTAGCCCCTTATGTTTCTCTGTGTTTTTCTATATCAACAGCAGATACTTCTGATAAAACTATGGAACTATTTCAAATGCTAATTGAATCTCTGTAACTGCCAATATCCTCCAAATCTTCAAACAACCAGCATAACAAAGGTATCAACTCTAAACCTTGTTTGATTATGAATGTGTCCTCATGAAGAATTCTCTAATTGCAAAATGCAGTGCAAATAGAGAACAATCTAACAACCCTTCCTGAACAATGGTTTGTCTTGAAAAGAAGATACAATCCTCAATTAAAAGTAAAAAGAGGCAGGCTCAGGAAAGTAATTGGCAACATTTAATCACAGCATCTAGAATGATTCAATTATATTCTGGAATATGGTAACAGGAGATCTGCATAGCACAGGTCCCACAATGTAATATTCCAGCATCCTCATGAGAAACTTATTTTTGTAAGATCTAAGGAGCAAAACCATATCTGTGCTGAGATAGCTGATATTAACAACTTACCTGAATTGCCTCCGGTAATGGAGGCCGAGGAATCCAAGCTTATTTCTCAGCTTAAATTGGGTAATGCTCCAGGAAATGGTAATATTTCCCCAGAATTACTCAAAGAAAACTCAGCTTGGTGGATCCCAGTTCTAGCACAGCTGTTCACCTGGATTGACCATTTGGCTATTTTTTCCTGACTAGTGGCCTGAGCAGGTGGCGCAAAGCACCGTTTTCGAGGCCAGGAAGGGGAGGAGCAGCCTCACGCTGGGCACCCCAACCCCTTCCCGAAAATGTCGTTGGAGCAGCCGGCCCTCCGCATGGCCGGTGCTCCAAGGATGCCTTTACGCTGCAGCGTCCGCACACACTGTAGCAGAAGAGGCTCCAAAGGTGCACCAGCTGCCTTTTGCGGTGCACCTTTGGTGATTTGTGGAAGGAGAGCTATTTTAGTGCTCCTTCCTGGGGTGGCAAAGCTGCACCGCGGGGCTGAGCAATGCGGATGCCTCGGCCCCGATCCACAGCTTCCTGAGGCGGCCCCATGCCGCCCATCTGCTTTCCCCCTAGGTTAATTTTTCTATTAACTCATTGATTAAAAGTTTAACAGGGACTAGCTTTCATCCCCCTAAATTGGCTGACCTTTATCAATCCTCTTGTATGCAGATGATGCAGTCCTATTATCATTCTCAGCAATAGGCTTAAAGAGACCCCTGAAGGAGCTCACCAATTATTGTAATAATGAATCCCTAACCATAAATTATGACAAAACAAAGGTGATGGTATTTACAAGGAAGAGAACCATACATAAATGGCAAATAAATGGGACCTTGATTGAACAGTTACAAATTATAAATACCTTGGTGTAGTCTTCCAATCTACTGGGTCATGGAAAACCCAAAAGAAAATGGCAGTAGAGAATGCCCAGAGAACCATGTCAGCTCTGCTTAGGGTTGTTTTTTTTTGGGGGGGGGGGTTGTTGTTGTTTTACAATTTAAGGGGGCAACACATTCCCTTTGTCATCCAAGTGTTCACATCTAAGGTTTTATCACAAATGCTGTATGAATCACAGCTTTGTGCCTACAATAATCTTGATTTATTTGAAGCACTGAAAACCAAATTTCTCAGAAGTATATTTGTTGTTCCAACCTGTGTTCCAAATGCAGTCCTGTGCCTAGAAGCTGGCTTGATTTCTATCGAGAACCATGAATGGATTCATAAGATGAATTACTGGTTAAAACTTATTTTTTGCCCAGTCAGGCTAACCCCCTTGATGCTAACTGATAACTTTCAATCTGTATGGAAACAGGCACTTTATAAGAACCTCCAAACATGTGGGCTTACACTTAATGCCCTGATAGCACTTGTGAAGCCAAAGCTGCCATTAAATAACAAATAATGGACATAGAATTGCAAAATCATCTGAGCATAGCTTCCAAATATGCTGTCATCATAATTACTATAAAACCTTTTACTTATCCCAGGGGGGTTGCAGACTGCCAGAAATAGTGCAAATTGAGTCCACTTTTAGGGTTAGTGCTAGGGAATCATGGGAATTTTTTTTCTGAGACATTGAGCCCTCTCTGTCAGAGAGCTCTGGTGCCACAATCAAATACAGTTCCCATGATTCCCTAACCCTAACCCTAGCCCTAACCCTAAAAATGGACTCAATTTGCACTATTTCTGGCAGTCTGCAACACCTGCCAGTTATCTAATAAATTTAGCAACTCTTAGGTACAGGAAAGCTTTTACTCTGGCATGCTTTAATGTTTTGCCATCGCTGTACTGGAAGGGAAATACAACAGAATCCCATACCATGAGTGCAGGTACCCCTGTGCCAATGAGGCAGTAGAATCACTTAACTATAGGGGGTTGCAGACTGCCAGAAATAGTGCAAATTGAGTCCACTTTTAGGGTTAGGGTTAGTGCTAGGGAATCATGGGAATTGTTTTTTTCCCCCCCTGAGACATTGAACCTTCTCTGTCAGAGAGCTCTGGTGCCACGATAAAATACAGTTCCCATGATTCCCTAACCCTAATCCTAAAAGTGGACTCAATTTGCACTATTTCTGGAAGTCTGCAACCCCCCTATGTTTTCGTTCACTGCCCCTTCTATCAAAGGTTGTGCCTTAGTTTAATTACACCTATTCCCCAAAATATCCCAGGCAGGCTGGAAGCATTTTATCTTTCCTTTTTGTTTGCTGACCAGGATTCACAAATCACAAATAAGCTTGCTATATTTTGTGCATCTGCCATTATGACTCGCAAGCAGATGACAAATCAGCAGTAGAGTGCGGTGATAAAGAATTGGGTAAGTAAGTAAATATCAAGGAGAATTAATTACACAAGGTTCTAGATAACACACCTGATCTGTATATAGGATTATTTTTCTAATCTTGTTTTACTGTTATTAAGAGGGAATTTTATGTATCTGTTATAATTATTGTTTTTCTGTATCTCATACACTTTATGTATCTTATGGTAAAACTGATTTATAAGCTGGTCTATGACTGTAATAAATGATTGATTGATTGATTGATTGATGCTACAGTATAGATTCTGGAATTTGAGCACATACTTGTTTTCCTTGGTTAACGGTGATATAGAAATGGATATGGCAAAATATGTAGAAGAATGTTTTTGTTATCTTTGTGTATCACAACAATCTTCATGTTGCATAAAGGGGAAGGCTCTTACTCAGTGTCATCTGTTTCTCTGTGTATGAAGCCTTTATGTAACCTTTGTTCAAATTAAGTTGAGAGTAATAGAAATTTGGGGGAGGTAGAAAAATGTTTATCTGAAAATAAAATAAAAATGAGAATTTATGGGTCATGGAAGCACCTTCTGGAAGTGGAAATAAGGGACAAAACTCTACTCCCTCCTGCAGTCACTCCTTTAAAAATCTGATTGGGGGGAAGCGGTATTAAAAATTCCCAGAAGCTGATAATCCATATGAAGAAGACTCATGGAAAGAACAAGAATCCAAATGTTATGATGACACATAGGGCTGTGGTCTGGATCCTGGCCATCTGGAGAAAAGGCCAATGACTTGTTCTAAAGTAGACTGGAAGTTGTACTCCAACCCACCACCACCACTTCTGCTTCCAAGGAAATGGTTCTGTTGGTGAGAACAATCAGTCTTGTTTATCTCCACTGAATGGAGACCTGCTAAACTGGTTCAGATTGGTACACCCCCCCCCCATTGTGAGGCATTCAGCAGCTGCCAGACAAGTTGATCAACTCCATCTAGATTTGAAAGAGGGATGAACACCTGCACCTGATTGCCTCTGTCTTGTGTATGCAGCCCATTGTTCTCTACTGTCCAAACCACTTAAGTTTCATTTTCAGTGCCTGAAGTCATTATCACCTCTTCTCTTTGTCAGTACATGTTTTTGTTTCTGAACCCTCCATAGAACAACATTAAGGACATATTTTGCCTCACCCAGAGGCATCCCCTTCACATCGTGTGTCCACCCCCAAGTTGGGAAAAGGTCAAATATAGGCAAAAGGGCAAAGCAACAGAGACACACCAAGCGGCACAGACAGAACTGGACACTTCTTCATATCAGAGGGTGAGAAAACCTCTCTGTTCTGTTGGTTTCTGCTATTATCTTTTTCTGTCTTTTAAATAAAGAAATAACAGGTTTTTGCTGCAAAATCATGGCATCCTTGAGCTGATTTCTTCCCTTCTACCTCATTTTCACTTGGAGTCACTCTGGCTAATTGTCCATTTTTAAAACCTTTAGCCTGTAAGATCCTGCAGAGAGTTAGTGTCTGGAGGACCTTTTCCCCCAAACCAGTAAACCCAGTGCACCGCTCTTAATACCCCTGTACTCCCTGCTCTGGATCAACAGGATACTCCAGCACTTAACAACAATGGAATATTGGAGATCATTGAGCTTAAGGAATATATTTTCATTATATGTTTTACCTTGTGTCTTTTAGGTACAACAGAGCTATATCTTATTATAAGGAGGAGTTCACCAATATATACTCTTCAGGCCATCCCCCTGGCTGAGGGGGATCATGAGGTAGCAATGTTTTGAGGGCAATTCAGGTAGTAGTATCATGGATGACACTAAGGATTTAAATAGTCATAAATTTTGTATTGGCAGGCAAGAACAAGTAGTTTTACCATTTTTCTCCTTGCTGCAAAAAAATAAAAAAAATGTGAATAAAAATAGTGCAGTTTTTGAATACCGTTTGCTGTTTGGGGCTTTTTCTGTGGGAAAACATGTGTTTGTTATGCAGAAAACTGCATTTTCTAAGCTGGAAGCAAAGAAGCACATTCTCATTTTGCACAGCACAAATACTGAACTGCAACAACTTTAAAGTTCTTTAAAAATTCTTCTCATCAGGGTTTCCAAACACTTAAGAAACCTCTCTTTTATCATTTTTGTCAAATATTTTTGAACATTGTTTCTACCTCTAGTCCAAACTGATGACCCTCTTTAAACATTATCCTTTGCTTTCCTGTTCAGTATCAACCCAAGTTCAATTAAATATCTTTTATAAACTTTTGGCCCAACCATAGGAATAGTGTATTAATTATGGATATGGAAGACTGATATTCCAATTCCTACTTATTTTTTAATTACCACAGGGTGCACTTGGGTATGCTATTATCTGTCTGTCATATATCTCATGGGATATGTTATTATCAAATATGATAGTTCTCTTAAAACAATTGCCAAATGACTTTTACAGCATTTTAAATGCTTCTATATCAGTATGAGTAAAAATTACATGTCAGTTACTTTTCAGCCCCTTAAGGTTCCTTAAGAAAGATCAATGCAAAAAAGTATAACACTGCTAAGTAATGCAGATAATTGAATTATCTTTGACATACATATTGCATGTCTATAAAATGCACCCAGCTTGCTGCAGATTGGACTCTATAATTATGCTGCACTGAAACATTATTTTACATCATCATGTGAAGGAGGTTGCTCCAAAGAACTGTTCCTTTCTTGTAAATTAATAAGGGTATATCTAACTTATTGTTGCATGATATCCCCAGTGAGCTTCTTTGACAGACAAAGTAAGGGGGTTGCAGACTGCCAGAAACAGTGCAAATTGAGTCCACTTTAAGGGTTAGTGTTAGGGTTAGTGTTAGGGAATCTTGGGAACTGTATTTTATTATGGCACCAGAGCTCTCTGACAGAGAAGGCTCAATGTCTCAGAAAAAAACCAGTTCCCATGATTCACTAGCACTAACCCTAACCCTAAAAATGGACCCAATTTGCACTATTTCTGGCAGTCTGCAACCCCCCTAAATGAAGAATAATAAAATTTAAATTACTCATTTGTAAAAGTAGCTACATAATGCTTACACTTCTTAGGTCCCAATGGGGAAAGAAACCATATGAGCTTTGAAATCCCTTATTTTCCTGTCCTCAGAATCATTATATAAAGTGCATATTTATTTTAATATGCTTATTTGACTTCTTAACCTAACACATTAAAATTAAAAAGCTTTTGATGCATAGCCATATTATTGGATATGATCTACCTGATTTGTCTGAGTTTCAGTTTAAGTGCATTGGGTAATGGTCCAGAAGGTAAAGTGCAAAATGTAATGGTCATTTCATGTCCATCAACTTGTATATCCCTATGTTAAAAGAGGCATATGGCACTAATTAGTCATTTTACCTGAGAAAAATCACAATAGACACCAAGGCTTTTGAAAGTTATGCTGTTGTACTACAACCATCATAAAGCACCCAGTATGGCCAATCAGCATACAGGCTGGGGTGTATGTATATGTGTGTGTGTGTTCTGAATTTGTCTTCAGCTACTTGAAAAAAGGCAGAAGATTAAGGTATCCAGACAGCTTCAGTGGAACTGTAAATGAAATACAAAGAGGACACTATATTCATTCATTCCTTCTCTTTTTCTTTGTGCTACAGGAGGAAAATGGCAACTCTTTTAGATTACTTACTTATTTCAGGAGCTGTAGTCTAGAGTTCTTGGCATGTGGCCTATCAACATAATGATTAACTGCTTGTTGAACTGATGAAAAGTATCCTCCTGAGCAGGGGTTGGCAACCTATGGCCTGTGGGCCGGGTGTGGCCTGTGGAGGCCTTGAGTCTGGCCCATGGCCAGTCCCGCCGCTTCTGCCCCATGCACGCCACCACCACCTTGCACTCGCGTGCACATGCACACGGTGGTGGGCGCCATTTTGGAAGGCCCCACGGCGGCTGCACAGCCGCCGTTGGGCCTTGGGAAGGCCGCATCACGGCTGCGCCAGGCGACTTCACCTGCAGCAGCCATGGGGGGAGGCTTTCCAAGGCCCAGGGAAGCCCCCCACGGCCGTGGCGGGCAAATTCGCCGGCCACAGCCACGGGGATGCCTTTCCAAGCCCAAGGAAGCCCCCGCCACAAGTGTGGCGCATGAATTCGCTCGCCGCGGCCACAGGGGGCCTTTCCAAGGCCCAGGGAAACCCCTCCTGTGCAAGGGGGGGGGCTTCAAAAATGACACTCGCGTCACGGCCCACTGCGCCATTCCCCCCCCCTCGGCCCCCCAGCAACAAAGGTTGCTGACCTCTGTTCCAGACCATTTTAGCTAGGGGTTTTTGAGCATTTGGCACTGTTGCCTGAAAATGAAAATATGAAGAAATACAATGGTACTTCATGCATAATCTGATTACTTGGTCTAGCCATCACAATATTGCCTGTTTTGACTGATGTTGGTGCTCCAGTATATCCAGGAGATATCTTTACTAACTCCACTGGCTGAGGTCTTTTTAGTAAGAGACTGAGCCAGGAATCCTCTATATGCAAAACATGCATTTTTTTCCCTAAAGAGTTATGACTTTTCATGCTAACACATGCAGCCCTGGGCATTTTGGAGAGTGATAATTAATAGTGTATAAACAGGCTGCTCAGAGCTGTAATGACAGGTCCTTTTAGAGAGAGAAAAAACATGGACAATGGAAGATCAGAAAGGATGTCATGGGGCTTACCCCATTTAAGGTAGATCACATCATCCCTTGGAAATTCTTTGTTGTTTTCATGAGAAGAATGACAGCTAATTAATGTTCCCCTTGCCCATGCCCTTTGTTATCCATCTTTCAAGGGACCAGGACATTAGAATCTCTAGACACTGGATATGTTTAAGGCAGTTGCATTGCCTTGACACTGATACACAGAAATAACTTTCTGTAGTTTAGAAGAAACACATCTTCCAAAATCTGTCCTTTATAAAATATTGACCCCCATAATACTGAATAATGCAATTAAAAGATGTAGACTTCTTATCAGCATGGTTTCTCCTGTAGCTACTTAAAACCATTAAAACTTATTAAGATCAAGAGATGGGGAGTGTGAGCAGTGTTATCTGCAGTACAAATAATTTAGCTCCTTAGATCTGATCAAATTAAATGAAGAATCTAGTTAAGCTACAGCAGAGGGAATGAGATAGAAGCTGCTGGGTTGAATTTTCTTTTGCTCTTTGTCCCACATGTTTAGAACAAGTTACTTCCTGATTTGTTAGCCAGGCATTTGCTTAAAGGGGACATCCAGCTGACACTATATAAGAACAAAATCTTGATGACTAATGGTTGTGGTCGTTAGCTGTGTAAATAACATATTTGTGTTTCTTTTGGACTTTTGATTCATTCTGCAGGGTGATACCACCGATCTAGGCCTTGAAGTTACCACACTGATCATCCAAAAGTCTTTGTGGAATATGGTGTAGAGTATACATCAGCTTGGTAGAGGTAAAGGCTTGATGTGGCAAGTGTACCTCCTCCCACAAGCCATACAAACTACTTGACAGCTGTTGGCAAACTCCCATCTATGGTCCCCTAGTGTCTGTGGGAGAGTATTAGATGACCAGGCAGCATCCAGCTGCCTTTCTGCCAAAGAGCAGACAAAGAAGACAACATACTTCCAGCCCATCTGAGGTCCCCACCAGTGATTGATTGAAGGAAAATGAGATAGTTGATATTGTGCACCAAGGTCATGGGTGGCTTGGCTTTATTCTAGGGGATTTGTAATAACAAATAGCCTTTGCAGACTGCCAGAAATAGTGCACATTAAATTGAGGCACTGCCCTGGCTCAGTGCTAGGGAGTCATGGGAATTGTATTTTTTTTTTTTCTGGGACATTGAGCCTTCTCTGTCAGAGAGCTCTGGTGCCACAATAAAATACATTTCCCATGATTCCCTAGCACTGAGCCAGGACAGTGCCTCAGTTTAATGTGCACTATTTCTGGCAGTCTGCAAAGGCCCAAAGTTTTACACACAGTTAAATACAGATTTTTTTTATTTCTACTTCTCATCTAGAGGGCAGAGTGAAGTGTTGTGCCTCCGGCAGAAAATTTGGAATAGAAGTGAAGGACAGCAAATTATCAGTTGTTTACACAGTTCAACAGGGACTCTGAATTTTCTGCCCTAGGCATGGAAATGTTTTTGGTCAGTTCATTTTTGTTGTTCATGTCCTTGATTCTTAATCTTCTAAAAGTATAAATAGACATAATATGTGGGTTGTTGTAAATGTGTTAAATATTTGTGGCAAGTATAAGCACCTGAAGACTTTCCCAATAGCAGCTCTGTTGACAGATCTTAATCTGCATACATCCAGGATTTAAATTATTAGTGAGATGAAGAGCAAAGTGTGTGAGAGAGCAGGAGAGGGAGGGAATGAAGGGGAGATAATGTCATACAGAAAAGTCTTTTGTCAGCCAGGAAAGAGCTCCAAGCTTTCTGTTAGCACAGATGTTAATCTGGGAAAGACTTTTTCTTCTTACTGTCACAGCTCTAAAAATATTGGCCAGTGATACATTATTCACAAAAGATTATTATATGCATTTGCAATCACTCATAATCAAACTTGCATTTTTCTCATTGTCATCACTCATTCATATGAAATGCATCCAGTGTTGTTTGTCTACATTAATATATAAGTTAGATAATTACATACATTTGGGACAATGAGTAATAAAAGATACATTTCTCCCACACAAACAATTTTTTATTAGGAAAAAAATTACTCCAAAACCAAGTACAGTCTTACTCATTATTTTTTCTTCTTCTCCTAAAAAGACAATGGCTTGGAGAAAAAAACCAACCCTGCTCTTATATTGGTATTTATCATTGTGAAAGAATCTGCATTTAGGCTTATTTTTATCCAAAGCCAAGCCCTTGATACATGTCTGGTATTTTGTTTAACACTCTGTGGTGTTGAACCATCTGAGCAGTAATGGATGTTTAATTGAGGCTTTGTTCCTTTTTGAATTTGGCTTAGTTCATGTTAAAATAAGAACTTTCCAAAACTCTTAAATTTCTTTATGAATTCAAAAGAAAGCAGCTCCTTTTATTTTTAAAAAATGTGGAAAAATGTCTGGACCATCCAAGTATAGCACTTTGAATGCTTTATTCCCTAAAAGTCTAGAAATGAAGCAAAACTGAGAAAATTTATTCACTGGTAGTTTAGACAATAGTCTTCAGACTTAATAAGGTTTGGACAAAAATGGATGACAGTTATAATCAGCTGGGAATACCTGAGGTGCTTTCTAAAGATGGTTCTAATGGGTGAAACACTCCCAAATTAAGATAACAGGAGTTTGCCCATGTTGGGGGGGGGGGGATGATACAGCAATTTGATCTAGGAGCAGTTGTATATGACTGAATTTACTGCAAGTAATTAACTCCAACAACACTAGTGGTTTGTTTATAAAATGCGAAAAATTATGTCTTGTTGTCTTCTGATATAATTGGCTTAGTTTAGGCTCAAAAGCCTGTCCAGACATGGGTAAGAAGATATTGGCTGGGACTCACTGCTCCCTCCAACCTGACTGCCAGTGCTGTGGCCTCAGAGGGAGACAGGAAAAGGCAGTATCTTCTGGATTTAATCCCCTCCTAAACAACCATCCCCCCCCTTTCTTGTGTATTATTTAGATTGTAAGCCTTAGGGGAGGGAACTATTGAATTACTGTATTTTCTGATGTATAAGACTACTTTTTATCCCAGGAAAATCTTCTCCAAAGTCAGGGGTTGTCTTATACTCTGGGTGGAAGAGGAGGAGGAAGAAGTGGTGGCGGGAGGAGGACGAAGAGAGGAAGTCCAGATTAGAGGAGGAAGGGGAGGGGGAGGAGGAGGAAGGAGTGGCATGGGATGGCATGAGACAGGAGGAGGAAGGCGGATAAGAGGTGAACGCCTATCCTGGGGTTTTCTTGGCAAGACCGGTTCAGAGGAGGTTTGCCATTGCCTTCCCCTGAAGCTGAGTGTGTGTGACTTGTCCAAGTTCACTCAGTGGGTTTCATGGCATAATGGGGAATCAAACCCAGGTCTCCAAAGTGGTAGTCCAACACTCAAACCAGTACACCATGCTGGCGCCTATTCCCATGTATATCTATGAAACAATTGCAGACTTTTTTTGTTGTTCTTGTGTGTCTTCAAGTCCTTTCCGACTTCTGGCGACCCTAAGGTAACCTTATCATCAGGTTTTCTTGGCATGTTTCTTCAAATGGGGGTTGCCATTACCATCCTCTGAGGCTGAGAGTGTGTGACATGCCCAGGGTCACTTACTTGGCCGCAAATTGTACATATCCCAGAATGTATCACTGAAATCAAATCAGATATTTTTCTTTTTAATTTTTATTTGGTGTGTGTTGGAAAGAGGGGTAGTCTTATATGGTGAGTATATCCCAAACTCTAAATTTTAACTAGAAAAGTTGGGGGTCATCTTATATGCCCATTTATCTTATATGCTGGAAAATACGGTAACAATTTGGAAGCTATTCTAAGAGCCTTTGTGTGGCTGAAGGGAAGATATAGATATGCTAAATAAATAAATAAATAAATAAACATTGCAGTTATGGATTAGTACCCTTAAGTTATGGTTCTGTAAATGCTATGTATTCAGTAATGCATTTGAGATGTGGTGCTCGGGAAGAGTGCTGAGGAGCCCATGGACAGCTAAAAGGACAAACATGTGAGTCCTAGAGCAGATGAAACCGGAAACCTCCCTGGAAGCCAAGATGACCAAACTGAGGCTGTCGTACTTTGGACACATCATGAGAAGGGATGACTCTTTGGAAAAAAAATAATGTTGGGAAAGGTGGAAGGAAGTAGGAAAAGAGGAAGGCTACATGCTAGATGGATAATTAAGGAGGTCATGGGTATGGAGTTGCAGGAATTAAGCAGAGCAGTGGAGGACAGAGTGTCTTGGAGATGTCTCATCCATAGGGCCACCATGAGTTGAGATTGACTCAAGGGCAGTTAACAACAACAAAATATTGGATAGTTTTATAGTAAAACCATATCAATCCCACTCAAACCTACTTCAAGATCCAGCAGCCAAATTGGGAAAAGAAATTCCATTCAGCTTCTGACCAAGAAGGAAAATGTTTCCACCCCCTTCCTGCCAGTGAGCAAGGCTGAAACAATCAGAAGCACAACCCCAACCGTAAGTCATTGTTGTGGCCTTGCACACTGGAGGAAGTAGTCGGAGCAGCCTCTTCCTTATGCCCTGATCAGAATCTGAATAGACTCTTTCACTTGACCTGGTTGCTGGTTCTTAAGGTGGGCTAATAGAATCATGCAATCAGACATTACTTAGTTACACTGATGTAACTAAGTAGTTAATGTAGGGTATTGATATTTTCCCCAAACAGTGGGATGATGATGATAATTTCTTGTGCATAGATAAGATATCATATAACTATAATGTGGGTAGCATTCCACTGGCAAGTAGAAGTTAATCATTCTTTCATCAGAAGCCATGCCCTGAGGTATACACCAAAGTGATTGTGGGTGTTTATGTTCAAAACATATTCATAGCTATATTCAGAAGAAGGCAATGACAAACCTCATCTGAAGAAATCTTGCAAGTGCGCATACACGTACACATACACACACACACACATGCCCTATTACAGTGTCACCATGAATTGGAGTCAACCTGAAGGCACATATCAAGAACAAAGATGAAGAACCAATGGAAGTTTGGTGATGCAAGAAGCAAGAGTTTCCTTTCTTTAATTAGAATGTAGTGATTATAATAATATGCTCATTATAATGAGTAAGACTCTACTTGGTTTTGAGGGAAAGATGAGGATATGTCTTTCCACCATGTCTGCATTATTCATGTCCTCCACCAACCAAAAGAAAGGAAAATGTTCCTTGCTGCCTGCATCACTCAGCTTTTCCACCAACCACAATTCACATCCCCCAAATGGTGCAGCCATGAATGAGGTTGAGGTTTTGGCTGGCCTCTGGGAAACAGGTTGGGAATAAGCAAACATCACAGCATATGTACACCATGATGGGGAAGGAAAGGGGATGGAGCCAAGCCTATTTAAGGCTAACCACCACCATCCTTCATCCTCTTGGCTCATTTGTTGATCATCCTTCTACCTCTTCAACAATGTAAATTCACTGGTCACTTTGGGCTGGGTAGGAATTTTCTCCCCTTTCCAAGTTTTTTGTTTGTTTGTTTTTTGCCTACCCTACAGTGCTGGTAGGGGACCTGAATAATTGGCAAAGGTGTTTTGTTTTTTTTAATTACAGTGAAAGTGAAATTAGTATGGAGACTGAGATTATGATGACAGTTTACTGTGGGAAATACTACTCAGTTAAAGGATATTAACAACTGCAGTTTCCTGGCATTTTGAAGCCTGTGTAGAAAAGGAAAGCTGCTAACACAATATGTTAAACATTTTTCATTAATTGATTTATGATATTCCACACTTCTTCTCACATGTAATAATAGTTGTTACAGTATCCTGCACTATAGAAATGCTCTCTTTGTATAAGTTAGTGGCTAGGAAGAACTTCATATAACAAGACTGCATAATCAGTAACTAGGGAAAAATGTCATTTATTTTCTAAGCATCTGATAGAGAGAAGGCTTATCACAAATGTATATAGAATATAGACAGGGGCAGATTTGTTTTCTGTGAGCATTTTTATCATTGTAGACCAAAATGTTGCATACAATATTGTTTACTTTTTGATGAAGACAAACGTCTAATATAAAACTGACTGATATAGTTGTCAGATTTGAGGCATTAAGCATATATATAGCTAGTTAGAGTTCCCTTCAGGAATGTATCACTAGATGTGATTGCTCCTGTCCTTATCCTATCTTATTCTCACAATCGGGAGAAAGATTATCACACACCGCACACTTATCCCATCTGTGAAGTGTAATGGCCCTGTCATTTGGTATTAATGGAAACTCCCATTAATACCAAATGACAGGGCCATCACACTTAATGGACAGGAGAAGAACAGGATAAGTGTGTAGTGTGTAATAATCTTTCCCCCAATCACTCGAATAGGATGGGATAAGGATGGGAGCAATCCACTTTGTTCCTGTCCTTATCCTCCATCTGACAATCTCCAAGGATTAGAAAAAACAAAGGTGTGACATTGGAATAGAAGTAAGGCATCACTATTGGTGATAATTACCTAGCAGATCTTGGTTCTAATTGTGGTGGGTCCAGGAACAGAAAGAGGATTCAATCACTGCCATGGCAAATGTGAGTGGTGAGTGATAAAGGCACTTTCCTGGCAAAGCAACAGAGATTCTGTCTGCTTGCAGGACTAAGCCAGGGACTTGCTGAAAAGCCCTGATATTTATACCAAAAATATGCCATGGGGGCAGATTCCAAGGGGGTGGAAGACTCTGAAATGGCTTTGGATTCACTTTCAAATGTTGGAGCCACTTTGAAGTAGTTTTCCAAGGTGGTATCACTGAGGTATTAATGGAGAGCAATAGCAGTGCATTTCCAGGGATAGAGAATTAGTGCACAAGATCACCCAAGCTTTGTTTCAGCCCTTTGTTCTTTAGGTTTAGACCTTCTCACTTTCTCCAGAGTGTCCAGAATCAATCAATCAACCAAGGACCCCAATGCACCTTCTGTTTGTTAGCCTACATGCAGGGACTGCTATCTAGTCACAGCATCCACAACTGGGGTTGTAGAAGGCTCACCCAATCTATGTTTTATTACATTTCTGATCTCAAAAGAGGAGGGGGATCCATGGACCTAATAAGTGAATACTTAAGTTTTTTGGTTGATTCTTAAACAGCTTTATGGCAGACATTGAGGTTCATAACATAGATACAATTTATTTTTGTGAATTGAACATTTTGCCCATAATTCTCCATCTTAAGTTCAGGATACCCTGATCTACAGTGAACCTGGGCTTGTTGACACTCATTGAGAAGCGTTTGAGAGGACTATCCACATGGCTCTATCTTTTTTTTTTAATTAAACTTTATTTAATTAAAAAAACACAGCTTCATACAACTTCAAACAATCCACATTAAAAAAGTAACTGGGATAGAAAGCTTCAAAAGAAAAAGGGAAAAGGAAAAGAAAGAGAAAAAAAAAAACAAGAGGGGAAAAAACAAAGAGAAAAAATTGTCATACAACCACAAACACAAAACATTGAAAGACTTCCTGGATCCTTAACCAAGTCCTTTTCCATCTTCAGTATCCACCTTCCTTCTTATATTGAGATTGATACTAAGCTATGCTATACTTCTATAACAATAAATGTCAATATATATCATACATTTCAATTTCCTATAAGCTATATACATTATGTTTATATTACTGATATATAGTATATATTTTATAACCTCGTCTTAACTTTAAATTCATAAATATTTTTATTTTTCTCTTACTTATCTCTTTTTACCATACTCCTTTTCCAGTTTCAATTTCACTCTTTTCCCCACTTTATGTATTTAAGTAGTGTTTCCCAAATTTTCTCGTTTTTTTCCCAATCTTGCCCTTTCAGCATGGAAGTTAACTTATCCATCTGCATCAATTGTATTAGCTTAAATAGCCATTCTTCCTTTGCGGGATATTTTCATTTTTCCATTATCTTGCAAAAGTAATCCTAGCACTTATAATCATATAGAAAAGAAGCTTCCCAAATTTATTGTCTATCTCCTTATCTACACATATGTTTAGTAAATATAGTCTGGGGTCTCTATCTAATTCAATTGTTAGTATTCTTTTGATGGTTTTATGAACACTAATCCAATATTTTTTTGCTTTTTTGCAGCTCCACCATTGATGATATAAAGTCCCTTTCTCCTGCTTGCACTTCCAACATTTGTCAGATAGTCCTTTATATATCTTGGCAAGTTTTACTGGAGTCATGAGAAGAGTTTGAGAGGACTATCCACATGGCTCTACCTTTTGAACACCCCTGCCTGATATGATAAATCACATTATGTATGGGCACAGCTATGTTTTTTTGTTGTCCATCTCCAATGAGTGTGAAAATATGCATTTCTGAACTCTTTCCCTGATCTCACACCAATGTCATTATGAACCATGGTACACACACACACACAAATATCCAAATTTTCTGCTCAAAACTGGAATAAATTCCCACTTTTTTGACTGAATTAAAACATTAAGGTGGTGAAAAGGCCCAGATTCTGCCTGAATTATCCCATACATCATATGGACAGCCCACTGTGAAAACTAGGTGAGACTAATTTATTTGGCCCATGTAGACACATGTTAGAATTATTCTCAGAGTTTCCTGACAGTTGAGGAAAAAAACATTTTCAACCAATTAAAAAATATTTTGAAGTCTCCACATCTCTTGCCAACAACCCATTTTTCTATGAGATAGATCCCCTCATGCCAATGAAATGGAGACCCCTCTATCAGAGGGCTGCAGTGTACACCATAATAGCAGACATGCCTAGGAATGTCAACAGATGTGACTTCAATCAGAAAAAATGGGCACAATATTTCCACCTCTAACACCTATATAACTTTGGGGGGTTGCAGACTGCCAGAAATAGTGTGAATTCAGTCCACTTTTAGGGTTAGGGTTAGAGTTAGGGAACCATGGGAACTGTATTTTATTGTGGCATCAGAGTTGTCTGACAGAGACGGCTCAATGTCTCAGAAAAATAACAGTTCCCATGATTCCCTAGCACTAACCCTAACCCTAAAAGTGGACTGAATTCACACTATTTCTGGCAATCTGCAACCCCCCTTTATTTCAAGGATCTGATGCACCAAATTAGGAATTATTCCATCCTGGTGAGGCCAGGTGCATCGACTAGTAAATATGGAAACAGTTGTGTTGAGTTAAGACAATCTGCTACATTGTCCTATATGCTGAAATGTTTATGCTGAAATGTTTACAGCATTTCAAAAGATGCATACTTTAATGTACAGGGCATGTGCTTAGTTCTACTGACATGTAGCATTAATTATAAGTGTCTTTTAAAATTCAGGTGTTTTTTCCTGAGAATGCAACATGCAAGGAAAGAATAGTACTAGTAAGCAAATTATTTAGAAGCTTTCTTCTTTTTCAATGCTTATATTTGTACTGAGAACCCTCACTACTTGGATAGATGCTGAGGTCTTCCAGGGTTCCAAGGATCAAAATTGTGTGTTGGTGGGGGGAATGACTCAGTGATATATAATCTAACCAGTTTCACCATTCTCCAAAGGCAACTAATTTGCTAAAAGTCCTACCAACACAGTCTGCTGTTTCCTTCATCCTTAACACAGTGACTTCTGAAGAAGCATGACTTGTGCCAATGATGGATATGGATTGCTGAGATGTGGCTTTAGGCCTTTATTCAACTTGAGTCTCTGTTTTCTGCATTTGGAAAAGATTCCAATAGAAAAAGCCTCTGTATTCCATTTTTTTCTGGATTGGCTGCATATCACAATGGGCAATATCCTTTGGCCACAGTTCTGCATAAGGAAGGGGATAGCAATCTGCTCTTCCTCCCGTTCCCAGTTTTTGCAATTAGCTACAGCCACGGGGTCTTGGCGAAGCTCTACTGTGGCCCAGAGTCAGTATTGGAGTCAGAGGGAGCTTGAGTACATCTGTCAATCCTTGCTAAAATCTTAACATTTTTTGCCACAGCAAACTGATTTGCTTCCAGCAGAAGCTATTAGTAAAAGGCTCATTCCAGTTGCTGTTATTCATAGTTGCCAGCACTCTTAATTGTTTGACTTTCAGATACTGGGGATAATGGCATTTTAATGTGATTACTTCAGTATATATATTCTTTTAAA
Organism: Phrynosoma blainvillii; assembly: GCA_026167975.1. Lineage (NCBI taxonomy): Eukaryota > Metazoa > Chordata > Lepidosauria > Squamata > Phrynosomatidae > Phrynosoma > Phrynosoma blainvillii. Next base: position 121,229,347 of record JANUYF010000004.1, read on the forward strand.
AAAACGTGTTTTTTTAAAAAAAAATGGGAAAAGGCTCTCCAGCTCTCATGGATCATATTAGTATGGAGGTGGCATGTATGGCATTTAACTTGCTTGATTATAAACAGAAGGACAGAGCTCTCAGCAGTGTTTTAATGCGATCCCACAAAGTGAAATTTGAAGAGGGGATAAAAAAAAGCTAGTGGCAGAGCTTTCAACATGAAGTAAACAAAATGGGAAGAAAGGCCAAAAGATTGGCTTTGAAAGTCTTTGAACACATACATTATCATTGCTTCTGAAAGTCTTCAAAAAGAGGCAGCAGCTCATATAATTACACATTTATAAAGATACTGAGTTTAGCGAAGAACGCTGATAACCCTTAGAATAATAAAACTGGAGGGCTAGAGAGGACATAGAAATCAACTATTCCAATCATCTACTCTTAGAGGGGTTGCAGACTGCCAGAAATAGTGCACATTGAGTCCACTTTTAGGGTTAGGGTTAGTGCTAGGGAATCATGGGAATTGTTGTTTTTTTCTGAGACATTGAGCCTTCTCTGTCAGAGAGCTCTAGTGCTACAATAAAATACAGTTCCCATGATTCCCTAACCCTAACCCTAACCCTAAAAGTGGACTCAATTTGCACTATTTCTGGCAGTCTGCAACCCCCCTTAGAATGCTAAATGTTGAAACCAGTTAGGCTCCCTCCCTCCCTCTTAATTTCTCTGAGTCATATGCATGCTGATAATTGAGTTCCCATTATACTCTAGCTTCACTTCTAGAATGACCAAAAAGAGAAAAAGGAGGTGGGGGGATAATCATAAGTAATAACTTTAACTGCAAATGCTTTCCACTAAGCTCTGTAGGAAAAAAGAAGAGGACTGAAAATCACTTGTTACAGATTACTTTACAACTTGCAGTGATCACTTATTCAGCAGTGATCAACAAGATATTAAAAGAAGGACACAATCTGTTTTCCCCAAGAAACTAGATTTTCTCCCAGAATAAGGATAAAAGAGGAAGTCTGATAAATTCTTTGGGAGTGTTTTAAGAAGTGACACAATAAACTAATTAACAAATAAAGAGGGATAAATATCTGAAACCTAAACCACAGTTAATTACAAAGTACAGTAAATTACCATTGTTAAAATCCACAAAAGAGTGATATCTTTATTGACCAATTAAATGCTGAAAATGTATGAAAGCCTTGGAAGCATCACTGGTTCCTTCATCAGGAAAAGATATTTAAAATCATTCAGGAGGGAAAAAAAAGTGATGATGTTGGAGCCATTGTTGTAAACTACTCTCAAGATGACCTCGATTCATGGTGACCCTGTGGATGAAACATCTCCAGGACCCCCTGTCCTCCACTGCTCTGCTTAGATCCCAACTCCTGCAATCTCAGGGCCATATCCTCCATCATTCAGCCTATCTATCTGGTATGCGGTCTTTCTCTCTTTCTGCTACCCTTGACCTTTCCTAGAATCATTGACTTTTCTAATTAGTTGTGTCTTCTCATGATGTGGCCAAAGTACAATAGCCTCAGTTTTGTCATCTTGGCTTCCAGGAAGAGTTCACATTTGATATAGGACCCATTTGTTTGTCTTGTTGGATGTCCATGCTATCCACAACACTCTACTCCAGCACCACATCTCAAACAAATTGATTTTCTTTTTATCTGCTTTCTGCACTTTCCAACTTTCACATATCTACATGGTAATGGCTTGTACAATTCTGGCACTAATGCTCAGTTTTATCTCTTTATCTCTTTACTCATTACAATCTTTTCTATTTCTTTCATAGCTGTCTTTACCATTCCTAGTCTTATGATTTCTTGACTGTAGTCACTATTCTGATAATAATAATAATAATAATAATAATAATAATAATAATAATAATTTATACCCACCCCTCTGTCGAACAATCAGGATGACTTACAACAATTAAAATGCCATACAAAATCCAGAATAAACATCCCCACCCCTCTCCCCTTTAAAAAGTATTAAATTACATATCCATCAAAAATAATACATAAACCACACAAAATAAAACAAATGAAATAACTGAAGAGGCCATAGCCAAGATGGAGCAATGACGAAAGCTGAAAATAAAGAGATAGAGCAGGGTAAACTCCTAGGGCCAGGAATCTAATCAGGAAAGGCCTGCCAAAAGGATCCATCTGCACAGCCTTTTTAAAGCTGCTTAAGGTTGTAATCTGATGGATCTCATCTGGCAGGCCGTTCCATAGTCTGGGGCAATTACCGAAAATGCCCTCTGGGAGGTTGCACACATCCTTGTTTTTATTGGCTGTAGAAAATTCCTCCCAGAGGACTGGAGTGCAAGGGGAGGATTTTATGGGAGGAGGCGGTCCTGAAGATAGGTTGGACCCAAGCCATTTAGGGCTTTAAAAGATAATAACCAGCACCTTATACTGGGCCCGGAAACTAATAGGCAGCCAGTGGAGGGACTTTAATACTGATGTTATGTGGTCTCTCATTGCTGTTCCTGAGATGAAACTGGCTGCCATGTTTTGTACTAACTGAAGTTTCTGGACCAAGCATAAGGTTAGCCCCATGTAGAGCTTGTTACAGAAGTCCAGAAGAGAGGTTACCAGCACCACAGTCTCAAGATCCCTTACTTCCAAGAAAGGGCGCAGCTGGCCTATCAGCCGAAGCTGATAACAGACGCTCCTGACCGTCGCATTCACCTGATTAGTCATCAGGAGCAACGAGTCCAGGAGACCCCCAGACTGCGAACACAGTCCTTCACGGAGAGTGTGACCCCATCCAGGACTGGAGGTTGCAATCCAATTCTTGGTTTCGGGGTTGCTACTGTGAGCACCTCCGTTTTGTCAGGATTCAATCTCAATCTGTTTTTTCTCATCCAGACCATCACTGTCTTAAGACAGTCATTGAGAGGAGAGACACCATCAGGAGTCATGACCGACGATTGAGACATAGAGAAATAGATCTGGGTGTCATCAGCACTGATAACACCCAGCTCCATGTCTCTGAATTATCTCACCCAGCAGCTTCATATGGATGTTAAACAGCATTGGGGACAGAATGGCACCCTGAGGGACACCACACGTAAGGTCTTTTTTTGCAGAACAGGTGTCCCCAAGCAGCACCCTCTGGTACCTGCCCGAGAGGAAGGAACGGAACCACTGCAATGCAGTGCCTCCGATTCCTAACCCACTTAGGCGATCCAAGAGGATGCTATGATCTATCTATCAAAAGCTGCTGAGAGGTCTGAAAGCACCAACAGGGTCACATTACCCCTCTCGATGCTCAGACGCAGGTTGTCAGTCAAGGCAACCATGGCAGTCTCAACTCCAAATCCCATCCTAAAGCCAGTTTGAAATGGGTCTAGATAATTGGTTTCATCCAAGACCACTTGGAGTTGAAGAGCAACCGCCCTCTCAATCACTTTGCTTAAAAAGGGTAACATAGACACTGGCCTATGGTTGTTCATATCCAGGAGGTCCAGGGAAGGTTTTTCCCACAAAAAAGTTGTTAAACACATCACAGCAGGCTGTTGTTGGGTTAAGTAATAGGTTCTGTGCAGGTGGAATCTGCATCAGTTCCCTCACCACCCTAAACAGCTCTGCTTGATGGGACTCTGCAGACACAATACGCGCAGAGGAGAAAGATTTCTGCACTGCATATATTGCTTCTCGATAGGACCAAAGAAAGTTCCTATGATGAGTCTTGTCAGATAAGAGTCAAGTTTTCCGTCAGGTGTGCTCTAATCATTGTCCAACCCACTTCATTCTCCTAAGCTTTTCTGTGTACCATGGCTTACGATTTAAAGTAGGTTGGAAAGGACACTTGGGAGCAATTGTGTCGATCGCCTTGGTAAGATCGGTGTTCCAAGTATTAACCAAAGCTTTGACAGAATCACCTGCATTACCAACCATTAAATCCTCTAAGGCTTTCTGGAATCCAATTGGTTCCATTAGCCTTCAAGGGCGGACCATTCTAACAGGTCCACCACCCCTGGTGGGGTGGACAGTGGCTCTTAGTTCAATCTTGACCAGGAAATGATCCATCCATGACAATGCAGAAGTTTTTATTACCTCCGCCCATGGATATTCCTGTTCTGTACTAAAGACCACATCGAGGGTATGACCCGCACAATGTGCCCTGGTGGTGCAGTGGTTAAATGCCTGTACTGCAGCCACTCACTCATAGACCATAAGGTTGCGAGTTCAATACTAGCCAGGGCTCAGGCTAGACTCAGGTCTGTATCCTTCCAAGGTTGCTAAAATGAGTACCCAGCTGTTGAGGGGCAATGAGCTTACAGTTGTAAACCACTTAGACATCCCATTTATATGAAGTGGTATATAAATGAAGCTGCTTTTGCTTTGGGATAGGCCCATGTTTGTCATGGATTCCATGAACTCCCGAGCTATACCTGTTAGGTTTGACAAACTGGTCTCAAGTAGAACGTTGAAGACTCCAACAGCAACTCTGAGACCAGCTGTGTCAGCTCAGTTAGGGAGTCTGCTAGACAACGGGGTGGCCAGTATACTAGCAGCGATCAATGTTTGATTCTAGGTATGGGAACTCTTTAACTGTTTTAGTTTCCTCATTGGCTAAGTTGAATTTATGTAAATCCTCCGTGGTCATTATTTTTTTTTCTTTATGCTTTGCACTAATCTTGCCTTTGCACTTTCATCTTTCATCTTCCTTAGCAATTGCTTCCAACTCTATATTTTCCGCTAGTAATATGGTGTCATCTGCATATATTATATTGTTGATATTTCTTCCTCCTATCTTCACTCCTTCTTCTGAGTCTAAACCTACTCTTCATATGATATTTTCTGCATACAAACTGAATAAATAAGGTGATAGGATATATTCTCACTTGACTCCTTTGCCAATTGGGAACCATTCTGTTTCTCCATATTTTGTTCTAACAGTTGTCTCTAGTCCTAAGTACAGATTTCGTACCAGGACTGTCTGATTTGTTGGCTCTCTCATTTCCTTGAGAGTCATGCACTGCTTTTTTGATCTATGCAGTCAAAAAATGCTTTGCTATAGTCTATAAAGCACATGCTGATTATTTTCTGGAATTCCTTTGGGCACTCCATTAGCCATCTTATGTTTGCAATGTGGCCCTAGTTCAAGAATCATAGAGTCACAGGCCTACATTTTGTCTAAAATATTATTACTGAAAACCAATTCACACAACCCTGTAAGTGGATGAAAACGTGATTTGGGTGTAGAGTAATTATGCACTTCTTTTTAAATATTACTACTACTATTGCATTTATTGGTGCAGTCTGATGTTTAGCAGTCCCTCCTCAACAATTCAAAAATGTGGTTAACATGTGGTGGGTGGGGAAAATGCCAATAAAACAGGACAGGTCCATGTCATGAATCTATCACAGAGGTACATCACTGAATGACAAAAAGTCAACCTAATTTTGTGAAATCTACACAGACATAATCGGAATGCATATTCATCTATGAAGGTTCTCAGGTAAAAAATCAAGCTGGCAATGAAGAAAATAACCAGTCAACTGGAAGCACTAATTTTCATTCTGTGCAATGTCTTGCTTGTTAACATCTCCTTTTCTTCCCTCAAAATCATTTTCTAAACACAACACTTTGTTTTAACCTCTTCATCCACATCCCAATATGAAATTAAGTCTTGAAAAAAATCATATAACTGAATATTTATGTGTCCATATGACATGCACTGAAGTTTTTATTTCTTCTTGATCCAGAGAGAAATTTAGCCACCCTAGACCATAGGATTTTTAACAGAGACATGTAGGAATCCAGATCTGGGTTTAGACACTATGCAAGTAACATTTATTGAGACATAACAAATAAAACAATCATTTCAAACATCAAGGAAACAATTTAGTAAACACCTTAAGTATCAAGAGCTCTTTCCATTCACTGACACATGCACACAACATACAACCTTCCACTGGAAGTTGATCAGGCATCCATGAAGGTTGGGTGGCCCCTTTTGCTGCGGATCAGGAACCACAAGGTGAAACGGGAGAAGTACCGTCTTTTATACCTTCTTCATCTCCACTTCCAAGGCCAGGTTTCTCCCATTCCTTGCTTCCACCATCCAAGTTCCTCCTTCAACAGTCCTTTGAGTGGCAACCATTTTATTTGGTTCTTCCAGGGCCTTGTCACTCCAGGAACCCATTCGTCCTCCAAACATTCCACATATTCAGCCATTCTCTCACACATATTGTATTTTACTCTTTTTTTCTCCTTTCCCTTCCTCTAGTCTAAGGGGGGTTGCAGACTGCCAGAAATAGTGCAAATTGAGTCCACTTTTAGGGTTAGGGTTAGTGCTAGGGAATCATGGGAATTTTTTTTTTCTGACACATTGGACCTTCTCTGTCAGAAAGCTCTTGTGCCACAATAAAATACAGTTCCCATGATTCCCAAGCACTAACCCTAACCCTAAAAGTGGACTCAATTTGCACTATTTCTGGCAGTCTGCAACCCCCTTAATACTGCTAAAATATTAGATTGTATGTGTTGGGGGCAGAATGTAATCTTTTTTTCTTCTTCCACGGGTTTCTAAGGCATCATGCCAATTTATGGTGCTAAAGATAAACTTAACAAGAACACTGATTGCAACTGAAAGAACCAAACAACAAATTTTATATGATATGTCCAACAGAGCATATCTGTTTTTCTTCTCAAGTAACATGTGTGAATACACCATACTATATTTCCAAAACTTTTTTCCATTTGTCATAGGGATCAATCTACTTCATAAAGGAGAGAAGAAGAAGAAATTTCTTACTGACAATGCTGAAGAAAGCATATATATATATATATATATATATATATATATGATTCTGAGCTCATAAAGAGCATGTGCAGTATAGAACTGTATCCAAACTTCATGTGTAAAAAAAGTTTTTCACAATATGCATTTTTCAAATGTTCACATTTGAAATACATTTTCTATCTAGCATCTTTCTACTTCATTCTTTCTCTTTGACAATCCATTTTCTACAACTGATTTAATTTCAGGAAATTGAAATGAACAAAAATGTAATGAGAGGATGGAATGATATAATACATAGTAGGCATGAAGAATCCCTCTTTGTATGCCTTGGCACATCACTAGTTGTACTAGTTGTACATCACTAAGACTTTCCCCACCAATGCTGGCCATGGAACTGTGACTTCATTTTTGCCCAAGAAAGCTATACACTCCCTATTGATGTTCTGCGCAAACAACCAACTTTCTTTTTACTGATGTTTATTGATCCAACAAATCTATTAATGAAACTTAGAAGCTAGGCAGGTGGAGGGAGAAATGTTGATTTTGTCAGAAAACACACAACACAAACTTCCAGTCCACATATCCTCAAAGTGCAACAACAATATCTGTAGTAGTTGATAGTAGTAGGAATTTGTAAAAATAGAGCATGAGATTATCCAAGCATCTCTAGTTAGAAGAGGTGTCCCAAAATGTCAAAGGAGTAAAGGAATATATTTGAGATTATTACATTTTGTCAGGGAAGTAAAGCAGACAGATCCTTAGTTCTCCAGTCAGGGATGGATTGGATGTAGGAGCAAACAGTCTTTACTACCTGCTGGAACTGGGAGATGAAGGGCCTTTGCAGACTGCCAAAAATAGTGCAAATTGAGTCCACTTTAAGGGTTAGGGTTAGTGCTAGGGAATCATGGGAATTGTTCCCCCCCCCCCTAGACATTGAGCTTTCTCTGTCAGAGAGCTCTGGTGCCACAATAAAATACAGTTCCCATGATTCCCTAACCCTAACCCTTAAAGTGGACTCAATTTGCACTATTTCTAGCAGTCTGCAAAGGCCCGAAGTTAAAATGATATCAGTTGACTACAGTCAGGTTGGGTACTACAAAATGCTTCTTGTTCTGCAGATTTGAGAAGCCTGGGAAAGACATTCAGCCTTCAGAAAACATTGTGGATGCCAGCTAACCTCCTCATCAAAGATATGAAGTAGTCACCAGTGGCCATGGTCCAAATAGGAGATTATCATATCACAGAATTATATGCTTTCTATGCTCTGATCACAGATAGCCAATGGTTGTAGCTATAGACCAGATTAGACAAAGTGTTGCTGTAGAACACATGTAACCTTCCAGGAACCTGATTGCTGCTAAGTTACTGCCAGTTTTTAAAATCTTTAAAGAGAAAACAGAAATGGGTCTCTTAACTTTTCCTGCTCATTTCCTGTTTCAAGACTTACAATATTGTGATATTGCTACACCACACCCTAGATTGGGGGGGGGGGTTCCCTAGTAAAAATAAGAATAAAAATGACATGGTACTGCGCACAGAAACCTTTTGGTGTACAGTTGCTAAGATAAAATTAAAGGTTCACGAGAAGTTAAATGAAATAGATGGTATGCAAACTTCTTTCCCAGAACTTCTGTCATCTGTGGGCCATTAAGTATGAGCTTCTTTAAACAGAAATTATAAACATGTATCATTTTGATTCAAGGATTCAAAATTGGCTTGTATGGTTTGGTTTTGTCACATATGAGGCCATCCAAGTGTGAACTGCATTACAGGTGTCAGGTACAGCATGCCCACCAGTCTTCTTTCAGACATAAAGACAGCTCCCAGACATTAAGTCAAAAAGGACAGCTTTATTGCAGAAAAGAAAACAGCGCAGACAGGTCTTGACTTCTTTGATGAATCTAAAGGCACAGTACATTAACACACTTTTATAGAATAGAACAAAGTCCCTTCCCATAGTCAAATGGCAAACTGTGATTGGTCCAAGTTTCCTGCGCCTTGGCCCTTCACATGATGTAATGTCCTACTGTCCAGAAAATCCAACAAAGGGCCAGGGGCGTGTGAATCTACAGCTTCCCATCAGCCTTAGACAAAACAACTGTGAATCCCACATCTGCTTTTTGATTGTGTTTTTGTTTATGAACCATGAAACCTGGGACTAGGAACCCATGACTATCAAAATCAGCACAGATATGAAACTAACTTAGGCACAATTTTAACATATTCGATCTAAATCTATTACTCATTTAATATCAAACCAATCCATATATGTTTCGAGCATTATACAATCAAACATTTAACCAATTAACTATATAGGTTTGAATCCAAGCCTTTGCAGTGGCTAATTAAACATGAAAGTGGCCAAAGCCAGAAACTCCCCCACATTCCAGCTCTCAAAGCATTTTATATTTCCGCCAGCATTTTTAGCTTTATAGTCATTAACCCCTTCAGCATAATTTTATAACCCATCTCCCTTAACAATTTTATCAACTCCATTCTGGCAGGAAAGCATTAACCTAATGTGTTCCTGACAATAGGGATTGGGCAGACTGCTGTGCATTATGTATGACAGGTGCTTGTACAGTGATGTATGCATCTTACCTTATCCATGTGGAAACACACACTGGCACACCACATGAAAGCATAGACTAACAGACATGGTTCCAAGCTTACACAAAAGAATCTGGAATTTCAAGCAGACAGGGAGATTCGGCTTGGGATGACAATCCCTCTTTCCCCATCACTGGAGATGCTACAATACAATACAACAGTATGAACTTGAGTAGGGATGCTGGCTGCCTCTGAAATCAGCAGGTAATGAGTGTGGCTGACACAGAAGTTCTCAAAGGACAGCAGTTGGTTATCCTGTGATCCCAGGCTACTTTCCCTGTCCTGGATACGTTGGTCAGAGAGGACAACAACAGAAGCAAACACAAAGACAACTCTATATCTCAAACAGAGGATAACCAAAGCAAGGAAAAGAAATGAGCCTTTGTGATTTCCAACATAATAATTTACATATTTGAGTAGGTGTTGCAGGAGACGGTAAAGAAGTTTAAAAGAGTTCTGGATTTAGGGTCCAACAGTGATATGGCTATAGGAAGGAGGAAGGAAGGAATAAATTAGATAGCAGTTGGAAGGAAGTAGATTTAGTAGTTAGCATTAATAGGAGACTGCTGCCAGAACACCAGGGTGATGATCTGGGCTTCTTAGTTGTTTCAAGGAGAAGAAGAGCTGGCATTTTCCTATGAATGAAGATCAAGAGGCAGGTTCTGAGAGTGTACTCTACTAAATGAAATTGTTCACTCCCTCATATATGATATAAAGAAAAAGTGATAGTAGTTATGAGGAAGAATTACAATTTCTTATTGAGAACAAGTAAAAAAGTTAAGAGTGCATCAAGTATGGAGTATGTGCCAACAACAACTACTGCTGGCCTTACTGGAATCATCTGATGAATGCTGATCATATAGGTGGAGGGTCTGGAAACCAGGTGAAGAGTCTGTAAACCAAAATGGTGAAGGTTCTGGAAACCATGCTCTATGGCAGGGGTAGGCAACCTTTCCCCTTTAAGGGCCAAGGGACTTCAGCTCCCAGTATCCCAGGAGCTATTGCCCAACATGGGACTATTGGACAACATGGCTGAGGCTTCTGGGAGCTGAAGTCCATCAGCCCTTAAAGGGGAAAGGTTGCCTACCCCTGCTCTATGGGATGTTTAGCCTGGTGAAGAGATAGTTAAGAGGTGATATGATAGGCCTGTTTAAGTATTTGAAGGGGTTGTTACAATGGTTGATTTAATATAAAGAACCCCTTTGGGTCCCTGTCATAGCCCTAGCCTGGGAGGAGCCTTTACCACCATGAACTCAAAGAGTGCACATCACGTAGACACCCCAAAATGGTCACATCTGCATTTACAACAATTTGCAGATCAAAAGGGCCAGGCTTAGGAGCTGCAAAGCAGAACATTTACACCTAGAAAATTTATGAGTGCCAGCCAGGATGTGTCTGGTTGAAGATGAGATAACATTAACATCTCCTACTTTTACAAATTATTTACTTCGAAGCACAGCAATTGGAATTCTTTGATATACAGTAGCTACTCTTCACCTCAGGCTAGGATTAAGGGTATCAATGCTCCCCAAAATCTCAGGCACATTGGGCCACTGTGCCACTGTGATTTCTGATTAGAGTCCCGGCTCTATCTATTGTCCCTTCTTTTCATAATGTTTGAGTCTATCCATCTTCATTCATCATTGGAGCAGCCTCCTTCAGATAATTATCACCATTAGAAAGCCTTAAGTTTCCTATTCAAGCTAACTACTTTACTCCTGAGTTCTTGTGTGTGTAGGTGTACGTTAAGGTGTCTTTGTGTGTTGTATGTTTGAATTCTCAAATAAATTAAAGTTAATTGGAAAACTTTGTATCTATATCAGTCTATTCCCTAGCCATCTCTGTAAACACAGGATAAAAGGTCCCATAGAAGACTTGGACTTTAGTAATTCTCTAGGTTCAATGTCTTCATTACATTATTCATAGAGAATTTCGTGGGCAAATCCCCGAAGTGTGGGCATTCCAATTTGACTGGTTGGACTGTGTACACTCGGGATGTAGAGATTAAAAGGGTTTGAGACTGAATAGACACAAAAGCCAGGAATTTTGTGTGTGTGTTATTCTGTGTGAGTGGCCACAAGGGCTTGGGACTATTGGGGTTGATTGAACCCATTTCATTTCTTTGGTTGGTTGTTCTGCACACTGGCTCTGGCCATGGAGATTGATAGGGGTTGCACACTGTCAAAAATAGTGTGAATTCAGTCCACTTTTAGGGTTAGGGTTAAGGTTAGGGAATCATGGGAACTGAATTTTATTGTGGCACTAGAGTTCTCTGACAAAGAAGGTTCAATGTCTCAGAAAAATAACAATTCCCATGATTCCCTAGCACTAACCCTAACCCTAAAAGTGGACTGAATTCACACTATTTTTGACAGTCTGCAACCCCCCTGAGTCACCCGGTTGTGGACTTTCAGCTGTTCTTGAGTGTGGGGTCAGAGCAGTTTCCTGATGCCCTATTTTTATTTTCATTTATCATGGGTTGGGCATCAGTGTTAGGAACCAGTAGGTTCCTGTCCCCCTCCCACACTACATCTTTAGGACCATTCGTAACTCAAACCTCAGGCAGCATTTGGTGTGAGTGGGCATGGCTTTGGAAGGGCTCAGACAGATACAGTAGGGAAGACATTTCGTACTGTGACTTTAAGTCCTAGCACAAAGTCGAGAGAAGTGAAGGTGCACCACCTTCGATGGGCACAGGCAGGTACAGCGAAGAGATGTTTCCAACCTGTGGCTGTAAGACCTCTGTGCAAGGTGGATGGAAAAGTCTTGGACAGGCACAGCAGGAGGGGAGTCTGTTGTTGTGACTTTAGGTCCTCTACACAGGATTGTAGGAAGAAAAACCAAAGGAAAAACCAAGCTCTTGGAGTCAGTTTAAGTCAGTCACTGGTCACCACAGTGAGGTGAAGATTCCAAAAAGCTCTCTAGTGAAAGTTCTGGGGCTTAGTCTAGTCTAGGGATAAAACCTAGAAGGTTAGGGTTAGGGTTAGGCAAATTTGTAGAACCAGCTCTCATATAGTGGTATAGAATGAAACACATTGGCTAAGTCTATGACACTGTAGTACTTGGCTCCAGCTGCAATTGCACCCAGTATTTCATTGTACTCAGCCACTACAGGAACTGCTGCCAGAGTGACTGCATTTAGGGCTCTGATATCTACTGTCAAACCCAAGTCACACCATCTGCTTTCAAAACAGGCCATAGAGGAGAGTTGTAAATGGATTGCATTGGAAGAATTGCATTCCACTTCAACAATCCCTCTACGATTTTGGCAATCCCTTCTTCAGTTCCCCTGGGATATCTATACTGTTTCTGTGGAGGGGATTTTTTCCCTCTATCAAGAAACATGCATCCTTGACTGTGCCACACTCAATTTTGTCCTTGATCCAGACTTCAGGAAAATCAATTACCCATGGGTCCATGGTCAGGGGGAAGGGCGGGATAGGGGCATTTAAGGTGGCACACCTGTGAATAGCTGAGATCTGCAAAGGACACTCCTCTAACTGCCAGAGGAAACAATTTGTTAGGTCCAGTGTGAGCCTGCTGTCACATAGAAATTTAACTTCCACAGTTCTCTCTCTGATTTTCATATGCTTCTATGAGATCTAGGATAAGACCAATCTGTGGAGGAATTTCATTCCAAATGGAAGCCTTCTGCTAGCCCTTTTCATATCCCACCAGTTCCATGCTACCTTTGGTCTTGACTCCTGATTTGGCTATGTCTGGGTGCAATGTTTTGACTGCTGCTCCTGAGTCTACCAAAAGTTTTGCTGGTTTCTGATTTGGATTCTGTCCTACTTGCACATCTACCATAGAGCATCCCCATGAATCTGAAGTAGCCCCCATTTATGGGCACACAGGAAGGGATCTGGGAGAGTAGAAGGCAGAGTGAATGACAGCCCTTTAAGCCTCCCACCAAACAAGCCAAGACCAGCACCTAAGGCACAGCAAGGGTGATGGACTATAAATCCTCCAGCCCATACCACCATCTCTGGAGCAGCACTCGGAGAGTAGGAGGCAGAGTAAATGACGGCCCTTTAAGCCTACACCCAACCAAGCCAAGACCAACACCTTAGGCACAGCAAGGATGGTGGACTATAAATCCTCCACCCCATACCACAATCTCTGGAGCAACACTGGGAGAGTAGAAGGCAGAGTGAGTGATGGCCCTTTAAGCCTCCCCCAAACAAGCCAAGACCAGCACCTGAGACTTGGACAGCAAGGGGCTTGGCAGTGGTGAGACCAGGGCAAATCTCCTTCTCTGATCCTGGCAGAGTAGGAGGCAGAACAGTTTAGATAATTTATCCATAAAACAAGTATCTAACCTGAGTCCCTGATCTCTGTGAAAATCTCCTGAATTGAGCTATGGAAAAGAGAAAATGAAGAAAACAGTGGGTAGGGGGGAGTCCAAACTCACTCCCTCATTTGAAACATTCTAATTGATGAGTGTCTTACAGGGAATGAGAATGTAAGTAAATAAATTCTTATTCATATTGTTAATGGTCCTGAAATTTTGGAAGATGGTTCACAATCAGAGACTGGAGTTGAGCAGATCCTAGATCTGTCCCTGTCCCCTAGTGCAGAGTTGAATGGAAATCAAGTCCAAGATTTGGGTCCCCATCAAAGTTTGTTAACTCACATAACTAGCCCTGATATCAGCAGCAGGGATCTTGTAACAAAGATCAATACTAATAGGACAACGAATAAACACAATGAGAATCAGAATGTGGAGCAGCAAACAGGAGAAGATCTAATAGAACTGATGACAAAATATTGTCTGATTGCTACACAATGGTTATTCTGATATTTAAACAGTTATCAGAATTAAAACAAAAGTTGAACATCCTAACTGGAGAAAGAGAGATTTTGGAACAAAAGCTAACTGCAAGATCTCCTACTGGACTGGAGCTTCTGAACCTGTTAGGGTTAAGCCTTACATCCACAGTCAATCTGCCGATAGAGAACATTGGGCTGATGGAAATGTTAAAAACTGTGATATGAGACTGCAGTCCCAAGAAACTAAGCAATCAAGTCCTTACAAGGTAATGCAAGGAGACCATGGATATATTAAGGACGTTAAAAAACTAACAAATTATCTCCTCTAAAATATAACTGTTTACTTCAACCGGAATAGATTGCATTGAGTATCCATAAGAATAGACTTAATGATGGCCATTGGGCCTCTAAGAAAGCAATCAAAGGGGGGATGCAGACAGGAGGCCCTGGGCCACCCCGAAAAATGGAGGATCGAGGCCGAGGCTGCCAGATGCGTCGGCCTGGATCCTCCCTTTTGTCACCTGGGAAAGGAGCGCGAAAACACAGCTCTTTTCACAGGCAACGAAGAGGGTGCCCGAAAAGCTGCCATGCAGTTCTTCTGTGTATTTTCTGGTGCAGCGTGTAAAAACGCTGCCCCAGGAGGAAATCTTGACAGCGCGTGCCATGCGTAGTGGTTTAGAGTTAGTGGCAAAAAGCCATAATTCAGCAATATTTTGGAATTCTGTCACTGGAATTCTAAAGGAAAGGAGATTCCTATATGATATTCCTACACCTGCTAAGGAATGGGAAAATTATTTCCAAGGATTATTTGTGTTAAACAATTTTACAAAGGTGTTTACTTGCTCCCTTGTTATTTAATTTGTATATTAATGATCTGCCATCTGAAATGTAGGACCCTGCAGTCCATATGCCCACAATCCTTCATAAAGTTGTAACATCCTGCTTTATGCTGATGATATGATATTGTTATCATATTCACAAGTGGGTATGCGAAGACTGTTAAGAAGATTTAGCTGATATTGCCAGAATAATTTCTGAACTATTAATAAATCTAAGTCAAATAAGTGAAGTAAATGTATGGGTTTTTTTTCTTTTTTCTTTTTTAATTTTTCCCCTCTCCCCCCCCCCCATAAGAAAACAGCATAGAGAAATTTACAATCAAATCTAATTAACAATCAATTTAGGAGATATGAAAAATATTATTGATTATCTTATTAACTTCCTCATACCCCATTTTACCTTTCACATTCTTAATTACTGATCCCCATTTGACTTCCCATGGTTCTTTAATATATTCTCCAATATATTTTAATCTTCTTTCCCTAAGGAAGTCGAATAATATATATTCTTTTATGTATTTAAATAAGTAATCCTTATTCCAATTTGATTTTTCCTTCCATCCATAAGCAATCACTGCATGAGCAGCTTTAAGAAATTGTTTTATTACATATTTTTGATTATTATTCAATCCTAATTCCCCTAAATTGAGAGTCAAGCAATTTTCTTTACTTAATTGTACTTCTATCCCTATAATTGTATTTATCTGTTGCTTAACCTCTATCCAAAATTTTTGTACATATGGACATTCCCACCACATATGAATATATATTCCTTTAACTCCACATCCATGCCAACATTTAGATTGAAATTTATCATTTATAAATGCTAATTGGTGAGGTGTCCTATACCATTTTCCGATTATTTTCATTTGTTGTTCTTTTACATTTGTATTTTTGATTGTTATAATTTCTTGTAGCCAAATTTTAATTTTATCTATATCAATCAATAAATCTTTTTTCCCAATTCATTGTCAATCCCTCTATCATTCGAAATTGGGTTATTAACATACTCTTATAAATGTTTCCTATTATTCCTTTACCCCCTTCTAATTTTTTTTAAATAATTTCTTCTAATAATTCATTTTGCTCATCAATAATTAATTGTGTTTCATCTAGCAATTTTATTATCCCTTTTATTTGAATCCAATATTGCTTACCTATTAAATTAGTTAATTTTTCTTCCTGTATTCGTGCCCCTGTTAAATCATACAAATCTCCAATTATTTTAAACTCCTTATTCTTAATTTTTTTTAATTATCTTTCCAAGTTCTTCATTGTTGCTTTTATTTAAATATTCAATTGGTAGCCATTTCCTATTTCTTATACCCAGGTTTTTACTCCACTTCTCCCATATTTTATAATTCACCCTCATTGGACCTATTCTTTTCTCATTTTTTTCCTTTCCCCCCCTGAAAGATAGATACAAACTCCATTTGATTGCTCTGTCTTTCTAATTTAACCCACTTTGTATTATAATTATATTCTACCTCTATCATTCTTAGCAATTGAACCGCCTCAAAATATAGTTCGAGTGATGGAACTCCCCATCCTCCTTTACTTTGATGCTCATATAATAATGCCTTAGATAGTCTGGTTTTTTTATTCCCTGATATCCATTTTAATATTGACCTATCCCATTTCTTTAAAACTTTACTAGGAATCATTTCTGGGATAGTTTGAAATAGATATAAAAACTTTGGTAGTATCATCATTTTGAACATTCTAATTTTTGTTAGCATTTTCCAATTTTTACTTGCCCATTTAGAAATTTGATTATTAATTTTTTTCCATAATTGATTATAATTACCTTGTACAATATTGTCCAACTTATTTGGTAAATTTACACCTAAATATCTCATATTTTTTATCCCCAATTTCAATCCTGACATAGTTTGTATTTCTTTTTGTTCCCGCCAATTTGTATTCAAAAACATTATCTCGGATTTATCCATATTAAATTTAAGCCCAGACATGTTTTTAAATTTCTGAAATATTTCCAATAACTTGGTTACTGCTTGATCCGGTTTCTGTGTCACTATCAGAGCATCATCTGCAAATAAATTCAACTTAATTTCTTCTTTATTTATTTTATATCCCTTTATCTCTTCTGCATTCCTAATCATATTTGCAAACGGTTCCATTGCTAATATAAGTAATAAAGGGGAAAGTGGGCAACCTTGCCTTACTCCACTTTTTATTTTAACTTTTCTTGATTTTTCTCCATTTATCATGATTTGTGCTTCTGTATCATTGTATATTTCTTTGATGGTTTCACTAAACCTTTCCCCTAATCCAAAGTTCCTACAGATTTTATATAGATATTCATGATTTATTGAATCGAATGCTTTGTAGACATCTAATTTTAATAAGGCTAATTTATTTTTATATTGTTTGGCATGATGTAGTATATTGAATAGATTCCTTATCGGTTCATAAATATATCTGCCTTCCACAAATCCATATTGTTCTTCTTTAATTAAAGTTGGTAAATATTCTTTTAATCTATTGGCTAAGATTTTCATAAAAATTTTGTAATCTTGATTGCTTAATGTGATGGGACGATAAGATTCGGGATTGGCTGGGTCTTTATTGGGTTTAAGTATTAATATGATTTCAGATAGTTTCCATGATTCTGGGATTATTTTATTATCCAAAATTTCATTGTAAATTGTAGCCATATGCTCAATCAATTCATTTTTAAAGGTTTTATAAAATATAGATGTGAATCCATCTGGGCCAGGAGATTTAAATCCTTTTAAATCTTGTATTACTCTTTCTATCTCTTGTTTGGTTATTGGGGAGTTAATATGATTACTCTGTAATTCAGTTAATTTTATATTTATATTTGTTTTCTGATCCTCCACTTTCTTCTCTTCATACAGCCTTTCATAAAATTTAACTAAGACTTCTCTTATTCTCTCCTCATCAGTTATTATTTCTCCTTTGTCCCCTCTAATTTTACTAATCCTCTTTTTCTCTTTTTTCTTTTTAAGGGATTTAGCCCAACTTTTCATACTTCTAGTATCCCATGCCTTAAATTCATTCCTAATGTACATTTGATTTCTTAATATAGTTGTTTGATCTAATTCTTTAATTTCTTCTCTTTTTTTATCCCATAGTTCTTTTATAGTTGCATTCTTATGTTTATTATATTCTTTCTGTAACAATTCCACTTCTTCTATCAATTTCTTTCTATATAAATTTTTCTTCTTTTTAATTCCTATTTCTATACTTAAACATTTCCCCCTTACCACTGCTTTAAATGCATCCCATAGTATGTGTTTTGAAATGTTTCCCCTATCATTCAAATCAAAATAATTTTTAATTTCTTCCCTAATTTGTTGTTTATTTTCTTCCTTCAGAATAACCACAGGATCAAAAATCCATTTTTTAGATCTTTTAATAATGCTTCCTTCAATCTTTATATATAGTGCTGCATGATCTGCGAGCCAAATTCCTCCAGCATGAATTTCTTTTATCTTCAAACTATTGTCTTTTTTGACAAGGAAGTAATCAATTCGACTAAATTTTTTATGTCTAGCTGAATAATATGTATTTTCATAATTATTATTTCCCGTGCTTTCATAACCGTCAATAATATTCCATTTCTCCAAATTAATTTTAGAATTTTCCTTTCTATTCTTTTTCTTACTTATTCTTCCCCTTATATTACCCTTTGTATTACATCTTAATATGTCAAGGTTGAAATCTCCTCCCAGAAATAGATCCCCCTCATAAAAGTTCTCCAATAGAGTTAACACCTTATTTATAAATTCCACTTGTTTTTCATTTGGGGCATAAATACAAGCAAATGTAATTTTTATCTTCTTTATATTTCCTTTAACAAAAATATATCTCCCCTCATTATCTTTTTTAATCTTATCTACTTGAAAATTTATTCCATCTTTCATTAATATTGCCACTCCTCTTGCTTTATTTGTTCCCCTTGACTCAAACTGCAAATCCCATCCACCATAATTAAAGAGTTTAGCTCTGTTTCTTCTTGAAATATGTGTTTCCTGAAACATGGCTATCTGAATTTGTTGTTCTTTAAGCATCTTATTCAACCTATACCTTTTCACTGGGGTATGCAATCCATTAACAATTAATGACATAATATTCATATCAACCATCACTCTATTCCCTTTTCCCTTATTGTTGTTCCACTCTCCTTTTCTTGCTCTCTGATCTGCTGTTTCTTCCCTTCCCTTCCCCTCCCCTCTTGCCCTTTCCCTCCCCCTCCCTCATCTGAACTCAGGTTCTCCCCTCCATTGGAAGGGGCACAAGCTTTCCGCAGCTTGTTACCCATGTCAGATCTCTTCCCTTTGGAGATGCGTTCTTCACTTATCCCCCTCCCTCCTTATTATTATAACCTTTATTACTCCATATTTAATGTTACTCAATCTATTATAACTTTCCTATTCCATTATTACATCTACCACATTATATAGTCCATCACATTGTGCTTCCTCGATCTTTCCTGCTTCTCAGCTGTCTGTCACATTTCTCTTTCCTTCTAATATCTTTCGCCTGTCTTGCCAGTTTAATTCGGTCTTCTTCTTCCTTATCATCCTCCTCGCTCACAGTTCCTCCTTGACCTTGTCCAAGTCCCAGCTGTTGCAGCAGTCGCTGACCCTCCTCCACGTTAGAGGCTTTCAACAATGTTCCGTCCTTGAAAACTAAAAGAACTGTAGGGAAACCCCAAGTATACTTAATTTGTGCTTCTCTAAGACACCTTGTTATATCTCGGAGCAAATTTCTTTGTTTAATAGTCTCTGATGCCAGGTCTTGATAAATCTGAATTTTCTGTCCATTATATTCCAAATTTTGTATTGATCTCAGTTTTTTAAAAACCATGTCTTTCATATTCTCTCTTCCAAATGCAATAATTATATCCTTCCTCCTGCTCCTTCCTTGTGTCCCCAAACTCCAGTGGGCTCTCTCTAAATCATTTGGAGAGATTTTTAAATCATAACTTTTCCACCATGTTGTCAATATAGTAATTAAATCATTAGATTTGGCTTGTTCTGGAAAGTTTCTTATTCTTAAATTTCTCCTTCTTTGTCTGTTCTCAGCATCTATGAGTCTGTTTTGAAGCATTGTAACTTGGTCATTTAACGTTTCCAATTTTTGTTCATTTTTTTTCAGCTTTCCCCTTTGCCTCTTCGGCTATTTTTTTTTATTCCACTTATCTGTTCTGTAAGGGTTGTAATTGTAGCTTGCATGTTTTGGGAAGCTTCAAACAGTTTGTCTAATTTACGATCGAGGACTTCTAGTGTAACCCCCGTGGGAGGACTCACCATAGCTGTCTCCATAATGTTCTTAATCACACTGCAGCCGGCTTTTTCCTCTCCCACTAGATTCCTTTTTGTTCAGAAGTCTTGCTTGTCCAGGATCGTACTGCTAATGTCCAAATTAAGTGCCTTGCACTTTTTTATCCAACTTGAGTTTTGAACGGAGCAATAATAAATCTATTTTATATCTCTTAGAAGGGAGAGTACACGAAGGCGTCTAATCTGTTTCGCTGCGCATGCACACCCCCAAGTAAATGTGATGGTCAAGAGTGCCTGTTATCAGCTTCGGCTGATATGCCAGCTGCGCCCTTTTCTGGAAGTAAGGGATTCGAGACCGTTGTGCACGCACTGGTAACCTCACGCCTTGACTTCTGTAATGCACTCTACATGGGGCTACCCTTGTGCCTAGTTCGGAAGCTACTGTTAGTTCAAAATATGGCAGCCAGGCTTGTCTCAGGAACATCTAGGAGGGACCACATCACTCCGGTCTTGAGGTCTCTCCACTGGCTGCCTATTCGCTTCCGGGCTCAGTACAAGGTGTTGGTTATTACCTTTAAAGCCCTAAATGGCTTGGGTCCAAGCTATATCAGAGACCGCCTCCTCCCGTATAATCCTCCCCGTGCGCTCCGATCTTCTGGGAGAAATTTTTTAGAGCCTCAAAGAGCTAGGCTATCTACGACCTCCCAGAGGGCCTTTTCTATTGTTGCCCCCAGACTCTGGAATGACCTGCCAGATGAGATCTGTCAATTAACATCTTTGGACAGTTTTAAAAAGGCTGTCAAGACGGATCTCTTCCAGCAGGCCTTTCCAGACTAAATAACCCGGCCCTAGGCAGTTCCCTCCTTCATTCAAACCTGGTTCCCTTTTAAATGTAGCAAGGAGATTACCTGTGACGGTTTGTTATTTTTTAATTCCTGTTATATTGTTTGATTTTTAATTATATTACTATTTAATACTGTTTTAAGGGGGGGAGGGATATCTTGTTATTGTAATTGTTTTAATTTGTAAACTGCCCGGATTGGGTAACCATTGGGCAGTATAGAAATAAATTTTATTATTATTATTATTATTATTATTATTATTAAATATAATGGTTTTTTGTAAAGGACCGCAGAGACATAGATGGCAGTTAGAGGGTGAGTCAATAGACCAAGTAAAGACCTTCTCTTATCTTGGTGTAACGTTCTCTGAGAATGGCTCCTGGTCTTGTCATCATCAAAGGAGTGTAATTAGAACAAAGGCACACTTAAATCTCATACTTAAACTAAATACTTAAACTAAAAACTCTGGCTCCCTAATCCCAATAATTAATGTATACAAATCTAAGGTTACACCTATGCTTTTGTACGCAGCAGAAGTTTAGAGTTTAAATTCTATGACATCAATTGAACTAGCACCGTCCAAACATCTGAGAAGTATATTGGAGGTAGATAAAAGGACATCAGCGGCTGCTGTCAGAGCTGAATTAGAAATTTATTCAATCCCCTCACAAGCAAAAACCAAAGTGTTTAACTATTGGTGTAAACTCAACAAAATGGAGCCAGATAGACTACCAAAATTATGTTTCTTAGAACAGTTACAATCCCAGCTTCAATCCTCTTGGACTATGCAAATAATGAGCTTTAAAAGAGTTATCATCTCCCTGATTTATGTTCAGTTAATAGTCAAGCAAAAAAGGGTGCAAGACAGAGAATCCTGGATATTGAGGCCCAAAAAGAAATAGCCACCTTGAGCAAGGTAGGCAATTTAAAATGGCTGAGCCAATATAAACACACATTTCAAAGAGCAAATTATCTAAAAATACAAATGCATAAACATCTAAGGGAGGTATTTACATGAGCTAGATTTAATCAGCTTGACACTATGGTAAGATATGGAAGATTCACTGGTATTTCATATAGTGAGCGAACTTGTATCTGTGGAGAATGTGAAATTGAGGATTTAGCCCACATTTTATTTGTGTAATTGGTATCACCAATTTACAGCGCTGAGTACACTGACAACGCTCTATAAATAAACTCTAATAATAATAATAATAATAATAATAATAATAATAATATCACCAGGAAAGAGAGCAATATCTTGGTCCTTACATTAAATGAACTCTGTTCTGGGATACCCATGTTAGAATCTCATATTTTATTTTATAACTAACAGCACAGCTTGGTTTCTATATAAAGCAATACAGGTGAGATCTAGATATGTGAGGATGATTGGTGTAAGTTGTAGGGGTGATGAAGAAATCTGAGGTTGGTTGTTATTCTTCTCTTTTGTGTCTTTCAGGCAGATTGTATTCATTGTATTGTATTTATACTATATTGTATTCATATGATATTTTATTTTCATCCATATGTACTTTACTATATTCTTAATATTTTTAATTTTCCTATAATTCTCACTGAATTTTATTTTGCTCTATTCTCTTTTGAAACAGCCAAAGGGCGAATCAATAAAAGATTGATTGATTGATTAATACAAGGCATTGTGTGCTGGTTTTGTGATGGTTCATCATCATGTCCTGAAAGAAACCATTTAACAGGCTATGGTACCATTCAGGTAAACAATGGCCGATCATTGCAAGGAGTTGTTCAGCCACATTCTAGTTAAGCCACTGAGGTAGAAGCCCTCCATGCTGTGCTAGAATTTCAGAGCCCCGACATGCCTCTAGCCATTTATACAGATTCACAATGGGCAGTCAATGCAGCTACAGATTGGCTACTGATATGGTTAGAGCAAGATTGGAAGGCAAGCGATGGCAAGGAAGTAGCCCATTCAAACAAATGGGAAATAGTGGCTCAATTGCTGCAGGACAGAACAGCCACTACCTGGGTTTCGTATATCAAGGGACATCAAAAAGGAAATAGCAAAGAAGTTCACTGGAACAACTGTGCAGATGGGTTGGCAAAAGAAGCCACATCAAGGGTAGAAAACCTTCCAGATGTCCCTCTAGATTCTATCAAAGTAAAGCCCAAAGAACCCCTCCCACCTCCCACCTGAGACTTAGCTCAGTTGTAAAAAAGAGACACAGAGATCAAAGAACTCATAGAAGCTGGAAGGGATCATACGGGAAGATACAAAATAATACAGAAGGAAGGAGTTTGGCAGGCTGTACATGATGATGAAAACTACAACTGGATTGTTCCCAAAGAGATCAGAGGTGATTTAATCCAGTTCATACATGAAAGTGGACAAAGGGGATGTCAAACCACTTATGAGAGAATGAGAGAGACAGGCTGGTGGCCACAAATGAGAAAGGATGTAGATCAATGGGTAGACAACTGTTTGGTCTGTGCCATGGTCAATGCAGATCAAAGTGGCCCGAAGGACCTGATCTGATACCAGTATATTGAAGGTCCGTGGGCCTGCTGGCAAATTGATTTCATTGTCTCTCTCCCCACCACTCCTAGACTGAACAAATATAGCAAATGGGTGGAAGCCTTCACAACTAAGAACAACACGGCAATCACTACAGCATGAATCCTGTGTAATCACATTATTACTTGATAGGGAATTCCATGTACTTTCACTATAGATCATGAGTTTGATACACATTTTACTGGACAAGTGATGTAGGAGCTGTGTAAGGCACTAGGAATCTGCCAGAGGTTTCACATAGCCCATCATCCACAGAGTTCGAGACACATTGAGAGGGCAAATAGGACTCTAAAAGAAGCTATGAGAAAGGTTGTACATGCATCCAGAAAGGATTGGGATCCCAAACTGCCCATTATTCTCATGGCCCTTAGAGGAACTATAACTTCTCATGGTTTCATACTCCATCAAGTAATGACCAGAAGAAAAATTATAATGCCTGAAGTGTTTTGGCTAGACACAACCCTACCTTCTGATTTAGAACCACTGGTCTTGAATCAGGAATGGATTCGGTCTCTGGTCCAAAACATCAGTCAGATTCATTGCCAGGTAACAGAGAAGTTGGGAAAGAACATGCAAACCATGGAATGCAAATTGGTTTGGGTTAGAAATCCTCAGAAAGTAGGACACTTGGTCTTGTACAGGAACTTTTCACAAAACAGACATGCATTGTCCGCCAAGTGGGTGTATCATGTTGAAATCACTCAAAGAGTGTCCCCTGCAGTCTGTCAGGTGTGCATCCATAACAAACATGGGGATACGTTCAAATACCTTCACTCATCCCGGTTGAAAAAATGGAAAGCCTGTGACAGAGATCTGGCCAGATTTGCCTGTAATTGATTTATCTGAAACAGTTTTGTTCTTTCAAGGTGGGTGAAGTAGTTTCTAAATATAGTATGCCTCTCTGTTTCCCTACAGGGATGAGAAATAGCTGGACACCTATATAAGTGGCTGATCTGGATTATGGGATGCAGAATCATAAGTGCTATTTTGCCTACGTAGCCAACACAGTTTAACACTAGTTGGGAATACAACATGCAAGCTGAGTGGCATTGGGCAGCCCCATATCCTGGAATTTATGACGTTTTAGATGCTATGGAAGAAGCGCATGAATGGTATCACAGAAAGCTTCCCCTTAAAGTAGCTACAAGAATTATTATCTCTGCTGAAAAGACCATTTCATCAAGGGTACCGTATTTTCCAGCGTATAAGACAACTTTCTAACCAGGAAAACCTGGAGTTAAAGCTGGGGGTCATCTTATACGCCGGGTATAAGGTTGAGGAGGTTGAGAAAGACTCCTCCCACAGAGGTGGGAGGAGGGAAGGAGCCTGGGAGAGAAGGAGGAGGAGCAGGAAGACTGCTCTGAGGCTGGGAAAAAAGCCTGGGAGAGAAGGAGGAGGAAGAGGAGGTACTTCTTCTTTCTCCTGCCTTTCCCCCTCCTTCCCACCTTCCCTCTTTGTCCTACTGGTCCTCCATTTTCTCTCCCTGCCTTTCCCCCCCTCCTTCCCACCTTCCTTC
The DNA here is from genome assembly GCA_026167975.1 of Phrynosoma blainvillii. Taxonomy (NCBI): domain Eukaryota; kingdom Metazoa; phylum Chordata; class Lepidosauria; order Squamata; family Phrynosomatidae; genus Phrynosoma; species Phrynosoma blainvillii. The sequence continues at coordinate 121,254,506 of JANUYF010000004.1, forward strand.
ATTGTCCTACTCGTCCTCCATTTTCTCTCCCTGCCTTTCCCCCCCTCCTTCCCACCTTTCCTCTTTGTCCTACTGGTCCTCCATTTTCTCTCCCTGCCTTTCCCCCCTCCCCCCTCCTTTCCTCCTGTCCTCCTGTTCAGAAAGGGTTTGCCATTGCTTTTCTCTGAGGCTGAGAGAGTGTGACTTTCAAGACTGTTGTTGTGTGCCTTCAAGTCGTTCCTGACTTTTGGCAACTCAAAGATGAAGTTATCCTGGGGTTTCCTTCACAAGGTTTGTTCAGAAGGGGTTTTCCATTGCTTTTCCCTGAAGCTGAGAGAGTGTGACTTTCAAGACTGTTGTTGTCTGCCTTCAAGTCCTTCCTGACTTTTGGCAACTCAAAGATGAAACTATCCTGGGGTTTCCTTCACAAGGTTTGTTCAGAAAGGGTTTGCCATTGCTTTTCCCTGAGGCTGAGAGAGTGTGACTTTCAATACTGTTTTTGTTGTTGTGCATCTTCAAGTCATTTCCAACTGATGATGACACTAAGGCAAACCTATCATGAACCTATCATTTCTTTCCTATGTGTTTTTTCAGACAGGGTTTGCCTTTGCCACCCTCTGGGGCTGAGAGAGTGTGACAGCTAAGATTGTTGTTGTTGTTGTATGCCTTTGAGTCATTTCCGACTTACAGCAAACCTAAGGCTCATAGTGTTTGCTTGGCAAGGTTTCTTCAGAAGGGAGTTTGCCATTGCCATCTCCTGAGTCTGAGAGAGTGTGACTTGCCTGAGGTCACCCAGGGGGATTCCATGGCTGAGCCAGGATTCGAACCCTGGTTTCTAGAGTCATACTCTGATACTCAGACAGGGTGACCAAATGACTTCAATGCAAAGGAGGACAAGTCACTACAAAAAATGTAGGACATACAAGAAAAAAAGGTAGAGAAAGCTAAAAACACTAATATAAATGTAAATCCATGCTTCTTAGCCGTGCTCAAAATGGAGGACATTTTAATGGTCAAAATCAGGGGTAGGCAACCTAAGGCCCGGGGGCTGGATGCGGCCCCCCGAGGCCTTTGGACAGCCCCCAGGCCGGTCCTGCCGCCGCGGCTGGCCCCCTCCATTATGATATTGATTATTGTTGTTATTACTTGTTCTTGGGGTTTTCTTGGCAAAATCTCCACAGGGGTTTTGCCATGGCTTTTCTGGGGCTGAGAAAGTGTGCATGCATATATTTTTAATTTTTTTAAATTTTTTAAAAATTTTTAAATTTTATTTATTTATTTATTTATTTATTTATTTTTGGTGCTTCGGCCCCCCAATTGTCTGAGGGACAGCAACCCAGCCCCCGGCTCAAAGAGGTTGCCTACCCCTGGTCAAAATGGTGACTTTTAACCTTATCATGGGGTTTTCTTGGCATGTTTCTTCAAATGGGGGTAGCCATTACCATCCTCTGAGGCTGAGAGTGTGTGACATGGCCAGGTTCACTTACTTGGCTGCAAATTGTACATACCCCAGAATGCATCACCTAGTATATTGGCAGTCCTTCCCCCAAAAACTTTCTCATTCCCCCCAACCATCTCATAGCTGGGAGATGGAAATAATTTTTAAAGCAGCATTTATGGTAAATCAGGACTATTTTTGAAAAAGTAAGGTCCAAAATACACTGCAGAAATAAATGTTAGGGAACACATGGGAGCTGTAGTTTGTTGTGTTTATAAGTGACAGTTTTTCTGCTAAGTATCTGCATGTCATAAGCATTTGAATTAAAATTACCATATTGAAATCAAATCTGATGTTTTTTAAATTTTTATTTGGTGTGTGTTGGAAGAGTGGGGTCGTCTTATATGGCGAGTATATCCCAAACTCTATATTTTAACTGGAAGAGTTGGGGGTCGTCTTATACACCCAGTCGTCTTATACGCAGGAAAATACGGATTATGTATGGCCCCAGAGGACATAAATGGGTGAATGCAGATGCTGGATGTTTTCCATTGAAAGCTGGAGTATGGAACAGGAATCACTTTGATCCCAGATATGGTAAGGTCCCTCCTTCCTTTCAAACCTCTATTACCTTAGATCAACAATGCTGTTCCACGTGGACATGTAAAACCAGGCTTTTCATCTGTACTAATTCCACTCGAACACCTGCAAATTGTAAAGTCACATGCAACAGAATGTGGTGTCCATATATATTCATATACCTCCCTGATGTTTTAAAAGAATCACTTTGTACTTGAGAGATGCAGTAATCCACCAAGACATCTCCATCTTTGCTCATTCTGAAGTGCAACCTATTTTAACCACCCTGGTTCTTAATTTAACTACTGTTGATGTAGCCAGAGCCATTCTTGCCTGTAGCCCATATTTAAAAGCTGCCTGGGCACAGTGGGAACAAAAGAGAGAAAAAGTGGCAAACCACCATGCATCCTCTGTTTAGGTCAAGAAGGGATGCTTTGGACACTGCACTTGGGACTTTGGGAAAGGAGGAGTGATTTTAAATGCCATTGACACAGAAGTGATCTTGAACAAACTAGGTTTGATTGGGTCTAAAACAAAAGAATTAGGAGCCTGTGTAGCCTCTGGCTTGACAAGCATAGTTAAAGGAGTTGATTTAATTGGACACATTTTATTTCAGTGGGTAGGAGTGGAAAAAGAAATCATTTTGTATATAGGACATTCCCTATAAAGCAGTGTATACAACCTGTCAATTGCCATCCAATGCACTCAGATACAAAGCTCCCTCACTTCATTTGCCTCATAGCTCCTGGTGTCCTCCAAGGACCTCCATCTCTAACAGCCCCACAAGCAGCAAGGAAAGAGTGGCAGAGGAGCCCTGGAAGTCCTACTTTTTACTTTTTACTTTCTCCTCTTGGTAGCAGCAGTAGCAACAACAACAACAACTGCAGCACCAACAACTGAGGCAGGAGGCACAAGGACCCAGAGGACAGCGGAACGCCCATATAAGCGGCCCTCATCCTTTCCACCTTGCTCCTGGCATCCTCCAGGGACCTCCATCTCCAACAGCCCCAGCAGCAGCAAGGAAAGAGTGCCCTGAATAGCCCAAAAGAGATCACATCTCCCGTCTGAAAGAAGAAGCCCCCTTTGACCAGGCCTCTGTGGATGGAGAAGGATCTGCAGGTACCTGCCTAGCTGTGGGACAAGATATTTCCAGCTGGCAGGTATAAAACCCCACCTAGGAACACCTTCCCCTTTGAGCTGTAGTAGGAGGACTCTGAGCACAAATTTCCACTACCTGGGCTCCCAGGCTACAGCAGAGTGGAGGAAGGGCTGTGGGAGTTACTTCTTGCCCAGCCCAGTTCCAGCTTCCACTGGCTGCACAGCGGCAAGCGAGGGTGGCTGTGGCTGTAGGGTCAGGCCCAGGGATTCCCCCTCCCCCTCCCAGGCTGCAGCAATGAAGGTGGAGTTCCACCTTAAGTTCTATCTGTGAAGGAACTTGGGTGAGGCTAGAGTTATATTCCATCTAACCTACTTCAATTATAACAGTAGCAATAACAATAGTAGCAGCAGAGCTTGATAGCTTTTCAGTCTTTTTCTCTTCCTAGTTGGGTTGCTCTCCTTTCCTGCACTCTCTCTTTCTCTCCAAGTCCTCTCTCTCGCACTCCTTTTGTCACTGTAACAAGGGCCAGAAAGAAAGATAGCTCTGGTAGGAAAAGGGGGCAGAGTTCAGCCACGCCTAGTCTCTATCTGCAGTCTAAAACCTCCAATATTGTGTTTTTTTTTAATTTGGAGTTGGATATAATAGCCTTATAACAAAGAACTAAAGTATGTGTACAAGAGGGTCTTATAAAGCAGCAGGTATCCTACCTGTTTTTGAGAGTATCCCTCTGAATTATAAGAATAAGCAGCTCAAAATTACCAGATTTTTGACTTCAACGGAAATGGGTAATGGAGAAAAATCTAACTTTGATCCTACGGAAAGACTGATGGGGTCAAGTCTTTGAATATAGGCTCAACAGAGGCCTTTAACAAGCCCTCAATAGAGAAAAACCTCCTTTTCCCCAATCTGGCCATAGAGTTGAGTCATGCAGAGTCAGAACTGATCCCAGAATCTGTACAAGTTATGGGGCCTAAGAAGACTGCCAGAAATAGTGCACATTAAATTGAGGCACTGCCCTGGCTCAGTGCTAGGGAATCATGGGAACTGTAATTTATTGTGGCACCAGAGCTCTCTGACAGAGAAGGCTCAATGTCTTAGAAAAAAATACAGTTCGCATGATTCCCTAGCACTGAGCCAGGGCAGTGCCTCAATTTAATGTGCACTATTTCTGGCAGTCTGCTTAGGCCTATAGTTGACCAAAACAGAGTGACTGAGAGCTCTGTTTTTGATCAATCTGTTTCCAGTCTAATGTCTCTCTAATAAGGAAATAAATGAGGATAGCTCCTCATTGCAAAGTCCTGTAAACAAAAGGTTAAGTGCTTTAGCAGTTTTATCATTTTCTTCTATTACTTCACCCATTGTAATTCTTCCTAAAATAAATTGGTTTGATGAATTTACTAAGAAACAGCTAAAGGAGCTAGCTTGTTCCAATTTACTTAGGATGGACTCTCCAAAAGAAGAATCTTTGTGCATCCATACTGTTAAACTGGACGTTAACTCCACTATAACACAAAGGGGGCTCCTCATGATATATGAAGAGCTTGTACTTGTAACAAAATTTTGGGCTGAATGTAATAATTTGTTAACATCATTAGTTGAGAAAAACTTAATTAACGGGGGAGACCTAAGGATTAATGGATCTAAGGAGGATACGTCTACTCCTATTATTTCTACCACATTTACTAGTCCTAGAAAAGCCCTTGCAAGATGCCACTCTCAATATAATAGCAAAGTAGCTTCAAAGGGGGGCTGCATAACCCGTAAGAAAACCAAAAACATTAAACAACTAAGAAAAAAAGGCTAAATATTCACAGTTTCATCAGAAAAGAATGTGGGAAAGGCTGTTCAAATTATTGGACAATAACTTAAATGATGGTAGACAGGAGAAAAATAGAGAGAATGGTAGTAATAAGGATGGACAAAATGAGAGGAGTTACTGTGATAGTTTGATTGGTCTTTTGAGAATAGAAGATGAATTGGGTTGCAATGAGTTGTCAATGGGAAAACCAGTAGTTTCTCACTCAGTAGCAAGTGCCTATCCAGGTTTGCCACAAGACACTTGGGAGGAAGCACTCTGTTCTAATGTAAGATCTATTAAGGATAATATTGAATCTTTGGAATTTAAGTCCAAACACCTGGAAGATCAGTCTCAGTTGATCATTGGCTCAAAGGCTAAGGATAAAGTATCTAAATGGAACCTTGTTATGATACCATATAAGTTGTTTTTCTTAAATTATCTTAAACCAGCAGGAGTTCTTACAAAACAAAAGTGGGTAACTCATTTTCTAGATTATCTCAAATGAGATTTTCCCAGGTTTACTGAGCCCATCGGATGTAAATTCAATTGAATACTTGTATTATGATGGACAGAATGCACGTGCAGGGGTTACCTTTAGGAATAGTAATATCGCTAAAATTATTTATGATAGAAAATATCATTTTTCAAATCATGGAATTAGTGTAGTGAGATATTTTGAAAATCAGATCCCTCCGGTTCCTTTACTTGGTCATAGAATCATAGAATCATAGAATCACAGAGTTGGAAGAGACCACAAGGGCCATCCAGTCCAACCCCCTGCCATGCAGGAACTCCCAATCAAAGCATCCCTGACAGATGGCCATCCAGCCTCTGCTTAAAGACATCCAAGAAAGGAGACTCCACTACTCTCCGAGGGAGTGTGTTCCACTGTCGAACCGCCCTTACTGTCAGGAAGTTCCTCTTAATGTTGAGGTGGAATCTCTTTTCCTGGAGCTTACATCCATTGTTTCGGGTCCTAGTCTCTGGAGCAGCAGAAAACAAGCTTGTTCCCTCCTCAATATGACATCCCTTCAAATATTTAAACATGGCTATCATATCACCTCTCAGCCTTCTTTTCTCCAGGCTAAACATCCCCAGCTCCCTAAGTCATTCCTCATAGGGCTTGGTTTCCAGACCCTTCACCATTTTAGTTGCCCTCCTTTGGACCCGCTCCAGTTTCTCCACATCCTTTTTTAATTGTGGTGCCCAGAACTGGACACAGTATTCCAGGTGAGGACTGACCAAAGCAGAATATAGTGGCACTGTTACTTCTCTTGATCTAGACCAGGGGTAGGCAACCTTTCCCCTTTAAGGGCCGAGGGACTTCAGCTCCCAGAAGCCTCAGCCATGTTGGCCAATAGCTCCTGGGATTCTGGGAGCTGAAGTCCCTCGGCCCTTAAAGTGGAAAGGTTGCCTACCCCTGATCTAGACACTATACTTCTACTGATGCAGCCTAAAATTGCATTGGCCTTTTTAGCTGCTGTATCACCCTGTTGACTCATGTTCAACTTGTGGTCCACCTGGATTCCTAGATCCCTTTCACACGTAGTCTGATTCAGCCAGGTGTTCCCCATCGTATATCTGTGCTTTATGTTTTTACGCCCTCAGTGCAGTACCTTACATTTCTCCGTGTTGGATTTCATTTGTTATTTTTGGCCCAGCTTTCTAGTCTGTTCAAGTCATTTTGAATTTTGATCCTGTCCTCTGGGGTATTAGCTACTCCTCCTAATTTGGTGTCATCTGCAAATTTGATAACTATGCCCCCAATACCCTCATCCAGTCATTAATAAAGATATTGAATAGCACTGGGCCCAGGACAGAACCCTGTGGCACCCCACTGGTCACTTCTTTCCAGGTTGAAAAGGAGCCATTGTTGAGCACCCTTTGGCTTCGGCCAGTCAACCAATTACAAATCCATGTAACAGTTACTTTGTCTAACCCACATTTTACCAGCTTGTTTGCAAGAATGTCATGGGGAACCTTGTCAAAGGCCTTACTGAAATCAAGATATACTATATCCACAGCATTCCCTTCATCTAACAAGCTGGTAATTTTATCAGAAAAAGAGATCAGATTTGTCTGGCATGACCTGTTTCTTTAAAACCCATGTTGACTTTTTGTGATTATGAAATTACCTTCCAGATGTTCACAGACTCTCTGTTTAATGATCTGCTCCAGAATCTTTCCTGGTATTGATGTCAGACTAACTAGACGATAATTGTTGGGATCCTCTTTTTTCCCCTTTTTGTAGATGGTGACAACATTTGCCCTCCTCCAGTCTGCTGGGACTTCTCCTGTTTTCCAGGAGTTCTCAAAGATTATTGCCAATGGTTCCGATATTACATTTGCTAGTTCCTTTAATACCCTTGGGTGTAATTCATCTGGTCCTGGAGACTTATATTCATTTGGATTAACCAGGTATTCCTGTACTATCTCTTTACTTATTCTGTGCTGAAATTCTCCTATTCTGTTCTCTGCTTCATTATCCTCAGGTTGAGCACCCTTTGCCTTTTCTGAGAAGACTGAAGCAAGGAAGGTGTTGAGTAATTCTGCCTTTTCTCTGTCCCCTGTTAACTTTTTGCCATCTTCTCCACACAGTGGCCTTACCATTTCCTTCTTCTTCCTTTTTCTGTGGATATACCCAAAAAAGCCCTTTTTATTGTTCTTAACCTCTCTAGCAAGCCTGAGTTCATTCTGCGCTTTAGCTTTTCTGACTTTACCTCTACACGTGCTAGCTATTTGTTTGAATTCCTCTTTGGTGATTAACCCATTTTTCCATTTCTTATACATGTTCCATTTAAAACTTAGTTCAGTTGCAAGTTCCTTAGTCATCCATCCTGGTTTCTTGAGACATCTCCCATTTTTCCTCCTCATTGGAACGGTTTGAAATCATGCCTTTAGTATCTGCCTTTTGAGAAACTCCCATCCGTCTTGAACTCCCTTCTCTTTTAGTATTCCTGTCCATGGGATCACCCCCAGTATTTCTCTAAGTTTAGTAAAATCAGCTTTCCTAAAGTCTAGAATGCGTGTACTGTTTGCCTTGTTTCCTCTATGACAGTTTGACTATTTTTTCCAGTCCTTTTAATAATAATAATAATAATAATAATAATAAAATTTATTTGTATCCTGCCCTTTGGGAAACCCAATCTGGGCGGCTCGCAACAGTAAAATCATACATAAAATCAAAAACATTTCCCTCCCCCCCTTAAAACAGTATTAAATCAATAAAATTTAAAATCACAATCAGAAAATTTAAAACATAATACAAAAACATAATATTGGCCCATAGCAATATTCTTCATTCCATCAGTCTTCCTTTTGGTCACGAAAAGAACATTGGGGTGGAAGTACCCGAGTCCGGGATAATTAGTCCGGAAAGGCCTGCCGGAAGAGATCCGTCTTGACAGCCCTTTTGAAGCTGTCTAATGATGTTAATTGACGGATCTCATCTGGCAGGCCGTTCCAGAGTCTGGGGGTGACAACTGAAAAAATCCTCTGGGAGGTAGCCACAAGCCTCGATTTTTCAGGTTGCAGCAAGTTCCTCCCAGAGGATTGGAGTGCGCGGGGAGGATTGTATGGGAGAAGGCGGTCTCTGAAATAGTTTGGGCCCAAGCCATTTAGGGCTTTAAAGGTAATAACCAACAGCTTGTACTGGACCCGGAAGCTGTAGGCAGCCAGTGGAGGGACCTCAAGATCGGAGTAATGTGGTCCGATTGAACATTTTCCTCTGTTGTTCCTGAAATAAGTCTGGTTGCCATATTTTGTACGAGCTGTAATTTCCGAACCAAGCACAAGGGTAGCCCCATGTAGAGCGCATTACAGAAATTGAGAGGTGAGGTTACCAGCGTCTGCACAACAGTCTCGAGATCCCATACTTCCAGAACAGGGCGCAGCTGGCGTATGAGCCGAAGCTGATAACAGGCACTCCTGACTGTCGCATTTACCTGATTTGTCTTCCAGGACGCTATCTTCCTTCTCCACATAACTCAGTTTAAAGCCCTCCTGATCAAATTGTTGAGACTGTTGGCAAAAACGTTTCTTCCAACTGGTGTGAGATGCAGCCCATCCCTTGCTAGGAGTCCGCCCTCATGGAACCACAGCCCATGATCTAAGAATCCAAATTGTTCTCGATGACACCATCTGTGGAGCCAATTGTTTGACATCTGCTATTTTCCTCTCTTCCTGGACCATGCCCTTCAACTGGCAGAAGAGACGAGATGACAATCTGTGCCTCCATTTCTTTCAGCTTCTTACCTAGAGCCTAGTAATCCCTTTTGATGTTCTGAAGGCTGTGTCTTGCTGTGTCATTTGTTCCCACATGGACCAAAAGGAAGGGGTATTGGTCAGTAGGTGTGACCAGTCTTGTCAGCCTCTCTGTCACATCTCGGATCTTTGCCCCAGGGAGACAACACACCTCCCAAGACATCTTGTCAGGCCCACAAATCACTGCTTCTGTCCCCCTCAGCAAGGAATCCCCCACCACGACCACACTCCTCCTCCTAGGCTTAGCAGTGACTGTTCCCTGTGGTGGAACTCCCAGGGTCCCCTGCTCTATCCCTGAAGTCTGTCCATGGTGCTCTCCCTTGTCCTCCTTGATAAGGGAAAGAGCTTGAAATTGATTCTGTAGCTGCAAGCTCCCAGAACAATCCCTGGTCTCCCTACATCTGCGTGTGACATTCTGTGTGGTGGCGCAGTGGTTAAATGCCTGTATTGCAGCCACTCACTCATAGACCACAAGGTTGCGAGTTCAATACTAGCCAGGGCTCAGGCTAGACTCAGGCCTGCATCCTTCCGAGGTCACTAAAATGAGTACCCAACTGTTGGGGGGGCAATGAGCTTACAGTTGTAAACCGCTTAGACATCCCATAGCGCGATATGAAGCAGTATATAAATGAAGCTGCTTTGCTTTGCTTTGCATTCCTCCAGCTGTCTACCTCCTGTGTATGTGATGTGACCTTCTCTTCCCCAGCAACTTCCTCTGTGTGGTCTCCGTCCAAGACCGTTCGTTCCGTTCTGTCTAGGAAAGCCTCTTGCTCCCTAATATGCTGAAGTGTAGCTACCCACGCCTCCAGCTGCTGTACTTTCTCCTCCAAGAGGGCTACCAACTTGCACTTGGAGCATGTATAGTTTCCCACATCTGTAGGTAAGAAGACAAACATCCCACAGGTATTGCAGGTGATGGCAGCAGTTCCTTCAGTGTCCATACTAAGTCTTAATTAGTACCTGAAAGAGGACTATGGCTTTCCTCCTCAAAGAAAATCCTTCGCTAACAGGACAGGTCCCTGTCCTGCCTCTCATTTAAAACAGGTTGAAACTGATATTCAAAGTTCTGTTATTTTGATCAACTTGAATCAGGACCAAGAGACTAAAATCCAAGAAAAACAGATAGAGAGCAAGAATTTGGTTTGTGATATCACTGGGTCTCCTATAGTTACTTTAGAAACACATCAAGATATCCTTGAAAACTTAAATCCATTTACTCCAGAGGAAAATGTACTAGTGAATCAATATAGGCTATGGCCTCCAGAAGTACAAAAAGAGATACTGAATAGACTTGACCAATTGAGAAATTGCTTAGAACACGATAGTGCGTTCCTCCCAGATAAATCTGAGACCTGCCAGTTAATTAATGGACCTAAAGTGGCTAAGGCAGCAGATTTGGAAAAGAAAATAACAACTCAATATGTTCAGGCAGAGATAAATCTCCTGGCCCCATCCTCTGATATAATCCCAGTAGAGGGAGTGGTTTTTGATATTATTTCAGCCAACAGGAAGAAGAGGAGAACATCGGATGTTGATAATTGGGTTAACATGAGGTTTTTGGAAAATATGGGGTTGGGAGAAGTCTCAGGTCTTAAAATATCAAAAAATTCTGATTTGGAAGTTTCTATGCTAATGAGGTCAAATGTTTGTATTGTAAACTCTTCTGTTATGAATGAACTGGTTTGTCTAGATTGTGAGATGGATGAGATTCCTGTCCAGCCAGATAGATTAAGCAATCCAGTCTGAATTTCTGAGGAGCAATTGGACCAGAATCAGGTTTATAGACTGAATGAGCACCAGGAATTAGATGTTCCCATTACAGCCATTAGTTCCTCTGAGACTGGTGAAATTAATCTCACACCAATTAAATTGGTTTCTTGGAATATTGCTGGGTGGAAGGCCACTCTTGAGGGAGAAGACCTCTATAAATTTCTCTATGGATTTGACTTGATAGCTTTACAGGAAGCATGGCACACAGATGGGAATAGGAATGAACTGACAGGGTATAAAACCTGGAGTGAGCCTACTTACAAATCTAGCAGTAAGGGCAGAGCTTCTGGGGGACTACTGATAGCTATTAAAGATGATTTAGGGTGGGAAGGAGAGTTGATGTTGAATTTCATAAATTCTCCTAACTGCCAAATTGTAAAGCGCCATACACCTGGTACTCTGCTTATTTTGGTAAATATCTACACCCCTCCAGCTAACTCTAGATATTATAATGCTGAGGTATAGTCCCTTCTAAATCACTTGTTGGAAGATATTAGCATAAAATCCCCAGAAACTTTAATTGTGTTGCTTGGGGTTTTTAATGCCCGATTAGGTTCATCGCCCAATAAGATATAAATTCTAACAGGGGTTCTGGAAGAGCTTCAGGATGTGTTTTGCTGGTATTCCAGTGATAAAAAGGCCAATCAATCTGGGACTAAACTTTTGGGGCTGCTGTTCTCCTTCGACTTGCAGATTCTGGGCCCTTGTGACTCCAGTTTGCCATACCCTTTTACATACTTTACCCGTAATGCTGGCAGTGCCATTGACTTCATATGTGTGTCAAGACATAAAATACATCTTTTTACGGGTATTACTGTGAATATCAGAGAAGACAGTGACTATCAACCAATTTCTACACAGATTATGCTGGATTTTGACTAGAGAATAGTTTTGCAGGCACAAAGACAGATAACACAGTGTATGGATGTAGTTAGAGAAAAAAGATTGAGATGGCAGCAGGTGGATGCGAAGAAGTTAAATACTTTTTACAAGTCAGATTTAGGTAGTTCACTTGGTATCTTGATTTGTGGTGATGATACAAGTATTAACGAAGTATTAGAGGCTTATTCTGGCATCTGTTCCTTTATAAGACCTCTGTTAATATCCCAGTATAGGAAAAAGGGTACTAATAATAAAAATCAAAAAATGGTTTGATGCTGAATGTCACAGAATGAGGGCCCTCTTGAGAAAACAAATGAGATTGGTACATTAATCTCCTGATTCCGATGTATTTTTAGCTATTCTTAACACTAGAAAGAACTACAAAAGATTAGTTAAAAATAAAAAAAAACTCTGTTACATAGCTAATTGTTGGAATAAATTGGAAAAAGAAGCAGCCAATAAGAATTCAGCTCAGTTCTGGCAATTAGTTGCCTGGAGGCTGGGTGATTTGAGATATAATTTGAAGATCCCAATTGCTGCATCAACCTGGGAAGGCTATTTTCTAAATATGTTTAAAGAGCTGCCAAAGGTAGACAAACCATCAACATTGGAGGTATATGGAGAGATAAATGATTTCCCCAAATGGTCTCCAGTTACTGTTCAGGAAATCAAAGGCCTTATTGATTCATTGAACAATAACAAAGCACCAGGCGAGGATTGTATGCCGCCTGAATTGTTAAAAAATAAAAAAAGATTGGTGGGCTACCCTATTTGCAGGTCTTTTTACTCATATAAATAATACTGAATACTTCCCCAAAGGTTGGAGAGCAGGCATAGTTATTCCCTTGTATAAAAAAGAAGACAGAAGAGACCCCCAAAATTACAGGCCAATTAGCTTAATAGACGTAGCTGCTAAAATCTATGCAAAATTCTTACTGTTGAAATTGGAGGATTGGCCTGAGTAAAATGTGATTGTAGCTGAAGAACAAGCAGGCTTCAGACAGGGAAGAATTACTGTGGATAACTGTTTCACCTGTTTACATTTGATCTCAAAATATATTACAAGAGGTGGAGGACTATACACAGCCTTCATAGATCTAAGACCGGCTTTTGAATCAATCAGTAGGAATCTTTTGTGGCAAAAATTCTTCAAGACTAACATTAGGCCTAAGTATTTTTGTATTTTTTTCTGGGACATTGAGCCTTCTCTGTGAGAGAGCTCTGGTGCCACAATAAATTACAGTTCCCATGATTCCCTAGCACTGAGCCAGGGCAGTGCCTCAATTTAATGTGCACTATTTCTGGCAGTCTGCTTAGGCCCATTGATAGGAGACTTCTTTTCTTAATAAAGGAGATTTATACAGATACCAGTCTTCAAGTTAGAACAGGTGTTAATCTAGCCTTTACCAACAAAATTCCTACTTATAAAGGTGTTCAGCAGGGCTGTATTTTGGCCCATTTTCTTTTTAATTTTTACATCAATGATATTGTTGCAGAGCTGTGTAGTGTGGATTTACATATGCTCAAGGTAATGGAAAGAGCTGTTAATGTACTTCTATACACAGATGATATGATTCTATTATCTCATACTGAGATAGGTAAGTGTAGACTCCTGAGTAAGTTTAGTACTTATTGTCATATTAATGATTTTGTAATTAATAACAGCAAGTCTAAAGCCATCATTTTTGGTAAAAAAAAAGAAAAAAAAGAATTCATAAATGGCACATAGATGCTAAAGAAATTGATCAAGTCGAAGTTTACAATTATTTGGGCATATCTTTTGCACCCAGAGGCTCTTGAGCTCCTCAGATAAAGAAAAATGAATTGAAAGCATCCTCCAGTATTCATACTTTAAACAGATTATTAAATTCCAAGTATCCTTGTACATTTTATCCTGTTCTAAAAGTGTATAAGGCCAAAGTCCAGCCTATTCTGATGTATGGTGTAGAAATCTGGGGAGTCAATATAAATATGAAAATGAGGTGCTAATTATGGGAGACTGGAATGGGGTATTGAAGCCAGAGGTGGATAGGTTGGTTAAAAATAGAGAAAAAAGCAAACACGGGAAATTACCCAAATCCTTCTTTGATTTGAAGCAAAAATTTGACTTATATGATGTGTGGTCTATGACTCAAGGAAGGGAGCCAGGTTTCACATATTATTCAGGTCAACATGGGTCCTTCTCAAGAATAGATATGTTTATGGTATCAGTTAATATACTTTTGAAGGTTAAAGATATTTCTATTCTGGCTAGGACTGATTCAGATCATAATCCAATTGTAATGAGTTGGGAAATAGGCCAAAAACAATACAATTGGAAACTTAAAGCGGAACTCCTCTGCGTGGACACAATTGTGGAAGATTTAAAAAAGAACATTAAAAATTATTTTATAGAAAATAATGTAGAGCAAACGCAACCCAAATGGATTTGGGATGCACATAAAGCAGTCTTGCGGGGAATATTTTTGAAAAAATCTAAGGAGATAAGAATAGCACAGGGTGAGGAAATTAAGCGGTTAGAAACAAAAATAAAAGAAACAGAATTGAAATTGATACAAGAGCCATTGTCAACAGAAATAATAAATCAAATGGATTATTGGCAGAAGAAACTCGAAAATATTTTGTATAAAGAAATCGATGAAAAAAGAAGGAGAAGGAGTCAAGATATATTTGAAATGGATAACAAATCTGGGAAATGGTTGGCAAACAAATTAAATCAAAAGCAAGGGATGAAAACTATTAAAGAAATAGTAGATGAAGAAGGTAAAGCAACAGTTCAAAAAGATATACAGCAGAAATTTCACCACTATTTCTCAAAATTTTATAGGGAACGAAAGAAAAAAGATTTAAAGATGAAGAATTTTGAATCTTTTCTTCAAAATATAGAGTACATGAGGTTGAGTGATGAAGTAAGAGATGTATTAAATAAGGACATAACAGAAAAAGAAGTAGAAGAAGCTATTTTGAAACTTAAAATAAAAATAATCACCAGGACCAGATGGCTTCATTTCAGAATATTATATTAAGTTTGTAAATTTGTTAATAGAATCGTTGAAAAATACAATTAATGATATAATAAAAAATGGAATACCAGATTCATGGAATTATGCGGATATTGCTTTAATCCCCAAGGAAGGGAAGGATAACACAAAAATTGAGAACTACCGACCAATTTCTCTTGTGAACATAGATTATAAAATATTTACCAGTATATTGGCAGCTAGATTGAAAGAGGTCCTGAAAAAGAGAATATATGAGGACCAAGCAGGGTTTTTGCCCCATAGGCAAATTAGACAGAATATTAGGACAGTGATTGATATTATAGAGTTCTATGAGCAAAACAACGAGAAGAAACTGGCAATGCTGCTAACTGACGCAGAGAAAGCCTTCAATGCCGTGAATTGGGACACTATGTTTTTCATTCTTGAAAAGCTAAATTTTGGTGACAAATTTACAACATGGATTAAAAACATTTATGCTAACCCTAAGGCCAGAATAATTGTAAATGGTGAAAGGACTGAAGAATTCTGTATTGCCGGGGGGTAAGACAGGGATGCCCTCTCTCTCCTTTGCTTTTTGTGATAATGATAGAGCTTCTTAATAATAAAATTAGACAGAATGAAGAAATAAAAGGCCCTAGAGTAAGAGGCTCTGAATTTAAGATCAAGGCCTATGCTGATGACCTTGTTATTTTTTTGGATGATCCTATACACAGTGTAGAGAAATTAATGAATACTCTTGAAGAATTTGGAGAATATACAGGCTTTAAAGTAAATAAGGATAAATCAATAATTGTCATCAAAAATTTATCAACTAAAGAGGAGGAAATCTTGAAACAAAAAACATCATGTAACATTGTTAAAAGGGCTAAATACCTAGGAGTTTATATTTCTGCTAGAAATACGGAATTGTTTGAGTTAAATTACACAAAAACATGGAATGAAATTAAAAAAGATTTGTTGAGATGGGCACAGTTAAAGCTATCATTTTATGGAAGAATAGCGGCATTTTAAATGTTTGCATTACCAAAATTAATCTTTCTATTTACTAATTTACCAATTATACATAACATAAAACCATTCTCAGTTTGGAACAAAGAACTAAAAAAAATTATTTGGGAGGGGAAAAAACCTCGAACTAAATGGAAAATTCTAATTGATAGTAAAAATAATGGAGGATGTGAAGTACCGGATTTGGAAGTATACTATCAGGCTTGTGCATTAATATGGATAAAGGAATGGATTAAGAGTACAAATAAAAGACTGTTAGATTTGGAAGGCCACGATTTAAGATATGGTTGGCATGTGTACCTTTGGTACGATAAAGAAAAAGTTCATCAAAAATTCTCACACCATATAATAAGAAGAGCACTCATAAAAACGTGGGAAAAAATAAAATCTAGCTTCTATAGGGGTATCCCGGGGTGGATGGCACCACAAGAAGCAATGTTAGGAAGATTTAAAACAATAAGGAACTGGCTAAAATATGAGGAAATCATTATGCAGGAACCGTGTCAAGGATCCTTAAACTTAAGGAAATGGAGGAAATTAGAGTCAAAGACCCAGACTTGACATGGTTTCAATACCATCAATTACAAAGCATATTGATAACTGATCTTAAAACTCAAGGGATATATCTTGTTAAAAACGAATTAGATAACATTCTTACAGTAGATACAGTAGATAAGCCAAAACAAATAGCTAACTTTTATAAATTACTAATACAAAGGAAATTACAGGATGAAGTGATTAAGGAACATATGATATATTGGGCAAGGGATATTGGTAATGAGATTTCCTTGGAAAGCTGGAATAAAGCCAGGAAAGTAACATATAAGTTCACAAGCAATCAAATATTGAGAGAAAATTATTTCAAGTTAGAAACTAGATGGCATCTTACCCCGACCAGATTGGCAAAAATGTACAAAAATAACAATGATACATGTTGGAAGTGTAAAATAAATCACGGTTCATGGATCCATGTTTGGTGGACTTGCCTGGTTATTAAAAATTTCTGGCAGAATGTACATAGGATAATTATGGAAGTAACGAATATAACATTTGACTTTATCCCGGAAATATTTCTATTAAACATGGTACATTTGATAAAGGGATCAGAAAAGAATAGCAAATGGAAGCTAATCTTATATATGACCACAACAGCTAGGATCTTAATAGCTGCTAAATGGAAGACAGAAGAAATGCCAACCATGGATAAGTGGTTGTTCAGGTTAATAGACATGGCAGAATTAGATAGAAAAGATCAATTACATGAAGGGAAAACAGAAACTGAGAGTAATGATATGTGGAATTCATTAAATGTCTATTGTAAGAAAAGATGGAGAATATAACTATATAATAATATTAAAAGGAATTGTATTATTTAATGACTTGGGAGAAGTTACTTTAAGCAAGAGAAGTTAGATACAACAAGAGAAACGTGTGAAATAAGAAGCATTGATTGATAAAACTATTTAACAGCTTATAGACGGGATATATCAAAGACACTAATTGTATAAGTAGCCGAGATAGAGATGTAATGATAATACTGTAATTTAAAAAAAATTATGGTAGCTATTAAGGTTGTGTATTTTGTTATAAAGACTGTAAAATATTTAGGTTATAATAAAAAAATTTAAAAAAAATTGTAAAAATTCAGACCAAATTTTTAAGATTGATATTGGGGGTGACAAGAAGCACCCCAGCACAAGCAGTTAGGGCAGAATTTGGTATGACTGCTATTTCTAACCTCTGTTTACTTCAGATATTCAATTACTGGATCAAGTTATCTCAAATGTGTGATGACAGGTTATCCAAGTTATGTTTAATCGAACAGGAGAATAATCCTTCTTTAAACTCGTGGTTTTCCAACCTTTCAAAAAGGCTCTCCAGCTTGGGTTTCAGTGTAATGGCCTTCAGAAAAATCAATACAAATGCTGGCAACATGTTCAAACAAAGAGTGCTTGACATTAGAGTTCTATCAGTTTTAGCGGCTCTGGCCTCAGTGAAATCCTTGAAATGGTTATCAAAGGCTAAAACATCATTTCAAGGAGAGAAATATCTGTTTCTTCCCATGACAAGAGAACATCGGAAGGCTTTTGTTAACCTTCGCTTTGAACAAATGGAATCAAGAGTGATCCAAGGTAGATATCAGGGTATCCCTTTTTTTGAAAGATTTTGTATATGTGGGGCTCCTAATGTTGAAGATCTTGCACATTATCTGTTGCACTGCCAATTATATAATGGTATCAGAGAGAAATATCTGACTCCCATTCTCAGAAATCTAAGGGATAGGGATGATAAAAGCAAGCTGTCTATATTATTGCAAGGAGTAGAGCAGGGGTAGGCAACCTAAGGCCCGGGGGCCAGATGCGGCCCCTCGAGGCCTTTGGACTGGCCCCAGGCCGGTCCTGCCACTGCCGCCGCTGCCGCTGCCACCCCCCACCGCCCACCACTGCCGCCCGCCACCACCGCCGCCCACCATGATGATATTGATTATTGTTGTTATTACTTGTTCTTGGGGTTTTCTTGGCAAAATCTCCACAGGGGTTTTGCCATGGCTTTTCTGGGGCTGAGAGAGTGTGCATGCATATTTTTTATTTTTAATTTTTTTTTAATTTTTTATTTATTTATTTACTTATTTATCATGCTTTGGGCCCCCAATTGTCTGAGGGACAGCAACTCGGCCCCTGGCTCAAAAAGATTGCCTACTCCTGGAGTAGAGCCTTTCATAACTCTTAGGGGTGCCTTGTTTGCAATGAAAGCAGTTACTTTACGGAGGCATGAGGTAGCCAAAGACCTTAATTAGATTGTTGTGCAAATTTTACAAGATGGGTGTAATTTGATTTGAATACAAACTATTTATATAAATATTTTCCTTTTATCTTTATTTTATTTCTCATCTTTTTATCTTTATTATTTCATTATTTTATAATTTTTAACATATTTGTTTACATTTGAAATGGTCTGGAGACTTATTCAATAAAGATTGATTGATTGATTGATTGCTTCATAGCTAATTCAAGCCACTTTAATGAAATTGGTACACCCTGAGATTTTAAGCTTGTTCCAGGAAAGGTACCCTGATTCTTTCGAATATTCAGCTGATTAAATGACAATAACCAGTGCTCAATAGAAAGACATGATCTTAAGCATTGATATTTACCATGAAAAGATATGGGATCCTATACTGTTACATCCTGTATCTCACCCAGGACTTCCCTTGGCCAAGAGTAACACTACAATTCTGCCAGGCAACATATTACATTGATCAAATGGAACCCATCTGTATGATTTAAATGGCTGTGCAAAGATGCATCAGTGAGTTCATTGATATGATGCACTACAAGGCACTCCATGTCAGGATGTGAATAAACAAATCATAATTTATGTGCACTTTCACTTGCAAACCTGACAGACAATGTAGAAATGTTACAAAAATACAGTGTTGTTTCCGGACTAACAATAAATAAAGAAAAAACAACCATATTAATCTTAAACAAGACAGAAAAGGACAAACAATTATTGAAAACAAAAGTAAATTTTCAATGTGTAAAAAAAGTAAGATACCTAGGGATCCACATAACAACAAAAAATACAGATTTATTTGAAAACAACTATGAGGGGAAATGGAAAGAATTTAAAAAAGAGTTAGAAAAATGGGGAAAAATAGATTTATCATGGATGGGAAAAATAGCAGCCATTAAGATGAACAGACTACCAAAAATGATTTTCTTATTTCAAAATGTACCCATTATTACAAATGATAAATCTTTCCAAAATTGGCACAAAGACATATCCAATTTCCTTTGGTCTGGAAAAAAACACCAAGGGTTAAATTTAAAATATTACACAATGAAATAAAAAGAGGGGGACTAGCATTGCCAAATTTGAAGATTTATTACCTTACTATGCAAGTGCAGTGGAATGGGCACTTGATTGGATGAAATTAGAAAACAAAAGGCAATTAAAATTAGAAGAAGCTGACCTAAGATATGGGTGGTATGATTATTTATTTTATAACAAATTAAAAGTAAACAAAGATTTTAACAACCACTATATCCAGAGATTGCTACTAAGGGTATGGTTAAAACTCAAACCAAGATTATGTACAGGAGTCCCAAAATGGGCCTCAATAAATGAAGCCTTTTTTAGAATGACCCCTTTAAGAGAATTAGAGTGGATTACATATGAAGACTTATTAAGTAAAAATGAAATGAAATTAAAATCATTGGATCAACTAAGAGAAGAAGGTATACAGTGTATGTGGTACACATATTTTCAAATAAGAGAAAAAGTGATGTTAGATCTAAAAACAAACAATATCAAAGAGGCTGACCCAAGGTTTGAAAACATAATAAAATCAGAAAAAGAACATAGAATTAAGATATTATACAAACTTTTATTGGAAATAGAGATGGAGGAAGAACAGGTAAAGCCATATATGATTAAATGGGCACAGAATCTTGGATGCCCAATTAAGCTAACACAATGGGGGAAAACATGGATAAAAAGGATGAAATATATAGTAAATTATGCCCTAAAAGAAAAACCTTTACAAAATGATATATAAATGGCACCTTACACCATTTAAACTGTCAAAAATATATAAAACAGAAAGGGGTAATTGTTGGAAATGCGAAAATGAATTGGAAACATATTATCACATTTGGTGGGAATATAAATACGCAAAAAAAAAATTGGAACAAAATACATGGAGAAGTGGTAAAGATATTAGAAAAGACTATATCAAAGGATCCTGGGAGATATTTATTGAGTATAAATGAAGAAGACAATGTAGAAAAAGATTATGGCAGACTCGTATTTTATATGACGGTAGCGGCCAGACTAGTATACTTGGCAAAATGGAAACAAAAAACAATACCGGATATAGATGATTGGATATGGAAATTGTATGTTTTAATAGAAAATTATGAATTAACACAAATTATATGGAAAAATACACTAGAGAATGTTGTAAATGCATGGAATCCATTTATTAATTATATTGACAAAAATGGGGTGAACTATGGGCAATGGGTATAGATAAAGTTATAAAGAAATAGATATCATGTAAAGAAACCATGCCAGATGGATATATAATTAAATATATACAGTGCGATGGGGACAGAATAGAAGGAAAAAGAAAAAGTAAATATTTAAATACAGAAATTTTAGAACGGTTATATTTTTGGATAAAATAGAATGGAAATTTCGGAAAAAATATGATACAATAAGTATCAATACACATAATAAGAAAAAAATACTATCAAGTGCAAAAATAAGTAAAAATTATAGGAAGTCAACTCAATGTGTTTTTTTAAAATGTGTTATATGTTTGTATAGTCGAGGTATGAATGAGTAATGTTTAATTGTATAAAAATGTGATAAGATTGTTTTGTTTATGCCTTGTCATTTTTTAAAAGTCAATAAAGTTTTTTTCTTAATAATAATAATAATAAATTTATGTGCACTGCAACATTTTGGTCCCAAAGTCTCATGACTGTTTTTGCTTAATGACTCCGTCTGACCCACTAACCATTTTACCTATGGAATACTCTTTAAAAATATATTGAACCATAGGGAATCTGTGTTTTTGTAGGATACATTTAATAGATTGCTTTAATAAATAATTTTATTTGTATGAACAGGTATGAGATTATGCCACACACACACCTTACCAAATTGATTCCACTGTTATACAGGGCTTTCACCTAGAGGATGAGCTCCCCATATTGAAGAGGTTGAGACTGTTAACCAATTTGAGTGACATAGCCAGGAAAATTTAGAAAATGGAGGAGAAGATTAAGATGGTAGTAGATATGAAATCCTGTCGCATCATTAAAGTCACGCAGCAAATAAAGAAAATCACAGAAACATTGTGATGGAGTGCCATTGGCTGGAGTTTGAGGCTATGATCTACACCCCTACTAACCCAATAATCATCATTTTATGTTTACAGGTAGCTACTGTTATTGGAACCATCAGATTTGTCATTTGGTTAAGGAGAAAGGTGGCAGAATTTGATGCGATCCGCAGAGAAGCTTATCATCCCTGCAGAAATTCTGTCCCACTGCTTAGTTCTTCCCTTGACCAGCAAAGAGGAAGGATTCAATTCTTTTATTTAACTGATAAAGGAGGGCAGGGGAATTTAGCATTTTCCCCACCCATGGATTAAAATGTCAGCCTCAGTGCCAATACCCTGTGCAGAAGTCAGTTTGGCTTTTTGACTTTGGAGCCATTGCTAATAGACAAGCTCCTTAGAAAGGTAATGACTCTCCTCATGAGAAGGTGCATCCCCAATCTTAGGCTTGTGCATATCTGCACTAAAGTGAAGCCACCAAGGCTAAGAGGCTAGTCAGTCCCTTCAGAAGGATGACCACCAGGGTTATTTTTTGGCTATTCTTCCTGAGAACCTTATTGCTTTCAATGATGTTTTCACTTACAGTGAGAAAAATTAGCTTTACACCTAGATGGATTCAGCCAATCATGGACTATAAGACTATGTAGTTAGTTTTTGTGTTGTATTTTGGTTGTTTTTTGGGTAATTTAGGTTGAATGTTGGGCTAATTTGCATATTTCCCCATCATTCTCGGTCTGACCAGGAAGCATGGACCAGCCAAAATGGACACAGACAAATTCTTAAGGAACTTTGTTTTTCAGAAGCCTGACTGGACAAACTCACTGATTTTGCTTATTTACAGCTCTCTTCTTATTCACTATCTCTTTTAAAAACTGTTTGTTCCTATGCTTTTCAGGAGCCGGGGGCGGGGGGGGGGGAGAGATTTCTCTTTCTTTTCTCCCACCTCCCCCAGGGTGTACATAGAGATCTCTCTCTCTCTTTCGCTTCAATGTGTGTGTATGCTAACAAATGTGTTTAAAACCGAGTGCCTTTGTCCTGCAAGGGGGTGGGGTTGAGATGTGCCCCTGCCTCCACTTTAGATATCCTCCATTGATATCCAGTGACACTTCAGATGTGCCTCTGCCTCCACTTTAGATGTCCTCCATTGATGTCTGTTTTCATTGATATTGATTTCCGGATGTCCTCCACGACCCATGCAAACCTGTGCCAATGCTGTTTCCAGACCTCAGATGCAGTTCCAGAGATGTCTTCCAAGTGTCCCCTGCTTGTATTCCTGCCCCGCTTCTGCCTTACAATTGTTTGCCTGCTAGCTGCAGTCCTGCCTTGCTGGAGTCCCAGTCAACTTTATGCCTGCAGAGAGACCCCAGCATACCTCATTCTTCATAGGATGCCCTGGTCTACTCAAACTGTTTCCAGATGTCCTGGTCCGCTTTTGTCATCAGCTTCAGCATTTTAATTCATGGACACTGTTCATGCTTCCCGGGCTGCATGAACACAGATTGTCAACTCCTCCACAGTCCTCCAATGGGAGTGGGACTTCATTACAGTTCTTGAGGCATCCCTTCAAAGCCTCTATTCAGTCACTAGCACACCAAGGTGCAATTCAAAAATTTTGGTCTGTCTGCTCTGGGCAAAAGTCCAAACATTTTCACAAATTTTGACTTAGCTCATCTAAATTTGCTGGACATATTAATACATACTTTCTACACCCATCCACAAAATGCTACAAGATTTTGGGCATTGGTTCCTCCTCTTCATGGCTATTGATGCCACAATGCTGTTGAACTTTTATCATCATAACAATTGAAAATAGAATTGAATGCACACATGTTCATGGACTTGAATATATCTTTTGATGCTGCTTCATTATTACTGGACATTGGTCCAGAGACTTTCTATATTTCTACCTTATGATTACACCTATTCATTTTGTTATTGATTGTTATTTGATTTAGTCATTACTGCTTTGAGTTACTGATGGACATTGGTCCATTGAATACTTTGTGTTATTGTGTTAAGTTTGTTTTAGTCATAATATTTTGATGATGCTCATTGTCATTGTGTATTGTTTTTTATATACATTGCATACATTGGTTATTAGTCACTAGCAATACTTTAAACTGCTTTAATTAGGATTGATATGCAAGTGTGAATGGTTTCCAAGCATGAAAGACTTCCCCAGAAGGTAAAGGCTTTTCTAAAGGCTAATTCCCATGACCATCAGTTTAGCTCCCCAAATTGAGACCATCTAAATTTTCATGGTGAAGAGAATTTGACAATGTGGAAATGATCACCTGTCCAATTTGAAGTGGGTCATTTTTTTTGGGATTGTACATTGTGACGTTTTATTGCTGTAAGCTGCCCCGATTGCATCGGGTGGGAGATAAATAAATTTTATTACTATTATTATTATTAGATAATTTCAGGGGAGACTGTTACGATGGTTGATTTGAAATAAAGACCCCCTTTGGGTCCCTGTCATAGCTCTGAGCTGGGAGGAGCCTGTACCGCCATGAACTCAAGGAGTACACATCACGTAGGCACTCCAAAATGATCACATCTGCATTTACAATAATTTGAAAATCAAAAAGGCCAGGCTTAGGAGCTGCAAAGCAGGACATTCACACCTAGAAGATTTATGAATTCCAGCCAGGATATGTCCGGCTGAAGTTGTGATAACATTAACATCCCATCTCCTCCTTTTGGAAATTGTCTACTTCAAAGCATAGCAATTGGAATCCTCTGATATACAATAGCAACTCTTCACCTCAGGCTAGGATTAAGGATATAAATACACCCCAAAATCTTAGGCACATTGGGGTCTGGCTAGATTTCAGGTGACACCACACCACTGTGATTTCTGACTAGAGTCCTGGCTCTATCTGTTGTCCTTTCCTTTCATAATGATTAAGTCTATCCATCTTCATTCATCATAAGAGTAGCCTCCTTCAGGTAATTATCACCATTAGAAAGCCTTGTGTTTCCTATCCAAGCTAACTACTTTACTCCTGAGTTCTTGTGTGTGTGTGTGTATATATGTTAGGATGTCTTTATATGTTTGAATCCCTAAACAAATTACAGTTAATTGGAAAGCTTTGTCTCTATATCAGTCTATTCCCTAGTCACCTCCATAAACATAAGATAAAAGATCCCATGGAAAACTTGGACTTTAGTAAATCCCCAGGTTCAAGGTCTTCATTACATGGTGTCATATTCAGAATGGAGAAACTCTTATAAGCCTATGATTCCAGGTTGGAAAGTGGGATGTATCACTGAATAGGTGTTGTTAAGCACAAATGAAGTGACAGCTTCCAAGAAAGAGCATCTGGCTTATAAAACAAAAAATATAAGCAGTGGGGAGACAATCCATTTATGAGCCTATCATATGTAAACTTCCACATACTATCAGACATTACTTTGAGACAATTTTTATTAGTGATTCCATTCTATTGACAGTGATTGTGGAATCAAATCTCTCATAGGTGTATAATCATACTTCTCATACTCTTCTTCTGATCCATGGCAGTGTATTGTGTTTGTTCTTCAAATGATATGTGAACACTATCAATAAATTTCTGACACATATTCAAAAGAGGAACAGAAGATCTGATAAGAAGAGTGGATTTAGAGATCAAATCATTTATGATGGTTATACTTTTGGATGTCATTGAATGGACATTCTGATCTAATTGTTAGCTGCAGGCAATAGAAAGGCTTAGAAGTTTAACTGAGCTTTGTTTTTGACCTTTTAAAAAAGAAGCAGTGTGGAAATGAGGAAGGCAATTTCTTTAAACAATCCAATTCTGTGAAGTTGTTGTGACACAAATAAGGGAAGCACTGTTGCATGGATATTGTAAAATATTCCTCAAGATGATTCAATGATTTTCAATAGTGTTCCTTCTAGGGAACATGGTAGTCCTATGTTCTGATGTTTTGTTTTGTTTTGTTTTTTCAGTAAGTCTAGCAACCAATGACAGGGAAAGACAGACATGTTTTGCAAGGTACAACTGCAGGAAAATTTAGGACATAAACTACAGTGAGGGTACCTAGATATAAGGGCCTGACCACTCTTCAGTCTTCAGAGAGAAAGGGTCTGGAATCTCATTGTGAGAACACTGACCAAGCAGAAAGACAGATGGAGAGACAGAGAGATAGAAAGATAGATGCTTGTTCCTCTCCTCCATTGACTGTTGCTAGTGAGAACTTACTAGGAAGGAGCAGTAACTGATGGGAAATATGGATCTGCCTCAGTATTCATTACCTTAATAATTGTTGAATATGAATGGAGAAAGAGTGTGATTCTTCTCCAGCCAATATTCCTGTGTCAGGGCCAGATTAAGATCTTTAGAGGCCCTAAGCACTTAAAAGATTGTGTGCCCATATGTATCTAATTCAAAATATAAGTAATAATATACTATAAAAACTCAAAATTTGGAGAAAACATCTGGCAACACTGTACTAAGCACTACTGCATTGACTCTCAGTGGACAACTGAATAGGCCAGACAACATGACCAAGACAAGAATGATCATTTGTGCCCCAGTGGACCATGTGGTTTTCCAGTTACCAGATTCTATTTTTTTTTTATATTCCCAATGTGAATGTATATTATTAACCTCTATTATTGTCGTTGTTGCTGTTATGTTGTTGTTGTTGTTGTTGTTGTTGTTACACACACACACACACACACACACACACACACACACACACATTCCATCTATCATGGAAGCCTTTTTTGTGTGAAACCTGGTTTAGCTGCACTTTTTGCAGTTTTGTACCATATGGTCAATGGTAAATCCAATAATGGAAAAATTCTGTGGTACCTCCCTTCCCTTGATGCCCTTAGCACGTGCTTATTTTGCCTGAAGGTAAATCCAGCCCTGTCCTTTGTAGCCATATGTGCCTGACTACAACAGGCAAGGTAAACAACAGCTGCCCACAAAATCACTTACTAAGCATGTGTCAACAACAAAACACAGACAAAAGTGAACAGTAAATAAGCCTGCCTCATCAGCTAACCTCAACTTATAAAAAATGTCTACAAGTTGGCCACCAAAAAGGAAATTACAAAAGAAGTAGAGGCTGGAGAAACAAAAAAAGTCATCCCTGGATGCATTTTGGAAGAAGCCATCATCTGGTCTCTAGAATGTTCAGAATGTTTTTGTTTAATTATGCAAGGTTTATATGATCTGCCAGTTTCTTCACATGTGCACAAAGTTAGTTTTGAATAAAACATTTGCTGAAAAAAATGTTTAATTGCTTTCTATTTTCAGCACAAAACATAACTGACATAACCCACTTAACAGTAACAACAGCACCTCAGAATGCCTCTGCCTTGTGTCTACAAATACCTGTTCTCTGCTCACTTCATTGTCCCTGCATGTACTTTATCAACCACATTCATCTAGTGAATTCTGATCTAAGCAGACCATCACTTCCCCACTGCCATCATTTGAGTCCTCCTGTGCTATTTTAATGGAATATGGCAAAAGTCAGATTTGTCAAATCACTCCACCCATAAAGATAGTGTTTTAACCTTTGCCCATTTGTATCACTTCCCTAGAAACCCAGACTGAGACAGATTAAAAAAAAAAGCCATGGGAATATTCACATTATCATGTATGTGGGAAGGAGTGGGGCCTAAAAACAAAACAAACAAACGAGGAATCACCCTGACACATTATCAGACACAGATAGAATTTTGAATGTTCTGATCCACTCCACTTGAGGTGGAACAGTATGAATTCATTCTGTTGATTGCCAAAACTTAATGGAAGAGAAGTGTCTAGTTATGTACATCACTAATTTCATCTAATTCTTCCATCCAGCCATGATTAAAGTGGCAGGGACTGAGCCAGATGAAAGTGTTCCCATATCATTGCTGTGACAAGCCCATGTTTTAAAATGGTTCCAGTTTCTTAGAGAGACCCTATTTGGAACAATGTAAGGGACTTGGTAACAGCAAATGGGTCAAAAATCTTCTGTATCATTTCTCTGTCAGAAACCCTAAGGAAACAGAATGATTCCAAATAAATAAGGCACAACAGCAAATATGGAAATTATGATTTAAACTTTGTCATGTTAATCAAATGTGGCAGGAGCATATTAGGCTCTAGATGAAGTTGCATTTTATTAGATAGTTTGATTTCCTTGAGATATGGAGATATAAAACTGAAATAATGACAACCAATGTTTTTCCTCCTGTGACAGATCAAAGACAGTCAACCTGCAGTTTATTGTACTTGGCATTTTAATAAAAAAATAAAAAAAAATAAAAATACCAAATACCTACATGATTGAATCACTCTCTCAGTTCCATTAGTTTTATATCTATTAATATTAGCAATTCAGATCCCCAGCGAGACAAAATATCCAAGAAACTAGACATAAGACTATAAATATGACATTGAGAAATTAACAGGAAGAATATATTAGAGAACAGTATCTGTACATCGCTAAAGTTAATGTTGTGTCAAGATGTCCCCATCTGCTGCAGACTGAGCATTCTCTACAGACAGCTGGGAACCAATGGTTTTATTGGAATAGCTCTTAAATGGTGATTCCAATCAATCTGCTTTTTGGCTAGAGAGAAAAGTGGTTTTCGGAATGTATTATAGAGAACCACTAAAGCCTATCAGTTGTTCTTCAGTGAAAATCAGCAATGTGTGTTATACACAGCCATAAGGAGATGTCAAGAATAGTCCAAAGTGCACCCTTCACTCACATGAGACAGTCAATAACACTGACAGAGAAAAAAGACTGTCACAAAGGGAGATCAAATTCCTCCTTGGCTGTGTCTGCACAGGTCAAAGAACACATACTCCACCTGTGCTCACTGTGATCAATCTAGATGATGCTGGGTCCAATCCCTGATTCTGATGTGAACTGTCCTGATGACATGTGGCCAGTTCAGCACCAAAACTCCATTATAACATTCTGAAAACAGATTTCAAAAACTCAGCTTTTGCTCCAGATCTTCCCAGAAAACCAGTAGCCCTACTGAGTGACAGTGGATGGCTGTTTACAATGTGTCCCACTGTGCCACCCAGTGCCACTGCTGCTGGCATGAGTTGCTACTACTGAAATCAAAATGAGGTGCTCATTGCTGGGAACCACATTTCCACCTCAGAGGAAGCAACTCATGCCAGCGGTGGCAGCAGCAGTTTGCACAGTGGGGCACATGCATGAACAGATCTCTCACATCACCCCAGAGTGACCAGGTAACAGGGGAGTTTGGAGCAGCTTCAGGACCAGAATACTCTGGGCTGCTCTCACAGTATTCTGACCCATGTGAATGTGGCCCTGAATCTGGTACAGTGTTAGCTCTCTTGTTAAAATAGCTTCACTGGTTACTGGTTACTGGTTTCTTTCTGGGCACAGTTAAAAGTGCTGTTCATGACCTATAAAGTCATATATGGCTTAAGTCCAGACCATCTGAAAGTCCAGACCATACAAACCTCCCAGAACTCTAAGATATACAAGGGAAGGTCTTCTCTTAGCCCCACTACCATCAGAGGCTCTCTTGGGAGCTTGACAGATGGCCCCGAAGGAGCGGCTCTGTGCTCTGGCCCCAAAGGAGTGGCTCCAGAGTTTTGCCAAAAAACAACAGCAAAATGCCACTCCTTTTTAGAGTAGCAAAAAACCACCCTTGCCACTGTGGCGGTGGCTTTTCAGCATTTCTTTGGTGTAGTGCATCTTAATGCTGTACCAAAGAAATGCCATGATGCCACCCGCTGAGCAGTAGAGTGGGAAGCATGATGCCAGCATCAAAGCAGAGTTGGGGTGGGCCGTGATCAGTCTCCATGCCCCCACTCCACCCCAGTGCTGGCATTTTATGCTGGTCTGTAGAGGCCCTTGGTGAGGATATGAGAGAGCCTCCTCAGTGGCTGCTCCCACCCTCTGGAATGCCCTTCTGCAGGAAGCTAGGCTGATTTCTTCACTGTTTTCCTTTTGCCAGGAGGCAAAGACATTTCTATTTGAGCAGACTTTTTTTTTTCCTGTGGATCACAGATGGAAAGAAATCACAATAGTTGGTCTTGGGAATGTGTGGAGTATCTATATTTCAGAGGAATATGATTTTGTCACTCCCTTCCTCTAAAATATAGATCCTTATTTCCCCGGAAGCAAAAATAATAGAGAGGGTGCAAATGTGTGCATGCCCCTCCACATCCCTCCACACAGGTGTGTGTGTGTGTAAATGATTTTTTTTAAAAATACAATAACAACAACAACAACAATAACAACAAAGGCCAGAAATGTGAAAAAACTATTGAAAAAAGGTGCAAAAACTTTTATATCCTCCCTCAGTTGGGAGAAAAATTTTAAACTGTTTGTTCCCATGAGCAAAAATGAAAGAAGGAAAGATTTACATTTCAGTTTTTCAGTGCTAATCTGATATACTAACTGAGAAGTATGCATCTCAGTCTCCTCCAGAATGCAATACCCATCACTCCTGATCAATGTCCATTCAGGAGAACTGGAGTCTAAAATAATGGCAGAGCATAGTTTGTTAAATCAGCCCTAATACCTCAGTCATTTTTAAAACAACAACAACAACAACAAAGTGTTAGTATTTTAACAGATTTATTCATCTGTAGTTTAACATGATAAAGACAGAGAAATGTAGTCACTGACTGAAAATATGTAGGATTTCAGTTGGCAAATATTAGAAGATGTGGAAGATCCCATTTCAAACAAAGGAATGACTATTGTATTTTGTATAGTTAAAATATGTTTAGAAATACGCATGGTGATATTCCAGTAATTACCCACTTGCATGTATGAGTCACCTCTAAAATATTTTGCTCTGTTAGAAAAATTATTTCTTCTGAATTCATGCACATATTGCCATTTATTTGCAGCTATTGCTGCAGCTGCAACCCACAGCACTAAGCATTCATTCAGGAATTTGGACGAACAAGTTACATTAATAAGAAACATCAGAATATTCTGTTGCATTTCTACAATGTCTACAGAGAACAGGGTGAAGTGAGGACAGATGACCATGCTGACCTAGCTTGTATTATGGAGATATGGCTGGATGAAGCTGGGGGGGGGGGGTGTCAATCTCTCCCAGCTTTGTCCATGTGGGATCTCTGTATTGCACTGGGCAAGGCCTGGGGGTGGGGAGGCTGAGTTACAGTGGTCTAATGATATTTCATCTCCCTCACCAGGTGCCTTGCCCCACAGTCTGCTGGTTTTGAGTGTATATTTTTAAAGGTGAGTGGCCAAGACAGAATAGGAATTTCTTTGGTGTACCAACCCCCTTCTGCTAAACAGTCTCCCTTCCTGAGCTGGCAGAATTGGTCTCGGTGGTGGTGTTGGTGTCCCCTCACCTTGTACTGGGAAATTTCAACAGCCACTTCTCTGTCAGGTGTAGCTCAGACTTCACATCCATCATGACAACTGTGAAGTTGTCCCAAGCCACATCTGGAATCACCCAAGCTGTAGGATATACCCTGGATCTGGTTTTCTGTTCTGGGCAGGACGATGGGGATCTGGGGCCTCATTCCCATTATGATTTAAAATGAATTGCTGATTGGGTTATATGACTGTCATTCCCACTTGAAACCAGTTCTGATCCTACTGTGCTTGGTTGCAATCATGATGAAGTGAGGCAAACACAAAAAAACCGCTGTTTCCTGACAGTAGTTTTTTGGTGGTTCTTCTGAAAAGAATTGATTCCAAAGCGTGTTCAACAAATGGGAACAATGGATCTGAATCTGATCATTCTGGAGGGGAGGGACTAATGGCAGAGGGGTGTTTATCATCCCTCTTCAGTTTTTGGGAAATTAGCCATCCCCCCCCCCCCAGCACTGCCTTTGTGTGTGACTATTGGCATATGATACACACACACACACACACACACACACACATAGAATATGGGATCCATTGCATCTGCAACTACTTGCAATTATGGTCAGACTGCAGCTCAGTGAGGCAAGTAGTTGCAAAACTAATGGATCACATATCTTGTCATTTTAATATTTCCTAAGCCAGGCTGCTCAAAGGGGAAATGGTGTGCTTGAGCAGCCTGGGTTGCTGAGGGGCAGAAGAAGGCTCAGTTGCTAAAGCTGCCCTGTTTGGCACCTGGAATGGCTCCATCCTCATCGTGTTGCCACTTTTATCATCAATGATGCACAGATGATTGAAATGCATTATGAAGTGGGAACAACAATCATACCAAAAAAGAAGTGATTACAAGGGAATAATGAAAAGATCGGCTTTCATAGTGGGAACTACAGACCTTTTGAAATCGATTCACTGACACAAAGCAAAGGTAAACCATAAACCGGTCTAAATGTAAGTGGGATCAAGCCCTGGGTGTGAAGAAACTTTCTGTAGTTCCATTGTCATAGACTTATCGCTACCTAGTGGGGTATAGATGAAATGGGATTTGGAATCTTTCCAAGTGTGAGGAATCTTTCCATCATTAATATGATGCACCCCAGGAGACTTAAGGATCCAGATGGATTCCTGATGACTCTTGTGGAATTTTCTATTGCCTTGGCAGGGGATCCTGTTGATTTCTGGAATAAGGAAATGGCTAGGGTGTTTGACATGATTGCTCCCAGGTGTCCCATCCCATGAAGTGGTTCCAAGTGAGCTCCCTGCTTCACTAGGGAGATGGTGGTGGTGAAATAAGTGGGTCAGAGACTAGAGCAATAATGGCAGAAGACTATAAGTCCAACCAGATATGGGCTAGAGCTCACTGGAAGTCCTATGCTGTGGTGATGGTGGCAGTGAATAAACTATATTTCTCTGACAACATTGTGTCTGCACAACTTTTGTCCAGTGGAACTGTTGTGACCTTTGACACTCTGGCTCACAAGAAGAAAGCAAAGATCACTTAACAGCCATATGACAAATTTGCTAGACACCTTGCATGCAAAATCACATGGATCTGCTCTGACTTGTGTTAGTTAACACAGGTCAGTGGATAATCTTGGTACCTGCTTCTGCTATATAATTGGATCTGTTTCAGTTTGTACAGCCTGACAATGTGGACAGGATCCTTCAAGAAGTAAGAACCACCACATGTATACTGAATCTTTGCCCTTCCTGGATCCCGAAAACAGCTTGCAGGAGGACTGGCTGAGTGAGTAAGAGGAGTGGTGAATCCCTCATTGGTGCAAGGGAGCTTTCAATCCTGCTTTTAAAAAGGCTGTAGTGAGGCTGTTGCTTTAAAAAGGTTTTCACTGAGTCCCACCATTATGAACAATTATCAGCCACTCTGTTACATTCCATTATTGGGGGAAATTCTGGAGTGTGTGGTGGCCTTCCATTTCCAGGGGTTTCTGGATTATCTAGGTTATTTCAGTCTGGCATCAGGCCTGGCTATGGGACACAGACAGCTTTGGTCATCTTGGTGGATGACACATGCAGGAAACTGGACAGAAGTGTATTCTTCTGAGCAGTTTTGCTGGACATCTTAGTGGATTTGATTATGGGACTTTCTGGGCTGACTCTCTGGAATAGGGCTTGGGGACACTGTTATGCAGTAGTTTCAGTCTGTCTTGGAGGAGCAAAATCAAACTGTGGTGCTGGGAAACTCCTATTCAACTCCTTGACCAC
The DNA here is from genome assembly GCA_026167975.1 of Phrynosoma blainvillii. Lineage (NCBI taxonomy): Eukaryota > Metazoa > Chordata > Lepidosauria > Squamata > Phrynosomatidae > Phrynosoma > Phrynosoma blainvillii. The sequence continues at coordinate 121,287,749 of JANUYF010000004.1, forward strand.
TAGTTTGTGGGATCCCACTAGGCTCTATTATGTTCCCCATACTGTTTAACATCTACATGAAATCACTAGGAAAGGTCATCCAGAGTTTTGGGGTGTGAGGTCGCCAGTATGCTGATGACACCCAACTATATCTCTCCTTCCCATTTTATTCAAAGGAAGCTGTAATAATAATAATAATAATAATAATAATAATAATAATAAAATTTATTTATACCCTGCTTAAATGAAGACAATCTAAGCGGCTTACATCAGTTAAAACCCCATACAACAAAATTCATATCCCACCCCCCCTTAAAACAGTATTAAATGACAAGATAATTAAAACAGGAATATAAACATTCCAACACAAATAAAACAAACATGAAAATATAAAAATATAAAAATGCCCTGATTAGACTCAACTGCGCTCCCCATCCATCAGAAATTGATGGGGCCACAGGGGGAGCGCAGGGATCAAAGAGCCCATGGCTAGGAGAATTAATCTGGAAAGGCCTGCCGGAAGAGATCCATCTTGACAGCTTTCTTGAAGCTGTCTAAAGATGTCAGCTGACGGATCTCATCCGGCAGGTCGTTCTAGAGCTGTCTTGATACTGAACTGATATCTGTTGTCAGCAATGGACTGGATGAGGGCAAATAAATTGAAACTTAAGCCAGACAAGACAGAGGTGTTACTGGTCAGTTGAAAGGCATATCAGGCCTGTTCTTGATGGGGTACACTGTTCCTGAAGTCTCAGGCTTGTGGTATGGGTGTTCTCCTGGATTCAACTCTGAACCCAGGTTTCAGCATTGGCCAGGAGTGCATTTGCACAGCTAAAACGAGTGGGCCAGTTAATCCCCTTCTTTAAGACTAAATCTGGCTATGGTGACACATGCCTTGATTACATCTCGTTTCGACTACTGTAACATAACCTTATGGGGCTGCTTTTGAAAAGTGTTTGGAGACTTCAGTGAGTCCAAAGTAATGCACCAGAATGTTAACTGGTGTCAGTTATAGGGAGCATATGACTCCCTTGTTAAAACAGATTCACTAGCTACTGGTTTGTTTCCGGACATAAATCAAAGTGCTGGTCATGACCTATACAACTTAGATGCAAACTATCTGAAACACTGTATCTCCCCATACAAACCTGAAAGAACTAAGATCTTCACGGGAAGGTTTTCTGTCTATTCTTCCACCATCACAGGCTCACTTGATAAGAGGGAATCTTCTTAGTGGCTGCTCTCACCCTCTGGAACTTCCCTCTACAAGACACTAGACCAGGGGTAGGCAACCTAAGGCCCAGGGTCCGGATGCGGCCCCCCAAGGCCTTTGGACCGGCCCCAGGCCGGTCCTGCTGCCGCCGCTGCCACCATCGCCCGCCATGATAATATTGACTATTGTTATTACTTGTTCTTGGGATTGTCTTGGCAAAATCTCCACAGGGGGTTTGCCATGGCTTTTCTGGGGCTGAGAGAATGTGCATGCATATTTAAAAAAAAATTATATTTTTTTAAAAAAAATATTTTTATTTTTATTTATTTATTTTATTTATTTATTTTTGGTGCTTCGGCCCCCCAATTGTCTGAGGGACAGCAACCCCGCCCCCGGCTCAAAAAAATTGCCTACCCCTGCACTAGACTGTACTCCTCTGTGCTTTCCTTTCACTGTTGGGAAAAAAAAAACTTTTTGTTTAAGCAGGCTTTTAATATGTGACTGTGCCAGGGAGGTTTTTTTGAATTGCTGGTGTGTGTGTGTGTTTTAACTTTTATAGGTTTCAAAATAATTTTTTATTGTTTTACTTGTGACAGTTTTAATTATTTTCAAAATTGCATTGATATACTTTAATTGATTTCATTTTGTAAGCTACCTTGGGTCCCACTCTGGGGGAAAACTGGCACGTTGAATAAATAAATAAATATGAGAGACTCAGAATATCAGTGGGGAAATGATATTGTTTTCCAATGGCAACTTCAGTGTGACCATGGAACATTTATTTAGCTGCTACAGTCCTGTCTTTTGCTGCCAGGAAGCTGAAAATTCTCATTGTGTTCAGCTCACATATCTAGGTTGCCACTGATTTCAGGAAAACTGTGAGTTGAAGAAAATATAATCCACAGTATTAGCTGACATATCCAGCTCAGATTAGGCAAGCTTCCTCTCTGAACATCTAGAGGGATACTACCATTCAACATAGATAGTTACTGAATAAGGGGGAACCATGATTTTATGAGAGCTTCTTACATAGATACAAATTATGGCAAAATTCCCAAGTAATTTTAAGAATAGTCAGTGTTTCAATAAGAATTCTGAAATTTCATGGAGATGGCAAGAGGCAAAGATCCTGCCTACAGACTTACTGTTTTGAATATGTAATCAAATGATTAAATAGAAGCTTGGAATGTGTGGAACTAAATTACAACCAACTCTTTGGAGTGTATAGCACATGGAACCTACTGGGGTGATATTGATGTGTCAGATGTTCATATGTTGTCTATTTATGTAACGCTAGTACAGTTGACCTACATTTATGGATTGAATCATCCACGTCTTGAAAATATTTATAAAAAATATTTATGTATTATATAAATTATTATATAAATATGTATATACTTATATATAAATCTAGAAATTTTGGTCAAAAATGACCCCCCCCCCCCCCGCTGGTTGACTTACCCACAGTCCAATGTAAATACTGTACTTTAATTCTTATCCAAAAAGAGGGGGAAAAGGAACCATCCCCTTCTCTGAATAGAGTGGTGAAAGGCAAGAGCTTAGTCTGTCCCAGGAGCACATATAAAAAGCACTGACCCCCTCTGTTCTCTCTGTCACCATGTCATTTCTGACCTTTTGAATGCCTGGTTGGGAAAATGGTGGCCACAGCAGCTATTTTGTGCTTCCCCTCAAAGAAGTGCTGGAAGGAACTGGGCACTGATGGATTTGAATAAGACATTTGTGTATGTTTGTCAGCTTCTCTGAGTTAAAAGCAAGCAAAGTTATCACAAATTTGGAGGTTATAATCACCACTCACATAGTCACCATTGTTTCCAGGATATTAAGCCTTTTAAAGATAAACTAAAATATACAGGTATGAAAGTAGAACTTGTTAGAGTTCACTTTCATCAGCAGAGGAGCAAAAAAGTGGGTCAGACTATTACTTCAAATCTGTCTTCCTAAAGAATAAAGACTAACTCAAAAAGACAAACCTGTAGTTTGTGGTTTAAAAACAAACAATAATGGCTTTAATAAATATTTACACAACAAACTAAAACCTAATCTAATTAGTGATGATATAGCAGGATGAAAACTGTTAAACTCTCCCAGAGAAGGACTGTTACAGACAGCTTACTGCAGTTACTGACTGAGACTGGTCATTTAGAATGTTCAGAGAGTCAGTTAAACTGTGTCTTAAGATTGACAGCTAGAATGAGAAATATGGAGGGATGAAGTCCTGCCTAACTAAGGAAGAAAAGGAGAATACAAAGCATTATTTTTCCAACAATCCCTTTCTCATTCTCCTGGACTGACGTTGAGGATCTTCACTTCTTCACGAAGCCTCTGGAATCAATATTTTGGTAGAGGTTTAGTGAAGATATCTGCAATCATCAGATCAGTGTTGCAATATTCTAGTTGGACAAGTCCATTTTTGCATATCTCCTGCACCTTGTGAAATGCAATGTTGATTTTCTCCTTAAGTGGCTTTTCACTTTCAGAAATCCTGATGCAGCTCTGATTATCTTGCATCAGAATGGTTGGTTTGGGCACTGTTATCTCAAAGTCCATGAGCAGTTGTGCAGCCATTTGATTTCATCACATGCTGCTTTCACGGAAATACAGTAGAAGAATCAGTAATAGATTGCTTCTTACTTGTCCAACTTACAGCTCCTGCACCAGAGAAAATCAGATTTCCGGTGGTTGATTTTCTGTCTGCCCAGTCTGCATCTGCATAAGCAATCAGCTGTGGTTGTTGACAGGCTGGCAGCATCAGATTGTAATCTGCTGTTTCTTTTAAATATCTGGCAGCTCTCTTAACTGCAATGAAATCTTTTTCTGCAGGAAAGTTGACCATTCTGCATAATATGCTAACAGCATGTGCTATGTCAGGTCTGGGGAAGTTGGCAATGTATAGGAGTTTTCCAACTGCAGTCCTATACATGTCTCCATTTTTCAGAGGTTCAGATTTCTTAATGTTGTTTAAGAATCCTACTTCCATTGGAGTTGGCATAGGATTTGCATCTTACAGTCCAAGATAGTCTAGAAGATCCAGTATCCTCTGCTTTTTATTCAGAAAGAAATTTCCATTACTGTCTCTTTGTATTTGCACCACAAGATAGTTTGAAATGTCTCCCAAATTCTTAATATCAATTTCTTTTTTGAGATTTTGGATTACCTCTTCACTATCTGATTTGTCCTCACTGCACAGGATCAATTCATCAACATGTAAGTCCATCTATTATTTCTGAATCTCTTGTATACACACTTGTCAACAGTGCCTGGAGTGAACATCTCTTTGATAAGATGTTGGTTCAGGAGACCTATTTTAAACCGTAAATGCTCTTTTGTAATTTGCATACAAAATGTTCCTTACCAGATATTTGGAATTCTGGTGGTTTTTCCATATAAGGTTGTTCAGTAAGATTGCCATGCAGAAAAGCTGTTTTGATGTCCAGATTTGAACATTCATTTTCTTGTAAGATGTGACAGCTAGAAGAATTGTGATGGTTGTATGAGTGACTACTCCAGTAAAAGTTTCATTGTAGTCCTGACCATACTTCTGAGTATAGCTTTAACAACAAGTCTTGCTTTGTATCTTTGAATCTCCCCTTCTGCATCTAGCTTTGTGGTAAAGACCTATCTACAGCCAATTGCATTTTTTCCTTCTGGCAATTTTGTCAAGTCCATGTCTTGTTTTTATATAAAGATTGCATTTCCTCACTAGCAGCTTGCACCCACTTCTCAAACTCTGTCTTTGGAAGTCCCTTGATCATCTTCCAATCAGAGGGTTTCTTCTGTAGCTTGGTAAGAGAATCTGTCGGGTAGCACACCTTTATTGGAGCATTCTGAACTTCTCACCTGGATTTGGATACCTGGCTCTGCTTCTTGCATACTGTCCAATTCCTCATCATTAGGCTGTTCCACTGCAGGTGTAGACCCTTCTGGATGTAAGACTTCTGGAGGACAAAAGAACTCCACATGCTCTGGATGCTGGTTGGAGTCTTCTTCTACTGTAAATAAATCTTGATAAAGACAGTGGTTTTGATTAGATTTGGGTTGTGGTCTTTCATTAATATAAATAGCCCTTGTTAATATTGTTGTACATCCATCTTGATTTAGAATTCTGTAATCATTTCTAGCATAGCCAACAAAACTTCCTTCTTCACTTCGGCAGTCAATTTTGTCTCTTTTCTGTTTGGGAATATAGGTAAATGCTTTACTTTCAAAAACCCTTAAATGGTTTAACTTTGGCTTAACTCCATGCCATAATTGGAATAGGGTTACATCTTTAGATAAAGGGGGGGGGGTAGCAGACTGCCAGAAATAGTGCAAAATGAGTCCACTTTTAGGGTTAGCGTTAGGGTTAGGGAATCATGGGAACTGTAATTTATTGTGGCACCAGGGCTCTCTGACAGAGAAGGCTCAATGTCTCAGAAAAAAAAACCAGTTTCCATGATTCCCTAGCACTAACCCTAACCCTAAAAGTGGACTCAATTTGCACTATTTCTGGCAGTCTGCAACCCCCCTTAGTTGGCAATCTGTTACACAGGTACGTAGGAGTCATGATGGCTTCAGACAAATAGTGTCTCGGTATATTAGCTCCCAAAAGCATAGTAAATGCCATCTCCTTGAGAGTTCTGTTCATTCTATATGCCATACCATTTTGTTCTGGAGAATAAGCCTGTGTAATCTGATGCTCAATGCCATCTTCTTTCTAAAATTCATCAAATTCAGCATTGACAAATTCAGTGCTGTTGTCTGTGGGCAGGCTCTTCAGTTTATAGCCAAATTTGTTAGAGACTCGATTAAAGTACTCTTTGAATTTCTGAAAAGCTTGATTCCTCTCTGAAAAGATAAGTATATGTATATCTGCTGAAATCATCAATAATAGTCATAAAATAAGAGTTGCCTCCTACTGTCTTTTGATTCATTGGTCCAGAAAGATCAGCATATAAAAGATCCAATGCCTTGTTGGATTGTCTTACAGTAACTGGAGGATGTGAAGCTCTTGTGGCTTTTGCTTTCAAGCATTCTACACATTTTTCATGCTTTCAATTTAAAGTCTCTTGCAAGCTTTTGATTTGTCAGTCTTTTAATATTTTCAACACTTCGATGAGTAAATCTGTGATGCCATAAAGTTGAATAGTCTTTGTGATTACATCTGGTCACACTGTTCACAGATGAATGTAAAATCTGTATCTGATAGCATCCATGAGATCCTAATTCTGCTCTAAAAATCAATTTGTTATATATACTGTGGGCCCTTCACATTCATTGCGGTTAGGGCTGCAGAACCTCCATGAAAGTGGGAAAACTACAAATAAAAACACTTTTTAAAAAACTGAGAGAACATCTCTCTAGGAATCTGTAAGTCCTTCAACACAGGTCTATGGTCAACATCTGCTAGACATTGACCACAGATTTGTGCTGGAGGACCTACAAATGCCTAGGGAAGTGTTCTCTCTAGGAATGTCTAGGTCAGGGGTAGTCAACCTTTCCCTTTAAGGGCTGAAGGACTTTAGCTCCCAGAAGCCTCAGCCATGTTGGCCAATGGTCCCATGTTGACCAATAGCTCCTGGGATTCTGGGAGCTGAAATCCCTTGGCCCTTAAAAGAGAAAGATTGCCTACCCCTGGTCTAGGTCCTCCAGTATGACTTTTGGCAGATGTTGATGATAGAATCATGCCAGAGGATCTAGAGATTCTGAGAGAGAGCGAATTAATCAAACTAATGAATAATCAAATCCACAAAACTCAAAGCCACAAATTAGATGGGCCAGTTGTATAGTCAAAATGAATCTGTTTTGGCACAAGATTGAGATCTCAACATGCTTTGGATAACTCAAGGTTCAAAGAAGTAAAAAGGAAAAAAAAAGAAAAAGAATGTAAAAGAAATATTTCCTAGGTGAATAAAGCCTGAAGAAACAAAAAGAAACCACTCCAAATATAGTCATGACTGAGCATGGTCAGAGGCTGATGAATAATGACTGAATATTGGAGTGAAAATGGAAAACCAATGAGTAGGAAGGAAAGAAACTAACAGGAGTATGTTAGAAAAGGACAACCTCAGCTGAGTACATACTCAAAAAGAAGCACTCTTTAGCGTCATGTTTTGCTGCAAGTTCAACTTGTCTTAATGTTTTCTGCATCCTCCAAATAAACTGAGAAAATATAAGAAATGTGAGTCTCTAATAAACACATTATTTTGGTCTAGAGCACAACATTTTTTGCCATTGACACCCATCAACCAATCCATTATATTGGGGTGAAAAACAGCAGTGATTCACGGGTCAAAGTTTCTGCCTCCAGGACCATCTGGGGATTATGTAGTCTGTCAAAAATGCCTCCAAACAAGCCAAATTAAAATAGGCCAGAAATCAAACCAAAACTTTTGATTTAGAAAATAGTGTAAAGAGTTTAATGCTAAACATTGTTGAGTCCCCCTGTAGCCTCCTTACAGGGAGAATTGTCACTCCTAGAAACTTTCAGGTGAGGTAATTCAATTTCCATTTTTGGCCAGAAAAACAGTGATCCAGAGAGACTTTAATCAAAAACAACCTTGCATGTTGCAGGGGCTGACTGTGTTCCTTATCCCTGTATAAAATGTAGGATGGAAACCCTTTTCTTAATATCAAGGGCTATTTTTTATGAGGCATAATTATTTGGGTTGCAAATACCAGGACAGGGATATGCTAAAGATATTTGTGAATAAAGACCAAAAGTTGGCAACCACACCTCTTCTTTCTCCACATTTCCTATTTTTTCTTTCTTTCTCTGGAAACTCTTCTTTCTCCCTCCTTTCTCTTTCTCTCACAGTTCCTCATCCTTTGAGAGAAGGGACAGATTCCTTATCCAGAGGTCTGAATTGATCATATGAAGGTAGTTTCTATAATCTAGGTAAGTGCTGGATTTAAATTAATTTGAGTTGTCCACCTCTGCTTTTATAAAATTCAGCTAATCAAGATGGAGACACTAAGGGGCTAAACAGATAGGCAAAAAAGGTGGCTTCCCGGCAGCTTGGAGACATGGTGTATGCATGACACATGCCCCCAAGCCATCACGAACACACCATGAAGCTGCCCTGCTGCCCACACAACAACATTTTTTTGGTGCTCCAGTAGCATGACATTTGGACACTGCACATGGCAGGAGTGCCAAAAAAGTATCACTGAAGCAGGAAAGATGCCCTTTTCCCAGCTCAAAAAGGAGCAGCTTTCTGTCATGGCATGTGGTTGCTTTGGTGCCACGGCATGCAGCTCCACAGTGGTCTGTTTCAGCCCTAAGTATCAAATACTAGAGCCAATCAATGTATGACAAACTATAGCATAATTTTATCCTATAACTAAAGTTAGAGGCCAGAACCCTTCATGACCTTTCACTTAATGTAAATCTGTGTGCACTTAGCTAAGTAACAGAGGTGTTAGGAAACCTGGTTATTGAATTCTGAAGATGTGTAATGGGACACCAGCAAGAGTGCCTGATGTACATCAGGGATGCCAAATATGTCTCAAGGACTTCATGTGTATTGGGAACCATAGCACATTGGTCCAAATTTGCTTTGATCTAATTGTTCATCAATCTCTTTGTCAGCTCTCCTATGTGGTTACATCACACCAGCACACTACTGGATATGGAAATAACGCATCTTTGCAATTCTACTTCCTGCAGACACAAGTCCATTTCTAAGCACAAGATGCCACAATAGGATTCCAGCATAGTAATTTGTAGTATAAGTAATATCCAAGACTTGGAAGATCTATTTTTTGAAATAGAACTCCCATAATTCCCCAAACAGCATCACAACTATTCCTTCAGCCACCCAAAAATAAAACATCCATGGTATGGCCTACTTGTGGGTTCCAGAGGTATTTGACCTGCATCATTGATTTCCATAAAAAATTCTGGTCTGATCCAGCAAACCACTTCTGTTCATTTGAATTATCATCAACATCTTATATTATTGACTTCTAAAAGGATGTAAACTATTGATCATTTAGACATATTAAATGTAAACTATGAATTATCGTTAGGAGGAAAAATTAAGTGGAGGAGAGGGACTGAAACAGCAACAGAATTGGAGCAGGGGGGTGGAAAAGCAAGAGAGATAGCAAGTAGCAATAGCAAGTACATTTCTATACTGCTTATCACTGCACTCCCTAAGTGTTTACAATGTGTAAGCTAATTGACCCCAACAAGCTGGGTACTCTTTTTAGCAACCTCAAAAGCAGGGGTAGGCAACCTTTCCCCTTTAAGGGCTGAGGGACTTCAGCTCCCAGAATCCCAGGAGCTATTGGCCAACATGGGACTATTGGCCAACATGGCTGAGGCTTCTGGGAGCTGAAGTCCCTCGGCCCTTAAAGGGGAAAGGTTGCCTACCCCTGCTCAAAAGGATGTAAGCCTGAGTCGAGTTTGAGCCCCTAGCTGGTATTGAGCTCACAACCTTGTGGTTTGTGAGTGGCTGCAGTACAGGCATTTTAAGTACTGTGCCACCAGTGAAATCATATGTCCTGAAAAAGAGCATGGATGGCTAGCTGAAAATTAGATCAGAGATATTCCACACTGCAACATTCCGTTGCAGTTCTCACTTCTCTTCCTTTTTAAATAACAATAACAAAAAGATAAATAAAAAAGCAAATAAAAAATAACTGTGTGCATTAAAGAATGATTGCAATATTCGTGACTGGAAAGTAAAATTGAATTTATAGTCAAAAGAAATCCTTGTGCTACCTGTACCAAAAGTGCTTAATTACACATTTAATTGTTTAAGTTCCATCAACCCCATATAATTCTATTTGAGGTAAAGAAGTATGACTGTGGCAAGAGAGATGTCTGTGCTCATTTCTATTCTGCATTATTAGAAGTATTTTAGAGTTCCTTTGTGGCACGGCACAAACATGGATAACAAGCCTTGGGAATGTATCTCACACAGTGTTTTGAAAATGTACATTTAAAATCTAAATGATAAATAATCTCTCTGATTTCACTCCCAACGTTACCAAAATACTTCTTTGGGGATGCTCTCTCTCTCTCTCCCCCTCTCTCTCTGTCCTCTGAAAATGTACATTTTTAAAACGTATATCATCCCTGTGGAGTACAAGGCTCTTGGAACACTAGTGTTTGATTTCCAGCCCTTTTATCTCTGATCATAGATACAATAATTCCAACCTTAGCCAAGTCTGCTTTTAATTGAAGCTTCATAAGAAATTGCAATACCCTTTGATACAAGATTTCAAAGTCACCAAGAAAGGTTTGGTGGTATAATTGAAGGGTCGTGAAAGGAGCAGTCCCTGAAGTATTCCAATACTCCTGGTCATGTTTATTAAAGAGTTTCACTGTTACTGGCAGCCATGGAAAAGAAGTTTGAAGTTCAATTAATACAAGTATCCTATATCAATGCAATGACTAAAACTTTGCCTTTTGTTGTGTTCCACAACCATAATGTGAGACCTCTGGCAGCATAACTTTTCTGTAAAGTTGAGTGAGGCATTTGATCTACTGAGAAGATTGATTCAGTACAGGTTTGGGGAAATAAGCACACCCCATTAAATGTAACTCCTGGTAGGAAAGCACCTGCATCTCAAATTCCATCCTATATTGTTTGTATTTCCTAAAATCTTGAATGTCATGAGATACAGGATTTCTTAATAATAATAATAATAATAATTTTTATTTATATCCCGCCCCTCTGCCAAGCAATCGGGGCGGCGCACAACATATCAAAACATCAAAACCAAATAAGTCAGTTTAAGTCCCATCCCTCCTTCCCCCACCCCCCATCCCCCAAAAACAGATCAAACTGAACAATAATTAAATAACAATAATTAAAATATGCAATTTAAAAATACATAAATTATTCAGAGTCGAATTATAGTCCTCCAAGGGCTGAAAGCTGGCGGAGATTTTAAAGCCGCCGGTGCTCCTCCCCAGCCACGCAGGTGAAGCTGGTCCTCCGAGGGCTGCTGGGTGACCAGTAGTCCTCTGCGGCTTCAGGCACGCCGCCGCTTTTAAGAGACTCTGCCCGGCACAGGTGTTTTTATGGGCTTGGGAGGGAGGGAGGGAGGGGGTCTTGGTCGCCGCTGCTGTCTTTCCCGGTGCTCTCCTCCTTCTTCATTTGCTGTTATCTTTCCAGCACATATCTCCTTGCTCAGCTCCATTCTGATTTCTAACTAAATCACACAAATCAAGACCATTCTTAGATCAATGAGGAAATACAGTTTTCAAAATCAAAACCATGAATCTCTACCTCCCAGTTTGAAACTGATGATTGTTGTTAACTGTCATCAAGTCAATTTAAGACAACAGATCTTAGGTCTTGCAGATTCACGGCCATAGATTCATTGATTAAGTCTATATTTTCCTATTGTCTTCTACCCTACTAAGCATTATTCTCTTTTTTAGTGAGCCATGTCTTCTCCTGATGTGGACAAAGCATGGCAGTTTCAGTCATCTTGGCTTCTAGAGAGAGTTCAGGCATGATTTTGTCTAGGGCCCATTTATTTGTAGCAGTCCATAATATCCATAGAACTCTTCTCATATGCCACATTTCAAATGAGTTGATTTTCTTCCTGTCAGTTTTTTTCACTCTCAAGATTTCACAACCATACATAGAAATGTTACCGAAAGTGCATTTTTCTGAATGTTGGTGTGTATGAATTCCACATGGTCCCAGATATACTCTGCACAGACTCCATGTGCCTCCATAACAGGGCAGATAGGTCATGTTCAGGTCACTTGGAAGGCTGAAAAATTCCCAAACCCCAGAGCCAGCCAAATTGTGTGGGAGTTACAAATGGACTATCATCACCTCCATAATCAGAAGGATGGGTGATAATGGCTGACATATCTCACCTGATGAGCTGGCCAAAAACCTTAATCCGCTCCCATCTCCCTTGAATATTGCCAGACCAGATTACCTCACCCAGGCAATTTAACACCTTTGTCTAGGCTATAGCCAAACAATCAAACCCCTTTGTTTATGCTTTACCTGAGCAATCAAGCACCTCGCCAGGGGTCAGTTTGAGCCTTAAAAATCCCTGGATTTCTCCTCTCAATGTCGCTAGTCTGAGTTAAGGGAGACCCTGTGTCACTTTGTTCTCTGAACTGGTTACCTGCACCTCCATTCAACCCACACTCTCAGAATGGTTGTGTCTCACACCACTTCACCCAATTGGATCCCAGAGAAGACTTCATCAGTAGTAAGTATCGCCGTAGTGCTGCCTCAGCATTTATTCTAGCCCAACTCCTGATTTACCAAGCCCTGCATGTGTGTGTGTGTGTGTGTGTGCATTGTTGTATGATTTGAGGATGCTTCCTCTGCATCAATTCTTAGATCCCTCAACCTCTTGGTACACAGGTAGGAGACAGTCTCGCAGAGTCTTTGTAGCCGACCCCCTCTTGATTTGAGCTAAATAAAATTCCCCTTCATAGACTTTTGACTATAGAAATTGGAAGTAAAGTGACATGGACAAACTAAACTTTAATATTCAATTATATATCTTTATACTTCAGGATCTTGTCTAGTTTTTTTCACAGCTGCCCTTCCAAGTCTTCTCTTCTGATTTCTTGAATGCAGTTTCTATTCTGATTAATGGCTGAGCTAAGGTATGGGAAATCTTGAACTCTTTCCATGTCTTTATTTTCTACTTTAAAATTATGTAAATCATCTGTGGTTATAATTTTAGTTTTCTTAATTTTCAACTGTAACCCTGCCTTTGCACTTTCTTCCTTGACTTTCTTCAGTAATTGTTCAAGTCTTTGCTATTCTCTTCTAGTAGTATGTAGTCATTTGTTGTATCTGTGTGCCTTAAGGTCATTTCCAACATATGGCAATCCTATAGTGAATCTATCTTAAATTGTTGGTATTCTCTCCCCCAAGTTTAATCCTGCCTTATGTTCAGTATACAGGTTAAAGAGATAGGGGGATAAAATACAGGCTTGCCTGACTCCTTTGCCAATTGAAATGTGTTCTGTTTCTCTATATTGTGTCCTAACAGTAGCCTCTTGTCCTGAGTACAGCTTATACTTGAGGGCAATCAAATGTTGTTGTATTAAGAGTGATCCATATTTTTTGTGATCTATATAATCAAAATATTTGCTACAGTATATGAAGCACAGGCTGATTTCTTCTGAAATTCTTTGTTGCACTCCATTATTGAACATATGATTGCAATATGATCCCTAGTGCCTCTTCCTTTCCTGAAGCCAGCTTGGACATCTGACATTTTTCACTCCATATATGTAAAAGTTTTTGTTGCACAGTGTTGAGCATCACTTTGATTGCATGGGTAATTAATGTAATGATCATATGGTTACTGCAATCCCTGGTGTCCTCTTTCTTGGGGATTGGAATGTAGATCAAACATTTCCAAACTGTGTGATATTGTTTTGTTTTCCATATTTGTTGACATATTTTAGTTAGAACTAGAGTAGATTCTGTCTCTGTAGATTGTAGCGGCTCTATATTGATATGCCATCTGTTCCTTGTGATTTAATTCTTTCAAAGACTCTGAGTGTAGCCTCCACTTCACTTTCTAAAAATGGTTTGTCTTCATATGGTTCTTCCTTAAATGTGACCTTTTCATCTCTGTTATGTATTGCTTCCATGTATTGATTCCATCATCTTTTTATTTCTACTTTGTTATATAGTAACTTCCCTTGCTTGTAGTAGTGTAGTCCCCCACCTGGTTTAAATTTCTCTTTGATTTCTCGTATCTTGTGGAAGAAGCCTCTTGTTCTTCCTTTATTTATTGTCACTTTATAGTTTTCTGAATGGATTATTATATTAGTTCTCCTTGTTCCTGCACACAAAACATTGAACAATTGCATTTAGGGGTCTGACTATTTTTGTCACTTTTTCTTTTTGCTTCTCATCTGTTCTTAACTAATTGAAAAGTTTCATCTGTCATCCACCAAGAATTCTCTCTCTCTCTCTCTCTTTTTCTTTCTTTCTTTCTTTCTTTGGCTACAGGTAGTGTCTTTGTGCATTCCTCCTTGACAATTTCCCTGGCTTCAGTCCAGAGGTCTTCTGGTTCCCCGTCGATTAGGAATAATAGTGCAACTCTATCTTTCACATTATATGTAAATGTTCTTCCAGTTTTATTTAAGCATGATGGTTGATTTAGTTTTATTCTATTTTTTTAAAATATTAGTTCATGGTCTGTGCCACAGTCTGCTCCTAATCTTGTTTTTGCAGAGAGAATGAAAACTCTCCATCTTCTGCTTCCAATGATGCAGTCTATTTGATTTCTATGTCATGTTTTGTTTTGTTTTTGATAAAAAAAATTCAAAAGGAGTTTTACCATGCTTCTCTTTGTCCAGTACTAACAAGTGTAACCTATGATGCTTCTGATGTTGTCTCTGACAGATCTTCCATCAGTGTCATCTTCCACTACTGCTGTTGCCCAGGTGCTGTTTGTCACATTTAGTCTGGCTCGTCAGCAAAATCCTGTCTGACATGGGAGACCCTACTAACAGCATTGCTGTTGTACGAATAACCTCTAGGCCCATAGGAGTATGCAATCTCCTCACTGTGGAAAGGTAGTGCCATTGGTGGGATTTTCTGTATAAGAAATACTATTTCAGCACAGCAGAAAAGTAATGCTATTGTTGGGGAAACTGAGGATACAGTTTCAAAATAACTCTAATGACAGCACCCACAAAGATGTGTAAACACTCCTATTTATCATGTGATAAATCATGTGAATAGTGTGGTGATATACTGAGGACATTCAGACTGATAGGAGAAATCCCAGATTTTCTACTTTTTCATTCTAATTTTATTCTGGATTAAAATAAACAGACCTGTGGAGTTGTTGCTTTTTTTTTTTTTTTTTAAAGCTCTAAGCATACTGGATAGAAAACAGTCCGGGATAAACAAAATGTGTATGGATCTCCAAAATAAAATCAGCAATTAAAGGAACAAATTCTAGGACTCTCTGGTCTTTTGAATCATTCTGGATGCACCCATAGTTAAAATACAAGGCATTACTAGAAAAAAGCATTATTTAAACAATAACATTTTAACAATCCATACTATCCCTCCAAAAAACCTTAAATGTGACATCAACTTATTTTATACAAACATAACCTTTTCCAAAAGGAAGTATATGTAGCTCCCCAAATCTAACACAACATTTAGCTGTATTTTTTTTTTAATTAAAACTTAAGGATGTGTTGCAGCTGGAATGTAATATGAACTTCTTGGGTGCCATGATGCTAAAAGTGGCCTATAACATGTTTTCAAACCAGAGAATTGGTTCAACTAGTCAAGGGCAATTAATTCTTATTGACAAACTGCTCAAAGTCTCAGTTTCACAACTTTGTTGACAGATGACATCAAGGGATGAACTTATGTGTTCAGCACATGTATTTATATTAATAGTAGAACACTATTACATTTTTCACTTCCCAGGTGGGCTGGCTAGCCCAGGAGATGCATTTGCTGACCTCTTGTAAGAGGCCAGTTTAAAAGATGTGAGCCAGCGCATTCATGCTGTGCTTGGGAGAGGGTTGGGGGCAGAACCATGACTTGATATAGCTGGTGCCCCCACCCTTTCCTCTCTTTAGAGTTTGTTTCTCAAGCTGGACAGTTGCTTGAGTTGCTGCTGCTTTTGCAGCTTGCCTCTGTCAATTTCCCCTTCCCTCTTTGGATCATTGGGGGGGGGGGGGGTTCATCCTGGTGGAGAGGTTAGCTCGAGATGGCTGGTGATTTTGTTACAAGCACTGGAAGTCTTCCAATTTGGGGGAGTGGGCTTCTTCTATGACCCTGGATGGACTCTGGATTGTAAGCAGTCATGATCCCAAAAGAGCAGATCACGTACTCACTACACCCAAAATGCAGATCAATCAGATAGTTTGGGAAATGCTGATAAGGGAGTTCACACTTCTGAGACAGGAAAGCTAGATGATTTATAGGCAGGATGTTTTGCACCCAAGATAGAAACTGCCATTTACAATCCTTTCCCACCTTTGAAACCTACATCTCAAGTGATCCCTTTCCCATACAGATTTGGCTCTTTGATGTATCTTTGCCTCAGGCTAGTTTTGGCCTATATTAAGACCTAGATTTCCTTTGTTTACTCAGGCTAGATAGAATGCATGGTGACATTACATCACTCTGAATGCTGACTAGTTCTGACCTGTGCCATCTCACCCAGCATGCCCAGCCCAGTCCAGTCCCATGCCATACTATCACAATTAGACCATTTACAGCAACTACACTGATAGTAAGTATCGCCCATAGTGGAGCCTCTTGTTCTATTCCAACACTCACCCCTTTATTACTGAGCTCTTTTGTGTGTGTGGTAGCATGTGATTGTCTTTGATGTGTATTCCCTCTAAATAAAATACAGTTCACAATGAGAATTCTGCCTCTGTTAACTTCCTATTCTCCCCACCTCCATAAACAAATGGGAACGATCTCAAAGGACTACTTGTAACTCAAGGCCTGAACAGACTGCCAGAAATAGTCCAACTTGAGACCACTTTAACTGCCCTGGCTCAGTGCTAAGGAATCATGCGAACTGTAGTTTATTGTGGCACCAGAGCTCTCTGACACAGAAGGCTCAATGTCTCAGAAAAAAAAAATACAATTCCCATGATTCCCTAGCATTGAGCCAGGGCAGTTAAAGTGGACTCAATTTGCACTATTTCTAACAGTCTGCAAAGGCCCTAAGTTCCCTAGAGTGATGGTTTGGGTCAGGTATTTTATGTTACAATGTTTACAACACACCACAACACAACATACTGTTTACTGCATGTCATGTGCTGGGTATTAATAACAAAATAGCTGATTCTTTCTCCTAGTTGCAGATGGAGCGGTTCAGGCTTCTGGCTCCAGGAGCATCTGCTTTACCAGATCCAATGCCTCCAGACCTGTGGAGGCTTGGCAACATGAAGCAATATGGGCTATCAGCATGTCCTTAGCCCCGAGAGCCCAAAGAGCAAGTTAGGTGTGATACATGCAAACCTTTATCACCTGAAATTCTTAGAGGGCTTTCTGCCATCTGGCCTTCTATTTGTGCCTCTTCATATGAGGTCCTTCTTTTTCAGGCAGTTTATTTGAGGTGGGCCTTGAGGATCTCAGAGTTAGTGGTCACATCACAGTCAGACAAGTCCAACAGGGCACTTCGCTTTGACAACATGTTGTTCACTCAAATATGTGTGACACTCACCATTCATTTCTCTAAAACAGACCAATTTGGTCTGGATAACCAAATACAGCTACAACATTTGTAGTATTGGTTCACTCTGCCCAGTATCAGCCCTTTGATATTTCATAACTGTCATCCCCTGGGCCACTGTTTTGTAATGAAGATCAATCACCTTTGACCACATTTCAATTTTGGTCAATTACATCTAAGGCCCTAGCAGCCATTGGTCTCTATGGGGTTAAATTCACTACACACTCAGGTAGAATAGGGGCAGCATCCACAGTATTTGCCTTGCAGTTTCAATCAGACACATTTCAATAGTTCAGGTGCTGGAGGTGTAAGGCCTACTGCAGATGTGTTCACCCTTTACAATACTAAGTTTATTCTGTTATGTTTTTTAGTTTTCCAGTTTGGGCCAGTTTACCACCAAGTTTTGATCTGCAGCCATAGCATGATCTATTGGGCTGCTCATCAAGCCGGGGTGGCCATTTTGGAGCTCAGCTCACTGAGATGGCATTAATTGAATGGATGGGTAAACATGGCCATATTGTTTGGGGAGCACCAGGGGCCTCTGCTATGTTTTAGTCATTCACCTGGGTGGTAATGATTTGGGTCTGCTCAAGGGTAAAGTCTTTATTCTAAAAGTTATATATGATCTTAGGTTGATTTTGAAATGGTGGCCTTCCATTTCTATTGTTTGATCTGCTATGCTGCCCCCCCCCCAAAAAAGTTGGAAGTTGCAGTGGCAAACCCTGTCTACTTAAGAGAGCCAGAAGATGAGCCAATATCAAGATCCACAAGGCCATGGGCAATGTGTTGGGCCACTATTTGACACATGCTGATGTTGTGTTAATGATGCCTGAGTTATACAGGTCTGATAGCATCCATTTGAGTGAAATGTGAAATGAGATTTTTTTCCTTGTTTTTCTGGCCCAGTGGGGGATAGAGGCTAAGCAAACACTTGTCCCATATCTATGGCAGTTTAAGGGGGAGAAATATATAAATTTTAGCTGAACACCTATGGCACCCCTTTGCAGTGAAGGTTAGGTTTCTGAAACTATGCATATAGGCCATGTGGCTAAAGGGATAGGGAAAGAGACCTTCCTTGTGGCTGACCTGATATATTCACCCTTACTCAAGTCCTGTAAATTGAGTGAGGAAATCTCAAGTTGGTGCTCCTGATGTGAGCTGGCTAAGGACCAACCCAACTATGGGTTATTCACAGAGATCAGGTGTTTTGCCCAGAGGAAACTGAGGAAGTGGTCTTGGTAACAGATCACCTGCCACAGCTGCTCCCACACTAGGTTGCTCCCCCATTTTGCACCTCTCTCAGAAATTACATAAATAGTTAAAATTAAATAAAGTGGTACATTTTCCAACACATTTACATATCTGGTCTCATAACTTACAAGTAGGTCAGCAAAAACTGTTAGGTTTTCAATTCTAAGATGAAACTTTTAGATATACACTGATGTTTTGAATCTAGACTTACTAAATACATGGAAAAACAAGTGGGACTGTGATAGTGACTTCCTCACCTTCAATATTCATCAGATCTACTATATGTAATACAGGACCTTTTTCTTGTTTTTGTTGTACTTATGGATCATGCATACAAGAACAGAAGTGTTAAACTCTATCCACAATATGCAAGGAGATGTGAGATGGTTGGTGGCAAGGCCTGTTGCAACAATTATGCTCCCCATTCCACATGCAAATTATACCTAAAATTAAAAATTACCAAGTTAGGTTGGTTTGATACCACTTGACATGCTTCTATTCTAAGAAATCATTGTATTTCTTTGATGAAAAACTTTTGGGCATTCCACAGAACATAGTCCCAATTCTCAGTGAAGAACATGAAAAATAACCATTGGGAAGCTACTATTGTTCCCTTATCATTTGTTACCTGAATAATTACCTCACTGAGTTTAATGACAGGATCAGTCAACATCCATAATACTGTATCTTTCACATAGGTGTAATGCAGAGCTTGGAAAATTTACTTTTCTAGATACTGACTCCCAGAATAAACCATGCAGTGTGACTTGATGATTCCATGAGTCACAGCCCAAAGAATACCCCCAACAGTGTAATACTACCACAATATCTGTATAATATTATTGACATTGCTACAATGCTGCCTGGACATTAGATCTACAGCACAATTTGGGACTAAAACCTAGCAGTTGTTAATCAGCTAAGTATAGTGGCTCAGAAGGGGCTGATACACAATATTTATTTGCCTGCCTGCCTGCATAGACAAAAACAGCAATGTGGTAGTTGTGATAATTCCTAACAAGAATCTATTGTATATTAAAATAGGTTGTTTGCATAAAGCTTTGTAGTTTATACTGTGTGTGCTTTTCAAAGCTTTAGGTGACAGCCAACAAATCTTAGCTCTGGTTCCTAAAGAAGTGATAACAAAATGAACATATACATGCACAATTTTAACACATACTGCTGAATATGAAAAGGAGAAAAGTGAAATATTGTTTTTAAAAATCTAGAACTGGTCATTTAAACAGTGGAGATGATAGAGTTAGTCTAGAAATTCATGGAAACAACTAATGTATATAAAATGCAACTAATAATTGCTGTTGTTTCCCATGGCTGGTAAAACATAATTAAAGGTTAATCATGTATAACTGAAGATAAAAGCATCCAGGAAATTTGGATGAATCAACTGTCTGTGATTGTTTCTTTTAAGTGTGGAAGTGGTCAGCGCACTGCCAATGCCAACAGCTGCAGTTTTTGTTTTTTATACTCTGCTGTGTACATTGTTTTTGGCTGTAGCTAGGTGATTTTTACCCTGACTGTGCTGGGAGTTGGCCTTGTCTCAAATATATATATATTGCTTGCTGGGACACCCCTCCTCTTTTTCAATATCAAGTTAATATCAAAAGGGATGTTTTAGGCAGGAATGTCTAAAGCAGGGGTAGGCAACCTAAGGCCCGGGGGCCGGATGTGGCCCCCCGAGGCCTTTGGACCGGCCCCAGGCCGGTCCTGCCACTGCCCGCCACCGCTGCCGCCTGCCATGATGATATTGAGTATTGTTGTTATTACTTGTTCTTGGGGTTTTCTTGGCAAAATCTCCACAGGGGTTTTGCCATGGCTTTTCTGGGGCTGAGAGAGTGTGCATGCATATTTTTTTAAAAAATATATTTTTATTTATTTGTTTATTTATTTATTTATGGTGCTTCGGCCCCCCAATTGTCTGAGGGACAGCAACCTGGCCCCCGGCTCAAAAAGGTTGCCTACCCCTGGTCTAAAGGCAGTAAAGTAGCTATGCCATCCACAACCATATAAAGAGATCTGACTGGTTCAGCATGGGGAAAAGTTCGAGCAAATAGCCAGGATAGATAAATCAAGATCGGAATATGCATAAATGCTTCATTGATAGGAGTGATGGTGGGTAATAAATCTTGTACTTAGAAATGAACAGAAGTCCAAATACATTTCCCTCTAGATTTGTCTAGAAACATTTGCACTGATTTTCCAGTCATTTACAAGTTCTCTTCTCATTCTTCTCTCCAAGAAACTTAATTCTAATCCAAAAATCTGCCCCAGGATACATTTTACCCTATAACTATGCCTGCCGAGGGACCTCCAATTTGGTCTTGCTTGAGAGTCAGACAGACACTATCAATACATCACTTGTCTTCTTAGCACTACAGGCAGTACTTCACAGAACCCCCCAATTGGAAACTTCACTTCTGGAACCAGGCACAGTATTACCTTCTGCAATCCTAAAAGTTGTTATTTGCTGTCACCTTTTATTGTTAGTTCTTGTGAGTATGTGTGTGAATGTGTTTTTGTATGAATAGTGGTTCCCTTTTGCAAAGAAAACTACATGTAGACCTTGCATTCTGAAGTTCTGTTTCACAGAATTGGTATATACAGGCTTGATCCCTGCTTTGATTTGCACAAAACCTCTCAGTTGTCTTTGGACCCTGGCATTTTGAGTAACAAGAGAAAGGAAGCAATTAAAAAAAAAAAAAGCATGAGCTATTTTGCAAAGGGGCCTCATTAGTGGCTCTCTGTGTAAATGTTGGACCCCCTTGTCCATTCCTCTCCCTCTTAAAGGGAACCTTTGCCATCCATTGGCTGTGGCCACTGGTGGGGATGGGGTGCTTTTGCCACCTGGCAGCTCCTTCCAGTGGGGCTTTTGGCAAAGCAGGAAAGTGAGACACCTCCCTTTGCCACCAGGCTAGCAGCACTGCCAGATCTGGAAAATGCTGTTGAAGAGGGGGTGATCCACACCAGATGTCAAATATATTGAGTATGTAATTGGCCTTTCTAAATTATTTCATATGTACAGAGTGAATCACTCTGTATGTGCAGTTCTGAAATTCTCACCTTACCAGTGGCTCTTAAGCTTCTGCAGTTGGTCACTGACATAACCATTGACTGACTGGAGGGAGGAGATTGCAACTCAGATGACCAGGAATTGTGCTTCTTGGTTACCATGGAAATTTAAATGAGGTAGTTTTTGTGAGTCAGTGTGGTGTAGTGGTTTGAGAGTTGGACTATGATTCTGGATAGTAAGTGCCAAAAAAGATGTGTAGGAAAGAGCAGCCCAAGTCCTCTCGAGCCAGAAATGGGTCTGAAACCCACCAACCACACATCCTGCTCCCAAAATGGGCCATGCTCACTGGAGCCAATCAGAGCTTCCAGGGGCCAGATTATCCTGGCTCTTTTTTGCTCCAGTCCAGGGACTGGAGTGTGGCTTAAGTGTGGTTTTCAGCTGTTTTGGAAGGATGTGTCATCTAATCAGCACACTTCCAAAGTTGTAAGAAGCTTTTTCATTTGGTCCATTTATTCCTGGCCCATGGTTCAAATCCCTGCTCAGCCGTTGAAAACCACTGGGTGACCATGGACAAGGATGCTCTCTCAGACTCAGGGGAAGGCAAGAGCAAGCCCCCTCTGAATAAATCTTGCCAAGAAAAACCCATGATAGGGGTATAGCATTAGGGTTGCCATAAGTTGGAAACAACTTGAAGGCACTCAATAACAAATTGTGATAGGTTTGTATATAAAAATGTCATGGGTTTGTATTTTAAAAATGTTATTTAGTTTATTGTGTATGACTGACTATGAGGGGAAGCAGACGGGCAGCACGGGGCCGCCCCAGGAAGCTGCACCGCGGGGCCGAGGTATCCGCATACCTCGGCCCAGTGCTGTAGCTTTGCCGCCCCTGGAAGGAGCACTAAAATAGCGCTCCTTCCACAAAATGCCGAAGGTGCACCGCAAAAGGTGGCCGGCGCACCTTCTGCGACTCTTCCACTGCAGCGTGTATGGTCGCTGCAGCGGGAAGACATCCTCGGAGCGCCAGCCGTGTGGAGGGCCGGCTGCTCTGAGGATGTTTTGGGGAAGGGGTTGGGGCGCCCAGTGTGTGGCTGCCCCTCCCCTTCATTGCTCTGAAGATGGCGCTTTGCGCCGTCTGCTTAGCCCCTATATCTCCTCATACAAACCTGTAAGGGTCCTAAGATCTCTGGTGTGCAGCAATGGGTCCTTCTAGGGGAATTTTAATAAGCTCAGTTAATTATTGGGCTGCACTAAAAACAGTCCTCTGAGACCATTTCCCCCCTGTATACTGAGAATCAGGAGATAGGAATCCACAGAGGCAGAATTCTCTAAATGAATTGCACTTTTATTTGGGGAGCCCTGGTGGCACAGTGGTTAAATGCCTGTACTGCAGCCACTCACTCATAAACCACAAGGTTATGAGTTCAATACTAGCCAGGGCTCAGGCTTGAATCAGGCCTACATCCTTCCGAGGTCGCTAAAAAGTGTATCCAGCTGTTGGAGGGCAATGAACTTACAGTTGTAAACTGCTTAGACCAGGGGTAGGCAACCTTTTTGAGCCTGGGGCCAGGTTGCTGTCCCTCAGATAATTGGGGGGCCGAAACAAAATAAATAAATAAATAAATAAAATAAAAAATTAAAAAATATGCATGCACACTCTCTCAGCCCCAGAAAAGCCATGGCAAAACCCCTGTGGAGATTTTGCCAAGAAAACCCCAAGAACAAGTAATAATCAATATCATATCATTATAATCAATATCATCATTGCGGGGGGCAGTGGCGGCAGCAGGACCGGCCTGGGGCCAGTCCAAAGGCCTCAGTGGGCCACATCCGGCCCCCGGGCCTTAGGTTGCCTACCCCTGGCTTAGACACTCCATAGTGTGGTATGAAGTGTTATATAAATGAAACTGCTTTGAGTCACACAACACAACAAGTACTCATTCACAGACATATAAGAGCTAAGGAATATAGGAATTAGCATTGGAATAGTAATGGTGATACTCACTCTAAATGTGGTTGCTCCAGATGGTTCAAATGGGTTGCACTGGTGCTGGACTTGGCCATGGGAAGTGCTGGAACAGATGGCCACAAGTCAGAACTAGTCAGAATTCACAGTGATAAAGTGCTCCCATACATTCTGTCTAGCTCACTGAAAAATAAATTTGGGGTGTTTAAATAGCTTGAGGCAAAAATACATCAAAGGTCAAATCTGCATTGGAAAGGATCACTTGAGATGGGCTTCAAAGGTGGGAATGAAGTTGTAAATTAGCCCTCTCTGGCTTAAGAGCAAAAAACATCCTGCCCATAAATTATCTTACCTTCCCTATCTCAGAGGTGTGAATGTTTCCTTGATTGCAGCTCCCAAACATATCTGATTTTCTCTTCCTTGCACATGGTCTCTCACTCTTGGGCCCATGGCTTCCTTGGCTACATGACTAGGTAGAATAAGTCCCATAGCTACTTGCAGTCAGAGTACATTCAGAGCCATAGATGGGACACACATTCACACACTCACATACAAAAATTAGGAAGATGTACATGCTTGGTAACATCTCCCCTGGACCATGAAGTCTCAAGTGATCACATGACTGAGGAGGTTCCGAATTATTCTTTGTCAACAAAATTTTGGTGTGTTAATGTGAGGAATCTAAACTGGGTATACATTGGCAATAGCCAATGTAAAGTCTGGAAAATAATGTCCCAGGTTGCCGTGAAGTAATGTAGAAAAACAGTGAGCAGCTTATTTATTGGTCGACAAAGTCCATAGCACACTGTCTGGTAATTTTGAGCAAGATTGGTGAAAGTTTGGTAAAAGGGTCAGACTAGATGCCGGAGTGGACAAAGCAAATTTTTAGAAGCACCTCAGCCTTGGAGGACCATGGAGGACCACCAGAACATCTGGATTTACAGCACAGCTGTGCAGCTTTGTTGGTGAACAGGAACAACATCTTGGATTGGAAGATCAGTATGGTTATCTATGTGGGACTGGACTGCAACACAGGTGAGATGGACATCTGAGCTAAAGATGGGAGAACAGTTCACCCCCTTCTTGGGATTGAAGGCACTCTGGGGCATTGGGATCCACAGGAACTAGGAACAGACAGACTACATATATATGTAGAGGAAGAAGGGGGAATGGATAGAATTTCTAACTATATATTTGCATGCCTTGGACATAAAGGAAAAGTCAGGAAAGGCTCTTCCCCCCCCCCCCCCCCGGCCTCCTGCAGGGCCAGACAAGCACATACATTTTTGGGAAAGTCTAAAGGTGTATGAAGCACATCAGTAGCAGAGTCAAGTTGGGGCTACATCTGGCATTTTAAGGTACCTGACATTACGTCAAGTTTAAATTCAGTAAAAGCATAACTTAGGGGGGAAGCATACGAGGGCCTCCGGGACGCCGCGGGACGGTGCGCCGCGGGACCGAGGCATCCGCACCACGGCGCACTGTCAGCGCCCCTGAAAGGAGTGCTAAATCAGCGCTCCTTTCAGATGTCAGTGAAAGTGTGCCTCAAAAGCGTAGGGCACACTTTCACTGACTTATCCGCCACAG
This sequence comes from Phrynosoma blainvillii, assembly GCA_026167975.1. NCBI lineage: Eukaryota > Metazoa > Chordata > Lepidosauria > Squamata > Phrynosomatidae > Phrynosoma > Phrynosoma blainvillii. The sequence goes on from JANUYF010000004.1 coordinate 121,312,951, forward strand.
CGTGTGCGGACGCTGCGGTGGGAGGTTGCCCTGGGAGCGCCGGCCGTGCGGAGGGCCGGCGGCTCCGAGGACGACCTCGGGAGGAGGAAGGGGCGCCGAGTGTGCGGCTGCCCCTCCTCTTCCCTGCCTCGGAGATGGCTCTATTAGCCGTCTGCTGAGGCCCATAGATAAACAGGTATGTATGGAGCATGGATGTATGTGGGGAAGAAACAAATGTGTTGAGTGTAGGGGAAAGACTCAAACTGTATATGTGAATGCATCCAGAGATGATGTTTGCGTGGATGTAAGTTTTAATGAAATAGGGACACTGCACCTTTAAAAGACTGGCAAAGTCCATTTTGGCTATGGTCAGCTTCCTGGTTAGGCAAAGATACTGGGAAACTATGCAAATTAGTCTAAATTTTGACAAAAATTCTCCTAAAATGACCAAAATATAAACTTTTAGAAAAAGAGACCCTAATATTTGTGTTGTACTAACCCTAAGGATCTCAAATCCAGGCTTGCCTCAGCTGGACTAAGATCACCATAAGTTAAAACAATATTGAAAAGCATGGGGATGGCTTGATGTTGAAAAATTATTCTGGCAATCATCCCTGTGAAGGGCTTGACTTGCTGATTAGCCTTAGTGGTAATATACTGTGCTGAACCTAGCCTCTGGGTGGTTGAGCTAGCCTCAGAAAAATAATGCACACTCTCATGAGAGGAATACATTACTTGCTAATAAGCTGCTGCAATGTTTCAATGTTTGCAGACATGGTCAGTATTTCACCAGTACAAGAAATATCATGTACATGACATTATCTCCAAGGCTAAGCTTTTCCTACCAGTTAATGGGTGGGGGAAGGAAAACAAAACTCTCGCACCATCCCTAATGGTTTAAATAATAGAGTTAAATTCCTCTTTTTTGAAAGTGTGACGGGAAGAGGGAGCAAGGGGCTGCGTGGGAGGTATGACTCTAGCTTTATGATGCGGAGTTATGTAAGCTGTTTTCTAACCCAGCATATGAGACTTAGAGAACCTGCTACTGTGGCAATTTGAACACACAAAATTATGACAATTGGGTTGGTTAACATGTGGAATATAACTTGTCCTGTTTCTTACCAATCTAAATTATCCCATCATGAGTTGGCATTGGCTTGCTTGATGTCCTGTATTATTTTAAGAATTCATTTTGCCCGGAGATCAAAGGTCAGTTTAATTTGTGTCTCCACTCATTCTATTTGTCTTACAGTCTCACTTAAATTCTGAAATAAACACAACTATTTTGTCATAGGTAGTTCATCTTCAAGATGAAACCCCTGAATTGCATTATCTGATATAGAGAATCCACTGCATAATCTTTGACCATTTCATGTAAATAAAATTCTTTGTCAAAACAATCAATGAAATGCAATCTACAAAAGCAGGGATTACACAAACTCCAGTCTATAGTTTATGAATATTCCAAAGGCAGAATAGTCACATATTCACAAGGAGTCCTGATACAGAAACAGTTGTGTGTCATTCACATTAAAACAGTGCTTGAACTGGGACTACCATGTGTTCATGCACATCTTTAATAAGAACGCCTTCCAAGGCGCCATAGCAGTGAATCCATTGATTTACTTTAACACATCCAGATAAATCAAATAAATGCAAACCATTTCTCCAATGTAACAACCTATCAGGTAAAATTGTAAAATTTTGCCTCTGCCAAAGGTAGACCCAGGTGTGAAATGGGGTGATCCCATTAAAAATTCCATATCCACTCGTGATAAATTCCAATTCTCAAAGTCATGTTAGCAAATTGAGCTCCAGTCACTCTCATTAAATCTATAGGGTATTCCAGAGAGTTTGGGTATCTATCCCTAAACAAATCCAAGACCTTGGGGTGTATCAATTTCATGAAGGTGGCTTGTATAAGCTGGGAGGGTAATGTAATAAGGCTACTTTGTATCTGGATGCACTGAACAGCAATAGACAAATTATAAATATTGTTTTTCAAAGAGTGCCCAAGGTCTAAAACGATTTCTCTCTCTACACCCACTCACTGTGGCATCACATGACCTATCAGATCTCCTTGTATAATGTTTGTGAAACCAGTGGTGATAGAAACTCCCAAATCTCTCTTTTTTGATCCAACCAATCCCAATTTATGAGCTAAAACTTCTAAATCTATAGCATTTAAAACAGTTCCTCCTAATCGAAAACCTCCTACCATCACATTCATAGCATTTCATTTAGTTCTAAAGATTGGGTGTATCACTGGGTGCCACCATCTCTCTGACTGTTCCCATTGAGCCCAAACAGCTTTTAAATACGGGTAGCAGGCAGAGATCATTCTGGCCACATTTACTGCGGTAAGATTAGGAATCATGGTAATCAAAATTGGCTGTGCTTCTGAGTAAGCGAGTGCGGAAACATCTTGCCAGATGACTATGGGGCTATGCAGACGGGCTTAAAGGGGTGTTTTGAGGGTGACATAAAGGCATGGTCTTTAGATGACGCACACAGAAAAATTGCCCCCTACTTGCCTCTTCTTGTGAAAGTGCGCTTCAAAAAGGAGCAGCATTTTCCCACATCTTCCTAAAATATGTCCACCTACATAGGTACATCGGTATACAGCGATGGAGGAACGGAGGAAAAAAGAGCATCCAAGAGTTAAAATGCTGGTGTAAATGTAAACAGGTGTGTCACATTTTCAGCTGCCCCTGCGGAGTATGCACCTTGTGAAAAAAGCTTTAATTTGAAGCGTTTTTAAAGTTCAGGTGTGGGTGAATCACCGCAAGTGCGTTTCCCTCAGAACCCTAGCCCTAATCCTAATTTTTGTAGTGTGCATGCGCCAGGGTGAGAAAGTGAAACTGTTGCAACCAGGTGTAGCACTGTGAAAATAATAAAGGGAAAGTTTCACTTTTAAGCTGGACCCCCACGCACATTCCAGCACCATTTTCCCAGTGGACTTTTGTTGCTGCGGACCTCCATAGCTGTGCACCTTCGGTGCTCATCTGGTACAGCGGGCAGAATGGCACAACCATCGATTAGCCAAAAAGAGGGAGAGGGACATCGTGGTCCCATGCGGAGACCACTGACCTCATAGCTGTGTGGTCACAGCCACACATTCTGGAGAAATTGAGAAATTCATTTTTGAATGCCAATACATTTAAGGGGTTGGCAGAAAGCATGAGGGCTAGGGGCCACCAACAGTCTTGGAAAGAGTGTCGTCGGAAGACAAAAAACCTCAGGTCTGATTACAAGAAGTTTAGGGATCACAAGGTTAAAAGCAGATGGGGTCCCTCTTTTATGCCCTTCTACAAGGAACTCCATGGCTTCTTCACCAGGGATGGTAGCGTAGAGCCCAGCAGAATATGCACCAGCAGTGATGTCATGAGGATCCCGGTCAGCCAGCCAGCCAGAGTGGAAACTGTGGAGGACATCTCCGAGGGAGAATGCACCCAGGAGCTTTTGCCCCCTCAAGGTAAGATGCACCAGGGTCCCCGGGAAGGGGTACAGGGGACAGCACTAGGGTGGCCAGAGGGCAGAGATGACCTTGTCATTTTTAGATGACAAGGAGAAACAGCCTGACTCAGATGAGACATCCTGCAGTCAGAGGGCTATAGACATCTCCAACATGAGACCACCATCCTGTACCTCTACATCAGGGGTAGGCAACCTTTCCCCTTTAAGGGCCGAGGACTTCAGCTCCCAGAAGCCTCAGCCATGTTGGCCAATAGTCCCATGTTGGCCAATAGCTCCTGGGATTCTGGGAGCTGAAGTTCCTTGGCCCTTAAAGGGGAAAGGTTGCCTACCCCTGCTCTACATCTTCACTAGCAGGCCACCATCTCGTACTTCAGAGTGGAGCACTGTATCTTCCAGAATCAGTAGCCACTGTGACCACTCCCCTGTCCCACGGACCAGTACAGCGGTCAGCAATGATGAGAATGAGGGCGAGGAGAGGGCAGGTCCTGCACAATTCACCCAGCTGATCAATCAGGTCCAGGCTGCACATGGTAAAGATATTCCCTGATATGACAATAAATACATTCTGTCGCATGTATGCCTGCACTTTAAAAAAAAGCATAGCACTTTGTATGGCTGTTATGATGTTTTTTGCGTACATGTGCAGGTTTGAAGACCCCCCCCCCCGCATGCCACTTTTGTACCCAAGCATGCTGGGGGAGGGAACGTGGAGGAACATTTGTGACCATGTCCTGTTGACCATGTGCCCCACATGACCACCACCTGCATGTATCCAGTTTGTCTACACAAACCCTCCAAAGTAAAGCAGCTTCATTTATATACCACTTCGTATCGTGCTATGGGATGTCTAAGTGGTTTACAACTGTAAACTTATTGCCCCCCAACAGTTGGGTACTCATTTTAGTGACCTTGGAAGGATGCAGGCCTGAGTCTAGCCTGAGCCCTGCCTAGTATTGAACTGGCAACCTTGTGGTCTATGAGTGAGTGACTGCAGTACAGGCATTTAACCACTGTGCCACCAGGGCTCCTCCACCCCCGATCTCTGTGGGACATGTTTTGTGTGTCAACTGTGCCCTCTGCCATATATGTCCCTAGAAAGGGAAGTAAGATGAGAAAGAGAGGAGGATGAAACTGCTAATCCCAGAGCTGCGATGCCACCGGCAGACTGCATGGCTGAGATCAGAGGGAAGAGGGCCTGTCGCTCAGCAGCCGCAGCAAATACGAGTGCCCAGCATCAGTTCATGGAACACAGCACAGAATAAATGGACAAAGCCTTAGAACAGGATGAATGGTTCGCTGAACGCTCCTATCAGCTGAGGCAGAGTGAGGCAGAGGAATGGAGGAAGTTCCAGTGGAAATGCCTCCAGCATCAGGAATGCATCATCCACGAGTATCAGCTGTGATGAACCACTCCTGCCACCTTGACTATTTCTTTCTTTTAGAATTTTATGTGATGGGCTTCATAGCCCTTGTCAGATCCCAATCTAATAACTATTAATAACACACTGGTAGTGTTTGTTTAAAATTCTCACACCGAAGCCAAAATAGGTTTTTATAAAATTTAAGATGGTTTTATTGTGTTTCAAACATACAGGCAATGTTTCTTGGTTTTCAAACTTGGTAATAATATAACTTGGTTACAGTTTCAAGTGTATTGTAGCTATTTCAAATACAATCCTTCAGCTATTTCTATGATTACAATCTCACACAGACACTCTCTACCCTAGAGCTCTGTTGAACCACAAATAGTTTTTTTTCTTTTGACTCTTATTTTTGTATTACTTAGTTCCCTCAGGAACAATCCACAGCCTCTGGCTTAATGTACTGCCTCACTGTACCTCTGTCTAAGTCAGATCCAACTGACACTCTTGAAGGTTCCGAGCCTTCTGTTCCACCATTCCTAACTGCCTAACTCCCTAACTGACTATATTCCTCACCACTTGAGCTATTTATCTCCTTCCAGCTGCTCTCTCATTGGCTAGTTCCAGCTGTCTCAGGATTGGTCAGCTGTCTTCGGGTCTTCACAGCTCCCTGCTGTCTTTCTGTTCATCACAGACCTCCCCCCTTTAATATGTTTATGGACACATTTAACCCCTTGGTTAAGTGAATTCATAAACCTTTTATAAGCAATCATACTTACCTTTAACCTCTGTTATGAACAACCTTTAATATTCATCAATCAAATATATGGCATTTACATACATACAAACCATTGTCTGTTAACTAAAATTATATTAACAAATCACTTTTTAAAACATCACACTGAATTGAAAATTGTAACCTTAACTCTATATTTATAACTATCACAGTTAAATAATTTATACAGTTATGCATTTGCTTTTTTAGTTTGCTTCATTCACTCTAGAAAGACCATCCACCACTATATTTTCCTTACCTTTCACATATTGGATGGAGTAATAAAAATCCTGTAATAACAAACTCCATCTCAATAATTTGCTGTTAGTTCCCTTGGTATGGTTTAACCAACACAAGGGTGAATGGTTGGTTTTAATTATGAACTTTCTTCCCCATAAGTATGGCTTGAGCTTATTTACAGCCCATATTATGGCCATACATTCTTTTTCGATGGTTGCCAGGTGTCTTTCCCTAGGAAAGAGTTTTTTACTTAGATATAAAATCAGATTATCTGACCCTTATCATTTTCTTGACTTAGCACGGCTCCAAGTCTAACATTGGAAGCATCTGTGGTGACTATAAAAGTCTTGTTGTAATCCGGAGCCATTAAAATAGGTGCTGTAGTCATAAGCTGTTTTAACTCTTTGAAAGCAATGTCACACTTCTCTGACCATATAACTTTAGTAGGCTTGTCCTTTTTTGGTAACTCAGACAAAGGGCATGCAATACTACTAAAATTGGGAATAAATTTCCGTTAATATCCCGCTAATCCCAGAAATGATCTTACTTCTTTTTTAGATGAAGGCCTTGGCCAGTTAACTATGGCTTCCATCTTGGAAGTTTCAGCCTTGATGTTTCCACTTCCCACCAAATATCCTAAATACTGACTTTCCCTTTTCCCTAGGTGACACTTGGAGCTTTTAACGGTCACTCCACTTTTAAGCCTTTTCAGTAATTCAACTAAGTGGTATAAATGTTCGTCCCACGAATTATTAAATATACTGATGTCATCAATATAGGCCACAACGCAATGTTTTAATCCTGCTAACATATTGTCTACCAATGTATCAGTGACTCGGTATGGAGGAGTAGCTATAGGGGAAGCTTCTCCTATACTGATATGATGCACTATCCCCTTAACTCTCCCAGGTATATCTGAGAATATGTCTTCATTTTTTTTAACACCTCCTGGATGTCTGTTTGTTGTTGGGGAGTAAGAGAAGGATCAAGGTTAACCCTTTGTGTCCTACTTTCCTCTACCTTTTCAAAATCCCACTGAATAATAATAATGTCATCATAATTCCTCTCCTTGACTGCATATAATACCATATGTTCTCTCCTAATATAGGGCTTTAACATGTATACATGTACCAATTTACACCCCACATCTTTTGCCAAGTCCACTACATAATTTATATCACTGGTCTTCTCAGTAACTTGGACTGGACCTGTCCAAGCATATTGTAGTTTATTTCCTCGTATTGGTCTCAGGATCAGCACTTCGTCTCCAGGCATAAACTCTTGAGATCGGGCTCTTTTGTCATACCAAGTCTTTTGATGGGTTTGAGCTGCCCTCAGGTTTTCCCCAGCAACTCTCAAAGCTTGTTTTAGTGAGTTCATCAAGTTATGGACATAGGAGACCACATCTTCTGGTTCTCTTTCTTCCGGAGATTCCCATTCCTGGCAAACTATGTCTAATGTTCCTTTTACACGTCTTCCAAACAATAGCTCAAAGGGTCTGAATCCTAGACTTTCTTGTGGCACCTCTTGATATACAAACAATAGGTGTTGTAATTTGGTGTCCCAATCATTTTGATTTTCGGCTGTGTAGGACATTATCATATTAATTAAAGTCCCATTAAAATTCTCTATAAGCCCATTACTTTGAGGATGATATGGACTTGTGGTTAAATGTTTTATTTCACAAATTTCCCATAAACTCTGCACTACTTTGGAGGTGAACGTTCCCCCCAAATCTGAAATTATATCACTGGGAAACCCTAATCTGGCAAAAGTATTTATCAGGGCATTAGCCACAGTTGTTGCTTCTATATTTCGTAAAGCTATTGCTTCTGGATATCTCGTTGCATAATCCATGATAGTAAGGATATACCTATTTCCTCTCTGAGTGGCTCGAGGTAATGGCCCTATTAAGTCCATCCCTATTCATTGGAATGGATGGGACATAATTGGCAAGGGGCAAAGCTTAGCTCTGGTCTTGTCTCGCCTTGTACCCACTTTCTGACAAATATTGCAGGATTTACAGAAAGCTTTTATAACTTGTCCCATTTTTGGCCAGTAAAAATTCAAAGAGACTCGCTGGTTAGTCTTCTTAATTCCCAGGTGTCCTCCGAATGGACTAGAATGGGCTATGTCTAGTATTCGGCTTCTATATCTCTGAGGGACTACCAATTGCTTTTGAATTTCCTTTTGCATGTTATACTTAGATTTGAGAACCTCTCTATACAACTGATCTTGAAGGACTTTAAATCTGTGTGGGTGATTCACACTCAGTTCCACATCTCCATCTTCCTCAGCTAAGGCAAACAAGGGCTTTCGACTTTCATCCCTCTGTTGCTCTTGGCCAAAATCTACTTGGTTTTCAACTTGAATCTCCTCACAACCCTCTCTGTCTTCCACCTCAGAATGACCAATTTCCTCATAAGTGACATCAGATCTGTTTGGGATTTCCTAGGGTGATCTTGTTTCCCAACAGTTTTCTGGTGTTGCTGTCTCGTTACCCCTAAGGCAAATCGAAGGTGTCTGTCTAACCCCCTCTGCAGACCAGGGCGTCGGGGACACTCCTCCGGCGACTCTAAAAGGAGCACCAAATTGGCGCTCCTTTTACATGTCAGGCAAAGTGCACCCTAAAAGTGGCAGGCGCACTTTCCCTGACTCAAATGCCGCGGCGCGTCCGGTCGCCGCGGCATGACGTCATCCCTGGAGCGCCGGCCGTGCGGAGGGCCGGCGACTCCGAGGGCGACCTCAAGAAGAGGAAGGGGCGCCACTCATGCGGCTGCCCCTCCTCTTCCGGGCCCGGAAGACGGCTCAATTAGCCATCTGCCGAGGCCCTAAATCATTCTCAATTAGACATGGGACAGGGATGTCATCCCAGAGGGCAAACTTCCACTGTAATTGGTGTCCTCTAAAAGAAATGTTTATTTTTGCTACCAGGATTATAAATGGAGGACCTTCTAAACCTTTTAGAGTTAGGGTTTCTCCTGGGCATATGTTTTGTTTATTTACTAGGTGTGGTTTGTTTATACACACTTCCAATCCAGAGTCATGAAAACCCCAAAACCAAGTATCATATATCTAAATTAGTTCTGAATGTACTTTATCACCGGACTCCCCAGGAACAGGCTTTATAAACAAGCACAGTCTGGCAGTGTCATTTGCTTCACTGGCTGCTATTTCCATAGCAACCTCTGCTTCTCTGCTAGGCCCGTTGCTACATTGTTTAACTGACTGGTTAGCTACAGTTACACAATATGCTGGCTTTAGAAATGGTTTAAAATTCTTCTGGTACATGTTTGGACAATCAAATCTCCTATCTCCCCACATTGATAACAAGATGGTTGTCTTGGTTTGGATTGACTTTCTGTCAACCCTCTCTCTTTCTTTCTTTCCTCAGGGTCACACTCTCTCAACCCAATTTTTTTTCTTTCAAGTTCTGGCATTTTTCTTTGTTGCCAAGGTTTATAAGGTTTTTTCCTCACCATTTCTGTCTTTTTGGGCTTGCCAGTTTTTAGAGTCCTTTTTGTCTCTCCACTGAAACCCTTCTTTGGCTTTTGACGTTCCCCTATCATCTCCTCAAATCAACACCAACTTGTCAACCATTTTAGCAGCTTCTGCTACTGTTTTGGCTTTCTTATCCTGAACCAGCCATTTATATTCTTGGGGTATTATATTATAGAATTGTTCCAAGCCGATTAAGCTTTGTAACTCTTTCTTGGATTTTACCTGATGTCCCTCTATCCAGCTTTTTAAATAGTAATCTAGCCTACACGCTAGTTGAGAAAAAGTCTCCTCAGGCCGTTTCTTTATCTTTCTAAATTCTCTCTTGTGATGTTCCGGAGTCAAGCCAAATCTCTGTTTTAACATTTCTTTAAATAAATAAATAAATAAATAAATAATAACATTTTATTTATATCCTGCTTTTAGCCAACGCTATTCAGGTGGCTTACAATTTAAAATACAATCCCATACAAATAAACATATCACTCCCCTTAAAAATATATTAATTCAATAACACATTAAGATTAACTTAAAAACAGTGAACAAATTAATACAATAAAGCAAAGGCACTCTGAGTATACAAGAAATGATCTGATGGGATAATCTAATGGAGATCTGATAAATTATCTAATGATATATCCAATACTATATCTGATAGCGTGGGAGATTATAAGAATGTCATTCTGGGAATGCCTGCTGGAAGAGATCCATCTTGATGGCTTTTTTAAAGCCAACTAAGTTGGTTATCTGATGGATCTCCTCTGGCAGAGCATTCCACAATCTAGGGGCAGTGGCGGAAAATGTTCTCTGGGAGGTTGCTGCCAACCTAGTTCTTATTGGTTGAAGCAGCTTCCTCCCAGAGGACCTGAGGGCACGAGGCGGGTTGTATGGAGACATCCGATTCTTTAGCAAGATGGGCCCAGGCCATGTAGGGCTTTAAAGGTTAATACCAACACCTTATACTGTGCCCGGAAACTAATTGGCAGCCAGTGCAGAGATTTTAGGACCAGAGAAATGTGATCACTTCTTGATGTTCCTGTGATCAGCCTGGCTGCCATATTTTGTATTAGTTGCAGTTTCCGAGTTAGGTATAAGGGTAGCCCCATGTAGAGTGCATTACAGAAGTCAAGTCATGAGGCTACCAGAGCATGTACTACAGCTTCAAGGTCCCTTACTTCCAGGAAAGGGTGCAGCTGGTGTATCAGCCGAAACTGATAACAGGCGCTCCTGACCTTCGCATTCATCTGATTTATCATGTCAGGTGACGGATCTAGGAGCACCCCCAGACTGCGAACACAGTCCTTGGTGGAGAGCGTGACCCCATCCAAGACTGGCGGTCGCAACCCAATCTCTGGTTTGGGGGCCCCTACTCTAAGTACCTCCGTTTTGTCTGAATTCAATTTGAGTCGGTTTTTCCTCACCCAGTCCATTACCACTTCAAGGCATTGATTGAGGGGAGAACCACCATCTGCCATCATAGCAGTAGACTGAGACATGGAGCAGAATATTTGAGTATCATCCGCATATTGATAACATCTTGCTCCATCTCCTGATGATCTCTCCCAGCGGCTTCATATAGATATTAAATAACATCGGGGACAGAATGGCTCCTTGAGGGATGCCATATTTTAGCTATGTTTTTTATGAGCAACTGTTCCCGAGTACCACCCTCTGGAACCTGCCTGAGAGAAAAGAGCCGAACCACTGAAGAACAGTGCCTCCCACTCCTAATTCTCTCAGGTGCTCCAAGAGATGGCATGATCTATAGTAGGGGTAGGCAACCTTTTTGAGCCAGGGGCCGGGTTGCTGTCCTTCAGACAATTGGGGGGCCGAAGCACCAAAAATAAATAAATAAATAAATAAATAAATATTTTTTTTAAAAAAAATAAAAAATAAAATAAAAAATATGCATGCACACTCTCTCAGCCCCAGAAAAGCCATGGCAAAACCCCTGTGGAGATTTTGCCAAGAAAACCCCTAGAACAAGTAATAACAACAATAATCAATATCATCATGGCGGTCGTCGTCGTCGTCGTCGTCAGGGGGCGATAGGGGGTGGTGGCAGCAGCGGCGGCAGCAGTGGCAGGACTGGCCTGGGGCTGGTCCAAAGGCCTTGGGGGGGCGCATCTGGCCCCTGGGCCTTAGGTTGCCTACCCCTGATCTATAGTGTTGAAAGCCGCTGAGAGATCCAACAGCACCAACTGGGTCAAGCTTCCCCTGTCGATGCTGAGGCGAAGGTCATATACCAGAGTGACCATGGCCGTCTCCAACCCAAATCCAGGCCTGAAGCTGGTTTAAAATGGATCTAGAAAATTGATTTCATCCAAGATCACTTGGAATTGGAAGGTGACAGCCCTCTCGATCACCTTGCTCAGGAATGGAAACTGAGAGACTGGTCTATAATTCTTCATATCCAAGGGGTCCAGGGAAGGTTTCATTAGGAGAGGTCTAATGGCCACCTCCTTTAAAACAGATGGAACAACTCCTTCCCTAAGGGATGCATTGATGACCCTCTTAAGGAAGGCCATCAATGCATCATCCCCCTAGACGACCAGCCAAAAAGGCCAGGGATCAAGTGAGCACGTCGTCTTCCCTACTTTTCCAAGGATCTTGTCCATGTCATCGATACTCACTAACTCAAATTGATCAATTTTGATCTCATAAACAGGTTTTCTGGACACCTCATCTGTTGCTTCTGTTATAATCCCGGCGTCTAAGTTAGCTCTTATCTGAGAGATTTTATCCATGAAATAGATGTGGAAAGCATCACAGCAGGCTGTTGTTGGGTTAAGTAGAGGGATCTGTACAGGTGGAGCCTGTGACAGTTCCCTCACCACCCTAAACAATTCTGCTGGATGAGATTCCGTAGATGCAATATGGGCAGAGGAGAAAGACTTCTTCAAGTGTATTGTAGCTATTTCAAATACAATCCTTCAGCTGTTTCTATGATTACAATCTCACACAGACACTCTCTACCCTAGAGCTCTGTTGAACCACAAATAGTTTTTTTTTTCTTTTGACTCTTATCTTTGTATCACTTAGTTCTCTCAGGAACAATCCACAGCCTCTGGCTTAAGGTACTGCCTCACTGTACCTCTGTCTAAGTCAGATCCAACTGGCTCTCTCAAAGGTTCCGAGCCTTCTGTTCCACAATTCCTAACTGCCTAATTTCCTAACTGACTATATCCCTCACCACCTGAGCTATTTATCTCTTTCCAGCTGCTCTCTCATTGGCTAGTTCCAGCTGTCTCAGCTGTCTTCTGGTCTTCACCAGAAGCTGTCTTTTGGTCTTCACAGCTCCCTGCTGTCTTTCTGTTCATCACACCAGCGTATCACTGACTCCCTACAAATGCAGACCAGTCTGCTGGCCTGGATTGTGGATGTCATAGAGGGGCCCCAGAGGGCCATTGGTGCCATCAGGGAGGGTGTGCAGGAGGGTGGAAGAGAGAGGGATATCCCCCAGGCCCAGCAGGAGGTGGCTGTGGTGCTGGACAGAGGGAAGAGGGGTTGCTCTCCACCTATGGAAGTAGAAGGTGCTGTGGCCAGCGGGAAGAGCGGTTGCTCTCTACCCATGGAAATAAAGGGTCCTGTGGCCAGAGGGAGGAGGGGTTGCTCCCCACCCATAGAAGTAGAGAATGCTGTGGCCAGAGAGAGAAGGGGTCGCTCTCCACTCATGGAAGTAGAAGGTGCTCTGGCCAGAGGGAGGATGGGTCACTCCACCAGGAGAAGTAGAGGCCAGAGGGAGTAGGGGTTGCTCCCCACCTATGGAGGAGGAAGCTGTGGGGGAGGGGCAGAGGAAGGAGGGAGAGGTGTCCCCCCATGGAGGAGGAGGCTGCTATGGAGGTGGAGATCATTGAGCAACACCATGTAGATGAGTCTGCCAGTCTTTTCAGCAGTGATGTGACAGTGCCACAGCCCCCTCGCTGCCCTCAAATGCAGAGATCAAGTTTAGGGGGATGGAGATGTTACAACAATCACCACTAAGTACTAAGGCAGACACCACCAACTGCCCCCAAAATGCCCACCTCACTGATTGCCACCACACACTATGCCCACCTCACTGATGCTGCTCACTGTTTTCCTGTGGAGATCCTGTGATGAACCTACAAACCTTCACATAAAATGCCACAAGCTTTTTAAAAATGGAAAGTTTATTCATAAAATACAGCTATTGCCGAAGCTGCATACGTTTGCAGATTGCGGCATAATTTTTTTAAAATAAAGTTTTTTTTTTACCCCCAATAGAAAAAACAATACAACTATTTTCAATGATTTACAAATGAGGGAAGGGGAGGGGAGTATTTACAAAGAGGGGTAGGTACAACAGGGGATAAGGGGGGAAGGAGGGAAGTATGTATAATGTAAAGGGGAGGGGGAAGGTGCTTCAGGGTGGGGTGGGGAGGTGGGGGTGGGTGTTGTGGAAGACCTAGGTGGTCCATGGTGGCTGCCACAGAGTCCACCAGATGTTTTAGCTAGTCCTCCGTGGCAGCCATCCTGTCCTCCATCCATCATTCTGCAAGGGAAAAGAAAAGAGAGAAGTGTGGTTAGGAGACTGCTTGTCACCCCATCACCCAATGCCAAAGCCAGGGTTCCTGGGTGCCCCCTCCCACTCTCTCTCTCTGTTTCCCTGCCATCTTACCTCACTGACAGTCCTGGTCCCACCTCTCCTGGAGGACCACCAGGCAGGCAACACCAAGGGCCCCCTGCCCCTCCGCACCAGGCAGACAGAGGCTTGGCCTAGGCTGGTCCTCCTGCTGGTCCTCCTCAGCAGGTCCACCTTTGAAAGGAAAGAAGACACCATTGAGGAAGCCAGCTTGGAAAGTGGTGGGGCAGGAAAGGGACAGGAATGTCATGGAGGCTGCAGTCATGCAGCCATTACCCCTCCCTTAGGGACCTACCTTCTGGCATGGGATGCTGGTGTGGCTGTAGAGGGACGGCAAGGGCTCCCTCTGCCTGGGCCTCCCTGCCTGGCCCAGCTTCCCCATCTGAGGAGGAGGAGGAGGAGGAGGAGGGGAACTGGCAGGGTCCCTCCATGCCTGTTGCGACCTCCACTGCATGCCTGCATTTGGGGACAAGAGGGACACCATTACCACCCATTGGACTGGGAAAGGAGGGAGGCGAAGGATAGGGAAGGGTGAAGGAAAGGTAGGGATGGGTGTGAGGGACCATGCAGGGACCTGACGCTTACCTGGAGGTTGATGATCCTGCCATCTCGGGCGGCCTGCCCTCACCCACAGGTCACGCAGCCAGTCATAGAAGGGTGGTCGTTTCCTCAAGTGGGGGTACTCCCTGTAATTCTCAAGGGCTTTAAAGAAGACCCCCTTCAGTGCCTTGAACTTTGTTTGGCACTGTTGGGGAGTCCTCCTGAAGCCCTGCCGGTGGTAAAGCTTGGTAATAGTACCCCCGGTTTGACCGATTGGTGCTGCTCATGACCCTTCTCGAGGCTGGTTCTGGGGTGAGGGCATGAAGGAGAATGCCCACCTCCTCATCTGTCCAGTAAGCGATCTGGACAGGCACTCTCCTTCTGACCACCATCGTCATCCTGGGGACCTGTGGAGGTCCATAGGGGCATTCATGGGCAATTGTTGCGGGGGGAGATGGCCTTAGCTCGCTCCTGGCCAATGGGGACCCTCAGAAGAGCAGTTTGTATGTCGCCCCCAATGGCAGCCCTCTGGGCTATCACTTGCTACAATCAAATGTGGCATTAGGAAAGCTGACTGTTGGGAATTCTGATACATTGTCAGGGATTTCAGTTGGTGGTTTTTGCAATGTATCCTTCTATTTCCAGGAAATCTGGCACCAGGTGACCCCTCCATGCCCTTTTCTGTGTGTGTCTCTGTGTGTCTGTGTGTGACTCCCTAGGCTCAGGGTCAAGGATAAGTGCATAAGAGCATGAATGCTAGCCATGCAGAGAGTGTGGACAATAGGAGATGTTTATTGAGGTGCTTATTATCATGGCATAGTACAGTAGTGCCATACATAAATGCTAGCCATACACAGAGTGTGGATAATAGGAGAAGTGCTTATTATCATGGCATAGTACAGTATTGCCTAGGCTCACAGATGGAGGAGAGGGGATACTTCAGATCCTCCTGATCTCAAAGAACTCTGCCAGGGCCTCCCTCACAGCCTCCCCTTCTCTCTGCTTCACAAGGTTGTTGTCCTCCATGGGTGCCTCCAGGTGGGCAGCACAAAGCGGTGCCTGTAACACCCTTCCTCATCCAGGACCCTTCCCTTGATCTTAAAGATGTTGTGGAGGATGACACATGAGGGGATGATGGGGACGACATTCTCCTCTGCCACAAGGAGTGGGCCAGTGAGGCACCTCCACTGAGCCTTCAGCTGCCCGAAGGCCCTTTCCACCACATTCCTGGTGAGATTCAGCTTCCTGTTGAATTCTTTCTGTCTGGCATTGGTGGTGCCCTGGTAGAGACTCATGAGCCACTTCCAAATGGGGTAGGTGCTGTCAGCGAGCAGGAGGGGGTTGATCTGCTGGCCCCTCAGGGTGACGATGGGGTTCCCTGGTATGTAGATACTGGCCTCCTTGGCCTGAAAGATGATGGAATTCCTTGCCTCGTCTCGTGAGTCGATCCAGCCCAACCCAAATTCAAAATTAACAAACCGTCCTCAATGATCCGATGTCCCCTGGAGGATGACAGAGTAGCTGTCCTTTCAGTTGACAAACTCTTTCCTCCTCCCCAAGGGTGGCACGATCAGACAGTGACACCAATCTACGGCACCCACTACTTGGGGGAAACCGAGGTCAGTGAATCCTTGCATGATCCATGGGTGACAAGAAGGGGGAGAAACAGGGTAAATGATAAAAAGTCATGCCATTTGCCAACTAATAACATTTTTTGCATACTTGCACAGGTTCAACAGTCGTAGCAGCCAAATATATACAGTAGGAGCCACACTGTATGCCAGGTCATGACATCTTAGGCATCCCTGCACAGGTTCAACAGCCACAGCAGCCAAATCTATAGAGTAGGAGCTACACTGTATGCCAGGTCATGACGCTTTCTATGCAAGAGGGAAAAGTGACAAGTGTGTGCAACTGTCCTTACCTGAGTGGTGTCCCCCAGGTACACTGTCCGTGACAGCAGCTGCTTCTCCATGGTGAGGGCAAACTCCACTAACAGTTCCCCCACAGTGGTAAAGCCGACCCCAAACTGCTCTGATGCCTGCTTGTAGCTGGCTCTATGGGCGAGGACCCAGATGGCCATGGCAACCCTCTTCTCTACCGGGATGGCCTTCCTCATCATGGTGTCTGCCCACTCTTTTTGCGGATGCAGTATTTCTACTATCTTGTAAAAGAGAGCACGGGGCATCCAGAAGAACATCCTCCATTGCTCATGAGACCAGATGTATGTGACGAACCCATCCCACCAGTCAGTGCTTCTGGGGAACATCCACGAGCAGTGTGGGGCTCTCTCAGGTGTCATCAGAGTGGTGGTGGCGGCAGCGGCATTACACTGTTCAATGCGTCTTGTGGCACCTGCTCTACCAGGTCTCACTTCTGGGTCCTCCAAGTCATCACTGCCATCTTGCATGAATGCAGCTGCTGCAGGAACCATGGCAGAGGCTCCTGTGGCCATGCATTGCAGGCTGACTACCAGTGTAGACCACTCGGTTGCCATGGCATCCATGATTTCTCTATTTTGCACAGTGAGTAGGTTCTTAGCAATGCCAAAATTGCTGTTAAAGGGGCCGTATTGTGCCTGTGCACATGCACATGTGCCGGAGAGACCGTGGGAAAAAATTTAAAGCCGCCGCTGCTGGCCTGTGTGGTTACTCCATTCCCATTTAGGGAAACCTTGAGGCTGTGATGAGGCCTGTGTGGGTGATGAGGCTTCTCTGCAGCCTCAGAAAAGCTGCATTAACTGGCCCCCCATTGTGGTTGCTCCACCCCCACTTAGGGCATCCTCAGGGCAGGTGATGTGGTTGCTACAGTTTGGGAAAAAGGCAACTTCAGGTCACCTTTTCCTGCCTGTCTGCATAGCCCCTCAGTTTCCCAAGTACAATGGAGGTTCCTTTAAAACGTCCGAGGGATATATAGGAATGTAAGGGCATTGTACTCTATGGCAAGTAAAGTCACAGTTTGCAGGCATCCATGTGATGTTAAACACATATGAACAGCCTGGTTTTCCACATCCATGTAGGATGACAATTGCCCAGGGTGAAGGTGGTGTAAAAAGTTGTGAGGATCTTACCTGGGTGAGATCAAACCTATTATCATTTTAAAATCCAGAGGTCAAAGGAAGCTTTCCAGCATCTGCCTCTACCCAATTGTGTCCCCGTGGACCGTACATAATTACTCTTGAGGTGAATGTCTTTTTTCCCATTATTAGGAGCCTTGTGACTACTCTCAAGGAAAATCATACCATTCACGAGCTTCTTCCATAGCATCAAGAACTTCATATATACCTGGATAAGGGGGCACCCAATGACAATCAACCTGGATATTGTATTCCCAACTAGTGTTAAATTGAGTTGGATAAATGGGCAAAATGGAGCTCAAAGTTCCACATGATGAAATCCACCCCATCCGTCTGTACTGTTAGAATATGGATGGGTTATACAGTCAAAGGTGAAATGTAGAGATGTGTGTGTGGAATTTTCCTCATGAGAACAACATCTAGAGAAACAAAGTGAATCTAACACCAGATGGCCAAGAAGTCATAAACATGAACTTTCCCAAAGGTACAACTCATGGACACAGATTTTGTTATGAGAAAAGCCTTGATAACAATACATAAACATCTTTAGGTCTTGAGAAAATAGTCATGTGGTGGATGATGGACAGCAAAATTCTGGGTTAATATACATCATACAGGCATTATCCAACCAACATAAGGTTAACACACAGAAGGTGGAGTATGGGAAAGGCCTAGAGAATATTGTGTTTAAGAATGTTTTTAATTCAAGATGTGAGTGTGTGAGTGCCTGGCAGCAGTGGTTTTAACCATGGAGTTAGGAGATGGCTTCTAGTATGTTTATACTGCTTGTACAATGTAACTCTTAGATCTGGAAACATGGATCTGTAACTTCTTTTTTAACTTTCAACTTCAACAAGTTGAGATCCTATGCTTTTGGGATTGTTAAAGATGTAATCTTTCATGGCTGAACTGGATTAGTTCATCACAATGGATTTTACTTAGCTATTTTATTTTTCTTTTATATGCATTAATAAACTATGCTTTTGGACTTTACAATGTGTCTTCTTGACTGAGGAAGACAGGATCCTGAAAAAGGGAAACTGAGCCAGTTGGTGGTAAGAGTTACAAAGTGGCTGTGGATCACAGCAGCCAGCTTGTCCTGGAGATTCTGCTGGGTGTCAAAGAGCATCACTGCAACACCCATCATCCACAGAGAGGCATTTCTAAGTTTAGGATGGACTTACCTACCCTCCATCAGGGGATATGAAAGTCTCTGAGAGTTTTACTGAAGGCAATTCAAACCAATTACAGGTAACAGATTTTACAGGGATGGGACCTCCCTTCCATTCTTTCAGCTGAGATGAATGAAAGTACTTAAGCTTGTCTCCATGTTTGCTAGGGATACACATCTGGTATGGCTGGAGACATTCTCTCAGTAATTTTGGCAGGGCTCACCCATTTTGCAGACAAAGCATTCTGTTTTGGGAAAAATTTCTGTACAGCACCAGCTGATCCACTTCCCACATCTGGAGCTTCCGGACCCAACCCAACCTGCAATCCAGGACCTGCATGTTTTTTCCCAAGCTTTTCAGCAACCTGGTGGTGAATTTGATTGATGGTTTGGATCAAACATTGAACCCATTCTTGGTTTAAGACTACAGACTCTAAGTCAGAGGGAAGCATTGTGTTTAACCAAAACACTTCTGGCATCAGCATTTTTCTGCCTGTCATAACTTGATGAGGAGTGAATCTATTAAAGGCTATAGTTCCTCTAAGGGCCATAAGAATTGTAGGCAATTTAGCATCCCAGTCCTTTCCCGAGGAATGCACAACCTTCCTTAAGGCTTCTTTGAGAGTTCTGTTAGTCCTCTCAATTTGGCCTCAGCTCTGCAGATGATGTGAAATCTTTGTCTGATTCCTAACACTTTACAGAACTCCTGCATCACCTCTCCAGATAAGTGACTTCTGGAATTGTGGTCTAAGATACATGGTATAACCCAGTGACAAATCATGTGATTAAACAAAATCCTGTCTGTGGTAATGGCTGTGTTGTCTTTGGAGGGGAATGCTTCAATCCATTTGCTAAAGGGATCAATTATGGTGAGACAATACTTGTTTTGCCTAGGAGTGGTCGGTGAGGGTGTGTGGAATTCATCACAAGTGGTACAAAGGTTCAAATTCATACTCCACTCCCACCCCCACCCCCACCCTTGAAATTCATATTATCAGGAAAGGTGGACAGGTCCATAATGCCAGGATAATTAAGTGGACACTGGAACTGATAGAGAGAAGGGTGGATTATCATAGACAGTCTAGTGAACCCTCCACTTCATATGGCTTAATCATCCGGGGAGCCACTCATGAGTGCCCTCTTCCCCTGATCCTAGATGACAGATGGCTGGTAAAGGCAGGAGAATCTTCCCAAGAGGCACTTTTACATGGTGGTTATGTGATGGATCTTGGTACTGCCCTGAGGGGACCCACTTAACAGGATACAGCACGACCCATGTAAATGATGATCACACGCTTCAAGGAATTGTCCGGCCCCACTCCAGTGAAGCTGCTGAGGTAGAATATCCTTAATTGTGCCACACTCAATCTTATATTCGATCCATACCTCACGGAAGTCTGCCACCTATGGGTTTGTGGTCAGGGAAAAGGGGGCATTGGGGCTTTTAGGGTGTCACACCTGTGAATGGATGAGATCTGCAAGGGACCCTCTTCAAGTTGCCAAAGGAATCCATTTGCCAGGGATAAAGTCAGTCAGTGTTGCATCAAGTACGTCACACCCATGATGCCATCATCCTCTCTCTGATTTTCTCATGCCTGAATGAGATCTAGGATAGGACTGATCTGCAGCAGAATCTCCTTCTAGATTGGAGCTTGCTCTCTACCTTTCCCATATACCACCAATGCGATGCTTGGAGTTTTTATCCCTAGCTAGCTAAGTGGGTGGAGAGTGTTGACTGTAGCTCCAGAATCCACTAGCAACTTCACTTGTTTTTGGCAGGGAGTCTTTCCAACTTATGCATCTATCATGGGTCATCCCTAAAAGTCCAGAGTTAGAGTGGCTATCACTTGCTGGCCCTGCAGCTTTTGGTTGGGTGCTATGGCTGGTTTCTTGGTCAGGGTCCACTTAGTAGTCTCGGTTATTATTTTGATTGTAGTACTGAGTCTCCCTGTTTCTTGGACTTCCCTTTCTTCTCGAGCTCACGGGGTGTAGTGGGGCATCCTGGGCACTAGCAAGGACCCACTCTTCCATAGGAACAAAGGTGTTGGGGGCCTCTCTTTCTGATTTTTTTCCATTGGAGATTAAATAGAGGGAGTACTTTGGCATTGTTTGGCATTGTCAGGTACAGCATGCCCACCAGTCATTTTTCAGACACAAAGACAGCTCCCAGACGTAAAGTCAAAAAGGACAGCTTTATTGTAGAAAAGAAAACAGCACAGACAAATTTGACAAATCTAAAGGCACAGTACATTAACGCACTTTTTTAAAATAGAAAAAAGTCCCTTCCCCTAATCAAGTGTCAAACTGTGATTGGTCCAAGTTTCCCGTGCCGTGGCCCTTCACATGATGTAATGTCCTACTGTCCGGAAAATCCAACAAATGGCCAGGTGCATGTGAATTTACAGCTTCCCATCGGCCTTAGACAAAACAACTTTGAATCCCACATCTGTTCTTTGTGCACTATGTTTATTTACTATGAAGTCTGGTACTAGGAATCCATGGCTATCAAAGCCAGCACAGATATGAGGCTAACTTAGGCACCATCTTAACATATTAGATCTAAACCAATTAATAATTTAATATCACACAAATCCATATATAAAGCAATTAAAAACTTCACCCACTTGATTATGAGGGTTTGAATCCAAGTCTCTGCCGCAGTTGAGGCTAGAAACTAACCCACATTCCAGCTCCAAAGCCTTTCACTTTCCAGCTAGCACATTTCCAGCTTTACAGTCATTAACCTCTTCAGCACAATTTCACAACCCATGTCCCTTATAAATTTCATCAAAATCATTCTGGCAGGAAAGCATTAACCTAATGCGTTCCTGACAGGCATAGGCTCATGAAGACCCATGACCTGAGATGCCGATCCTAAAATCTGTGGATGTACCACAATAGCACTATGAGTGTTCAGCATGATTTCCAGTTCATTAATGCTGCTTTTGCATGCAGTGTGATTGGCTTGTTGGAATATGGATGGGCTATACAGTCACAGGAGAAATGTAGAGATGTGGAAATTTCCTGCATAAGAACAACATCTAGAGAAACAAAGAGAACTCAACAGCAGGTGGCCAAGAAGACATAAACAAGTACAGTTTTAGCTGGGAAAAAGATAGCCAGTACATCAACAAGGTGAGCTCATGGGAAAGTAGTCACATGGGGGATGATAGATAGCTGGAGGCTGAGTTAAAACACATCATAAGGCATTATCCAATCAGCATAAGGGTAACACTCAGAAGGTGGAGTATGGGAAGGGCCAAAGTATCCTTTGTTCAGGTTTTGTTTCTCTAGGCAAGCACTGTGTGTGCGTGTGTGGTTCGGCAGTAGTTTTAACTATGGAGTTAGTTTTGGGTAAAATGCTTATACTGCTTTTACAATGTAACTCCTGGATCTGGAAACATGGATCTGTAACTTTTCTTTTCTACAACATCAGCAAGATGTGATCCTATAGTGGATTGTATGTTTTTCTTTTCTTATTTACTTTATGGAACAATAAAGCTCTACTTTAGGACTACAAGAAGTGTCTGCATTCTTTTAGCATGGGAGAGGCTGATGAAGGAAGCTGTTCTTCACTATATTCTGCTGTACTCTGTACTCTGCTGGATTCTGCACACCACATCCAAATATCAACATGGCTTGTACAACTTCTTTGGTGTTTTTAGAAAGCAGGAAGTTTAGCTTGTTACAATTTTACTTCTAGTTCTTCTACATGTTTGTTCAATGAGGCGTTTTCTCTTTCTGCCTTCTCTGCTCTTTGAATCATCTTGCTTGTGTTGCACACTAGCAAAGAGTTCTCTACTGCCTTTTCTCTGACCTGCATGACCAGATCTATCTGCCACTTCAGGGTTTCTGTGAGCTTCTGATATTCTTGGGTGGCTTTATGGGCAAGCATCTATATTCGCCATGAAGTCCACCTGTTCTTTTCTGCTTGAGGTACCCCTTTTAGTGATCCCTTTTGCTCTGCCTTTGCATTGTACACCTTGAGCAGTGTTGTGAATGGCTCTTCTGTCAGGAAGCCTGATGTTTTCCAAGGATTAGGTCCCTCCTTCAAGATCCATTTTTCTAAGTGGTCCCAGAGCTTGAACAATCTCACTGCAGCTGGAAACACTTTTTCATTGTCTCTGGGTTTTCTGTCCTACATCTCACTTCTACCTACACTTGATAGAGCATCTTCCGCAGTCTATCACCACAAAATTCAGATTGGAGTAAACCCTGCCACCTGTTCGCTTTAGGGAGTCCTGCCAAACTGCAGCTTGTGAGCCTATGGACTGGTTCCTGATTAGGTGATCAGATCAGCCCAGGCTGATCTTTTCATCAGGGAGTTCTGACATGCTGCAGCCCCACCTGAGCTCATGGCAGCCAACTGACCAGCGCTGAGCTTTTCAACCCCGTACTCATCCTTGACCAGTATCCAGGCCTTCTGACTTCTGAATCAAAGCATTACTGGAGTAGTCTCTACAGCTCAGCCTTGATTCAAAAAGACAGAAAGGGCATTCTCATGTCCTTGCGAAGGTTTTTATGACCAGGAGAGAAAGGGCCTTATTCTCTCACTATGGCTTTATTGCCCCTTATGACCAAGGATTCTATTCTGGATTCCTCCTTGCAAAGGTCTTATTACCAGAAGAGAAATGTCCTGTTACTCTCATAGCTTTATTGTCTTCAACGACCAACGGGTTCAGCTTCAGGACTACCTCCTTGTGAAAGGACTTATGAGTGGGATGGGAACTGGCTTTATTGCCTTTCACAACCAAAAGGATTCTTTTGGGATGGGGAGCCTTGTGCAGCGTCTTATGACCATGAGAGGAGATGCCTCCTCACTACAGCAGTTTTATTGCCCCACCCAACCAAGACTGATACAGTGTGTTTTGCATTTTGACTTTTGGAACCTGTGTGATGTGAATTTGAAACTGTGTGGTGGACAGGAAAGGGAATCTAACAATTGTTTCCCAACCCAAAATAGCAAAAACAAAAGTAGGGACTCAGGAATCTGCTCTGACACCACTCCCAAGGATCACTTGAGTTCACCACTAGATTTGTGGACTAGCGCTAATGTATAAGACACCCAACCACAGAATGAAATGGGTGCAGCCCTTGTGGCCAATCATACAAGAATACACGCACACTTTCCTATGGATTATATTCTGCATCTGCAAAACTCCACTATCCCCCAGTCTCTACATCTGGGATTTCAACAGTCTGATTGTGCTGGTCAGGTCATCCAAATCTTGGGGGAAAGTGCCTGCATATTCTCCACCAATATATAGCAATGGGTCCTTCTACATGGATTTTAATTAGCTAAATTAATTATTGGACTGCAGTACAAAATAGTCCTCTGAGACCATTTCCCACCTGTATACCTAGAGTCAGGAGATAGGAATCCACAGAGGCAGAATTCTCTAAATGAATTCTAGTTTTATTTGGGGTATCAGACAACACAACAAGCACTCATTCAAACACACACACAAAAGAGCTAAGGAATATAGGAATTAACATTGGAATAGTAAGAGGCTTCACTAATGGCAATACTCACTCTAAACGTGGTTGTGCTGGATGGTTGAAATGGACTGCACTGGAGTTAGACTCAGCCATGGGAAATACTGGAATAGACAGCCACAAGTTGGAACTAGTCAGAATTCACAATGACAAAGTGCTCCCATGTATTCAAACTAGTCCACTGAACACAGAAATTTGGGGTGGTTAAATAGCTTGAGGCAAAGATACATCAAAGGCCAAATCTGCATTGGCAAGGATCACTTGAGATAGGACTTCAAAGGTGGGAATGAAGTTGTAAATTAACCCTCTCTGAATTAAAAGAAAAAACAAACATCCTGCTCATAAATTATCCTACACTTCTTATCTCAGAAGTGTGAATGTTTCCTTGATTGCAGCTCCCAAACTTATTTGATTTTCTCTTCCTTGTACATGGTCTCTCACACTTGGGCCTATGGCGGCCTTGGCTATGTGACCAGGTAGGATAAGTCCTATGGCTATGTGCAGTCAGAGTACATTCAGGGCCATAGATGGGACACACACTCATATACCAAAATTAGGAAGATGGCCATTATTGGTTACAGGTGGAAGGCTTTCTTTCAGTCCCACCACCATCACAGCCTTGCTTGGTGAGAAAGAGCCTTCTCAATGCCTGTGCCCACCCTCTGGAGCTCCCTTCCATGGGAGGATAGGCTGGCCACCTCCCTGCTTGCCTATCACTTGGCAGGCAAAGACATTTTTATCGAAGCAGCTTTTTAATGTATAATGATGTCAGGTAGTCTTTTATGAGGGGTATGTTTTTGCTATGTTTTTAAATTTTGTGTGTTTTTGTAATTTTATACTGTTTTCAGCTGGTTGATTTTAATTGTCTTTTCTTTTATAAAGTTTTAAAATGGTTTTATTTGTGAGCCTCCTTTTTGGAAGAATGACAGTATGGCAATGAAATGAAATTTCCTTTTGTTTGTTCCTCTCTCCTTAGTAATTCCCTAATAATAAGTTAATTTTTTGTTTGGGGAATGCAATTGATTGAAGATAAAGAGCGTTTGAGATCATCAAATTAGAATTGACTGTTGTATAATTGATTGATTTATTATTATATAATTGGATTATCTGTGAAGTGTACATTAGTTAGGATTGTGGAGGAACCTTTGGCTGTGCAGAGCTTCATCACAAATTCAATAATTATTTATAGCTGAAAAGATATAATATTAAAAATATAAATTAATTAGTTATTTGGAATTTATTGGAAAGTGAACTTGTTGTTTCTTTAGACTTTTTGGAAAACCAATTTAAATATTAGGAAAAATCAAAATTTAGCTTAAAAGAAATAATAAATCAGATTGAGAAAGGGGAGCAATCAGATAGAGGATAGGGGTGCTTAAATAATTTATTACCTTTGAATGAATAAATAACAAGAACTCACAGATCAAATGCAACTATATAGTAGAGGAAGATAAATAAACATATAAAATAATAGAAGTGTGCAAAAGGAAAAAAAACATTTATAAATAAAAATAAAATCCACACAAATAGTAAATTTAATATTAATTTGAACAATAATCTAGTTTACAAATAAACAAGTGAGTAATAGTATGAAAGTGAGTGAAAGAGAGGAGGAAGAGAGGGAAGACAGAGGAGAGGAAAAAAATTAAATTAACTAAAAAAGAAAAAGTTAGAGTGGGGAAAAATAATAAAAGATAAAAATAAAAGAAAGATGAAGAGTTAATAGGGGAAAGGGAGATAAGAGATAAAACTAGGAGATTCAATACACAAAAGGAAGGATCAAAGATGTAAAAATAGCAATCTCGAAGAAGATAACACAAATTTTCAATCAAAGAAGACCATTGATGAAAACACCAACTAAGGATAGTGATCAAATAGGACTAATAGTACAAGAAATTAAAAAGTCTTGGGAAGAAATTAATCTATCTAGACTGGAAATGAAACAAAAGATGAAGGAGCTAAGAGTAGAGATGAAACAAGATCTAAAGACAGAAACCAACTTAATTAGACAAAACCTGAATAAGATCAACACAGACATTGAGAAAATCAATAAATTGAACACAGAAAGAGGAACAGGAAAGAGGAATAGAGGAAACTCTATTGAGAGTTGAACTCAGAGAAAATTTTGTCTAAAACTGAGAGGATTACTGCAACAAACAAATGAAAATTTGTATGAATACCATATTCTCTTACTAGCAAAATACATAGATACACCTGTATATCATTTCAGTAGGGAAATTGATCGGATGTAGGGAGAGCGGCGGCTGAGGAAACACTGGGCGTTTGGCCATGGGCACGCCCTGGGAGATCATTCCCCACTCCACCCAAGGCTCCAGAGGCAGTGGAGGCATGGCTTCAGCCACCCACCCAGGCTGAGAGTATAAAGCGCCTGGAAGAACTCCTGTCCTCCGGAGAGTGGCAGCTGACGAAACACTGGGCGTTTGGCACGCCCTGGGAGATCATTCTCCACTCCACCCAAGGCTCCAGAGGCAGCAGAGGTGTGGCTCCAGCCACCCACCCAGCCTGAGAGTATAAAGCGCCTGGAAGAACTCCTGTCCTCCAGAGAGCAGCAGCTGAGGAAACACTGGGTGTTTGACCGTGGGCACGCCTGATCCTATCCCCTGCTTCCCAAGAACATTTCGTGCCTTTAGAGATCATGGCGGTAGAAGTGGAAACTGAAAATTTGTCCCTAGGCACGCCCAGGACCTCCTTCACTCCATGAGAATTAGAGGCGGCAGTGCACTCCTAATAAGCCTCAGCCTGTGGCGTGATCCTAATAAAGATATACCTCTATCATAGAGTTTGTAAGATAGTCATATAACTAGATTTTTAATGGCAAATGTTTGATCTTAAAATTGATAGCGATAAAATTTAGAAAGGTTGTGAAAGACCTGTAGAAAGATTTAATGTTCCTTAATTTTAAAATAAGAATATTTGCAGTCCCAGGTAGAAGTTACAAAGAAATATTCAAGTAGAAACTAAGACATGGTGATGACTCGGAGTAATTATAAATTCTATGGTATTACTCCATTAATAATTAAATCTCCCCTTAGGAAGCCGAGGATGCAAATAAAAATTACACAGTTTTATGCAAATAAGGAACGAAAAGATGTGACATTAAATCAAGAGCCTCCAGAAGTTAATAGTGTTGTTAAAGGGACCTCTCCTCTCAATAATGAATATGACTATATTGATATTAACAATGTGGATAGTAATACAGATAGTACGACTTCTAACTTCACAAAGCAGAGAAACATATGAGAGAAACCAGAGAGTTCAACTAGAGGAGTTAATGTTAAGGCAAATATCTGAATTTTCAAAAAAACAAAACAAAACAAAACAAAACACCAGCCCAATTTCATCTGCATCCTACAATGTGATGGATGCATATGAATTACCAATTATTGAATGGCTGATTGTCATGACAGAAGATATTAAACAAATAAAAAGCTGTAAGACTGTAATAAGGTTATTACACTCCTAGTAGACACCTGTAAACTTGTAAATGATTGCAAGGGTCCCACACTGAACCTCGACATGAGTCCTTCAAAAGAGAGTCATAAAGTTGATAAAGCTAAACAGAGCAAGAAGAGTATTACCAAAGCCAAGAAAGAGAAAAATGTTAAATCTGGTAAAACAGTTAAGAAAAAAAGAACAAACTATAAAAATCTTTACAAATTATTAGATAATAAAAGTAATTTAAGATCAAAAAAACCCTCTGAAACAATAACTAAAAAGACAAAAATAATGAAGAAGCAGGAACCACCTAAGCAAGGCTTTGATATCATATCGGCTTCCCCAAATTCACCTTCAACAGTACACATGGATTCTTCACAGAATCCAATAGTTCAAGACTCATGGGTACATGTCCTGTTAGCAAATAGAACTAAAATAACTAAAGCATCTAAGGAGAGATCGCCAACAGACGGTCGTTGGAAATTAAAATTCAGTGAAAATAATTAGCTTTATTAAACTACCCAAACCCCCCAGGAATGTTGTCCCACGAGGAACGTAAAAACCATCTGTGGAATGTACTAGGGGAACTTATTCCTGGTGTTCTTAATAACATTGCAGACCTAACACATGTTGAATATTTATATTCAAACAGCACTTGTGTAAGAGTAGTGGTCACATTTTGAAAACAAAGAATTACTGCAGAGGTATATAACCATAGAGACAAGTTGAGGCGGAGAGGTATGCATGTCACAAGATTTTTCAAAAATGTGGCACCACCAATATCTTTGGTGCCATGTGTTACCCACTCCAAAAATTTCACAGGTCAAAGCTTGCCAAAAACTGATTGATATTGGCTGCTTTGATGATAATTCCACAGTTGTAGTTAAAGAAAACATTGAGGAACACCATAGTGCTGAAATTTCTAAACCTTTGCTCTCAATGATCCCGGGAAAGGATCTTTTCGATGAAACCGAAAAAGACCTGCTACATTCTTTTAGTACCTTAACTGTAGAGGCTCAGAGTGATATTTTACTCAGATTAGATTGTCTGCTATCTTACTTACAAAAAAATAATGGAAGGGATAAAGACCCAAAAAAGATAAAATTTACCTTGGACACCAGAATCAATAGAGTTAGCGTACTATCATGATCTAAAATTGAGGGATGAGAAACCATTTGCCCATCTCCATCAAATTTCTGTGGAAATAAACCTTCCTCAACAAAATCATGGAAAAGCAGACATAATGGAAGCCCCTGTAATTATAACTCACTCCAAAGATGTGGGTAAGGAAACTACAGCTGCATGGCTTACTATGAGAGAGCTTGAAGACTGGAAATTGGGAACCCCACATAAAGCAGTTGACATACCATCATGTAAGACCACTAAGCCATACATATCAAATGTAAGCAGAGTAAACACCTCTTTGATTATTATTGAAGATGATATGGAAGAACTTGCTACACTAGAACAATCTGAGGGTCATTTACATTTCCAACAAAGGGGTAATATGATAGCTAACAGGTCAGCAGAGGCTAATAGTCCCTTAGTAATAGCTACAGGTATCTTGAGGTGTAGAGAGGGCCATTCCTCAAAATATAGTATTGTGAAATCCTCTATTAGTAAAACCTTACACCCTGTAGATTGACACAAGTCAACCTAGAAGAATAGCCAATTAGCCCTTCTATCCTGGAATATTGCTGGCTGGCACAGCAAATGCACCAACCGTTCATTTAATAACTTTATAAGAAAATTTGACATCATTTTCTTACAGGAAACTTGGGAATGTGAGAATCTAGAATTTAATGGTTTTGAGACATATTCCCTAAAAGCAGAGTCTAGTGTAAGGGGGGTGGGGTGGGGTGCGAGCTATGGGTGGTCTTGGAATTCTGATCTCTACCAAGCTGCACGTTTTTGTTAGCAGTTTTAATTCATTACAAAATGTGGCAATTGCTTTAGTTGTCAATCTAAGTTATACTTCTTTGTTATTGGTCAATGTTTACCTCTCCCTCTCCGCCAAAGAAAATTAATCAAGGACAGATGGCTTAAACTACAGGACTTTATCAACAGTATAACAACATTACATCCAGATATATCTGTAATAATGGCAGGTGATTATAACGCGAGGCTTGGGCCTAATGATGAGACAATTTACAATCATTTTGGAGAATACCCCCCTGAAGTAGAAAATAACCAGCTGATACCTGCTAGACAGTTTAAGGATAAGATCTGTAACTTCTCTGGTTTCTGCCTCTTACAATTAACAAATTATTTAGACCTTGTGATATTAAATGGAAGTATCAAGGGAGACAAACAAGGAGAGTTCACGTTTGCCTCTGGAAACAGAGCCTCAACAATAGACTATTTCGCAGTATCACACAATTTATTAAACGAGATCTTAAAATTTAAGGTGATAATTAGAACAGAAAGTGATCACTTTCCTCTGTCTGCTTCTTTAAATCTGGGAACACAAAATATACATGCTGATTTAGTACCAGGGTTAGATCTAAAAATGGCCCCTAGCTTCTCTCGTGTAAAATGGTCCATTAAACAAGATGAAATTGTAAGTTTGTTCAGTTAGACAGTTCGATTAAACTCACAGAGATCTTTCTCTTAGAAAACCCCTCAGAACAGATCTTAAATTCCTATTTGAAGTTAATAACACATATTCAAGGTTGTCTTCTTGCAAAAAATACCAACACACATAATACTCAACATGTTAAAACCAACCCTTGGTTTGATAAAGAATGTAGAAATCTAAAAAGAATGTTAATGGAAAAATATAGGCAATATAGAAACTCTGCTATGACATCTTTACCAAAGGATTGGTTTGTGTTAAAAAAGAAATACAAAAAACTAATTAAGGAAAAAAAGAATCAGGCGATAAGAACTATCTGACAAAGATTAATAATTGCATCAAATACATGTGATTCTGCCACATTTTGGAATATAGTGTCAAGGGGATGGAAAAACAATATATATTGTCTAGATTCCCATATCCCAGTAAAAACTTGGGAAGTATACTTTAGTACAATGTATGCCTGCAGAAAAACAGGAGATAAATCAATTCCCCTGATTCTTGAAGATCTTCCTACCTGGCCACCTGTTTCAACATCTGAAATAGCTAGTCTTATTGCACGACTAAAACTTCGTAAAGCCCCTGGATATGATCATATACCTCCTGAGTTGTTAAAATCAAATGTTGATTGGTGGTTACCAGTTCTAGCCGCCTTATTTACTCATATAAATCAGACAGCTTCAATACCATCTGACTGGGGCTTGGCAATAATAGTGCCAATTTTTAAAAAAGGGCAAAAGTCTGATCCGGCCAATTATAGACCCATCAGTCTACTGAGTATAATTAGTAAATTGCATGTGAGCCATCTCTTAGAGAAATTATTGTGTTGGTTAGAAGAAGACAACTTTCTGAGGGAAGAAAAATCAGGCTTCAGGCAAGGATGTTCATCTATAGATCAGGGCTTCATATTGCAACATCTTGTAGACAAATATTCATCTCCTGTGGGGGGGACACTCTATGCAGCATTTATAGATTTTAAATCTGCTTTTGATACAATTCCAAGAGACAGATTATGGCAAAAATTGGAGGACACTAGTATCGATAGACACCTATTGACTCTCATAAGAAGTCTTTACGACCAAACCTCTTTGAGAGTAAGATGTGATCAAGAAGGGCATTTAACAGAGGTAATACCTACATATAAAGGGGTAAAACAAGGTTATGTATTGGCCCCTACTTTGTTCAATATCTACATTGATTCATTAATTAGAACTTTGGGGAAAATTTTCATTCACCCAAATTGACAGGGAAGTCAATATCCACACTGTTATCTTTAACCTGTGTAGGACTGAGACGTCTCTTAAAAACTCTGGGAACACATTGTAATACAGAATAATTAATAATCAACTACAAAAAATCTAATGTCCTTATCTTTTTTTTTTTTAAGTAAACACCGATGGCAAGTGAATGGCCACCAACTCAAACAGGTTAAATTCTATAAATATTTGGGTGTAATTTTTCATTGTACAGGCACCTGGAGAGCTCAAATTTCTTACGCTCTCCAGGTGCCTGTTACAAATATACAACGAAGTTATAAGTCACTTATTTCCTTCTTCTACAGCAAAGGTGGACAACATGTCCCCTCTGCCATACAGGTATTCAAAGCAAAGATCCTTTCTCAAATGCTATATGGTGCACAAATATGTCTATTTAAAAATACTATTGCTATGGAAACTGTTCAAACAAAATTTTTGAGATCTGTTTTAAGTTTACCGAACTGCGTGCCAAATGTTCTACTTAGATTGGGAAATGGTTTAATCTCTATTGAAGCACAAATATGGATATATAAGTTAGATTACTGGTTAAAGTTGTTATTTACCCCCAATGGCTTAGCTCCTTTCACTCTCATTGATACATTTCAATCAAGATGGATAAAATTGGTTAAGGAAAAAGTGTAATTTTTAGGTTTCTCACAATCTGTTATTCTTGCCATGGGGTATGCAAAGGCCAAAGAGAATATTCGTCAACGCATATTGGATATAGAATTACAAAATTACATATGTGCAGCATCCATACACTCAGTGTTTAAAGATAGTGGGAGAGGCCTTGTCATTGCTACATATTTGAAAAATTTAACAAATCCAAAGTATTGGAAGGCCTTTACTTTGGCCAAATTCAATGTACTTCCATCAGCTCTATGCACAGGAAGATATAACAAAAAACCTTTTTGTGAACAGTTATGTCCTTGTGGGTCTGGGGAGGTAGAAACTGTGTGCCATGTCTTATTGCATTGTAACGTCTATCAGGATTTGCAGCAGCACTTTATAGTTCCAATTTTGCAAAAAAATACCAGGCAATTCAGATACATTCTACACTGATTATCTCCTAGCAGATCAGCAGCTGGAGGTTACAGCTAAGGTGGCAAGTTTTTGCGTTGCTGTAATAGCTTGCCGATGTAAAATGTCTTAATTTTACTGTACTAGAACATGCTATTTTTGTATAAATTTTCCTTTAGTATGTATAATATTGTTATATTGTATGCCGGAGTTTATAATGTTTATGCTCGTTATCGTTTGTCATTGTCATTATCATCTATATGGGATGTTTTTGTCTGGTCATTTGTGCATTCTACATTTATAGATCATCCAGCTATAGGAAAACTAACATAGAAAACTAATGTAGGTGACAAGCTTCTGTGTTGTTGCAATTTCATGCTGATGCAATGTGGTATTTTATTTTGTACAATACTGTACTATCTTGTACAATTCCTTTTTACTATGTATAACATCGCTTTGTTTTATGATGTATTATATATATATATATATATATATATATATATATATATAAAATGTGTGCATTTTTTCTTTCTTTCTTCTTTTGCTGGTCATTGACCGTAATAAAATTTCATTCATTCATTCATTCATTGGATGTACAGATTGAACTAAAAAGTGGAAAAAACAAAAAGTCTACCAATAGGTGTAGGAATATACCTGGTATGTAAACAAACGAGAGATGCAATCCTGCAAAGAATTACAAAATCAGATTAGTTATTCAAGGGAATGAGATTAAAAAATGTAAGGACATTCCAACGAGAATACTTAGAAAAAGAAGAGGTTATAAATTCTTGATTGAACAACTGAAATTTTATCAGACTCAATACAGATGGGAGGATATTGATGGAATTACAGTAACATGGAAGCAAAAGACATAAACTTGACTCAATTGAGAAAGCAGGAGAATTTTGGAAGAAATATAGAAAGGAGATAGAACAAAACAAATCAAGAGATACAGAAAATAAAGATGAGGGAGAAGAGGTGGAAGATGAAGGTACCTCACTAAGAAGTGGAAGAACGTATTACAGGAGCAGAAAACTAGAGAAAAAAAAGAAGGGAGGAGGCTGAGAAAAGGAGGAGGAGAAAGAGAAGTAAGAAAAAGGAGATGAGGAAGAGGAGATAGCAGAAGAAGAGTCTAAAGGAGAAGAATCAGAAGTGGAGATAACAGGAGAAGAAGAGATACAGGAAAAGGAGCAGAAAGAAATGACAGGATAATTACTAGAACAGTAGACAAATGCATAAATATTTCCCCTTCTTGATCAAATCTGTGAAAAGTATTTATGAAGATACTAATGTGGAATGTGAAAAGTTTAAACTCCCTGACAAAAAGGAAAAAAGTTTCTCACTACCTCAGGAAGAAAAATTGTGATATAATCTGTCCACAAGAGACCCATATCATGCAAAAAGACATAAGACTTCTCAAAAACCCAAAATTAGGGAAAGAACAGGCGTCATCTGCTAAATCTAGAAAGAAAGGTATAGTATTATATATAAAGAACCAAATAAACTCAAAATAAATATTTACAGATACAGAGGGTTATTCCATAGGGGTAGAGATCAACTGGGAAGGAAGCAATGTGTTAATTATACAAGTATACTCTCCAGAAGATAACAAGAAAGAATTCTATTAAAAATATCATTGGAAAATAATAGGACTTGATTATGATAACATTTTGCTCATGGGAGATTTTAATGGTGTGATAG
The DNA here is from genome assembly GCA_026167975.1 of Phrynosoma blainvillii. NCBI lineage: Eukaryota > Metazoa > Chordata > Lepidosauria > Squamata > Phrynosomatidae > Phrynosoma > Phrynosoma blainvillii. Next base: position 121,347,175 of record JANUYF010000004.1, read on the forward strand.
AGTCTAGTATAGACAGAAAATCAGAGAAAAGAGTTAAACAAAATCAAGGCAAATTACTGGGTACCTTTTTCAAGATGACAGATGAATTGGGACTAGTGCATGGATAGAGATATCTCTATAACCAAACTAAACAATATACATTCTATTCAGAGAGACATAACTCTCTATCTAGAATTGATTTGTTCCTCCTAAGATATTAATAAATAATATTAAAAATTTAGAAACTCTCCCACAAATTTTATCTGATCATAACCCTATAATTTTAATGATAAAAGAACCCAAAAGAGTATTTTCATGGAGATTAAATGAAGAATTAGTGTTGGATCAGGATATAATCAAAAAAGCAAAAGAGGCAATTAGAAATTATTTTAAAGAAAACATAAAAGGAAATACAAAAATGGTTATGATTTGGGATACAGGGAAAGCTGTGATGAGAAGTTTCTTCATTCAACAAAATGTGACATTATAAAGAGCAAAGAGAGAAAAAATACAATCTTAATTTATTAACTGAAAAAGAAAAAGAATTAGAGAAAAATTAATAATGAGGATGTTAATGAAGACATTAAAATATTACAGAAACAAATCTTAATGGAATTGTCTGGAGAAATGGAAAAGAGATTGAAAATAGCCAAACAAAATAAATGCGAACATTCTAATAAACCAGGAAAATAGTTAGCTTTTAAACTAAGGGCCTCTGCAGTTGGACCCTTTGCGGCATGTTGGAGGCAGGAAAGGGGAGGGGCAGCCACACGCTGGCCATCCCAACCCCTCCTCGAAGACATCCTGATACCACGTGCCCTTACACATAGTGTATGGCATCAGGACGTCCTCCCGGAGTAGCGTCCTCACGCGCTATGCTGGAAGAGGCAGAGAGGAGCCATGCGGCAGCTCTTGGGGCAGCCTTTTGCCACCTCTAATAGGAGTGGCATTTTGCCACTCTTTTAAGAGGAGGCAAACAGGAGAATTGGGGCTGTTGTGTGTGCTAGCAGCGGCCCCAATCCTCTGCTTCCTGAGGCCACCTGTCTGCTTCCCCCCTAAGGAAAGAAAGAGAGAAAAAAATCATTACCAGGATTATGGATGGAGAGGAATTACACATGGAACATAACAAAATTAAATAAACCTTTTCCAAATTCTACTTGCAATTATATAAAAACAAAAAGTAGACCTGGAAAAGTTTTTAAAAAACTACATTGAAGAAGGGAAATTTCTAAAACAGGATTACCAGAAATTAAAATAATAAAGTTGTTGATTTGTGAGAAGTAAATGTAGATGTAGCAGAGATCAGAAGACTGCTTCCTTTCATCAGCCATCCTGGAAATGCTGTTCTCTGCATTCTCCCAGCAGCTTTAGTTTCTCATGAAGACAAAATTGTAAATCCAAAGTAAAGCTTTATTTTTGCATAGTAAAAACAGAAAAGAACTGTGTACAATCCAACAACAACTTGTTGTTGTTAAGTTGAAAGGCAAGGCAAGCTCTAACAAAGAGAATGAAGGAGCCCTTGGTCCAACCCATAACTCCACCTCCTGGATGGCAACTACATCAACTTTATCCCAGCCTTTAGACCAGCCCTAGTTGTGTGTCACTCTCCATGTGACCTGGTTCCCATGCAAACCAGATAAGATCATATGTTTACATTCTAGCATCCTGTTTTCCCAGGCTCAATGTCCTTGTTATTCTGTTCAGTGTGATATTGTTTTGGTTTCAAACCACCTGCAGACTGAATCCTCTTTATTTGCTTAGACACTTTTCTGAGAAGAGATTTTTCACACATCTCTACATTTCCACTTTGACTGCATATCCCATCCATATTCCAACAAAAGTTAATATGGAAGAAATAATGGAAGGGATTAAAATTTTATTATTATTTGATTTTAATCATGCAACTGTTTAATACTGTTTTTTTTGGGGGGCAGGATATGCTTTGTACTGTGTTTATTTGATGTTGTAAACCGCCCGGATTGGGCAACCATTGGGCGGTATAAAAATAAATATTATTATTATTATTATTATTATTATTATTATTATTATTAAGAGTAGAGAAGTCCCCAGGTCCTTATGGATTTACCTGATTATATTATAAAACTTTTCAAGAAGACTTGATATACCACTGAAATATACAATGAATAATATTTTGGAAAATGGAATTCCTGAATCATGGAGAGAAGCAGATATAACAGTGATTCCTAAAGGAGGGAAAGACAATACAGACCCAAAAAATTATAGACCCATTTCTTTATTAAAGGTAGATTACAAAATGTTTATCTCAATTATGATTAATAGATTAAAAATTTGTATGAAAGAATGGATTGATGAAGATCAAAGACAAATGAGGGAAAATATGAGATATATCCTGGACATATTAGAATATTATGAACTCCATAACAATAAATAATTGGGACTGATCTTTGTTGATCTTGAAAAAGCTTTTGATTTGCTAAATTGGTACACTCTATTTGAAATTCTTGATAAAATGAATTTAGGAGAAAATTATACAAATTGGATTAATTAAATTTTTAAGGTACTAACAGCCAGTGTAATAATAAATGGAGAAAAACCAGAGAGATTTCAAATAAAAAGAGGAACTAGACAAGGATGTCCCTTGTCACCACTTCTATTTCTATTGTGACTGAAAGATTAATACTAAAATTTAAAGTGAATGAGAAAATTTGTGGAACAAAAAAGAAAAATATACCAATATAAGATTAAGGTGTTTGCAGATGACCTGGTGATTATTATAAACAACCCGTGTGAGAGTGTAAAGGAAGTATTAAATGTATTAGAAGAATTTGGAAATGTAACAGGATGCAAAATTAAGAAAAGTCATCAATACTTACAAAAGAAATGTTGAAAATAAAGGAACAGGAATTGAGTAAAATAATGGGAATTAAGACACAAAACAATATGAAGTATTTAGGAATTAATGTTTCCAAGAAAACAGCATTAAGAAAAGTCATCAATCCTTACAAAAGAAATGTTGAAAATAAAGGAACAGGAATTGAGTAAAATAATGGGAATTAAGACACAAAACAATATGAAGTATTTAGGAATTAATGTTTCCAAGAAAACAGCATACCTTTATGAAAAAAAAATATAAGAAAATTTGGAGGGAGATTAAAAAAAAAAAGATTTGACTAATTGGAGTAAACTAAACTTATTATTAGGAGAATTTCCACCATAAAAATATCAGTCTTGAATAAGATGTGATTCCTATTCCAGATGATTCCAATCATCTCATCAGAGAAACCATTTAAAGAATGGAATAAATATATCTCTAAGTTAATTTGGAGTGGGAAGAAGCCAATGGTTAGACTGAAGGTATTACAAGATTTAAGAGAAAAAGAGGTTTAGGAGCCCCAAATTAGAGATTGTATTTTGAAGCATGTGCTCTCACATGGGTAAAGGAGTGGGTAACCCTGAAGGATAACCGATTATTGGAATTAGAAGGAGATGATTTAAAATTCAGTTGGCACGCATATTTGCAATATGAGAAAGAAAAAGCCAACAAAAATTTCAATGACCATTGCTTAAGAAGAGCTCTGTTATGAATTTAGAAGAAATATCGAAGGAAAATATATAATATAATAATAATATTTTTTTATTTATAGCCTGCCTCTCCCTGAAGGATCAGGGTGTGTAATAGTCATAAACATACAATACAGCTATAAAACAACATAATAAAATAGCATGATCCCCTTACTCCCAATTAAATCTAACACTGCATCATAAAATACATTCAATGAATAAAATTAACTAAATTAAACAAATTAAAATGAGGCATCATGGGATGAACAAGGGCAGCCTATATCAGTATCATGGAATGATCAATTGATCAGTCAGGGAAGGCCTGCCAGAAGAGATTCATCTTAACAGCCTTCTTAAAAGTGTCAAGAGATATAATGTGATAGATCTCCTCTGGCAGGTCATTTCATAGTTTAGGAGCAGCTGATGAAAAGGTCCTTTGGTAACCGCAGCAAGTGTCATCTTTCTTGGCTGCAATAGGGTGCTCCCAGAGGACCTGAGTGTGCGGGGTGGATTATATGGAAGAATGTGCTCCCACAAGTAAGCTGGACCTAAAGATTATTACCAATGCCTTGTACTGTGCCCGGAAACTAATTGGTAGCCAGTGGAGAGATTTTAGAATTAGTGTTATGTGGTCACCTCTAGATTTTCTGGCAACCCGTCTGGCTGCCATGTTTTGAATCAAGTGGAGTTTCCAAACTAGGTACAAGGATAGCCCCATGTAGAGTGCATTACAGAAGTCCAATTGAGAGGTTACCAGTGCATGTACCACTGTTTCTAGGTCTCCTGGTTCCAGATAGGTTCGCAATTGGCGTATTAGCTGAAGTTGATAACCAGCACTCCTGGCCCTCATATCTATCTGAGTTGACAACTGAAGTGATGAATCCAGGAGAACTGCCAAACTGCAAACACAGTCCCTTAGGGAAGTGTGACCCTATCCAGGACCAGTGAACATATCTCCATACCTGGATTAGGGGTCCCTACAGCAAGTACCTCCATCTTCTCTGGATTCAGTTTTAGTCTGTTTTTCATCATCCAGTCCATTACCTCCTTAAGACATTCATTTACAGGAGATATGCCATCCTTAGTCACTGCAGCAGTCTGAGGTATGAAGAAATATATTTGGGTGTCATCACAATACTGATAACACTCCACCCTTTGTCTTCAGATGATCTCAATCAGAAGCTTTATGTAAATGTTGAATAGCATTGGGGACAGAATGGCACTTTGAGGTACACTAGATCTAAGCTCCCTCTTAGAGGAGCAACTGTCCCCAAGCATCACCATCTGGAATCTGCCTGAGAGATAGGACCAGGACCACTGCAATACAGTGCCCCCGATTCCCAAATTTCCCAAGCATTCCAGAAGGATACCATGGTCGATGGTATCGAAAGCCACTGAGAGGTCCAAGAGCACCAACAGGTTATCCTATCGACACTCAGATGGAGATCATCGACTAAGGTAACCATGGCGGTTTCAACTCCACATCCTGTCCTAAAACCAGTTTGAAATGGATCTAGATAATCTATTCCATCCAAGACTACTTGAAGCTAAGTGGCAACAGCTCTCTCTATCACCTTGTTCAAAAATGAAAGATGGGAAACCGGCCTATAGTTATTTTTGTCCAGGGGTTCTAGAGAAGTTTTTTTCAGAAGTGGCTTAACCACTGCTTCCTTTAAACAAGCTGTTAATCAACCCTCCCTAAAGGATGCATTGATTATATGACTTAAGAGCATCCTAATTGTTTCTCCACCCTGGACAGCCAGCCATGAAGGGCAGGGATCGAGAGAGCAAGTTGTCTTTCTCACACTACGAAGGAGCTTGTCCATGTCAATGGTACTCACAGACTTGAACTAATCCAGTTTAACATTGTTCATGGAGTTGCTGGATGCCTCTCTTATCACTTCTGTAATAATGCCAGAGCCCAAGTCAGCTCTTATCTGAGAGATTTTATCTGCAAAATAATTGTTCAATGCATCACAGCAGACTACTGTAGATTCTAATAACAGGTTCTATGTGGCGGGTGCCTGAGTAAGCTCCCTTACCACCTTGAGCTGGATGAGAATTCACAGATGCAATGCGTACAGAGGAGAAGGATTTCTTTGCTGCATCCATTGCCACTTCATAGGAACAAAGAAAGTTCCTATGGTGTGTCTTGTCAAATAAAAGTCAAGTCTTCTGCCAGCAGTGCTCTAGTTGTTGTCCAGCCCACTTCATATTTCTAAGTTCTTCGGTGTACCATGGTTTCTGTTTTGAAGTGGGCTGGAAAGGATGCTTATGAGTGATTGTGTCTATAGCCTTGGTAAGATCTCTATTCCAGGTATTGACCAAGACCTTAACAGAATCACCAGTGTCACCATCCATTAAACCCTCTAGGGCTCCACTGGTTCCATCAGCTTTCAAGGACGGACTATTCTAATAGGTCCTCCACCCCTGAGGAGTTGAATAGTGGCCTTTAGTCCAACCTTGACCAGGAAATTATCCATCTATAACAATGTGGTGATGTCAGCTACCTCTGCCCATGGATGTACCTGTTCCACACTAAAAATATAGAAAAATTCCCCATTGGATTTCACTCCAAGAAGCATTCCATAGGAGAGAAATAATAACAGATAATAATTGGCTTACAAACAGAACATTAATCAAACAACGGCGAAAAAATTGGTATTTAAAAACACAAGAGGATTTAAGAAAAGAGGGTTGCGAGATCCATTGGTTAATGTATCTACACATTAAAGAACATTATAAAATAGATATTAAAATATATGGATTTGAAGAGAAGGAAAGAAATCTGGACAAAATTCTATGTGAAGAACAAGGCAAGATGATCGGAAATCTTTACAGAAATTTATTAAACTTAGAGTTAGAAGAAGAAACAGTAAAAGATGAAATGATTAGATGGATGCAGAATGTGGGCCATAAAATTGAATTTTGTAATGGGAAAATATATGGACTAAAGTGGTAAAATGTACACGTTCACAAGATTTGAGGGAAAACTTCTACAAAATGTATCTCTGTTGGTATATTACACCCGTAAAAATCTCCAAAATATATAAGAGTCTTAACAATCTATGCTGGAAGTGTAAGAAAAAAATGGGAACCTTTTATCATTGCTGGTGGACATGTAGAAAAAAAAATAAGAAAAATAAAAATAAAAAAATAAAAAAATAAAAAAATGGAAATACATAAATGAAACAATGAGCAAAATCCTAAACATGAAAATACAAATAAAACCTGAATTTTTATTTACTAAGCATGTTCAATTCAGAAATTGAGAAAAAATATGGGAAAACCTGTTTCTATATGACCACGATAGCAAGAATATTATATGCTTAGAAATGGAAATCCAATACTATCCCTAGTAAAAAAGAATGGTTAATTATGCGATGCTATAGAAATTGATAAATTAACACAAAGAATAAAACTTAATGCTTTAGAGAAAATGAAGGAATAATGGAACCCGGTGATTAATTATTTAGCAGAAAGGTGGGGGGAAATAGCGAAGATAGATCTGTCCTTCTGAATAGAATAATATGATACAAATAACATAGGTACTTGTTGCTGATTGGTTTGAGAAGGGGAGACATAGAAAATGTAGAAAATCTAAAAGGAAAGGAAATGACAAAAGAAGACAAGAATATATATATATATATATATATGAAAGAAAGCTATGAAATTGAGGATAGAGCAAGTTAGAATGGAAGGTAATGGGAAGATTAAAACTGAGAAGTTGGAAAAGAGAATAAGTTTCAAAAAACAAAAAAACTGTTACGGAAAGTCAATAAAAATTAAATACTAAACTGTTAATTGATGGGTAGGAAGGCTGAATGGGAGAGAGTGAGAGAAGAATGTGCAGAAGGTGAAAATAGGTGATATAGAAGGAAAGAATGTGAGAAGGTATGAGTAGGTAGGTAATAATAATAATAATAATAATAACAACAACAACAATAATTTATTTATAGCCCACCCGATCACAAGGAATCCGGGCAAATAGTTTTGAAGGTGATGAGAGAAGAGAGGGAGGAGGTAAAAAGAGAGAGTGAACAAGAAGAAAGAGTTATGATTGGTAGATGGAGAGATGTGGTGGTAGGTATTAGGAGGTGTGTACATAGAAGGGAAAGATGAAAGTAGAGAGAATTGTGGGTCTAAGGAATGGAAGAAATTGGGAGGAAAAGAGTGGAAGATGGTATGGTGTTAAGTGATAGTGGTACAGTTTTTGTAGGAAACATAGGGGGGATGCAGACGGGTGGCCCTGGGCCACCCGGGGAAGTGGAGGATCAAGGCCGAGGCTGCCGGACACCTTGGCCCCAATCCTCCCTTTTGCTGCCTGCAAAAGGAGTGCTAAAATAGCGCTCCTTCCACAAGCTGTGAAAGGGGTGCCACAAGAGGCGTGGTGCCCTTCTTTGGTGTCTCTTCTGGCTCAGCGTGTCTGGACACTGAGCTGGAAGGATGTCATGGGGCTACCATCATCCAAATGAAGATGGTGTTTTTCGCCGTCTGCATCCCCCTTTAATGTCAAGTAAGGAATTGAAACAAAATGAAAGATGACAATGAGATTTAAGGAAAATTAAGATGTTTTTGTATGATTACTATTTTTTAATGAATAGCTGTATGTACAAAATCATACATTTTTTTCCTTTTTTTCTTTTCCTATTTTGACAATAAATAATTATATATTGTGGAATTGAAATATGGATGATGTGTTATATGGTATGTTATTTTAATTAATTATTTTTGAAAAAGATAATAATAATAATAACAATAACAATAATAATAATAATAATAATAATACCTTTATTCAGCCAATAGGCCATTAGGCGGGGGAAAAAAACAACGATATATAAAAACTTAAAAGCATTTATACATAAACTCAATAAATAAATAGATTTAGAAAGTAGTTTACAATAAAATTTACAAAATTAACTTATATAAATTTACAAAGTAAGTGCTCAGATCGGGGGGAGAAACTAGGCTAATCAGTTAGATTGGATCATAACTTTACGTGTTTTAACTGCAGAAAAGAGAAACTTAGCCACTGACTCTGTTTTACTTTTTAGAGAGTCATTTAACAGATGCTCCACATACCAGCTGTTTGGTCTACCGGGGAACTTGAGTAAAAGAGGAGAGATTAAGTTTAACCTCTCATCTTTATAAAAATTACAAGCAAACAGAACATGTTCTAGAGACTCAACAGAACCGTCACCACAGGGACAGACCCGGTCGTGGTAAGGGATTCCCTTATATTGACCTTCTAGAACAGCTGAAGGGATTACATTGAATCTGGCTTTGGAGAACACAGACCGGTATTTTGAGATGGTCAGGTTTTGTAGGTAAAAAGCTTCCCTTTCAAAATTAAATTTTAGCCCTAAAGAAATAGGAGAACAGGAGGTGTGGGCCAAAGACATAGAGTATTGATTATCAATATCTTTGATGCGACGTGTGAGAATCTGCTGGGCTCTCGGGAAGTCTTGCGTAGAAAGAAAATTACTGGAGAGGCCTAATCTCAACAATTTCTCCTGAATACAATTGGACCAAAGCGTCGTATAACAGTCTTTCTTGATTAAATGCAGAAAACCAGAATCAGTGCCTGCATAAAAGATTTTTAACCAATACTTTAAGGTCCATTTCCAGGCAATACATTCAACTGAATGGCAACCCACCTCAAGACGTAAAACAGCTGTTGGAACACAATTGGGTACACCAAATAATTTTTGGAGGTACACAGAAAGAACCTGTTCTAATTCTAAAGAAAAACCTTGGATCCAAATAGGAATTCCATATAACAGATGTGGTATGATCTTAACCTGAAACACCTTTAGGGCAGCTGGAAAAAATTGCCCACCTTTAGTAAAGAAAAAATGAATCAGAGCCTTCACATTATTATTTGCCGACTGAGCGGCAGTTGACCTCTGTAATTTCCAACTGCGAGAAGATTGAAAAGTTACCCCTAGGTACTTGAAGGAGTTAACTTGCTCAATGTTATGGCCATTAAGGATCCACTTGGATTGCCTCTTATTTTTTGAGAAAACCATAATTTTAGTTTTACAATAATTAATTGTTAGAGTGTTTATGTTACAATAATTTCCAAAGGCTCTTAAAATTTGTTTCAGGCCTATTTTTGAGAAAGAAAGGAGAACTGCATCATTTGCATACAATAACAGGGGTATGCTAACTGAAGCCAATTTGGGAGAGTGGTGTGCTTCCAGGGAAATAAAATCTGAAAGATCATTAAGATAAAGGTTGAATAATAGGGGTGCCAAGATACATCCTTGGCGTACACCTTTATGGGCAGCAAGAGGTTTTGTTAAATTCCCTTGGATACCACATCTTACTTGTATAGTTGTATTACTGTAGAGGTGCATAATTAGCCATAACAGCCTTCTATCAATAGAGGAGGTGAAAAGTTTTATCCATAGCTTTTCTCTAGAAATTGAATCAAAAGCTGATTTCAAGTCGATAAAGGCCGCATATAGGCCGTTACCTTGAGAGATTGTATACTTCAGCTAGATGGTTCAAAACTAAACAGTGGTCATAAGTTGTTTTACCTTTTCTGAAGCCAATTTGTTCACTACCTATGATATTCTCATTATCTATCCATTCCTCAAGTCGGTTATTAAGAAAACAGCCATACAGTTTGCCAACTACTGAGAGTAAACTTATCGGAAGATAATTAGATGGATCATTCCTGGGGCACTTCTTATAGATGGGAATTATGGTTGCGCTTAACCAGCTAGGGGGAAGTTCAGCTGTTTGATTAATTAAAGTAAACAGGGAAGCAAGTAATGGAGCCCACCAGGAAATATTAGATTTCAGAAGCTCCGGCAAAATTAAGTCAGGCCCTGGGGCTTTGCCCGATTTAATTTGGGAAATTAAAGATTTAATTTCCGTAATGGAGACAGGGGGGCACTGGGGAATTTCTATAGAATTTGGAAAAAGTTGGTTTAACAAATTAGAGACACCTGTGGGATGCTCCTCATTGTCCCTATATAGTGAGGTAAAATAGTCCTCCCAAACATTAATGGGAATATTACAAGGGGGAGAATCATCAGTGTTTCCTAGCATCCTAGTTACCGTGGCCCAGAATAGTTTGGTGTTTTTTGGAAAGAGAAATTAATTAATAATGTCCACTGTTTATATATTGCTTCTTTCTTTCTTTCTTTTTTTTGCTAATAATAATTTGTACTTTCTTCTTGTAATGTAGTACAATTGTGGCAATGACTGGCAATTATCTCTCCTGTACTGAATATACATTTTCCTTAGATGGGTTCTAGCTTCAACACAGGTCTTATCGAACCAATGATGCATTCTTCTACATTTAAGATTATTAGGTTTCTTCTCTGTGCTAGTCAATGAAGGTGTTAAGGTCCTAAGAAGAAGGGAATAATTCTCTATAGCTGAGTGAACATCCTGAGCCTCCATAATTTGATTTTTAAGATGAAGGCATGATGATGAGTTTAGGAGTATGGAAATTTCCTCATGAAGATTATCAGTCCACCTAAGTCTTTTCTGTTTGACAATCATAGCTGAGTCAGTAAGATGCATGTGTGACTGAGAATGTATGTTCGAGGAAATCCTAAGTGAAAAAGTTAGAGGAAGGTGGTCTCCGTCAAGTCTAGTATCGACAGAGAAACTAGCTACTTGGTCAACAAAGATCTCAGAAACTAATACATAATTGATGGTTGTGCTGCCATTAGCTGATATATATGTATACTCACCCCAGGGATCACAAGGGGGGTTTCCATTTAGCATTCTCAGAGCTAAGTGCTCCACCATCTGAATAAAGCATATACCTGCCCGGTTTATACCTTGGTCTTTAAAGTATCTTTCTGAGTTCAGGAAACAACCCTCTACCACATCTAAACCCCAGATGGGAGAGGAAAAAAGGGCCTCATTATTCTGGCCAATTCGGGCATTAAAATCTCCCATCAGCACCAAAACTGCATAAGGAAATTGACCCTCCAAGTTTACTATATAATCCTCTAATAATTCCCATACTTTTCCACTACGGTCTTTGTGAAACTTAGGGGGGATATAGAGATTTATCAGCAACAGACAAAGGGTGCCAAAGTCTAATAGGCAAGCCATCGCAATTGTCTCACAGTGTGGTAAGCGTTTAACAGTAACTTTAAGCGCCGTGGAGATCAAAATTGCGAGGCCTGCACTGGGTCTCCCTTTGCCAAGTGAATGGCTGGCAAGTCAAGAATGGTGTAACCATTGTGATCAATTGCATTCATACACCAAGTCTCTTGGAGGAAAATCACGTTAAATCCATTGATGTAATCTATCAGATCTGGATCTCTGATCTTAGAGATCCACCCAGCGACATTCCATGATACACACTTAAGTAGAGATGTTTGGGAAGAGGAGACTTTCAAACTGTTGGATGTAGAAAACAAAGCATTAACAGGCGGGTGCAGAACTTTAAGGGATTCTGGCCATCCCATCATGTTCCTTGGTCTAGGGGAAACTGAGACATTCTTTGGCGATTGTCAGGAGTAATGATTATGAGAGGTAAAGGAGATATCAACATTTTGCTGGATTAGGGGATTGAAGGCAGCCTGCCAAGATTCCAATAAAGGGTGGCACATTGTGTGTGAGCACTGAGATTGAGTCTTTCAGAATGGTAGGATTTCTGTCCAAGCATTGGTTCGATTCAGAAAGCAAAATAGAGGATTTGGTCTTCTCTTTTGTTTGTGCACCCTGAGAGTCATTTATTTCATTTAGTCCAGGGCAGCAGATTGTTGGGAGTTGTTTATCATCAATCAAGGTATTCTTGCTACAATCACTATTAGAAACTATTGATGATGGTAAGAGATCAATGAGCGGTTCTGCTGTCACCATCGTGGTCTTTAAGGTTTTCTTAAGATTTTCTAACCTATGCAGGATGTCCATTTGTTCATTCCTGGGCCACACACTGAATGCTGTGATGATCTCGTCGTCATCAAAATCATTCTTGTTATCTATTGGAGAAAAATATTGAGTTCCTCTATTATGTTTTTTTTGGGGGGGTTTGCACGGAGAAGGGTGTTTAGTAGATTGAGTTGAATCTTCAACAGGTGTACTATTTGAAGTTATAACGGGACTAAATAACGGTTTCGTTGAATCCGTCAAACACTCTAGATGGAAAAATTTGGAAAGAAGCTAAATATGGTCTTATCCTTAATATCATATCTGGAATAGTAGATTCTTTGAATGATAATACAAGACGTTTGTGGTTTTGAACTGTAGGGAGCCACTCTATGGCAACTAAGTCTAGCCATTTTTGATGACAATGGAGCAATTGTTCTAAAGAGAGCTTTACTACTCTCAAGGAGTTCCAGCGACCTGAGTTGGTCCTGTTTAAATAAATCACTAGTGAGATCTTCTGTGTTTCTAGAATACAAGACTGCTTGGTAATGGGTTTTCCCCCTGTTCTATTATTAAGTTCAGTGCTTGAATTTACTCTTCGTGTGTTATCAATAGATTTAAGCCTATTAGGGTTATTAGCTTTGGAATGATGTCCGTTTTTTAAGTTCATATTACTGCTAATGTATTGCCTCTTATCTGGGCCTATGATTGAGGTCTTTTCGTTGCATGCGTGCACTGTACTTTGATTGATGGAGGCAGTAGATTGTTTGAAAATTAAAGATTCAAGATCTTTTTTAAACAAATCTAGATTGAGCTTAATATCAGATAATTGATCGAATAAAGCAATAACTGTTTGGGCAGTTAATAAACATTGCCTGGCCATAAATTCTGTTGAATTTTCCCAAGGAAGTCTTTTTAGGTTCTTTTTCCGTATTTCACTATAGAACTTATTATGTTTGGGGTCAGGGGAACTAGCTAGCTGGATCGGGACTCCTAGATGGAAATCATTAGTATCTTCAATTCGGTTTCCTTTTAGGGCATCCCTAAAAATGTGGGATGGTGAAGGCGAATTTGACATCTGATGTTTTTCAAATTCAATTTGAGAGTTCCAATCAATCAAATCTGTTGAGTTCGACGTTGGTGGAAGGGTCGTGGTAAAAGATTTCATGGTGTTAGCTGTTCTCCTATGTATCTTTTTAAAGAAATCCTCCATTTTGGGTTGTTTTGCTGCTTTCAACATGAAAGAGGAAGGGGAACCTGGGCTACTACCACTGCAGTTCTTTCTTTTACTCATGATATAATCTGTGTTTCTTCCACACACTCTGCCTCCTCCTGAGAAAGGGAGGGAGGGAGGGGCCGCTCTCGCCTCACTGCCTCCTCCCCTGGGTCCTCTGGCACTCTGCGGCTTCTCAGGGGCCCTGGTTGCCCTTTATACTTGCGAGGGGGGTGGGTGGGGCTGCCTCCTCGCTTGCCTCCGCGTCGCTGGTCCGGTGTGGCCTCTCGGGGCCTGGATATCCCCAGCAGGCTCAATCTGGGAAAGGGAGGGAGGGAGGGGCCACTCTTGCCTCACTGCCTCCTCCCCTGGGTCCTCCGGTACTTTGCGGCTTCTCAGGGGCCCTGGTTACCCTTTATACTTGCGAGGGGAGTGGGTGGGGCTGCCTCCTCGCTTGCCTCTGCGTCGCTGGTCCGGCCTGGCCTCTCGGGGCCTGGATATCCCCAGCAGGCTCAATCTGGGAAAGGGAGGGAGGGAGGGGCTGCTCTCGCCTCACTGCCTCCTCCCCTGGGTCCTCCTGCACTCTCGAAAAAGAAAATAAATGAAATGAAATAATAAATATAAGGTCATTAGCTGTTGAAAGGGGTAGAGAATGGAGGGTTGGTGATATTGATTGGTGGAATATTTAAGGAAATTTGTATGGGACAGATGTTGAATGAGTTTGAGGGGTGTTCAGTTTTGCCAGGAGCTTGAGAGGAGTGCAATAGGTATAGACTAGCACTGGAGTGAGGGAAAGGAGTTTGTGTTAAGTGATTGGTGGTGGTCTGGTTTAGACTGAGAACACCAATCTACAAGACTCAGTACAAGGTGTTGGTTATTACCTTTAAAGCTCTAAATGGCTTGGGTCCAAGCTATCTCAGGGACCGCCTCCTCCCATACAATCCTCCCCGCGCTCTCCGGTCCTCTGAGAGGAACCTGTTGCCGCCTCAAAAATTGAGGCTTGCGACGACTTTCCAGAGGGCTTTCTCTGCTGTTGCTCCCAAACTCTGGAACGACCTGCCGGACGAGATCCATCAGTTGACATCTTTAGACAGCTTCAAAAAGGCTGTTAAGATGGATCTCTTCCGGCAGGCCTTTACAGATTAATTTTCCCAGCCTTGGGCTTCCCGGTCCCCTTGGGTTACCCGGCCACCTTAGGTTACCCAACCCCTTTTTCCTCTCGTGGCCCCATCATTTTGATGGATGAGGAATGGCCGGGTTCTGTTGGTTTATAAGTGTTTTATTTGTTATAGTCTATATGGATTGTTTTTATGGTTACTACTATTTTAATTATGAGATGTTTAATACTGTTTTAAGGGTGGGTGGGTTGGTTTTTGGGGTTATATTGTATGGGTTTTTATGTAAGCCGCTTGGATTGTTTTTTCAATAAGTGGGATATAAATAAAATTTATTATTATTATTATTATTATTATTATTATTATTATTATTATTATTATTTAGTAATCGAAATATAGGTCAAAGTTGGTGAGAAAAGGCCCAGACAACCTCTTCAGTTTGGCTTGGAGGACATAGGTGAAATAAAGCCTCAGGCCTTAGCCCCGCCCTCTGTCCAAGTCCCTTGCCTCAGCTGTTGTCTTGGTGGAAGAAAGGCACAGGCAGCCTTTTCAGTTTGGCTTTGAGCTGAACCTGGAAATGAAAATGGTAGAGTGTAAAGAGGGGATTAACTGAAATTGAAGACAGGTGGTTTCAAGGATTTCCTAAGTTCTGCATTACAAAACAAGGATGTTTCTGTGTGCCTTTCCTAGCTGATGCTTTAATCCAAAATTGTGACTATACATTGTTCTCTTTCAGTGAATAGATTTCTGAATGACAAATCAGACCCCAGTCCAATGGGGTGGGGGGTGGTGGAAAATGAAGAAAATATAGGCAAGAATAACTAGAAGGTCATGCTTAAATAAGCAGCATATGAGTGTAATGAAAGAAGATTATTTCCTAGAGTGGATCCTAATATATACATTTCTCTCTCTCCCTCTCAACATCACCCCTGCCTCAACATAGGGGTGTTGCAGACCAGCCTAAGGAGCCAGCCTGGGGTGGAGTTGGGACGGGGCAGCCGCACGCTGGCTGACCCAACTCTATCCTAATGCTGTCCTAATGCTGCACACCCATTTGCATGGTGTGCAGCATTAGGACAGCCTCCTGGCACAGTGTGCACACATGCTGCACCAAAAGGGCATGGAAGAGCTGTACTGCCAGCTCTTAGGGCAGCCTTTTGCCACCCCTAAAAGGAATGGAATTTTGCCACTCTTTTTTGGGGGGAGGGGGAAGGAGGATCGGGGTCATGGTGTGGGGTTGCTGTGGCCCCAATCTGTCACTAGTAGGGGCAGCCAAGAGCCTCCCCATCTGTAGAGGCCCTCAGTCTCTCTCTACCGTGGCCCACTGAAGGTAAGTACTGAGAAAAAAAAGGATGCTGGAATATATGATTTCACTGATATCCCATACAAACTGTTCCTTCAAATGTGAAGTCGTAGGCTTTCATGGCAGGCATCCATAGTTTTTTGTGGGTTTTTCAGGCTGTGTGGCCATATTCTAGAAGAGTTTCTTTCTAGAACATGGCCACACAACCCAAAAAACCCACAAAAAACTATGTTCCTTCAAATGTTGTGATTAGAAATTGCATTAAATTCTAATGAGACATTAACCAGATAGAACTATAACTCTAGCCTTGTCCACATAGGTGGCAGCCCAGAATATCCAGCCCTTGTCTGAGGCTTCTCTTCTGAGGCTTGGTGGCTGTCCACACACACTTCCCACTATGCCACCTGGCCATGTGACTGTGGTGGCAAGTCACTCACTTCTGAGGTACGAACAAGGCACCCAGCCTTAATCACATGACTGGGCAACTTGTTATCATCACACCTTTTGCCAGTGGTGCTGCCACCAGACAGCAGGGTGGGACATATTTTAAATTGTCACTTGGCATCAAAATGAATGGCTCTGGATCTTCCAAGAAGGTTCAGAGCAAACAGGGACTTATTTTAGTCTATTTGAAGAGTAGCATACCCTGGATTTGGTGCTGAACAGTTCAGACATTGTCCGTACTGTTCACACCAAACTCAAAGATTGCTTCCTGCATCATCTGGACTCCCCTGAAGTAGCCAATTGCCTGAAAATTGTATTGTAAAATGACTGTCCATGATTGCCTATGATTCGAGGTCAGGCTAGATAATCAACTGGGATTCTAGATGAGACTTTAGAAATGTTTCAGTCTGTCTATTTGTTTCTCTTTGCTCTGTTCTCTGTACTGCTGTCAAGGTTGCATTGATAAGGCCACAGTCATCTTGTAGTGTGCACATTTTCTACATAAGACTCATATGTTTAGAAAACAATGTCTGCTTAGCAAAAAGTGCTGAATATTGTGAAACTGAGGGCCTCTGCAGGGTTAGGGTTAGCCCCGAGAAGCCACAGATTGGGGCCAAGGCTGCCCCATGCCTCAGCCCTGATACACTCTTTTTCCGGCCCTGGAAGGAGCGCTAAAACAGTGCTACTTCTGCAAGGCGCGGAAATAGTGCTGCAATAGGCGGTGTGCACCTCTTCAATGTCTATTCCAGCTTAGTGTGTCTGGACGCTGAGCAGGAAGGACGTCATCGGAGTGCCCGTCATTTGCAACGATGGGCACTCCAATGACGTCTTCAGGAAGGGGTTGGGGTGCCCGGTGTCCGGCTGCCCCTCCCCTTCCTGGGATTGAAGACGCCGCTTTTCACCGTCTGCATCCCCCCTTACTGAACTAGAGAGGGAAGAGGGATTGGTCTTCCTATATGCCTTTAAGATCACTATATAAGATTCTCATCCTGCTTAAATCAAAGCTCAGCATTTTTGGAAAGCTATTTCCTGTTGAGTCGCTAGCGTAATTTTGTTTTTTTCCAGAATAAACTCTCTTTCCTTCAGTCCATGGTGTCTCTCTGTCCCATTTTTCTGCTATATCCCTCCTATAGGAACGGAGAGGTTTATTTGGCCTATTCAGACAGGGCCTCCAACTCCATTTGAATCTCTCCCCAGCACATCACTAAACATTATGCAATGAAAGCCATACTTGCATAGCCATAGGGAAAATCTTCATTATTCTAAAATGCATCAAGCACCAGAATACTTGGAGGCAATGTAACACATTCAGGGACTGCTTCAGTCCCGCACTATCCAATGTGGACACATTCTAGATAGGATCTAACCATTGCAATCCAGTTTGGAATTTGGAGTTTTGTTAATCCATGTCTACAGTTCTACTAGATATAACATATGAACTGCATAACCAACTTATACCTAATCACTGAAATAGTCTTCTATGCATGCTAATGAAACTATGATGGAACCACTATTTAGGAGGCATTACACTTTAAATTGAAGTTCTATATAAGTGATTTATTCAATCATCTGCTTTAAATAACATATAATTGATTTACTTGCCTAATGGTGCTCCAAGTCTGCCTAGTAAAGAAAGACTTGTCTGCTTAATTACTCAACCTCTGCTGTGATGAAAGAGCTATCTCATTAAATTCATTGACATTAGATGTTGCCATGCCTGGGAGTCCTGTATTCTACAAAGCATCAATACTTTTAGAACATTTTGTTGGTTTTTTCAATAATTCATCATATCTATATTACACAATGACAAATGTAGTGACTTGAATCAAAGTGCACTGTATGCTGACAGGATGCAAAAACCAAGATATAGACATTGCTGAATAATATGTTTTTCTCTTTCTGCTAGCTCAATTTATCATGCCAATTTTAAATTTAAAAGGGGATTAAAGCATATGTTTAAAAGGATAGACACACTACAGAAAATATGACTACTATAACCTAGTCCTATCATCAATCAGATTTGGGGCAGTATTTGTTTTGCAGTAACAGATTCATCTAAGGAAGCAGACCTATCTTTGGTCATTTTTTCATAATGACATATGAGACGTAAATTCTTTCCTGAGATTCATTTTGTATTCTGAACTATTGTTGTGAGATTTATGCCCAAATCCCAGATTTTATAATCACTTCCTTGTGTCCATCATTATCCTTAGAGAAGGCATAAAACTGGTAAATAGCTTAGAAATTATATTTTGGAGTAGGTCAATTTATTTACTGCAAAGAAAATATGTCCAACCTCATGATAATCTCCCAGATTGTCAAGAAAAATGATTTTTTTTCCTCCCCTAAGTATGAGTTACACAGTATGGCTAATGTAGTAACTATATAATGTGGCAATTCGAGTCACTGAAGCTTGGTGACAGAGCTTGGTGAACAAGCTGAGCTAACAGGCATTTTGAACAGGTGTGGTGGAAGAGACAGCAGAAGGAAAGCTTGGACCTGTGCCGATAAACCTCCACAGACCCTAGAGAGTCTTTTGGGAGAGTTTTTTGGATCATGAATGAGGGTTAGTTGGGGTAAGGCTGTTTTTTTTTTTTTTTGAGCTTTATGGAGGCCTGCTTGTGTGTGTCTCAGTATCTATTTGGTGACCTTGTGTCTATTGGGTCAAGGCTAATTGTGTGAGCTGAGTGGAGGTGTGCTTATTAGCACTCTATTGTTCTACAGTAGGGGTAGGCAACCTTTCCCCTTTAAGGGCCGAGGGACTTCAGCTCCCAGAATCCCAGGAGCTACTGGCCAACATGGGACTATTGGCCAACATGGCTGAGGCTTCTGGGAGCTGAAGTCCCTCGGCCCTTAAAGGGGAAAGGTTGCCTACCTCTGTTCTACAGGGTGTAGCTCAGAGGTATTGAATCAGAGACTTTGTGGAGAGAGAAGCTAGCAGCCAGTAGCCATATAGAGATATAGCTGCCATCTCAATCCCTGTAGCTTGGTGAATAGGTTCAGCTAACAGGGGTGTTTTGCACATGTGCTTATCATGTGCATTTAAAGTCCCAGAGTTCTTTTCAGTGCTTATTTAAGATTACAAAACATGATTTGTGAGGGACATTCTACAGTCACCCGCAACTTTTGTAGTATGTTTGTCTTCTTGCCAGAGGATGTAGGTAGCTACACCTGCACCAAGTGCAAACTGGTACCCCTGTTGGTACAGCAGGTCCAGCAGCTGGAGACTTGGATATGTACAATTCAGCACATTAGGGTGCAAGAGGTTTTCTGGGACAGAGTGGAATGGATTGTCCTTGATGGGGAACACACAGGGGAGGTTCCTGGGGAAGAAGTCAGTTCTCATACACAGGAGGTGGAATTTGCAGGAATGTTACACATCGAAGTAGGAAAACCTGGGAATGTTCTGCAAGCTTGCAGATACAGAATCAGTTTGAAGCTGTCTCCCTTATCAGTGATGATGGGGAAGAGCAACAGGGCCAGTCCTTAGGGATTGTGCAGGAGACCTTGGTGGAATCAGCACAGGGAATTGCCACACCCAAGTCTTGTAGGAGGAGAGTGGGGGGCTCCTTGCTGAGGGGTACAGAAGCAGTGGTTTGTGGGTCTGACAAGATGTCTCAAGAGGTGTGTTTTCTCCCTAGGGCAAAAATCTGTGATGTAACAGAGAGGCTGACAGGACTTGTCAAGCCTACCAACTGTTACCCCTTTCTTTTGTTCCATATGGGTACCAATGACACTGCAAGGCACAACTGTCAGAATATCATATGGGATTATGAGCCTCTGGGTAGGAAGCTAAAAGGGCTGGATGCACAGTTGTCCTCTCATCTCTTCTCCCAGATGAAGGGCACAGTCCAGGAAGGGAGAGGAACATAGCAGAGGTGAAAAACTGGGTACACAGATGGTGCCACCAATAATTATTTGGATTACTGGGCATGGCCAGCAGTTGGGGGTGGGGGGTTCTGGCAAAAGATAGTTTTGTCTGATGTGCTAGCCTCACCTTCAGAAGAATATGAATCTTGCTTCACTGCCCCTCCATTTCTGGCAGGTGGTGGTGTCTGTGATTCTAACTGACCTAGTCTGAAAAACACCTCTTTGTTTGAATGAATGTTTTCCCACCCAGAATGTTTCTCAAAGTTTGCGCTCTTGGAAAAAAGAACCTGATTTCCACCCAGGTAAAACCTGTAACTGTTTCCTGTGTAACCCACAAACATCAAACATCTCCATTTGGGCTGACCTTTCTTTCTGAAAGCTGCAGGTATGTACACATTTGCATACTGTCCAAACACTCTAAGATATTTTAAATTGGGTGGTCTCTTAAAAAGCATGTGGTAAGGAGTATTCTGCACAGCAGAGTTCCAAGTGCGGTTTGTCAGGTAATTAGCTGTGAGAATAGCCTCCCCCCAAAGGTGCTCTGGAGCATTGGCATCAAGCATCATACAATCTTTTATTTGCTTCAAAATGGCAATTTTCCTCTCAGCCAATCCGTCTTCAGCTGCCCAAGAAGGATTCGTGGTAAAATGCCTAATTCCCATTTTTATTAGCCAATTGGTCAAATGACTAGCCAAGAATTCTCCTCCTCTATCTGTGACCAAAGTTCCCACTTTGTAGTCAAACTGTCTCTCTACCATGTTCACCCATTCCTTGAATCTCTCCCCTGCTTCACCCTTTTCTTTCAAAAGAATCACATAAGAAAACCTTGTGAAGCGATCCACAATCACCATGAAGTATTTACACCCTCCCTGAGAGGGGGGGGGGGGTTAATTGGCCCAGCTAGGTCACAGTGCAGAAATTGAAATGGTCTCTGGGCTCTAAGTTTTGTTCTTTTTGCCACAGGATAAGCCTTCAGCTTAATCCTGCTGCAAACTGAACACTCCAAGTGATTTGAGCATGGTGACATTTTAAACTCAGGACAAACTTGCTTCAATTTCAAAAGATTTGGAAAACCAACATGACCCATCACCCTGTGAAAATAATGAATGCAATTTTCATGCAAAGGCTTATTTTGTGCAACTGCACAACACTCTCTATCTATCATGTGGTACAGCTTGTCTTTCTTAATGGCTTTAGCACAAAATTCACCATCTTTAAAAATTAAACATTCATCTCCCACAAAACTCACTGTATATCCCCTGACACACCAACTAAACAGTTTTTGTAAATCAGGTACACATTAAACATTTTTAAAGGTGCTGTCTCAGGCGTTTCTCAGAAATCTCAGATGCTTGCTTAGGTATCCCCAAGCTAAGCACTTCTGGCTTTTCTTCAAGCAAACCGCTTGGCTCATCACGTTCTAACCCTTTGAAACTTTTTTGGCATCCAGCAAAACCTGCTGCAGCCCCACACAGCATTGTTTCACCCTCACCAGGGATTTTTGTATTTTCTTCCAAGAACTGTAAAGTCCTTTGACCACAGCATTTATGACAAAGCTGTGCAGAAATCATTCATTCTTTCTTCAGTTCTCAAAACCTTTGGCTGAAGAAAAAACATCCTCTCCCAAAACTTTAACTGTAACTCAGAGAGGGTTAACAGAATGAGTCTTTTAGCTTAGGCAACCGCCTGTGTCTAGCAATCCTGTTGCATTTTAAAACTGCATGCATTGCAACATGTATTCTGTGACTCAAGTCTCAGCTGCTACCATTCCAAACAAAATGGCCCTTGACAGAATTGTTTGCAGCTTGAATAAAAACATAAATATCACTGCATTTCTGAAGAAGAGAAGCTGAGCCAGTTGTTGGTAAGAATTACAGAGTGGCTGTGGATCACAGCAGCCAGCTTGTCCTGCAGACTCTGCTGGGTGCCAAAGGGCATCACTACAACACTCATCATCCACACACCAACAGTTTTCACCTCACACCAATTGGCAGAAATGTTTTTGCCAGCAATTTCCAAAAAATTATCAGGAGGGCTTTAAACTGAGTTATATGGGATATGGAGACAGTATTCTGGTGGGCAGCAATTCATCAAGGGCTGGAGATAATAGCCAAAGTGTTGGAGAGAGAACAAGGCAAATAGTTCAAGGACCTAAAAGCGGGAGGGGAAAAATAACTTTACATAGACAGCTGGAGGACTTAGATGTATGTACACTAATGCACAGAACATGGGAAATAAAAAAGATTAACTTGAACTCCTAGCAGAGCAAAGCAAATATGATATAATAGGCATCAGTGAAACTTGGTGGTTTGAGCATCATGATTGGAATGTAGTAATAGAGGGGTATTATTTTTAAAGAGAAATAGGCCAAACAAGAAAGGAGGGGTATTATCATCATATGTCAGGGTTTTTTACACCTGTGAAGAGCTCCAGGACTTATATTCTGGAAGCCAGGTGGTAAGCATCTGGATAACATTTAAAGGGGAAGGGAACAACAGGGATGTTGCAGTGGGAGTCTATTATAGACCCCCAAGTCCAACTAAACAAATGAATGATGCCTTTCTAGAACAGATGATCACACACTCAGAAAGGAAAGATGTAGTATGATGGGTGAGTTCAACTATCCTGCTATTTGCTAGAAGTCAAACTCAGGCAAAAAATTATGTTCCCACAAATTCCTCACTTGCCTGGCAGGCAATTTCATTGTCCAGAAGTTGGAAGAGGCAACAAGGGGATCAGCTGTTTTAGATCTCATCCTAACCAACAGGGATGGCCTGGTTAATGGGGTGCAAGTGTTGGAATCCTTAGGTGGGAGTGATCACATTCTCTTGGAGTTTGTTATACAGTGCAAAGGTGAAGCCAAACATAGTCAGACATGCATTTTAACTTTAGTAAAGCTGATTTCAGTAAGCTTAGGGAAATACTGGGTAAGATCTCATAGTCAGGAGTAGTAAAAAAAAAGGAGTTCAAGATGGATGGGAGTCTCTTAAAAGTAAGATATTGAAGGCATAATTTCAAACAGTTCCAACGAGGAGGGAAAATGGGAGGTGTCTTAAAGAAGCCAGAATGGATGACTAAAGAACTTTTAACTGAGCTATGTTTTTAAAAGGACATGTATAAGAAATAGAAAAGGGAAGGAAATCACCAAAGAAGTATTCAAACAAATAGCTAGCATATGTA
The DNA here is from genome assembly GCA_026167975.1 of Phrynosoma blainvillii. NCBI lineage: Eukaryota > Metazoa > Chordata > Lepidosauria > Squamata > Phrynosomatidae > Phrynosoma > Phrynosoma blainvillii. The sequence goes on from JANUYF010000004.1 coordinate 121,370,666, forward strand.
GGAGGAAAGTCAGAAAAGTGCAGAATGAGCTCAGGCTTGCTAGAGAGATTAAGAACAATAGCAAGTGTTTTTTTGGAGGGGGGTATGTTTGTAGCAAAAGGAAGAAGGAAATGGTAGGGCCTTTGCATGGTGAAGATGGCAAAATGCTAACAGGAGGCAGAGAAAAGGCAGAACTACTCAACAACTTATTTGCCTCAGTTTTCTCACAAAAGAAAAAGGGTGCTCAACCTGAGGAACATGGGGCTGAGGACACAGTAAGGGAAATGCAGCACAGAATAAGTAAAGAAGTAGGATAGGAATACCTGGGTAATCTAAATGAATGCAGGTCTCTATGGCCAGATGAACTACCTAAAAAGCCTATTAAAAGTGCTTGCAGAAGTAATCTTAGAGACATTCTCAATAATCTTTAAGAATTCTTGGAGAGCAGGGGAAATCCTAGCAGACTGGAGAAGGGCAAATGTTGTCCCCATCTTCAAAAAGGGGGGTGGGGAGAGGACCCAAACAGTAACCTCCCAGTTAGCCTGACATCAATATCAGGAACGATTCTAGAGCAGATCATTAAACATTTAGAAAGCATAAGCATTTAGAAAGAAATGCCATAACCTTAAAAAAGTCGACATGGGCTCCTCAAAAAAAGAGAAGAAAGAAAGAAAGAAAGAAAGAAAGAAAGAAAGACAAATCTCTCTCTCTCTCTCTCTCTCTCTCTCTCTCTCTCTCTCTTAATAAAATTATCAGCTTGGCAGATGAAGGGAATACTGTGGATGTAGCATATCTTGATTTCAGTAAGGCATTCAGTCAAGGTTCTCCATGATATTCTTGCAAACAAGCGAGTAAAAGGTGAGCTAGATCACTGGTCCCCAAAGTGGGTAGTAGTGCTCCTGGGAGAGTTGGAAAGCTCCAGAGGGGCACTTAGGGAAAAAAAAGAGCAGCAGGGGGTGCTGAGGGGGGGAAAGGGGGCAGGGAATTGAGGAGATGGGGGTTGCAAGTAGGGTTGTCATTGCTGCTGAAAAACCATGAAAGTCCTAGATTGAAGCCTTTGAAAAGCAGTGTATCTTGGATTCCTGAAGGCAGGAGTGAAACCTTAGTTTTTTAAAAAATAATCATCTAGATCCAACCCCTGAGGCTCTGGGTATTTTTGTATGTTTTTAATTGTATTTTTAAAATGTAAGCTGCCCTGAGTCCCAGTCCTGGGAGAAGGGAGGGATATTATTATTATTAACTAAGCCAGGACAGTTAAAGTGGCCTCAAGCTACATTATTTCTGGCAGTCTGTAAAGGCTCTTAGTCTCATAGCTTGTTTGGGAGCTTTTCTCCCTCCCTCCCCCCATAGAAAACCCACCTTTACTAAGTTATCTTCCAAGTGGCTAAAATTCAGAGACATAGGTTTAATTTGTGTTACAGAAATAGTGCAGTTCAACACTGCTTTAACTGCCAAGGCTTATTTCTTTGGAAATTTGAGATTTATAGATTTATGAGCTACCCGGAAGAACTCCCAGCTCACAGGAGGTGATTGCTTACCTGTCTCGTCCCCCTTGCTGCTATTGCCTGTTGCCCTAAGTTGGTTTTATATAGGATGAATGTGTCATTTTAACTTTGTACTAGTTAAATTTAGTTTTAACGGGTGGGAGGGTTAGGGATTGGTTGATGGAATGTTTTACTTTGTATCAGTTTTAATATGTTGTACACTGCTCTGGTTGCTGAAGCAGAGGGGCAGGTTAGAAATAAATTATTATTATTATTATTATTATTATTATTATTATTATTATTATTTCATAAGCATGTGCACTATTACATCATCCAATTCATCAACAGAATCCCCACTGGTCACTTCTCTTCAGGATGAAGGTAATAGGTCCACTGTTCTACTGGGGGTGGGAGGAAGAGATCCATCTTGATTGCTTTTTTAAAGCTGTCAAAGGTGGTAATAAGACGGATCTCGTCTGCCAGGTCATTCCATAGTCTGGGAGCAGTCACTGAGAAGGCCCTCTGGGAGGTCTGCGACAGCCTAGTTTTCTGGAAACCTTGCCCTATGAGGATCAACTTAGGGAGCTGGGTATCTTTAACCTGGAGAAAAGAAGGCTATGAGTTGATATGATAGTCCTGTTTAAATATTTGATGTCATATTGAAGCTGTTTTCTGCAGCTCCAGAGAATAGGACTAGGAGCAATGGATTCAAACTACAGGAAAAGAGATGCCACCTCAACATTAAGAAGAGCTTCCTGACAGTAAAAACTGTTTGACATTGGAATCTGCTGCCTGTAAGTGTGGTGGAGTCTCCTTTTTTGGACATTTTATTTAAAAAGGCAGGATGACCATTTGTTGTGATGCTTTAATTGTGTGTTCCTGCATAGCAGGGGGTTGGACTTGAAGTAATTTGTGGTCTCGTCCAACTCTATTATTCTATGAACTATACACCACATGACATTTTGGGTCCCTTCAAATACATGTGCTTATTATCTAACTTTTTTCTTTCTTTCTCTAATGGTTACAAGGTAGCTTCCAGAGGAAGACAAATGTGAAATTGGAACAAACCACACATTGGATTGGTATCTGGTTCAACTATCCAACTCCAGAGTTTTTCATATGGGAGTAGGTGCTTTTGCTTCTTGATATGATCTCAAATCAGGCTGGCAATTTTGAACTGCATTGGAGAATACAAAATATATTATTTAAAATCATTCCAAACCATTGTATACCTGCACAATGTGCAAAATGTAGTGCAATATCTGCGGCAGAATAAATCTCAAACTGTGAAGATTCTTATCAGTCCAACTTTCTCCCTGTCAGGGTTTCTTTTTTGTTGCTGTTTTTTACATCATAAGCAATCCATGATCAACTTCTGATCCATATTTATACACATGAAAGACATGGAGGAGAATAGCACATCAACAGCAGTATCATATATACCTGAAAAAAGATTATCATGGCTGGAATTTGTAACTGAGCTAATTTCTACTATTCCCATAAGATTGATCATTTTAGTTCACATGTACCAACATATTATATCTTCTTTTTTAATTTGAAATGTCATTAGTTTGTTGTCCAAGAGTCCAGTCCCTTCTCTCCAGCACCTGGACTCAGAAATTTTGTTAAAGTTTACATTAACATAGTGACATGCCAGTCAAATATGTGTTACTTTTAAAACTTCAGAATTCCCAGGCCAGTTGATTGCTTTGGATCCAAGTTATTGTTCTCTAAATTGCATGTTCATTGTTAAAAGTTCTCAGCAATTTTGGTAATCAACCACAATTTTCTCAAAAGTGAGGGGTTAAAATAATAAACATCTGAGTACATGAGCTAGAAGGTCAAAACAGCTGCTGTCTTGACCTCATTAATGCAATTCACAGAACTGAAACACTGGCATGTACACTCATAATAATCTTATTTCACATTTTGAGCATGGAAAGAATCTTAGAACAAGGAAGGTTTCCTAATAATGCCAATCAGTACTGTGAGCAGACATAATTTGTATTTTGAACCCATTATTTCTAGACTGTATAAGAATCATCGATCACAAGTTCCAACCTTCAGACTTTTTTGCTTGTCTAGAATCTATTGTTCTGATCGCTATCTGTTGGTACTCTACAGTTACCAGTAGTGATGCAAAGAATACACATCACTATTTATTAAACGTATGAGATATTTGTTAATTGGATGCTTCCATAAGTTCTTTAGAATGTCATAAAATTTGGACTACCTTGGCCAAGGAGGAAGAATTTTTTTTCATCATTTGCAAATGAAGTGAAGGGATAAGACCTTTGAAATGACAATTTGATGGGCAAGATTTGTGTAATTTGTATAAGCAAAGCAACCATTTAGACTCCATGTTGCCAGAGAATCTTACAAGAGGCTAGAAGTTTTATTATGGTAAAGGGATGAAAATGCTGTCTTGGTTTTGTTGCCTACATCTAATGAAAGCATTTTTAAATCAAAGCTAGAGTTAAACATTTCAGAGTTGAAACGGAACTCAATGGGCCCTCCAGTAAACCCCAGCAGCCTCTTGCCTACAGAGCCCTGGGATTTGTAGTTCACTGAGGCAGACCAGGCTGAATACCTCCACAAACTAAAAATCTCATAAGGTGGGGGGCCAGGCACATCATCCCCATCTTCTTACTTTGCTCTTCCTAGCTTGCTCAAGTAAGCAAGTCAAACAACAAGAAAGGTAGGAGGCAGGTGTACCCTCACCCTCCTCTCACTTTGCTCTTCTTAGCTTCCTCAAGTAAGCCGGTAAGAGAATGGGGGGCGAGGGGAAACTCCCTTTGTCAGGAAGGAATTCTGCTATGGAGAAATTTTAGCATTGGAAGGGACCCCAGGAGGCATCCAGTCCAATCTCTGTCTGCTATGAAGGAATACATAGGATCCTAGAGTTGGAGAGGGTTTGTTGTTGTTATTATTATTATTTATCTTATAATCCACCTTTTCTCCAATATAGGGACTCAAGGCGGTGAACAACAGATTTAAAACAATACAATTTAAAAATAGTACAATATTAAAATGTATAAATTTATTTTTAAAAACAACAACAACCAATTAAACCATTTTAAAAGTTAAAACAGTTATGAATTAAAATTGAATGTTACAAATATAAATCTTAAAATTTAAATAGCACAACATTCCCAGACCTTATCAATTTGAAAAGGCCTGCCAACACAAGAAAGTCTTTATCTGTCACCAGAATAATAACAAGGATGGAGCCATCCTGGCCTCCTTAGGGAAGGAGTTCCAAATGCACCTGAGAGGGTGGTGGGACAGAGAGAAGGGCCTCTTTGGATTATCTCAAATACTCTGGTGGGCCTTACCCTGAGGCTGAAAGCATGCGACTTGCCCAAGGTCACCCAGTAAGTGCATGGCAGAAGGGGGTTCAACTGGATGACCCCTTGTTGGGAATCCAAAAGAGACGATTGTTGTTTTTGTAAGCTTGCAAGTTGTTGCTGTTTTTTCCATTGTTTACTTTGACTCATATTCTTACAGATTTTTACAAATTCTATACTACAGGTTTTACATTATACATTACATTAATTTACATTATACTAAATTGATTTCTATTTGCCCACTTTGGTCAACAAAGCAATATAAAGATTATAAAAAGTTCCTTATTGTCTTTTGTCTTTTCTAGAAATTCAGTTTAACATAAAGCTTCATGTGTGGTTGTTTTTTTTATTTGTCTCAGGGCTTCACATATTCTAGATGTAGTATTTCAGCTGTCAGTTCTCTATGACCACCTTTTCTTACAATATTTTGTTAAGAGATCCCAGTCTCTATTATATGTTTTTCATGATTTCCCTTTGGACCAGCTGGATAATTTGTCCATTTCTATATTATCTAAGTCTCTTAACAACCAATCGTTCATTGTGGGCAAATCATTCCACTTTTGTGCTATCAAGATTCTCGCTGTGGTGATCATATAAAGTATAGTTTTGCAATGTTTCTTCACATTATGATCTGTGATTTTATTTGTCATATTCAAAATATAAATTTCTGGTGAATGTTGAAACTTATCTCTAGAATATCATTAATCTTTACATGGGTATTTTCCCAGAATTTTTTTTTATCTTATTGCAGGTCCACCATGCATGGTACCAATTGCCCATTGCTTGTCTGCATTTCTTTATTTTTGTAGATCTTTGCTAGTTTTGATGGAGTCAGATACCATCTGTATGCCATCTTTAGATAGTTTTCTCTAATACTTTGACATTTGGAGAATTGAAATATCTTTCTTCTTGAGTACTGCCAGCTTTCTAGATCTATAGCTCTTCCTAGATCTATGGGCCATTTTATCATTGTTTCTTTTATAATTTCTTTTTCTAGATTTCTTTCAAGGATAATCTTATATATTTTTGCCACTGATTTTGATTCATCTCCTTCTAGTATTGTATCTATATCATTTTTTAAAATTTCAAAATCTACCTCTTTTTGGTCTATTTCAAATCTTTCCAACAGTTGCTTATATACAAATGAGTGTCTTCCTAATTTGAATCCCATAAATTCATTTGTTGTTTTCATTACATATTTGGCTGTTCTTTTTCAATATGTCTTTATATCTTATATCTTATCCATCCCATCTTATATATCTTATCCATCCCATAAATAATTTTGTCCTCTCTAACAGGGTTTCTTCAGGTGATACTCAACCTGGTATTTTCAGGTTTTTAAAAAAAGGTCTTATATTTTCTAGGTACCAAGAATGGATTTGAAAATGAAACAATGTTCAAATTCTTTGTACATCCTACTTTTGTCATACCAAAGGTAGGCATGCCACCCTAAATGTAGATTAAAACCATCCAAGTTGAGGAGTTTGGAGTTTTCTAGTTATACCCATTCTGACATCCATACTAGAGTATTCACTTGATAGTATAGTTGTAGGTTGGGTAAATCACAACCTCTATTAAATTTTGTGTCTGTCAAGGTCTTCCATTGAACTCTGGGTTTTTTTCTCTTCCCAGAGGAATTTTTTAAAGTTCTCTATTTCATATTCTAAATGGTTTATTGTTTGTTATGATTAGAAGGTTTGTAAAAAAAATAATAAAAAAAGTTTTATTTTAGGAGAATTGACATTTTAATTGCAGCTATTTTGCCAAAGAAGAATGGTTTCATTTTTGTCCATCTATGCATATCTTCTTGGATGGTTTTCCAAGTTGTTTTGTAATTGTTGTCGAATAAGTCAGTGTTTTTGTTTGTCAACCAGATGCCAAGGTATTTAGCTTTCTTGACTATTTTGCATTTGGCTATTTCTTGTAATGAATTCTTTTCTATGTTAGTCATGTTTCTTGGTATAAATACTGACTTTTATTTATTTATTTTAAAGCCTGCAATCTTTTCAAATTTTGTAAATAAGTCCATTAATGTGCTAATACTTTCTATTGGGTCTTTTAAAAAGATTGTGAGGTCATCCGCTTAGGCCTTTATGTTATATTCTTTATTTTTAATCCTTGTTACTTTTATCTCTGAGTCTCTCCTTATAATGTTATTTAGAGTCTCTATTACTGAAATGAAAAGCAGTGGAGATAAAGGACAACCTTGCCTAGTCCCTTTTTGTATTGCGATAGGATCTGATTTCCCCCCATTTATAATTCATTGGGCATGCTGTTCTTTACATATACTTTTCACCCAGCCTAGAAGTTTTTCTCCCACTTCCATTTTTTTCTAGGATTTCCAACAGACAGTCAAATTTTATGTTGTTGAATGCTTTGTCAATGTCTCCTAGTAGTAGTGCTAATTTCTCATTGTTATTTTTTTCCATAATATTCTATCAGGTCTAATACAACTCTTATATTTGCTTTTAGATGTCTTGTAGGAAGAAAGCCTGCTGATCTTCATGTATTAGTTTCCTCAGGATAGCTTTAAATTTCTCTGTTAGTATTCCAGTGAAGATTTTATAGTCTAGATTGAAGAGAGACATTGGTCTGTAATTATCCATTTTGTTTTGACCTTCCCTTCTTTATGAATCTCTTTTCCTTCTTTATGAATCAGGGTAGTACTGGCTGATTTCCATGACTCAGGGATGCCTTCTTTTAAGATGGAGTTCAAAGTGTCCATTTATAGCTTTTTAAAATAAAATGCTGTGAAGCCATCAAGGCCAGGTGATTTTCCAGGTTTTAGATTTTGTATTTCCCTTGATATTTCTTCTTTGGTAAAGTCCATATTTTATTTTCCTTGACAATCTTTTGGAATTGTTAACCATGAGCCTTTACAGACTGCCAAAAATAATGCAGCTTGAGGCCACTTTAACTGCCCTGGCTCAGTGATAAGGAATCATGGGAAATGTAATTTATTGTGGTACCAGAGCTCTCTGACAGAGAAGGCTCAATGTTCCAGAAAAAAAATGCAATTCCCATGATTCCCTAGCACTGAGCCAGGACAGTTAAAATGGCCTCAATTTTCACTATTTCTGGCAGTGTGTGAAGGCCCCATGTTAGTTCCTTGAGAAATTATGTAAGAAAGTTCCTTTCAGTTTTAGTTCTTGAGTTCTGTTTATATATCTGGTTATAGTATTCTGTAAATTTTTGTTTGAAGACCAAAGGAATTCAGCTGGAGATTTAAAACAGAACTATTGGAGAATTAAAAAAAATAGGTGAAGAAGTATCAGATTGGATAGAAGAATATTTTAAAGAAAATATGTATAAAGTGACAAAAATTAATACAGTCTGGGATGCTGCTAAGGCAGTTTTCAGAGGGCTCTTTATGAAAAAAAGTCACTGGCTTAAAAAAGTAAGAACACAAAAACTTTCAGAACTTCAGGTAAAGTTAGTTGAAGGAGAAAATAAATTGAAACAGACTCCAAATAATAAAGACCTAAACTTAAAGATTAAATTAATACAACAACACATTTCCATATGCTTGATGGAAGAAAGACAAAAAGAGATAAATTATATAAGACAAAAGAACTTCGAAGGAGCTAATAAACCCGGCAAATGGCTGGCATATAGAATGAAAAAGGAAAAGGAAAAAAACAGTTAACTTCCCTAATGGAGTAAGAACAAAGAGTTACTAATCAGGACAAGATAAAAGAAATAATCCACAATTTTTATGAACAACTTTATAAGGCGGAAGATATACAGGAAGGGAAAATAAAATAATAGTTAGAAAAAAGTAATTTAAAATCTTTGAGTGAGGAGCAAAGAGAATTTCTAAATAAAGAAACTACAATGCAAGAAATAGTGGAAGCCATTAAAAAATGAAGTTAGGGAAAACGGCAGACCCAGATGGGTTTCCAGTTGAATTTTATAAAAAATACGTCCATCAATTAGCTAAACCCCTTAGTGTAGTGATAAATGATCTTAGAAATAATGGAGTCCCTTCCTCATGGAACCAAGCGAATATAGTTCTAATACCAAAAGATAATAAAGATATTAAGTATGTGAAAAATTATAGACCAATATCACTGCTAAACAGTGATTATAAGATATTTGCAGCAGTATTAGCAGAAAGACTTAAGATCATATTGAAAGACTGGCTCGGAAGAGATCAAAATTGCTTTCTACCCGCTAGGAAAATTAAAAGATAATATGAGGTTTGTATTGGATTTAATTGAGTTGCATGAACAAAGACTTGATAAGAAACTGGCTATGATATTTCTCAATTTTGAGAAAGCTTTTGACAAGGTAAATTGGCAGTTTATGTTCTATGTATTAGATAAAATTAAGGTAGGGGTAAACTTTACCAACTGGATTAAATCAATGTACAATTGACAAGAAGCCATGATAGTGGTTAATGGTGAGAAAACTAGGTAAATTGAAATTCAGAATGGGAGTAGGCAAGGGTGTCCTTTGTTACCCTTATTATTTCTAATTGTCATAGAGGTGTTAATAGACAATATAAAAAGAAATAAAGACATAAAAGGTGTAAAGCATAAAAACTACAAAACAAAAATTAAAGCATAGGTGGATGACCTCCTAGTTGTGTTATCAGATTTGGAGGATAGCCTAAGACAACTTGTAAACATATTGGAAGAATTTTGCCAAGTTTCTGGATTGAAAGTAAATAAAGATAAGACCATGGTATTAACAAAGAACTTATTAGATAAAGACAAAGCATAGAGGAAATATCAGGCTATCAAATAGTTAAGAAAGTCAGATATTTAGGGGTAGAACTAACAAATAAAAATGTAGACTTGTTTAAAAACAACTATGAAAGAGTAGCGAATGATATCAAGAAAGACCTAAGGAGGTGGAGTAAATTAAAACTTTCTTGGCTGGGAAAAATATCTGCCATTAAGAAGTGTGTCTTACCGAAGTTTCAATTTTTATTTCAAATTATCCCAATGCTTCTTTTAATTTCTTATCTACCTGGATGGTTAGTTCTTCTTGCATTTCTTTTTCATATAGTTTTAAATTATTCTTATTTTTTCTGTTGTTACATCATTTTTAAATTCTTCCTCTTTTTGTTTGATTTCTGCTTCTATTTTTTTTTTTTGTTCTAAGTTTTTCTTCTTAATCTCTGCTCCTCCTTGTATCAAAAGCCTTCATGCAACTGCTTTGCTGGCATGCCAGAAGGTCTTCATTTTACAATCTTTTGTAGTATTTTCTAAAAAAAAATATTGTTTTAATTGTCATTTTAACTTTGTAAGACATTCTTCTTCTGATAGTAATTGTTCATTAATTCTCCAATTATATTGTGTTTTCCAGGTGATCATTTCCATACAAATTGGACTCTGGTCTGATCCTATTCTAGCTATCATTTCCATTTCACCCCCAATTTTTGGCATTAATCTGCTTGAAATCAGGAACATGTCAATATGAGAAGCAACACATGTCCTGGTGTGTCTCCATGTAGCTCTGTCAAAGATCTTTCATACCTAATTGTTATTTCATTTCAAAAAAGGAATTTGGTAATTTGCATTGGTTGTTTTTTGTTTTCTATTTGATATTCTATCTCTTTCTGGTTTTATGACCGCATTCCAGTCACCCATTATTATGATGTTTGTGTTTCCTATTCTTTTATTTCTTGTAGGGGTTTCTTGAAAAGTCTAGCTTTGTTTTCTATTGGAGTGTAAATTTCCACTAATAGTATTTTGGTATCTTTTTTTTTTTTTACTGTGATTCCTATATAATGACCTATGTTATCTTTAAACACTCTTTAGCTGTATATCTGTTGTGAATATATAGCACAACACCACCTTTTTCACATTATTTGAGGAGAACATTTGACCTAATTTTGGATTTTTAAAATGTTTTTTATCATTTTTTAAATCTTTATTTCTTGTAAAAAAGTGACATTTTCCCCTTTTCTAATAGTGAAATATTCTTCTTCTTTTATAAGTGGAGTTCATTCCTTTGATATTCCAAGAAAAAAAATTGATTGTCATTACATTATATTTCTTCTTGGTTTTCTGAATATTCTTCTGAATCTTCTATTTCTTCTTCTCCTTCTTCTCCTTCTTCTCCTTCTTCCCCTTCTTCTTCTTCTTCTTCTCTTTCTTGTTTTCTGTCTGCTCTTTTTTCTTTTTCTGTTTCTTCTGGACTGTAAGTTTCTTCCTCTTGTTGTCTATCTGATTGTTTCCCTATTGTTGATCTGTTCAATTTCTTTTCTTTGCCTTTTGTCCTACTTTTCAGGACTTTTTTCTATTTTTTTCTTCATTTTTCTGATTTGTAGTTCTTCTTCAGCTAATTTTTCCTTTGTAAATTCTTTTTTTAATCTGCTTTTCAAATTCCTCTGCCCTTTCCTTAGAGTTTATCTTGTATCTCCTTTGTTTATAATGAAATATAACACTGTCTAAGCTATCCCAAGAGAAATTTATCTTATATCTAGTTAATGTTTGGATTAAAGTTTTATAATCTTGTCTTTTTTTATTTAGAATAGCCATCAGTATATCTTTGAATATTTTAATCAAATCAAAATTTTATTTACGGCACACAGCCAGCTCAAAAAAGACAGAAGTCAAAACATTCAGCAATATATACACATGTACACATGACATAAGTGAAATAAGATTACAGCATCAACCTTGAAAATATACAAGATGTAAGTTATGTATATTTTCAGCAAGGTAAGCCAATACTGGTCTGGAATGTAAAAATAGCATGGACATTTAACTATAAATGAACCAATCTCTTAAAACATTTCAAAGACCTAATTTCAATAATCATATTAAAACAAGCTTATACTAGTTCCTATGCATTAACATAAACAATCAGTTTATGCAAAGTTATATAATATATAATTAAATAATAAGACAGATATCATATAAATTATTTAGAACCATAAAATGTCAGAAGATTTTAATGGTTTCTCCCTCGAATTGGCAGTTATCTGTGTAGTTTTTTTGAAGTATCAGGTCTCTTATTCTAGATCTGGTTAGACAAATCACAATAATTCTAGGTATGTTTCTTTCCCCTAGCTACCATAGAATTAACTCTGAATATGCAATTTGTCTCTATGTCTAGTTCTGTATCTAGAATGCCAAAAAAGTCCACTAGATAAGGTGTTATTCAGTTATATAAATTTTCATTTTGTCTTTCAGAGAGTCCTCTTAAGTTTTAAACATTTTCCCTGTATCTTATTTCTTGAGTTAGAATAGATGTTTTCTTTTTTTTTTTTTCTTCTGATAGAGTTTTGGATCCCCCCCCCTCAATCCTGTGTTTCATTTCTCATAGTTCTATTTCTCCTCTCATGTTGGTAACTTCTTTTGTGACTTCCTTAATTTTATTTTCAAGTTTGTCAAAACCTTTATTTATGTTGTCATTCATCTCCTTTCTGTTATCTTTTAGTTCCTGTCAGACGTTTTGTTTAAAAGTTCACATCTATTCAATTAGCTGCTGAATTACATCTGCTTGTTTTGCTGGTATTTCAATAGAGGCTCTTTTACTTGCTGCATACATTTGAGCTTTGGCTGTTTGCAGCCTTGTTGCTGCTGCCATTCCTTTATGTGAAATTTCCTGTATTTAGCTTATCTCTTTTAATTGATTCATAGCCTCTTTTCTTTGTCTGAGTTGATTCACTTTTCTTTCTAGCCAATAGATTGATTTGCTGCACATTATTAATTTGAAGAGTGGATAAAGAACAGGGATAAAACCAGATACTAGATAGAAATTTGTGTTGTCAATAAATCTAGCTGACAACAAACAATAGAGGAGAACATGTTTGGCTTTAACAGGCTTTTCTACAATGAATATATTTGTTCCCTTTTTTTAAAAAAAATGGTTTCCCCTTTTGAGGAGTCCCGGATGCCCCCTAATTAGAATTACCCTCAGATTAGAATTGATCAGGGTTGAACAGAGAGAAGAAATACAATCCTTAGTTAATACGTTAGACCAAGGGTAGGCAACCTTTCCCCTTTAAGGACCAAGGGACTTCAGCTCCCAGAATCCCAGGAGCTATTGGCCAACATGGCTGAGGCTTCTGGGAGCTGAAGTCCCTAGGCCCTTAAAAGGGAAAGGTTGCCTACCCCTGAATTAGACAATCAATTAACCAGTTAATTCAATCAATTATACAATTCAGTTAATTAATCATTCAAGCAAGCAGTCAATTATCAGTTACTTAAACAATCAAACAATCAAGAGAAATAATCATCTTTTAGTTAATTCTCTCTTGATTTCTCTGTTGATTTCTTAATTATTTCAAACTCACCTAAATACAGGCAAAAACACAAGTTCACTCAGTACTGGACTTGAGTTCATTTACTCAAGATCTGCTTGAGAATTGAAAAATCAGTACTCCACTTTCTAATAGTCTCTTTCATGTATTATATATGATATTCAAAAGTGCTGTTAAACTTTAAAGAGTCAATTGAAGCCAAAGTTTATTTTGTATGGTTCAGACTTGTTGTTCTTATGTCACTTCTTTTATTTCCCTCCGTCTTTTCTTTGTTCTCTTCCTTGTTCTTTCCCTGCTTTTCTTCCTTTCCCTACTCAGGACTAACATCTCTTATTTTCTTTATCATTTGCCCTTATCTTCAATCTTTAGTCTTTAGACCAGGGATAGGCAACCTTTCCCCTTTAAGGGCCGAGGGACTTCAGCTCCCAGAATCCCAGGAGCTATTGGCCAACATGGGACTATTGGCCAACATGGCTGAGGCTTCTGGGAGCTGAAGTCCTTGGCCCTTAAAGGGGAAAGGTTGCCTACCCCTGTTTTAGACTCTAGGGCAGGGGTAGGCAACCTTTCCCCTTTAAGGGCCGAAGGACTTCAGTTCCCAGAAGCCTCAGCCATGTTGGCCAATAGTCCCATGTTGGCCAATAGCTCCTGGGATTCTGGGAGCTGAAGTCCCTCAGCCCTTAAAGGGGAAAGGTTGCCTACCCCTGCTCTAGGGGCTGCCTTCCTTAGCTTATTTTTTGTATCTTCTTTTTCACTTAACTTGATTCCCTGTTCTCTTGCACCCAGCTGTTGGCTCCTGGCTATCAGCTCTCTTCACTTCCTTATCTGTGTCCATGTCTACCTCTGCACCAGCCACTCCCTCTGGGCATCCAAAATGGGTGGTGAAAATGTATGCTTTGTTAGCATTTTTGATTTTAACAGTTGCTTTATAAGTTAATGTTTAGTGTTGTTATGCTGTATGCTAGAGTTATGAGGTCTTGTCACGGCCAGTCATGAGGAGGACTCAGAGGACGAGGAGGAGGATGGGTCTCCTCCAGAGAAGGAAGAGATACAGGCTCCACCTGGCTCTCATTCTGATCTGCCTGAGCCAAGCCCGGTTCTCCCAGCCCCAGAGCAGCCAGGTCCTAGTGCTCCTTCCTTGGAGGCTCAGCTGCCTAGTGGGGAGAATCAGGAAGATACAGCAGAGCCAGTACCTTCCTTTAGGCAGAGGAGAGCTGAGAGTGCTGGCAGTTGCAGGTCCAGGAGACTGGCTGAAAAGCAGCTGCTTAACAAGCCTCAGCTGGCACTGAGGTAGGATTTGACTATTTAAGGAGTGGCAAGAGGCTTCCTCAGTGCCGAGATTTATTGTAGTTTCCTTGGGAGATTACGGTCAGTGTGGCTCCTGGTTTCCTGCTGTGTGCCTCTCGCTCTTGCCTTGTGGAACTCTGTTGCCTTGACCCTGGACCGGACTGGACTTTTGCTGATTGCTGCCTGCCCTGACCTTAGACTGATTGATGCTGATTTCTGGACTCTGTTTTGCTGGTGTTTCGACTACGGAAGGTTTGTGGCTGGCCTTGCTGTTTGCAGCTCACCCTTTCCATCCCTAGCAGCTGTGGGAACTGAGGCTGGCTGTAGTCCAGGACAGGTCTTTCCTTTGGGAGAGGAAGATTTTATTTTAAGGGCTATCTAGTTTGCAAGTTTCCTGAAGTAAAGAGGGTGTCTCTCCCAGGTGTTTATATTCAGTCTTGTTCCTTCGATTACCTCGCTTCCATAGTGTCCTTCAAGCTCCAAGCACTGAATCCATCTCAGATTTTGGTTTAATGGGGTTTTAATACCCCATTTTCTGCCTTTTGGAAGACAGAATTGGAGCTTCGCCAACACATGTCTAAACTCCTCAACTCTGCGACTGGAAGTCCCAGCTTTCATGCTGTTTTAAGATAAGGAAAGTTCTTACCTCCTTTTGCCATATTACTCTGGTCATTTTTTTTGCTTTGAAATGGAAATCAAATTAGCACCAACTCATGTAATAAACATAAACATTCAGCTTGTCTTCTATTGTCATTTGGGAAATTTGTCAGAAATATTTCTCTCCCCCCTGAGGAGAGATGAACACCTTTTTAAAAGTCAGACTTTAGAAAAGAGAGTTTTAATTTTTTAAAAAAATTGCACCTATTTCTTCTGGAACAAGATGAGAAAATTGATTTGACACAACACTAGTTACAAATGATGATGGTTATTCCTCATTACTAGATGACTTTCTAATGTAAGATCTCTCAAGGTACTATTCTATTACTAACATTACTTACATTGTATGCTATCCTGGAAACTATGTTGAGCAGCAGTATAAACAAAATAAAATAAGAAGGTTAGCATATGTATGTAAATAGGATGGAATTTCAGGATTAAAAAAAGTTATCCTTCAGTGTAATATTGTCCTATGAGCACTACTAGTTCTATGATTTTTTTGGAAGAATAATAGAATCATAGAGTTGGAAGGTACCACAAGGCCATCTAGTCCAGCTCCCTGCCATGCAGAAGTATATATATTAAAAAAATCTTGTGAAAGATACCCATCCAAACTCTTTTTAAGGACCTCCAACGATGGAGAGACTATCACCCTCAGAGGGCCTGAACAGATTACCAGAAATAATCCAGTTTAAGACCACTTTAACTGAACTGGCTTAGTGCTAGGGAATCATAGGAACTGTATTTGATTGTGGCACCAGAGCTTCCTGACAGAGAAGGCTCAATGTCTCAGAAGAATTAGAATTCCCATAATTCCCAAGCATCGAGCCAGGACAGTTAAAGTGGTCTGAAACTGGATTATTTCTCTCAGTCTGTTCAGGCCCAGAGACAATCTTATCCACTGTTGGATAGCTCAAACTGTATATAAATAAATAAATAAATAAATAAGGAAGGGAACTGAAAAGGGAAGGGAAGGAAAAGAGAAGGGAAGGGGGAAGAAAAAAGGAAGGGAAGAAAGGAAGAAAGAGGTTCTTCCTACTGTTTAGCTAGGATCCCTTTCTTTTTATTTATTAGCTTTTTTTAAAAAAACTGCCAAGCTAACAGAGACTCCTGGAAGATTTTTTAATTACCTTTTAAAATGTTTAGGCTGGTACAATAAGTGTTTTGCTTTCTGTTATTTATTGATTATATCTTCTTAATATTGCATACCAATGCAATGCATCATTGTGCATTGTGCTCTTTGTTGGTTGCTTTGAAAGCTTTGTATTATTAATCTTTTAGTAAATATATAAAAATCAAAGAAGCAATGTGGATAGAGAACTGTAACTGATCTGAAGAAGCTTGCATATTGAATTAGTCCAGTTTGATGAGGTGATATAATTAATAAGAACTTACACATTAAACTCCATGAAATCTTTAGTTTGAAATTCCTTAAGTCACTTGAGCTCATATGGACAATCTCTTCCATTACCCTTATGAGGTCAAGGCAGATGTTGCTATGTCAAAACACAACTTCAACATAGTTCAATAGTTATAATGTAAGTCTGTACATTACACCTTATCTTGTGTAATATAGACTTGACTTAGGGAAATTTTAATATAGCTCAAATAGTAAGCAGGAGGCAAACCCAGCTTATACAGAGGTGGCTAAGAGAATAGATGTATAGTGACAAGGTTTTTCCAAATCAATTTGTATATTTATTCAAGCATGTAACACATACGTTCACACACATGTTCATGCAAGACCTTAGGAATAAAGCAAGTTAGCATGGAATAGACATGAGGCTTTCTAAGGGTGATATTACCTCTCTGGAGTGCTCTAGATGAATTAATGTGTAATTAGACTTGACCATGAGAATGGATGGAGACACGGAACAAGTCAGAGGTAGATAGAAATCAGAGTGACACAGTGTCACCAGGAATTCTAACCAGGCACACTAACCAGAATTGTGGTAGTCTATATATAAGCTGCATATAGCCCAGGGCAAAGATTGATTGCTGTATATCAAAGGGCCAAATCAACATTATAGAGGTTTCCTTGAAGTAGATCCCAGAGGGGGGTAATAGGCATATCTGTCTTGCAGCCAAAGCTCATCCAGGCTGTAAATTTCCTGGCTTCCCTATCTCCTGAAGTGTCAATCTTTCTGTTGGCAACTCCTAAAACTGTTTTATTTGTAAATGGATGCTGGAGTCTATGTGACCATCTACCTCTGAGGGCCTACGTGACCAAATCACTCTTGGGTGCATGGCTGAAACTGCACTTCCATGAAACATGCCAGGGCTACACACACACTCACAGAATGGAAAAACACTCCATTTCTGGTAACACATGTTTTTGCATTGCTTGCAGCTTGTTCAGAATGGGTCAAGAGTTCAACACAGTGGTCAAGAGAATGGAAAAATTGGACTATTAATTATTGAGAAAAAAAATGTTCATCAGACATCATTTAGTTGTGATTGTGAAAGATTATAAATCCCAACTGCTGTTTTGTAATTAATCTTATTTGTTGTGCTGTGTAGTTAGGGTGCATCCCCCTATTTTTTATATTAAAATCACAGAATCATAGAATGATAGTGTTGGAAAGGGTCTAATGGGCCATGAAGTCCAACCCACTGCTCAATGCAGGATCTCAAGTTAAAGCATCCCCAGCCGGTAGCTCTCCAGCCTCATTTTGAAGACATCCAAAAAAGGTGACCACACCACATCTCTTGGCAATTTGCTCTATTGTTGAATCACTCTTACTGTCAGGAAGTTTCTTCTAATGTTCAATTGATATCTTTTCTCCTGTAACTTCAAAGCATTAGACCTGGTCCTACCCCCTGGGGAATCAGATAACAGATCTGACTCTCTTCTCTGTATTAGCCTTTGAGGTATTTAAAGATTTCAGTTGTGTTACCCCTCAGTCTTCTCTTATGTGTTCTCATATAAGGAGCAGATGCACTCTTCTAAACATGCAGGCTTACCAGTTAGGTCTGGCATGAAGCCATCTAACTTAAAACAAAAGAGATAAGGAGAAAATATTTTCTACAGAAAAATATTAAACCAGTTACTGAAATATAATGAAACTGAAAATATCGCTGCCCGATTCACCAGGCTGGCCCAGTTGCTGGGGGAGGGGGTATATATTGGGCCATGAGGTGCTCTTGGTCTGGCCAGGGAGGATAATTTGCTCCCAGGATGCTCTGGGAGCAATTTTTCAAGCCTGGATTGGTTCCCTGGGCCTGCTGGGGGTGGGACACCCATCAGCCATGAGGACTACAGGTACAAGTGGTCTTTGCACCCAGAAGTCCAACCCCCTTTGCTCTGGTCAGTGGCCTCCCTGATTGGCCGGGAAGCTTGGGAGGAGCAGGACTTCCACCTGCCATCTGCCCTGATTGGGTTTTGGGCCTATATAAGGCCATGTGGCTGGGGTGGATGGCACCATTCCAGCCTGGCTCTCCCCACCCTCCTTTGCTCTAGTTGGGTTATGGGTTCATGGATGCTGTCACAACTTTTTAGGGGCGGTAGCATGGGCCATGGATCTGGTGGGCATGGTTTCCTGTACTGTGGAGCACAGGATCAGGAGTCCCAAGGGAGTGGTGATGTTTTGCCATTATGGGGGGGGGAACTCCTCAACAATGTCTCCCCAGTGACAAAGTGGTGAATATGTGATCAGTTGGTTATTCCTTCTGTCATCATGAAGCCTAGATGTGACTGGGCCATTTGGTTAATCAAACAACAAGTGGGTTGGTTGATGCCAGATCCAGACCCAAGCATTTGGGTCAACCCTACTGTCAGCTGTATTCAATAAAATTGTGGCCTTTTTTGCCAATCATGTGTCCTGGTGTTTACTTTCTGTGACATCTCACCTTCCCCTACAAAGATTTACTATATTAATACAAAATGGTTACTGATATCAGATGGCTGATGCAATCATCTGGTAGCAGGCTGCCAGAAACAGGGATACTACCAACTGATTGGTCCCTAAAGTGTCTGTATATAAATATTACTTCCCATTGGTGGGGAAGACAATTGTTGATATTAATGAGCACTAATACTTAGATCAGTCTTATTGGTTAAAAACTGATAATATTATAAAAGCCAGCTCCTAGGAAGTGAAAAACAGGCTGTTTACAACAGTCTCTAATGAATCTAGTTTTCTCTGGCATGCTGCTGATGTTGTTTCTGGCTAATACATACCCTTATAATGTAGGAAATATCAGTATTTAGGCAGGTAGTCAGGAATCAGAAAATGTTTGAATTACATAGATCAGGGAACATAGAGGTGAAAACAAGACATGCACTTCAAAGTTTCCTCTTTACTCCTAATTACTTAAGAAACAAGTGTTGATGTCTCTTTGTTTTCAACATATAAGGATGATAAAAAGAGAGAGATAACCCCTGCTTTCTATGTTAAATGTGATATTGTAGCGATGTTATTCTTATCTAGAATATATAACTGCCTGCTATAGCTTAACAGGTACTGCAATATATTGTTGCAATATCTGCATGCTTGATACACAGAAGAGAATATAAAGTATTTCCTATAAACACAAGTTGATATAGCTGCATATATAAATAATGAAGATAATAATTCCTTACAAATATAGTTCTATGTTTTGTCCACTGTTGATGTATTGTGCATAATTCCTTACAAGGAAAACCTTTATGAAGGAATATGATATTTGATGTAGGATGACTTACATGACCTGTAAAAAGCATGGATTTTTTTTTTAATATACTGCAAGAATCTAAGATAAGATTTACTTATCTGAAAATTTTCATGTAACATGAATAATAAGTTACATGCCTAGACAATAAAAAGTCTGTGTTCCTCCCTAGGGGAAGTATATATATATCTGCATTTACTAATTTGTCTGTTTTAATAAAATAATAAATAATAAGATATTATTAAACAGCTTGCTAATCCTCCAAGCAATTTTTTTTGAGATTCCAGTACTTAAGAATGCTTAAGTGGAATGTTGATGGTAAATCTGCCTCTTTGGATTATATTTTTGTTCACAAAAAACAGATTAGCTGACAAATGACAAAGAACCCTCAATCCTTCATTCTTAAGCAGTGGGGTGGGGCACCATGCCTGATTCACTTAGCAATATTAAAGGTCACTAATATCCTTCAGGATTTCTCAACTGGAAAGGCCTTTAGAGATACTATTTTACAGTAGTTTCCATCATTCTGGATCATTAGTGATGGGAAATGGTGAGCAGTTGAACTTATTAATTGGTTTCCAAGTGCAATTCAAAAGACTTGTCATCACTTGTAAAGCCCTAAAAGACTGGTTTGGTTACTTTATATACAGTGAAAAGTGTGCTGTGGTTGTCTTCTAAGAACAAATACATAAATAGTCATAAAGAAAAGACCAGTTGGATGCAGTGAAAAGCAGGATTCATGACATCTTAAACTAATTATGAAAATCCTGGGTGGAGAATGTCCTTTCATTTCAGATTTTTAGGGAAACAGTACCACAATTTTCTACTACACTGCAAAATAATATATGTGTTATAAAGACTGAGACTCATGCTCATAGTCCTGTTCATTTCTCTGGATCAGAAATAAGGGATCGCTATTGCAAACAGCCTTGAGACAGACCTGTTTCCCCATACAGCAGTAGAAACAGGATGGGTGTGGTGAATTAATTTTTGTGTAGGATGAAAAATTGCTTGTGACAAAACCAGTCTTACCTAGCATGTTATGTCTACCATTCCCCCTTTCCCTTGTAGTTCTTTTACTTGATTATTTATTTATTTTATATGTTGCCTGTCTCCCACAAAGGGACCAAGGCAGCTGACAAATAAAATAGTTTTAAAACTTTACAATAAAAATGTAAAAACAATTATAATTGTCATGCTAAGCCATATAAAATCAGGTAAATCATACAAAAGTTAAAAACATAAATATAGCACACACCCTATATAAATCTTCCCTGACAACCATTATTTATTAAAAAGCCTGCTTGAATAAGCCACTGTTTAAAATAGCACAGAGACAACCAATAAGGTCAAAGGTCCCACAATACTTCTATATGTAAGTGATACATCCATCCTAGTATGGCATAAACAGCATCAGCTCTAAAAACATATCATTCATAAATTAATATTGAAGATTCATTTGTGTCAAGTTATTCCGACATTCAGATATAATATGGATGCTGTCACTTCATGATAATGTTATAATATATAAATGCTAGAAAAGATATATGCCAAAATCTTCTGCTTTCACTCTATGAATATTAATGGATGCTATCATAAAAGATCATTTATTTTTCTTGGCTGCTGTCCAGCCTATAGTTGTATGCATTCAAATATCTTAAGAATGAAGGCATGTGCAACTTTTCAGTGATTGCAGTTTTTTAAGGTTTGGGGAGGGGGGAATGGACATGACTGCAAAAGATGTTGTTGTTGTTTATTGTACATTGATACTGGCTCCAAGATGGAGAAGGAGACAGATGGGCAAAAGATGCTTGGTACCACCATCCTCTGTGTACAATAGGTATAACAGCACTGTTGAAACCTTGGCCTTCTCCATGACTCCCTCTGTATAGAGAAAGGTAGAAAAGAATAGATGGTGCCAGTAGATGTGACTCCACTGTCAAAGATCCATTCCTATGTCATCTGAGAAATGGAATCCAGAAAATGTGCAGAAAATGTGGTTTCTTGTACAGGAAATACTGTTCTCTGTGCAAAACAATCATGTACAAATTTTGCTCAAAAAAGTTCTGAAGTGCAAAGATTCTTGCCAGTCCAGAATTTTTCTTCTCAGGGTTTCTCTACTCTCAGAAACCATGTTTTTCAACCACTTTTAAAAAATAATTTTGAATATTTTTCCATTCATGATGCAAACATGAGTATACAGTCAAATAGAAATCTCAGAAGAAGAAAAGAAAAGGGAAGGGAAGGGAAGACACCTCCACAGAATCTTTGTGAAAGGCAATACCAGGTCAACAAGACAAAAGAATCCTAAGAACGTGCTAATGTCCCCTTATCAAAATATTGTTGTACCTGGTGATGGAGAACGAAATGGGGAGGCATCCAAAGGAGATACTGGTACATAAACCAGTAACTTCAGTAACTCTTACATCAGGAGTAGGCAACCTTTCCCCTTTAAGGGCCGAGGGACTTCAGCTCCCAGAAGCCTCAGCCATGTTAGCCAATAGTCCCATGTTGGCCAATAGCTCCTGGGATTCTGGGAGCTGAAGTCCCTTGGCCCTTAAAGGGAAAAGGTTGCCTACCCCTGTCTTACATAGAGTGCATGATGCATTATCAAATAACAGCAACATTTCTAGATATAATAAATGGTATTGCACTAGTATCTGCTCGTGCCATGAATGATAAAGATGGAACCCTATACATGCAAAGCATGAGTTTCCTCTTTGTGTAACATTTTAAATAAAGTGCTTGTGAGCCCTGCTAGCATAATTTTCAATAATTTCCATATATCATCCAACAGTCTAAGAACAGATGTACTTATTAAAAGTATCAATGTTAGACCATATTGCAAATAATTCCTTCATGCACCATCACTGATTTTGGTTGTACAAAGAAGAATGATGGACTATATTTATTTCTTAATTTAAAAATAAAATGTGAAGCCCAAAAATACTTTTAAAATTATGTTTTACCCATAAAATTTGCTTCCATTGTTGACATAACTTTTTGCTATACTAAACTTTTTTTACTGTAATATTTTTTCTATCATTCATCTTGCAGCTTTTACATGGAGAACAAGACTGACAAGTGGTGTCTCATAAATCAGCCAACTTTATGTACCTGCTCCCCGTGTGTTCTGCACCACAGGCAGACAGCTCAGGTTCCACAGCAAATGTGAAATGATTTTGACTTATTTTCAGCTAGGAAAAGCACAGCTAATTTATATTGCGATGACATGTGTTCCTGAGAAATTACATGACTGCATTCCAGTGGATAGACAGACCTGTCATTTCACCTTCCATGCCGATTTAAACTGGAGTGACATGCCAGCTTGACATAAATAATATATTGTGTTTGATTGATGTATACCTATATATCCTTTGCCTAATGAAAAATGGCAAACAGCCACTGCAAAGGTTGTTCAGGGTTCAATAAGTTTTTAGTAGCAATAAGTTGCACGTGGGTGATTCATCACAGTATATGTGGATGGGTCATGTCTTACTTTAGTCTGGGCTTGGAAAACTGAGTATATCTGGGATTCAATTTTCTGCCAAAAATGCCCAATTCAAATAAAAACAACATTTGAAATTCATGTCTGAATTAAAAATTAAAAATTAAAAATATTTATTTATTTTATGTTAAACAATCAGAGTACATCTGTGACCTATTGAAAAGGTGAATTGCCTTTCTCAAAGGGTTGTAGGAGACAATTTTCTTTGCTCTAAGAAGAGCTGGCCAGAGGATTTTAGGTTGTTTGGGCCTGGAAAAACAATCCCAGTCCAGTTAGAGGCTGCCAAACCATCCTTGGGGGTGCCATCCTTCCCACCATTTGTTTAAATTAGACAAACAGGCTTCAGGGCTTCATTAATCAGCTTAATTGAATTCCAGGTATTACAAGGATTCTGGGGGGGGGGGGGAATGGATAAATAAATTGGTTTTGAGAGATGAATCAAATCTCACCATTATAAACAATAAATAAAAGTTCACAATTCACATTTCACCATTATATGCAGAAACTGATAGGAGGTGTTCCTTCTACAGCTTAGAGTCTGATCTAAAACATGGCTGTGTAGGAGGAATGTGTTTGATGGGGTCATGTTGATATTGAGGTTGAAAAAATCTAAATAATCTCTTATTTATAGGAACTTAAAATTAGCATGTCATGTGCAGAAGTTTGACAGATACTGCATGTTTTGTTTTTAAATAGACTTGTCTGGGACTAACTTTTGTTAACTAATTTCGTATTTTGTATAGTCTCTTTAGGGAGACAATACAGAAGGTAAGATCAGGAAGAAGGTCTAGTACCGATGTGGAAACTATGTTGCCCTCATGATGAATTGTGAATTGTGATGCACAGAAGCCCTAGCAAACATATTCAACAATAAGAAAAAAATAATGTATTGCTGATATATACTACATTATATTTTCCCTGTCATTCTCCTGTGAGAAACTCTAGAATGGAAACAGTACAGATTGGAAGAGAGTATCACTATTTACCACAGAAAGAGGAAAAGATATTAGAGAGAAGGGCCAATGCACTCTGCGTCACAAACAAGCGATTTCTGCAGCAATTTAAATCACTCGATCACGCCCACTTCCAGAAAGCATAAATGCCTTGAAAATAACAGACAAATGTTACCCGTGAAATGTTTAACTCATTTATACATTGTTTGTTGCACTGGGTTATCTACTTATTTCTTATTCATGGTGAATAGTTTGGTCTACAAAGAACAATTATTCTTGTTCTTGAGGGGGGGGGTAATATCTGAGTACTTTTACTGTATCATTTTTCAGTCAGAACCTACATCAGGAGGATTTGAGCCACAGTCCTAGCCCCCAAACATTGTCATTATACTTCCAGTACTTAACATGACCAGTACTTAACTTCACCTATACTTAACATGAGGAAATATAAAATATAAAACTGTCTGGTACAAGGAGAGTATTGTGACAATGAATAACATTTCCATAGCCAGACTTCCTAAAAAAAGCTATGCAGTTTTCAAAAAAGTCTCACATAGGCAGGAAGTCTCTGGAAGCAACAGTGGGGGAAATTCTCCTGGCTAGCCCCATACAATATCAAGGGTCCAAGATTCTAGGCTGTATAATATCAAGAGGGTAGGAGGATACAGCCAAAGATTTGAAAGCTATAGCCTTCCAGTGTCCTTTCCTTGCTCCTTTGCCCATTCACCATATGATACTGGGAATGTGAGAAGGCAGGCAACATAAACTTCCAGGATCATTTCTTGACTCTCCTGTGTGATTCAAGGACAGTAACAGGAGGGACTGAGTAAAAGGATTGGGGAAAGATTCTCATAATTGAACTTTTTGAACACTTAAAAAACCCCATCTCATTTCCCCTCAATGATTAATATGGCAGGGGTGTCACTTGGGGTGGGTTAATACCACTACCCCCCAAACATCTGTCTTTGAGCAGAAATGGACTCTGGCATTTGCCTGTATCCCTATAAATCGCTGGAGAGATGATGTGGAGTGGGACAAGACTCATCAGGAAAAGAAAGGTGAGGTTCCTGTGTGTTTGGTTTTTTAAAATAAAATTTAAAATTATTAATTAAATAATTTATTTTTATTATTCTTAAACTTTCTTTACTTTTACTTTAGAGCCAGATGTTTGTCAGTGGTAGAGGACTGTACCTATGTCCCACATTTTCCTGTTCTGTTATGGAGACACATGGAATCTAAGTGTTTTGAAGGTTTCATGCAGCTGAGTTACCATTCCTTGTTACAACCTGTGTAATTTGTAACCAATGGCAGGCAGATTTAATGACATCTTTGGAAGAGATATCATAGTTTTGGCCCAAGGTCACTCAGTGGGTTTCCATGGCTGAATGAGGAATCACACCCTGATCTCCAAATTCTCCCTTTATGCCCTTCTCCTTTCTATTGTTACCATTGGAGTTTGGACCAGGTAGCACCAGTCTGTTGTACCAGGTGAGGAAAAGTGCATGACAAATGAAAGCTTCTCTTTGTCATCATCTTGACTGTGATCACATGATTAGGGAAGTCAAGTGACCAGTAACAACAGCAAGGAGGACAAGCAGAACCAGGTAGCTCTGGGAACCATCAGCTAGTCCCTTTTGGGGTGTAGGTTTTGATAAGTCCCCAACAAAGCTAGCTCCTGACACAGCCTTAATAATATATATCAAAACAGCCAATGTATCAAAACTTTGTAAAGCAATTAAATGGCTAATATTTTAATGACTGATCATGAAAAATTCAACCATGGGTGTCTAATATATTACAAGGAGCAATTTATAATATGATAGCTGCTTGTTAGCTCCTACACAATAAAATTTAATTGAACATTCACCAAAAGGGTAGGAACTCCATTAAAACCATAAATATTGCAATTATCCCCCAACTCTGTCATCATGTATTGAAGGCAATACAGGGCTGATGCAGACAGCCCCTAAGGGGCAGCTCTGTGATGCCCCTGGGAGCACCAGATCAGGGCCATGGCAACCACACACTGTGGCCCCGATCTAGCTTTTTGCCACTCCTTTTGGGATGGCAAAAAGCTGCCCTTAGAGCTGCCACCGTGCCTCTTTTGAGCCCCTTGTGTGAGAGGAATGGTGGTTTGGCCTCTGTTGTATTTCACAGTTCATTTTGTGTTTGGGGTCGAGAAGAACTGAATATGGTGGTGGAAAGAACTGAATAAAAAAGGCAAAACATTCATTTTCTTATTTTCCTTTTTTTAATTTTATTTATTAAAACAAATTAAAATCACACATCATAACAATTCTTATCTAATCATTTGGCACTACATCAATTCTCAATTTCTCTGCATATACATTCCATTTTTAAAAAACTGTACAAAGAAGAAAGAAAAGTATATTTATATTTCAAAATGTCTAGTTACAGGGGAAAAGAAAACCATACTAAATGAATATTTGCTTATATACATTGTCAATGTGCATGTAATCTTGAAATGTTGAAATAAAAATTAATTATTCAATAAGTTAGTTCTTCCTTACATCTTGTTACTTTTTGTTACTACTTACACCTTTCTTCACCCTGTTGCTGATTCTTCTTTTCCCTTCAATCTCTGAATTCCTTTAGTGCTTCTCCAAACTGTTATCACCCACATACAACTATCTGTTTGCCATTCCCTACCTTCTCATTTATTTCTCTCCTTTATCTTTCTTCTCTCCTTCTACTCTCTTCTTCTCTACTATTCCCTTTCTACCTTCTTATCCTAACCAATCCTCTTCTCATCTGCCTGTCTTCCCACTCTTCCTTCACATCACACCTCTCTCTCCATCTACCACTTATTCTCACCTTCCCACATTCACCTACTTTCTAAATCACTTACTCCTACCTTCTTCACATTCTTCTGTCATCCATTCCTTTACTAACTTCCTTCCCACTGAGTAACAGTTTGGTATTTAATTGTGTCGACTTCTTGTAATCACATTTTCCTTTTAGAGCTTGTCCTCTTTTTTTTTTTTTACTAGATTCCATCTTAGCATTTTTAAAACTCTAGCTTGCTTAATCTATGTTCTATCATCCTCCATATCTCTGATGTTTATTTACTTTCCTCATGTTACTTATTTTCTATTTCTTATCATTTCCATCCTTCTATTTTAATCCTATTGTTTTTCACTTTCTCGACCAAACAGTTAGGACTCCCATAAGTTCCCCACATTTATTTCTGTTTAACAAGAAAATCTATTTTGGCTATTTTGCCCCATCTTTTTTTCCAAATATTTCAATACCGGTTCCCACTCTTTATTCATTTTATCTGTTGGATTAAATTTCAATCTTTCAAATCAAATCAAATCAAATATTTTATTACAGCCATTAGGCCAGTATAAAAGCACATATATAAAAACACAGTAAAACACAGTAGAATACAGTAATACATCTAGATAACACATAGCTCCTTGTTAAAACATGGTAATGGTCATAAAGCCAATAGAATAATCATTACCTGAATAAAATCATAAATTAGACTAAATTATAGCAAAAAAAAAAAAAAAAGTCCCTTCGAATAAACCTAGCACTTAAGCAAATAAGAAACGGGTAAGTTAGTCTACGTTTAAGCATTTATGATATCAATACAGCAGCTATATCTCATACATAATGCAATCAAGTTCTCTGTCACAATGGCAGGTTAACCTTTTCTTAATAAATTTAGCTTATGATTCAGTATTTATACTACGGCCATATCCTCCCAACACTAATTCAACAACGTAGTTGGTCAAAACAAATTTATCATAGCAAAACTCCACATCAGCTACAATAATCACACTAACACACTAAGATAATCTTTACATCTGCTTAAGATTTTTTTTACGGTTTGTAATAGCAGCTGCAAAGAATTTAGCAACTTTTAAAGTTATATCTTTATTACAATCTGCAAGTAGGTAATTGCTATAAAATTCCTCTTGCCTACCCGGTATTTGCAATATTATTGGGATTATATACAAGGCACGTATTTCCGCATATAAGGAACACTGAAAAAGAACATGGTTGATTGTTTCGACTTCTTCAGTACCACAGGGGCAATATCTATTCTGATAAGAGATCTTTTTATATCTGCCTTCAAGAACTGATGATGGCAAAATATTGAGTCTCGCGAGCATAAATGCTCTTCTAAACTTCAAAACGCTCAGGTGGTCAAAATATCTGGCATATTTGCCAGGTCTACTGGTCTCTCTAATAGGATGTAAGATTGACTTATTCAAATGCATTTGAAAATCAATATCCTTTATCCGCTGTATAATAGCATACTTTGCTTTATCATATCCAAGTGAAGCAATAGCTGCCGGAGAGAATCCAAGAAAAGAGAGTTTTGAAGTAAGAGATTCCTTCCAAGAAGAGGAAAAGGAATCAGTCATAATCAGTGGAGCCAGCCCGATCGGTACAAAGAACATTTGGAGCCATTTATTAAACTTGCGTATCCATATACGAGCTTCAATAGACAACAACCCCAATTCCAGACGGAGAGTAGCATTCGAAACGCAGCATGGAATACCTAGAATTGTTCTTAAGAATTTTGTTTGGACTGACTCAAAAGGGGCTACACATTTAAAAGTACAGACTTCAGATCCGTATAATAATTGTCCTAGAATCTTGGCAACAAAAACTTGTAGAGCCGCTGGTACAATTTGTCCTCCCTTATTATAATAAAAGGAACATAGAGCCTTAGCATTTATTTGAGTATTTATAACTGCATTTTTTTGTTGAAGCTTGGTGGTCCCTTTATCACTAAACACAATGCCCAGATATTTATAATAAGAAACTTGCTCTATACAGTTGTTATCTAGTGTCCATTTATATTGATGATGACCCCTGGAAAAGACCATTACCTTAGTTTTGTTATAGTTGATCTTTAAAGCATCATTGGAGCAATGAACTGCAAGTGCTTTTAGTAATCTGTTTAGACCTATTTTCGTAATGGACATGAGCACAATATCATCGGCATAAGCAAGTATAGATATGGGTTTGTTAGACAGAGTTGGAGGGTGGGCTGGTATTTCTGACAAAGTAGAAATCAAGGAATTGATATAAAAGTTAAAGAGGGTAGGGGCCAAGACACAGCCTTGCCTAACACCATTTGGGGCACAGATAGGCCTTGTCGTGTTACCCCTATTATTACAACGTACGACTACACGAGAGTTTTCATGCAGTCTGCGAATTAGAATTAGCAGACGTTTATCAATATTTGTAGCCTCGAGTTTTTTCCATAACCTATCTCTTGGAACGAGATCAAATGCCGATTTTAAATCAACAAAAACAGTAAACAATGTCCCCTTGGGTGAGGCAATATATTTTTCAGATAAGTGGTTTAAGACCAAGGCATGGTCAATTGCAGATCTGTTCTTCCTAAAACCTGCTTGCTCCTCTCTAATGATTTGCTCTTCTTCCAGCCAGTCTTGCAGCTTGTCCAACAAATGTATTGCATACATTTTGCTTATGATGTTGAGAAGACTAATTGGCCTATAATTCCCGGGATTATATTTGTCCCCCTTTTTATATATTGGGACAATTATTGCAAGGCCCCAGTCCTCAGGTACAAATGTTGTAGAATCTATGGCTGTGTATAAGGCCGCTAACACAGGCGCCCACCATTCAGCGTTTGATTTGAACACTTCTGAAGGTATGTTGTCGTTACCAGGGGCTTTTCCAGAAGAAATTCTAGAGATCAATTTATTTGCTTCTTGTACAGAAACTGGTGGCCATATCGGGAGCTCTTTGGTATCAACGAAAAGTTGTTCTGAGCTATTATACAGGTGATCATATAGTTGGCTGTAGAACTGTTCCCAGCGGCTAACAGGGATATAATAAATTGTATTTGAAGGTCTCGGCCAACCATTAGATACAATTTTCCAAAAGGTCGCAGAATCCTTATTTATAACAGCTGTTATTAAGTTGGACCAAGATTCTTTAAGAGCAGCTTCTTTCTTTACTTTTATCAGTTTCTTGTATTGTTTCTTAGCTTCAAACCATTCCAATGGGATTGTTTGCAGATTCTTTTGTCTATAATCTTTGTATTGTTTTACCAGTGATTGCTTCATATTAATACAGTCCTGGTCAAACCAACTTTTATTTTTCAGCTTCTTACTAGGTGCTTTCGAAGATGCTGGGTGAGATAACAAATTTCCCAGTATTGTACTTAACTGATGGTAAGGTTCAAATATATTATCTAGGGATTCTTCCGTTAGAATTAAGCTTCTTAAAGAAAGACATTTTTCAGAACTAAGGATTGTTTTTAAATTATTTTCGACCTTTGTAGACCACTTAATACCACGTGGTCTCAATTCCACATTACCTTCTGGTGGAACTAATTCTTCTGCAAAATCCGTTTGTATTACACAGTCCATAGTCAGGGTTATAGGTAAATGGTCACTCTCAACTCGTTGTTCAATTTCACACCTAGGAGAGGTGTATAGCAGTTCATATGATATTAGAAAATAGTCAATCGTGGAGGATCCTTGTTTGGACACGAAAGTGAATTCCCCTTCAACATCACCAATAGTTGAGCCATTCATAATTACTAAATTAAATTTATGGGTTAGTTGTACAAGATAAAAACCTGCCCGATTAAATTTTTTGTCCTTTGACTGTCTTGAGGGTAAGACCTGGCCAGGGTCTAACTCAGGTTGCACACTATGAAAATGAGCATACAGATCAGCTTCGTTTGGGCCAGTTCTCGCATTGAAGTCCCCCGCCACCACCAAGAAAGCTTCAGGATACTGGGCTATCAATTTTGCAATATAATTTTCTAGCCTCAGCCATGTATTTTTCAGTGTTGCCTTCTGCCGAGAAGGAGGTAAATAAACATTAATAATTAGCAACCAAATATTTTTAAACTTAATTAATAAAGAAGAAGCCAAATTTGCCAATGGTTCAATAAAAAGAAATGAATGTTTTATGTTAGTAGCAATCAGAGTGGCTAGACCACCGCTAGGGCGACCCCCCTTCGAAGAAGTAACAGCCTCAATAGTATGTGCTATAAAGCCATTTAAAGCTAATTTTTCTTTCAACCAAGTTTCTTGAAATAATATTACGTCAAATTTCGAAATGAAATTAACAAATGAAAGATCACAAACATGTCTTGCCCATCCCATAACATTCCAAGAGCATAACTTCAAATTTCTCATTTCAGTTTCTTTTCGTTGTCATGAATTTGAAGTGACATGGGGAAAATCACATAATCGTTTGATAAATGGAAGATTTTTATCAACTTCAACAGTGGCTAGATTGGAATTGATGGTATCATTTTCCTCTAATAAGGAGCAAACTTTAACCTTATCAAAGTTCTTTTCATCTGGTAGCTCCTCAATCATTTCCAAATTTGGATGGATATAGCTAACATTTGACACTATTGCACATTGCACTTTCTGCGCGGTTTCTCGTTGGATATTATCTTCACATGATAATCCATTGTCCTCACCGAGCAGTCCATTTTCTATATTGTCAAGATACCTCATGTCTTTCCAGGCTACTGGATTTACCTCTGCTGTAAGTGTTATTATACTCCCTTTCTTTTCATAACTTTCATTTATAGGGGATTTATTCTCTAAACACAAACTTGAGAGATACAGTTTTAGTTTTTCCAACCTGGTTATTATTTCTGTCTGCGCAATCTGAGGTAGAGCTGAAAAAGAGCCAATTAATTCTTTCTCCTCCTCAGTAATTGAGAAGTTGGGGAGATGTGATGGTTCAATGGCATTTAGTGCTTTGTTATCCTGTCCACCATTGCGTCTGCTTAGGTTTTGTTTTTCATAACTATCATTTACTTGGTCTTTATTTTATGAACTTCTTGTTGTCGTAATTTTTTTGAGTAAGAAATGGCCGATATTAACGGTTGAGGAGGAGCTACATTAGTAAAGAACCTGGATACATAGATGTTATTCCTTAATAACAGAGATTTATATCTATATAATAAGGAAGCGAACTTAGTTTCTCTAAACGTAATTAAGATACGAGCACGACCGGGGTCAGAATATAGGTGGGCAACGTGTATAATATCACTGACAGTGATTTGAATTGGACATATATTCTCTAGAACGGTTAGTAAATGGTATTTCCGTTTAACCTGTGAAAGTACTTCAAATGACTCTGGAAAATTAGTTAATACAATTTGATTTTGATTGAGAACAAGTTGATATTTCTTTTTCCCTGTCCTCTTTATGTCTTTTTTGGTTGACTTATTCTTAATTGATTTGTTTTGATTTGCCTGTGGGACCATATTTAAAGAAGGTCTTAGTGTCTTAGGGTCAGGTGCATCTAACCGGCTACCTAGAGGGATTTTATCCTCCGAATGTTTATTTAATGCACTCCCCTCTTGATTACTAAAATTAATATTGGGGTCAGCATCATTTGGAGGCATTGGTTCTACTTTTATTTTATATCTTCGAGATACACCTGAACCTAATTCATCAGACTCAATTTCATCTCCAGACATGGATTTCCTACGTTTTCCTTGATTTGTAAATTTTCCTAATTTACAGAGTTTATTTGAAGACTCAGGTGGTTCTTCATTTAGGTTTTTCCTTTTAAAACCCTTTTTTTGGTTACTAATGGGTCTATATAAAGGGTACCTGTCCTTCACTGGAAGAAGGGATGGCATAAGAGATGAAACAGTTTGCCCCGGGTTCATGTGTGTCTTCTCTTCTTTTTGATTGGTACAATTAGTTTGAAGATGTAAGTTTACTAATGTGGTGAGAAGATTATTACATTCCGAGAGAAATTTCTTAACTATTACCAAGTCCTGTAAGAGAGTGGATATCCACTCTGGATCTTCTGTTTCTTTAATTGCTATATTGTTAGGTTCAAGAGCTCCAAGATCTCTTTTAGGTTTTATAGCTTCTTGCAATTTGATAATCTCACTACGGCCGTACTCCCCTGAATCTACTTTATTTTTTAAATCCTCTGTAGATTTAGTTTTATGTATTTCCTTTGTTGCAATAGATTCTAATAGCAACTTGCCCTCAGCAAGAGCTATCTCATGTGCTAAGTTTGGTATAGAGGGACTCTTATCTAAAGATTTAAAAGAGCTAATTTTATCTAAAGACCATTCAAAAACAGGGGTCACTAGTGGAGAACTTATTTTTTTAATTTCTGCAGTATTTGAAAAAAACTGCGTTATCTTGGATTGAACATTATTCCTTTTTAGGGACTGTATTAAATATGAAGATTGTTCTGGAATAGCGTTGCCCTCCATGGTCATACTATTAACTTATGCTACAAAACCTTATGAAAAGCAGAGTATTAATAATTTAAAAAATCAACAACAAATGCTTTTCTTTAACAAAAAAAAAACAAAAAAAAAAACAAAAAACCCCTTCCACTGAATCAGCCACTGCAAGGAGGGGAGGAGAGCGTGGGTGGGGGCCTGGAGGCCTGGAGCACGGCCGCCCGCCTGCCGCTTGCCGCTGCTTGCCGCCACCTGGAGAGGCTTGTTGGGGCCTCTTTTATGGCCCTGTTCCTTCCGGCCGTTTGGCCGCCGCTGCCGGGGAGGGAGAAGAGCGTGGGTGGGGCCCTGGAGCCCTGGAGCGCGCCGCCCGCTCGGTGCTGCTGCCGCCGCCGCAGAGGCTCGCTGGGGCCTTTTATAAAGGCCCAGGTCTTCCGGCCGTTTCCGGCTGCCGCTTGCCGCCGCCAATTTCAATCTTTGTGTTAATCTGTTCATTTCCATAGTATCATATAATTTAATTAACCACTCTTTTTTGACAGGTATGGTATCACTTTTCCATTTCTGAGCATATAAAACTCTTGCTGTTGTGGTCATGCAGAAACATATTTTCCCATACTTCTTCTCTATTTCTCCATCAAACATATTCAGTAAGTAAAATTCTGGTTCCATTTGTAGATCCACATTTAGAATTCTACTCATTGTTTTATTTATGTAAGTCCAGTTGTTGTTGTTATTATTATTATTATTATTATTATTGCCTTTGTACATGGCCACCAACAGTGATAATATGTACCTGGTTTTTCTTTACATTTCCAACATGTGTTGTTTGAGTATTTATATATTTTGGAAATTTTGACTGGTGTGATATACCATTATTATTATTATTAAAGTTTATTTCTAAAGAACTGTCAGTGTACACAGCACTGTACAAAAAGACAATCAAGCATAAAATAGAATAAAAAACCTGCCAAAGGCATACAATCTAATTACAAAACAATAGGTAAAATAATAAAGTCAATTAAAGTAAAAAACAATTACAATAATTAATTAACAACATCCACTGTCTACCCAAATGACAGAAAAGTAAATGTATATCAGACCGTGCCAGGGAATGCCTCCCTGAACAAGGTGCTCTTTAACACAGATTTAAAAGTGGACAAAGAAGTAATAACCCATGTTTGAGGAGGAAGAAGGTTCCAGGAATGAGGGGCGGCAAGCGGGAACTTCAACAGATAAGGGAACGGGGGACGAAGTCTGACCACCCATGACCACTGCAAAAATCTATCTGATAGATAAGATTTAAACTGAGTTTGAGAACCCAATGTCAGAAAGTATATCAACTAGAAGACAGTGATCCACGGTGTCAAATGCCCCAGATAAATCGAGGAGGATGAGCACAGAATAGAGAACATTTGCCTTGGCCTGTAAAAGATCATTGGAGTGTCATAATATAGATGGGCTATGCAGTCAAAGGTGAAATGTAGAGATGTGTGTGTCTGTAATTTTCCACTTGAGAACAGCTTCTTGGCAAGCACAAACGACTCAGTCCAGATGGCCATAGAGAGACAAAACAATAGAGAAGCCTAGGTGGGAAATCATTCTTGTTTACATAACAAAACAATAATAAAGGCTAGTATGGGAAAGTAGATCACGTGGTGGAGGATGAACAACAAGAGGCTGGGTTAACATACATCACATACAGATCATCCAATCAACTTGAGGGGTAACACCCAAAAGGTGGAGAGGGGCTGGACTGAGAAACTCTGTGCTTGGCATTGATATTATTATTATTTGCTTCCTTTGGATCACACTTTTTCTTCTCTTTACTTCTCACAATGGATCTATAATATGTTTATATTGCTTTACAATGTAGCCTTAAGATCTGGAAACATGGATCTGTAGCTTTGTTCTTGTTTAGCCACATCAGCAAGATATGATCCTATAGTGGACTGTATTTTACTTTGCATGTTGTTATTATTTTTTTCAACAATAACAATAAAACACAACTTTTAGAAGCTTGGATTTTTGCTCCCTGGTTCTGCTGGATTTACAAGCATACTACTCCACTAAAACCGAACATGGAAATCTTTGTGAGGGCCGTCTCAGTGGAGTGTCAGACTGAAAGGGATCGAGGATAGAGTTGGCTTCAAGAAACTCAAGGCAGTAGAAATAAACGACCCATTCCAAAACCTTAGAAAGAAAAGGGAGAAGAGAGATTGGATGATAGCTGGACAAAGAAGAGGGAACAAGAGAAGATTTTTCTAAGATAGGGGAAACAAGAGCATGTTTAAAATCAGAGGGAAAAGAGCCTGTAGAAAGAGAGAGGTTAAAGATAAAAAGAAGCAAACGAAGGAAGGAGGGGTCTATAAAGATTAGGAGATGAGGGGGAATTGGATCAAGAGAGCAAGTTGTAGGTTTAGAAGAGTGCAGCAGGGTAGAGAGTTCATCCAGAAAAACAGGAGGAAACACAGAGAATTGATTTGTTGAAGGTTCCAAAAGATTGAAGGGGAAGACAAATTAGGAGGAACTATTTCAGATCTGATAGTAGTGATCTTAGTGATAAGGTAATTAGCAAAGTCGGTAGGGGAAAATAATGAAGAAACAGGGGGAGAGGAAGGTGTTGAAGCAGGAAAACAAATGCTGCGGGTGCCTCTCATTGGCGCAGATCAATGATTTAAAGTAATTCTGTTTTGCCATGGACAAGGCATGTGTGAAGGATAAAAGAACAAACTTATAATGAATAAAGTCGGCTCACTCCCTGGACTTTTTCCAGAGACATTCAGCCGCTAGAGAGCACGACCGGAGGAACCTAAATATGGGAATAAGCCAGGGCTGAGGCCTGTTTGTAGAGGAGGACACGCGAACAGATACAGGGGCAAAGCTGTCAAGAGTTGAAGAAAGAGTGGTGTTAAATCAAAACATTGCTGAGTCAGCGGAGTCCCCAAAAGAGAGGGAAGAAAGGGAAGAATCCAAAGATTGACTGAGAAGGCCACAGTTAATAGACTGAAGATCGCGAAAATAGCATTGAGCAGTATGACGAGGAGGTGGGATATAGGTAAGAGTGAAAGAAATTAAATGATGATCAGATAATGGAAAATCAGATATTTTATAAAAATTCTCCCTCAGGTCCTGTGAACATGTGAATTTGACCACTTTGGACCAACTCATCTCCCAGCTACTTAATTCAATTGTGTGCCCCAGATCTTTCATCCATCTAACCATTTCTTCTTTTATCATTTCCTCATCCAACTCTAAACTCAATAGAATTTTGTAAATGTTCCCAATCATTTTGTCTTCATCATGGATTAAGATTTTATCCAAATCTGTTTCCGTCTCCTCAAATCCCTATGTTTTACTATCTATCTTGTATCTCTCTTTGATCTGAAAATATGTAAACCAATTTATCATTTACCCTTCTTTTATTAATTCTTCTTTACTTTTTAACTGCCATTTTTTTAGTTCTTGCTTGATTAGTAATTTATAGCTTATCCAATTATTATCTGTTATTTCTCTTCTATGAAAAGCTTCCTGAAGTGAAGTCCACTGGGGCAATTTCCTATATAGTTTCTTTTGATATTTTTTCCAGATTCGTATCAAGGATCTTTCTTACACAATGGTTTTTGAAACTTTTATTAATACTTTCTTTGTCATATTGTAAATATGCATGCCAGCCAAATGTTAGTTTGTCTCCTTCTAGCTCTAATAATCTATTATCTTATAATGTCACACATTCTTTTACCCATGCAAGTGCACATGCTTCAAAATATAATTTCAGGTTTTGGACTCCCAAGCCTCTTATTTCTCTCCCATCTTGGAGTACTCTTAATCTAATCCTTGGTGTTTTCCCTCTCCAAATGAATTTTGAAATTTCTCCATTCCATTCCTTAAATGGTTTCTCTGGAAAAATAATTGGAATCATTTGGAATAGAAATAACATCTTAGGTAATATAGCCATCTTGAACAAAGAGATTCTACCTAATAGCGATAAATTTAATTTGCTCCAATTATCCATATCTTTTATTTATCTCTTTCCAATTTTTGTAGTTGTTTCCATAAATATCCACTGTTTTCTCTGAAATCTCAATTCCTAGATACATTACCTTATTTTGTATCTTTATCCCCATTATTTTACTCATTTCTTGCTCTTTTGCCTTTGTCATGTTTTTTGTTAAAATTGCTGAATTATTTTTTATTTATTTTACATCCTGTTGCTTTATCAAATTCTTCTAGTTCCTTTAATACTTCTTTTGCGCTTTCACATGGGTTATTAAGGATGACCACTAAGTCATCTGCAAACGCCCTGATTTTATATTGGAAGTTTTTCTTTTTTACTCCCTGAATTTTATGATTTGCCTTGATCTTTAAGATTATCCCTTCCATCACTATAATGAACAGCAATGGCAACAGAGGACAACCTTGCCAAGTACCTCTTTTTATTTGGAATCTCTCCATTTTCTCCCCATTGATTACAACTCGAGCAGTTGGGGTCTTATATAGTTCCTTGATTCAATTTAAATAATTTTCTCCCACATTCATTTTATTCAAAATTTCCAATAGAGTATGCCAATTTACTGAATCAAAGGCTTTCTTAAGATCAACAAATATCAATCCCAGTTCTTTTTCATTATGGAATTCCTAATACACTAAGATATCTAGGATATATCTCATATTTTCTCTCATTTGTCTTTTTGGTAGAAAACCTCTTTGATCTTCATCCATTTGATCTTTCATCCGATTTTATAATCTAGATTTAGTAAAGATATGGGCCTGTAATTTTGGGATCTGTGCTATCTTTTCCTTCTTTCGGGATGACAACGATTCCATTTTCCAAAATATCATTCATTGCGTCTGTCAATGGTACTATCAGATCTTCCTGGAAAGTTTTGTAGTATAGTGCCGTGAACCCATCTGGTCCCAGAGATTTCTCACCCTTACAATTCTTAATCCCTTCCTGTAGTTCTTCTATGCTTATTTTCTCATTTAATTTCTTGTTGTCTCCATTTTTAAACTTGGGAAATTTCACCTCATCTATGTACTTTATTATTGTTCCCTGATCAACCTTACGCTCCTCATATAAACATGTATAAAATTTATGAAAAAAATCTTTAATCTTGTCTTGTTCTGTGTATAGGGTCTCTCCATTTCTGATTTTTGTTATTATTTTTTTCTCTTTCTTTCCTCAGTTTATGAGCTAGCCATTTCCCTGGTTTATTTGAGTGTTCAAATTTATTTTGTTTGGCTATTGTAAAACTCTTTTCCAATTCTCCAAATAGTTCTATTGAAATTTGTTTCTGAATTATCTTTATTTCTTCCTTTATCCTTACCTTATTAACATTTTTCTCAAATTCTTTTTCTTTCTGGCTTAATACATTGTTAAGTTTAAATAATTTTTCTTTTTTAACTCTCTGTAATTATCCTATTTTGTTGGATAAGAGAACCTCTTATAACTGCTTTCCCTGCATCCCAGATCGTGGCCATTTTTATGTTTCCTCTCATGTTTTCTTTGAAATAATTTCTAATTATCTATCTTATTCTTGCTGAAATTTTCTTGTCTAACAATAATTCCTCATTTAATCTCCATATGAATGGTTTTTTTATCTTTTAATTTCAGAATCATTAAATTGTGGTCAGATAAACTTTGAGGAAGAGCTTCAATTCTTTCAATATAATTTGCTAATGTTTTAGTTACTAGAAACAAATCTATTCTAGAAAGAGAGTTATGTTTCTCAGAGAAGAAGGTGTATTGTTTTGTCTGGTTGTACAAATATCTCCACTCATCAACTAGTACTAGATCTTCTGTCATCTTAAACCAGGTGTCCGGCAGTTTACCTTGGCCTTGTTTTATCCTTTTCTCTGATTTCCTATCTAGTCTAGGCTCTATCACCCCGTTGAAGTCTTCCTTAATCAACATTTTTTTGTAGTCCATTTCTCATGTAGTTTTTTGTAAAAATTTACTCTCATATTCTTATGGAGAATACATTCCTATCAATAGTACCTTGTTTCCACCCCAGTTGACTTCTACACCTATATAGAAACCATCTTCATCTGTTAACATTTCTTTTGAGTCTATTTCCTTCCTTGTATATATTACTACTCCTTTCTTTCTGACTTTTGCCGACACTATGTATTCTTTCCTTAATCTTGTATTTTTATAATAATAATATAATAATAATATAGTTTATTTATATACCTCCCCATTGGGAAGCCAATCTAGGCGGTGAACAACAATAATAAAATACATCAAGTAAAACAATATCCATCCCTCCTCCCCCCCCTTAAAAAATAATTAAATCAAATACAAATTAAAACAACTGCGATTAAGCAGTAATTATACAATGAGACTTAAAATTCAGTTTTAAAACAACACCACAACAATCCCCTGATGGTCAGATTAAAGGGGAATGTAATAAATCTGGCTGAAGAGAACCAGGATTAAGAGGGTCCCAAGGCTGGCTATCTAGTCTGGAAAGGCCTGCTGGAAGAGATCCATCTTAACAGCCTTTTTAAAGCTGTGCAATGATGTTAATTGACGGATCTCATCTGGCAGGCCGTTCCAGAGTCTGGGAGCGACGACAGAAAAAGCCCTCCGGGAGGTCGCCGCAAGCCCAGCTTTTTGGGGCTGCAGCAAATTCCTCCCAGAGGACCGGAGGGCGTGGGGAGGATTATATGGGAGGAGGCGGTCTCTGAGATAGTCTGGGCCCAAGCCATTTAGGGCTTTAAAGGTAATAACCAACACCTTGTACTGGGCCCGGAAACCAATGGGCAGCCAGTGGAGGGATCTCAGGACCGGAGTGATGTGATCCCTCCTAGATGACCCAGATAACAACCTGGCCACCATATTCTGCACTAACTGTAGTTTCTGAGTCAAGCACGAGGGTAGCCCCATGTAGAGCGTGTTACAGAAGTCTAGGCGTGAGGTTACCAGTGCGTGCACAACAGTTTCGAGATCCCTTACTTCCAGAAAAGGGCTCAGCTGGCATATCAGCCGAAGCTGATAACAGGCGCTCCTGACCGTCGCATTCACTTGATTTGTCATCAGGAGCGACGAATCAAGGAGCACCCCCAGACTGCGAACACAGTCACTGGAGGAGAGTGTGACCCCATCCAGGACTGGAGGTTGCAACCCAATTCTTGGTTTCGGGGCCGATACCGTGAGCACCTCCGTCTTGTCTGGATTCAGCTTCAATCTATTTTTCCTCATCCAGCCCATTACCGCCTGAAGACATTCATTGAGAGAGGAGATGCCATTGGAATTCGAGGCCGATGAATGAGACACGGAGAAATAGATTTGGGTGTCATCAGCGTACTGATAACACCCAGCACCATAACTCCGTATTATCTCACCCAGCGGCTTCATATAGATGTTAAACAACATCAGGGACAAAATAGCTCCCTGAGGGACCCCACAAGTGAGGTCTCTCTTACCGGAGCTACAGTCCCCGATCAGCACCCTCTGGGACCAACCCGAGAGGAAAGATCGGAACCACTGCAAAGCAGTGCCCCCGATACCTAATCTTCTCAGGCGGCCCAAGAGGATGCCATGATCTATCATGTCAAAAGCCGCTGAGAGGTCTAGGAGCACCAACAGGGTCATACTACCCCTGTCGATGCTCAGACGCAGATCGTCGGTCAAGGCAACCATGGCAGTCTCGACCCCAAAGCCTGTCCTGAAGCCGGTTTGAAATGGGTCTAGATAATCAGTTTCATCCAAGACAGCTTGGAGCTGAAGAGCAACCGCCCTCTCGATCACCTTGCTCAAAAATGGCAGTAATGACACAGGCCTGTAGTTTTTCATATCCAGGGGGTCCAGAGAAGGTTTTTTAAGAAGTGGCCTAACAGCCGCTTCCTTAAGACAGGATGGAAGATGTCCTTCCCTGAAGGACACATTGATGATATCCGTAAGGAATCTCACCAATGCGTCCCCCCCCGGACGGCCAGCCATGATGGGCAAGAGTCGAGAGGGCAAGTCGTCTTCCTCACCTTACCAAGCAGCTTGTCCACGTCCTTGGTACTCACAGATTGCCACTGATCCAGTATAACTACATTGACAGAGTTGCTGGACACCTCGCCTATTGACTCTGTTTCAATATTGGCATCCAAGTCGGCTCTTATCTGAGAGATTTTGTCTGCAAAGAAGTTGTTAAATGCGTCACAGCAGGCTGTCGTCAGGTTAAGTAAGGGATTTGGCCCTGGGGGCACCTGTGTCATTTCCCTCACTACCCTAAACAGCTCTGCTGGAAGAGACTCTGCAGACGCAATACGTGCCGAGGAGAAAACTCTCCTCGTTGCACGTATTGCCTCCCAATAAGAACAAAGGAAGTTCTTATGGCGAGTTCTGTCAGATAAGAGTTGAGTCTTCTGCCACTTGCGCTTTAGTCGTTGTCCAGCCTGCTTCATTCTCCTAAGTTCAGGTGTATACCATGACCTACGGTTAG
This sequence comes from Phrynosoma blainvillii, assembly GCA_026167975.1. NCBI lineage: Eukaryota > Metazoa > Chordata > Lepidosauria > Squamata > Phrynosomatidae > Phrynosoma > Phrynosoma blainvillii. Next base: position 121,412,383 of record JANUYF010000004.1, read on the forward strand.
GAGCGGGTTGACAAGGACGCTTGGGAGCGATCGTGTCGATAGCACTGGTAAGATCAATGTTCCAAGTATCGACAAGAGCGCCGACAGGATCGCCGGCATTCCCAACCAATGAACCCTCCAAGGCTTTCTGGAATCCGATAGGCTCCATTAGCCTTCGAGGGCGGACCATTCTAATGGGTCCACCACCCCTAGTGGGGCAGATATTGTCTCTCAGTTTCAACTTAACCAGGAAATGATCCGTCCATGACAATGCAGAGGTATTTTCCACCTCCACCCACGGATATTCCTGTTCCGTACTGAAGACCGCATCGAGTGTATGACCTGCACAATGCGTAGGCCCATTGACCAATTGGGATAGGCCCATGTTTGTCATGGTCTCCATGAACTCCTGAGCCGCACCTGTTAAACTGATCTCGAGCAGGATGTTGAAGTCCCCCAGAACTAACAGTCTAGAAGTCTAGCATCTTTCTATTTAATATGTGTCTCTTGTAAACAGATTACATCAGTTTTTTCTTTCAGGAGTTGGTGAAAAACTTTTTTCCTTTTGTTCTGGGCATTTAGGCCTTTCACATTCCATGATATTAGCTTCATGGGTGTCCTTCACTAATTGGTCGAAAGGGGGGTGCTTTTTTAACTTATTTTGTTTGTATCTATCTAATAGTCCTCTTCTGCTATTTCTGTTCTTCTTTTTGTGTTTCTTCTTCTTCTCCTGTTTATTCTTTTTGTGTTTCTTCTCCTTTACTCTCTTCCATATCCTCTGCTGTGTCCGCTTCTTCATCTTCTCCATCCTCTTTCTCTCTCATTTTCTCCTTCGCTCTGTTTTCTTTCTTTTCTTTTCCCCTATCTCTCTTTTTGTAATATGTTCTTCCACTTCTTAGTGAAGTTCCTTCTTCTTCTTCCTCTTCTTCCCCTTCCTCTTTGTCTTCTGTATCTCCTGCTTTGTTTTGTTCTATTTCTTTTCTATGCTTCTTCCAAAATTCTGCTGCTTTCTTGATTGAATCGATCTTATATCTTTTTGTCTCCATGTTACTGTTAAACCTTCAAGATCTTCCCATCTATATCTAATATGGCATAGTTTCAATTGGTCCATTAGAAATTTGTAATCTCTTCTTTTCCTTAATTTTTTTCTTGGTATGTCATTAAAAATTCTTATTTCATTTCCCAGAACAAAAAAAACTTGGTTTTGAAGTTCTTTTGTAAAATTGCATCTCTAATTTTCTTATGGACAAAATACACCACTATGTCTCTTGGCAGGTTTTTTGTCTTTGCTACTTTGGAGTTCAACCTGTACATACGATCAATCTCCCAGCTAAAGTTGTGTACGGGTACCTCCATGTATTTAGTCATTAAAGGTGTATGGAAATCATACAGCTTCTCATTTGTCTGTTCTGGCAACCCTCTCAATTTTAAACATGATTCTCTTTGTTTAAGTTTGCCTCTTAATAGGGCCTCCTGTTCTTCTTTTTGTGTTCTGGTTAATTGTTCCACTTTACTTTCAGTTTTCTTTGTTCTTGCTTCCAGTTTGTCCACTTTTCCTGCAATTTTCTCCTTATCTTTGTTAATTTTGTCTAAATCATGTCTGATAGAACTAGTTTCTGCTCTTAAATCTTGCTTCATCTCTGGTCTTAGATCCTTCATTTCCTGTTTCATTTCCACTCTTATTTGGTTTATTTCTTCTTGAGATTTTCTTACTTCCTGTAATATTAATCCAATTTGGTCTCCATCTTTACTTGATGTGTCCATCAATGCTCTTCTTTGGTTTGAAGTTAATTTCTTTGAGGTTGCCATTTTTGCTTCCACAGATTTTTTGTATCTATCAATTGTGTCTATCTAACTTTCAATTTGGTCTTTTCTCCTTATTTTTTTAATTACTTTTACAATTACTTTTTAGATGTATACTCTCACCCCTTCTTTTTTTATTAGATTACTTACCCCTACTTCTTTATTTTCTATCTCTGTTTCCTTTACACACCCTTCCTATCCACTTTATACTTGCTCTTCCTTCTTGTATATATTATATATATTGCTATTATGTTTTTATTTTATTTTATAGACCATCAACTCACCACCATTTATGTAAACACCTCTAATTTGATTTTAGTCACTCAGTTATTCTATTTCTGCCTTGTTATTCTTTTTGTCAGGTTTCAGATTTTTTTATCTATCAGACAAAATGATTGGGAATGTTCTTTAAGACAGAAGTAAAGTACTTATTTTACACACACTTAACCCAATTACATAATAAAATTAATTGATTAAATTAATTATATTGCTATCAATACAATTCAATGCAGCTTATTTATATTGCTATCAATTCAATTCAATGCAGCTTTTAACCACAATCAGTTTCCTCTGTTTTGAAAAAAAGAAAAAAATTCCCTATGATATTAAATTGCTAGGAAAGTTAAACAAATAATATCCAGCACTCTAACTCTTAGAAAATGTGTAATATTCTAATATAACGACTGTTTTTTTCTGGTTTTTTTCCTATTTTGCTATATTTTTATATAGCAAAAATATAAACAGTTCACTCAAAAGCAGGAAAACAGAATCAAATCTGGCTACTTAACTCCTACAAGATATATATCCCTCTTAAGGTTCAAAAGTGTTTAAATAACATATAGATATATGGGGAAAGAAGGTTAAAAAGAGCACATTATTCCTTCTCTGCTTTCCTTCTACAACAGCTAATGTCTTCTTATCTTCTTATCTTCTAATCTTTGTTTTTAGCTTGTTTCTCCACTTGTCTTCTTCCCTTGTGATAATAACAAATGATAAATAAAGCATCTTCTGATATAATGTCTCTTATATTATTTCAATTGTCCTTGTTGCAAGTGAGAGTTGCAAAATATATCTAACAGCTCAGTCACTCAAGCACTTTCTTTTCAGTTCGCATTATGACTATTCCCCGCCCCCTTTTCCTCCTCTCTCCCTTCTTGCTGTTCAGATAATCTTGTGGCCACTCTCATGTCTTTTTATGTGTTTTTAATCCAAAGGGTGTTTATATATATATATATATATATATATATATATATATAATCAACTCTCACAACCCAATGACAAAATCAAATAAATAATTCACTTTATAAAGATGTGGATTAATCAATGGGAGCAGTAGGAACCGACACAAGAATTTTTTTTAAAACCCACATGTACAGAAAATAACCTTCCACAATAACACTCAATTATTAACAATAATTGGCTTGGGCAGAGTGTAAATAAGAACCAGTCTGACTTAAATGATTGAATTCTAATTTGGTATGCATAAATAATTGAATTATATTCCGGTGAGCACCTTGGACACCATTTGGATGGAAGGGACATTTCTGGAACCATAATAATAATAATAATAATTTTTATTTATATCCTGCCCCTCTGCCAAGCAATCGGGGCGGCGTACAATAGTCATGACAACAAAACAAATAACATCAAAACAAATAAATAACATCAATCAAATCCTATCCCTCCTTCCCACCCCCACCCACCCCACCCCTCTAAAACAAATTAAACAAACAATTTAAAAAACAATTGTTAAAAATATACAATATACAATATAAAATGCCCTCTACAATTTAAATACATAATTATTTTGTTGCTGGGAAAGATGTTGCTGGGGAAGGGTTTTATACTCTTCGCGGTCTCTCCAGCCACATTCTAGCCACCAGTGAGTTAGTGGGGAAGGTGTTAGTCCCTGACAACTGCGGGGGCGGGGCGGCTCAGGCCGCTTAGCTGGTCTTCCTGGCTGGGTGAGAGGGAGCAGTCCTCAGCAGCCTCTGGAGCGCTGCCACTCGCCGCGTGGAGCTGGGGAGGGTGGTGTCAGGCAGCGTTTTAAAGCCACCGGTGCTCCTCCTGACAGCCACGGGGGTGGGGCGGCTCGGGCCGCTCAGGTGGTCTACCTGGCTGCGCTCAGCTGGTCTTCCTGGCTGGGTGAGAGGGAGCAATCCTCCACAGCCTCTGGAGCGCTGCCACTCGCCACGTGGAGCCATCTCTTTAGACCATGTGACCTGAGGGGTGGCAGAAAGAAATTGCCCTTAGATCTGGCTTTAAAGATAAACCCACCCTTTAATCTCAGTGGATTGGGAAAGGGACTTTATGGTTTGACTTCCTGATGCAGGCCGGCCAACAAATAACCCAGCTTTTGGGTTATTGTTGAGAGCTCAGGTGTTATCATCCAAATAAGCTGCACAAGTGGTCTGGGAAAGACACTGGCTGCAGCTTCTCCCACACTTGGTTGTTCTACTGAATTTGTTGAAGTTCTGTTAAGAAGTTTTAAAAAAGGTCAATTAATAAATGGCCCTGTTTTCATCCCAGTCTTGTGTCTTGTCTCTTTATTTCTGGGGTTGGGTAGCAAATGTACCATCTGCAGCCCATCACTCTAAAACAACATTTATCATGCATAATGACCTATTTAAATGGAGTGTTAACATATCATCAACCCATCCATAGGACCACACCTGGCATTGTCATTATCACCATCACCACCACCACCACCATCATCCACAAAAATGACATGGCACATGTAGACATGGTAAATACAGGAGTACATGATCCTTTCTCCCACCAAATATTAACAACTCTGTTTGTGGAAAGTGGGAACCCAAATGACCAAGTGGCTAAAGAGTTTTCCTACAACGAAAAGTTTACATTTGGAGGATTTTTACCTTCAGGGGCAGGGGGGAAAAGGCAAAGCAAGGACATGGGAGAAACACGGGTATAAATCTTTCCTTTCACATGCAAAAGTCAACATTTTGAAAGGGTTTTTTTCTAGGTAGAAGGGATCATGAGAGCTTTTTCACATTTAGAAAACAATGTATTTGTAATAAACTATCGTGTATTTTGTACTGAATACAGATTTCTATGGAAAAGCAAGTTTTTGTGCAAAATACATTTTGCAAGAAAAACTTTTGTGTGAATATTTCTTCACACAAAAAGCAAAATATCATCATCGTCATCCTCATTTCACAGCATTAGATTGCTGCTTGAATGGAGTGCTTTAGTGGGTCAAGACACTTTTTTTTTCTCTTTCTCCATTATTAGATAGAGGAAGAAAAAATTCCACATAGTGTATGGAGAAAGTGAATAAAGAAATGTTTTATCCATCACTGATAATTACAGAATCCATGATTATTTCATGAAGCTAAATTGTGAGAGACTGAAGAGACAGAAAAGGAACTTACCACATTTAATAAATATGTATCATTTGATCCACAAACTGCCATGATAGCTGCCAACTTGGATGGTTTTAAAAGATGATTAAAATATTGTTAATTATATAGATGCCATTGTTGTAACAGAATCAATTGACGTCGTGTCCAGCAACTCCATTGATGAAGTTCTACTGGATCAGTTTCAATCGGTGAGTACTGATGATGTGGACAAGCTCCTTGGTAGAGTGACGAAAACAACCTGTCCTCTTGATCCTTGCCCTTTGTGGCTGGCCATCCGGGGGGAGATGCCTTGAGGATGTTCCTTAAGAACATCATCAATGAATCCCTTAGGGAAGATCATGTTCCATCTTGCTTAAAGGAAGTGGCTGTTAGGCCATTTCTGAAAAAAACCTTCCCTGGACCCCCTGGACATGAACAGCTATAGGCCAGTCTCTTTACTACCTTTTGTGTGCAAAGTGACTGAGAGGGCAGTTGCTCTTCAACTCCAAGCTGTCTTGGACAAAACTTATTATCTAGATCCATTTCAAACTGGCTTTAGGACAGGATATGGAGTTGAGACTGCCATGGTCACCTTGGCTGATGACCTTCATCTGGGCATCGACAGGGGTAGTGTGACCCTGCTGATGCTACTGGACCGCTCAGTGGCTTTTGATACAATACATCACATCATCCTCTTGGATCACCTGAGAAGGTTAGGAATTGGAGGCACTGCATTGCAATGGTTCCATTCCTTCCTCTTGGGCAGATTCCAGAGAGTAATGCTCGGGGACAGTTGCTCTGCAAGGAAAGAGCTTAATTGTGGCATCCCTCAAGGCGCCATCCTGTCCCCGATGTTATTTAATATCTATATGAAGCCGTTATTTAATATCTATATGAAGACATGGGGCAGGGTGTTATCAGTATGCTTATGGCACCTAGATATATTTCTCCATGTCTCGGTCCTCGGCTTTGGCTTCAGATGGCATCTCTCCTCTCAATGACTGTCTTAAGGCAGTAATGGACTGGATGAGGAAAAACAGATTGAGACTGAATCCAGATAAAATGGAGGTACTCACAGTAGCGGCCTCGAAACCAGGTATTGGGATAAAATCTCCAGTCCTGGATGGGGTCAAACTCTCCTCTAAGGACTGTGTTTGCAGTCTGGGGGTGCTCCTGGATCTGTCACTTCAAATGACAAATCAAGTAAATGCGATGGTCAGGAGTGCCTGTTATCAGCTTCAGCTGATACGCCAGCTGCGGCCTTTCCTGGTAGTTAGGGACCTTGAAACTGTGGTGCTTGCTCTGGTAACCTCCCGTCTTGATTTCTGTAATGCGCTCTACTTGGGACTACCCTCGTGCTTGGTCTGGAAACTTCAATTAGTACAGAATACGGCAGCCAGACTGGTCTCGGGAACATCAAGAAGAGACCATATAATGCCAGTCTTAAAATCTCTTCACTGCCTGACTATTAGTTTCTGGGCACAGTACAAGGTGTAGGTTATCACCTTTAAAGCCCTAAATGGCTTGGGTCCAACCTATCTTTGTGACTGCCTCCTCCTGAATAATCCACCCCACACACTCAGGTCCTCTGGGAAGAATTTGCTGCAGCCTATAAAAACCAAGCTGTCTATAATGGCCCAGAGGGCCTTCTCTGCAACTGCTTCCACATTATGGAATACCTTTCTGGATGAGATCCGTCATATCACCAACTTAACCAGCTTTAAAAAGGCTGTTAAGATGGATCTTTTCTGGCAGGCCTTTCCAAAATAGATATCCTGGCCTCAAGAGTCAGCCCATCTCCTTCCCGTAATCTTTGCTCTAATTATTGTCATTATTGTCATTATTGTTTGTATTGTTTGTATTGTTGTGTTATTGTGATGCATTATTTTAGTATGTTTTAGTAGTTTAATTGTTTAATACTATTTTAAGGTGTGGGTGGGTTCTTGGGATTTATATTGTATTTTTTATTATTATATTTTTAATGCTGTTAGCTGCCCTGGTTGTGTTTGCAGAGGGTCAGGATAAAAATAAATTTTATTATTATGATTTATTATTATTAGTGTCAGCAGATTGGAGAGATGAGATTTTTTTTTCTTTCTGCCTATAAAATAGGGATGCAATTCTCACTAATTTTTCTCTCAAAGCAAGCAAGAAGAAATTTCAACAATTTTCATCTCTTAGCAAGGAACCTTCAAAACTGCACAGTTTTCAAAGACTATTCACAGTTTATGACTTACTCTGCCAAAAAATTTATGTGGTAGATCTACACGAAAAACAGCAGTTTCTGCACAGAAAATGACATTTTCTTCATAGAAAATTATATTGCTTCACACACCAATAACGTTAAACTATTAAAATAACAATATTGTTTTCTGTGCAGAAAGTGCTGTTTCTTCCACAAAAGTTCTGTTTTCTGCACATAAATATTATTTTCTGCAGAGAAAATGTTGTTTTCTGTACCAAAAAATGCTCATTGTGACATTCAAAGCTGCCAGAATTTTCCTCAGTCCAGGTTTCCCTTCATCGGGGTTTTCTGACAATTGAAAAACAAAATTTAAATCATTTTCCAATAATTTTGAATATTCTTTCTATCTCCTATGCAAATGTCAAATGCTATGAACATAGATAGATATGGAATGGTGTTGCTGCTATTGCTACTAATGCTACTGTTGCTGCTGCTGATATGATTACAATGAATAAGAATGTCATGTGTGTTGTACTTCTTTGAACACACCATTAGGCAATGAAGGAATCAAATTCATAATTCATTTGGAAAGCTCAGTAACTGGATGGTTCAGCAAGTTTCCCACTACCCTTCAAATAGATGGAAAATCACTGTCATGGCCACTTTCATGTTTGTTTGCTTGTTTAAAAATGAATCACACATAAGAATATCTCCAAGATCATGACACAGGAATTAACCATCATTCCTCCATCTTCCCCAAGAAAACTAGATTATAGATTTGATTGTTGGCAAGCATTGCCTCAGCTGCTTCTCAGTTGTCTCTTCATAGAGGGAAACATTAAAATAGCATTTTTTAATCATCTGCCATTGCTAGGAGCCATGACACAAGAGAATGGCAAATTTTCTCAATGCAGCAAGGACCTTCTGCTGTGTAAGTTGTTGATAACTCAATTAAGGACACCTTTGCCCCCATCTTCTTTGGCAGTGGCTCAGAGAAGCCTTCTCAGATTGAATTTATCTTTATCTGCAGATATTCACTCTGATAGCTGGTTTCACTCTATTAACACTTACAATCACTATTGACTCCTCCTTTGATGCCAAAGGAAAATTATTTATATAATACTAATTGATTAATTATGGAGGTGGTTAATTACATGGTTAATAAGGCAGAATGTGCAGTAGTCAATAATGTGCCTTTACATTCAGACTGTGCACATTACTACCACAGAGTTATGGGACATGCAAGTTTCAATAGTCTTGGGAAACTGGGGGAGGTGTGCCCAGAATTCAAAATGTCTCCTTGTTCAAATCACTTGGAATGCTCAGTTTGTAGCAGGATGAAGTTGAAGGCTTTTCCTGTTGCAAAACACAGCAAACACACAACAAAACAACCTTTTGAATGTGTGCACGCAGATCTTGTGGAGCCTATGTGTAAAACTCTTGGAAACAAGTATTTTATGGTAATTGTGGATCATTTTACCAGGTACTCTTATGTGATGCTCTTGAAGGAAAAGAGTGAAGCAGCAGAGCATTTCAAAGATTGGGTTAACATGACTGAAATAGAATTTGAGTACAAAGTGGGGTCTTTGGTCATAGACCAGGATGGAAAATTCTTGTCAAATTCATTGAAAAACTCATTGAGAAATAAGGGAATTCATCACAACAACACCAACCCTGCGGTTCTGCAGGAGGATGGTTTGGCAGAAAGAAGGATAGGTGTTCTAAAGCAAATGAAAGATTGCATGATGCTAGAAGCTGAGGCATCTGAGCAACTGTGGGGGGAGGCAATTCTTACAGCAAACCATATTGTAAATCATGTCTGGAATTCTGCTTTTAAGAAAACCCCATTTCATATGCTTTATGGCAGACCATCTAACCTGAAATACCTGAGAGTATTTGGGCAGTATACAAATGTGTATGTGCTTGCAAGTTTCAGAAAGAAGGGTGAGCCCAAGTGGCACAGGTTGATGTTTGTGGGATATTCTGGGAATAGCTACAGGTTTCATCTTGGTCATGGGGAAATCTTGCTATCCAGAAGTGTCAACTTTGAAAAGCACTCAAGTTGGGAGAAGCTGAATTCCAACAAAGATGTTTTTCTTAAGTTGGGGCAGTTTGACATGAGTACTAGAAATGGAGGGGTGGTAAAACAAGAATCAGCATCCTCAAACAGGGAGTCTAGTACTTCAGAACAGCCAACCACAACTAGAAAATTGGAGACAAAGAGAAAAAGAGATACAGAAGTTCAGACAAGTTCTGACAGTGAGGATGAGAGAGGTAAAACAAAGGTTATCTTGCCTAGGAGGACTCAGAGAGTGAGAAATCCTCCAGAGCATTTTGTAGTGCAAGGTGCAAGAGCCTGTACAGTGGTGGCTGATGAGCCTGAGAGTTTTAAGGATTTGCAGAGTGTTCCTGAGGAGGAGGAGAAAGAGAAGTGGTTTTCTGCAATGGATCAGGATTACATGTCATTGGTAGACAAGGAAGTTTTTGAAGTTGTTGCGAGACCTAAGAATCACAAGGTGATAGGTTGTAAATGGGTTTTCAAGAGGAAAGAAGTGCCAGATGGTACCCATAGATACAAGGCTAGCTGATGGCAAAAGGTTTTGCACAGCAGAAGTTTGAGAACATTGACAAAACACTTTCTCCTACAGCTAAGCCAGAGAGCCTGAGATTTGTTTTGGCTTTAGCAGCAAGGAAAGGCTAGTTCGTGAGGCATTTTGATTTTGAAACTACTCATTTGAATGCTTGTCTCGAAGAAGATGTGTTCATGGAATAACCTTTGGGTTTTGAACAGGACAGGGATAGAAAAGTGTACAAGTTGAAAAAAGCTTTGTATGGTTTGAAGCAGAGTGCAAGGAGTTGGAATCATTGTATTCATGAGGAGTTGGTGAAACTAGGATACAAACGCAGGATTGCTGATGTGTGTGTTTACACAAAAGGAGATATGATGTTGGTGATTTACGTTGATGACTTGTATGTCACAGCAAAGTCAGAATGGGAAATTCAAGCAGTGCAGAAAGAATTGGCAAAGAAATTTGTGATTAAGGAAACCAGAAAGAACTAACCCCAACCCAAGTCACACATAGAAACATGCTCCTGTAATCTTTCTTACCTTTTATGGCAAATGTGAAGGGGATTGAATTGTCTTTCATATGTAAGAGTCAGCTCAATGATATCTTTAGAACACTTTTAGGACAGGCAGTCACTTCAAATAGTGAAATATGGCTGCTTGTCATGTCATCCCCCCCCCTTAATGTCTATCTTGACGCCCTCAGGTCTGGGGCAATCACCCACCTTAATGTCTGGCTTAATCATTAATTGGTTACAATTTTATCCCTTTTTTCAGAGTCCCACTGACATTTCTGTCTCACCCCAATTCTGTATTTTGTTTGGATAATTTTAATTTTATGGAAAATTGTATTTATTTTGGTATGCATAATTCATATGCATAACACACACACACATTAATGCATTCATTAAAGCACATTTGTCTACACTTTACAAATGTGTGCATTTTTAGTCATGCACATTTTACAAATACATGATTGCTTGTTTAAAAACCAAAATGTTTCACTAACTCTGGAAATATATGAATTTCTGAGACAAGCTGTGTTTCATCCCATTGGCAGTTTTTAAAGGTGCTAAATTGATATTTCCATAGAGAAATGTGATCAGAACAATTTATTTTCCAACCCTAACTGAGAACAAAAAGCAGAAGATGGCTGTCTTCAACATATGTAGCTTCTGAGCTTCCAATCTGGTTGACTATTGCTGAAGACTTGGTGTATTTCTGGATCATTCATCTGATTTGATAAACATTCTTTGTCTTCAGGGTGGTATGAGACAACCATTGCTCAGAGTTGCTATACAATCATTTTCCAAAAGAACAATCTAGTATAAACAGTTAATATAGTCATATCAGTTTATCAAGAGCCAACATATCTCAAAAATCCCTAGTGTGGAACATATCCTCGCATCACAGTTTAATACAACAGCAGAAATGGTGGAGGGAGCCAGTACTGTTCTCATGGAAATTAAAAGTATGGTGGAGGACCAAATGGACAAAATGCTGGGGACAACTGATGCAGTTGTGACTTTGGGTGCCTACTAGACACCAATAGCACACTTCCTAAACAAAAGGAAGTAATGATCTTTAGAAAGCCAGTGTTAGAAATGCTCCAAGCCTAACTTGGCATTTTGAGTTTGTTAAAACTGTTCTTGAAATTATTTTTTGCTGTTATCTTTTTCAATAGTTGGACAGCTTCTGATGTGCTATCATGCTGAGGAAAACATGATTGGAATATGTTGTTTTTTTCTTCCAAAAAGTTATTTTACTTCCAGCTGTGCATTACAATTTCCTGATAGTGTCTTGGCTAAAAGGTGCATCTTTGTACAGATGTGGGATGATAGGTGCTTTTATACCTTTTTGTCACCCTGTTCTGCAATGTTACTGTCCTCAAGAAATGTATTACCTACTGTTCAGAGTAAGTGTAACTTGAAAGTGAAAGCTTCCAGCTGTGAAGAAATGCTATTTCTGTAATATTTCACTGTCTATCTTTCTCTCTATTAATCTAACAGTAACTACTGAAAGAAGTAGCACTACTTGGTCTTTGGTGAACAAACTGAATTGAATTACTTTTACTTTGAATAAAAAGTAATTTGAGCATCACTAATAAATATGCAGAAAACCTAGGATATTAAGAAGATGGGTCCCCCCTCTCATACACACAAATAACATTCCTGTGTGTAGAAAAATATGGGACCAAATCCAATTCAAATTAACTGCAATCAAGTCCCACTGCTGCTGAATCCTAATTCTGTTTACTCAAAAGAAAGTTGTACTGAATTCATTAAGTCATAGTTTCAGGAAAGAAAGTTCACCAATGGAGACTTGTCACTTGCTCAAATCCAACCATTTTAGTAAGAATGTGCTTCTATATTAGGGTGTATAGAACTGGGTCTCAAAACTGCAACTTATTCCCCTCAGGATGATGTCCAATGTATGCAAGAGGTATATAACAGTGAGGAGACGATAAGAATTCTGGAATATTGTCCTAGATCAGTGGTGTGGAGCATCTGGCCTTCCAGATATTCTGGTCTGAAATTCTTATCAGACCTTAAACACTGGTTAGGATGGATAAACCTTATTGGAGTTGCAGTGTGAAAACACCTAGAAGATCACATATCAGTTATCCCTTTTATTAGTGAAGTCTCCTTGTCATTGATATACAATCAATCTGAATAGCAAGTGAAATATTATCTCAGAGTCAATGTATGTAGTGGTTTGAGTCCTGGACTATGACTCTGGATATCAGAGTTCAATTCCCTGATCAGCCATGGAAATGCACTGTGTGATCTTGATGAATCACACATTCTCAGCCCCTGAAAATGCTACAATAGTTGTTCCTTAGGGTCACCATAAGTCAGAAGTTACTTGAAGACACACAACAACAATACTGCTTTTATGGTGAAGTTCCTTAAACTGAAAGACATTTAAATCCAATTGACTTTAATTAATCAGATCCCTATAGATAGACTGGAACACATGTACTGGAATGTAAGTAGGTTCAAGGACTTTTATATATTTACTTCTCCCTGCTTCCTTGACTATTAAACATATTTTGTTTCTGCCTAGAGTACTGCAATGGCCATATTTGTACTACTATGCACCATAGCTTTTTAACATATAGACATGCACAGTAAATTTAAAGAGGGGTAGCAACTAATAATAAAATAAACACAGCAAAGACCAGAATGGTTCTCAAAAAAGGAACATAGCATAGATAGCCCCAGATCTTCAGGTCTTTTAAAACCAAGAACCATCCCTAAACACAAGCATAAATGATATGGTAACGAATATGCCATACTCTGAAGTATCAAACCAGATATTTTTCTGGAGTGGAACCCATGCAGTTCAGACATCTGTAACTCACATTCAACATAAATGTATAATGCTGAGTGTAGCACCAGAAAAGTCCAAAACATCTGTTAAGTGTTGTATACCTGTGTCATAATATTTCAAATGGTTAAAAATGGCTTTAAAAAAACAGTTCCCATCAAAAAGTTATAGTGTTTTATATAGTATTTTATATACCTTCTATATATTTTTGCTCCCAGGGAAGCTCTTAAATCTTTCTGCAATGTTGAATTATGTTGAATCAAAAATCTGTGATAGGAAAAAAAAAAAAACATTGTCATTACCATCTGATTCTGACTAATACTTTTGCTTTTTGGAGTCTCTGAAAGGTTGTGTTTTCTGGAAGTTGTATTTTAATTGTAAGCATCACCACAAATCAATTTCTTTCAACTACCTTCCATTTTCAGACTACATGAAAGTGACAAAGGTCTCCTTTTTATTTGGAAAAATTTGCTGTTGAAAGCTTTTACCCAAATATATCAATGACCCAAGCCATTGAACTTAATATTCAATCTTCTACAACAATATGTGTCCCTGAAAGAAATATGTAAAGGTAAATGCTATGTTAACTTTGCTAATACATTTTATTTTATTCTTCACATTTTGCTCACCTTTTATGAATATGAAAAGCTCTCAGAAACAGTTTTGTTGTTTTCACCTATAACACACTAAGTTCATAAATTAGAGTTGAGCTACACATTCAATAGAATCATGGAGTGTGGATGTTTCTGGATGCAAACCAGTTGATATTGCAGATGGAGTTGAGATGGGAAAACCCATATAAAAGGCCCCTGGACATATAAAACAAGAATATTTGTCCAAGAGAAGAAATCTGTAAAAAATGTTTGTAATTACATTAAAGTAATTTAATATAATCATACAATATTTTTATAATTTTAATTGAGCCAGAACTCTCTTTGTAGAATTTGGTGTTTCGATTTCTTAGACACAAGAAAACTACTCCCCAGTTGCCCAAGGAGATGCTTCATTAACTGTGGGAACAGCAACAAAATAAGAATGGAAATAATATATAAAATATTTAGAAATGATTGATAAACATGTTTCTTGAATTCAAGAAACTCAGCTGATGACAAGACTCCTGAGTTGAAAAGAATCTTTGTAGTTTGGGACATATTCTGTATTTATTTATTTATTTATTTATTTACAGAAAGCATCCTTTTCTGAATAGGAAACAGTACTTTCTGTGCAGACATAATGTATTTATGTGCAGAAATTTAATTTTCTTTGCAGAAAAGGATGTTTACTGAGCAGAAAAAGTTTTCTGTGAATAATAATAATATGTAGATTTTGTGTATAGTAAATCCTGAATTGTAAATACTAAAATGTAAAAACTGCAGTATTGTCTCTGGAAGAAAATCACTAAAAGTGCTCATTGATTCCTTGAAGAAGAAAATTAGTGAAGAACTGCAACCCTAGAACAAAGCCTAACTGGGAAACATTGGTGGTGTCTATGATCATCTTATATGTACTTGAATAGCTCTTTGGGAATAAAGTCTCAGTGCTAAGAAATCTGGACATAGAAGCTTGGCTAAGGCCACAGTATCATCAGCATCAGCCTACTCATGTAATATGCAATAATGTATATTAAATTAAAACAAATTATATAATAAAACTTGGCTAGGCTGTGCATACATGAAGTGTTGCTGGTAATCCTTTTTCAGTTAGCCACTACCTGGCATTGCTCAAGATGGGAAGACAATTTAAAAGTGGAAGAAGTAATTGATCTAGGTTGTGAGGAGAGAGGAAAGCAGCATGGAAGAATCAAGGCTGCACTTCTAGATGCAATTCAGATCATCTTAACTGATCGGAGATGTAACATCTGAGAAAAAAAATATTCCCAATTTGTTTCTCAATCTTCCAATATTATAGGTCTTTTCAAATCCTGTGTCCAATTAATCATATATTGATTTATTGTCTCCTCTTCCATATTACTTTCCAACAACAATTTATATAGCTTTGAGACAGAATGTTGTGTTTCGTAGGCCATTAATTTTTCAAATTGAGTTTCGTTTTCTTCTATTTGATTTAGCTTATTATCCATTTTAAATCTTTCTAACAGCTGTCTATACAGGAACCAATTACATTTTAAATTGTCACTTAATAATTCTTCCATTGTTTTCATTCTATATTCCCCTTTCTCCATTGTTAAGAGATCATTGTATGTGATCCATCCTCCTTCCTTCATCCTTCCTCTTCTATAAAAGGCCTCATTTATCGATGCCCATTTTGGTGTTTTTGGTACAAAAATTGTTTTATATTTTTTCCATACTCTTAATAATGATTTTCTTATGTAATGGTTGTTAAATTCCCTAATTACTTTAACCTTGTCATAAATCAAATATGCATGCCAACCATATGGTAGGTTATATCCTTCTAACTGTAATAGTCTTTCTTTCTTTAGTGGTATCCAATCTTTTATCCACTCTAAGCAACAGGCATGATAATATAATTTCAGGTTTGGTATGCCAAGTCCACCCCTTTATTTAGTGTCTTGCATAATTTTCATCTTGATTCTGGGTTTCTTTTTATTCCATATAAATAAAGACAGATCTTTTTCCCATTTCTTAAATGGCATATCATTACTTATTATTGGCAACAATTGGAATAAGAATATCATTTTCGGCATCACATTCATTTTAATTGTTGATATTCTGCCTATCCAGGATAAATTTAATTTAGACCATCTCTTTAAATCCATTTTTATTTCTTGCCAGATTTTTCCATAGTTATTTTTTAAAAGTTCTGAATTCTTAGCTGTGATATAGATTCCCAGATACTTTACTTTATTCTTTATTTCAAATCCTGATAGTTGTTGGAGTTCTTCTTTTTCTTTTTTGTCATATTTAAAGCTAACATATTTGTCTTTTTTTCATGTCTCTTTTTTTTTGTAATAGATTGTTTAGATGTACATTTCTCTCTTTCCTTTTTCTTTCAGTTTCTATATTTTGTTTTAGAAAAATTCCTTGAAATACTACCTTACTTGGATCCCAAATTATTGTCATCTTTAATTCATTACTCATATTTTCCCTAAAGAAATTAACTATGCTTTTTTCTTTCTTTCTCAATCATAATCTTATCTGACAACAATTCATCATTTAATCTCCATATATGTTGTGGCTTATTCTTTTTCAGAGTAAGGGTTACAGGATTGTGGTCCAATAGTACTTTAGGTATTATTTTGGTTTTTTGTACATCCTTCACTAATGTTTTTTGTAATTAGAATTAAATCAATTTGTGATAGGGAATGATGTCTCTCTGAGTAAAATGTATATTCTTTATCTTGTTTGTTAAAATATCTCCAGCTATCTATCATTCCCAGTTCTTCTGTCATTTCGAAGAAGCTTTTGGTAATTTTCCTTGATTGTGTTTGATCCCCCCCCCTGTTTTTTCTATCTAATGGGGGATCTATAATGCTGTTGTAATCTCCCATCATTATCACCTCACTATAATCAAATTCCATCATTTTCAACACAGATTTTTATAAAATTTCCCTTTATTTTTCTGGGGGCTATAGATCCCTACAATTAAGATCTTTTTCTTTTGTTTCGTAATTTCTATCCCTATGTAATGGCTTGCTTTATCATTAAAATTTTCTCTTGCTATAATTGGATCTTTTACATAAATAGCCACTCCTTTTTGTTTTATTTTTTGCAGATGAGATTAATTCTTTCCCTAATTTTAAATTTCTTAAGAATGTCTTCTCTTTTTCTCTAATATGTGCTTCCTGTATGCATATCAATTGGTATTGGCCTTTTTTTAAGTAGTTATGAACTTTCTTTTGCTTAATCTGGGAATTAAGTCCCTTTACATTCCATGTACTAATTTATATTTTTGATTCTTAGATGAATCAGGCAACAAGGATTGTTATAATATTCTCACTAGTTTCCTCTAAGTATTCCTCTTCAGTTAGTAGTTTTTTTTCCCTGCTTCCTCTTCTCTTGTTTCTCCCTCTTCCCTCGAGTCTCTCAAGCTTGGTCTTGTTTCTACCTCTTCTTCTTCCATTTTGTCTTTGCCACCTCAGAATTTAACCTATACATCCTGTCAATTTCCCAATTGAGATATTGTAAGGGCATATCCAAATATTTTGCCAAAAAAGGTGTTAGAAATTCATACAAGTTTTCATTTTGCTGTTCCTCGAAATTTTAAACATAACTCCCTTTGTTTAAGTTCTAATTTTAGTATCACTTCCTGGTCTTCTTGTTGGGTATTTGTTGCTGCCTCTAACTTCTTTTTTTAATTTCTGTGTGGTCTTTTCAAGTTTCTCCACTTTTCCAGTTACTTTTCCTAAATCTTTGTTAATTTTGTCCAGGTCCTGTATTATCAGATTTGTCTCATGCTTCAAGTCCACTTTCATCTCTTCTCTCACATCTCTTATCTCTTGCTTTACTTCCACATGTGACCATCTTATTTCTTCTATAATTTGTGAGAATAGTTCTATGGTCCTTTCTGTGTTGACTAATGAAGACCTTCTTTGGTTTGCAGCTTGTGGTGCTGCACTTCTTCTTCCAAATGCCATTATCCTGTTCTGTCACTTTTATTTACTTAATTATTTAATTATTCCATATTTTTCTTTAAACCTTTTTAGCATGGAATTTTGTTTTTATTTATTTATTTTATGTTTTTTCTTTCCCTTTTCTTTTCCCCCATTTTCTTAATTTGTTTTAGTTTGTTTTAATTGTTGGAAACTTTGCCTAGTCAGAAATTGCCTTATATATTGCTATCTAAGACTTATTTTTTGTTTGTTTGTTTGTTTTCCTTCATTATTTATCCTTTATTATTTTCAATAACCCATACTTGTGTGCAACAATGTTGGGGAAATTTCAGATTTGTGTGATCTACTTTATTTCTTATTTCTTTTATTATTTATTATTTATTGTTGCTTTTGTTACTACTATTTTTTATTTGTTTATTACTTATATGTTATGTTTTCCTTTATTTTTTCTGTTAATTTTTTATTATTGTTATTGAGTTTTTGCTTAAAATATTTTTTCATTCTTCTTCTTATTATTGTTATTATTATGATTATTTTGTTTTATTTCTTTTTAAAATATTTATTTATTTATTTATTTATCTTTATAACTTTATCCCTTGGGTTTGCAACTCACAGTTTGCCTAAGCTATTTCTATTGTTTGTTGTCCTATTTCTTTTCTCCACTAGATGTCATCTTTACTCACCTATTTCCTTCAAAGTTTCGTGCTGTTGCTTAGTCTATCATGTTTATTTCTTAAGAATCCCTCCCTTTTTCTCTCACTTGCTTCCCTCCTTATTACACTCAAGATCAGTTTATCTGAACCCAACTCTTATTTGTGGTTTCTTCTCCCTATAATTGTAAGGAAAAAGAAAGATTTTTAACTGCCTAGTTTAACAATTAAGTATGGGGGGGGGGGATTTCTCCCTGTCAGATTAAATATATGTCTATAAGATGTAAACCAGCAACCACAAAAACAATACTATTAATATTAATAAAAGAGAGAAAGAAAAGGGAATGAGAGAAGATAGGGGAGGGAAGAAAGTTTTACATTTATTATCTAAATCTCCCCCAACTTTAAATATTCCTTAACTATATCTGTACCACCAATCTGATTTAAATAAAGCCAAATTATCTCACCGATAAGTAATGAAGTAACAAAATATTAGGAATATTAAGAATAATAGCCTATTTTTAATCCAAAAAACGAAGAAGAAAGAAGAAAGAAGAGAAAAAATAGAGAGGATGAAAAGAAGATAAGTGATATTTAAATATCAGTTCAGTATATCAATATATCAGAACCATATACTAAAGCAATTCAATATATCAGTACGTTAATATAACAATTTTAAATCTCTATAAAGTATATATCCAAATGTCCCTTTGCCTAATATCAGCCCATTGGGATCCCCCTTCTTTTTGTTGATTTAATGCTTTAGTGTCCTTATTTAAACTGTTACAAATATACTTACAGTTACTCTCATTTTCAATCTCTGCTGATTTCCACTGTTTCTTCTCCACATCTTTGTCCCAAGAGCTCAATTGCAGTTACTTGTCTTCCCGCTCTTCTGTATTCTATTCCAAATAATATTTCAAATTAGAGAAAGAAGAAATACACAGTTTATATTCGTCCAATCAAGTCCATAGTTTATCACAGTTCATCCACCGTCTTTTCAAAAGGGGATTTTTTGTTTTGTTTATCTTGCTTGTCATTTGTAATAGTCCACTTCTCCAGCTGCTCCCTGCCTTTTCCCCCTCCCAAAATCCTGTTCTCTTTTAACCCTTTAGTATCCCAATGTTTCCTGATGGTCCCTTAATGTTCCAATTTCAACTTTGCCTTTTCTTTTTGTCAAGTCCCTTTTGTATTTTGTGTTCCACAATCTTTCCCCACTATAATCAGTCTCTTGTTTAATTTTACAGCTTTCACTCTCCCAGTTTACTTTAGTTTTACAGCTTTCACTCTCCCTCTCCCAGTCCCCGAAGGCTTTTTTCCCCTTGTTCAAGAACCACGGGGAGGGGGGTTGCTGAGGTTTGCAAAACAAGCTTCTTTTCTTTGCTCTTAAAAGTTTTGGTGGCAGTGCATCCTTAATATTTGGCAGTCAATGGAATTTGATAGTTTGCAGTTGTTCTTAAATGTCATATTAAAAGAAAAGTGGTGGCAGGTCTTGTGCTGTTTAAATGGCTGCCTTATCACAGGCGCGCATGACTCTCTTTCCCCAAATCCCTTCCACATCCTCTTGTTGTTACTCACACCTTCTCTTTATCCACCAAAATCGAGGATGCCTGGGAATATTGGCTTCTCTTTCAGAGCTTCGCTGCTTCTCCTCCACTTTGGAGATACTTTCACCAGACTATTGATGTCCTAGTCTGGTCTAATCTCCCACGATATATGATCACCTCTTAGAGCAGTCTCAGAGAGGTAATCTGTGACCCACCATTCCACCGGAAGTCTAGTTATCAGATAGGAGGAGCATTAAAGAAGTATACAGGCAGTTGATAGCTAGGAACAGCATAAAGACTGACACTCAGGCCAATCCAATTTCTGTCTTTTCTCATCATGTTTTATGTCTTTCCTAGCCTAATCAGTAGACATATCTCACTTAATAAGATTAGATATGTCCACTATACTCTCTGTATATTACCATTTCCCTCTCTTTTAGTCAGGTTCTTAGAGGTGGTATAATACACTGGGTACACTTAGCTGCCATCAGATTGCATCAGCCATCAAATAGCATCAGTCATTTCCTTTAACTGAACTTTTTGGATTCATTCTAAGACAAGTCACTATCCATGTTTAATTATCACTGTTTATAGTTGGATTGGCTTCAAGCCCAGAGTTAGCGCTAGTTCCTTAGTAAAATGAACGCATTCTGCAATACACACACAAAAAATTGTTTTATATTTTATGTTCTGTAAACCCACTGTTTATGTTTGTAGGAGTTAAAGTTTGCAAACCAGAACTGAGATCAGTGTGCAGTCTGTATCTGTCACGGCCAGCCATGAGGAGGACTCGGAGGACGAGGAGGAGGATGGGTCTCCTCCAGAGAAGGAAGAGATACAGGCTCCACCTGGCTCTCATACTAATCTGCCTGAGCCAAGCCCAGTTCTCCCAGCCCCAGAGCAGCCAGTCCAATTTTTTTATTGACCATTGGGTGGTGTCCATGTATATAATCTCCCCTCTGGTTGTACGAAGAAGCTATTTTTAATGAATAGATTGTTGGCCTCACAACAATCTATTCCTGTATGGTCCTGCAATCCATTAAGCATTTTCTGGAAGTCTCTAGATAATAAAAGAGGACAAATTTCTTTTTCAGCAAGTGGCATCATGGGGCTGGAGTTTGCTAAAAAGCCTGGTGGAGATACACTTTGTCTGCACCTCTTTAATGTGTGGTTGCCTCTGCCGTTATAATTGTTTTCCCAGCCCTGGAAATCAAAGCTCATTTAACTTTTTTTAAAAAAAGATTCAGCTGTAAACATACACAACAAGAAAAATGTAAAATAAGATGTAATTATCATAAAATTAAAAACAATTAAAATCATGCCCATTCAAACAAACACATTAATCCACACACACAACAGATATAGGCAAACACAAGACACTAAATGCTCTTTCCCCATGAAATCAATCCTCAAAGGCAGAGTGAAACTGAAAAATTGCTTCTAGATCTGCACCCTAAGTGATCCCTCAACAATCTGCATGGAAGATATCTACAGTAAATGACAGCAGCATGGAACGTCCTTGCCATATCATCAATGATATTGTTATAGGTGCCTGAAACAGCTTATACTGCTTTTCTCTATCACTGGTGACATCTTTGTGCTGATCTACATGCAGATGAAATCACTCATACTTCAGTTTACCAGCCTGTAAACTGGAGTGCTCCTAAGCTTTCTCTCTTCAGGGCTTTGTATAACGCATTGAACAATAGGGAAATTAACCCTGCTGGGTAAGGTTTTATAGGGCACACAGGACATTTTATGTTTGTCAGCCTATGCACTGGTGTACTGCTAAACCTTCTTCTTTAGCTCAATAGAATATACTGAGCAACAAGGAAATTAATTCTACTGAATATTGTTTTTACAGAAAGAACTTTTTCTGTAGGAAAATGAGGGAAACTATCCAATTTGTAATAGCAAATTTTGATTTCTCCTCTGTTTTCCACATAAATCTCTTTTTAGGATGATTTAGATAAATAACTTCACTCATCTATGCTGATTCTGAAACTGCCATACTATTAAGTACTTATTCCTTGAGTTACAAGAAATGTGGGGGGAGGGGGGAAGCAAAGGAAGTAGCTCAGAAGCTCAGTGAAGCACTAAAATATAGACATATTAGCTAAATAACTTTAAATGTATCTTTATATGCTTTAATTTTATAGGTGTATTAAGTCCTTCACAGCATAATTCAGAAATACTAGTGGGTTTGTACTGACCCATTAGACAACATTCACATTTCACAGTAGATTTGGAATGGTTGATGCTATCATGTATTTGATAACTTAGCGCTGAAGTGAATAATTGCAAATCTTGGAGAAAATGCAATTGTCTTATTACATTTGACTCAAGGATTCTGATTTGGCTTATACTAAGCAAAACATATAAACTTCATTCTGTGTTGCAACTACCAGTCTTTCCCTTCATAGGAGCAGGAAGGGTGGGATGTTATCATAGGCTCTCTCTGTCTTCCTCTCCCCTCTTCTTTTTCTACAGTGGAGACATTTGAAAAAAAAAATGAATAGGAGAGGGGGGAAATGTTATTAATGGGTTCTATATTCCTATACAGAACAGAGAGTAAGTTGCATTGGAATGAAGAGGAGTCACTTCTCAGTAAAACATATAGGGTTCCCTTGTGAGAACACAAACATATATGCACCTAACTGGTAGTAAGTCCTATTGGAATTGGCACACAATTAGAGCAATATTGGAAATTTGAGGGGTGGTGGTGGTGGTCCTATAGCACCTTTATGACTATAAAATTCATTTATTTTAGCATGGATTAATGGCCACAGATGCACTAGTGTCTTAATTATATAGATAGATATAGATATAGATATAGATATAGATATAGATATAGATATAGATATAGAATTTTGCTATTCCAAGCTCTAAGCAAGAGACAAGTTTTGTTCTCCACACCTAACATGCCCTACCTTATTATTATATTGGTTTAGGAAGAGAGTACAGTACGATGTCTGCTGTACTGTCATCTCTAAATGAAAGGCAGACTCTTTCGTTTTCTCGTGCATGTGCATCTCTGGAGAAATAGCAGTCAATGGTTTGCCAATTATTAAGGTACAGTCTATAACAGGGTGGGCAAAGGGCAGCATAAAGGCTTTGTGAAGCTCCTCAGTGTTGCCAGTGAGCTCTGGCCCCCTACTGACTGGCCAAATTCCAATCCACACCCCCCCATCATAAATAATCCAGGGTGGTGAAACATAATCCCCTCCTCACCTGTTTGTCTGAAGTCTCAAAAGGCTTTCTTTCAGAAACCAGAAGTGATTGGATTTTGTTTTTAGCCTTGAGCAGCTGGGTACATTCACTAACCATACTTATTTCAACACTTCTCTCATGGAGAGAAAGAGAGGGAGAGAAGAGAATGTATCTATGATGTATAGGTGTGTGTCAGTTCTGAAAATGGCTACCACAATATGACAAATTGTAGAAGCTATTTGTGGATTGTGCAGATTGTAGTGACTACCATGTTATGTCCACATTGTGGTGCATTGTATGTAGTGGCCCTTATGTGCAATACAGAATTAGTTCATACAAATAGCAGCTGTGTAGCACATGTCTGGGATCATATTGTACCACTGGGATTCCAGTGAACTTGCTTACTTTTGTTTTCATAAATTATGATGGCTACCATCAAATGTGAATCAGAATGCATTATGTGAGTTAGAATGCATCACACCTGAATGCATCATGGATATTTATTATGAATATCCCATTCAGCTCTAATTCCAATTTGCTTCAGAGATTGACTAAAACCCATAAAAACACCTCATGGGTGGTAACATTAATACTGTGGCTGACTGATATCTGATGAATTCTTAGTGACAGAGTGCATATTGTGTTATGCTGCTAGCAAGAGATGAAATAGCAAAGGCATTCATGGCTGCTGAGAGCTTTAAACCCTTTGATTTTAATTTCACTTACAGAAGACAAGAGTAACAGCTCTCAGTTGATACCCTCAGGTTGTTTGTAACAGAACAGGTAAAAATTGATACTAGCTGTCTAATCTAAAACTGACTGTCCTTGATGCTTTGCCCTGGTGGACCACCATCATCCAGTTAAAGGAAGCAATATGCTGTAGCTGACAGTGGCAGTAAACTGCTTTAGTATGTTGCATTGTTTTCCTATTAGGGTTAGTGCAAATTGAGTCCACTGTAAGGGTTAGGGTTAGTGCTAGGGAATCATGGGAATTGTTTTTTTTTTTCTGAGACATTGAGCTTTCTCTTTCAGGGAGCTCTGGTGCCACAATAAAATACAGTTCCCATGATTCCCTAGCATTGAGTCAGGGCAGTTAAAGTGGACTCAATTTGCACTATTTCTGGCAGTCTGCAAAGGCCCTATTATCAATCAGTCCTGCATTTTAAGACACACATGAAGCAACCATATACTAGAGGCAAGCAAATCTTATCAAATAAATAACAATCAAAATAGATAAATTTATTTCTTTCACACTACACATTTATAGCACTTTGAAACCACTTTAACTTGCTTAGATCCATCCCATGGAATCCTGAGATTTATAATTTCATGAGTTATTTAGAATTGTCTGCCAGAGAGCTCTAATGCAGTGTTTTCCAACCTTTCTTCCTCCAGATATTTTGGACTTCAGCTCTCAGAATCCATGATTGTTATCCTTTATGTGGAGCCTTCTGGCAGCTGTAGTACAAAACAGCTCAAAGACCAAAGGTTGAGAAACACAACTGTAGTCCCCAATCAAACTATAAATCCCAGAATTCCATGTGATGCAGCATGCCAATGAAATTGATGTCAAGTATTATAATTGTATAGTATGAGAGAGATGAGAATATGTGTGTTCAGTTTCTGTGCAGATCATTGTAATATTGACTGTCTGATTAAAACTTCTTCTACAGGTGTTTTGAGTTGTCTAGTTTTACTGAATCTCATAAATTAAAAAACACAGCTTTGCTAGAGACAAGTCTGGTGGCTCCTCCTGAAGAGGGGGAAAAGACCCCACAAGAATTTCAACTAAGAGAAGAAAACTTCAAATTTACAAATCTAACAGTTTTGGAAACATTCTTTTTTCCCCACAACCACAAGTTTGTTCTGCCCTGTTTTCTCAGCACTTTGACATTTTTCAACAGAAATGTTAAGCACTTTTAAACTAACATTAAATAAATGTTAGTCATTTCAAACAAAAATGCATATGCATTTTCAGGAGCATGAAAATTCATAACCATATTTGTATGCAAATTTATCTAATATGCACACTCCTCACAAGCATTTCCCCTAATATATGAATTTAATGCCCCCCCCCCCATACAGACATTTTTGTTTACATGCTTTGATTGGAGAGTTTGAAAAATTCAGAGAAGGATGGAAATATAGAAGAATAATTGCATTCCAGTTTGCCTATCAGTTTGGGAGTGCAACATATATTAGTTTATAATAAAATGAAACCAAACAAATTTTGTCTGCATACCTGTGGGAGAAAAGATATAATTTTACCATGTTCTTGGGAAGACCACCTATTTCTAGCTTTCCTGCAGGGCTTGAGGAAAGTAAGAGTTTATGGGAAATGAAGAGGCTCTTTCTTATAGAAAATACCTGAGAAATTTTGTGGGAAGCCTATATAGTAATGTAACAAGATTCTTCTAGGAGAAACATTGGCTGGCATTCTTTTAGTGGCAGGAATAAAAGTGTAAGTCCAAGGTATCTTTCTCTGTGTCCTTACAGAAGCTAGGATTTCTCTTCCTCCCACTGCAATGACTGAAGTTATCCTTCATCTTACGATTTTTACTGTGATAACTGCCCCTCATTGTCACTCACTGACTGATGAAAAGAGGAAAAGTTTGGGGATGTGGAAACTTGGCTATGACCCCTTAACAAGAAATAGAATGACTAGATCATCCACTGAAATCACTAGTGGGGTATAGCAGATCTCAGCTGTTTGCATTTCACGTTTGGCTATGGGGACATCATATGGAGAAGTGAGCATGTGAAGGTCTTGCTAATATTGTGGGTGATGCTATATGAGTGTGTATTTACACTGATGATCTCGGTCACTGTGTGCATTGTGGGAAGAAAATGAAATGAACTCTTTCCCACTATAACTTTTGGCTACAGACATTATTCTGGAAAGCTTCTGCTGTGTTTTATCATAAGTTTGCTTGCATAATTGCAGGAAAGTTTCACTGCTCAAGGCTATCATGAAAGCCATATGAAATAGTCTCTGAACTGCCCTACACATTTAATTCACCTGCTGATTGAATTGTCAAAGAGAAAGTTGTCACACTTTGCTTGAAATCACCAGGAATCTCTGACAATGGCATAAAAATTAACTATGCAGTGGGAATGATCTCCATTTTTCCATGGACACTCACCCAACAGAGCTCTGATGGCACCTCAACAAGGCACTAATTGAAGAAAGATATATGGAACTTTACAAGGTATCAGAAATTTAATATGCATTCCAGCACAGAAAAGCAATCTCCATTAAATGCACTTTCAGAAAGATTTCTACATTTCTTCTGGGCTTTGCCTATTCAGTAACTGAGTTGGCTTTCTGCATAAGAAGCAAGCTGACATAAAGATTTACATAAAACTATTGACTCAAAACATTTTTTCAATATTTTCCCAACATTTGATTTTTGCACAGTGTAAAAAGTACTCAAACATGTTTTGCAGCTGTGAATGTTGACTTCTGACAGGGGTGAACAAGTTTGCCAGGTCTGGGGATCACAATTACACCTTAGGATGCTCTGGTAACCTCATGGACAACCCCAAAGTAAAGTAAACCCCCAGGTATGGGAAGTCAGTCTGTACTTCTCTTGATATATATATATATATATATATAGAGAGAGAGAGAGAGAGAGAGAGAGAGAGAGTTTTGTTATGTTAAATAGTACAAGGAGGCCTTGGAGCTATTTAAAAAGGAGAGATGGGAAAATATTCAGTGCTATATGGACTGATCACTGAGGATGTGTTACTTGGCCAGTGCAGTCACAACTTGTGTGAGGAGAGATTGTTGTTTGAGGAAAAGACTATAGATGTAAAGAGCTGAGTCTGGCCTTTGTATTGCCAGAGCTAGGCATTTCTTTTGATATCTATTTATGCTCAGTCTGTAAATTTGTAACTAAACTTGAATATTAGAGGGAAAATGTTTCCAGTGGCCTCCTTCCAAAGAAAGTCAAGAATTTATAAACAAGTGCCCTACAACTCCTTGATCTCAGAGAAGTGAAAACAAACTATTCTGTTGTATTATATTCAATCCCATTGTATTGTATTATAATATAATATTATTATTTTATTAGAGCAAGTTGGATGACTACAATAAGAACTCCTACACAAGCTCACAGCCAAAGGAATTAATATCAAAATATACAGCTACCTAGTTAGTTGTTGACAAAAATGCCATCTAAAGACTACCCACAAAACATTTGCTTATATTTCTAAAAGTCTGGTTGACAAGATTGTATTTAGCTCTAAGTTCAAGGATTTCTCATAGCTTATTTATCCCTTTCAAACCTGTATGACCTAATCACTCTCCCCCTGACTCAACAATCACACTATTGTTCAATAAAGTGGAAGAAAGCAAAATGCTTTCTCAAATTCAGTAAGTTACTTAGCCAACAGTAATCTTGAACATGCCTCAGAGTGTCAACTTAATGAAATACGATGGCAGTTTAACATCATAATAAAAGTTCTGCTGCATGTACATCTTTTATTGCTTGCTTGCTGCCACATAAGAAAATATGCTTCCAGTTTATAAGGTGAGCTGGGTCATTCTGTTAAGGGATTTACAGTCTTGGCTTTTGGAAACTGGTACTTGATTATCTAGAACAGGTCATGTACTTTAGGGAAAATGTACAGAAACAGCAGATCCAATTAAAACAAATATCTATAGACTATCAAAACTCCTATCCAGCAAATTTAAGACTAGCTAGAACATGCCAGATTAATAAGCCTGCATTGAAATGACCTCTTATTTTTGGTTTCCTCTGGAGAAAGGGTAACTTTGGATTCAAATTCACTGTATATATGTTATTAATAAGTTTATATCCTCTCCTTCAGCAGCAATAATCTATGTAGCTTTAAAACTGAAGGCTAAAAAGAATTATAAAAATCAAAATTACTACAGAAACAGCTACACAAGGCACACTTTGATTTTTCAGGGAGTAATATAAAATTTGTCTGATTCTTGGATTCTGTGTGTATGTCACTGCGTATGTATGTGCCTTCAAGTTGCCTGTCAACTTATGGTGAAAGTTTATGAATTTAACAGGGTTTTCTTAGGCAAGGAATAATTGGGTAGTTTTGTCTATTCCTTCTTCTGAAATATACAGCACCTGGTACTCATTGGTGGTCTCCCATTCAAGTAGTAGTTGGAGCTGGCTGTGGCAAATCCTCTTGCCACCTTTCATCTTAGCACTGACTTTTTTTAGGATAGTAGTCCTGGGTTGTTGTTTTTATTTCACCGCTGCCACCCAAATATGTGTAAAGGACCCACACTAAAAGCTTTAGAAGGTTAGTAGTGTGGTTTGGTTTGAAAACATAGGCCAAGTGATGTTTAAATGAGAATAAAAGTTTATTCTAGAACAGAATGGAATAAATATAACCTGTATCAAAGCTTGTCACTATAGTTTATCTTGGTTACATATAAACAACATTTGTTTCCAATTCCCTCTTAATATTTCAGCCACACAGGCTAGCAATATCCCTCAGGATATAACACAACTGCAACTCCCTTCCTTAGAGTTCTGTATGTGTCCTGATTCCCTCCCATGTGAACTCCAACTAACAAAATTAACAGTTCCCTCAGGAACTCCCAGAAATGTAGCTCTCTCTCTTTCTGGCTTAACTCTCCCCAATTCCCAACTGCTCTCCCCCAAATGTCAACTTGAATTTTTTTTCCAAGTGCTCCCAGCTTGAATTCTATTGGTTGGACTTCAGCTGCCTCCTGATTGGCCAGCTGGACATTCTGTTCACCACACTGGCCCTGTTTAGCATTCAAAGTCAAATTGATCTAGTGCCTTTAGGGAATTTAGGAACTTGTAGATATATCAAGAGTTATCCAATTAGACACACTACAATTTACTCTTGACCTAATCTTACATCTACTAGTGCTTTCCAAGATCCCTAGAAGGGATCAAACATTCCAGATACAAAGTGAATGGTCCATGTTCTATCATATTGGAATACACCATTCATACAATTTATACAAAACTTGTAACTCACCATGCCAAATGCATTGCATGGGCCAAGTGTGGTCATTGCATACAGTCAACACATATACAAAGCATTTACAGTTCCAGGCAGTCTGAAAAAGCAGGATGTTTATGAATCTCTATTGGGAGATAATAGGTTGTTTCTTTGCTGCATCCTGACTAATGGAATAGCATTGCACAGGCCAGCTGTCCCACAAACATAACCCCAAAAGATGCCTTCTTTGGGAGGGAAAACAATTTTAAATTCCTATTCTTTATAAAAGATTTTATCTCTCTTATCCAGGCTCCACAATTTCCTCTCTGCTTTGCAGATCCTCTTAAATATTGAAATTTGCCAACCTCAGTGGAAGTTGTCCCTGACTCACCAATGGGGAAGTGGAAATAAACAGTGTTTCTCATCCATGTGGGTACCATTTAGAGATGCAATTAATATTCACCATTATTTATTTCCTACTTGAAAAAATAGTTTTTCTGACAGTTGGTCAGAAAGACTAACACATTGGCAAAATATTTATCCAGTTATCCAGTTTTTATTTGGGAATCAGCATTAACTCCTCCAAGAGAAGGTTCCCATATTGGATACCATATTGAACATGATGTTTTATAGCAACAAGACTTTTGTAACACATACAAAACTTCTCCTACATTTGCCAACAAGTTATGGAACAAGGGTTGAAAAAATGCAGTGGAAGGTCAGACTCATGTGGTAGAAGGTGGCCTTACAAATAGTTTAGTTCTAAACAGCTTTGTACATAATGACTAGCCCTTAGAACTTTGTCCAGAAATAAACTAGCTGCCAGTGTACATTGACTGAAATACATTTATGTGCTCCCATTTATAGCATATGAATGGCAGTTTACAATGTGTGGTTTCTATTTTCTTTCTCACTAGCAAATATCACTACTTTCATTTTGGTTTCCACAATTTTTTTTCTGAGCAGGACTCTCCAAATTTTCTGTTTGTATTATAAATAATAATCCAAGACACATTGTACTATAGCATTACTCAGTGTTTTTAAATTAAAAGTTTAATTTTTTTTTTAGTTTTTCAGACCATGGTTCACTTCTGTAGGGAAACCTAGTTTTCTCAAATAATTTCCAATTTCTGTATCATGAGCGGACCAGGACCCCTAATTGATGAAGCAAACAAAGTTATGAACCAAGTTCATAAAGTGTGCTATGCCTGACATCTGTTATTTTGGGCCACCAATCCAGCTCTTTGATACCCTTTATTTTAGGTTTTCTGTTTTCTTCTTGAAGTAAAGTTAATAATCTGGATAGAGGGAACATCAGTGTTTGCAGTTCTGGGGAAGCAGCTGGTGGGAACATAAGTGAATAATGGAAAATGAGACCCAGTGGACATTCACTGTTTCTGTTAAGTGAAAGTCATGGATAAGTCACAGCCATTTGGAACAGATGATGGCATTGCACTTTCAAGAGAAAAAATGGAACACCCCAAAGGAAAGTAATTCTGAGAGTCAGAGACAGACCATGCATTTGGAGTGCACACAGTGAGATATCATCACAGGGACAGAGATGCACACATACCAAATAGACACCCGGGGGAGGGGGGGTAGAGTATACACAAGATACTTTTGTATTTTTTAAAATATATAGTATTTATATATCTAAAGCATTTATGGAAAATATTTTCCTGATAAGGAATTTTTATTTAAAAAGTAAATACAATATTCTAGAATAATGTTATCAAATAATTTAAAATATTTTATACTAATTATATAATAACTTACATAATAGAATGCAAATTATTACTTGCCTTATTGTTATGGATACAACAGAATAATTTGTTCTTCACTTGGTGACCTAAAGGTTAAGAATAGCTTTTTATGGAAGTCTTTCCCACCAGTTTACCTTTGAGAAATCCCAATCTGCAGCAACCACAAGCTTGTCTACACACCCTGAGGAACATGTGGGAGAATTGTCCACATACAGTTCTCCTTTTCAAACTCATTCCAGTCTAATAAATTACAGTATGTGTGTCAATATGGCCATGACCGCTACAGGTCCCCCCCCCCATCTCCCATGCATGCAAATATACATATTTCTGAACTCTCCCCATCTTAATTTTATACTCAAAACCAGAATACATCCCCACTTTTCATCCATTTGGTGATAAAAATAATCCCAGATTCAGCTTCAAGCATCCCATATGTCATGTCAACAGCTCATTGAAAACTAGGTAAGAACATTTTATTTGGCCCATGTAGATCCTCTCTATCTCACATGCACATACACAAAGACAAACAAACACACACGCTGTGAAACATGTTCTTCAGTTATTAGCTCCAAAAGCTTGGGAGAAGGACTGCATCCACAGTTAACAAAGGTAAACAAAAAAAGAAGAGAGGCAAAAGGCAAGGAAAACTTTGTCATGTTCCACATACTTTCAGTATAGAACAAATTGTATAAACTTTGTAACACACACAAAACTCCTCCTACATTTGCCAAACAACAGCTCATTTACCATGGTTTTAATCTAAAAGTGGATCAAATCTGGAAGGGGTGTTTGTTAAGGCATATAAGATGATTCCAGAAGATCGGGGGCCTTACTGTACTTTACCTTTGTGTCATGTTAATCATAGAATCAGAGTTGGAAGAGACAAGGGCCATCCAGTCCAACCCCCTGCCATGCAGGAACTCCCAATTAAAGCATTCCCGACAGATGGCCATCCAGCCTCTGCTTAAAGACCTCCAAGGAAGGAGACTCCACCACACTCTGAGGGAGTGTGTTCCACTGTCGAACAGCCCTTACTGTCAGAAAGTTCCTCCTAATGTTAAAGTGGAATCTCTTTTCCTGGAGCTTGCACCCATTGTTCCGGATCCTAGTCTCTGCAGCAGCAGAAAACAAGCTTGTTCCCTCCTCAATATCACATCCCTTCAAATATTTAAACAAGGCTATCATATCACCTCTTAACCTTCTCTTCTCCAGGCTAAACATTTCGAGCTCCCTAAGTCGTTCATCATAGGGCTTGGTTTCCAGACCCTTCACCATTTTAGTTGCCCTCCTTTGGACATGCTCCAGTTTCTCCACATCCTGAAATTCATGGTACGGATACAAATTGTTCTGCACCTCATTGCATTTTTGCAGTACACTTGTGATTAACACACTCCACACATGGATTTCTCTTTTGTAGTACAGGCACAGTACAGGTGTCACAGCGTCCACCTCTATCCCGCCCCTTAGCTTCATGATTATTTTATTTTATTTTATTATTTATTTTTGCTTTCTTGCCATCATGGCAACATGTTAGTTCCTAGTGCAGCACAAGATGTGTCATCATGATAGGTTGACTAGGAAAAGAAGGTGACCATGGATGCCTTTGAGGCAGCAGGTATCTTTTGCAAGGCAGAAGTGAGTGACGATTTTTAATTGGGACCTGTAAATTTCATCCATAGTCTCTCAGTCTTGCAAAGCTTCCAGTCCCCATTAAAAATGGCAGAGGCAGCAGCAAATAATCCATTAATAATCAAATCTGCAAAAGTCCAACCTGCAAATGCGAAAGGCTGACTGTACTGTGCAAAATCTGGGTCCAAGTAGAATGAAGGAACCCTGGTGCAAAGGAGTCCTGGTGGTGCAGTGCTTAAAGGCCAGTACTGCAGCTACAACTTTGTTTGATCCCAGGGCTCCATAGTTGACTCAAGGGCTATGCAGATGGGTGACTCTAGGCTGCTCCTGCTAGCTGCGGATTGGGGCCATGGCAACCATGCACTGCAACCCCGATCCTCCCTTTTGCTGACCCTGATGCCACTCCTTTCAGGGGCAGCAAAAGGGCACCCTTAAGAGCCAGCACGTGGCTCTTTAGTGCCCCTTCCAGTGCAGCGCATAAAAACGCTGTGCCGGGAGGACGTCCTGATGCCGTGCGCCATGTGTAACAGCATGTGGCATCAGGACATCATCAGGCTGGGATTGGGGCAGCAGGCATGCAGCTGTCCCTCCCCATCTCTGCTTCCAGGCCAGCCCTTTGGGCCGGTCTGTAGAGGCCCTCAGCCTTTCATCCTTTTGTAGGTCAGTAAAATGAGTACTCAGCTTGTTGGGAGCAATTGCCTCACATATTGTAAACCACTTAGAGCAGGGGTAGGCAACCTTTCCCCTTTAAGGGCCGAGGGACTTCAGCTCCCAGAATCCCAGGAGCTATTGGCCAACATGGGACTATTGGCCAACATGGCTGAGGCTTCTGGGAGCTGAAGTCCCTCAGCCCTTAAAGGGGAAAGGTTGCCTACCCCTGACTTAGAGAGTGCCGAGTTCACTATGAAGTCATTTAGAAATGTAAATGCTATTGCTATGTAACTTCTGTACCATCAATGTGCAAACTGAGACAAGTTTAGGGGATCAGGATAAGTTGTGTGGCAAACACAGCTCTTTCTTTTGACAGAAGAGAATGGTCCAGAGGCCCTGGAGGAAAAGCCAAGCAACCACTGCTCTCTCTCTCTCTCACATTCACACACACAGAGAGAGAGAGAGATAGAGAGAGAGAGAATAGACAGGGAGGGAGGGAGATTTAGTAATAATATATAATGGCTGGAAACTTCTATGTGCCCATTTTGAAATTATTGTTAGCATATACACCAGCTGAACCGAATTCAAAAGAGGTTAAATGTGTGACATAGAAAACCTTTCAGCCAATGAATAGCAGCCTGAGCATTCCCCTTGTCTACTTTATTTTTCTTAATGGTATGTCAAACATATTAATGTTACAACTAATACCCTGCTAAATGAAAAAGGAAAGTAAAGCAAATGTGCACAGTTCTCAAATTAAAATCAAATGAAACACAACTTGGAATGGTATATTTTGTATTCCAGGCTAGCATAACTCTATATCTCTAGCAGAACAAGGGGATGAAATGGACAGTACCATGCCAAGTCACAAGTGGAAGGTCATATTTTTAACATATTAAAATGCCATTCTGTTGGTAAAGCTGTTTGTATAAAGCTGTCCCTCAGTGTCAATGGGTATCTGGATGGAAGTCAAATAACCAATCAAGAGCAATAGAATGGGGTTTTAATATAATTTTATTTTTGTTTAAAAAGAAAGAGACTGATATCATGTGGTAATTTAATAGGTGAGACTAAATTCTCAACATGGTTGAGGCAATTAATATTTTGTTCACATGTTTAAGTGGAAGAATTGAACAGCACACCTTTCCAAAAGAGATATGTTTTAAATGATTCCATAACATTTTAACAATATTTTTTGCATGTTTTTGTCTGTATCTGTTTTAATTTTTGTAAATTACCAAGTCTCATTTCTGGTGAAAAGTTAGGATGTAAATAAACAAAGAAACAAATACTTTCTTCTCATCCTAGGAAAGAAACATAGGGCCTCTGTACATGGGCCCTTTGTGGTCAGTTGGAGGCAGGGAAGGGGAGGGGAAGCCACACGCCGTCTGCCCCAACCCCTCCCCGAAGATGTTCTGATGTCACGTGCCCTTATGCATGGTGTGTGGCATCAGGACATCCTCCACGCATAGCATCCTTATTATTATTATTATTATTATTATTATTATTATTATTATTATTTACAGTAGGAGGAAATTGTAAAAAACTGCCCTAACTAAATCCCACATCATGGCAGGATCCTGCTGCAGTATTTTGCATTATATATAGTTAAAAAAAAACTGGCTCTAGTTGAGCCCATCTCTTTTGTCTTATCTCTTTATTCATAGTGGTGCACAATAAACAGGGCTGCAAGAAAATCATATGTTTCAATTTCTTTCTTTGTATTGCATGATTTCAAATATAGTGTGGTGAGAGCAAGCCTCTGTTGTCTGAATAATGAAAACACAAAGATTCTATGCTAGCTTGTTGCACTTAAGATACAATGCTATCAATCACATTAGTAGAGTAGACTCTTCCAGAGAATACTACAGTTTGTGCTGACTGGGTAACTAAACTTTGGTTCCTAAATGTGTACTGAAAACAAAGCAATGATTTTCTGGCTTATTTTAGACAAAGAACATAAAAAAGAGTTTTGATAGGAGAGCTGAAATGGTTTCCTAGCTCAATCTCAAAGCTTTTCCCCCCCCTCCATTATGAGCAGAAAGTAAAAAGCCCCTCCCATGTTGGACTGGGACCACAACTAATGTCCCCTCTCCCAACCTGTCTCTATCTCTAGCTCCCCACAACTCTGCCCACTGACCACACATACACACAAAAACACACCAATACCATTACCCCAAAAAGGCAAATGATATGAAAGATATGACCCCTTATTCAAATAAGCCATAAAATGACCTTTACTACTGCTCACAGAAGGTTTAAGCATGGCATTGAGTTGCACTGAATAGTAGGAACAGTGGAATTTCGAATAAGTAGATTCCAAAACTGAGCTCAAGAGGGCTGAGAAACTTCAGGAGGTGGGTAGAGCTAGAATATCATGTTGGATTTTGACCATTACATTCACAGCATTTCTTTAGTTATACATTTTTTTCTCATATCAAAGATAATTTCAATGATAACATGTGGGTTTAGAAGGTCTTTCATTTTCTAGCTCAAAAAGAGCCTGATAAGTTACCATCTGTAGCTCAGCATTGTGTGATGATGATCTGGAAGACAAGCACAGTTGATAATGCTTCACAAGTATTTGACTGACTGTGCTCTTTTGTCAGCTTGTGTCCCAGATCATATGTACAGCAACATACCTCCATTGAGCATCAAGTCTAGCTTTTCTGAAGTGGCAGGATGGAGTCTCTTGTTTGCTTGCTATATGCTTTCAAGGCGACTGTGACTTATTTCTGTGGAGACCTTATCATAAGGTTTTCTGGGCAAGATTTTTTTCAGAGGAAGTTTTTATTGCCTTCCTCACATTCCTCTGAGAATGTGACTGGACCAAGTGGTCTTTTCAGCTGAGTTGGAATTTAAACCCTATTCTTCCAGAGTCCTAATTCAATACTACATTACACCATATTGGATTTCTAAGGGCCTAAGCAGACGGGCGGCCATGGGCTGCCCTGGGAAGATGCGCCAATCCAGCGGCGCACCATCAGCGCCCCTGGAAAGGAGCACTATAGCGCTCCTTTCATATGTCGCCAAAAGTGCACCACAAAATGTTGCAGAGCACTTTTGGCGACCCTTCCGCTGCAGCGTGTCCGGATGCTGCGGCGGGAGGTCCTCCTTGGAGCGCTGGCCGTGCGAAGGGCTGGTGGCTCCGAGGACGACCTTGGGAGGGGGAGGGGGCGCTGAGCATGCGGTTGCCCCTCCCCTTCCCTGCACTGAGGACGGCCTATTAAGGCGTCTGCTTAGGCCCTAAGCTGGAGTTTGCCACTTAAATTAAAAACAAACACCAAAAACCAATGTATTTAATGGGAAGAAAGCTCTATCACAGTCCACTCTTTGCCATGTTTGTTTATTGCATCCAAAAAGAGTTTTCTTTAGGAAAGCATCATGTACAATCAATTGTGCAATCTCATTCTACTGTATTAATAGTCTTCAATTTCAAGAGAAA
Organism: Phrynosoma blainvillii; assembly: GCA_026167975.1. Taxonomy (NCBI): domain Eukaryota; kingdom Metazoa; phylum Chordata; class Lepidosauria; order Squamata; family Phrynosomatidae; genus Phrynosoma; species Phrynosoma blainvillii. The sequence goes on from JANUYF010000004.1 coordinate 121,448,998, forward strand.
CTAGTCTCCTATATGTATAGGCCAGACTTTAAGCTGTATTCAGGATGAAAAATTTAAGGTCTAAAAATGATTGGGAAATTGTCCCAGCAGTAAAGGGGACATGGATGGGCCCATGGGGGTCTCAATCTGGTGACTAGCACTGCATTCTCTGAAGGGATCTGAAAAGAGTGGCATGGAAAACCGCCAAGAGACTGAGGGTGAGCCACAGCCATATCTTGGCACTGGTAGGACCAGGAAACTCTGCCACTGCCATTTTCCCTAAACATCAGGAGGGAAAGAGAAGCCAAAGATTGAATGAATTAAGTTAACAGAAAGATCTTCTACAATGTTACCACTGGAGGATGAGAAAAATAATTACAAGCTGAAATAGTAACAAAAGGGGGATGCAGACGGGCTAAAAGGGTTGTTTTGAGGGTGACCTGAAGGCATGGTCTTTAGATGACGCATGCCGAAAAGGGGCCCCTCTTCCTGTGAAAGTGCACTTCAAAAAGGAAAACAAAAAGGAAAGTGCGCTTCTTCCAGAAACATGCGCACCTTCAAAGGTACATTGGGATGTAGCAATGGAGGTATGGCGGAAATAAGGGCACCCGAGAGCAAAAGACGCTGGTGTAAATGCACATGAACAGGTGCGCCACATTTTGAGCTGCCCCTGGGGAGCATGTGCCCTTTGAAAAAAGCTTTAAATTAAAGCATTTTTAGGGTTCAGGTGTGGTTGAACTGCCGCAGGTGCTTCTGCATCAGAACCCTAGCCCTTCCTAGTGGGAAGGTGAAACTGTTGCTACTGGATGTTACATTGTGTGAAAGAGATAAAGGGAAAGTTTCACTTTTAAGCTGGACCCCCCCACATATTCCAGAACCATTTTGCCAGTGCAACTTTGGTTGCTGCAGACCTCCACAGCTGTCCACTTTGGGGCTCCTCTTGTCCACAGTGAGAACAATGGCAGAGCCATCCACAAGTGGAGAGCCAAAAAGAGGGAGAGGGATGTCATGGTCCCATGCGGAGATGGCCGATCTCATAACTCTATGGTCGCAGCCACTCATTTTGGAGAAATTGAGAAATTCCTTCTTGAATGCCGACACATTTAAAGAGTTGGCACAAGCCACGAGGGTGAAGGGCCACCAATGCACTTGGGAGGAGTGTCATCAGAAGACCAAAAATCTCAGGTCCAATTACAAGAAGTTTAGGGATCACAAGGCCAAAAGCGGACGGGGTCCCTCCACCATGCCCTTCTACAAGGAACTTCATACCTTCCTCACCAGGGATGGTAGCATACCCAGCAGAATATGCACCAGCAGTGAAGTCATAAGGGTCCCAGTGGGCCAGCCAGCCAGAGTGGAAACTGGAGGACATCTCTGAGGGAGAATACGCCCAGTAGCTTTTGCCCCCTTAAGGTAAAATGCTCCAGGGCCCCCGGGAAGGGGTGCAGGGGACAGCACTAGGGTACCCAGAGGGCAGAGATGATCCCATCCCTTGTCATTTTTAGATGACCAGGAGGAACACCCTGTCTAAGATGAGACATCCTGCAGTCAGAGGGCCATGGACATCTCTGCCATGAGACCACCGTTCCATGCCTCTACATCTTCCACCAGAAGGCCACCATCTCGTGGTTCTGAGTGGAGCACTGTATCTTCCAGGAACAGTAGCGACCATGACCGCTCACCTGTCCCATGGACTAGTACAGCGATCAATGACAATGAGAGTGAGGGAGAGAAGAGGGCAGGTCCTGGGCAATTCACCCAGCTAATACAACAGGTCCAGGCTGCACACAGTAAATTCCCTTTTATAACAAAAAATGCATTCCATCGCATGTACACCTGTACCCCAAAAAGCAAAGCAATTTGTATGGCTTGTGTGACTTTTTTGCGTAGGTTTGCAGGTTTGCAGAATCCCCCCTGCATGCTGCTTTTGCACCCTAGCATGGGGGGGGGGCATAGAGGAACATTTGTCTGTGTGTCCCATTCATCATGTCCCTCACATGACCACCACCTGCATGTATTCAGTGTCTCTACACAAACCTCCCTGACATGTACCTCTCCCCTCCCGCCTGATATGTGCAGATGTTGTGTGTGCAAATGGTGCCCTCTGCCATATATGTCCATAGAAGAAGAAGTAGCATGAGAGAGAGAGAAGGAGGATGAAACAGCTAATGCCAGAGTTGCAATGCCACCGGCAGCCCACATGGCTGACATCAGAGGGAAGAGGACACGTTGCTCAGCCGCCACAGCAAATACGAGTGCCCAGCAGCAGTTCATGGAACGCAGCACAGAACAAATGGACAAATCTCTAGAACAGGGGTAGGCAACCTTTCTCCTTTAAGGGTCGAGGGACTTCAGCTCCCAGAAGCCTCAGCCATGTTGGCCAATAGTCCCATGTTGGTCAATAGATCCTGGGATTCTGGGAGTTGAAGTCCCTCGGCCCTTAAAGGGGAAAGGTTGCCACCCCTGCTCTAGAACAAGATGAACGTTCCTATCAACTTGCTGAACATTCATATCAGCTTGCTGAACATTCCTATCAGCTGAGGCAGAGCAAGACAGAGGACTGGAGGGAGTCCCAGCAGGAATGCATCCACCATCAGCAACGCATCACCCACTAGCACCAGTGTGTTACTGACACCCTACAAGTGCAGACCAGTCTGCTGTCCCAGATTGTGGATGTCATAGAGGGACCCCGGAAGGCCATTGGTGGCAGCGGGGATGGTGTGCAGGAGGGTGGAAGAGGGAGGGGTATCCCCCAGGGCCAGCAGGAGGTGGCTGTGGTGCTGGGCAGAAGAAAGAGGGGTCACTCTCCACCCATGGATGTTGAGGGTGCTGTGGGCAGAGGGAGGAAGGAGAGGTGTCCACCCATGGAGGAGGAGACTGCTATGGAGGTGGAGATCACTGAGCATCACTCCATAGACGAGTCTGCCAGCCTTTTTAGCAGTGATGTGGCAGTGCCACCACCCTCTCGCTGCCCTCAAGGGCAGAGATCAAGTAGTGGGGGATGGAGATGTTGCGACAATCACCACTAAGTACCAAGGTAGCCATCGTCAACTACCCCCCATTATGCCCACCTCACTGCTTGCCACCGCACACTATGCCCACCTCACTGATTGCCACCGCCACTGCATACTATGTGCGCCTCACTGATGCTGCTCACTGGTTTCCTGCAGAGATACTGTGATGAACCTATACACCTTTGCATAAAACATCACAAGCTGTTTAAAAATGGAAAGTTTATTCATAAAAAAACAGCTACTGCTGAACCTGAGTACGTGCACAGATTGCCGCATAATTTTTTTAAAAATATTTTTTCTTTTGATTAAAACAGCAGTCAAATAACTATTTACAATAATGTACAAGTGGGAGAAGGGGAGGGGAGTATTTACAAAGGGGGGGGGAGTTACAACGGGGGAAGAAGGGGAGGGAGGAGGTTGGAAGCATGTACAGGGGAAGGGGAGGGGAAGGTGCTTCAGGGATGGGGAAGGGGGTCAGGGATCAGGGGTTGGGGAAGGCCTAGGTGGTCCATGATGGCTGCCATGGAGTTGGTGAGACATAGCATCTGCTCCTCCATGGCAGCCATCCTTTGTTCCATCCATCAATCTGCAAGGGAAAAGAAAAGAGAAAAATGTGGTTAGGAGGTTGCTCTCCACCCACTCACCCAATGCTACAGCCAGGGTTCATGCCCCCCAACTCCCTCCCTCTGTGTCCCTGCCATTCTCACACTGCTCATGGTCCTTCTCCCGGGTGCTCTGGATGACCACCAGGCGGGCAACACCAAGGGGCCCCTGATGTCTTTCGCCGGTGGCTCGGCCCTGCCTCCTCCTCCTCAGCAGGTCTGCCTGTGAAAGGAAAAAAAGGACACCATTTAGGAATTCAGCATGGAAAGTGTTGGGGGAGGGGACAGGAATGCCATGGAGACTGCAGTCATGCAGCCATTACTCCTCCCCTCAGGGACCTAACTTCTGCCATGGGAGGCTGGTGTGGCTGCAGAGGGACTGCATTGGCTCCGTCTGCTTGGGCCTCCCTGCCTGGCCTGGCTTCACCGTCAGAGGAGGAGGAGGAGGGGGGACTGGCAGGGTCCCTCCTCTGTCCCTGTCTCCGCCTCCGCCGCACGTCTGCATTTGGGGAGAAGAAGGACACCATGAGCACCCATGGGACTGGGAAAGGAGGGAGAGGAGGGACAGGGAAGGGTGAGGAGAAGGGATGAATGGGCATAAGGGATCATGGTAGGGGCCTGACACTTACCCAGAGGACGTCGATCCTACCATCTTGGGTGGCCTGCCCTCACCCAAAGGTCCCGCAGCCGGTCATAAAAGGGTGGCCTCTTGTGAACCGGAGGGTACTCACCGTAATTCTCCAGGGCTTCAAAGAAGACCCCCTTTAGTGTCTTGAACTTCGTTCAGCACTGTTGGGCAGTCCTCCTGAAGCCCTGCTGGTGGAGGGCTTGTGAGGCCTGGGCGAAGTACCACTGGTTTGGCTGGTTGGTACTGGCCATCACCCTTCTCGCGCCTGCCTCCGGGGGTGAGGGCATGAAGGAGAATGCCCACCTCCTCATTGCTCCAGTAGGCAATCCGGATGGACACTCTCCTCCTGGCCGCCAACTACATTCTGGGGATCTACGGAGGTCCGCAGGAGCATTTATTGGCAATTGTTGTGGGGGCAGATGGCCTTACCTGCCTCCTAGCCAATGGTGACTCTCATAAGAGCAGTTTGTATGTAGGCCCCCATTGTAGCCCTCTGGGCTACCAATTGTTACAATCGAACGGGCCATTAGGAAAGCTGACTGTTGGGAATTTTGCAACATTGTCAGAGTTTTCAGTTGGTGGTTATTGCACTGTATCTTTCTATTGCCAGGAAATCTGGAGCCAGGTGACCCCCCCCCCATGCCCTTTTGCGTGTGTGTCTTTGTGTGTCTGTGTGTGACTCCCTGAGGCTCATGTTCAAGGATAACTGCATAAAAGCAGGAATGCTATCCATACACAGAGTGGGGATGATAGGATCTCATCATGGCATAGTGCAGTAGTGTCCTTCATAAATGCTAGCCGTATAGAGAGTGTGGATAATAGGAAATGTTTATTGACATACTTATTATCATAGCATAGTGTAGTAGTGTCCGACATAAATGCTAGCCATACACAGAGTGTGGATAATAGGACATGTTGTGTTCAGATGCTTATTGTCATGGCATAGTACAGTAGTGCCCTAGGCTCACAGATGGAGAGAGGGGATACTTCAGATCCTCCTGGTCTCAAAGAACTCTGCCAGGGCTTCCCTCACAGCCTCTCCTTCTCTCTGCCTCACAAGGTCATTGTCCTCCATGGGTGCCCCCAGGATGAACAGCACAAAGCGGCACCTGTAGCACCCTCCCTCATCCAGAACCCTTCCCTTGGTCTTGAAGATGTTGTGGAGGATGACACATGAGGTGATGATGGGGATGACATTCTCCTCTGCCACAAGGAGTGGGGAAGTGAGGCACCTCCACTGAGCCTTCAGCTGCCTGAAGGCCCTTTCCACCACATTCCTGGCATAATTCAGCTTCCTGTTGAATCCTTTCTGCTTCGCATTGGTGGGGCCCTGGTAAGTGGGCCCACTTCCGAATGGGGTAGGCACTGTCAGCAAGCAGGAGGGGGCCGATCTGCTGGACCCTCAGGGTGACGGTGGGATTCATGTAGATACCGGCCTCACATGGCCTGAAAGATGATGGAATTCCTTGCCAACCTTGTGTCGTGAGTCGATCCAGCCCAGCACAATTCCAAATCAACAAACTGTACTCGATGATCCAATGTCCCCTGGAGGATGACAGAATTGCTGTCCTTTCGGTTGACAAACTTGTTCCTCCTCCCAAAGGGTGGCACGATCAGACAGTGGCACCTGTCTATGGCAATCAATACTTGGGGGAATCTGAGGTCAGTGAATCCTTGCATGATCTGTGGGTGATAAGAAGGGGGAAAAGCAGAGGATGAATGATACAAAGTCACGGCATTTGTCAACTGATGACGTTTTCCGTGTAACTGCGCAGGTTCAACGGCCCTAGCAGCTGAATCCATACAGTAGGAGCCACACTGGATGCCAGGTCATGATGTAATAGGTGTACCTGCACAGGTTCAATGGCCAAAGCTGCCAACTCTAAACAGTAGGAGCCATACTGTATGCTAAGTGATGACCTACTAGGCATCCCTGCACAGGTTCAACGGCCAAAGCAGCTGATTCTATACAGTAGGAGCCATACTGTATCCCAAGTCATGACCTACTAGGCGTCCCTGTGCAGGTTCAACATGGTGTCTGCCCGCTGCATTTGCGGATGTAGTACTTCTACTATCTTGTGGAAGAGGGCATGGGACATCCAGAAGAACATCCTCCATTGCTAATCAGACCAGATGTATGTGACGAATCCATCGCACCAGTCGGTGCTTCTGGGGAACATCCACCAACTGTGCGGGGCTCTCTCAGGTGGCATCAGAGCAGCGGCGGCAGTACACCGTGTGATGCGTCTTGCGGAACCTGCTCTACCAGGTCTCACTTCTGAGTCCTCCAAGTCATCACTGCAGTCTTGCGCATGAATGCATCTGCATCAGGGACCATGGTGGAGGCTCCTATGGCCATGCATTGCAGCCTTAGTACCAGTGCAGACCAATTGATTGCTGTGGCAGCCATGATTTCTCTACAACGCATAGTGCGCAGGTCCTTATCAATGCCAACATTTCTGTTAAAGAGGCTGTGTTGTGCCTGCTCACATGCGCATGTGCCACACAGACTGCGAAAAAAAACTAAAGCCGCCGCTGCCAGCCTGTGCGGTTGCACCATTCCTATTTAAGGAAACCTCAGAGCCAGCAGTGCGGGTGATGAGGCTTCACTGCAGCCTCGGAAAAGCTGCATTAACTGGCCCTCAGTGTAGTTGCTCCATCCCCATTTAGGGCAACCTCAGGGCAGGTATTGTGGTTGCTGTAGTTTGGGGAAAAGGCAACTTCAGGTCACCTTTTCCTGCCCGTTTGCATACCCCCAAAGTGACTGTACAAAAGTGAAAGATATATACGTAGAGAGAGAGAGAGCAAAAAAGCTACGTGGAAGTTCAAAAGCAGAGGTTGGAGAGATGCTAAAATGACATTTTTAAAAAAAGAGATCAAAGACAGTAAATAGAAAGGAAACAAAGGAAAAGCTAAACAAAGGGGGGAAGCAGACGAGGGCATCCGGGACGCCGTGGGACGGTGCGCCACGGGAGTGAGGCATCCGCACTGTGGCGCACATCGGCGCCCCTGAAAGGAGCGCTAAATCAGCGCTCCTTTCAGATTTTAGTGAAAGTGCACCCTAAAAGCGTAGGGTGCACTTTCACTGACTTATCCGCTGCAGCGTGTGCAGACGCTGCGGCGGGAGGTTGCCCTGGGAGCGCCGACCGTGCAGAGGGCCGGCAGCTCCAAGGGCAACCTCAGGAGGAGGAAGGGGCACCAAGCGTGTGGCTGCCCCTCCTCTTCCCTGCCTCAGAGACGGCTCTATTAGCCCTCTGCCGAGGCCCAAAAATGACTGAGATATAAGAGTATAGTCTGTGCCAGAGGAGAAAAAAGATGGATTAGGATTGAAAGTAGGAAGTAGTCAATGTATGAGTAGTTTTAATGGCAGATATATAAAAGGCTTATGGTGTCAGAGAGGAATAGAGAAAAGAGGATTGTAGTTTAAGATGGACTCATATTGATTTTGAAAGTGAAAGGAACTTTAACTCTAAATAAGTAATTCTGAGATATACTTTTAACTTTGGACATGTTGGAAATTGTGGAGGATAATTTTTTAGACTGGATAGTTCCTTTCCTTTGTTCTCTCTAATCGTTGGGGACAAACTTGTGAATGGTAATTTTTATTCTTTTTTGGAACTTATAAATGTGGCTTACAAACATTAAAATAAGTAAGGTTGGTTGGTGGAAGATAAAGAAGCCTTCTAAATCAGATATATTGGACTCATCTTTTTAATTGTTACCTTGGGAGCAAAATTGTTGGATTAGGAACAGCAAGGAATAGAAATAGCAAGCGAGAAGGCGGAACATGAAAAAGAGACAACAAAGAACTAAAAGAGAACAGAGGGGAAGAGAAGGAAGATATACAACAGACAGAGGAGACAGACAATGAACAAGAAGATTTATAAGAGGCTGATGAGGATCTGGGAAAGGATGATACAAAAGACAGCCAAGAATAAATTGATAGTAAACAACAATCAATATGAAATGTATATCTTGGAATATTGAAGGGATGAACTCTCCCTATAAAAGGAAGCAAGTTTTTCATTTATCAGAGAAGGAAAGATAAGAGGTCATATGTATTCAGGAAACCCAAATAAGGGAAGAAAAGATGAAAAATACCTTAAAAATCTGAAATTGGGACAAAACTTTATAGCGGCCAGAGACACACACACACACACACAAAAAAAGTGGAATTGCAATATGTCACAAATCATATACCAGACAAAGAAGTATTAAATGCCAAGGAAGGAAGGTACATTGTGGTTGAAACAATACTGAATGAAGAAAAACTATTGTAACAGGCCTTTATGGGCCAACAGAAAATAAAGCAAAATTTTACAAGAGACTTAGAAAACAATTACAGAAATTAGATTATGAATACTGTGTATTCATGGAAGATTGGAATGGGGTAGTAAACCTACAATTGTATAGACAATAAAATAAAATAAAATAAAATAAAAGTAAACTACCCCTAACCTTTTTTTGACATAACAAGATATTTTATCATTGACAAACCCTGGAGATTTAAATATGGAAAAACTAAAGATTATACTTTTTTTTCCAGAACCACATGGCTCTGTTTCCAGAATTGACATGTTCTTTGTATTGAAGGAAATAGTTAAAGACATTTTAAAAAAGTAGAAATACTAACAAAGAAAATTTCAGATCATAATCCAATAATATTAGAATGGAAACAGCAACTAAAAGAGTTTTCTTGGTGGGTGATTAAATGAAAATTTATTAAAAGACATAAGAGTACAAAAACAAATAAAGGAGCAGATAAGATATTATTTTCTAGAGAACATGGAGAAAGGGATGAAGACAAATATTGTTTGGGATGCAAGAAAAGCTGTAATTTGGGGTCTCTTGATTGAGATAAATCAGGAATTGTAGAAATGGAAAAGTAAGAACTACAAGAAATATCAGAAAAATAAAAGAGAAAGAGAAAGAAATAATACAAAAACCTAAGGATAAAAAGATTAACAATGAACTTAAGTTGTTAAAGAAAAGGCTTTCAACATTAATGACAGAAGAAATAGAGAAGAAAATGAAGTATACCAAACAGAAGCAATTTGAGTTTGGGAACAAACCAGGGAAATTTTTAGCATACAGATTAAGGAAAATGAAAGAGAAGAGAATGATTTCAGAGATTAAAGATATGGGCTAACTATATACTGAACAAGAAAAAAAATCATGAAGATTTTTGAAAAATATTATAGTGGTTTCTTTTTTAAAAAAATGAAGGGAATATATAACAAGAAGAAAGAATAACCACCTTATTATTTATAGATAATAGAATTATTATTTACAAAATGTTGGAAAATGGGCTTACTGGAGGAACAAAGGAAAACACTAAATAAAGAAATTACAAAGATTGAAAGAAGAGAAACCATAAAAGAAATTAAAAATGGGAAAGCACCTGGCCCTGATGGTTATTCAGCTCTGTATTATAAAATATGTGAGGAAGACCTGATCGACCCAATGCAAAAGGTGCCAAATGAAATCAAACAAGAAAGAATCCTAGACACTTGGAAAACATCAAATACAGTTCTGATTCCAAAAGAAAACAAAGATATGACCCAACCTCAAAACTATAGACCAATTTTACTCCTCAATGTTGGTTACAAGATTTTTGCATTCATCTTAGAGAAGAGACTAAATATATTGAATAATATATTGAAGTATTGGATTAAGGAAGATCATGTGATTTGTTACCTAATAGACAAATTAAACAAAATTTGATAGTCGTGATGGAACTAATAGAATATTACGACAAAAATTCTGGAAGGAAGATGGCATTTTTTTTTTTTTTTTGGCTGCAGAGAAAGTATTCGACAACATACATTGGAAATTCATGATAAATTTGTTGGAGAAGCTTGAAACAGGAGGAAGTATAACAAATTGAATAAAAAAAGTTATATAAAGAACAGAACACATTTATAACAATAGAACAGACAAAAAATGTGAAATTCAAAAAGGTACAAGACAAGGGTATTCTCTATATCCTCTTCTATCTCCATCTCCTCTTCTATATCTATTTTCTATCTTCCGTCTCTATCTCTATCTATCTTCTATCTCTATCTTCTATTTTCTATCTCTATGTTTGGAAATTTAAAATAATGAGATAAGAGAAGACCAGATAAAAAGAATATCAACTAAAGGATCAAAATATAAGATAAGATCTTTTGCAGACAACATGGTCACTTTCATTGAAGAATCCCAAGAAAATATTCTGAAAATGTTAGAGATTATAAGCAAATTTGGAAAGTGTGCAGAATTGAAAGTTAATAAAACAAAACCTGCAATTTTGGCTTTTAGAATGATGAAAAAGGAACAAAATATTTTACAAGATTCAATAGAAATATCACATCAGAAAACAAGTTAAATGTTTAGGAATCTACCTAACAAGTAAGAATTCAGAGCTTTTTGATAACAATTACAAAGCCATATGGTAGGAGATCAAGAAGGATTTGGGAAAATATTCAAAATTAAACCTAACACTAATGGAAAGAATTGCTGTAACAAAAATAAATGTACTATCAAAACTGATGTATTTGTTTCAGAATTTACCTGTAATATTAAATGATAAGCTGTTCATCCAATGGAAAATATATATATATAACAAAATTTGTCTGGGCTGGAAAAAGGCCCAGAATAAAGTGGAAAAATCTGACAGATGTAAAAGAAAGAGGAGGATTGGGACTACCAGATTTTAAAATTTATTATCAAGCAAGCTGCCTAGACTGGTTGAGAATCTGGATAAAACTTGAAAATGAAAGATTGTTAAATTTGGAAGGGTTCAATATCAGAGATGGCTGGCATAGCATGTATTTGCCACTACTCTGGAGCAACCAGCTCTGGGGCAGCCCCAATCTGCCCTTTTGCAGCAGTCTGTTCCACCCCACAGTCTTATGTGAGTGAAAAGTACATATTCACAGCAGACATAGACTATTGTAACTTGTGCTGGAAAATCTGAGTCCAGCAGTGATTTTTTAGCAGTGGGTACTACCACTTGCCCAAGACTGGGCATTTGATTTTCATTCCCATCCTACAGAGCCCCTGAAAAGTTGTTCTTAATAGATGGAGGATGTGGCAAACCAAGCTTTCCATTCTTATTAAAAACGTCTCTGTACAAAAACCAAACCAAAACAAAAAATCCACACACAACCATGAATACAAAAAGAGAAAGTCACAGATTGTGCACATGCTCATTCAGTTCAATAGCATTTCTGACCTCACTGATGTCTTTCATGAATTCTTTTCCAACTTTTCCTCCTTCACATAAATCATATCAATGTCTATCTACTAGACATGGTAGGACATCATTGGTAATACCATCAATGATATACATTATGGAATACTTTACCATTTATATTTCTGTGGGGAAAATTCCAGCAGTTAGGCCCAGGAATATGTGAGGGGTATTACCTAAGAAATAAGATGTTCAGGAGAGATTTTATTATGTGAATGCACAAGAGGGCAAAATTAATGTTCCCCAATCAACCTTCATTTACATTTCTTAACTTTAAATTCACAAACTTAATATTCATGTAAATTTTAATTAGTTTCAAGTCAGATAAAAGTGAGAAAGACAATCCCTACACACTTCTAATGAACCAGCATGTTGTTCAAATAACTCAGTAGATTAGCTAACTCTGCCAGAATTTAAAATAATTCATGCATTGCTGGTAGACTTTCCAGAATGTTCAGACTATTTCCACAAATACTAGTGTCCTAATTATCTAATTAAATATGATAGGCACTCCAATTATAAAATCTTACATTCGCCCTAGGAGCATAATCCCCCGTTTTTTTTTTTTTAAAAAAAAGAAGAAACTTTAGCCTGGTTTTATACCTTTGACACTTGCACTGAAGGTTTCCAAAGTGATTAACTTTACTTGGTAATTAAGTCTTACAGGGTGAATTTGGCCTTCATTAAGGGTTTTAAATCTGATATTTAACATAGCCACAGACTGGCAAGAAGGCTAAATAACAGTGTGCATAGGTTCAGCAAAGCATGCACCATTCCACAATGCAGGCATAGCTTTCCCTAGCAAATAAGTACAACATAATAACTACTAGCCAAAGCATTACCAACTCCCAAATGCCTAGAACACCATGAAAGTTAGCAGGAAAAGAATGTGTGTATAGTTATGTCCTTGTCCCCAAAAAGGTTCAAAACAAGAAATTACATTTTTTTAAATTCTTGCTTCTTTTTGAATGAAGGCTTTTGAGACATCAACCTATTGCCAGTGTCATACCTATCAATTTTGACAGGGCCCTAGTTATATGCCTTAAGATTAAAACAACTCTGTCCCTCTACCTCCATTTCTCTCTTTCCCCCATCACCACCACTCTGCAGAACAGAGGCAAAACAATATGTAATCTGAGGTTGTGACATTGCTAAGCGTTTGCCAGTTATGAACTCTTACCAGAATATGAAATCCAACCTAACTGGATCCCCTAATACATGCATCCAGAATCACAATTATAGAATTAGGGTTCTGCTTTATTTTCCATGGCAATGTCCTATGGCAGGGGTAGGCAACCTTTATGAGCCAGGGGCTAGGTTGCTGTCCCTCAGACAATTGGGGGCTCGAAGCACCAAAAATAAATATATATATATATATATATATATATATATATATATATGCATGCACACTCTCTCAGCCCCAGAAAAGCCATGGCAAAACTCCTGTGGATTTTTTGCCAAGAAAACCCCAAGAACAAGTAATAACAACAATGATCAATATCATCATGGCGGGCAGCGGAGGCAGCGGGGAGCAGCAGCGGCGGCAGGACCGGCCTGGGGCTGGTCCAAAGGCCTCGGGGGGGCATATCTGGCCCCCGGGCCTTAGGTTGCCTATCCCTGTCCTATGAAATCTAGGAATTGGCAGTTTAGGGAGGGGTATATGGAATTCTCAGCCAGATAGTACAGCAAACTGCAAACCACAGGATTCCTTAGTTATGGGAGTTAAAATAAAATCACCAATGCTATATTGTGTATGAATGGGTTTTCTGGATGTTGAAAGAAACTCCAGAAATAAAGACTGTACAAAACAGATAAATAACTCCCCCCACAGAGTTCTTAGGGCAAGGGTCCTCAAACTTTTTGAGCTGGGGGCCGGTTCGCCATCCCTCAGACCATTGGAGGGCCGGAGTAAAAAAAAAAAAAAAAAAAAAGGACAAATTCCTATGTGCACTGCACATATCATAGTTTGAAGTAAAAAAAACAAAATGGGAACAAATACAATATTTAAAATGAAGAACAAGTAAAGTTAAATCAACAAACTTACCGGTATTTCAATGGGAACTATGGGCCTGCTTCTGGCTAATGAGATGCTCAATGTCCGGTTCCATATTTGTCACTGCTCGTTGTAACAAGTGATGCAAGTGTGCATCAGTTAGTCTAGATCTGGTTGGAGATTTCAGATATTTCATTCTGGAAAAAGTCTGTTCACAGACATAAGTGCTGCCAAAGATGGTTGCCATTTTGAGTGCATGGTCCCTGAGGTTAGGTCTAAGTGGAGGACGGTTTGGATGGAATTCCTCCTGGAGAGAAGGCTGAAATGTCCTAGAAAAGGGAGGAAAAGTCTGGCCATCCTTCATTAGGGTCTCCATAAGTTGGAAACGACTGCAGCTTTCCCAAACTACAGTCCTCCAGAGGGGTTTTGGACTTCAACTCCCAGAAGCTTCAGCAGCCAGGTTGGCCAACTGTCAGGAATTCTGGGAGCTGGAGTCCAACACCCCAGGAGGCCCAAAGTGTGGGAAATCACTGGGGCACCCCACCCCCACCCCTTGCCCATTCCCCCGTCACTTTCCAGAATGCCCTGGACCAAAGGAGGCCGGCCAGCATGCACCCCAGGCCCCCAGGTGATGTTCTCCATCTGCTGGGTGAGCTCCTGGAATTGGCAGTGGCAGTTTGGGCAGAGGGTCACCAGCCGGGTGTTGCGCACCAAGCACCCGCTGAACTGGACGCTGCTGTTGGCGAAGCTGGCCAGGAGCTCCCAGCACTCTGGCACCAGGTGCAAATTCTGTGGCAGCCGCAGCAGCAGCAGCAGCAGTGGGAGACCTAGTGCCACCCCCGGCCAAGGCACTTCTTCTTCCTCTGGGGCCACCCTGGGCAAGAAGAGGCTATGCCTGGTGGCAGCGGCGGAGGAGGAGGAGAGGCCCAGCAGCAGAAGCAGGAGAAGAAAGGCCATTATTGTTAAAGAGGAAGAAGAAGAAGGCTGAGGAAAGGAAGACCTGCCGCCGCCGCCGCCGAAAGCGAAACCCAGTCATGCATGGCCTTGAGAAATGTGTCAACATTTGGGAACGGGATGCACCACTGCCTTTCATTGGCTGCCAAGAATTTGACGCGCTCTGAAGAGGAAGCACGGAATTCCAAAGGGGCGGAGCTGAACCAAGCGCTCGCTGTCTTGGGGAACCGGCTGAGATGCTGGGGAGCTTATCCGCACTGCAGCAATAGCCCACTTTGATACTGCTTTAACTGCCCTGCTTCACTGTGAGAGAATCCTTGGAACTGTAGTTTAATGTAGCACCAGAGCTCCCTCTAACAGAGAAAGCTAAGTGTCTCACAATACTACAGTTCCCAGATTTCCCCAGTGCAGTTAAAGTGGTCTCAAAGTGGATTATTTCTAGTTGTTCCTTTTAGATAATGCTTTTAACTTTTGCATGTTTTCAGTTTTAAATTTGTACCATTCTTGTTAGGTTATTTTAATTGTAATTTTATGAATTTGTTTTAATGTGAGTTTTTTTCCCTGTGAGCCACCTTGGTCCCTTTTTGGGGAGAAAGTTGGTATAGAAATAAAATTGTTATCATCATTATTATTATCATTAATATATTATTAATATTATGTGTGTGTATGTTTGTGTGTGTATATATATATAACATATACACACCATATATATATACACACACACACACACACACACATTAATTACTTATTATTATTATTATTATTATTATTATTATTATAGAAATAAATTTATTATTAATGATAAATTTATTTCTATGCCACCTTTCTCCCCAAAAAGGGACCAAGGCAGCTCACTGGATATAAACACATTAAAACAAATTTATAAAAGGCAATTAATAATAATAATAATAATAATAATAATAATAATAATAATATGTTGTTATCATTATCATCATCATTATTCATTATGATTGTAATTATTTATACAGTGTGTTCTGGCCTTAGACCAGGGGGACCAGGGTTTGAATCCCGTCTCGGCCACAGAAAACCACTGTGGGTGACCCTGGGCAAGTCACACTCTCTCATCCTCGGGAAATGGCAATGGCAAACCCCCTCTGAGGAAACTTGCCAAAAGAAAAACCCATAATAGGGTCGCCATAAGTCGAAAACACAACAACACAGGCACACCCACAAGAAGCAACAACTTAAGGGTGAGCCGGAGGAGCTCTTCTCCTCAGGAGTTTAGGGGGAAGAGGAGGGAGGCCTAGCTTAGGCCTTGTCAAGAGGCCTCCTTCCTACACAGCCTCCATCTCCAGCAGCCTCACTTCACAGGGAGCCATTAAACCCATTAAATGCCTCTTATTCCCTCAGCACAGGGAGGCCAGCCCCACCAAATGAGGAGCCACGGTACCTACCCACCTCCAATTCATCTCTTCCCACAGTACTTACCGCTCCTCCTACTACAAGGCAAACGGAGGCTACAAAGGCGTTTCCTGCCTTGCCGCAGTTGCTGCCCCTACCGGGCCACTGACGCACACACGCACACCGTCCCTGACCTGGTGGCGGGGGTCACTACCTCAGAAGAGCTTCATCAGAGGAAACCAGCACTGCACAGGTGCATGTGTCAGAGAGTCTGGCCTCTTGCTCTCTCAGTCTCTCTCTCGCTGCGTCTTTTTTTTAATAATGGCATCTCTGGTTGATGTTGTGCGCACACTTTATGCTGTCTTCAAGCCAAGGAAGGGGAGGGGCAGCCAGATGCTGGGTGCCCCATCCCCTTCCTGAGGACATCATCAGAGCGCCCGCCCTTCCACATGACGGGTGCTCCGATGACGTCTTTCTGGCTCAGCGTCCAGATGCTGAGCCAGAAGAGATGGAGAAGAGCCACATGGTGGCTCTTCGGGTGCTCCTTTTGTGGCTTGTGGAAGGAGCGCTATTTTAGGGGTCCTTTCCCAGGCAGCAAAAGGGAGGATCAGGGCCGAGGAGTGGGGCAGCCTCAACCCCAATCCACCACATTCCAGGGCATCCCATGGCCACCCGTCTGCATAGACTGTGGAGGCAAAAAAAAAAAAAAAATACCCGGTAGGCTGTGGGCCAGATAAATAGCCTCAGCAGGCTGGGTCTGGCCCATGGGCCGTAGTTTGAGGACCCCTGTCTTAGGGTATACAGCATTTGGATTAAAAAGATGCTAATCTTGAATCTTTTGATGACTGACTTCTCACAAAGGGCCATTGCAGACCATCCCAAAGGGCCAGCCTGGGGGTAGAGTTGGGGTGAGGAAGCCACATGCCAGCTGCCCTAACCCCACCCTGATGCCACGTGGCCGTATACATGGCGTGCGGCATCAGGATGCACTTCCGGTGCAGCATGCAGACATGCTGCACCAAAAGGGCACAGAAGAGCCATGGTGCTGGCTTTTAGGGTGGGCTTTTATCGCCCATAAAAGGAGTGGTATTTTGCTGCTCTTTTAGGGGTGGCAAAAGGAAGGAGGGGTTGACGCGGCCCCGATCCGCCATTCCCCAGCGCGGCTCTCTACTGCCCCAAACATGCCATCTGCATTGGCCCAAAGATAATGTCATAAACTGCCATTCATATGTCTCTGTGCTAGCATGTGTTTAGATACTTGTGATAGTGCCCCAATGTTTTCTCACTGTTTACTAGTAAAGCTATTAAGATACCCCACCTTGGGCATTTGTTGTTATTGACGGCTTTCAGATTGACAACAGTCATTTATGGTGACCTTATAAATATGAGATTACCCACAACCTTGCTCAGGTCTTGAAATCTCAGGGCCATGACTTCCTTAATAGTGTCCATCCACTTGTAATGTGGTCTTTTTCTTTTCCTGCTGCCATCTGCCTTGCCAAGTGTCATTGTCTCTTACAATGACTTATAATTAGTTATGTCCAAAGGACAAAAAATTCAGCTTCATCATGTTAGGGAGATTTCAGATTTGCTTTGCTTTGGGACCTATTTGTTTGTCTTTGGCAGGCCATAGTATCTGCAGAACTCTCCTCCAGCACCACATTTCAAATTAGTTGAATAGCTTCCTATCAGATTTCTTCTCTGTTAGTCATTGCAAGTGATTGCTATTTTCTGCTAGTAGTACAGTGTTATGTGCACAATTTCTTAAATTGGGTTGGGTTGGTTTGATTGAAATGATGTGGGGATTTTTACTGTAAGCCGCTTGGATTGCTGTTATTAAGCGGGATATAAATACATTTTATTATTATTATTATTATTTTTATTATTATTAAATTGTTGATGTGTGCCTTCTTCCAATTTTCATGCCTCTTTGCAACGGCACAAAGGACAAGAGACGCCTCATTTTCGGTTTAAATAGGCCACAACTTTTATTTTTTTTGCTGTACAGGGTCTATTTACAAACATTTATAATTCAACACAAAATACTCTGTCACATGCGTATGTGAAGGTGTAACCATCCCAGTGGATGGTCCTTCAGATCATGTGACAAAGAATGTAAATAAATAACAACAAACAATTTTAACCCCTCCCAACCAGAAATGACGTCTATTATTTCATATGATGTCACCAACTTACTGACGTCATGCACATTAGCTGCATACATCACTTCCGTTAATTTATTTTGACCAAATTTACCCAAATTAAATGTAATTAGCCAATTAATTTCCCTGTGGGGTGGGAGTCATTACCCGCCACAAGAGTGGGTCAGCCTATCTTGGCATCCCCTCTCCCCCCCCCCCACAAATCGCTCTCCTTATGTGTTCAGAAAGTGACTTTACATAAATTTACGAACCTTCTGAGGAGAGGCGTCCCCCATTCCCCCTTACAGCTGAGGCATATCCAACCTAATTCCACCATGTTTAATTATGAAAATGCCCAATCTTGTTAGCTGCTTAGCCACAGAACGATTAAGCCACCTTCAAGCGCCATTAACGGCAGCGTCTTTACGTGCACCAGGCCAGCTATGCCTTGGTAGCAGTTTGGTCCAAAGCAAAACAGCTCCAGGGATGTATTTCCTTATCTCCTGAAGGTCCTTTACCATCTGTTTCACCAACTGGAGACACAGCACCTTTACCAAGTCATTTTTCCACAGGTGTATGACTAAAACCTGTGGTTGTGGATGTGATCTTGACAGCTCGATAATCAAGGGAAGCAAAGCTCCCCAAAGCATGCCCCTATTACCAAACCATTGCAAGGTGCTGATGTTTGCCAATCCCGGGGTGGGATCATGTCGATGCTCTAGCAAGTGGCGTTCCACCCAAACCACTAAGCTGTGGCCCACAATCCAAATCTTGCCACGGAAAAAAACAGCTGAAACGCAAACAGAATTATTAGTATAATAAATCACAACTGGTGTTCCTTAAAGGGCTTATATAAGATTTAAATGCCTCAGAACGCCAATGGCCAATTCAGCAAATATTGACATTACTTAGACCATGTGTAGTCGCAGCTGTTGCCGCCCCAATACGAAATGAATGAGAGGAAAACTGAGCAGGAGGCAAGTTGGCTCACCTCAACATTTCCTTCAAGACCATCCTAAATTAAAACTGAGTTAGGGGCATGCCCGACACACGCAGAAACAAATAACCTGACATTTTTGGCCTAATCTTCATATAATCAGCCAGTGCTAGGACAGGGCAAATCTGTCCAGCATGATCTTAGCTAAAGTAATAGTGTGACCTCTCGCTAACTGGTCAGTCTTCGAGTGCCTGATGGAAATCTGAATCTCCTGATCTGTCAATATGACACCTGAAAGGCAAAGAGCCCTACCAGACTGATCGTTGCGAGAACCAGGAACAATCTCACTAATTCTCATAGCCACAAAAAAGGCAATGGCAAATATCGCCTTAAACAAGGTCAATTCCTCAAGCCAAAAACAAGCATTGGTTAAGCGTTGCTATAACTTAATCAGGACCGGGCCTGTTATTAGCAAACGTGAGTCCTTTATCACAGGAGATTCTCTGGACCAACCCTCTAAAGCTCTCCTAACCCTAAAGTCAGAGGTAGGCTCAAAGCATCCTTTTGCTCTGGAGTAGAATGCCAGGGCGGCTAACCTGCCCTTAATAGTAACAGACAACAAACCAGCTTGCCTGAGATGAAGTATGAAATGGAGGACCAGGTCTACCTTAATAGGCCAGGATTCCCCCTCCCCAGTTCCCAACAAAAATGTCTAAATGCATTCAAAGCTATCTGATAGGACTTGTGTGTAGATGGGGCGATAGAATGTAGGATCGCCCTGTCAATTTCTAGCCTCCAAGGCTCCATAGAAGTGCTGGTACCTCCAATGGGTGTGTCGATGCCTTGGGAGCCAGCTGTCGGAACCTGGAGAACTGAAAATGAGAAAGTGCATTCGCCAAAGGGTTAAGCAAACCAGGGACATGATGAGCTTGGAACAAAACATTAAACTTCAAACACTGCATCACCATAGCCCTCACCAAGCACATCACCCTAGAGGACTTGGAGGATTGTGAGTTTACTACCTGAATAACTGCCTGGTTGTCACACCAAAACCAGATAGTCCTATTTGCAAATTGGTTTGCCCAAAGGTGCACTGCCACAACTATAGGAAAGAACTCTAAAAACATCAAGTCTCTAGTCAGACCTCGTTCTGTCCACACAGGAGGCCAAGCCTCCGCAGCCCACTGACCATTCCAAAAGACTCCAAAAGCTGTGGGCACCAGCAGCATCGGAGCGTACCTGAAAATCTGCCCTAAACAGCATTTCAGATCTCCAAAATGAAATACCATTAAATTGTTCGAAAAAGGACTCCCAAACCTTCAAGTCCTCACGAATCCCCTTGGTGATCATTATACAATGATGTGGGGCCGTTACCCCTTTGGTGGCCCTATACAATCGTGTGCAGAATGCTCGTCCCGGAATTATCACCTTAGAAGCAAAATTTAACAAGCCTGTAAGGGATTGAAAATCATGAAGTGTAGCTTTTTGTTTCCCCAGCATCAAACTAACCTGTTCTCTCATAGCCACAAGCTTTTTGTTTGGTAAATAAGAAATTCCAGCAATTGTGTCTATCTTGATTCCCAAAAAAGTAAGCTATGTGCCAGGACCCTCTGTTTTTTCCTCAGCTAACAGAACTCCCAACTCAGACATTAATTCCTGGAAGCTAGCTAGGGTGTCGTTACATTCAGAGGAATTAGGATTTCCAGCAGTCAAGAAATCATCTAGATAGTGGATGATTGCCATATTACCTGACCTCTTGACTTCACACCAATGAAGAAAGGTGCTAAACATCTCAAAAGTGAAACACGAGCTAGAGCACCCCATTGGCATGGCTTTATCAAAATAATACTTCCCTTCAAACTGAAAATCCAAAAGGTCAAAGTCATCTGGATGTACAGGGAGCAACCTGAAGGCTGATTTTATGTCACACTTCGCTAATAATGCTCCCTTACCTAAATCCCTAACCATCTTGACTGCTGAGTCAAACGATCCATACTTAACAGATGTAAGTTTAGGATCTATGGCATCATTAACAGAATCACCCTTCAGATAAGATAAATTATGAATTATCCTAAATTCCCCAGGAGCTTTCTTGGGAATGACACCCAAAGGAGATAACCGAAGGGTGGGAATTGGTAATTGATCACGAGGTCCTGAAATTCTTCCAGCAGCAACCTCTTTTGCCAGCTTGTCCCTTACAATAGCCGACAAATCATTCATGGAATGAGCATTGGGTGCATACTGGTATACCTTAGAACCTAAATAAGCGATGCAAAAACCCTCAGAAAAACCATGGAATATATAAGAGGCTGCCTCCTTTCTGGGGTAGGTCTGGAGCCATGACACCAATTTAATCCAATTTAATTAGTGACAGAGCTTTTTCCTCCTGGTGATGATGGCTGGGGTGCACCTCCTGACCTCTTACCTTTATTACAGGAAGTGCTGGGGTGACCCCCCTGCAAGTGCAACACTTGTGTTCAGACCTGCAGGGTTGTCTCCAACCTGTGTTGAAGTCCCAGCAAAGGCCAAATTGTTTTCTTTCACCCATGTCAGGCCTCACATTCAGCCCTCGTGGCTGAGTGACCATGGGAACGAACCCATTATCACACCAGCTCGAAGGGGAGGCCCCCACCATTACATCTGCCCAAAGCTCAGACTGTACATGTCTCCAGGAGGGAGATCGATCCTGTGCAGCCCTCATCCTAAACTGCTCATCATATTGCAGCCATGCTGCACCCCTGGAATTATGATGGCAGTTGGTTTAAGCTTTTATCATGATCTCTTGATGCTTTGAGAAATCGGGAGACCTGTGGGGTTTCTTTTCTTCTATAACCCCCCTATAAATAGTGAAACCCATGATCCAATTAACAAAATTACTCTCTAGCTGTCCTGGATTGTGGCCAGCACACACAAACCTACGCCGATAACAATGGCTCAACCAGGTAACTAGCTATGCAGCTGGAAATTGTCCACCAACCTTGCAGGACATGACAGAAAGCGCGAACCAAAAGCCAGAGCTGAAGTCAGGAACACAGGGGTCATGATAGTCAGTTCAGTCCAAGGTCAGGTCAGCCACAGGGTAGCAATAGTCCAGTCCTTTCCGAAGTCAAGAGTCAAGGCCACAAAGAGTTGAGGTACACGGAGCCAATGCAAACAGCAATCACACCAAAGGATCATGCAATAAACTCTGGCATTGAGTTGGCATCTCTCTGCTTCCTAAATAGGGGATGCCCTCCCCCATACCAGATGAGGCTTAGCTAATTGCCTCGCAGCAATTCTCTGGGATCTGTGTCTGCCAGCACTTTCAGCCCTACGCTGCCTGAAGGAGGGAACCTTCAAGCCTGATTCCTCCCCAGAGTCACCACTAGGCTGCTGTACCACCAGAGGAATCCCATAAGCACTAGGACCTGGCTGAGCCTCCTCCTCTGGGGCTGGGAGATCAGGGCTGGGCTCTGGCAGAGCAGGATTAACACCTGGTGTAGCCTTAATTACCTCTTGCTCTGGAGTAGGATTAGCCCCTGGTGTAGCCTCAATTACCTCTTGCTCTGGAGGAGCCTCCTCCTCCTCCTCCTCCTCCTCCGAGACCTGCTCTTGGCTGGCCATGACACTAGCTTAGGGTGTTTGAGTGCTTGAAACTCTTTAGGGAGGCTAAAGACTATGCCATACTTTACCATGATCCTTGGTTCAGGATCCCTAAAAGTCAGAGGAAAATAAATCGATATAATCCCCCTTCCAAATTCTTTCTTTAGTAGAAAATGGAAGGTGTGAGCCAAGGGGAGTAGATATTCCAGCATATGGATTACATTCAGTAGGCCCTGTAACTCCCAGAAACACAGGAGCACCCAAAGAAGACACCCTTAATGTGTCACCAGCCAAAGTTGTTGACTGACCCACCTGCACCCTAGGAACAGGCACCTGGTAAGCCTCAGGTGCCACCACTGGTGCACTTGAACTTACGGTGTGTGTGTGTTCCACCCCGAATCCTGTCCAGCTTGGCCACCTGGAGCCCATACCAAGGTGGGCCAACACACCTGTAAAGGATAGAAGGAGACAAACCTGATGTTGAGGCTTGCTGAGAAGCATCACCAGCTGACTGGATACGTCCCCCGAAGTGTGGCCCCGCAACTACTCAGGTGTCAGGCTGAGACGCAGCAGCACCTGCCTGTTCCCACCTCTCCACCTCAGAGGTTTGGTCCATTGCGCCACCACCTGGAAGAACCACTCCTCGCAGGAGGTTATATAAATCTGCCACCGTGGGCTGCTCAGAAACAGGGGCAGTGGCACCCTAAATCTCCACACTAGGAACCCTTTTTAGGAGTTCCCACACATCGGCTATAGTTGGTTGCCCAACTTCCATAGCCAGAACCACTGCAGGACCACGTGTTGTGTCAATTACTTGAGAGTCAGGTGCAGATTGAGGAGGCAGCACTCCTGTGTCAGAACTAGCAGAAGTTCTGACTTCTGGCTGGTGGTTGTAGCCTGAAGCCCTTTCTGGGCAAGCTAATTACAGACCGCAACACATGCCTGAATTGTCTTGCCCAGTTGTGCTAGCTGAGCGACAATCTCATCATCCCTGCTGGCTGTTTGTGAGGGCCTCTTCGGTGCAAAGTGACTAGAGCGTGACACAGCCGGAGCTGCACGCCTTTTAGATTGGGCCTTACTACGGGGCATTGCCCTGCGCAAGTGTAAACACAGGTCCTTAAAAACACGTCACTGAACTTCAGATGACCACCATCTGGCCTGAGGGCCGCCCTTCCCAAGTCTCAAAAGAGACACCAACAGCCAGGAAGCATCACTGGCAACCACCCAAGGGGGAAGGTGTCCACCAGGGTCTTGAAATAGGCACCCCAAGAAAGATAATTGCCTCCAACCAACCCCCCGCCGGGGGAAGTGTAGAGCCCAAGTGAATGGGATCTGACCTTACCAGACCGGAGTGACCAGGGTGCTGCTGGGCCTGGATTAGACCGCAGGGTCCGCACACCCAGCGGAGAACTGCCTGTTGCAGCTCCTGCCTCGGCCTGATGTTGAACAAGCCGGGTGTTGGAGATGCTGCAGGCCACCCTCAAGGCCCAAGGCGACCAGCCCGAAGGCCTCACCCTGGCCACCACCACCGAAAAACTTGGGAGGTTCGAATCAATCACTCCCACCATGCAAAAACAACAATCAGGATCAAAGATCAGCAAGTAAAGCCAAAGGAATAGCTAGGCCAAAGCCGAGCAAAGTGCCAAAGAACGCAGCCAAGCAAAGTGACTCGCTCAGCTACAGCTCTAATTTGGCTGCCGCCACGTGGCAGCACAGGGCTATATGGCCCAAACTCCCGCAGGAAATCTTGCGATGACATAATCATCACAAGATTTCCCAGCATGCCTGAGGATAACCAGTACAACACCCGATTGGTCAAGTGCACAGGAATTAGGTGGGAATTCCTGTGTGCTTTGCCAACCAGGCATCTCCCGTCCCCAGATGGCCGTTGCAACAAGAAGCCCCTCCCTATGAGTCGGGGGGGTGTCTTTCCTCGAAGTCTACTCTAGTTTTACACATGATGCATTCAGCATGCAAGTTAAACAGATAGGGTGATATAATACAGCCCTGCCTGACCCCTTTGCCAATTGGAAAACATTCAATTTCTCTGTAATCTGTCATGATGGTGGCCTCTTTTCCTGAGAACAGGTCAGAACAACCATATGTTGTGGTATACCCATTTCTTCAAGACTAATCCATAGTTTTTCATGAACTGCAAAATCAAAGGTTTTGCTATAATATATAAAGCACAGGCTGATTTTCTTCTGAAATTGTTGGTGTGCTCTACTAGCCAATTCATATTTGCCATATGATCCCAATTGCTACTTCATTTTCCTAACTAGCTTGAGTATCAGGAATTTCTCACTCCACATTGGATCTCTTCCTATCACTTTCTTCTCTACTTATCAACAAATCCTATGAAGAAAACTGCATGCTAGGGTCGCCTTAACTTGGAAATGACTTGAAAGCATACAATCCACACACACTTCATTATACCATTTTAAAAATCATTTTTTTTTTGTTTACATGGGAGATTAATGCAATGTTCCAGTGGTTACTGCAGTTGTTCTTGAGGATTAAAATGCATATTGAGTGTTTATAATCTACAGACCATTGCTTTGTTTCCCATATTTGTTGGTAGATTTTAGTTAGAATCCAATGGATTCTGTCTCTATAGCTTGAAATAACTCTATTGGCATGCCATGTGTTCCTTGTGATTTATTTCAAGTGCCCTGAGTGCAGATTCCACTTTCCTTTCTAAAATTGTAGGTTAATCTTCATTTTTTTTCTTGACTGAATCTGTCATTCTTTCATCTATTTTATATAGTTTTTTTAGTGTATCATCTCCATCATCTTTTTATTTCTTCTTGACATGCAGTGTGTTCCTCTGCTGACCATATAGCATCCCCACTCTTTCTTTAAATTTCTCTTTAATTTGTCATATCTTGTAGAAGAGGTATCATGTTCTAGCTTTCTTCTTGTTGTCTTCAGTTTCTCTGCACTGATTGTTATATTAGTTCTCTTTGTCTCTGTATACAAGTCACTGAACAGTTGTGTTCAGGATTCTGACCCCATTTGTGTCACTTTTTACTTTTTGTGGTGGTGGTGAGATTGCACACTCCTGTGAGGCAAAAGGCTATGTTTGATTATAACACTGTTCTTGTTAGCATCACCCACTTCAGATAGGCCTTTTCTGAGAAGCCAGACTGCCAGAAATAGTGCAAATTCAGTCCCCTTTAACTACCCTGGCTCAGTGCTAGGGATTCATAGGAATTGTTTTTGTTTTTTTCCTGAGACATTGAGCCTTCTATGTCAGAGAGTGCTGGTGCCACAATAAACTACAGTTTCCATGATTCCCTAGCACTGAGCCAGGGCAGTTAAAGTAGACATTTGCACTATTTCTGGCAATCAGCAAAGGCCCACATATGCAACACATTTAATACTAACTGTTTTATATAAAGAGATGGGCCCATAAAAGCCTGATCATTACTCTTCCTGCAATTATGATCTAGAAAACCACAATAAATCGAAATATATTTGTTTTACTCTGTCTGCAGAAGATAGACTTTTCAAAACATATTGCAGGAGGAAAATGATTTTCTTTACCCAATTTTAAACACTTTAATTCCCAAAGGCCCTAACACTCTCATTTATATTTATAATGTTACAAAATGTACCATCTGTCATGCTAGCTGTGGGAGGCCAGATTACAGTACAGAATAATATGATTCATTTTTAATAGAAATCACTACTGGTTAATTGTAATGTGAAGTGTCTCCTGGAAATGGAGCAATTATTTTACTGGTATTTTTGAGGCTGGTAAGTCAGACAGACCCATACTTTCCTTTGTCATCTTCAGTTTTACTGAAAATTGCACAATATGATACAAAATTAGCTTTTCAACACACTTTGAAAACACAGTTTTCAATTTCTAGAAGTGAGTGGTAATTTCCATGTAAACCATTCACACTTGGGTGACTTCATTGGCTTTCATCATATCTGGCTCTCACTGTGTATAGATGGAGCTCAAATCTAACCATTTAGCCATGACTGCTTCCCTTTTCACCATTTTGTATTACTTCATTATCTCATCAATATCTCCCATAACTATCCTCTTGCTCTCTTTTTGCAAAATATTCTAAGAGAACAGTTGAATGGCAAGCAGCAAAGAGTGGTCACTCCAGCAGCACTAAGAAGGGGAAACTTCCACATTGGGAAGCATGCACATTTCCCTCAGGACAGAAATTTCCTACACCATCTGTGATGTGATCTGAAGTAGAGAAGGAAAAAACAAAACAAAAATATTTGAAAATGACAGAGGAAAAAGTTTTTTGAGTACCAGGAAACACTGTTGAGGGGAATTTTTTGGTCAGAAAAATGGTCTGGCTGGTGACTTCTCCAAGTCAAAGACTCATGAAGCATGATGTCTCCTTTAACTCTTCTCAAACATCACTGACGCCCTTGAAATGTCTTCATTTAATATTTTTACATTGTTTATGTTGTTTTACATTAACACTGTTTACAATATGTTTCTGATTTCTCCTTCTATGTCTCTCAATTATGCTGGAAGCAGCAGAGATTACATATGGATCCATGAATAATTTCTTTTTGTCTTGCTTCTTTATTTTGTTTAATTTTTTATTTTATTTTATTTTATTTCATTTCATTTCATTTCATTTTATTTGCTTTACAACCATTCATTTTAATGGCCTGTTAGGCATATGCATGAGCAATCCAAAAGATGAACTTGAAATTCCTGCCATCATTAATCAGAAGATAACTTGTAACCATTTTTTTCTTGGCCTGGGGAAAGCATCTGATCACTTCAGGCAGACTCCAAATAAAGCACTTACCAGCAGATGGTGCTTCAGGAAGAACTGGTCTCTTTCATTAACTGTCACTCATTTGTCATACATTGGTTTCATATTTTGCCCAGATAGCTTCATTTTAACAAATGAAAACAAAAATTACAAATATAATTCCTGCCATCATTATATTTGCTGTTCCATGTCCCATGTGGCTAGTATTTCTAACTCCTCCTATAGTAGCACAATAAAAGTGCTCATGTATTTGAACACATCACTGTTTATGACTGTCTCAGAGAATCAAGGCTGTACTTTCTTCAGGTGGCTTGTGGTAGAGCTTCTAGGTCTCTTTCTGTCATAGCAGTGATGGGTAAGGGAACAACATGGCTGCATCATAATATCTACATGGTTATGGAGGCTGGTGTTATCCCATCAGGGATCCACGTAGAGGCAGTCAGGAATCAGGAGGATGCAATACTTGTCTGGAGGAATAAAAAGCAGGTGAGCAAGACTGAGGCTCTGCTTGAGCTCCTGACACACTTTGGTGTATAGTGCATGGAATGAAAGAAGCACAAAAACAGTATAATTTAAAGCTTCTCTGTTCTCTGTGAGACCTGGACATAAAGGCTGTGGCAGCATTTTATATCAGTTATGTTCTATGAACTATTAATACTGCAATTGTATGGATGCTCAACAGTTATTAATTCATAGTGAATGAGATGGGACTTACTTTGGAAAAAACATACATACAAGATTGGAGTGTTCAAGTGGCACAACCTCATGCAGAGATAGTTTGCTATTTACAACAGATGAACACATTGGACAATAATAGCCATACTAGTCATTTGTAGCAAATACGATAGAGGCTAAATGAAAGGATCCAATGCAGATATAATTTTCCTAATTTCCTAAGCCTAGATATATTACATTAATATGCAAAGAGATTTTGTAGTACCTTTGACACTAACTGAGGGCCTTTACAGACTGCTAGAAATAGTGCACATTGAGGCCACCTGTAAAGGCCCTCAGTTAGGGGGGTTGCAGACTGTCAAAAATAGTGTGAATTCAGTCCACTTCTTTGTCAGAGAACTCTAGTGCCACAATTAAATTACAGTCCCCATGATTCCCTAACCTTAACCCTAACCCTAAAAGTGGACTGAATTCACACTATTTCTGACAGTCTGCAACCCCCCTATGTGTCCTGGCTCAGTGCTAAGGGATCATGGGCAGTGTAGTTTATTGTGGCACCAGAGCTCTCTGGCAAAGAAGGCTCAGTGTCCCAGAAAAAAATACAGTTCCCATGAGTCCCTAGCACTGAGCCAGGACAGTTAAAGTGGCCTCAATTTGCACTATTTCTGGCAGTCTGTAACGGCCCTGAGTGAAAGAAGTTGTGGCATACACTTTCATAGACTTAAGCTGCTGCCACAATGCAGAATTAATGAAGGGTGACACAACTTTAACTGTCATGGCTCCATCCTATGGAATCCCAGGGTTTCAAGCTTGTTGTGGCACCAAAGTTCTGTCAGAGAAGGCTAAACATCCCACAAAACTACAAATCCCAAAATTCCATAGCATTTGGGCCATTGGAGTTAAAGCAATGCTAAACTGTATTAATTCTGCAGTGTAGATGAGCTCAGGTCTACTTCCTCAGATGCACGATCGAGGCCTGTTCATGTTCCCCCCATCTCTACACTCTTTTCTATAGCTTGTCTTAATTATCTGTGATCATAAAAGGGGATGGCTGTGTTTCTGTGCAAGACATAACTCCTTGTGGTTAGATATTTTAAATTTGACACAACTATGGTCCAAATTTCAGTGCTGATTTTCAAGTGAAAATTTTGAATAGGTAGTATTGTAAAAGCAATATATTTTGCAATCTTTAGGAAATTTTGATACACACTTCACAATTTAACAATGCTGTCAAAACCCCAGTGGTTAGTATGAAGGGAAGTTCAAAGGATAAAGGATTCTCTAGAAATACTGTAATAGCCACTTCAGAATTTTCCAGAGTGTTTATGATTGTCAGAGAAGCTGCAGAGAGTAGTTTCAAGTCAAAAGCCTTGCGCAGACGGGTGGCCGGGGGCCGCCCCGGGAAGCTGAGGATTGGGGTCGAGGTAACCACACTCCTCGGCCCCAATGCGCCATGTCCCAGGCCCAGGAAGGAGTGGTAAAATAGTGCTCCTTCCACAAGACGCCGAAGGTGCACCACAAAAGGCCTTGGGCGCACCTTTGGCGCCTCTTCCACTGCAGCATCTGCAGATGCTGCAGCGAAAGTGCATCGTCGGAGTGCCGGCCATGCAGAGTGACAGGCGCTCCAATGACGTATTCGGGAAGGGGTTGGGGCGCCCATCGTGAGGCTGCCCCTCCCCTTCCTGGCCTTGAAAACGGCACTTTGCGCCATCTGCTTAGGCCCAAATTTCCAAATTACATTCTTCCTAGAAACAAAAAAAGTGTGTGTGCTATAACTCATTTAGAGAAAAAAGGCTAGGGAAAAAATGACATGTCTGTGAGATAATGCTGCTAATATTTCTGTGGCAGGCAAACAGAAAAGGGCTAATGCATTCATGTTAACATTCTTGAGATGAAAGAAAAATATGAAATGAAAGAAGGTTCTCAGAGGTACTGCTAGTAAGGTTCCTGAGGTATTATTAGGTAGGGAGTGGGACAACAAAGCCCCAGGAACTACTTTTGAGATAATGAGTACAGACCCAGACAGCTGCAGGTACATTTCACCTAGTACTATAACTATAATATAACTTCAAACATAGTTCAAACTAATCACCAAACATAGTTCAGACTAATCAGGTTTATGTTTGCAAGTAGAGTTTGAATCAAGACTTGAAGCAGGTTTGTCAATATTATTCCAATGGATTCCAGCACTTTCTGAACGTTGCTGCACATGGGGAACTTCTAGATACATCTACCTCCTTACAGACTCAGGCCCATGAAACTGATTAAGCAGTTTCTGCCAGCAAGTTCCATCCATCCTAAAAGGACCAGTTGAGACAGATGGCAGATAAAGGCTGAACTGTAGCAGGGAGGGTCTGCTGCCTGTGTATCCACCTCTGAAGGTGAGACAACTTGGGGAAGCACAAAGGCAAGGACTGGTCCTGCTGCTGGATGAAAAGGGGAGGGTTTTAACCATTTACATTTATTTGTATTCTGCCCAAAGAGGACGGGAGACACTGCATCTCAGGAGGAAGCCACGAGCATTATAAATGGCAGACACAGGGAGACACAGAAAGGGGAAATGGTTACCATATAAAAGTCAGGAATAGCATGCTTCCCCACCACAAACAAACAAACAAGCAAACCCTGTCCCCCAATGTAAACAACCTGGATAGTCTTAGAAACAGCCCCTCGAGGAACATGTTGCTGATGATTGCCAGGTCAGTAAGGGGGGAAGCAGACTGGTGGCCGTGGGCTGCCCCGGGAAGCTGCGCCGTGGGGCCGAGGTATCCACACACCTCGGCCCCGTGGCGCACCTTCACCACCCCTGGAATGAGCGCTAAAATAGTGCTCCTTCCACAAGTCACCGAAGGTGCACCACAAAAGGCTGGCGGCACACCTTCAGCGACTCTTCCAGTGTGCGAACGCTGCGGTGGAAAGGCATCATCGGAGCGCCGCCCGTGCGAAGGGGCCAGTGCTCCGATGATGCCTTTGGGAAGGGGTTGGGGTGCCCACCGTGCGACTGCCCCTCCCCTTCCTTGCCCCCAAAACGGCCCTTTTAGCCGTCTGCTTCCCAAGTAAATGGTGAAACCATTGCCATTCAAAATTTGATCATGGATGAGTGTCCTAACCTGATGTGTATCACAGAGTCCTGGTTAAATGAGGTGGAGGCATGTTAATCTATTTCATCTTTGTTCACCTTAATAGTGGACCTAGTGGACAGGGAGGGGGAGTTGCAGGGGTCTATTGGGATTCTATCCCCCTGAACAAGTGCCCTATCTCTTGGTTTTTTGGGTGTGAGTGTGTATACTGAAGAGGGATTCTGTTGGTGTATCACACACCCTGCTGCTCAATAGTCTTTTCTGCTGAACTAGTCAGGGTGGTCTCAGAGCTAATATTGGAATCCTATCAGCTGGCCATGACAATCATGGCTCAGTACCAAGTGATATCTTGCTAACATGTTTCTGAGAAGACTCTGTTTTCTGTCCTGTGTGGAATGATGGCAATGAGAGTGTGGAGGAACTGTCTGTAGTCCCCCTTTCATGGACAGATTACAGCCAGGTGGGGTTTAAACCTGCTGGGACTCAGAACCTCTGCAGAACGTTCTCAGGTAGGCCATCTTAATAGTCCCCGCTGGAAGCCTATAGAACCATATGGATTCTTGATGGCTCTGATGGGGAAACTCCTGATGGAGAATTCCATGCTGCACTGTTTTGTCCCTTCTTGGATGAGTAACTCCAAAATGTTTTGGTTTTGGTTTCACCACTTGACCATTGATGTGTGGCATTCCTTAAGGCTCAGTTCTGTATCTTATGCTACTTATCATGTGCATGAAACCTCTGGGGGAGGCTATCTGGATATGGGGTGTTTGGGGCCATCATTATGCAGAATGTCTACCTTTATTACTCCTTTCCACCACAACCCATGGAATTTTAATTCCTCTAGTAAAACATTTTCTTCACAAGAATTCAAATTTCTGCATTGATATATTTTCTATGTAGAAAATGATATTTCCTGTACTAATCAACCATGTGTGAATTTTGGCAAGAAGAAGTCCCAAACTGCCATGATTCTCATCAGTTCATGATTCTTCTCATCATGGTTTTTTAAACACTTGAAATACAGCTTGAGAATCCCTTACCCGAAAATTCAAAATCCAAAATGCTCCAAAAGACAGAACTTTTTTTCATGGATGGTTGAGATAGTGACATCATAGGTTTCTGATGGTTCAGTGTACTCAATTTTGTTTCATGTGAAAATTATTAAAAATATTCTCTAAAATACATTTAGGCTATGTGGATAAGGTATATGTGAAACATATATGAATTTTGTGTTTGGACTTGGGTCCTACCTTTGTATACCCAAAATCAAATAACCCAAAGTCAAGGGGGAAACATTAAAATCCAAAACACCTCAGGTCCCAAGCATTTCACATACTGGATACTCAACCTGGACATATTTTTCAAATAGTTTTTGAATAATATTTCTAACCATATTAGTGGCCAGGAGTACCTGTTCACAGATAAGGCTTGTACATTGAGTCCTCTCCTTGACATATCACATCTGTTTACACTATGTTTGTCTACTATGGAGATTACTACATTTAAAATAATATGACTTATTCCAGATGGGATACAGTCACATTTTGGCTTAATACCTAGTATTATCACATTCAAATCGCTGCCACTTCTGCTGGGCGACTGCAACCTACATGCAGCCTGGATCCCAACTGTGTTCATCTGGCCACTTTTCAAAAATGGGAAGCTCACATTTTTGAAAAGTGGCCAGATAAGCACAGCTGGGACCCAGGCTGCATGTAGGTTGCAGTCGCCCAGCAGCAGTGGTGGTGATAATACCAGGTATTAATCCAAAATGTGACTGTATCCCATTGAGGATAAGTCACATTATTTTTAATGCTATCTCCTATGTTTGTTTTAACTGTTGTAAATCATCTTGAGCAGTGATAGGCAACCTGTCCACTTTAAGGGCTGAGGGACTTCAGCTCCCAGAATCCCAGGAGCTATTGGCCAGCATGGGACTATTGGCCAACATGGCTGAGGCTTCTAGGAGCTGAAGTCCCTTGGCCCTTAAAGGGGAAAGGTTGCCTACCCCTGGTCTATATGCTGTACACACCCAGTTAAAATTGGTATTTCAAAGATATCTGAGCCAGGAATTCCAAAACTGAGATATTAATTTTTTTAAAGAAAAAGTGCAGATTTTTTTATTTTGTGAACAAGAGGTAAAAAAACACGCACATAACATTCAAGGGCACATGGAGGCTAAAGGGACAGGAATTGTCTGGAAATTCTGAAAGATTTTATAAAAGTGAGGATATGGTTGCATATTGGCAAAATTCGAGTTACTTAATAGAAAGGGGCTTTACTGTGTGGTTGAGTAAAATTCTGGCTGGTGTACAGCCCCAAAGAATCAAAGTATACAGCAGTATAGATCAGTGTAAAACACAGATCCTTAAGGTGGGTGTTTTGTTTACCATGCTTAGCAGTACACTATTATACAGCTGGCATTTTGATTGCTTTGTGTGTGAGATATTCTCTTAGTTAAATGTTCCAATGTCATTCATGACTAATTTACAAAATCATGCTGCTGCATTCAGTCTTTCCAAATGTTTCTGTAAAAGAAAAATGTCCTTTGGGAGTTAAAAATGTTCTCAAGCAAGTGGGCAGGGAAGTGAGAGAACAGAGAGAAAGGAGGAGAATAAATTGGCATGTCCTCACAAAGGTTTCCTGTTAATTGTGTTATAAATGGAAATAGCAAAGGGCCCAGTTGCAGTGTTGATGATAATGGCTTGGGCACACCAACATTATAGGAAGGAATTATGCCAAGGAGATTATTGGTCAAATGAGAAGCAATGCCAGTCAAAGATAATATGTTTTTAAATCATGAAGTCAGCCCTTTTAAGATGTGATTCAAGGGAATTTTATTTCTTCCCTCTACTTTCCAAATCTTTCCCTAATATAATAGTGATATAGGGATATATAATTATTTTAAAATCAGGGCTGAGATTCCTGTATTATGTTTTTGTTGATTATACTTCCTAATATTACATATGTTCCCATTAGCATTAAATATTAAAGAACATGTATGGCTGCTACAGAAAGCAACTACTCTATGTCTCCAGGTATCTGGAGATCTGACCAAAGCAGAATAGAGGGGCACTACTATTTCTCTTGATTTGGAAACAATGCAGAATTAACCTAGAATTTTCTGAAGCTATTTCTACCTTTAAAAGCCTTATGTACAGTTAAGGCCTGATGCAGACATAACATTAGTGATTTTCTAACTATGGTTAGGATACTAACAGCAAGTCATAGACCCTATATTTCCTCTCCCTCCAATGTATCTCCTACGTTTCTTTGATTTATAGTTTTACCTGTAGTAAAGCATTACAATTGCATCAATATTATCGAAGTGGTGATGGTGATTATCATTATTATCATCCTACTTTGTTCCAGTTTGAGGCTCAAGATCAGGGGTAGGCAACCTTTCTCCTTTAAGGGCTGAGGGACTTCAGCTCCCAGAAGCCTCAACCATGTTGGCCAATAGTCCCATGTTGGCCAATAGCTCTTGGGATTCTGGGAGCTGAAGTCCCTCGGCCCTTAAAGTGGACAGGTTGCCTACCACTGCTCAAGATGATTTACAACAGTTAAAACAAACATAGGAGATAGCATTAAAAATAATGTGACTTATCCTCAATGGGATACAGTCACATTTTGGATTAATACCTGGTATTATCACCACCACTGCTGCTGGGCGACTGCAACCTACATGCAGCCTCACTTTCTATCTCTCTTTACTGTAAAAGTCTTCAGACATATTTTCAACTATATGCTTTCAATTGCTGGAATGAATTATGATTTACCATACTTCCTAAGTATCAAAAATGGAACTGATGTTAAAAACCCATTTCCATAGACATCTCTTCCTAATTCATACTTTTTGAGCCCTTCTAACAGTTTGTCTTCTTGGGGAGATAATTTGTCAGGATGACAGAAAAATGAAAATGCTCCTATTAGTGATAGTTCATACAACAAAGGGTAAATGATTGATAAAACTGTTCCTTGACTTTACCCATTTGGCCAATTTAAACTTAGGGGCTGAGCAGACAAACCGTCACTCCTACTGGCAAGCCCCATTTTGCCACATCTGACAAAGAAGTGAGGCACCCATGGTTAAGCATCCTGCTTCTACATCAGATGGGGTGGGGATTCTCAGTAGGGGTGATAGTGCAAGGAGGTAAAGAGTGTGTGGGGGCCATCTAAAAAGCCAGGGTTTGACCTACACTAATTTGACCTGCTTTAAACCCCATTTACCTCAGGATCAGGCTGGATCCACCAGATCCACATTCAGTCTGGCAGGATCTGGCCCAATCCCAGCCCTGAATTTTGGCCTATGTCATTCAAACATGATGACCAAGGCCAGGAGGAATACTGGCCTTTTGGCCCATACAGATGGTCTCTTAAAAATCACATTGTTGAATGTTTCCTTGTTAAATTTAATTCCTTGTTCACAGAAAACTAGAATATCACAGAAACAGAGGTCCACCATGATTTTTCATTTTCTATGTGCAAACTGCTCCTGCCTTTGTTTTTAATGGGAAAGGAATGGATTCCACACCAGCAATCAGGAAACAGTTTCACCAGTGCATCTTCTGTTCATATGTTCAAATATTTATCTGGCAGAAAAAAGAGGAGAGGGAAAGAACTGGCTATTGAAAAGTCTGTCTCCAGTGTTCTCACCAAACATGCCCATAGGGACATAACACAGACACCACTGTATGGACACAGTGTCTGTGCAGACACAGTGGTGACAAGGCAGTGGGCATGATTGTCCCCAAGCATCCTGTCTCTTGAAGAAGAATCACACAAATTGTTATTATGTGTGGAGAGCTTTTAGTCACAGGAGAATACAAGATGTTTGCCCTTGGTATGGAGATGGAAGGAGGAGAGTTTTCATGTCCTTATTCCTCAGAATGTGATAGTCAGAATGTGGAACACCTTCATGGGACCTGTGTTATCAAAGCTGAAAATCTCTCTGAGGCATCTAAGCAAATTAAGCCAAATATGTAAAAATTCTCTTCAAATTTGAAATGTTTTCCCATAGGGCAGAAGACTTAATTACCACATATGATGACCTTGGCCTGAATGGGGGCCTTCCCCATTTGACCCCTCACATCTTCAGTCATATGCCCATTCAGATTTATTGAGGTGGTCTACCAAACAAACAAACAAACAAACAAACAACTAGTCCCACACTAGTTCCACTGCCTAGTAACTACACTAAGTGCTTTTTGTCTTGCTAATGTCTTGCTTAAAATTTATTTCATGGACTTCCCATATGGCCAGAAAAAGGAGGGGCCTGCCTGCCTGCATGACCTTCTAATAACACCTGAACTGAGAAGAGCAACATCTTGACATGATGCAGGTTTTGTGAGTAACATTGTCATATTTTTTCTCTCTTTTATGATTTTAAACATTTTTGCCTGATGGAGAAGCCAGTGGAAGGAATCTGGAAAGCTTGCAATTGTTTTGCTTGTGTTTTTGTTTTTGCATTTTGGTTGTCTCATCAAAGGTATCACTGTTTTGTAGATTTTGGATGTTATTTTACTACACTAAATACTATAATGAAAAGTTCAATTATTCTACTTCTTTTAATATTACTAATTCCTTTAATATTACTTTTTGGTTAAGGGTGTTAGTACTTTGGAAGGCTTTCATATGGCTTTCTAATAATTGCAAAGGATATCATCCTTGTCAATCACCTGAAAACCAGTTATTTAATCAATGAGTTATTTAACCAATGAAGAACAGCTTTATATCCAGCCACCGAATGAAAAATATTTACCAGACTTTGATATCACCTTTCCCCCTGGATGACACTTTGACAGCAGTAGTCCTTTAACTTTACAAGTTGAAGGAATTAAGAAAACTATACCTATCAGTGAGCAAATAAAATATAATTCAGCTCCCATTCCATACCACACAGTGGGCTGGAACAGATGGCCCATTAAAGACACCTTCCAGGCATCTTGGGAGCATGGTGTTTACATGCCACACATTCCAATTACACCTGAAAGCCACCCAGATACAAGTGGATGATTGGGTTGCTGGTGATGTTCACGTGGCTGGCAAGCTATTTGAGGGCTGGTGGGCTGTGTGGCTTGGTAGTGTGGTGGCAAGAACCTTTTGGGCCTTGCCACTGCATAATCAAGCCTATAGTGGTCTTCAGGATGTTGTAGGGGGAATTTGGGTGGCAGGCTACTTCAGACCCCTGATTCTCTCATTGTAGGACCTGGTTAGGCCCATAGGGATGCAGTAGCTCAAGTGGTTAAGATGCTGACTCTGTTGACTGCAAGATCAGCAGGTTGGTAGTTCGAGGCCCGGGTGCTGCAGGATGAGGTGAGCTCCCATCACTAGTCCCAGCTTCTGTCAACCTAGCAGTTTGAAATCATGCAATGCAAGTAGATAAATAGGTACCACTTCTCAGTGGGAAGGTAATCAGTGTTCTGTGCAATCATGCTGGCCACATGATCTCTGACAACACTGGCTTAGTAATGGAGAAAAACATTGCCCCCTATGGTTGTACATGACTTAACAACCTTGTCAATGGGGAATACTTTACCTTTACCTTTTACTTAGGCCATAGTAGGTCTGTAGGCCACAGGTGGAACTTGGTTCAACCCTGGTGTATTGCATAGGACTCCATTACATTTCATTAGAACTGTAATAATAATAATAATAATAATAATAATAATAATAATAATAATAATAAAATAAAG
Source organism: Phrynosoma blainvillii (assembly GCA_026167975.1). Lineage (NCBI taxonomy): Eukaryota > Metazoa > Chordata > Lepidosauria > Squamata > Phrynosomatidae > Phrynosoma > Phrynosoma blainvillii. Next base: position 121,486,634 of record JANUYF010000004.1, read on the forward strand.
TTTATTTGTACCCCACCCCTCTGCATAGCAGAGACCCAGCTGAGCCTTGATTTGGCCCTGCTGATTCCCAAAGGACCTTGACAGGCCTCAGGCTGGTGGGCATTTGTAAGCCTGGTTTAGTTTGAGTGTTAGACTAAGACCATTTCCTAGGAGTGCTGCTGCTTTGGGGCAAAGAAAAAGTAGTAGTGGATCAAAGATATGGGACAGCTTTTTTATTATTTTTTTTTAAAAAAATCAGTTTTAGTAAGAATTTTGAAATGTATTATTAATTGCAAACTTTAAGTTTAGATAAAAGGACACAAAGGAGAAGAAAGAAGCAAAGAAAAAGAAAAATAGAAAAATAAAGTGATTTCTGATTTTCTTTTCAGCAGTTATATATATGTGTAGTTATTCATACCTCTGTCTCTAAAGATATACTTCATTCAATAACCTATTCTTTTTAATATTCAGACCCAAAATTTACCAAATCATTTTGTTTTAAAGTCTGCAAGATGTTTCCAGTCTTTAAGAAATCACTAATGGATCTAATGCATCCAATTTGTGATTTCAAACTTGGTATCTATGTCTGATTCAGGCTTCACAGGATTATGTTTGAGTTGGGAGACCCAGCCTGGTTTTTTGTTTTCTCATGCTGATATGTTGCTGTTGACTAAAATACCAGTTTTTGTCCATCACCTCCAGGACCTTTTCCTTATTGGGTTTTAAAGGAGTTAAATTTGGTACCAACTTGTTTTGGATTGGAGCTGCTTCAATTGCATCAGTAAGGGACATGGTTCCCATTCAGAAGATTGGGTGCTGGAGGTCTTTGGAGCTCTTTTAAAATATTAATATGTTTTGCTGTTCTTTTTGTAGTTTATTTCAGAATCTAGGTTATGGCCAGTGAAGCATGCTATGTTTGGCAGCATGCCAGGTACACAATTGCCAGTTTGTATCCCACCTGGGATTGAGTGATCAGGCTGCAGTTGAATGGCTAGGGAAGAGGGGCCTTCAGTGGGATCACTTGCTGCCAATGCTGTTTCAGAGAGTGCATGGGGCCTCTGGCAAACATTTTGGTCATTCATATGGGGTGTAATGACCTAGGTTTATTGATGAGCAAAGTTCTGAATCAATTCATGACTTGGGAGCCATACAGTCCAACTGGTCTGGAGTTTGTCATTTTTCCCTGACAGATATGATGGAGTGAAGGGGACCCTAGGTGTATTGACAGAGTCTGAGAAGGGGGCATAGAGAAATTTAAAATTCCTCAAGGAGGTGTTGGGCCACTTTTTGCCACATCTTCAGATAGTTTTTCAGAAGCCTGAGCTCAATAAGGTTAATGGCATTCATTCATCAGAGGCAAGTACAGTATATACTCATGTACAAGTTGACCTCTTGTATAGGCCGAGAGAAGGCTGGGAGCCAAAATTTTGAATTTTGATATGACCTATGGATAAGTTGAGGGTACAACTTAAGCACATGTGAGTAAGTATGCAAATGACAAAGCCCATCCACCCCACCTCTTGAAAACCAGCTGGCTCTTTCTGTGTTCCCTGGGAAGGCAGGAACAGCCCCTTGCAAAACCAACTGGCTTTTCCTCCAGCCTCTTGCGAAACTAGCCAGCTTTTTCTACACTCCCTTCTGGGTCAGTTTTTGGATACACTTTTTCTGACATATAGATGAATGTGTATGGTAATCTAGTCATGGGAGATCTGCAACAGGGAATGAGTTTTTTTCTGACCAGCCTGGTCAAAGGGGATAAGCAGACACTTGTCTCTTATCTGTGGCAAGTAATGGGAGGAGAGATGAACACCAATGGCACCCATTTGGTGAAGGGGAGAACTCTGGCTCTGTAGCTCACAAGACTAGGGGGCGAGGAAGAAAATTTTCCTTATATTAGGGTGGGGGTGGTCTTAGTTTGGCCTTCCAGCAGCAGGCTGACTGGAGAGTAATGCCGCTTTTGGGTTCTCCTTGCAGCTCAGGTGTTTCTTCCAGTGGGAGCTGGGGAGGACATTTCACAACATCTGAAGCTACTGTTTGCTGGAATTTATTTCCTCACAACTTAACCCCAAATATAGTGGGACCTTGGTATCCTTGATATCCATGGGGGAGCTGTTCTGAAACCCACCCACCCCTGTGGATATCAAAAACTGCAGGACCTCATGTCCCATAGTCCCCAATGTGCTGCCATTGACAGCCCCTGTTGTCTCCAATGGTGGCATGTTCACATGGCCACACCACCATTAGGGACAATGGGACATCAGGTAAGCCCCTGTTGTCCCCAGACAATAGTGGTTTATCTGAAGTCCTGTTGTCCCTAATGGTGGTGCAGCCACATATACACATCCAAATTGGGGAAAATAGGGGCTCACCATCCACGGATACTTAAATATGCTGACGGACAACAAGGCCCCACTGTAACACCACTGCTGGATTAATTTCCCTTTTGTACAGAACTGTTTTCATGCCTAGCTCTAGCATTTCAGATCCCACGTGCCACAGCTGTTTCCACACTGGGTTGCACACACACATCCCTTTGAATCTCTCAGGGTTTAAAAGAGAAATAGGTGGTAGTTAAAATAAAGTGTCTAAATTCAACCCAGTTTCTGATGACTGGTCTCTTTCTTTCCATGATAAGTCATCAGTCTAGCTCCTATGTCATAGCAAGTTGTGGGTACGAGATGGTTTGGCTGGACTTCATTAGGAAACAGGCCAGAGTAATTTATGCCATAGTTTAGAGAGCTATGACAGAGAGTATAGGCAGTGGAGCTGGATAGTTTACAAGCTTTTGCCACCCCTCCTCTATCTGACTGAATTTCATCAACCCACCCTCCCACCTCTGATACAGTATATGTTTTTCTGGTCATTTCAGGGCTGGGTAGGATTGCCCCCTCCTTCCACAGGGTTTTTGTTGTTGCTATTGTCATTTTGTTTCATTTTGTTTCATTTTGTTTTTTGGTTGACCCCACACTGTTAGCTGGGGAATGTGACAATTGGCTCAGGATGGTGCTTTTGTATCTCTCAGGGGTTAAATGTTAAATAGATTAAAGAGATGATTGTTAAAATAAAATGGCCCTTATTCAACTCAGCCTCTGATTGCGGATTCAGATAATAAGTGGGGATGATTTTATGGGCCCATCTAGAATAAAGCATATTTAGTTCACTGATTTATTTGATTCAGAGAGGTACATGATGTTGTTTCCACAAAATCAATGCTATGGAATAATGAGGAATCCAGGTTTAGTCCAAAGTTTGAAGGGCATGTTTTCATCCAGACTTAAAAATGCCAGTTGTGCTCTGGAATCTTTGCATTGATGCATAGCTGATGTTCCATCTGTGGGTTTGCTGTGAATGGAAGAAATACATAAATGGATACTTGTTCTGCAATGTGGTTTTCAAGTATTCAAGTTCCACCTCAAAACATATTTCTATGTAGCTACATTCAAGGATGTCCCCATATTCTGTAATTTTAGACCAATCCCTCCTATTCCAGGCTCATGTAAGTAAATTATTATTATTATTATTATTATTATTATTATTATTATTATTATTATTATTTCTAGCCTGCCTATTTCCAAAGGGAATCAAGGCGGGTTACAAGCATAAAAATAAAAGAATAAAATTAGAAAACAATAATACAGAAGTTGCATAAAAAGCAAATACATGGGGGGAGGGCTACTCTGGAGAAGCCTATCAGAAGAGATCTGTCTTAAGTGCTTTTTAAAGGCTGTTAAGGTGGTGATGTGAGAGATCTCCTCCGGCTGGTCATTCCATAACCTAGGGGTGGCAGTTGAGAAGGCCAATCTAGATTTTTTAGGCTGCAGAAGATTTTTCCCAGAGGACCTTAGTGTGCAGGGTGGATTGGGTGGAAGAAGGTGCTCCTGCAGGACCCAAGCCATGTAGAGCTTTAAAGGTTATGACCAACACCTTGTAGCACGCCTGGAAACTAATTGGCAGCCAATGTAGAGATTTAAAATAGGTATTATGTGGTCAGTTCAAGATGTCCCTGCAACCAATCTGGATGCCATATTCTGTACCAATTGAAGTTTCTGAACATGGCACAAGAATAACCCCATTGCAGAAGTCAAGTCGTGAGGTTACTAGCACATGTACCACTGTTTCTAGGTTGCCCGGCTCCAGGAAGGGTCACAGCTGATGAATCAGCTGAAGCTGATAACAGGTGATCCTGACCATCGCATCCACCTGAGCAGTCAGGTGAAGCGGCGAATCTAGGAGCACCCCCAGACTGCAGACAGAGTCCTTCAGGGGAAGTTGACCCCATCCAGAACTGGCTGACATATCTCCATTCCCAGGTTGGGGGTCCCTATAGCAAGTACCTCCATTTTGTGTGGATTCAGTTTGAGTTTGTTTTCCCTCATCCAGTTCATTACCTCCCCAAGACAGTCATTCAGAGGAGAGATGCCATTCTTAGTCACTGCATCAGTCTGAGACATAGAGAAATATATTTGGGTGTCATCAGCTTATTGATAACACCCCGCCCCATGTTTCCAGATGATCTCATCCAGCGGCTTCGTGTAAATGTTAAACAGCATGGGAGACAGGATGGCACCCTGGGGGACACCAGATTTTAGCTCTCTTTTACAAGAGCAACTGTCTCCCAGCATCACCATCTGGAATCTGCCTGAGAGGTAGGAACAGAACCACTGCAAAGCAGAGCTGCTGATTCCCACCTCTCCTAAGCATTTCAGAATACCATGGTTGATGGTATTGAAGGCCCCTGAGAGGTCCAAGAGCACCAACAGGTTCACACTTCCTCTTCAATGCCCAGATGGAGGTCATCGACTAAGGCGACCATGGCAGTCTCAACTCCGCATCCCATCCTAAACCCAGTTTGAAATGGATCTAGAGAATCAGTTTCATCTAAGACTGCTTGGAGTTGAATGGTGACCGCTCTCTCGATAACCTTGCTTAAAAATGGTAAAAGTGATACTGGCCTGTAGTGGTTTTTGTCCAGGGGGTCCAGGGAAGGCTTTTTAAAAAGTGGTTTAACCACTGCCTTTTTTAGGCATGGTGGAAGTCAGCCTTCCCTAAAGGATGTGTTGATTATAAGTCTCAACAATACCTTGATGGAATTTCCACCCTGGACAGTCAGCCAAGATGGGCAAGGATCAAGAGAGCAGGCCATCCTTTTCACACCACCAAGGAGCTTGTCTACATCCTCAGTACTTACCAACTGAAATTGATACAGTATAACAAATTTGGCGGAGGTGCTGGATACCTCTCCTATTGCTTCTGTTGTAATGCTGGTGTCTAAGGGGGGTTGCAGACTGCCAGAAATAGTGCAAATTGAGTCCACTTTTAGGGTTAGGGTTAATGCTAGGGAATAATGGGAACTGTTTTTTTTCTGAGACATTAAGCCTTCTCTGTCAGAGAGCTCTGGTGCCACAATAAAATACAGTTCCCATGATTTCCTAACCCTAACCCTAAAAGTGGACTCAATTTGCACTATTTCTGGCAGTCTGCAACCCCCCCTAAGTTGGCTCTTATCCAAGAGATTTTATCTGCAAAGTGATTGTTAAAAGCATCACAGCAGGCTACAGTTGGTTCTAAAAGAGAATTCTGGGTGGGGGGTATTTGAGTTAAATCCCTCACCACCCTGAACAGCTCTGCTGGATGAGACTTGGAAGACACAATAGAAATAGAATAGAAAGACTTCTTAGCTTCCTCTATTGCCACTTGATAGGCTTTAAGAAAAGTCCTATGACGTGTCTTGTCAGAAAAGAGTCGAGTTTTCTGCCAGCGGCGCTTTAGTTGTTGTCCAATCTGCTTCATTTGCCTGAGATCTTCCGTATACCAGGGATTACGATTTGAAGAGGACTGGAAAGGATGCTTGGGAGCAATTGTGTTGATAGCTCTGGTAAGAGTGCTGTTCCAAATGTCCACCAGAGCTTCAACAGACTCGCCAGCATTGCCAGCCATTAAACCGCTAGGGCTTCTTGGAAACTGATAGGTTCCACCAGCCTGCGAAGGCAGAACATTCTAATAGGTCCACCACCCCCAATGGGGGAATAGTGGTCTTCAGCCCAACCTTGACTAGGAAATGTGGAGATATTGACTACCTCTGCCCACAAATATACCTGTTCTGTACAAAAACCACATTGAGGGTATGACCTGCACAATGTGTGGGCTCAAAGACTATCTGGGAAAGACCCATGTTTGTCATGGAGACCATGAACTCCTGAGCTGTGCCAGTTAAGTTTGTTAAACTGGCCTCAAGGGGAATGTTGACGTCACCCAGGATTAACAGCCTGGGTGACTCCAACAGCAGATTCGCGACCAGTTGTATCAGCTCAGCTAGGGAGCCTGTTAGGCAACGGGGTGGATGGTATACCAACAGAATCCCTAGACTCTCCCTAGACTTCAGGCTAAGGGAAATACACTCGACATGGTCCATTTCATGGATAGGTATCCTAGCCAAAGTGAGATTATTCTTGTGGACCATAGCCATCCCCGTCCACATTCCCTGACCTGCTAATTGATGGAGTACCCAGCTGGTAGGGCCTGGGTCCAATTACAGAGCTATCTGCTCCTAGCCAGGTCTCCATAATGTATGCCAGGTTGGCTTCTTGGTCCACCAATAAATCATGAATAATAAGGGACCTGGCATTACACAAGAGCAAGGTTAGGTTCAGTGGCTGGTTAGGCATGCTCTCTAGCTCCTTTGAGGGAACAGGGTAAGTGGAAGATGGGATTGATATCAAACATAGAACCCACTTTACTCTGTTACAACATTTCACCCTGTTAATGCCATACCATTACCCTGCACTACTTATATTGCCGCACTCTTCTTGAAATCTATCATCCCCCTGACCATCGACTAGAGAACAACTTCCCCCATCATTCCCCTCTCCCTCCATCTTGTCACCTTTTTCTATGTAGGGCATATGCCAGGGGTAGGCAACCTTTCCCCTTTAAGGACCGAGGGACTTCAGCTCTCAGAAGCCTCAGCCATGTTGGCCAATAGTCCCATGTTGGCCAATAGCTCCTGGGATTCTGGGAGCTGAAGTCCCTCGGCCCTTAAAGGGGAAAGGTTGCCTACCCCTGGCATATGCAGATAAAAGTTCTGCTAAAGCAGCTTCATTTATATACTGCTTCATACCGTGCTATGCAGTGTCTAAGCAGTTTACAACTGTAAGCTTATTGCCCCCCAACAGTTGGGTACTCATTTTAGTGACCTCAGAAGGATGCAGGCCTGAGTCAAGCTTCAGCCCTGGCTAGTATTGAACCCGCAACCTTGTGGTTTATGAATGAGTGGCTGCAGTACAGGCATTTAACCACTGCACCACCAGGGCTCCCTCATTGGAGCTGTTGTAGTTTATCTAGGAGAGTATGAGAGAAGTAAGGCAGGACCATAGCACACCTCATTTTGGTACATCTCTCAAATTTAGGCAGGTTGTAAGTAAGGCAACAAAATGTCTCAGATTGAAGCCAGCACTGCTGTTTGGGTTCCTGTCACTCGGTGTTGTTTCCAGCAGGGGATCAGAATTTAAAGCCTCTGCTTCTCACTCAGCTGCAGGTGATGTTGTTGCTGCTGCTGTGCTGCAGTTTAGGTCTCTACACTTTTATGCCCTCTAGGTCTCTACACTTTTATGCCCTCTACGCTCCTCCTCCACCACACAGCAGGCACTGATGTTACTGGGCAGGGGAGGAATTCCACTGTTTGTAGTCCTCCAAGAACGCTGCTGGGCTTGGTATTCCAAAAAGAGTCTCAGGAAGCCTTTAAGCCCTCTGCGCTCCTCCTCTGCCACACAGCTGGCCCTGATGTTACTTGGCTGTTGCAGCTCCTGTTAAGTACTGATCTCTAGAAGCCTTCAGGCCTCAGCTTTTCTTGCCTTCTTTAGCTTCTTCTGCCTGCCTGGGTTTTAAAGCAGAGCAGAAGGGGTGGGGCCGACAGTTGGTAAGTGCTGGTCTCTAGGAACCTTATATGTATATGGTAAATATCATATAGTACTTTCTCATAGAAAGGTGTGTAGATTAGCAGAGTTTTCAATCACTTTTAAACTTGGGATGTGTAGAATGTTTATTAATATTTACATCCTCAACAACAATAACAAAGCAGATATCTCGACACTCAAAAATCCTATTGGGGAAAAGGAGACCAGCCCCTTCAGGGATTTCTCAAAAAAAAATTACTTATGCAAAAGTAAATATAGTCTTCCTGTACAAAACAAACAAACAAACAAACAACACTAAAAACAAAACAAAAAAAACAACTATGTTTTTCATGAAACACACTGATATCTGTGCAGTAAAGGAATGCAGACAAGTGATCTATAGTTTATCTCTACAGAAATCCTCATGTCTACAGAAACTGCAGCAAATTGCATAATTTCATAATATCTACCCCCCACCCACATTCTGCACAGAAAAAAAGAAATCATATTTGAAGAAGCAATTATTCTTCCATTTTTTTTCTTGAAGAAGCAACAATAATTTTGTGTGTGTGATTTTCATTCCCCTATAAGAAAATCTTCAAAAATGGTGCACTATTTGCAGTTTGGAACTTGCTCTATGCAAAATCCACCTGAGGTATTTTTATTTATTTATTTATTCATTCATTCAGCCTTTTCTTGGATTACAAATCAGTGAGGGTATTTTGGACACAAAACAGTATTTTATGCACAGGGGAAAGCATCTTCTGAACAAAAATATGTTTCTATGCAGACATATATTTTTCTGTGCAGAAATTGTTGTTTCCTATCCAAAAATTGCTATAGTTGAAGACCTATTGTTTGCAAAATTCCCATGTTTCCCCCCCCCCCCCCCATGGAGAACAATTTCTGCACAAATTCTCATAAATTCAAAATTATCTTGATCAGCTTTCCTAACTCTCAAGAAACACATCTTTGACCATTTTTCAATTTTTTCTCCTGAATATTCTTTCCACCTGCAATCACGTGTATCTTCTCTAGATATGCATGGAAAGCAATCAACACATTCAGTCTCAAAATTATGTCTTCTGCACAGGAAAACAATGGCTGGCATCATCTTAGTTATGATGTTGAAAGTTAGGCTTATGACTCATAACTGTTTTCTATTCACATTTACAATTGTGGCACTATTGTAAATGTCCCCTCCCCCCCCCAAAAAAAAACAACCTACCTTAAAATCCAGCCAATTTCACCAAGGTACACAATTATGTGGTGCTAGCAAGTGAGGTACTGAAGTTTGATGTGCTCAGCTCCTTTCTGCCAATGAACAATGGTGTGAAAATATTTTTAGAAAATAGTCTTTCTGTATAGAATGTGTGGTTCTCTGAACAATTTGAATATTTCATTTGTTTCACAAAATACTTTTTTTATATCATGAAATATGAAAAATCTCTGTTGTAAACATTTTTTCATTCCAAAGGAATTTTTCAATTAATTTAGACACCCTTTGAGGATGAGAACATTTCTGAGTATTCTATATATTCCTGCCACTGTAATATAACCCACCTACTCCCAAAGAGGTTTCTCCGTCTGTCCACTAAATTCATGTATCACAATGTCATCCTGGAATACCCTCAGCTAAGTAGACAATGCCCTAGAAGCAAGCTTTCCTAAATCTAATTAATCTGCAAAGGAAAAATAAAGCTTACCTCTCATATGTTTCATGACAGTTTTTAGGTGTCAACATTAATATTTTCACATTAAAAAGCTTCAACTAAACTGTCTGTCACAGCAAACGTGTATTGTGTAAGTCCTACTTATTTCTTTTTCATGAAAACCAACCTCAGGGGTTTGCAATTTTGTATAGAGAAAGAATGCATGAGTCTGGGAGAGAAGGTACTTTTTAACTGTGAGTGATATTTCTACTCAAATATCCCCCTCTTTTTCCCAGTAGGATTTGAGATAAATACCCCCCCTCCCACAGTACCATACTGCTCCTCTTCTCAAAATTCAGGGCTTCAAAAAAGAAAAAAAAAGTGAGACTTCATTGAGTGGATTGGCTTTTGGTTTGCCTCTTAATTACACACTTTCTTCTCACAATATGAATCATACTAAAATTTTGGATAGTTGTAAAAGCTTTGGTACATATACATATTTCCTACCCCCAACCCAGTTCCACAACATCTGAAGCCATTGTTTGCTGAAATTTATTTCCTCACCACTTAATTCCAATAATACTCTGGACGTTGTCACATGGAAGAAATCCTATGCAGAAACAGGATTTGAAAGGAGGAGAAAACCTGCAAAAGCAGGTGATTTTCATACACATCACTATTAAAGTGTGCTTAATCCAAATAGAAAGTAGAATTTTCCAAAAGTAAAAAGTGGCTTTTGACTACTTTCCATTCGGGTTAAGCACACTTAACAGCAATGTCATCTGAAAATCTACCTGCTTTTGCGAGGTTTTTTTCTATTTAAAACCCCCTTTCTGCACAGGATTTCCCCATGTGATAAAGTCCTCTGTTGGTTTAATATTCATTTTGTACAGAATCCATTGTTTTCATGCCTAGTACTAGCTTTTCAGATCCTGTTAGCCTACATTTTGTACAACTATATAAGGAAGAAAGCAAAGTAATTTCACAACTGGGAATCTCATGCAATGCATTCTGTTCAAGTAGAACAGAATTTATTACTTTTGAACATTTATCCAACACGACAAAGGAAGTAAATTGTTCCAAATAGTAAATGGCAAAGATGCCAAGATTAATTTATAACTTGAATTTAAAGAACCTGAACTAGTACTGTCTTTCTTCCTAGCATGTTTAAAGTGCATATGCACCATGGAGCTATCAGTCTTCCATTTAACTTCAGAGTAGCCAGAAAAAGTCCTTTCTGTAAATTTAGCTAACCCATTTGTCAGATGAATCAGAGCTGCAGTTAGGTCATCAGTGCAAGTCAGATAACCTCAAACTACAAGATGTGAAGTTACATGGAAACCAATTTGATATTCCTGTTTTTATAGCCTTTAAATGATTGTTATAATTTGAGGACGCCCATTTGACTTCTTGCTCCCATTTAAAATGTATTAGGCCCAATTGTGATGAGTAAAGGTAAAAGTCATTAACTTTAAGTGGAAGACCAGACCCTATAATCAGGAGGTTAATTGTGTTGGATTTATTTGTCTTCCATCCTTCAAATATTCTCTAGTATTGACATTTTCAAATTTAAGTTAAATGTTTTTGGCATTATAAATTAATTCATTGTGAAAGGCATCAGGAATACTGTATTCACTCTTTAAAAAACTAGACATTACCTAGCAACCCTGAACTATTAATGACTATTTTAAGAGTAAAAATTATTAAAGAGTAAAGCACATTTTAAAAGCTCCTTGCAGCAAAAGTATCTAAAATATAATAAAATGTAGACATTAAATATTCCAGAACTATTCCTCAAGCTTAGAGGTTTCTATTGGGCCAAATCCAGCATTAGTCTTACTTAGGGGGGAAGCAGACAGCGCAAAGCGCCGTTTTCAGGGCAAGGAAGAGGAGGGGCAGCCGCAGGGTGGGTGCCCCAACCCCTTCCCCAAAACGTCCTCGAAGCAGCCGGCCCTCCATATGGCCGGCGCTCTGAAGATGACCTCCCGCTGCAGCGTCCGTACACGCTGCAGCGGAAGAGTTGCCGAAGGTGAGCCGGCAGCCTTTTGCGGCACACCTTTGGCAACTTGTGGAAGGAGCGCTATTTTAGCGCTCCTTCCAGGGGCAGTGAAGCTGTGCTGCGGGGCTGAGGTGTGTGGATACCTCGGCCCCACGGCGCAGCTTCCTGGGGCGGCCCCGTGCCGCCCGTCTGCTTCCCCCCTTACATTAGGTCCATTGAAATGAATGATATATTATATGTAATTTATAATACAATTGATTTCCATGGGATTACTCTAGGTAGGACTAATATTGGATTTAGTTCGAAAGGTTCTGATGGTAGGCACTGTCTGCTATTCATGATGAGACACCGGTTTTATTCAAGAGTCCCAATGCATTTCTTCTCTTCGGCCCATCTTTTATTGTAAAATATTTAATTCCCTCAGTTAACAGGTCAAAAACTGCAAAGACATTTACTATATTTATATCTATTGATAGACAGATAGAATTCCATGATATAACATTAAAACTTGAATGAAAAACAGCTTGTTTTGTTTCCTGTTCAGAGTTCCCTTATTTAAGATTATTAAGCCCACAGAGGTGTCCAGCTGTCACTTGAAGCATCCTAAATTAACTCCTGTTATCAGTTCCATCAGATTTGGTGTGGAGTTTTTTAAAACTCTGAATTGGTTTCTCATTCCACCATATCTTACTCCTTGTAGTGATAAACATTTTTATTCTTCTCACAGCAGTAAAAGTATATGTGCCAAGGAGATGAAGCCCCTTCTTTCTCTTAGCTCAGTATGATTGACTTTTTCTTGCAGATACTCACCAAGTAAACTGTTCCACATCCTATAAAGCAGTAGTGAGACAGATGCATATTGTTAATTCCTTTTCCACAAAAAAAGGGGTGGGAGGAGGAAGAGCTCCCAATGGAATGCCTCCCCACATACTTTCCCACTTATTTTTTAAGAACAGAAAAAAGTATAGCTCAATATTAACATCTGAAGCAGCGTAGTTGAAGCTTAGCCTAATAATTTTCCACATGTATGCAATAATCACTCTTCTTAAATGAAATAAATGCTCCTACCATGAAACCATACATGAATGTGAAGTCGTAGGCTTTCATGGCTGGCATCCATAGGTTTTTGTGGGTTTTTCGGGCTGTGTGGCCATGTTCTAGAGGAGTTTCTTTCTGACGTTTCGCCAGCATCTGTGGCTGGCATCTTCAGAGAACCACAGATGCTGGCAAAACATCAGAAAGAAACTCCTCTAGAACATGGCCACACAGCCCGAAAAACCCACAAAAATTACATGAATGCATTTCATGAGCCATAATCAGCTTCTAGCTTTGGCTGATTTTTTTTTTTACTGCATTTTTGTTCCCTCTCTAAAAACATTATGGCTAAGTTTGTTGCCAAGAACACTAATAGATAGCAGTAGAGGGACAATTCATTGTCCCATTAGTCTGGATCAGTATGTAAAAGAATTTTGTAGCACCTTTAGTCTCAAAGGTGCCACAAGATTCCTCTGTATATCAATAGCGAATGTATTCAAATAATGTATGTAGGATATGTTGGGTTTTTTAAATACTTCACAGGTGTAGCAATGTTATCATCACAAAGATGTACTACACTTACTAATACATACAAAAACACACATTTTTAGTTTTAGTTTTTATTATTGGGTGGAAGTGTTGGGATCAGGTCTACTAGGGGAATTTATAATTAGCTCAAATATGCGAGAGTGAAGCCCCCAACACGGCTTCACAGGGCCGAAACCAAGTGTATACCAGAGTCCTAAGAAATCCCACCAGGGAGGACGCTGAGACAGGCTTATCCAATTAAAGTCTAAAATATTTATTCACACAATATGTATGCATCCAAATATAACACACACACACTAGAAGTAAAGGTGGGTGAAAAGCGGGGATACTTGAGAGGGACCTAGCTATGAGGGATATACTTACGTCAGAAAGACTTCTCCGGACTTGGCTGCAAATGCGGATGATTTTCAATGATGGAACATGGCCTCTGGAATGGAGGAGAGGGAAATGGCTGCAGGAACTAGCTCAGAGCACAGACTGACATAGAGTCAGCATGCACTCCCAAGATAGCACATGGTCTGCAAGGATCCAGGGGTTTTTAAGGACATTTTGTGCCTCCTAGCTATGAGTAAGACAAAGGCTTGACAGCTTATCTATTGTTTATCTAAGGCTGAGCATGGTCTAGACAATGTAGTTGGTTTCAAAATTATCAAGGGAGGAAGGCTGGAGAAAAGACGACAGTCTAATCTGATCACTGCCCCATCAAGTGTGAATCTCAAAACAAATAAACACCATCATGTATCTTTTCCAGTATAATGGGATATTCCCTTGGGCAACTCCCAAACCTATCTGTCCAGGAATTTTCCAGTGGTATTGGGCAAGTCTCTCGGTGCCTACATGATCTGCCATCTAGGGGATTATGGCTGACATCCCTCAGAGGTCAGTCTGGGGTCATAGAGGGAACTCCACATGCTTCCAAAATTTTATGAAAATAGCACATGTGCTAACAGAAGGAAGCAAATCTATTTCTGTATTGTATAACAATAATCATAATGATAATACAATAGATCTAGTACAGAGTAAAAGACCATAGGTGCCTCCCCTGCTCTAGGCATAATCCCTTGCTTATTTCCCTAAAACCAACTGGAAAGTGCTGGTTCCATGGAATGATTGTTCACAATCTGGAAACTTCAAAGAGAGGTATCAGCAATGTGATATTTAGACAAAATTAATTCCTCATTAATGTTTCACCAGATACGGATGCAAGAGCTGGATGGTAAAAAAGCTAATAAAGAGAAAATTAACTCATTTGGAATGTAATACTGGAGAAGAGTGCTGAGAATACTCTGGATGGCCAAAAAGACAAATAAATGGTTTCTAGAACAAATCAGGCCGGAACTGTCTCTGGAAGCCAAGATGATCAAATTGAGACTGTCATACTTTGGTCACATCATGAGGAAAAAAATGAATCATTAGAAAATACAAAGATGCTACGAAAGGTGGATGACAATAAAAAGAGAGGGAGACTAGACACTAGATGGCTAAACTCAATCAAAGAGACTACAGGCCAGAACCTGCAGGACCTGAGCAGAGAGAGGTTCTTGGAGGTGTCTCATCCATGAGATCATTATGAATTGAGAGCTGTTAACAGCAACAATATGCTTTTCAGTGTTGTTGTTGTTCAATGCATCCAAGCATGTTATTAACAAATAACTACCACATGTGAAACTAGAATTGTGATTCCAATTCAGCCTGAACACTTCTGACTTTGAAAAATGGCCACCGAAGCGAGTTAAGGCTGCCTGGCTGAATTCGGGCCGCATCCAGATAATGGTTTTGAGGGATGAGATAGCATCTGATGCAGCCCAATTTCCCGCCCCTTTTTTTCTTTTTTTTCTTTTTGGAATGTATGTATTTTTTTAAGTTTTATTGATGTATATTAAGTGTGACATAAACAAACAAACCAACAAACACCAACAATACAATAGAAAATGAAAAGTACAATACACAAAAACCAAACAATTAAACTTCCTTACTACCAATCCTATTATTGAAAACAATCATAATAACTTCTTATCGTTTCCTTCATTTCTTCCTTAATTAAAATTAAATGAAATCATTTAGATAGTGATACTTGACTTGACCTATTCTCTCCACTAATATAATATATATTATGATTATCAAATAAATTCAAATTAAACATAAATCTTTTATAATGTCAACTTGGCTTAACTTTGTCAAATTATTTATAACAAGCATATCCAATGTTATCCTGTTGAATTAACCATTGCAAACCCTCCCCATTGCTCTCTTATAAACTTAACAACTTTCCCCCCAAATTTTATTTTACTTCTGGAGAGGTAAGTCTCTTTTTAATGTGATTTAAAAGTCATGCAATAATATCCCTAGTTTCAATTAAGGCACACCTGTTCAATCAATGAAATTTGGTGTTCAATTACCAAATGTTTATTGGTTCAATGGTTTGAATGTGGTTGGGATAAACTACTGGATTAAGGCCTCTGAAAAATTTCTATGGGGTGAAGAAGACTGGTAGCTTACAGTAACCTGTGCCACTGCAGCCCCAATTGGCCACATCATGGCAACTGGATGACTCACTCTTAAAGCGGACCACCACCACAGTCCCAAATGGGCCACCGGCAAGGAGCAGCTTTTCACTATTCCTTTTGCCAGCATCCTCGGGCTGCCTTACATGGCCTCAGAGTGGCTTCTGGTTGTATCAGTGCTGTCCATCATCTGCACACCACGCCCCCAAAGTGACAGGAAGTTGCATCTTTTGGCCCATGTATTTTGGGCCTATGATGTATTCTTAGAAACTGGGAGTGACAAGGGGCAGTGAATCCTTTTTGTTGTCTTTGCCAAATTCATGGGGTGTGTGTGTGTGTCTAGTCTAGTGTGTAAGCAAACATACATACACACACACACAGATAGAGAGGATCTTAAATATATATTTCTGAAATTTTCAAAGAATCGTACTGGGGCATGTCTATAATGTCAGGGATGATGGGAGTTGTAGCTCTTCACCTCTGGCTCTAACTCACCACCTTGTTATGCAGCAGAGCTGACCAGCTTTGATCAGTGGTTGATGCTTCTTTCCCAAGCAGCAGAGTTTCAGAGAATAGGCTGAAGACCCTGACAAACTCTCCAAGCCTTCTCACTCTTCTTCCTGAGATGTCTCCAAACTTCTCCAGGATTCTTCTGGCTCTTGTATCTTCCCTCAAGACACCAGACAATTCAGTAGTCTTATATAAAAGATCTACTTTATTCTACTATATACATAAATACTATATGCCCTACAAATCACAATCTCTACACTTCACAATATCTCCAAAACTACTCCACAATATGCATTGGCAAACATTGCACTTATAGCCATTGTTAGTCACCACCCACTAGTTAGTTTCCACCCAGTGGGTGTGTACATTCATTTTGATTGGTTTACATGGATCATCCCGTATTTAAGACCAACCCAAGTATTTCATCATTTTACCTTGACTACTTAATGAATCTCAGGTGTTTGCAATCTACAACAGGTGTTTTCAATATACACTCTATAACTTTGTCCTTGTCTCTCAAGGCTTCCAAATTACATTATCCTTTTCACCTGTGTAGCTTCATGATTGCTCCTGCTTAATCACTGTGACTTTCACATACACATTTTATTTCTATTACTGTAAGTCCCATGTTGCATTTTCCTTAACATATAATACATGTAATTTTCATACAGATTCTTCCTCTTCTCCAAAGTATAATCCCAAGGATGTAAGCAATCTTCTTTTTGAAAAACACTAAACTGAAAAGTCTGTCCTTGCATTAGAAGACAGGGCAACAGTCTGTTTCAAATCTGGTGAACTTAACCCCTCAGAAAAAGGTACTGTGCCTGCATATTTCTGGTCATATTATTGCATAGAAGTTGGTTGGTTACTCAGCAGTAGTCAACGAAAAAACTTCTGTAGAGAAGTTTTTTTTACTGGCACAAAGGACACAAGACTCCTTTTTTTTGGGTTTAAACAGGCCACAATGTTTATTAAATTGTACAGGGTCTAAATTGAAGGATTGAATTATAATATATCAACTTTGCCACAGATGTAAATAAAGGTGTACCCACCC
Organism: Phrynosoma blainvillii; assembly: GCA_026167975.1. Lineage (NCBI taxonomy): Eukaryota > Metazoa > Chordata > Lepidosauria > Squamata > Phrynosomatidae > Phrynosoma > Phrynosoma blainvillii. Next base: position 121,503,808 of record JANUYF010000004.1, read on the forward strand.
AAGGGTGGTCCTTCACTGCCAGTGGCAAAACAATAATTAAACAACAAATAATAACAGTAAATAGATAAACAAATAAACAAACAAATAAACAAACCCCTCCCCTGGAAATGACATCATATTTCATCATATGACATCACAGAAAGTTATGACGTCAACCATTAATTGATTATGTCATTTTCTGTGAATTTGTTTAGAGCCAAATTTTAATTCCCAATTTAACTAGCCAAATTAAGTTTATCTGTGGGATGGGGGTCATTCCCTGCCACAAGAGGGGGCCAGCCCAGCTAGGCATCCCCTCTCCCCTCCCCACAGATAGCTTCATAAATCTGATCAGAGAGGGCACCAACATACAATAATAACCCTTCCGAGGAGAGGTGTATTCTGTCCGCCCTGTACAATTGCGGCTTGTCCAGCTTAATCTCATGCTGAACCACAAAGATGCCCTTCTTTTCCAATTGGTTGGAAACAAAGCGATTTAGCCATCGCCGTGCATTGTTGATGGCAGAGTCCTTTTGTGCACCAGACCAGACCAGGGTTGCCTAGGCACCAACTTGGTCCAAATTATTACAGCCATAGGCAAAAATGCTTTTAACTCCTCCAAATCTTTCACAATTTGCTTGGCCAGCTGCAAACAAGGTACACGCACGAGGTCATTCTCCCCCAGGTGAATAACCACTGCCCGGGGTTGAGGACGCGAGTGTGCCAGTTGCTTAATATGAGGCAGGAGAGCCGGCCACATCATGCCCCTCTGCCCAAACCAGACTGTGCGACCGATGTTGGGCAGGCCCAAGGAATTATCATAACGGTGCTCCAGCAAGAAGTGCTCCACCCAAGCCACCAGGCTATGTCCAATTATCCAGACATCTGCAGGAATGAAGCCAGCTGAAAGAAAGCAAAAGGAATCAGAACTACTAATCGGGAGTCCCACTACCTGATTGCCTAACATAAGATTTAAAAGCACGTGAATGCCACCTGCTAATCCTGCAAATGTCAGTTTCACTCAAGCCATAAGTGGCAGCAACCGTCGCTGCTCCGATGTGAAAGGAGTGCAAGGAAAAAGAATCCTCGGGCAAACCAGCCTTCCTTATTGCTTCTTTTAACACTGCCCTGAATTGAAATTGTGTTAGGGGCAGGCCGGACAAATGGAGAAACAAATATCCAGGTGCATCAGGCCTGATTCTTAAATAGTTTCCCATCACTGCCACTGGGCAGACTTGACCCTGTTGTGCCTTGGCCAGGAATAAAGCCTGACCTTTAGCAAACTGGTCTATCTTAGACCGCCTAATGTGAATCAGGATCCCGTGCTCATCTAAACTGATGTCAGAAATCAATAATGCCCTACCCGATTTATCATTCTTGGAACCCGGGAAAATTTCACTAATCCTCAGGGCAGCAAAAAATGCAGTAACAAATATTGCCCTGAATAAGGCCAATTCCTCAGGTGAGTGACCTATCAGACTCAATTGCTCCCATAACCTGGATAGGACAGTGCCAGTTATTGGCCTTCTAACGTCCTTTGACACAGTAGACTCTCAGAGCCATCCTTCCACAACACTTTTGACCCTGAAATCAACAGTTGGGTCAAAACAGCCATTTGCCTTAGAGAAAAAGGCCAGGGCAGCCAACCTGCCTCTAATAGTGACAGGTGAAAGTCCTGATTGTTTGAGAGCTACTATAAAACGGAGTACCAAGTCAACATTAATAGGCCATTTTAATTCCTTCCCAATCTCAAACATGAATTGGCTAAAAGAATTTAGAGCTGTTTGATATGACTTGCATGTTGATGGGGCAATGGAGTTTAACTGCGAACTTCTAATCTCCAAGGTTCCAGAGAAATGCCGGTACCTCCAGCAGGTGTGAAGTGGCCTCGGGAGCCAAATGTCAGAACCTGGAAAGCTGAAAATGAGAAAGGGCATCCACCAAAGGTTTAAGCACACCAGGAACAGCAGGGTAGCCTTTCATTTTTTCAACATAATCTGAACCTGATGCTTCATCATGACCAATTTCTCATTGGGCAATCGAGAAATTCCAGCAATAGTGTCTATCTCTATGCCCAAAAAGGTTAACTGAGTATGTGGACCCTCTGTTTTCTCCTCTGCCAGAGGCACTTCCAATTCCTGTATGAGTTCCTGAAATTGTACTAAAGTATTAAAGCATTGCGAGGAACCAGGGGTACCTGCTATTAGAAAATCATCCAAATAGTGAGCAATAGCTTTATTGCCAGTTCTCTTAACAGCACATGAATGGAGAAAAGTGCTGAATGTCTTGAACGCAGCACAAGAAATTGAATATCCCATTGACATTGCTTTGTCAAAATAAAAATTTCCATCAAACTGAAAGCCCAGCAGGTCAAAATCATCTGGGTGTACCGGAAGAGGTCTGAAAGCAGACTTAATATCACATGTGGCCAGTAGGGCACCTGAACCCAAATTCTTAATCATCGAGACTGCTGGGTCAGACGATTTGTACTTTACTGAAGCAAGCCCTGGGTCAATTGCGTCGTTCACTGATTCCCCTTTGGGGTATGATAAATTATGAATCAGCCTAAATTCCCCAGGAGCTTTTTTAGGCACAACACCTAGCGGGGATAGACGTAAAGTAGGAATAGGCAACTGATCATGGGGTCCAGAAATTCTCCCTGCTGCAATTTCTTTAGCTAATTTTTCCCTGACTACATTTGGCAAATCTCTCACAGAATGAGCATTAGGTGCAAAGTGATAAACCCTAGGACCTATATAGGGAATATGAAAACCAAAGGAAAAACCTTGGAATAGATACAAAGCAGCCTCCTTATTGGGATAATTTTTTAACCATAACTCCATAGTGGCCAAATTAATTGGCGATGGAGCCTTTTCCTCCAGGGGACGCCAGCTGAGGGACAGCAGTTCCCCTTGTTCTTTTCCCTTTATTACAAGAATTCCCAGGGTGGCCACCACCACAGGTGTTACATCTGTGATCAAACTTGCAGGGTTGTCGTTTACATTTGCCAGCATTAAAGTCCCAACACAAGCCGAATTGTCTTTTATCACCCACGGCAGGCCTCACATTCAGCCGTCTCGGCAAGGTGACCATCAGGACAAAGCCATTGTCACACCTGCTCGAAGGGGAGGCCCCCACCATGACATCAGCCCAAAGCTCAGCCTGCACATGCCTCCAAGATATAGAGGGATCCTGGGCAACTCGCATTCTAAATTGCTCATCATATTGGAGCCAAGCAGCACCCCTGGAATTATATAGGCAATTGGTATATGCTTTTATCATAATCTCCTGATATTTGGAAAAATCTGGAGATCTAAGGGGCTCTTTTTCTTCAATAACACCTCTATAAATAGTGAATCCCATGATCCAATTCACAAAGTTGCGCTCGAGCTTAGGGCATTTGAGCACCTGAAACTCCTTTGGCAAACTGAAAACAATACCATCCTTAACCATGATCCTTGGTTCAGGATCCCTAAAGGTTAAAGTAAATAAATCAATGTATTCACCTTTCCAAATCCTTTCTTTAATGGCCATAGAAAGGTGAGAACCAAGGGGTGTAGATGCTCCAGGTAATAATTATGCACCAGGATGCACAAACGGTGTGATGCAAGCAGCAGTGGAGGGCTGACCACCCTGCACCCGCGAGTCAGGTGCCTGAACAACAACAGGCACCTGGACGGATGCATTCAAAGTCCCAGGGTTAGGCCGCTCCAAAGCTGCCCCCTGTCCCACCTGGCTACCTGGAGCCCATACCGAGGTAAGCCAATTAGACTGTGCAATACTAGGAGACACACCTGGACTTGAAGCTTGAGCCATTTCACCACTTAACTGCAAAGGTCCCCCAAAATGTGGCCCCAACAGCTCGGGTGTCCAAAGTAGTGGAGGCAACAGCCTCTTGATTTCCTCCTTGCTCACCACCAGCCTGCTCCATTGCACCACTTGGAACCACCCTCTGTAAGAGGTTATACAAATTAGCCATAGCATGCTCCCCGGTTGCAGGGGGAACCAGACCCTGCATCGCCAAACCCGGGACTCTTTGCAAAAGATCCCACTCATCAGCAACCATGGGGTGCCCGAGCTCCACTGCTGAAGCCACTGGCAGGCCTGGTGTAGCAGAGGCCAGTTGAGACTCAGGTGCTGCCATGGAAGAAGACGCTTCAGTGTTGTCAAGACCCAAAGGGTTGACGCTTGAAGAAGAGGCAATAGCCTGAAGTTCCTTTTGTGCAAGTTGATTACACAGCGCCATGCAAGCCTGTACAGTTTTGCCTAGTTGAGTAACTTGGGCAGCTAAATCCTCCTCTCTGCTGATAGGCTTCGAAGGTCTTTTAGAATCCAAGTGACCTGCAGAAGGTGCAGCGTTTGGTTTGGGCCTTACTACATGGCATCCTGAAGTCAGTGACAAGGAACAAGGGCCCTAAACAAAATCATCCCCATGGATGATTACCACCTGGCCCAGCAGGCCTTCCTTTCCCAAGACTCTCAAGAGACACCACAGCCAGGAAGCGTCGCTGGAAACCACCACTGGAGAGGTGTCCACCGAAGGCCCAACATGGAACCTTCCCCTGAAGACTAACGTCTTCACACACTCACCACCGGGAGAAAGTGCAAATGACTTCCCCCCAACCAGCGGTGGGTCCCAAAGCGTTGGGTCCCAACCTTACCAGATCGGGTGACTGGGGCGTTTCAGGGCCTAAAAGGTACTGGATCGATGCACCTGGTGAAAGGAACCGGAGGACCCTCCTCAGGTGTAGTCCTAAGAATTGGGATGCGGAGATCCAGGAGGCCCTGAAGGCCAGCCCGAAGGCAACTCGTTCACCCCCACGGGATGCTCTAGGAAAATTACCTGAGCCCCCGGAGTAAACGATGTAGAATAGAAAGGCAAGAGCTAATAGCGCAAGCCCAAAAAACGCCAGGCAAAAGCCAAGCTCGCCAAAAGCAGAGAATGGATCAATGTTAGTCTCACCATCTCGACTATAAAAATGGCTGCCTCCATGTGGCTGCACTGAAATTTATATAACAAACTCTCGTCCAATTCTCACATAACCATAACTTTGTGAGAATTGGTAAAAACAACCTGTTGGGCCAGGCGCACTGGTGTGATGTTTCCATTGCACCTTCATCAGCCAGGAGTCTTTGTCTTTATTAGGCCAGCACAACAAGAAACCCCTCCCGATGAGTCGGGGGTGTGTGTCTTTCTCTAGAGAAATTTGGATTTCGACTCAGATTGAATCCTGTGGTCTTTTAGTAATACAACACATATTCCTAAAATAGAATTATGCAGACCCTTGTAGATTTGTATCAGAAACCTAACAAAAATCCTGAAAACATTTTTTTCATTCAGTAGACATTTCCCAAACCCTGTACTCATCCTTCTGAACTTTTTTCTGTGTCTTGAAGATGGTTCTATAGACGAATAGTTAACCTTTTCCTCCCTCTTTTCAACTACTGTTAAAACTGTAATCCAGAGCTTCCCCTTCATCATGGAAAGCCTTTAAGAGTCCACCATTTATGTCTTATTTTGTTGTATTCTTTCAATAAAACTATTTCTGCAGAAGCTCTGATCCATTGCTCTCCTGAGAACTTCACTCCCACTTTGCTCTTTGGAACCTTGGGGGTAATTGAAGTATATTGTATGATAGCCTTGGAAAGAAATGCATTACAGTGTATCCTTGTGAGATAATGCATTATATTTGTATTCAATAAAACTGAGTTATATCTTTTCCTTTTTCTGGTCTGACTTTTAGTTCTGAAGTGCACAGTCTGGTAAACTTTTCACCACTCTTTTGCTGAACAACACTATTGGCCTACATAATGACTCAACAATCAAAATCAAATGTGTATTATCTTTATTCACATTATTAAACACAGACAAAAGGTAAATATCCTCACCCTTTCTCTAATCTATTTGGTTGTAAGTATATGTTGTCAATTTTGGATAAACTTACTATGATCACTTTGTGGCTTACTATATACTGTTAAGACAATATAATAAAAAAATTTAAACCCCCCCCACAACCAAACACTTTAAAAATGAAACTATAAAATTCACTGTGGCACTTATGTTGTTCTCCATCAGGACTCTTTCTTCATATCACCAGCATCCCGACTAACATCAGCTCAGTTCTGTTCTGTTTTAGACCATTCCAAATTTTACCAGACTTTCTGTCCATTTCATTAAACTGACATCTGTGATGATCTAAGATATTTTACAAGGGGTGGTGGTGGAATAAGAGCACAGTTTGCCATGGTTTCTCTGGAGATATATATGAGAAAACCACAGTTGCAAAGCATCCAACCCACAAGCCACATGGTCTCATAAATGTGAACCACCTATACACTCTTTTTTGCAATGCTGAACAATCAGAAAACCAACCAACCAGGTATTTATCAACTCCCCACTCCCACTGAGCTGCCCTATGTGGCCAGCAACCTGTATTTGATTCTGTTGGTCAGGTGATATATAGGACTCTCTCAGGCAATTGCCACTTAGGCAACAGTAGGCAAAGGCTGCCAAGAGTATATCTCCAACAACTTGCTCTTTAAATACAGCATGATAGATAGAAAACAAATGACTTTCATTTGGCTGAAGCAATCTTGAAACAAATAGCTCCCTAGTTGCTGATTACGTGCCCTGGCCCTCAGAGCCTCTGAACTCAATTGATGACATGGGAGCTTTCTATTTCTACCTCCAAATGTTAGATATTAATTAAACTGATATATGATATGGAAGTTGTGTCATTCTACCCACAATGTATAACAGCACAAACACATGAAGTAATGTACTGAGATTATAAAGTGCAATATTACACAGATGGTCCCTACAAAACTCTAAGAACCATATTTTTCCATTTATTTATTTTTATATCCAAAGTAGGCATGGAAAATAATTTTGTTGGAACTGAAATTTGTTTGGTTAAATCAAAAATCAACAAAGACAATTGATAAAAGACTGTTTTCCTGTTATGGAATTTTGTAAAAATAGGTGGAAGGAGTAAAAAAGGAAGAAGTATAGAATAAAAAAACCTAATTAAGTCCATATTGTTAAAATATACAAATAACAATCTGAAGAGACAATAGTGAAACTTATGAAAAATCAAGGGTCAATAATAGAATGAGAAATAAGTCTTATGAAATCAGATAAACAATGGGAAATATTTGTATATTAGCAAAAGTATCTAGCAAGGACATTTATACACTGCTGGTAGAATTTCAAACAGGTAAAAAGAAATTAGAATTAAGGAAACAATTTGTAAAATACTTCATATTGATCTGGATTTAAAACTGGAAAGTTTTTTATTGGGAATTTTTGATAGGGAAATTGAAAAAAAATATGGAAAGTTGTTGTTTTACATGACAGCCATGGTAAGAATTCAATTTCTTTATTATGGCCATTCGGCCAGCACAATTTACAATACAATACTTCTTAATTGTATACAATAGCTTCTTGTGAGAACATACCGATAACTACAGACAAATCCTAATTTGTAATTTGTACAAAGACAAAAATAGGACAGTATAATTATCAAAACCCTATGATAGTTGGAAATTCTAATAACTTAAATAAGATGAAATGGTATGGCCTCATGCATTACTCTAAGTGTAAGCCATGGCAAGAATATTATTGGCACAGAAATGGAAAACGAAGGATATTCTGAGTAAAAATGATTGGATAATGAAATTAGTAGAGATAATAGAGATGGACAAATTAACACAAATCCTAAAAAAAATAAGTCACCAGTTAAAATCAAAGAAGATTGGCATTTGGTATTTGAGTATATAAAGGAGCAAGGGTGGAGGAGATATTATTTTAATAAACCTTAGATAGGCACAAATACTCATGAAATCAGGCAGTTGCAAAGGGTGATAATATTTTATGTATAAGTTTAAGTTGGAGGATTTAATTGTATTTCATAATTTGTAATAAGTTTACAACAAAATATAGGAAATTTAATGGACTTAAATAAGGGAAACAAGAGTTAGTTAAATAACCTTGAGAGGAAGGAAGTCATAAATGTGTAAATTAATTTTTTTGTGGTTTTAAGTGTTGTTTGTGTTAAGTATGTTAGGGATGTGATGATGATAGGAATAAAATTGGGGGGGGGGGAAATGTAAGTTATTATGTAGTTATAGTTATGTAGGTTGGTGGGTTAGAAGGTTTTCTCTTTACTGAAAGTTATAGGATAAAGATGTGAATGTATGTAAGTTTGTGGTAATAAATTAAATAAAAAAATAAAAATTTAAAACAGGGATTTTTTTTTAAAAAAAAGAAAGTATCATTGCAAAATATTTTCTGTCTTTATTTTAAATATGTAATTTTTGATTTTATTATTTTAAAAAAAGAGAGAATTTTTAAACTAAACTATGCAAAACTTATACCAAGGTAAAGAGAATGAATAACTTGGAAATTCACCTATGCACAATGATTGCATTACCTTCCAGATTAATAAACTAGACACAAAACAAATTGTACAGTTAAAAATATCAACAGAAATGGTTACACATATGTATTGTAGAAAAATGTTCAGAAATCAGTGTAGAAAATTCATAGAAATGTATATATGGGAATTACATTCAAATATGCATATTAAAGTATGTATGGAAAATGTGATTTAATTGCAGAAGGAGTAGATAACCTACTGCAACTTGAGATCAACAAAGGATGTGATTGAAATATTTTGAAGAAGATGTAAAGGACTAGTAAAATCAAGACTACAAAGTACTTTATTTTTGTTTTTAAAAATATCCATTACAATATGAATATGAATATGAATATGAATACCAGACTGTTCCATTTTACAATCCCCCTTCAACCATTTAACAAAGAGGGACTTCCGGTAAGCATGGCAGAAATTTAGGACACCAGGAGCAACTTTCCTCTTAACTTCCTCCAAGGTAATCATTAGAGTTCCTGATTGTGCACATCAGTGTAACCTTTTTTGGACAAATATTTTTACATTGATGCACAAAATCAAGAACCCTGTTATCCAAACATTCTTTCACTCCCTCCTCCCCAGAAATTTTTCCCTATGTGATATTCTGTGGAACAACATTTAAGGGATCAAAATGTAGAAGGAACCACCCAGTAAGTTCTTTTCCCATTTGTACAATATACTAATCTATAATAGCCAATGGGATGCAGTGGCTTAGTGGTTAAGATGTCAGTTCTGATGATCTGAAGATCAGAATGTTGGCAGCAAGAGCCCCAAGTGCTGCATGATGTGGTGTGCTCCTATCACTCGTCCCAACTTTTGCCAACCCAGCAATTTGAAATCATGCAAATGCAAGCAAAGAGGAAGTACAGGAATACCTGGTTAATTTAAATGAATGTATGTCTCCAGGGCCAGATGGGTATTAAAAGAGCTGGCAAATGTAATCTCAGAGCCACTGGCAATAATCTTTGAGAACTCCCAGCAGACTGGAGGAGGGCAAATGTTGTCACCATCTTCAAAAAGGGAAAAAAATAGGATCCCAACAATTTTCATCCAACTAGTCTGATGTCAATACCAGGAAAGATTCTAGAGCAGATAATTAAACAGAGAGTCTATGAACATTTAGAAAGCAATGCCATTAATCACAAAAAGTCAACATGGATTTCTGAGAAACAAGTCATGTCAGACTAATCTGATCTCCTTTTTTGATAAAATTGCCTGCTTGGTAGACAAAGGGAATGCTGTAGATATAGCATAACTTGATTTCAGTAAGGCCTTTGACAAGGTCCCCCATGATATTCTTGCAGACAACCTGTTAAAATGTGGGCTAGACAATGTGATTGTTAGGTTGATTTGTAATTGGTTGACTGGCCAAACCCAAAGGGTGCTCAATAATGGCTCCTCTTTATCCTAGACAGAAGTGACTAGTGAGATGCCACAGGGTTCTGTCTTGGGCCCAACACTATTCAACATTTTTATCAATGACTTGGATGAAAGAATAGGGGCCATTCTTATCAAATTTGCAGATGACACCAGATTAGGAGGAGTAGCTAATACCCCAGAGGATAGGATCAAAATTCAAGAAGACCATAATATATTAGAAATCTGGACCAAAGCTAACAAAATGAATTTCAACATAGAGAAATGTAAAGTAATGCATAGATATAAGATGGGGGACACCTGGCTTAACAAGACTATATGTGAAAGGGAACTAGGAATCCTAGTAGAACACAAGTTGAACAAGAATCAACAGTGTGATGCAGCTAAAAAGGCCAATGCAAGTGTAGACTGCATCAATAGAAGTATAGTGTCTAGATCAAGGGAAATAATAATGTCACTGTATTCTGCTTTGGTCAGGCCTCACCTGGAATACTATGTCCACCTCTGGGTATCACATTTCAAAAAGGATGCTGACAATGTGAGCATGTCCAGAGGAAGACAACCAAAATGGTGAAGGGTCTGGAAACCATGTCTTATGAGGAAAGACTTAGGGAGCTGGGTATGTTAAGCCTGGAGAAGATACAGTTAAGAGGTGATATGATAGCCCTATTTAAGTATTTGAAAGTGTGTCACATTGAGGATGGAGCAAGCTTGTTTTCTGCTGCTCCAGAGATTAGAACATGGAACAATGGATGCAAGCTACAGGAAAAGAGATTTCACCTCAACATTAGGAGGAACATATTGACAGTAAGAGCTTTTTGGCAGTGGAGCACACTTCCTTGGAGTGTGGTGGAGTGTCCTTCCTTGGAGGTCTTTAAACACAGTCTAGATGGCCATCTGTTGGGGATGCTTTGATTGTGATTTCCTGCATGGCAGGGAGTTGGACTGGATAGCCCTTGTGGTCTCTTCCAACTCTATGATTCTATGATTCTATGAATCCTATGATTCTAAGTTAGAGAAATAGGTACTACTTAAGTGGGAAGGTGACAGCATTCGGTGCAGTCATGCTGGCCATATGACCACCAGAGCAGTCCTCAGACATCGCTGGCTCTTTGACTTGGTAACAAAGATGAGCACAGCCCCCTACAGTCAATTGCAACTACACATTCATGTCAAGGGACTACCTTTACTTTTACAATAGCCAACAGCCAGAAATGAACAGTTATCAAGATATGGCAGATATGTTTCAGATACATAGACCTAAACTCTCCAAATAATTTGACAGTTCTTCATTGCGTAAAATAAAAAATCCATATAACAATATAAATATATCTGACATAAATGTAAGTCAAAGTTTCTATGATGATGATGATGATGTTAATGCTAATGCTAATGCCCTCACCTGCTTATGCTGTTCTGAACTGTTCTGAATTCCCCCCACTCCTTATCCTAATAGGACTGGCTATTATTTACACCAAAGAGTTTTCACTTGCAAAAATCAAAGATATGTGGCCAATTGGATTACCTGAAACACTCCAAGAAGAGCAAACTTTGAGAGTTTGTTCCTCCATAAAGAAACACAGACTCTGGGGTATGATTTTTATTATTATTCATCTGTTCTGTTTCTACAATGCAGAATCATCAATCTCCTGTGTTCTTTATTCCTCTTTCCTGGAGGTTTTATAACCACTAATTTGTTTCTTTTATGACAGCTAAAATTGGAAATGAGAGGGGAGTTCTCTCCAACTCACTGTAATGTAGCCAGCAGTTATTTAATGTTCTTACTTTCACATCACACTTCTGGGGATGTTGACAGTAACCATTTTCTTTCCTCATGAAATAATATATCAATCAATAAATATGACCTTTCCTAGTCAGTTAAAGGTGTGATGAAAGGAAAATATTCAGGCTTCAAGCAGACATACATATATGCTATGAACCACAGTGTGCCTTGTTGTATTTTTTTTTTTTTTTGGTCATCTAAATTGATTCGTTAGGAGTTATTTATGTGCAAACAGGAAAATTATTTTTCAACACCCCCACATATGCCTTCAAATCATTTTATACAGAGAAAGTTAAACTTCCGAGGAAATTGGACAGACAACCGATTTCATGGGCTTGTCAGGATAAAATGGAAACCTTAAACAGTTTGTTGAAAATGAAGTGGGGAAAAATATTTGGATGTAGAAATAACACCCTCAATATGTTAATGATTGGTGAATATCTGCTTCAAGTCTGGTTGTAAAGGATGTAAACATTTAAAGAAGAGAGGCAAGCTTAAGCTGAAGCATTGATACTTTCATCCCAAAATGAAGAGACTCAAGTGCATCAAATTTTCTCCTGTAAAACATTTCTGTAGTGAGGGCTGAGTAGATGAGTCATTTGAAACATACTGCAAAACATATATAACTGTCATAATTTTTCATGTAGCTTTTGTTTTCTATTAGCATTTGTTTCTTCCTAGCCATTTTTATGAACTTCAAGAAAGTTTATTTTTCTCATTCATTGTTGTTGTTGTTGTTGTTGATGATGATGATCCATTGATGTTGTTGATATGTGAATTTGTTTCTGACTTATGCGGGCCCTAAAATGGGGTTCCTTTTGCAAGATTTTTTCAGAAGAAGCTTGCCATTGCCTTCCCCTGAGGGTGAGAGCATGTTACTTGCCAAAGGTCACCTAGTGGGTTTCATATAGTCAAGCAGGGAATTCAACACTGGTTTCCAGTCATATTCCTAGTGGGTTTCATAGTCAAGCAGGGAATTCAACACTGGTTTCCAGTCATATTCCAATGCACATACCACTGCACCATGTTGATGTGATTTCAATCAACCAGAGATCAAAGAAAGCTACATGATATAGTTGACCCTATGGTTAGGTCTGTGAAAGCAAGCAAACTGTATTGCTCTAGTTCTCAAGCTCTGGTTGCACCAAAATGCACATGTGGATGTATACCCAAATGTGTGTGGAGGAAAAAGAAAAGAAAACCGTGTGCACTTCAATTAACAACACTGATGTATAGAACATTCATTTTAGCCAACACTTCCTGTTCTATCATGCAACACAGTAGCACTTGCACTTCTTTGTGCATTTTATTTTGTGCTGTGTAAGACAGCTTGGGGAGACTGGTGCCTTCAAAGAGAGCTTTAAAATAAGTGAATAAATAGATAAAATAGAAATACTGCAGTGTGGTAAAACACAAAAAAACTCCCACTTGCTGAAGCGGGTAGGAGGTTTTCTTCCTCCCCATGAATATTTTTCACACTCTTTTGTGGTCATCTTCTCCAAATCACACAAACACACAGTTTTAGGTATAATTTCCCATGCTTTCTGTTCAGAAATATGAACAACTACACAGCAAAGACTGGCTTCTGCTATTTTTGACAAGCAAAGAATGTTTGTTTGTTTGTTTCCCTTTCAGTGAGGCAAAGACACAACATTATAATTAACTCTATTTTTTAAAAAACAACAACAACACAATTTTCACGGTGGATTATTTTCTTGTTATGTTGGGTTTCATACACATACTGAGAACACTACCAAGCTCTTAAAATGTCCTTCACACATCTCCCTTTCTTTTTATATTTCGAAACAAAACAAAACAATATCACTCTATACTGTATCTGAAGATGTGGCTATATATCCAAAAAGGGGTTGTCTACACAGACCAAAAGGCCTGGATTCCCCCAGGCCTATGTCATCTAGTTCAGATAACAAGGCCAAAACTCCCAGGGCTGGACTGGGCCTGATCCTGCCAGAACAGATCTGGATACTGAGTATCTGGCCCAATCCCAAGTTTAACAGCCTTTATCCCAAGGTAAAATACCACTGGTTTTGCTTAGAGTTCCCTAGAAATGCTGCTGTAAAACCTGGCTGTTTACAATGCCCCTCTGTGCTCCTTACCTTGCCAGCTGACACTTTCACTCAGAAGCACCCCCATTACCATGTTTGATGTGGAAACAAGGAATATGGGTTCACACATGTGGCCAGGTGCCCATTTTCCACATCAAATGTGCTGACAAGATGGACTCTGAGTGAAAGTGACAGTGCAGCAAGGTAAGGAGTGTGTGCCATTTGTGGGTCCTGGTGAGTGCAGGGACAAGTGTGTGAACACCCACCTGTTCCCATGCTGACCCAGGGGCTGAACTGAGTGAGCACTGGTGCCAAGATAGCACAGACTGAGCCCAAGCTATCCTGGTCCATCTGCACAACCACAATAGTTCATGCTAAAATAAAAATAAATTAGCCTTAAAGGTTCCACTATATTCTCCCCCCTTCTTTCCTTCTTTTTATCCTGCAGGAGTCTAACATGGCTACTTCTTTGAAACCATTATCTTGTGGCACACTAAAGATAAAAAAAAATGATGTAGCATAAGCTTTTGTACATGATAGTTCAGATCACAAGACTTTTATTCTTTATTAGTCTTTCAGCTGAAGAAAATTATATTATTTGACAGAAAACTGATACTGGAATCCACATTCATAGTGGCAAAATCCAATGTTTAGTGCAGAGAACAATATATTCTGTACAAAATTCACTGTTGTCCAACAAAAGGTTGTGGATTGGTTGTTTTGTTTACATAAATATTTTTGTGTTATTTTTAAAAGGTGCAAAATGTGAAAATCATTGAGTAAAATGCAAAATCTTGCCTGATCTCACCCAGTGGGGATAAAATATTTGAAATTTTGCATATTTACATATGAGAATGGAACAAGTAAAGGTTTACAAACTTTTTCTTCAACTGATCCAATTGAACTACTGAAAACGTTATCCTGGTTTCCTACTATATGTATGTGTGTGTAATTAAAATAAAATTTACTGAATGAAATTTTGATTAGATTCCAATTAAAATTGAGTCTAAATCTTACTGCAATCAAATAGAAATAAATAGGTACTCAGCAAAGCATCAGTAGTAGAATATGCCAAAGATTTAGGATCCTAACAGTTACACAAAGATATGAGATGCTGATCCTAACTATCCAGTCCATGTTTGGGTAACATTTGGCCTTTCAAATGTTTTAGACTACTACTTCAAAATTCCCTTACTATTGACTATGATGGCTGGGGTTTCTGGAAACTGAACTGAAATTTAGAGAGATGGAGAATTCCTAGTGTAGCATAAACAATATTTAGCTATGTGGAGTGATTACTTGGAATAAAGCTGCTTCTCAACAATGATATAAAGCACAAGTAACTGAATTCAGTAGAAAACCAAGAGTTTGATATAAAATCAGACGAATAGGAGAGAAAGTATTCTTCTAAAGTGTGTGATGAGTATGACTGCAAATTAATGGGGCTTATTTTATATAGAGAAAGCTGAATAAATAAAGAAGAGAATGAGTTTTTGTTGTGCTTCCCATAACTCTTGCTGAATTTGTCATCTTCTAATGCATTTTGTTTTAGCAGTCAGCTTTTTGCTCCCCCTTCCCCATCTTTGCTGATTAAATGACTGTCTCAGGTTGCCAAAGAGATACAAAAGATGTTCACTCAACTCATAAGAGGGAAATATTCATAATTCATAATCAATTGAACCAGTAGAGTTTCTGAGTTAATGTTGGTACACAATTCTCAGCAGAGGGATTAAGATGATCTGTAATGTCACCAAAAACGTTTAATCAAGGGTTCTTTTTTGTGTGCTTACTTCTGTAACATAACATAGCAGGCTGTCAGAAAGTTAAAATATTTTAAAATAATCATTTACAAGCAGTGTTTGGTTACCCATTGTATCTACTGTTCTCTTACATTTCCAGTATTTCAGCTGAAAAGTATAGTATGAAAGGCTAGTAAATCTACAGCTTATGCTCCCAACTGCATACAATTCAGTTACATGGGGGTTTTTTTTAACTGAATTATATGCATTTGTATGCAGTTTTGTTGTCATAACCATTTCTCTACCTGGCAAGGTTTAGGCTTACTGGGACCACAGCATCTGCAGGAATGAGGGGCCTATTAAGATGGTCCATCCCAGACTTATACATATAGATCAGGGGTAGGCAGCCTTTTTGAGCCGGGGGCCAGGTTGCTGTCACTCAGACAATTGGGGGGCTGAAACACCAAAAACAAACAAACAAATAAATAAATATTTAAAATTTAAAATGTAAAATAAAAAAAATGAAAAATATGCATGCACACTCTCTCAGCCCCAGAAAAGCCATGGCAACCCCCCCCCCCCGTAGAGATTTTGCCAAGAAAATCCCAAGAACAAGTAATTACAACAATAATCAATATCATCATGGTGAGCAGCGGTGGCAGGACTAGCCTGGGGCTGGTCCAAAGGCCTCGGGGGGGGGGATGCATCAGGCCCCCAGGCCTTAGGTTGCCTACCGCTGATATAGATAGATTCCTGATGGTTTGGGGTGGGGGGTATTATTTTAGCAGGTTATCATCTTTAAACCCAATGGCTTCTAATTGCCTCTGAGTGCTTCTTCTGAGAGAGTGGAGCTCTGGTTTACTGTCAGTGATATGTAACAAGTTATGCTCCATAGATATGAATATTAGACTTTGATGTGAAAGGCAGAAAAGCTGTCTCACCAGAATCTGTATGAATTGTTGGTGGCCTGGATCCTTGTCTATTATGTTGGGGAAAATAAAGGGCCTTTGCAGACTGCTAGAAATAGTGCAAATTGAGTCCACTTTAAGGGTTAGGGTTAGGGAATCATGGGAACTGTATTTTATTGTGGCACCAGAGCTCTCTGACAGAGAAGGCTCAATGTCTCAGAAAAAACAACAACACAATTCCCATGATTCCCTAGCACTAACCCTAACCCTTAAAGTGGACTCAATTTGCACTATTTCTGGCAGTCTGCAAAGGCCCAAAGTCAAGTCTTATTCTAAAGGCAAACTGGAAATTTCTTCCAACTCCTCCACCCCTCATCCCCAATGACAAGGACATGGTT
This sequence comes from Phrynosoma blainvillii, assembly GCA_026167975.1. Lineage (NCBI taxonomy): Eukaryota > Metazoa > Chordata > Lepidosauria > Squamata > Phrynosomatidae > Phrynosoma > Phrynosoma blainvillii. Next base: position 121,520,490 of record JANUYF010000004.1, read on the forward strand.
TCACAGATGAGAGTAATTAGTGCTTAACTTGTCTACCTCAACTGAATGGATACCTGCCAAATTGGCACAGACTGAAGCATCTCCCATTCGGAGGCATTATGCAGCTTCCAGAGAGGTTGGCAACTGAACTGGATTTGAAAGAGGGTAAATAGCTATACTGAATTAGCTCTGTCTGGTGTAAGAAGCCCATTATTCTCTACTGCCAAACCATCTAAGAATCACTGGCAATGCCTGAAAGGCCTGTTCACTTCTGCCCTTTGGAAGCACATGTTTTTGTTCTTTGAACCTTTCATATGTTCACTAATGTTATGTTTTGTCCCATCTGGAGACACCCCTTTTAGGAGACAGCCCCCAAATTAGGAAGAGGTTAAAGACAGAGAAAGAGAAAGAGATTATCTTTCTGAGACATGCTTGTCTGTGTTGCTCTTCACCCACCCTAGAATCCTCTTCACATTCAAGGGTGAGAAAATATATAGGATTCCTTTTAGTCTCTAGTTCCTTAAGCTTAGTCCCCTCTAGCACATCTTAGGTTGGTTAGGAGTAGCTCCCATGCCATTTTCCCCACTTTTACTTTGAGAAATAGATTACAGAATATAAATTACTCTTTTGTTTTGCTGACCAACTCCAGAAACAATGAGACAAGACACAATAATGAAACAGACACCAAAACATGGATTGCAATTGGGCCATTTTATTAACTTCTCCTATTTATTGATTTCTTAAGAGAACTGTAACTAAGGGGGTGAGTAGCCTAATGTGGGAGCAGCTGCAGCCAATGGTCTTTTCCCCAGACCACTTCTGCAGCTTCCCTGGAGAATCACACCTGAGACCTAAAGAAAACTCAAAAGCTGGGTTGCTCTACAGCCAGCCCACATCAGGAAGTCCATCTCCCAATCCCCAAGGATAAAAGAGAGGGTTTATCCTTCAGGCCAGCCTCAAGGGCTATCTATTTCCTCACCTCCCAGGTCCCAAGACCTAAAGAGGTAGTTTCAGAGAACTCCTTTCCACCAAATCAGTGACCTAGGTGCTCACCAAATTCTAAATCTTCCCCCGTTTCTGCCATAGATAAGAGGCAAATGTTGGCTTAGTCCCTATCTCCCACTAAGGGCCTCTACAGGCGGGTGGCTGTGGGCCACCCCAAGAAGCCGAGGATTGGGGCTGCTGCTAGCACATGCAGTGGCCCCAATCCACCATTTCGGCACTTGAGAACAGAGGGCCAAAGTGACACTCCTTCCTGAAGCTCCAGAAAGGGTGCCAGAAGAGGCACTGTGCGCCTCTTCTGCATCTCTTCTGGCGCAGCGATTTCTGTGCCAGGAGGATGTCATCAGGGCACTCGCTGTGTGGAATGGTGCGCACCCTGATAACATCCTTGGGAAGGGGTTGGAGTGCCCGGCGTGTGGCTGTCCCTCCCCTTCCCTGGCTCCAAAATGGTGCCTTGCACCATCTGCAAAGCCCCTAAGCCACAAAGACACCCTGAATACCCTTATTGCAGCTCTCTCAAGAAAAGAAAATTAACTATGGTGAGGTACAGATAGGCAGCTCTGGGCCGCCCCAGAAAGTGGTGGATCGGGGCTGCAGTTACCACATGACATGGCCATGATCCTCCCTTTTGCCACTCCTGAAAAGAGCAGCAAAATGCCATTCCTTTCAGGGGCGGCAAAAGGCTGCCCTAAGAGCTGGTGTACGGCTCTTCTTCGCCCTTTCTGGTGCAGTGTATTTGAAAATCATGCAGGGCTTGTAAAATCAACTCCTTGGCCTTAAGCAATCTCTGTTCATTGTCACCCATGTGTACAACAAGAACATCAGAAGGAGGTGATAGAGTAATAGAGGTGAGTAATAGAGGTGAGCACTGCCTTCTATGGTCAGACACAACATGACAATCTTGTCAGTGGGGAATACCTTTACCTTCACTTTACAGGTCCCCAAACAAACAAGCAGGCCCAGGTCTTACCTGGCCACATGGCCTGGAAGAGGGTAAAACAGCACAAGCAAGGGGAAATGAAAGTAGCTGTTCATAGAGTGGGCTTAGAAAACTGAAAAAAAACAAAGAATCGTGATGGGCCCCTTCTAATTTTAAGCCAGCTCAGGTAAGCCGTGTTATAACTGAGTGCAATTTATCACCCCTCAATGTCTCTGTAGTGGAGGTGATGCAGATTCTACTGGTATCTTTTTCTGTCCTTTTTATAAAGAAACAATTACGTAGTTTTGCTGCGAAATCAGCTAGTCCTTTTACCTCATTCCTCATTTGAAGTCACTCTGATTAATTGTCCATTGTTAAAAACATCAGTCTGCAAGGTCCTGCAGAGAGTTAGTGGATGGAGAGGTTCCCTGACCACAAACCAGTAAGACCAGTGTTATGCTATTAACAGATGAACAGCAATGAAACAAGTGCGGCAGAGGCAAGAGTAATTAATTTGGAAGATTCAGAGTGGGTCTGACTGAATACTGGCTAGATCTCAGTGGAAAGCCTATGCCACAATAGAGATGATAATGAAAAAATCCTTCTTGCTACCATTGCATCTGCACAGTGTTGTTCAGTGGCACTATCTTGAGTGGTCAGGCCTTTTACACTCTGTGGTACAAGAGCGGCATTAAAACCACTTAGCAGTCTGATGTAAAGAAGTTGCATGATAGTTTGTTGACAAAATCATGCAGGTCCACTCTAACAAGGATGTTGAAGTTTATACAGATCCAGTGGATGTAAACTTGGCAGTTCCTTTTTCTGTAGTATTGGACATATTTCAGTGTATGTAGCCTGAAGATGTGGACAGGATACTTGGAAAGCTGAAGCCACCAAATCTGTATGAAATTATTACCCTTCCTGGCTCTTGAAACCAGCCAAAGAGGGACTGGATAAGGGGAGTGGTGAATGCCTCACTATGACAAGGAAGCTTTCCATCCTGCATAAAAGAGGCTGTAGTTAAACCATTATTGAATAAACCATCCTTGAACCTCACATCACTAGAGAAATAGATGCTAATCTCCAATATCCCTTTCTTGAGCACAGTACTGTAATGTGTATTAGTTTCTCAGTTTCAAGGCTTCCTGGATGAGACAAATAATCTAGATTCATTTCTGTTTGGATCTGTTTATCGGATGTAGACAGCTTTGATGACCTTGGTGAATGATTTATGCTGGGAAGTGGACAGAGAAAATGTATCCTTATTTGTTGTTCTGGATCTCTCAGTGACTTTCAATACCAATAACCTTGGTATCCTTCTAGGATATCTTATTGGGATGGGAGTTGGATGCACACTTTTCAGTGGCTCCATTTCTTTCTAGAAGGTTGAACTCAGAATGTGGTGCTGGAAGATTTCTCCCTGGCTATAGCCCTGTGGAATCTCTCGGGGCTCTGTTATGTCTGCTGTGGTGCTTATCATATACTTGAAACTATCCAGAGTGCTGAGGTTTGAGGTTACCAATATGCTGATGACATAAAAGCAAAGCAAAGCAGCTTCATTTATATACCGCTTCATATCGCACTATGGGATGTCTAAGCGATTTACAACTGTAAGCTCATTGCCCCCCAACAATTGGGTACTCATTTTAGCGACCTCGGAAGGATGCAGGCCTGAGTCTAACCTGAACCCTGGCTAGTATTGAACTCACAACCTTGTGGTCTATGAGTAAGTGGCTGCAGTACAGGCATTTAACCACTGCACCACCAGGGCTCCTCTATCTCACCTCCCTTTTTAATTCCAAGGAAGTTGTATTGGGACTGAACTAGTTTCTGCTGTCAGTAATGGAGTGGATAAGAGCAAACAAATTGAAACTTCATGACAGAGGTGCTCCTTGGCAGTCAAAACACAGATCAGGAACTAGGATTCTGCTCATGCTGGGTGAAGTTACAATTACTCTGAAATCTTAAGGCCCAAAGCTTAGATGTACTCATAGACTCATCCTTGAGCCTTGATGCCCAGGTTTCAGGAGTACATTTGCACAGTTAAGAATTGTGCACCAACTGTGCTTGTTCCTTGAGAAGTCAGATATGGCTACAGTGACATATGTCTTGATTATATCCTAATTGGAGTTGTTACAATAACTGATTTGATATAAAGATCCCTCTTGGGTGTGTAAATCATGTAGGCACCTGAAAGGTCACATCTGCACTTACAACAATTTGCAGATCAAAAGGGCCAGGCCTGGAGCAGCTAAGCAGGACATTCACACCTAGAGGATTTATGAGTGCAAGCCAGGATGTGTCCAGCTGAAGATAAGATAACATTAACATCCTATCTCCTTTCCTTGGAAATTTTCTACTTCAACGCATAGCAATGGGAATCCTTTGATATACAATAGCAACTCTTCGCCTTAGGCTAGATTTAAGGGTATAATGCTCCCCAAAATCTTAGACACATTGGAGTCTGGCTAGATTTCATGCTGACACTGCACCACTGTGAACTCTGACTAGAGTCCTGGCTCTTTCTGTTGTATTTTAGTCTCATAATGGTGGAGTCTATCCATCTTCATTCATCGTCGGAGCAGCCTTCTTCATTTAATTATCACATAACCTTATGTTTCCTATCCAAGCTAACTACTTTACTCCTGATTTTTTGTGTGTATGATTGTATGTTAGAGTGTCTTTGTATGTTTGAAGCCCCAAATTAAATACAGTTCATGCAAAAGCTTTGTCTCTATCAGTTTATTCCTTAGCCACCTTTGTAAACATTGGATAAAAGATCCCATAGAAGACTTGGACTTTAGTAATTCCCCAAGTTCAAGGTCTTAATTACAAACTACTGTAAAAAATGCTATGTTCAGCAGATTTTGGAAATTGTTTGGATACTTAAATCACTACTGAACTCTCAAAGTCCTACAAAGTTTAGGTCTAGTCTATCTGAAAGATTGTATCTCCCCATTGAAACCTTTCAGTCTGGGAAAGTAGGCTCAAGTCTAAGAAAGTTCATGTTAAGTCATGGGGTTTCATGGCCAGCATCCATAGGTTTTTTTGGGGGGTTTTTTGGTGGGTTTTTTGGGCTGTGTGGCCATGTTCTAGAAGAGTTTCTTTCTGATTTTTCGACAGCATCTGTGGCTGGCATCTTCAGAGAATACTGGAATGGAAGAGAGTGGGTCTATATATACTGGGATACCCTGGGTAGGGAGGAATGATTCCCATGTAAACTGTGTATTGTTCTGTGTTGAATAGGTATTGTTCTGTTGTTAATGGCATGGCTTCAGGGTGGGAGGATATGCAATCAAGGATATTGTCTGCTATTCCCATGTAAACTGTGTATTGTTCTGTGTTGAATAGGTATTGTTCTATTGTTAATGGCATGGCTTCAGGGTGAGAGGATATGCAATCAAGGATATTGTCTGCTATTGTCTGCTGGGAAAGCCCCTGACCCTGGTTGGTTTCCCATTTGCATTTGCTGAGTGCTGATTTTCTTATTTTGTAGGACTGGTAGCCAAACCTTGTTTACTTTAAGGGTTTCTCCTTTCCTGTTGAAGTTATCCAAGTGTTTGTGGATTTCGATGGCTTCCCTGTCCATTCTGACCTGATAGTTATTGGCATGGTCCAGAATTTCAGTGTTTTCAGTGTTTTCAAACAGCATTTTATGCCCAGGATGGTTTATAATGTGTTCTGCTACTGCTGATTTTTCTGGCTGGCCCAGTCTGCATTGTCTCTCATGTTCCTTGACTCATGTTTGGACACTGTGTTTGGTGGTCCCTATGTAGACTTGTCCGCAGCTGCATGGTATGTGGTAAATTCCTGTGGCTGTGAGAGGGTTTCTCCTGTCCTTCACTGAGCGCAGCATTTGTTGGATTTTCTTGGTTGGTTTGTAAACTATTAGGAGATTATGTTTCCTCACCACTTTCCCTATTCTGTCTGTGACTCCTTTGATGTATGGTAAAAATACCTTCCCTTTGGGTGGTTGCTCATCTTCACTCCTCTGGGTTTTCCTGGGTCTGGCAGCCCTTCTGATGTCTGAGCTGGAGTAACCATTTGCCTGTAGAGCCCACAAACTTGGTTTCATGCACATTTTTTTTGTCATGCTATCTGTTTAAGGTGTGTATATGGCACATAAATGAATTTCATGTTTAGACTTGTGTCCCATCTCCAAGATATTTCATTACATATAGAGGCAGGGCATCATGGTGACAGACTAACAACTGCTGAATTAGCCTCCCAACACTATCTGGCCTTATCACCTCCGTACAACTTAAAATGCCACCCAAAGGCCCTCCCATCAGTTCTGAAAACCAGAAAGCCTTTAAAGCAGAGAAACAGATTAAGATAGACTCACTTTTCTCAGCACCAGAAACAGCAGCAGAGACATCACAACAAATGAGTAACAAATTTGAAAATGAAAATAAAGCAAAGATATCACTATGTCAACCACCCATGTGGACAATTTTTGGATTTTGAAGTATTTTGGATTTTGGAATCCCAGCTAAAGGATACTCAACATATACAGTTCTCAATCTCTCTCTCTTGATTTTTTTTCAATTGTTTCTAAATGTACCATGTATTTACATTTGACTGGGAGTGAAGAGGTAGTATGTGATGTGGGTGTGCAGGATCTTAGCATGTGCTTCCCTCTCTGTGTTAAATGGTTATGTGTGTGTATTGGGAGTGGAGGGATAAGAAGGTAAATGGTCTGGTTCAGTTTAGCACAACTTTATATGTCTCTAAATCCATAGTTCTGCAAAACTTTTATGACCATGCATCTCTGAAAGCAGTTATGTCTAGTTTGACCAAAGTGTGTTGAACAGTGGAGATTATGATCCACTATGATTAGTGCTATTTGTTAGGGTACACATTTAGGATCATTTATATTCACAGTAGTGGGGAAATGTGCATCAATCAATTAATCACATCCAATAACCATTTCTTACCAACTGCACTCCTATTTTTCCCCATGTGACTTTTGAAAGCATTCTTGCTGTTTTGCTGTAGGAAACCTTTGTGGATCCTGAAAGGAATGATTGCTTTCAGAGGATTTCCTCTAATGTACATCTTGACTGGGATTCACTCCTTGAGTGCATGAGCAATATTCCAAATCTGTAATTAGTGCATTGACTCCACAGGGTTAGTCAAGGAGAAAATAGATGTCTCTGCACTTCCAGAGAAAAGGCTAAGTAGAGAAACACAGATGTGTGTATGTGCTTTATATTCAAAACCATTGAACAAGAATGTTGTGAAAAATGTGAGGATCTACAATAATAATACCCATTGTCACAAGAAAAATAATAAAGATATTATGTTTTTTTAAATGATGCATATCAGTAAACAACAGATTTATGAGTGATATATAGAAAAGTAATGCTCTCTGGCCATTTTCAGAGCCATTATGTTTTGAGAAAGTCCTAATTTCTTTTGTATTATGCTGGGAAAGCGTGAATGATACATTAATGCATGAAGTAAATTCTAAGTATATACTGGAAGAACTCCTATCTGAAAGAATTGTTTGTAACTTGATGCACACTAATTAGACAGGATTCAAGCACCACAACTATCTGTTCTCTTTTTTGAATGGTGATGAAATTAATCAGACCAGATGAATGCACAGGAGCCAGGAGCAAAGTATCTGCAAAAACCAGTCAAACAGCTGTGAAGGCTTCAAATTTTGTCCCCCACCCCTATTCATAGCATCCTAGGACATTGTTTATTCACCATTTTAAAGTATCTAGCTATTTTCCTAAACTTAGAACTGCCTACAACATGCCCATTGGTTCCTGATTAAATAAACATTGGGTGAAATCTAAGGGGGGAAGCAGACGACTGCTTCCGGGACGCCGCTGGACGGAGCGCCGGCGGAGCGGAGCCTCCGCACCACGGCGCTCCTGTGGCGTCTCTAAAAGGAGCTCCAAATTGGTGCTCCTTTTAGATGTCAGGGAAAGTGCGCCCTAAAAGCGGCGGGCGCACTTTCCCTAACTCTTCCACCGCAGCGCATGCGGTCGCTGCGGCGTGAGGTCATCCCCGGAGCGCCAGCCGTGCAGAGGGCCGGCGACTCTGAGGGCGACCTCAGGAAGAGGAAGGGGCACCGCTCGTGCGGCTGCCCCTCCTCTTCCGGGCCTCGAAGACGACTCTATTAGTCGTCTGCCGAGGCCCTAAGATTGCTTGAATGGAAGGCTATTCATGCAATGAGACTTTCTAGAACTTAAAGAGACCATAAGGGCCATCTAGTTTATCCCCCTCCTGTGCAGGAATATACAAATAAAACTAATCTGAGAGATTACCACCCAATCTCTATTTATGCCCAATGACGTAATGTCCACCACCCTCTGAGATAGTCCATTTTGTTAAAACAGTGTTATTATCTACCTATACTAAGTTCTTCCAACTGTTTATTTGGAACCTCTTTTCTTGCAGTTGGAATCTTGTGATCCATGACCAGTTTTCTTCCTCTTCTATCTCATTTCCCTTGAGATATTAGAGATTTCTTATTACTTCTCAATCTCTCCAAACTAAACATACTCAGCTCCCTAAACCATTGTTTAAAGGACTTGGCTTTTAGACTTTTTAGCATTCTGATTGCCCTCCTTTGGATATGTTCAGACACTCTGAAACTGATTTTGTAGTTATGCAAGTGGAGGAGGAAGTGCTTTCTACCATCTATCCTAGTTTCTTGCACATCCAGAACCTATGATTTTGGTCATGAATCAGGGGAAAATATGAGAAACCTGATACTTGTCTAGGGGGTTGAGCAGACATGCCAGGATAGCACTGGCTGAGCCCCAGTGCTCAGCTGGATTCATTCCTGAGTCGGCATGGGGATAGGCAAGTGTTTACACACCCATACCTACCCTTAACCAAGACCAAGGACAGGCACACACTCTTTATCTTGCTGTGTGTTGCTCTGGCTGAGAAGCTCCATTGTTGCTGTGTCTGATGTAGAAACAGGGCACCTGGCTGCACCCACATGGCTGCATCAGACTAATGTGGGTAAGGGCTTCTCAGTCAGAGTGACAAATGACAAGGTTAGGAGGGGCATGTAAACAGATTGGGTTTGCCATGGAGTTTGCAGGAAACTCTGTGGCAAACCAGGGTAAATTACCCCCGGGCATTGTCTGTTTGCCCTGGGATCAGGCTGGATCCTGTGAATCTGCATCTGGTCTGGCAGGATCAAGCCCTATCCTGCCCCTCGGCTTTTGGCCTGTGTTATTTGAACTAAACATGAGGCAGGGGGAAACCTGGGCTTTTGATGAGTGTGGACAACCCCTAGAACAAACAAATTAAGAAGGAACCTTGCAAAGAAGTTACATAATGGTAACCAAGTCCTATTTTATTTGTCTTGTTTCCCCCCTTTTTTTCTTTTTTTCAAAGAAAGATTTTAGATTCAATTTTGTGATATTTCCTTAGCATATTACTGGTTCATTAAATCAGCAGCTTGTTTTAAAGAGTTCAACTAGATTAAAGAATATTTTTCCAAGATTTTCTCTCCCCCTAAAGGATCCTGATTATTTTCACTATGACCTGTAGAACAGTCTTTGTATATATCTGATTCAGACATTTTTCTTCACACAAACTCAGCCTGGATCATAAATTAGATGTAAAACATGTGTGTGAGTAAACTAGACCTGTTTTTGTAATCTTTTGAAGTTGTTACTGAAATAGGTAGAGTTAGAATGTGACTTGTCATGTGCTCTAAGCTTCTTCTCATATGTTTTGTACCAAAACTAATAGGTGTAAACCCACAAGTGTTAATGCAGTTTTAACAAATGTTTATGCATTTATATTGCAAATTTCATATATACTGTCACATTATATATTCCAAGGAGTTATAAAATGTCTGTCTTCATTAGAAGTGCATTAAAATGAATGTGTGTAAAAATGATGTTCAGTGAGCAATTAGGCTGATTTAAGTGTGCTTGACAAGACTCTGGGAGAGAGGGGGAAAATGAAGCACAGTGTTGCATAGGCATATCATAACAGATTTGAATAGACACTAAAGCATAGACAGAAAAAATACACTTAAAAGAACAGCGCTATATTACTAATTGTGCTGTGTACAACATATATTTGTGATAATAGCACTCATAGCAAGTGGGTGTTAAACAGTAAAAAAGAGTTGTTTTAAGTGGCAGTTTTAGATTAAATATCCTTGAGATGTGGCCTTATTACATATCGTTATACAGTACCTGATTTTTAATGAACTGATTAAGTTTGTAAAGGGAATTATTATGCCACATATTGAAACAATAGATACTTGTAAAATGTTATTACCACCAAATAGTTATCAATGGAGCTTCTGTTACCATCACAGAGTTAATTACAGGGAGGCATTAATGCTTATTTTGCTTGCATAATCAGCAGTGCATCACAAACGCTGATCAGTTACACTATTAATTACATGAATCAAGATTTATCATAATAAACTGCAAAAAGTATGTGTCATTTAGGAGAGTTTTAAAAATTATTTCATTTTTAGAATATTATTTCAATTTTTGGAATTTGCTAATCTGTACTGAGGACAGTTATGAATGTCTCTTAAACTAGCATATCTCAGGAGTTTATCACATGGGGACCTATGTGCTTCTATCCTGAAAATGGTTAAAGTGTATGCATCCCAGAAAAGCACACAAATGTGTGGATGATTTTCACACACAGAGCACAACAATGTGTTAAAAGCACATTACCAATACAAGAAAGTGGGTAGAAAGCACATTTCATTTTCACAGAGATGGGGACAAATCCCGTTGATGGATTGAAAATAACTTTTTTGCACATGTGCACAGAAGCAGTAGTTGCATTACCAGAAATCAGCCAGAGAAATAAACAATTTTATTTACACAATTTTATTTATAAAAAATATACTGTACTGCCCTTACTTTCCAAGAAATGGTATCCAACCTGAGTAAAAAGAAGTAGGAAAGGAAAGATAAAACCTCTCACTCACTCTTGCTGGGTCCCTGCCTTCCTCACCAGCTGATCCTTTCAGAGCCCCAACTAATGGGAAACACTGGAGGAGGGGAGAGGCATGCAAGTGTGTGTGTGTGTGTGTGTGTGTGTGTGTATGCATGTATGTGCCTGCTGATCAAGTGTTCTTATCAGTTTCATATCTGATATGTTCTCTAATTGGCTAAAGCATAAAAGGCTGTGTCTTTCTTGGCTCTCTCGGCACAACAAAGCACAGCAAAGCAGCAAAGAATCATGGGAAATCTGACAATGAGCACAAAAACAGGGAGAATCCCACAAATAGCTTTCACACTACAGCAATTGCACAAAAAAAGCAAATTTATGAATGAATGGAAATGAAAACACGTATTTTCCTGATTCTAAGCGATTTGCATGTGATGTCATCTGAAAACCAATTGTGCAATTGTGCCTAATACCCTGGATAAAGACCCTCCCCCCAAATGCATCAGGAGGGGCCTGCTGTTGTGCTGGCCAAAATTAGAAGGCCGACGTCATGATTGGTTGGAGGGAAGGGAGTCCTGTCCTCCTTTCACCTCGCAACCAATCAGGGGGCTCTCGCGAGATCTCCCATCAGCCCACGTAATCTCGCGAGACTGAAAAGTCTCGTGAGATTTCGGGTGGGATTTGGGGGATTATTTAATCCCCCGCTGCCATGTGGAGGCAGCCATTCTGAGTTTGGCAGCCGAGAGGAAGCATTGGCTGCCGAGAGTCTTTTTTTAAAAAATAAATAAATTATATTTTATTAACATATACTATTCAAACATATCTTTCAAATTTAAACATATTAATTTCTTTTTCAATAATTATATACACATATTTACAATTGACTTCCAAAGTATCTCCAGTTTGTACTCAACCATAGTTCAATGTTCACTCATTGTCTTCATATACAGGCAATTTTAAATATTAAATCCACTGTGTGTTATAACAACAGCTTTAATTATCTTGATTTTAATAGTCACTTTCCACCTCTTAATAAGTCAGTTTACTAATTTAGGCTATCCCTTCAGTCTTTATCTTAACTCAATTAAGTTTTCTCTTTTACAGTATTGCAGTATCGGAGTCCAGCCTTGTTCAGTACTCTCTACATTTTGCTTGTTCAGTCTAGCTGTGAGTATATCCATACTCATCATTTCAATAAGCCTTGTAAACCACTCACTGGTTGAGGGCACTTCTGCTAGTTTCCATTTTTTTCTAATGTAATCCGAGCTGAAGTTATCATATACAATAATATCCTCCCATATTTCCTTTCCATTTTTCCTGGGATCTTATTTGTCATGTTCAACAGATATATTTCTGGTATCATGTCATATGTTATTTTAAATATTTCACAAATTACCTTATGAATAGTTGTCCAATACTTCCTAACTTTGTCACAGTTCCACCATACATGTAACCAACATCCTGTAGTTTGCTTACACTTCCTACATCTGTTATTACCATTCTTATAGATTTTTGCTAATTTCGCTGGGGTAAGGTACCAACGTTGCTCCATTTTTAAATAGTTTTCTTTCAAGTCTTGACATTGAGTAAATTTTTGTGTCTTCATTCTTGCCCACTCCCAACTTTCCAAATCAATGTCCCTGCCATTATCCTTGGCCCATCTAATCATCGTATCTTTTACTAAGTCTTGTTCCAAATCTCTTGCTTGCAAAATCTCATAATATTTGGAAGTTAGTTTTTTCCATTTTGCTTAATCACTTTATCCAATTCAGTGTCTGTCTCTTCAAATCCCAGTTTTTTATCATCTGCTTTGAATCTGTCCATTAGCTGTTTATATGGAAACCAATGTAAATTTTTATCCAATTCTTTCAGATTCTCTAAAGGCTTTAATTCATAGCTTCCACTCCTTGTTTTACTCAAAATGTCTCGGTATCTCAACCATTTGGATACTTCTCGCCATCTTCCAAAAAAAAGCTTCTTGTGGTGACACTCATAAAGGTAGTTTTCTATAAAAATTTTCCTTACAATGCAGCCAAATCCTTATCAAAGATCTTCTTACATAGTGATGCTCAAACTCTTTATGCACTTTTATCTTGTTATACCACATATATGCGTGCCAACCAAATCTCAAATTAAATCCTTCTAAGGTGAGAATTCTATCATTTTCTAATTTTGCCCAATCCGTGATCCAAGTTAATGCATTTGCATAGTAATAAGTCTTTAAATCTGGTAGATTACAACCTCCATTTTTCTTCTTATCAATCAGTGTCTTCCACTTTATCCTAGATTTTTTACCTCACCAGATGAATTTTACCAGATCTTTCTTCCATTGTACAAATGGTTTATCATTTAAAAGCACTGGAATGTTTTGAAACAAAAAGTTCATCTTTGGTAATATCATCATTTTAATTGTCTCTATTTTTCCCAACAATGATAAATTTAATTTTGTCCATTTATTAAGATCTTCTTTAATTTCCTTTTACAATCTTTCATAATTATTTTTAAATAAATCAGGATTCCTCTTTGTAATCCAAATTCCCAAATACTTAATTTTCCTCTCACCTTTGAATCCTGATAAAAACTGTAGTTTAATCTCTTCTTCCTTTGTCATATTCTTTGTAAGCATTACTGTCTTTTCTTTATTTATCTTTATTCCAGAAACTTTTTCAAAGTCCAACAAAATTCCTTGAAGTTTCTCTATCAAGCTTAGAGGTTCTTCCATAAATATTAACATATCATCAGCAAAAGCTTTTAACTTGTAATGTTGTCCTTTAATCTTTAGTCCTTTTATATCCATGTCATCTCTAATTTTGTCATTTAACAATTCCGATACCATAATATATAACAATGGAGATAGTGGGCATCCTTGCCTAGTACCTTTTTGAATATCAAATTTTAAACGTTTCTCTCCATTAATTATCAATTTTGCACTCTGCTTTTTATAAATATTACTTATCCATTCAAAAAAGTTTTCTCCCATGTCCATTTTTTATCACGTCCAACATAAAGTCCCATTTTACCTTATCAAAGGCTTTTTCTACATCAAGAAAAATCACTGCAATTTTTTTCTCATTTTTTTCATAATATTCAATTGCATTTAATACTGTCCTTATGTTTTCTCTCATATGTCTTGATGGCAAAAATCCTGCTTGATCCTCATGTATTAATTTTTTTAAAATGTTTTTTAACCTTGAAGCTAATATTGTCATAAAAAATTTATAATCCACAATTAGTAATGAAATCGGTCTATAATTCTCTACTTTCAGTTTATCTTTGCCTTCCTTTGGTATGAGAGTGATGTTAGCCTCTTCCCAAGATTCTGGTATTCCTTGTTCTTTAATTTTGTTAAATAAGTCTTTAAGTGGTATTACTAATTCCTTCTCAAATATTTTATAATATTCTGCTGTAAAACCATCTGGTCCAGGTGTTTTGTTTATTTTTTTGACTTCTAATTGCTTGTTCTACTTCAACAGTAGTAAACGGAGCATTTAACATTTCTTTGTCTGCTATCGAAATTGTTTTAACATTCCAGCTTGTCAATGCTTTACCTAACACAGTCTTCTGATCCATTTCAGAGTTTGGGTCCTTATATAATTTAGCATAATATTTTGTAAATATTTTTTTGATCCCTTCTTGATTAGTTATAGTTGTTTCTTTATCAACTATTTTTTGGATTAATTTCTTTTCTTTTTCTTTTTTCAATCTATTCGCCAACGATCTCCCAGTCTTATTTGCAAATTCAATTTTTTTTTGTTTAAGATATATTAACTTTTTCTCGACTTCTTTTATCAATAATGCATCCAGTTTGATTCGTAATATTTTGAGTTGGTTTCTCAGTTCTTTTCTATTAGGTTGTTCTTGGAGTTCTTTCTCTTTCTTTTGTATTTCTTCAGTCATTTTTTCCAATTCATCTTGTGCTCTTTTCTTCATTTCCGCCCCTCTCTGAATAAAGATTCCTCTCATCACTGCTTTGCTGGTGTCCCATACTGTTTTCATTTTCATTTCATCAGTGATATTTTCAGAGAAGTAATACTTTATTTCTTCCTTCACTTTATTTACAAATTCCTCATTTTGAAGCAAATAAGGATTTAAATGCCACAAATACTGACATTTTGGTCCCAAAAGACTAAGTTGAATTGGATTATGATCAGAAATCATCTTTGGCCAAATGTCCATTTTCTTTATTTGTTGAAACAAGTGTTTAGAAATCAAAAACATATCAATTCTTGATTCAGTTTTGTGTCTATCCTAGAAAAAGGTAAACCCTTTAGTCTTGTTGTAAAGTCCTGTCCACACATCTTCTAAGGACAATTTCTCTTGTAGTTCAAAAATGGATTTTGGCAATTTTCCTTGATTCTTTTTTGTCTTAATTTGAGTGGTTCTATCTGTTTTTGGATCTATAACTCCATTCCAATCTCCCATTAACAAATAATTTTCATGATCCAATTCTTCTATTTTTTTATCAATTTTTTTAAAAAAAGGTTCTTTATTTTCCTGAGGAGCATAGATACCAACTAATAAAATTTTCTTTTCTTGCCATAATACTTCCACTGCAATGTAATGTCCTTGTTGATCTGAAAAAACTTCTTTTGCATCATATTTATTATTAATGTAAATTACCACTCCTTTTTTCTTCTTCTCATTCGCAGATACAAATAATTGACCTAGTTTAGGGTTTTGTAAGAATCTAATATCTGATTGTTTAATTTTTGTCTCTTGCAGACAAATAAAATCCTGTTTTTTTCCTTTTCCAAATAATGAAATACTTTGCTACATTTATATTTTGAGTTAAGTCCCTTAACATTCCATGAATAAATTTGTGTCGCCATTTTTTATGAATTAAAAATATTATTATCTCTTTATATCTATGATTCTTCCTCTCTTTATAATTCTGATGCTGAGAGTCTTTCAAGCTGGCTGGCTTCTGTGGGCCTGGTCAGCTTATCGGGTGAGGCCAGTGCTGAGCAGAGGTCCCCTTTTGCGGACCTTGGGAGCACCCGGTGGGCTTGCCTGTTTTCCAGGGAGAAATTTTCCTGTCTGGTGGGCAGCCCACGGGGGGAGGTTCTTGCCCCTGCTTGGGGCTGGTTGAGGCCATTGGGGCCTCGTGAGTCAGAGGCCAGGGCCAAAAAAGGGTCCATGTGTGGGACATTCGAGAACCTGGGGGGCTTGCTTTTTGGAGGGAATTTTTCTCTCCAGTTGGCAGCCCATGGGGGGAGGTTCTTGCCCCTGCCTTGGGACTGTTTAAGGCCATTGGGGACTTGGGAGTTAGAGGCCAGTGCCTAATAGGGTCCCTGTTTGGGACATTGCAGCACCTGGGGCGGGGTTGATTTTCCGGATAAAATTTTTTACTTTCCGGCTAGCAGCCCATGGGGGTGGTTCTTGCACTTGCTTAGGGCTTTGGGCTTGATTTTTTGGAGAAATTTTTTTACTCTCCAGCTAGCAGCCCATGGAGGTGGTTCTTGCCCTTGTTTAGGGCTGTTTAAGGCCTTTTGGGCCTCATGAGTTGGAGGCCAGGGCCGAAAAAGGTCTCTGTGTGGGACAGTTTGAGCACCTGGGGGCTTGCTTGTCAGAGGGAATTTTTCTCCCCGGTTGGCAGCCCATGGGGGGAGGCTCTTGGCCCTGCTTAGGGGTTGTTTAGGCCATTGGGGCCTCAGGAGTTGGAGGCCAGTGCCTAATAGGGTCCCTATTTGGGACATTGCAGCACCCGGGGGGGTTGATTTTCTGGAGAAATTTTTTTACTTTCTGGCTAGCAGCCCACGGGGGTGGTTCTTCCACTTGCTTAGGGCTGGTTGAGGCCATTGGGACCTTGAGAATTGGAGGCCAGTGCCAAGGCCATTGGGGGGCCTAGTGAGTGACCCATGAGGGGTCTATTGTCCCTGCTTGGGACCTTGTGGCTGTTTTTGCTAACCCCTGGAGAATTTTATTGTCCCTGTTTGGGACCTTCTGGGTGGTTTTTTGTCCCTGCTTGAGACTGGTTATTAAAGAGGACCTGTGACTTGTGGGTGATTAGTTGTCCCCACTTCAGGTACTATAAACAGCTTTTGCCCCTGCTTGGGGCACTTTAATTACTGGGGCTTATTTGATGTAAAAGAGAAATATCCCTCATTGGTCTTTCACTTCTTGAAGGGTTCTAGCCCTTAATTGGAATGCTATAACCCAGAGGCTTGGTAAGTATAGGGAAGAGAACTTTGGCCATTATGCCACAGAGCAAGTCCCAGTCCAAATTGTGTGCTGCACCTGCTGGATCTAGCTCTGGCCAGTCTGCGCCTAAGTGTGTGACAAAGGCCCAGGGTAAGGAAGATGAGATTGTTGTCTACCTGGCACAACAATGCAAGCATGTGTGGCTGTGTGTGAGCAACTAGCTTAAAGGGGGGGGTGCAGGGTGGTAGTTCTGGAACCCTGGTCTTCCAGTCTCCACTGAGGAGCAAATAGTGGGGCTACAAACTACACAGGTGCAGGATGTATCCTCACCTGGTATGACATTGGACAACATGCCATATGGTCCTGTAGATGCTCCAGCTATTGATGGCGGGCAGCCAACCATATCTGATGTGATGGAACTTATGAAGAAGGTTCCAGGTTTGGTACAGCAAGGAGCAGCAGCCTCTGCGTCAGTGCAGCCTGCATTGGCTGATTTGTACAGCATGGTGCAACGGGCAGTGGTTTCAGTTGGGACCAGTGGGACGGCTGCTGAAACCCTTGAGTTATCGAGCAGTGTGGTGGGAGGTACTTCCTCCACTTTGCAGCTTAACAGCCGAGCAATGGTTGCATCACACTCAGCTGGAGGCACTCAAGCGCTGGTGGATATCCCGCACCAGGCAGCGGGCTCAGGTGCATCTACCTTACCTATATCATTGGGGTCTTGGCCAGCAACAGTTTGGGCACCTAGTGTCCAAGCTGGCCAAGGAGGAGCTGAGTGTTCACCTTCAGTTTCTCTGAGCACACCCTCAGCGGCGGTTGGGGCAAGTCAGTCACAGGAAGCAAGGGTAATGGTAGGGCAGCCCTTGGTTGACAAGGTAAGTTCATCTAAAGGGGCTGTTTCAGTAGGACCCTTAGGTCAAGTTGGGGTGGAAAGAACGATTGATTGCAACCCTTAGGCGGGTATGTCCACTCCTTTGGGCTCCCATTTCCTGCTTGCAATGAAGGAGCAGATATGGAGGGGTGTGTTTATCGATCTTTTTTCCTTAACTTTCCGTGACTCAGAGCCAAGGGTTATGGTGAAAGACGGGGTTGTATTTAGCCTTCCCAAGGAGTTTGAGGCACACAAGAGCCCAAAGTTAGAAAGGAATTTTCTTAATTGGATAATGGGTTTTACAATTTTTAGGGGTATTATTGAGGAGAAGGTGCCCTTAAGGTCACCAGACTTATTTAAATATCAAGAGATAATAGTGAAGGCATATACAAATTGTCATTTTAATTCAAGAGGGTCTGCTTGGCTTCAGTACGATGAGCAGTTCCGAATGTGGGTTGCTTTAGACCACTCCATGTCATGGCGGCAAGTTCAGGCTGAATTATGGCCGGACGTCATGGTTGGTATCTTCCCTTCGAGCAGGTATGACAGTGGCTTCGTGCTTATGGTCACTCAGCCGAGAGGGCAATATGCGAGGCCTGGCGTGGGGGAAAAGAGATCTCCAGGAGTCTGTTGGGGGTTTAATGCAGGTAGGTGCAGGTGGCAGACATGCAGGTTTGAACATCGCTGTAACACCTGCGGTGGGAATCACCCCGGTACCTCTTGCTTTAAAAGTAAATGGTCCGGAGCTGGAGCCGCCTCTCAGGCAACACCGGCTGGAGGTAAGGGCACCAACACCCATTAAGTTGGATGTTTTAGCTGTCTGGCTTAGAGTGAAGCTGGATGCAGCCCGGTACCTACTTGATGGTTTTACATATTGTTTTCGCATTCCGTATTCTGGTTCAAGAGTTTATCGTTTTGAACCTAATGCACATTCAGTGAGGGAGTTACCGGTGATTGTTAGGGAAAAACTGATGAAAGAGCTGGCAGCAGGGAGGATATCTGGGCCCACAAATATTTGCCAATGCCAACATTATGATTGTCACCCCTGGGTGTGGTTCCCAAAAAGACACCAGGTGAGTAAAGTTTAATTCACAATATTTCTTACCCAAAAGGGGAATCTGTTAATGATGCTATAGACCCAGCCTTGGCATCAGTATGCATCATTTGACTCAGCAGTACAAATGATTAGAACCTTGGGTAAGGGAGCACTTTTGGTGAAATCTGATACAAAATATGCCTTCAGCCTGCTTCCAGTACACCCTGCAGATTTTGACCTGCTTGGTTTCCAATTTGAGGGAATGTATTATTTTGACAAGACGATGCCAATGAGCTGTTCCATTTCTTGGTCAGCTTTTGAAAAATTTATTACCTTTTTGCACTGGTGTGTGGTTAAGAGGTCTGGCAATTCGGCCATTATGCACTATTTAGATGACTTCCTTTTTGCTGGGGTCCTGGCATGACAATGTGCCGGGACACTTTATCGGTTTTTCAAGTTTTGATGGACAAGATGGGAGTTCCTCTGGCTGATGAGAAGACAGAGGGCCCCGCCACCTGTTTAACATTTGTAGGCATTGAGCTTGATACAGTTGAGGGTTTATCCCACCTCCCGAATGAAAAATTGAACCTGATGAGACAACAGGTAAGGGCAATGAGAGGTAAGAACAAGGCCATGTTGCAGGAATTTCAATCCCTAACAGGTTTGTTGAATTTTGCTTGTAAAGTGGTAGTTCTGGGGAGGGCCTTTTGTGCATGACTATACAATGCAAAAGCAAAAGCAGCTTCATTTATATACCGTTTCATATCATGCTATGGGATGTCTAAGCGGTTTACAACTATGAGCTGATTGCCCCCCAACAAGCTGGGTACTCATTTTAGCGACCTCAGAAGGATGTAGGCCTGAGTCAAGCCTCAGCCCTGGCTGGTATTGAACTCGCAACCTTGTGGTCTATGAGAGAGTGGTTGCAGTATAGGCATTTAACCACTGCGCCACCAGGGCTGATTGGTGCCACAAGGGAAGTATCTTCCCCGCATCACCACATTCATATTAATAGTGGGATATGGGAGGACTTGAAGATTTGGGATTCATTTCTTGAGGATTTCAATGGCGTTTCATTCTGGAGGAGTGAAATGCTCCTAAAGGCTGATTTTCAGGTCCACTCTGATGCATCTGGAGCCCATGGTTTTGTGTATACTGAAAGGGGAAGTGGACAGTGGAGAGTTGGCCTCAGCCTTGGGTGGATAATGGTTTGACAAGAGATCTTACCTTCCTTGAACTGTTCCCTATTGTGGTTGCAGTTCATATCTGGCCAAGGCAATTTGCACATAAAACTGTCTGGTTTTGGTGTGAGAACCAGGCAATAGTTCATGTAATTAATTCACAGAGCTCTAAATCTTCAAAGGTGATGGCGTTGGTCAGGTCTTTGGTATTGCAATGTTTGAAATATAATGTTTTGTTCCAGGCACGCCACCTGCTTGGTTTATTGAATCCCCTGGCAGATGTCCTTTTGCATTTTCAGTTTCACAGGTTTCGAGAACTGGCTCTGGACGCAGCTACACAGCCCTTGACAATGCCAACCATCTGTGGAGCCTTGGAGGATAGAGATTGAGAGGGCTATACAACACTCTGCTGCCCCTTCCACATGCAAGTCATAGCAGCTTGCAGTGCGAGCTTTTAGGCAGTTTTTGGTGGATGTTGGGGAAACTGAGGTTTGGCCATTGGAGGTGGAGGTTGTACTCTGTTTTTCAGTCTATCTCAGGCAGTCCAGGCTCTCCCCAGTTATCATTAGGGGGAGGTTGTCAGCCCTGGCCTTTTACTCTTGAGCCGACAGGTTTACAGATCCTACTATAGATTTTAGGGTTCGGAAGGCCTTGGAGGGTTGGTCTAGGGAGCTCCCGGTGACACACGACACCCGCATGCTGGTGACGGATTCAATCTTTACTCGGATTTGGCATTCCCTCCAAATGGTGTGCTCCTTGCCTGAGGAGGTTACCTTGTTCCAGGCTGCTTATTCATTGGCCTTTTTCGCTGCTACCAGAATCAGCAAGCTTTTCCCCAGTTCTCGCTCTGATACGTCAGGTAGGGCATTGTTGTTATCCGACGTTCAAATTGTAAAACAGGGCTTACATTTTTGTTTTAGGCATTCAAAATGGATCAGTTGGCTAGGGGTCAAAACATAGTTTTATCCAGGGCTCCCAACGGCCAGATTTGCCCTGTATTGGCCTTGTCAGATTACCTCAGACTGCACCCACCTTCCCCTGGTTATTTGTTTTTACATGTCTCGGGCTTTCCGTTGACGCAGTTTCAATTTCGAGCAGTGTTACGGGAGGCTCTGAAGCATGCGGGTTTTCCAGCAGCCCAATTTTCTTCCCATTGTTTTTGGATTGGAGCTGCGATGGCTGCAGCAGCTCATGGCCTAAGCGATGCTGTGATACGGCATATTGGGTGATGGAGCTCTAGAGTGTTTAGATCTTACATTCGTCCTTAGTATGATTGGATGTGGAATTATAGTACATAGAGCATGATACGATCCTTTATTTATGTTATTACATGTTTTGTTGAGCAGGTCATGAGCACTGTGACATCTGGATTGTTGGTCACAGCTTGGCTTTTTTGGGCTGAATGGCATGCTATACAGATGGGCCGAGATCCAAACTTGGGTATGGAGCGGTTTGTGCACATGCATTGGTTTGGACAGAGAGGCATGCTATGGGGGGCCCTTCTTCCATGGATCATTGAGTTGACCACCACCTTTCCACCTCCTCTGATTCTACTCATTTGCCTAGGTGAAAATGACTTGGTTAAGATTTCTGGATTACAGTTGGTCAAAAAGATTTTGGTGGACCTACAGGAAATATGAATACGGTTACCAGGAACTGTTATTTTATGGACCAAGCTCTTGCTGCGACATAATTGGCCTGGTGCAAGAAAAGACTCGGCTATTAACGCAGCTTGTCGTTGGGTGAACAGAAGTCTTGCGAGGAGGTTGAAAGACTTTGGGGCACAATGTGTAATACATGATAGGATCAGAATTGATTTGCCGCATCTGTACAGGGGTGATGGGGTTCATCTCTCCCCGGTGGGCTGCAATGTATACCTGGAGTCCATTGCCTTTCATTTTAAATGGATCTTTCGGGGGGGGGGAGGGGATGCCAAGCTAGACTGGCCCCCTCCTGTGGCGGGCAGGGTTCCCCCCCTGGAATAATTGGATATTTGGATTTACAATATTTGTCAGTTAAGAGGGATGAAGGGCTTACATCATCAGCTTTAAAAATGTTAGAGATGATGTCAGAACCAGGATGGGGGAGGAGATAATTTGTTTATTTGTTTAGCAAATTGTGTGAGAACTTCCTTGACATATGCTTTGTGAGAGGCATGACTTGTCCCTGATGGCTTGCATTGATTAAGATGAAGATTGCCTCAGGTGTTATGGCATGCACACATACACATGTGTCAAGAAGAAAGATATAAATAAATAAAATTTGTGGATGTAAAAGTTATTGTTTCAGACCCTGTACAGATGAATAAAGTTGTGGCAAATTTGTTATCCATAAAAACCGTGTTTGGACTTCTTTTTGCCGGTGCAACCCCAGGTTCTGTCCAGTTTAAACTTCCAGTTTTTACCATGTGATAAACTCCTCAGACATATTTCTGAAAGGAGCAGAGGATATGTGTTTTAGGGCCTGAACAAACCGCCGGAAATAATCCAGTTTGAGACCACTTTAACTGCCCTGGCTCAGTACTAGAGAATCATGGGAACTGTAGTTTATTGTGGCACCAGAGCTCTCTGATAGAGAAGGCTCAATGTCTGAGAAAAAAATACAATTCCCATGATTCCCTAGCATTGAGCCAGGCAGTTAAAGCTGTCTCAAACTGGATTATTTCTGGAAGTCTGTTCAGGCCTATAGAGAGGAATGTTCATCTTCATTTATTTTTTATTGTCATATGAAAGAAAAAATAGCTCCAAATAGCTTCCTACAGTTCAAGTTCATAAGAGTTTAAAAGTTTTTTTTGGGGGGGGGGGAGACAGGGATTGTGCATGTGAACATTTTGTATAGATAGATAGATAGCACAAAAATGTAGGCATTTCAAAAATACTTTTTAGTAAGGGAAAAAAGCCCACCATGTATTCTGCATAAATTGTATTGGAATAAAAGTAAGTTGTTTTCTATAAAAAAAAATATTGTTTCGTGTTGTTTACTTGTTTGTTTGTTTTGGGGTTTTGTTGTTTTTGTTTTTGTTTTGCAAATGAATAAATAAATCCAAGGTTGTTTTCACAAATTCCCCTCCAGCTCCAAAAAATACAACAAAAATATAAATAAAATTCCAAAATAAAAAAAAGCAGTTGTTGGCCTTTCACATCAACTATCTCAGTGGGATGGGACATACTTTCTTAATGAGGACAAAGAAATTTGTGTTTACTCTTTTTTTTAATTATATTATATTAATTTAAAAATATACATAAAATATTACTTATGTAATACATTAGTCTTCTCCATCTTCAACCTAAATACATTTCTATATACTTCTCCTTAGTTCTTCAAAAGTACGTACACATTTCTTTTTCCTTAAAATTTATCTTTCTATATCTCTTAATTTGTTAATTGATACTCTTACTTATAATACAAAAAGACCATATCTTTAAACAATTATTTTTCAATATCTATCTAGATTACTTTCTACTTATTAGCTTTGCCAATTTATTCCCATCTTAATTTTAAATATTCTTCTATTGGAGCCCAATCTTCATTGATTAATTCTGAATCTTTATTATTAAGTATTCTTGCTAATCTGTTCATTTATTTCATTTTAATTAATTTAGAATTATATCACAAAGCAAATGTCCTAGATTGGCTGTCTGAATGGGTGACCTTGGAGAAAACTAAAATTTTAAACTTAGAAGGCTTCAACAATAGATTTGGATGGCATAGCAATCTTTGGTACAAAAAAGATCAAATCCACAAGGAATTTTGACATCATGTTATAAGAAGAGCTTTATTAAAAGCATGGAAAGAAATTTAAAAAGAAATATATAGGAAAATTCCCTTGTGGATATCTCCTCATGAAGCCTTCTTCGGAAGGTGGACGGCAGTTAAAACATGGCTAAGATACAAAGAAATTCTAAAGAAAAATGGATGACAATACAAACTTAAATCTATGGCAGAACTTGGACATCTTGATTCAAAAATGCATTGGTTGTTGTATACCCAACTTAATGAAAGATTTAAAATTGAGAACAAACTACAAGGATTTGAAGAGGAACTTACAGATTTGTGTTTACTCTTTTAGAGGAGATGCAAATGTGATTGAGTCTGGGTTCTGCACACATGTACACAAATGCATGTACAATTAGACTTGCAAACCTCTATTTAAGTGGAGAATTGATGGATTATTCTAATTCTGGTTCATGTTACTTCAGCTTTATATGTCATTAAGTCCTTTCTATTCCATTTCTTCATATACAGAATGTGTACATTTCTCTTTTTTTTCTCTTTTATTGGAAATAAATCCTTCTTTTAAAATGCCTGAAGTCCAAGAACAATAAAATCTGCCTTTTGAAAGAGGATGTCTTTTATCCTTTTAAAATAAATAAATAAATAAATAGCCCTTCCATAGAATCATAGAATCATAGAATCATAGAGTTGGAAGAGACCACAAGGGCCATCCAGTCCAACCCTCTGCCATGCAGGAACTCCCAATCAAACCATCCCTGACAGATGGCCATCCAGCCTCTGCTTAAAGACCTCCAAGGAAGGAGACTCCACTACTCTCCGAGGGAGTGTGTTCCACTGTTGAACCGCCCTTACTGTCAGGAAGTTCCTCCTAATGTTGAGGTGGAATCTCTTTTCTTGCAGCTTGCATCCATTGTTTTGGGTCCTAGTCTCTGGAGCAGCAGAAAACAAGCTTGTTCCCTCGTCGATATGACATCCCTTCAAATATTTAAACACGGCTATCATATCACCTCTCAGCCTTCTCTTCTCCAGGCTAAACATCCCCAGCTCCCTAAGTCGTTCCTCATAGGGCTTGGTTTCCAGACCCTAAGCACAGTCATAGTTAGACTGTGTCATAGTTAGACACAGTCATAGTTAGATGCTTATACTTTCAACCCATTCCAATAGGGAAAAAAAATAACTTTGGGGAATATTCTGTATCTGTGGTGGGAAAATGTATGTATATGTCTCTCTTCACTACACATACAATCTTACATGGGCTGTAGTTTAATGGGCATGCTTATCCTTATGAATGGCTATTCAATTGTTGTGCATTTTCTTTATTTTTTTTCCCCCAGTGGGGAGACTGAGAAAATCATATCTGCATGCATATTGTACATACTACTTAGCTACCTAAAATTGCATATCATACTATAGTGGAGGCAAAAATATGCACATATGCACATATGGATTCTGTGGTCAGTGTGTGAGCCCATGCTGTTTTTCAATTTGGAGGTCTGGAAAGGTCACAGATTACTGAGTTATATTATACTTGCTGTTTAAAAAGTCCTTTGGATAATAATAATAATAATAATAATAATAATAATAATAATAATAAATTTTATTTGTAACCCGCCCCTCTGCTCGGCAATCGTATAATCATTATATTCCCTCAACTTTTGCATAAACAATGTAAAACGTATACATTTCCCCCCTAAATTCAAGAGACAGACAAAATGAGCTGAGCATTCTTATTATTCTTCACAGGCAGTTTTCAGTGAGGTCCCATTATATTCAGGATATGCAGAATTCATCCCTGCACTCAGATAAATGACATCCAGATGAATGCTTATTTTGGTATTTCCATTATGATTTATAACCCACCCACCCACCCCCCCATTCTCTCTCAACTCTGCACATATTTATTCAATTTGGGAAATGATCCTGGGTCTGTAATTGCTAGAGCTAAAAATCCTTCATGGGTCAAAAGACATTTACAACCAATATGCTGAATTTGGAAAACAGATAATACACCTGTGATGAGGTTTATTCCAATATTGTGCTGGGTAAAGTGAACTATGCACTAAATCCTTTGTGATAAACAGAAAACATTTTGAGTATTGCTTGGAGGAAATAAATGTATTTTAACTCCAAGGGAGCAAAAAGGTTATGGAATTTGATATCAAGATGCATGAGATTAGGTTAGCATTGCAAAGGAAAACTGATTATTTTCAGTTTAGACACACACACACAGACATATTGCTAATAGTATGAGAAGTCACTATTTTAAAATATTATTTCTAAAAGACAGATAATTTGTGTACTTTATCAGCTTGTCATTTTTGACTCCCAGTAATATATGTCTTCATATATTACTTGCTACCTATTACCCCAGTTAATTTCAGGTCGGACGCTTCTGAGTGGCAATTTCATTTGCAGCTTCAGATAGCTCACACTGGTCAGGCTTCATGCTGCAAATAAGATGATACAAGGAACGTCTGTATTGTGAATATGTAGTGAACAACTGACAAACTGAAAGGAGCCCCAATAATGTCCAATATGGCCCCAACTCAAACATAGTCTTCAGTGAGAATGGCCTTGCTATATTTGTCCAGGAAGATTGCTTCTTTATAGTGTGAAGAGCAAGGCACAACACTTATATTTATCTTGCCTTGGTTCACAAGTAGTTGATATTCATAACAAGAAGAGATCCTGCCCAAACTCTTTCTACTTATGACAATGAGGGAAATGTTTACATTTTATTGTGGCGTTGAGTGATGGAGCAAATATCAAGAGAGAAAGAATTAGAGGGAAAGTTGGGATGGTGACTCAGTGCTATGGTTACCATCCTAAGTCACCTCAGTTCCCCCAGTTTTAACTCATAAAAACTCTGGAGGAGATTTGGTGACAAATATTCCATGATTCCACATCTCCTTCAGTTTGGCCTGAAAAAGGAAGTGAGTTTCACTTTGTGATGCAAAACTGCTTCCAAATAAATATGCTTAGAATTCAACTATACCAGTGTAAAATATTGTTTAAAAATACTGGGTAGAAAACATGAGGTGATTTTGCCATGTGAGAGTGTGAGGCAATGATCTACTTAAGTTAGAGGAGAGCTTTTCTTTAGAACTGACTTTTCTAAGCAAAATGTGGGACATTTTCCTGGGGGAAAAAGATGAAAATTGTTATTGGAGGCAAATTGTCTGTAAAGGACATGTGACCCTTTCATAACATGCGGGTTGAGTGTGCTGCTCCTAAGTACTGGAACAGTTGTCCAACCCAGAGTAAAGAATGGGGACCAAACAAAAGTATACACCATTCACATGATTTGCAAACCCATGATTGCACTTCATGACACATTGAGGATCCAGAGAAAAGGAAACCTAGTAAGTTGTTCAAGGGAGTATAAGCCTCTGTCCATGCTTGTTGAGACCTAGATTTTTATTCACATTCCACACTTACGATTTACACTGACAAGGGGGTAAATTCCAGTTCACTCCAGTAGGAATCCCCCCACTGGGATGCAAATTACTTAAGAAGTACTGTAGGAGATAAAATAATATAAAATAAACTACAAAGCTTATGGCTAATT
Organism: Phrynosoma blainvillii; assembly: GCA_026167975.1. Taxonomy (NCBI): domain Eukaryota; kingdom Metazoa; phylum Chordata; class Lepidosauria; order Squamata; family Phrynosomatidae; genus Phrynosoma; species Phrynosoma blainvillii. The sequence continues at coordinate 121,547,826 of JANUYF010000004.1, forward strand.
TGGGGCTGGATTGGATGATCCTTGGGACCTCATTTTCTGTGTTTAAATCTGTGTATTTGCAGAGCAGTTTGTAAAAGGCTTTTTAGTTCTGCTTCACTGCAAGAATGTTGTTTCTTGGCCTTGAAGGCAGACAGACTGTTTCACAGCCAAAGAGATAAGATTGATGATATGAATGGGTAGTAATGGAAGAAAGCTAAATTCATTTGTGCATGACAAATAGAAGTGTAACATAATCAGGAAAGGGGTTGGGGGTTGGGAGTTATATCTTGTAACCAAAGAAAATGTTGAACCATGCATGTGTAAATGTAATTATAAACCAGCTGTGTAAGATGGTATATAAGGATGTTGATTAGCTGAGAGGGGGGGTCACTGTCTGTCTGAGAGGCCCATCAACATGAATAAACTCTACTTCCCTGATTTCCAAAAGGGTCTCTGTTCCTGTTTATCAACATTTCTATTAAATTAGGACTATAGAAGGCTATATATATATATATATATATATATATATATGCCATCTTACTTCCTATGCCATGGTCCAAATCCCACCCCCTTCTGCCTGTAATTATCTTTTACAAAACCACCCAGGAGACTGCTAACTTTGTGAATAATGTTGTGCCTAATTTGGCCTTGAGTAAATTTGTCTTCTTTCTCTGACTTATGTTTAACTAGCATGATGATCTGCTGAATCCTTATCCTCACCCATGCCATTCTTAAGCTGCATTTCACTCCAAGGAAAATGTTTTACACCAGCAATGTTCTAATTGCTTAAATACCCTAGATCTTGTCTCATCTTGAAAGCTAGGTAGGTTCGGCCCTGGTTAGTATTTGAACAGGATAATATCAATGAATACAATGTGATATAGGGTATATTTCAGAGGAAGGAACTGGCAAAACAACCTCTGAGTATTCCTTGCATTAGAAAGCCCTATCAAATTTATGGGGTCACCATAAGTTGACAGGTGACTTGAAGGCACACACACAAACAATATTCTAGTTCTCTGGTTTTCTTTTTTTAAACTTATCTCTCTATGTAGACTCCAACTTTTAACTGTTATTCTTTTTGTCCCACATCCTCTGAATGTTGTTATTGCTAGGTGTCTTCTTATGGGTTGTGATGATGCTTTATTTTTATTCTTTGTGTTGACATGGTTTTTGTGGCAAGAATTTTTTAGAGGAGGTTTGCTGTTGCCTTCTCCAGAGGCTGAGAGTATGTGACCTGCTCAAGGTCACCCACTGGGTTTCATGCTGGTTCAACTATTCTGACAGGTAGGTGTATTTTTTGTGTCAGGAGTAGACTCTTCGAAAAATAATAATACATACAGTTCAACATTCCTTTGATCGATACACTCAAAATTTTTATTACTTCAGTACCAATGAGACCTCATTCAGGTCATGTTAACTGGGGTTAATTAGAGTTGTAGTCCACTAAATTTGGTAGTCACCATGTTGTGGAAGTTTGTTATAAAATTAATAAAAACAGTGTTCACCAAATTTATCTGTTCTATTTGAGATGAGCATAAAACTAACAGAAGGTACACCTGACATATCTATCACCATTTTTGGGAATAGAATTTAGCACCTCACCTCCCTCAAAGATCTAAAACCTGAAGCAGATGCATTCTCTCACTGACATGGGAACCATCAGCAACCACTGAATTGTCCTTCCACTTACTGGGGGGCAGGCCATGGTCTGAGCCAGGGGACTCCTTCTCATTACAGCAGGATAATATGCTTTCTTTTTCTCAGATCAGGGGCTACCAGTGCTCACATTACAAGAACTGTATTTTTAAAAACAATGCTTGTACATATAACTGTCCTGTTCCACACCAACTCAACCATATTCAAAAGCAATGGCTGGCAAGAGTTAGTTGGTCATCCTATGTTTTCCATAATATCTACTACTGCAGAAGTCAGGTAGGTGCTAGATACAAATTAGACTAGCAGGTTTTTTTTGATCAGATGGCAAGAAATAACTGTGGCAAGAAATAGTGGTCTGAGTGCTAGATTATGACTCTGGGAGACCAGGGTCTGAAGTCCTACTTGCCATGAAAATTGGGTGGTGTTGCGCAAGTCACACTGTCTAAGCCACAAAAGAAGACAATGGCAAACCTCCTCTGAAGAAATATTGCCAAGCAAACCCCATGATAGGTTCACCTTAGGGTTGCCATAATTGACTTGAAGACACAGAACAACAAGAGAGTGTCAGGGATGATGGGAGTTGTAGCTCTACACCTCTGGCTCTAACTCACCACCTTGTTATGCAGCAGAGCTGACCAGCTTTGATCAGTGGTTGATGCTTCTTTCCCAAGCAGCAGAGTTTCAGAGAATAGGCTGAAGACCCTGACAAACTCTCCAAGCCTTCTCACTCTTCTTCCTGAGATGTCTCCAAACTTCTCCAGGATTCTTCTGGCTCTTGTATCTTCCCTCAAGACACCAGACAACTCAGTAGTCTTATATAAAAGATCTACTTTATTCTACTATATACATAAATACTATATGCCCTACAAATCACAATCTCTACACTTCACAATATCTCCAAAACTACTCCACACTACACCACAATATACATTAGCAAACATTGCAATTTATAGCCATTGTTAGACACCACCCACCAGTCAGTTTCCACCCAGTGGGTGTGTACATACATCTTGATTGGTCCACATAGATCATCCCATACCTAAGACCAACCCAAGCGTTTCATCACTTTACCTTGACCACTTAATGAGTCTCAGGTGTTTGCAATCTATCACAGGTGTTCTCAATATACCTTCTATAACTTTGTCCTTGGCTCTCAAGGCATCTTAATTATATTATCTTTTTCACCTGTGTATCTTCCTGATTGCTCCTGCTTAGTCACTTTGACATTCACATACATATTTTTATTTCTATTACTGTATATCCCATGTTGCTTTTTCCTTAACAATCCCCTCCGAAATAAAATATTGTATGTGTCTTACAATGTCATTCCAACCATTTGTGTCAGTCTTTCATGTTTTTCCGCCGTCAATGCTTTTGTGAACAAATCTGCTATGTTGTGTTGTGTTTCTATATATCTCAATTCTATTTTACCCTTCTGAACCATGTCTCGCACATTTTGATATCTTACTCCAACATATTTTGTTCTGTTCTTCAAACTTTCAGTTTCAGCCATTGCTATGCATGACTGTGAATCTTCCAGAATTTCTACTGGTATCTTGTAACTTTCGTTTAAATCATTCAATAACTACTCAACCCACTGTACCTCATTCACTATCTCATTTAAAGCTGCGAATTCTGCTTCCGTCGTACTTATCGCTACATTTGTTTGTTTCCTACTTCTCCAGACTATTGGACTTTCACTGTACTTGATTATTATTCCTGTAACTGACTTCTTGTCTCCTAATTCTGATGCAAAAGAACTGTCTACATAGCAATCTAAATCTGAATTACTGTTTCTAATTACCAATTTCTTATCTAAAGTTCCTTTCAAATATCTTAATAAATGTTTTACTGCTGTCCAGTCTTCAATTTTTGGATCATTAACTCTTCTGGACAATACATTTACAGCATATGAAATGTCTGGTCTGGTGTGGCAAGATATGAATTGTAAAGATCCTATTATGCTCCTGAATAAAGTCTTGTCTTCAAAATCTCTAGATGTTTTTTCAGATACGAAACCAATTGTCATTGGAGCTCTTACTATTTTAGCATTTTGTAATCCACACTTTTCAATCAAATTTTCAATTTTCTTTCTCTGACTTAACAAACAATGTCCTTCTTCTGTCCATTCAACACCAATACCTAAATAAGACTTTAATAAACCTAGATCCTTCAAAACAAACTTTTTAGACAACTCTTTTTTTACTGATTCAATCTCCTGTCTTGACTTTGCTGCCACGCACAAATCATCTACATAGATCACTAACACTATGTCTCCTTTTGTATAGATACAAGCATCTGCAATGCTCCTTTTGTATCCTAGCTTAACTAACTCGTCATTAATGCACAAATTCCATGCTCTGGCACTTTGTTTTAACCCATACAATGCTTTCTTTAATTTATAAACTTTCTGACTACCAATTTCTTCAAAACCTTGTGGCTGCTCCATAAATATCTCTTCATCTAAACTAGCATTCAAGTAGGCTGTTTCAAAATCAAAATGCTCTACAACTAAACTTCTTTTTGCTGCTACAGCCAGAACCATTCTCAGACTTTCTGGCTTTGCAGTCGGAGAATATGTCTTGTCATAGTTCTCATACTGCTGTTGTGCAAAACCCTTAGCTACTAACCTAGCTTTATACTTAATACTTCCATCTGGCATTTCTTTCTTTTTGTACACCCACTTACAACCAATTACTTTCTTGTCTTAGGGTCTATCAACTATTTCAAAAACATCTTTATTTACCAGACAACCAAACTCATCATCCATTGCATCAATCCATCTTTCCTGTTCTTCTCTAGACAAACTTTCCAACTCTTCAAAACTTTCAGGCTCTTCCACTGCTAAACAAGTTCTTGCATTTGTCACAACAAACCTATCTGGTGGCTTCCTAACTCTGTGACTAGGTCTGGGAATAAACTCTGCTGATCTGCCTCTTTCATCCTCACTTTCTGTGCTGGGAGTTATAGTTCTATGACTAAATCTCTTGTCTTCAGTCATTCTAGTAGTAATAGGTCTAGATTGTGTCTCATTATCTGAAGAACTATCACTGCTGCTAGTGGATGCTTCTGGCTTAACTGAAACCCCTCCGTTTCCTGAAGTTGGTTCAATTTGTGTTTCTGGCTCATTTGAACTTCGTAACCTCAAGAAAACTTCTTTATTGGCATGCAATTTGTCCCAACCGGCATGTCTCTCGAAATTTGCAGACCTAGAATACTGCACTTCCCTTCCACCTAAATGAAACTTATAGCTATTTCCTGAATACCCCAAAAACCTAAGCCTTCTACTTTTGGGTTCTCCCTTTTTCCTGAAACAAGCTGGAATGTAAACATAAGCAAACTGTCCAAAGACTCTCAAATATTTGTAATTTGGCACTCTCCCATACAATACCCTGTAGGGAATGTCTTCAATTTCTGAATGATACAGTCTGTTACTAATATGTACTGCTGTCAAAGTTGCTTCTGCCCAGAAACTATCTTTTACCTCTGCATCTGCCATCAAACAAGCAGTTATCCTTTTTATATCTTGTATTCTTTTCTCCGCTAAACCATCTTCGTTAGGACAAGCGGGATTAGTAGTTTCATGCCTTATTCCTACCTTTTGAAACCAATTAAACAATTGATTACTTAGAAATTCTCCTCCCCGGTCAGTAACAATGGTGCCTACTCTAATATCAAATTGTCTTTCCACCATTCTCACCCATGCTTTTAAACTTTGCCCAGCGTCAGATTTGTTTTTCAATATTCTTACAAAAGCAAACCTTGTAAACCTATCAACAATTACTAGGAAATATTTGCTTCCCCCTAAAGATAAACAATTAGCTTGGGCAACATCTGCATGTACAAACTGAAATGGTCTTTGAGCAATTCTTTTGGTTTTCTTGGCTACTGGAAAAGCTCTGACCTTTACCTGATTACATACAGTACAATCTAAGTGATTTTTGCATTCAGCAACTTTTAAATCTGGACACATACTGATTAACTTCTTTAAACATTTGAAACTAGCATGACCAAATTTTCTGTGGAGTTCATGTATGCAGTCTTTGTGAATTGGACTATTGTCTATGTTATTAGCATTTTCAACCCTGTAGCTATCAATATTGTCCTCCAAATAATAAAGCTTATCTTTTTTCAAGCCTATGCCTCGCAATTCCCCATTCAATTTTATCTTACACATGTCCTTTTCAAAAATGACTGTGTAGTCTCTGTCTGTTAATCTGCTTACTGATAACAAATTATTTTCTAACTCCTTTACATGTAAAACATCATTAAAGTTTTCCTTTAGCCCTGGAATGAAAACTGTACCCATTTGATTTACAGTACTGAGCTCATGTACAAACTGAAATGGTCTTTGAGCAATTCTTTTGGTTTTCTTGGCTACTGGAAAAGCTCTGACCTTTACCTGATTACATACAGTACAATCTAAGTGATTTTTGCATTCAGCAACTTTTAAATCTGGACACATACTGATTAACTTCTTTAAACATTTGAAACTAGCATGACCAAATTTTCTGTGGAGTTCATGTATGCAGTCTTTGTGAATTGGACTATTGTCTAATTAATTTAGCATCAGCTAAAACTACAGTATTTACATTAGCTGATTTTCTATTACTTATCAAATTAATATTGTTACACATTGAAGATGATGCGCCTGAGTCAATCAACCATTTACAATTAGTATGTTTTTCCTTAATCATGGTTGCAACCCCCTTCTTATTACCACTGTCCTTCAAAAATGGAGGTTTGGACTGTTTTTGATACTGCCGCGGCTGCCATCTGCTCTCCTTTTGCTTGCTTCTCTCAGCAGCAAATTGTTTACAATGTCTCTGTAGATGACCAATCTTTTTACAATAAAAACACCTCCGTTGCTCCCTTGTAGAAGCTGCTTCTTCCTGCTTTCGTAGATCAGGCGTTGTTTGTTGTTTTGGCACAGTCCTTAAACTTGCTGAGTCATTCTGCTCAGACTTTCTTCTTAAGTTTTCTTCCAATATCATGGCAACAATTAAGTCTCTGTTCAGCTCAGCTTCTGGCAAATTTTGCAAGCTATTTGTAATGTTGTCCCAAGAAGAATCTAGCGATTCTAGTAAAATGTAACTCTGCTGCTCTTTGCTAATTTCCACTCCTCTCAGTTCAGCTTGCACAAATAAATCTTGCATTGTTTTTAAGTGTTCTATCACACACTGTCCTTTCGTCATCTTTTGTCTGTAAATTCTTTTAGACCAAAGCATTTTTGCAAATGCAGTTGAAGGTGTGTGTAATCTCTGCAAGGTATCCCACACATCCTTGGTGGACACTTTATCTCTTACGTCGTTAATCAAGTCTTCTTCTAGCATGAGATAAAGACATGCTTTTGCTTTAGCGTCTCTTTCTCGAGTGGCTGCATCAGCATCAGCTGCCAGCCCTGTTTCAACTGTAGACCACAGAGACTCCTTTATGAGTAGAGATTGGGCATATATCGTCCAGGTAGAGTAGTTGTTTCTATTTAATTTATTAAACTTTAGTATCTCCATCTTAATTTGTGCAGTGACACAATTTGACACAGTCCCTCTGAGTATGCACAGCAGACAAAATACAAAATGATGTACTCACTAGGCTCCACAAAACCTTCTTCCACTCTCTGGAACTTTCAGCTTCTGTGGATGCTGGTTGCTCTAGTATCTGGGCCCATAACCCTTGTCAGGGATGATGGGAGTTGTAGCTCTACACCTCTCTCTCTAACTCACCACCTTGTTATGCAGCAGAGCTGACCAGCTTTGATCAGTGGTTGATGCTTCTTTCCCAAGCAGCAGAGTTTCAGAGAATAGGCTGAAGACCCTGACAAACTCTCCAAGCCTTCTCACTCTTCTTCCTGAGATGTCTCCAAACTTCTCCAGGATTCTTCTGGCTCTTGTATCTTCCCTCAAGACACCAGACAACTCAGTAGTCTTATATAAAAGATCTACTTTATTCTACTATATACATAAATACTATATGCCCTACAAATCACAATCTCTACACTTCACAATATCTCCAAAACTACTACACCACAATATACATTAGCAAACATTGCAATTTATAGCCATTGTTAGACACCACCCACCAGTCAGTTTCCACCCAGTGGGTGTGTACATACATCTTGATTGGTCCACATAGATCATCCCATACCTAAGACCAACCCAAGTGTTTCATCACTTTACCTTGACCACTTAATGAGTCTCAGGTGTTTGCAATCTATCACAGGTGTTCTCAATATACCTTCTATAACTTTGTCCTTGGCTCTCAAGGCATCTTAATTATATTATCTTTTTCACCTGTGTATCTTCCTGATTGCTCCTGCTTAGTCACTTTGACATTCACATACATATTTTTATTTCTATTACTGTATATCCCATGTTGCTTTTTCCTTAACAGAGAGTTACAGCTGAAACGTTAACCAAAATCCAATTGAAATCAACTACCTTTTTTTAAACTTTAAAACATTAAAAAAAAAAAAAACACCACACCCTGATAACATAATTTGGACCAAGATTAAACTCTTGAACAAGTGTGTGTGTCATCCACAGTGTCATCATGAGTCGAAGTCAACTCAAGGGCAGTTAACAACTATGGATTATGGATATATGAATTAACTTATTGTAACATATTTTTCTCTTCACTAATAGCAACAGCAACAGCAATAGCAATAGCAACGACATTTCTATATTACTTATCAGTGAACTAGCACTCCCTAAGCAGTTTACAATGTGTAAGCCAATTAATCCCAACAAAAATTGCTCCCTATGAAAAGATGGAAGGCTGAGTAGACCCTGGAGCCCTGCCTTGAACTCACAAACATTTGGCTGTGAGTGGCTGCAGTACTAGCATTTAACCACTGTGCCACCAGGGCTCCTAATACTGAGTTAGTGTTTCTTTCAAGACTGAAGGACTAAGAATAACATTTCCAAAGGTATCTTCCAAAGGTATCTTGATATTGGTTGTACCATATGCATAAGAAAGCCTCAATGTAATCTTTGTTGTGGAAAAAAAACCCTTGGCTTCATGCATTTACTTAAATTATGAAAGGTTGCTAAAACCTTTCATCAGATCTATTAATTCTCTGCTGCATAATTTGCAATGAAGACTTGGGGTAAATATAGAATGTGATACATATTAGTCAATAAAACTCAATTAATGAAATAAATAATATGATTAAGTTTAATATAATAAAACTGAAGAGTATGCAAAATATGTCTGTTTTTATCAGATACCAATAAATGAAAACTCAAGCTATCAGTAAAAACCAAGAAAAAGAAAAGGATGCAAATCTCAGTGGCAAAAAGGAGCCTATCTTTTCAGTGAGAGGGAAAAATGTTAAATATGTTTTGATATAAAGCAGAGTTTCTAACATATCAACAGTGAATACATTAGTTTGTCTTTCAGCTATAGAATAAACTAGATGCAAGTGTAAATAAGTGTTTGGTTTTTTTACACTATGAGTATACCCCTTTGAATTTCAACAAGTGTTTACTAGCAGAGATTTTATATATGGCACCAAACTGCAAATCCCACAATTCCATAGGAGAAGCTATGACTATTAAAGTGGTCTAAAATGGACCATTAAAGTGGACTATCATAAATGAAGAGTATAAATTTGTGGAACTTGTGTGGTTTCAGGAACTATGTAGTAATTAAAGGGAACTGTAAGGTTCCATAGAAGCTACTCAAGAGTTATCAAATGAGATTAGTAATAGTAATCAAGGTAGAAAGTGTACTAGAATTAAAGAAGTGATACGAGATGCTGTAGGGTATATTTCAGAGGAAGGAAGTGGCAAAGCCACCTCTAAGCATTCCTCACCTAAGAAAACTCCATAAAATTCAAGGAAATCACCATAAGCCAACAAGGACTTTGAAGGCACATACACACACACATTCATTTACTCCTGACTTTCACTATAATAGCAAGCAGAAATCCTTGTTACTCTAGCCTTGTTACTCATCAAACCTGCCTGCATGGGCCAAATAACCTGTCTGCATGGGCCTGATCACCTTGGTGAGGATCTGGACAACACATAGCCTAAACTGCAGTTCTGGTGCAAACAGACCAGACAATGTCCAGCCCATTGAGCACTAAATCCAGGATATACCCCTCTTAATACAGAGTTTAAAAAGTTAGTATTTGCTCTGGATCTTCCCAGATGTTCTAGAGCCCTCCATTGTTTGAGCAACATGGTGGCAGCAATGGCGAGATGCTCACTCTGTCAGAACAAGCTTTTAGCAATAGCAATAGCAATAGCAATAGCATTTCTATACTGCTTCATAGTGAACTAAGCACTCTCTAAGCAGTTTAAAACATGTAAGCCAATTGTCCTCAATAAGCTGGGTACTCATTTTACTGACCTATGAAAGGATGGAAGGCTGAGTTGTTCTGGAGCCCTCTGGGACCAACTGCCAATGCTGTGGCTGCAGTACCAGCATTTAACTGCATCACTGGGGCTCTGTGTGATTGATGCAGGACACTTTGTCCTGAATTCAAAGTGAAGTGAACCCCAGGCGCAGTACCTGGTGGAACAGTGGAATGCATGTGGGAACAGCCTCCTGATAATGGTAGATGTTCTGCTCCCAGGATATTCAGGTCTGTATAGACAGCACCTTCATAATCAAGTGAGTAGATCAGTTCCTTCATAGCAGCATAGTTTGCATGAAGTACAAATATATTTCTTTTAAGTACTATTCCTCATAGTTTTGAAGCACTGACCTCCCTTCCCACATTTTATTAGTTAGAAAGAGGACATTCAACTGGAAAACCAGACCGAACTGTTAGGCCCAATCCAGTGGTATACAAGGGGAGCTCCACTCAATTTTTACAAGTAAGAAGTTACATTCTGAATTGTCAATCCATAACAGTTTTGGATTCCATTCCAGCACAAAATGTCCAAAGGATAACAAATACTTCAAAATTTAACGCGCTGCTGAAGTGGGAGTGAAGGAAAAGTAGTAATACTACTAGCAGTAATAGTGGTGGTGGCTTAAAACCTAATCAATAGATTATAAACTGAAACTACAGTTAATGGCTCAGTCCAGTCACATTGTAAACCTGAAACTACACTTAACAGGAAAGTTGCTTCTGTTGAATCTTTGTGGATGGTTGTTTTAATGCTGAAAAGAAGAGTGACTTGAAGGATCTTATACATGATACTAAAATTTTAGCACTAAGTGATGAACTTAATTTGTAAAATAAATTTTGGATAAATTCTTGAAGACTTTATATGCATGCTTGGTATTACAGTGGGTTCTAGTTGTTGGTCAAAAACATTCTTGTACAATAAAGTTGGGGTTTGGCTGATGCTCCATGTTGTGTCTTTGATCTCTGAGCAAAGGACCATCTGAAGGGAGTCTCAAGTGGGGGTTCCCATTTCACTGTCATCCATTCCTTTACAAGAAGCACTTGGGGCATGAGGGGGTGGAATTTGTAGCAAAATATTGCTTTCAAGGTAAACAACTTGAAGGTACACAGCAGCAGCAGCAGCAGCAGCAGCAGCAGCAGCTGATGATGATGATGATGATGATGATGGTGATGATGATTTTGGAGAACGGGCAGGTGCTTCACTTATTTTTGTGTTATCTGTGTTCCTAGCTTGGCTATGTTTTATTACACATTTAAGATTTTAAGATTATGTTTTTAATTTTGTTTAGCATTGGTTGCTAGCAACCCTGGGCTTTTTGTCAGTGAAGATGTGATAAAAATTCAATAAATCAAACTGATAGAAGAAGCAGGTGACTTGGGCTATTGTTGTGCCATTATTTCATGGGATAACATGAAAAAAATGAAGCCTGTTTGTTGCTTCCATTGCAGATCTTCCTCCCAACTCATTTGAATTTTTAAATTTTTATTTAAAAGCAAAAGCAAAGCAGCTTATTTATATACCGCTTCATATCACGCTATGGGATGTCTAAGCGGTTTACAACTGTGAGCTGATTGCCCCCCAACAAGCTGGGTACTCATTTTAGCGACCTCGGAAGGATGCAGGCCTGAGTCGAGCCTCAGCCCTGGCTGGTATTGAACTCGCAACCTTGTGGTCTATGAGTGAGTGGCTGCAGTACAGGCATTTAACCACTGCGCCACCAGGGCTGCTATTTATTGGTAATGTTTTCTAAGCTGGGAGAAAAAAAGAATGATGAAGGATGTAGGATTTCAGAGATGTGATGATACAATCGAAACAGCTGGCAAGTGGCCTGGATTTCATTCCAAGGTAATTCATTTCAAAAGTGACAGTGCAATAAATTTCTCAGAGGTGAGGGAGGTGGAAGTAGTAGTGGAATCGGACATGCTGCAAATATTCTCAGGGCTTAAGAGATATTTGGTTAGAATACTTTTTTAAAAAACCTTTCTGGATGAGCAATGGAATGCTAATATATAATTGTCCTTAATTAGTATTTTTGATGATAAAAGATACAGAAGAGATATGGAATAGAGTTATTACAAGAAGCTTATTTTTAAAACAACAGTTCAGTTCAGGCAGTTCATATGAGATGCCTATGAACTAGAATCATACAATCATAGAATCATAGAGTTGGAAGAGACCACAAGGGCCATCCAGTCCAACCCCCTGTGATGCAGGAACTCCCAATCAAAGCATCCCCGACAGATGGCCATCCAGCTTCTGTTTAAAGTCCTCCAAAGAAGGAGACTCAACCACACTCCGAGGGACTGTGTTCCACTGTCGAACAGCCCTTACTGTCAGGAAGTTCCCCCTAATGTTGAGGTGGAATCTCTTTTCCTGGAGCTTGCACCCATTGTTCCGGGTCCTAGTTTCTGGGGTGGCAGAAAACAAGCTTGTTCCCTCCTCAATATGACATCCCTTTAAATATTTAAACAAGGCTATCATACCACCTCTTAACCTTCTCTTCTCCAGGCTAAACATCCCCAGCTCCCTAAGTCGTTCCTCATAGGGCTTGGTTTCCAGACCCTTCACCATTTTAGTTGCCCTCCTTTGGACACGCTCCAGTTTCTCCACATCCTTTTTGAATTGTGGTGCCCAGAACTGGACACAGTATTTCAGGTGAGGCCTAACCAAAGCAGAATAGAGTGGCACTATTACTTCTCTTGATCTAGACACTATACTTCTACTGATGCAGCCTAAAATTGCATTGGCCTTTTTAGCTGCTGCATCACACTGTTGACTCATGTTCAATTTGTAGTCCACCTGGATTCCTAGATCCTTTTCACACGTAGTCTCATTCAGCCAGGTGTCCCCCATCGTATATCTGTGCTTTTCGTTTTTCCGCTCTAAGTGCAGTACCTTACATTTCTCCATGTTGAATTTCATTTTGTTAGCTTTGGCTCAACTTTCTAGTCTGTTCAAGTAATTTTGAATTTTGACCCTGTCTTCTAGGGTATTAGCTACTCTCCTAATTTGGTGTTGTCTGCAAATTTGATAACTATGCCCCCAATACCATCATCCAAGTCATTAATAAATATATTGAATAGCACTGGGCCCCGGACAGAGCCCTGTGGCACCCCACTGGTCACTTCTTTCCAAGTTGAAAAGGAGCCATTGTTGAGCACCCTTTGTGTTCGGCCAGTCAACCAATTACAAATCCATGTGACAGTTACTTTGTCTAGCCCACATTTTACCAGCTTGTTTGCAAGAATGTCATGGGGAACCTTGTCAAAGGCCTTACTGAAATCAAGATATACTATATCTACAGCATTCCCTTCATCTACCAAGTTGGTAATTTTATCAAAAAAAGAGATCAGATTTGTCTGGCATGACTTGTTCCTCTGAAACCCATGTTGACTTTTTGTGATTATGGAATTACCTACCAGGTGTTCACAGACTCTCTGTTTAATGATCTGCTCCAGAATCTTTCCCGGTATTGATGTCAGACTAACTGGACGATAATTGTTGGGATCCTCTATTTTTCCCTTTTTGAAGATGGGGACAACATTTGCCCTCTTCCAATCTGCTGGGACTTCTCCTGTTCTCTAGGAGTTCTCAAAGATTATTGCCAATGGTTCCGATATTACATTTGCCAGTTCTTTTAGTACCCTTGGATGTAATTCGTCTGGTCCTGGAGACTTATATACATTTAGATTAACCAGGTATTCCTGTACTATCTCTTTACTTATGCTATGCTGAAATTCTCCTATTCTGCCCTCTGCTCTATTATCCTCAGGTTGAGCACCCTTTGCCTTTTCTGAGAAGACAGAAGCAAAGAAGATGTTGAGTAATTCTGCCTTTTCTCTGTCCCCTGTTAACTTTTTGCCATCTTCTCCACACAGTGGCCCTACCATTTTCTTCTTCTTCCTTTTGCTGCTGACATACTCAAAAAAGCCCTTTTTATGGTTCTTAACCTCTCTAGCAAGCCTGAGTTCATTTTTCCCTTTAGCTTTTCTGACTTTAACCCTACACGTGCTAGCTATTTGTTTGAATTCCTCTTTGGTGATTTCCCCATTTTTCCACTTCTTATACATGTTCTGTTTAAAACTTAGTTCAGTCACAAGTTCCTTAGTCATCCATCCTGGTTTCTTGAGACACCTCCAATTTTTCCTCCTCGTTGGCATGGTTTGAAATTGTGCCTTCAGTATCTCCCTTTTGAGAAACTCCCATCCGTCTTGAACTCCCTTCTCTTTTAGTATTCCTGTCCATGGGATCACCCCCAGTATTTCTCTAAGTTTAGTAAACTTTCCTAAAGTCTAGAATGTGTGTCTGACTATGACTGGCTTCTCCTTTCCACTGTACAGTAAACTCCAGACATGACATGATCACTCCTGCCTAAGGATCCAACCACTTGCACCCCATTAACTAGGTCTTCCCTGTTAGTTAGGATCAGATCCAAAATAGCTGACTCCCTTGTTGCCTCTCCCACCTTTTGGACAATGAAATTGTCTTCGAGGCAAGTGAGGAATTTGCTAGACCTTGAGGATTTTGCTGAGTTTGACTTCCAGCAAATATCAGGATAGTTGAAGTCACCCCTCACTACTATATTTCTCCTTTCTGAGTGTGTGGTCATCTGTTCTAGAAAGGCATCATCCAATTTTTCTGCCTGATTTGGGGGTCTGTAATAGACTCCCACACTAACATCCCTGTTGTTTCCCTCCTCTTTAATTTTTATTCAGATGGTCTCCACCTGGCTTCCAGGATTGATGTCCTGGATTTCTTTACTGGTGTAAATATCCCTGACATACAATGTTATTCCTCCTCCTTTCCTGTTTGGCCTGTTTCTCTTGAAAAGGTTATACCCCTGTATTTCTACATTCCAGTCATGAGACTCATCCCACCAGGTTTCACTGATGTCTATTATATCATATTTGCTTTGTTGTGCTAGAAGTTCACGTTCATCTTGCTTATTTCTCATGCTCTGTGCATTAGTGTAGAGACATCTAAAACCATATGCCCCCCTTACTTGCTGCCTGTGCATGTTTTTTTTTTTTGCCTCTCACTGTTGGGTCCTTGTATTGTTTGCCTTGTTTCCTCTATGACAGTTTGACTATTTTTTCCAGTCCTTTTGTCTTCCAGGATGCTCTCTGCCTTCCTCACATAATTCAGTTTAAAGCCCTCCTGATCAAATTCTTGAAACTGTTGGCAAAAATGTTTCTTCCAAATGGTGTGAGATGCAGCCCATCTCTTGCCAGGAGTCCACCCTCATGGAACCTCAGACCATGATCTAAGAATCCAAATCGTTCTCAATGACACCATCTGCGGAGCGCATTGTTGACATCTGCTATTTTCCTCTCTCTTCTTGGACCATGCCCTTCAACTGGCAGAAGAGACGAGATGACAATTTGTGCCTCCATTTCCTTCAGCTTCTTACCTAGAGCCTCGTAATCCCTTTTGATGTTCTGAAGACTGTGTCTTGCTGTGTCATTCGTTCCCACATGGACCAAAAGGAAGGGGTATTGGTCAGTAGGCTTGACCAGTCTTGTCAGCCTCTCTGTCACATCTTGGATCTTTGCCCCAGGGAGACAACACACCTCCCGAGACATCTTGTCAGGCCCACAAGGCTTCTGTCCCCCTCAGTAAGGAGTCACCCATCACAACCACACATATCCTCCAAGGCTTAGCAGCAACTGTTCCCTGTGGTGGAACTCCCAGGGTCCCCTGCTCTATCCCTGAAGTCTGTCCATGCTGCTCTTCCTCATCCTCCTTGATAAGGGAAAGAGCTTGAAATCGAATCTGTAGCTGCATGCTCCTAGAATGAGCCCTGGTCTCCCTACTTCTGCGTGTGACATACCTCCAGCTGTCTACCTCCTGTGTATGTGATATGACCTTCTCTTCCCCAGCAAATGTGGTCCCCATCCAAGACTGTTCATTCCGTTCTGTCTAGGAAAGCCTCTTGCTCCCTAATATGCTGAAGTGTAACTACCCGCGCCTCAAGCTGCTGTACTTTCTCCTCCAAGAGGGCTACCAACTTGCACTTGGAGCATGTGTAGTTCCCCACATCTGTAGGTAAGAAGACAAACATCCCACAGGTATTGCAGGGGATGGCAGCAGCTCCTTCAGTGTCCATACTAAGTCTTAATTAGTCCTGAAAGAGGACTACAGCTTTCCTCCTCAAAGAAAATCCCTCTCTAACACCAGTGTTAAAGTCTGTTGATGACCAGAACTTTTCAACAATTAGTAGTGGTTATAAAATTCCTAGCAGGAACTGGCCTGGAAAGCCTCCTTCTCTTTCTCCTTTCCTGGCAGAAACTGCCTGGAAAGCCTCCTTCTCTTTCTCTTTTCTTTCAGAAACTGGCCTGGAAAGCTTCCTCCTCCTTCCCCTCTCCTGGCCGAAACTGACCTGAAACTGGCCTCTGGGGTCAGCTGTGTAGAGCTAACTGGCTAGCCCACCTAGAAAGCCTAGAAAACTGGCCTAGAAAGCCTCCTTCTCTTTCTCCTTTCTTTCAGAAACTGGCCTGGAAAGCCTCCTCCTCCTTCCCCTCTCCTCGCTGAAACTGGCCTCTGGGAGCAGCTAACTGGCTAGCCCACCCCCTATTGACTCACAAATGCGACTCAAAAAAGCCCCACCCGCTGAGTAACAGTCACACTCTCCCCAAGTGTTTTTAAAAAGAATTTAAAAACTCACCCACTCAAAATGGCTGCCTGGAAACTGCTTTCTTCCTCTTTTCTGGCAGGACCTGGCCTGGAAAGCCTCCTTCTCTTTCTCCTTTCCTGGCAGAAACTGCCTGGATAGCCTCCTTCTCTTTCTCCTTTCTTTCAGAAACTGGCCTGGAAAGCCGCCTCCTCCTTCCCCTCTCCTGGCCAAAACTGACCTGAAACTGGCCTCTGGTAGCAGCTGTGTAGAGCTAACTGGCTAGGCCACCCCCTATTGCATCGCAAATGCGACTCAACAAAGCCCGACCCGCTGAGTAACAGTCACACTCTCCCCAAGTGTTTTTAAAAAGAATTCAAAAACTACAAAAGATCCTTCTAAAGCAAGGAAGAAGAATACATTTTTATGAAATATGTTTCAAGTTAAGCACATTTTCTTTTAAATGAAGAATAAGAGGAAACAACAGGTCGCCAGAGCTGTAGAATAACAGCTTTTCAACAATGAACCATAATTATTACAACCTAGCAATACACAGCTGACCAAAGAAATGAAGAGGAAAAAATGCCAACAAAAAGTCTCAGGGGGGATTTTGGTGAATTAACATATTGATACAGAATACACAATTCCAGTTCCCAAATTAAAGTGTGAATCAGTACGTCCACTCTTTTCTGGACGTTGGAATGCGATACTCCTAACCAAAAATTCATATATTAGGTCAAAGTGTGGACAAAAATGGAACAAGAATCTTTTTGGTGCACTAGGCTAGCATCACAGTTCACAGTATGCAGTTGGATTTTTGTTTCGTTTTTTCTACTCTTATGAAAAGATTAGAGAAGAAGGAGCTTCAGTATTGTCAGGGCCACACGGTATTGGTGGTGCTTCTCCACTGGGTTCTACCAGCACCTGTAACTGCACAAGATGCTAAAGAAATGCTCAGAGCAGGGGTAGGCAACCTTTCCCCTTTAATGGCCAAGGGACCTCAGCTCCCAGAACCCTCAGCCATGTTGGCCAATAGTCCCATGTTGGCCAATAGCTCCTGGGATTCTGGGAGCTGAAGTCCCTCGGCCCTTAAAGGGGAAAGGTTGCCTACCCCTGGCTCAGAGTCTTCAAGTTCTATTTACAGAACTTTACTACAAAGTATGCACAGCACTATATACACAACAATGACTCTTCAAACAACCACTAACAACAATAACTCACACTGTCCATATGCCATGCCCACATTTATGCATAGTGTCCATGGCATGATCTCCTCACATAGGTGTCTGCATTGTCCACTTACATTAGACTCTTGCATCATGTCTGTTGAGTCATCCTGGGGGGAATCTTCCAAGTGGTATGATGACACTCCATGTCTGCCACCATGGTGCAACCTTACCAGATGTTGCATCATACAGCTTCCTCAGTCAGCTGCCATATTTTGTCCTGTGAAATCCTTGTCTAGGTAATGTATAGCCATACATACACTGACAGTAAGAGCATCCATGGAAGGATGTCGCTACCAGTCTTGAGCTGCCTATTTCTGAATGCCTGGCTTTGATGATGAAAGGATGCCTTCAAAGACATAGTATTCTGGAAGAGATGGCTAAGACAAAATAATCTGTGATACAGAGCAGATTATTCTGTATGAGTCCACAGTGTTCAGTACAGAAGCCTTAGCATTTATAGTAAGATAACAAATGGAGTATAAAATTTACAGGAGTGGGTAAAACACAATCTTTCAGATGTTGTTGTACTGCAACTCCCACCATTCCAAATCAAAATAACTAATGCAGCAACTGAAGGGTTAAACTTTGCCCATCCCTACTTTATAGTTTCAGAAACAATTTATTAATTCATTGACATAATTACTTAAAGTTTGCAAATTGTTAAACAGAACCATGGTTGAAATTTACTGAGGTCATTTCAATCTCAATATTAAGTAGAAACTGAATATATTTGTCATAATTATCATATTTCCAAGATTTTCATTATTGGTCTCCTAACTATGACAAGGGTCTTGAAAATTTCAATTTTAGAGGGTATGCTACCAACACTATGTGTGTGTGTGTGGGGGGGGGGGGTTTCTATATCATATCTTCTCTTTAGATCTTTTTTTTAATTTTATTAACAAACACTTATATACAAACCAGAAACAAAAACACAAACATATTATTAACAAAGAAACAAATACAATGTTTTTTCAAAAGCTTAAATACAGCATTGTAGTAGACTTCCCAGTTGAAATCACCTTATATTCAATTAAAGTTCCTGACTCCTTGTCTGTATATCTATTCTGAGGATTCCTAAATCTTCTTCTCCTTGTCTTCCTAACATCAAAAAATATATAAAAAATAAAAAATGATCCTAGCCCTTTAACTTGGTTCACTGTAAAATATTCCTTGTTTAAGTCAAAACTGAAATATATCTGTACACTCAGCTCTCCAGACATCATTTTTGCTTAAATTATTATTTCTATTTTTCAGTAGAATGCTGATTTCTATTAATCTGTAAGTCACATTTTCTTATCAAAAAACATAATTTCTAACCATAGGCCATTTATTTTCTGTTTTTTCCATTGGTTTATCTTGTATTAAGGCAGTCAATTTGTCCATGTTCATCACCTCCCAAACCTTGGTCCACCATTCTTTGATACTTGGTGATTCTCTTTTTCCCCAATACCTGGCATAGGTTATCCGAGCTGATATTATGAGATACAAAATTACCCATCAGTATTTCTTTTTTTTTCCTTATCCAGATCTATAATCATATTTAATAGGTAAAGTTTGGGTTTGAATGGGAGCTGAAACTGAAAAAATATCTGTTAGGGTCTCATGTACACCTTTCCAGTATGTTGCAGCTCTATTGCATTCCCACCACATGTGAAAAAAATGTGCCTGTTGAGGTTTGACATTTCTAGCATTGTTCAGTTCTAGTTTTGTATATAATCATGAGTCTTGTGGGGGATAAATACCACCTG
This sequence comes from Phrynosoma blainvillii, assembly GCA_026167975.1. Lineage (NCBI taxonomy): Eukaryota > Metazoa > Chordata > Lepidosauria > Squamata > Phrynosomatidae > Phrynosoma > Phrynosoma blainvillii. The sequence continues at coordinate 121,567,417 of JANUYF010000004.1, forward strand.
TGTAGCATCTTCAAATAGTTTTTTCTGAGATCCTAACAGAGAGTGGATCTGTTTGTAACCTTCCAGCTCCTTTCCCATTCTTCTAGATTTATAGATCTTCCTATATCTCAAGACTATTTGATCATAACTGGTTTTATTACTTCTTGTTCTAAGTCTCTTTCATTCAAGGTCTTGTAATACTTCACTATATGGTGTCCTTTTCCATCTTCCCTAATGCTATCTAGTTCTGTTTTACTGAACTCAAATCCCTCTCTTTTTCTATCTATTGTGAATCTTTGATATCATTGCAGATACAGAAACCAGCTATGTATCATTCCTTCATCTTCTAATTGCCCTTTTGCTTTCATGTTAGGAGCAACTTTTCTATCACCAGGTATTTGTTTTACCAGTAGGTCCTGATATTTGATCCAAGGTTTGTTATCTCTTCTAGATCTGCTCAATAGGGCCTGCTGTGGGGAGACCCAGATTGGTATTTCTATAAAATATTTTTTTTTTAATTTTGAGCCAGACCTGGAGCAGTGCTCTTCTTAAACAATGGTGAGTGAAGTCTTTATTATCTTTCAGCTTGTTATATATCATAAAAACATGGAAGCTGACTCTTGTATTGTCTCTTTCTAAGCTCAAAAGATTTCATCCTTCAAATTAATCCAAACCTCTAACCAAATCATGGAACAGGCATAATAATATTTTTTTTTTAGGTCAGGCAGAGTCAAACCTTTTCTTTCTTTTGAAACAATCATGGCAGACCATTTAATTCTTGTTTTTGTTTTTTTGTTTTTGTTTTTACCGTGCCATACAAATTTAGTTATTTCATTTTTCCAAGATATGAAACAGTTTTCGTTATGGATTATTGGAATATTTTGAAAGAGATACATGAGCTTTGGCAAAACATTCATCTTGATTAGTGATATTCTTCACATAAGAGAAATCTGTAGCTTTGACAACCTTTGCAGATTGCTTTGTATTTCTTTTCAAGTTTTAATATAGTTGTTTTCAAATAGGTCTACATTTCGTTTTGCTATGGTTATTCCTAAGTATTTCACTTTTTTCTCGATCTCGAACCCAGATTTTGCCTTTAAAAGTTCTTCTTCTTTTTTGAAAGGTTCATTATCATCATCACCATTTTATCTTGGTTGACAGTGAGTCCAGATAGCTGGCCATGTTCTCTTAAGATAAACAGCAGTTTATCAATATTTTTCAATGGATCTTCTAAAAAAACGCTATATTGTCTGCAAAGGCCTTTAATTTCTGGAGATGACATTTTTCTTGAATACCTTGTATAGCGTTGTCAATTTCAATCTTGGTCAATAAAATTTCCAAAGAGATTATAAATAATAGTGGAGAAATAGGGCATCCCTCCCTGGTGTCTTTCTCTATTTTTATTATTTCTGTTTTTTCATCATTTACTATGATTTGAGCAAATTGTTCTTTATATATTTATGAGATCCATTTAGATAATTTTCCCCCATATTCCAGTGTCAAATTACCTCCAACAAGAAGGTCCAGTCTACTTTATCAAAGGCCTTTTCAGAATCTAAGAATACCATTGCTAATTGCTTCTGATTATGTTTTTCAAAAATTTCAATGGCATTCAATACTGTTCTCATGTTATTCTTACTATGTCTCCCAGGCAGAAATCCATTTTGATCTTCTTGCACTAAGTACTGTAGGATTTTTTTTAGTCTTGCAGCCAAGATTGTTGTAAAAAAATTATAGTCAACATTAATTAGGGAAATTGGTCTATAGTTATGGCATTCAATACTGTTCTCATGTTATTCTTACTATGTCTCCCAGGCAGAAATCCATTTTGATCTTCTTGCACTAAGTACTGTAGGATTTTTTTTAGTCTTGCAGCCAAGATTGTTGTAAAAAAATTATAGTCAACATTAATTAGGGAAATTGGTCTATAGTTCTTTACCTATCAGGGGTCTTTGCTTTTTGGGGGGATCAATGTTATATATGAATTCCTCCAGGTATCTGGAATACCATTTTTATGTATCTCATTTAATGTTTTCTCCAGTGGGGAAAGTATTATTTCTTCCATTTTTTTTAATAGTAAAGGGCTGTGAAGCCATCAGGCCCTGGAGCTTTATCAGATTTTATTTTTCTAATCACCTCTGAGATTTCTTTATGGGTGATATTTTGATTTAACACTTCCTTCTGGGTTTCCAACAGCTGAATTATCCTTTGGCTTCCCAAATAATTCTCTCTCTCTCTCCTATTAATATCCTTGTTGCTGTTTCTATATGACGTTTGATAGTATTTTTGAAGGCTCGTTTAATATTTTCTTGGTCTGTATAAGGCCTATCTTTTTCTATCATTTCAGTTATAATCTTATTGGTTTTTTTTACTTTTCTTATTTTGTTAGTTAAGATTTTGCTGGGTTTATTTCCTAATTCAAAATGTTGTTGTTTACTACTTTGCATTTTCCTTTCCCATTATTTCATGTTTAGGTTTTCTAATTGATGTTGCAGCTTTTTTATTTCATATATTAAATTTTTATTACCTCCATGTCGCCATTCTAGATTCTTTACAGCTCAATTCTATCATTATTAAAATTTCCTCTTCTCTAGTTCTTCTATTTTTTCTGCATTTAATCCAATTAGGATCCCTCTTGCAACAGCTTTGCTTGCATCCCAGATTGTTTTGTGAATAATTTCAGTTGATAAATTTTAATTAAAATATAGTTTAATCTCTTTTTTAAGTTTATCCATGTATCCTTCTTTTTTTAGTATATGACTTTTTAATCTCCAACTGATATCAAGTTTCCTTTCTCTTATTTCCAAAATGATTGGATAGTGATCTGAGAAGTTCTTATGCAAGATATCCATTTTAGTCATTTTACATTGGAGAGGTTTGGATGCTAAAAACATGTCTATCCTAGACATAGAGTTGTGGGAGTCCGAAAAAAATGTGTACCAATTTAAATTACCATATTTCCAACACCACACATCAGATAGCTCATGTTCCTCCATCAGCTTAAAAAAGGATTTGGGTAGTTCACCCTGGTGTTTCTTGATTGTTTTGTTTGTGTGTGACATCTTATCTAATCGTGGTTTGATTACTGCATTATAATCTCGCATTAATAGGACATTGTCAAAATCAACTTTTCTTAATTCAACTGATAATCAATCATAAAAATTTGTCTCTTCCTTCTGATGGCGCATATATACCAATAACTAGTAGCCACATTTCTCTGAGTTTTAGCTCGACCACAAAATAAGATCCCTTCTTGTCCTTAAAGATTTCTTTACTGTAAAATTCTTGTTGATATAAAGAACCACTCCTTTTTTTCCTCTGTTACCGAAGTGTAGCAATTACCCAATTTGGGGTTTCTCAAGTATTTGTTACCTTTTCTCTAATTTTAATTTCCTGTAAGCAGATGATATTGCTTCCCCCCCCCCCCAAAATAGTGGAACAACATATTATATACTTAGAGTTCATTCCTTTTATGTTCCAAGATAGCGCTTTTACTGTCATTTTTCCTTGTCAGCATAAGCTTTTTTATATAATATTTCTTTAATTGTTTCTCTTTATTAATATTTCAACAAGATTTTATTTTATTGTATTACTTTTATTAAATTTTAATTAATTAATCCACCCCCTCTACCCCTGTATAAGTTTATTAAAACTTTGTTTATTCAAATTCCCTTTGTGTACATAGGGTCCTTTTAGTCTTTACTTCTAGTAGATCCTGTTTTTTTAAATCTCCTCCATAGAACTCTTCTTCTTCTGATTTACTTCCCTTCTTATATTTTATCTCTTCTGCGTCTTCATCAATCTCCTTCTCTGAAAGGTCCTGATTTATCAATTTGCCTTTTCTTCCTGTAGTTGATTCCTTTTCTTCTTCTTTTTCCTCATCCTTGTGTTATTGTTTTCTCTTTGTTCCTCTTCCTCCTTCCTTTGTTGAGAACTTGCATGAGTTATTTTTCTAGGTCCTGTACTTTCTTCTGGTTTTCAATTTCTACCTAGTTTCTTCTCCCATTCTTTGGCTTTTGTCATATTATTTATTTTATGTCTCCTCTAGTTCCAAGTAAATGATAAACCTTCAATTCTCTCCCATCTATAGTCTATTTTTTCCTTTTCAAAATTTATGTCAAAGATTTATATTTTTATCTCTCCATCATAATCAATGGAGGGATATCCTTAAAAAAATTAGTTCATTATTTCCTATCAATAGATTTGATTCATAGCTTCTTTGAATAATTATGTCTCTTGTTCTTGTTCTTATAATGTCTCTTGCTGCTTTCTTTTCTTTGGTGTAATTCAAGTTGACTCTAAAAAATTTTGTCTGTTTCTGTCTCCATCTTTGGGCCTTTGCAGACTGCCAGAAATAGTGCACATTAAATTGAGGCACTGCCCTGGCTCAGTGCTAGGGAGTCATGGGAATTGTATTTTTTTCTGGGACATTGAGCCTTCTCTGTCAGAAAGCTCTGGTGCCACAATAAATTACAGTTCCCATGATTCCCTAGCACTGAGCCAGGGCAGTGCCTCAATTTAATGTGCACTATTTCTGGCAGTCTGCAAAGGCCCTTTGTTTCAGAGTATCCTATATATTCAGCCAAAGGGGTTATGATTCTGCTGAACAGATCTTCATTGAGGATTTCAGGAAGTCCTCTGACCTTCATGCATCTCTCCCTCTGTCTAAATTCATTTGTTAGGTCATTTATTCTTTGCTGTTCCTGTTTTTGTATTAATTCTTTAGATGACTTTTCTAAAGTTTTTGTTTGTTCCTTCCTTTCTTCCACTTCTTTTTTTGTGTTATATACATCTGAAGAAAGTTTTTCCATCTTCTTTCCAAAGATATCTCGTTCCTATTTCAAATCTCTTATTTCTGTCCTTATTTCTTTGATCTTTTCTCTTAACTCATGCCTCATCTCTTAGATTCATTCTTCATTTCCTGACAAATTTCCTTGATTTCTTGCCTTAGTTTACGTATCTCCTCCAACAAAATTGTGTTAGGATCCATTGTTTTAGGGTGTGAGGGTGATGTGGCTGTGACATCTGTCAACCCATTGATTGCTAGGATTGATTCGGCTGATCTGGCTGGCTAGGCGGGTGTCCCCTTCCTCCCTCACCATTCCATGTGCATCCCTCCCAAAGCTGCATGCTCGGTGGAAGAGGACAACCATCTCGGATAGAAGGAGTGTACCGTTCTTCAGTCAAGGGCATACAATAGCTGCACTCCCCTGCTAGAACCTCCAAATGAGCTCAAGGTTCTCTTTAGATGTTAAATTTGTATCAAATCATTAGAAACTCAGATTTCTCTCATACTAAGAATCAGAGCAGAAAACATCCCATCATATATTGGTTCTGGGGGTGGGGGGAAATGGATTAAAATTAGTATGAAGATGTCTCTGAATGACCAATAACTAGGTAGGATAGAATACTGCTGTCAAAAAGTAACTAAACACAGAGATTGTGAAGACAGATATAATCCATGGCCAATATGTCTTCATATTATTAGGGCAATTGATGTTTGACCCATGAGCAAGTCAAGTTATCATCACCATCTTCGTCCTCATTGTTGATAAGATTGTATTCATATGTATCAATGTGCTAAAGTATAGAATATGGTTCCTTTGGCTGACGACCTCTGCTTGGGTATTGACAGGGGTAGTGTGACCCTGTTGGTGCTCTTGGACTTGTCAGTGGCCTTTGATACAATAGATTATTCTATCCTTTTGGATCGCCTGAGGGGGTTAGGAATTGGAGGCACTGTCTTGCAATGGTTCCGTTCCTTCCTCTCGGACAGATCTCAGAGGGTGAGACTCGGGAACAGTTGCTCTACTAGAGTAGAGCTTAATTGTGGCATCTCTCAAGGCACCATCCTGTCCCTGATGCTATTCAATATTTATATGAAGCCGCTGGGAGATCATCTGGAGACATGGAGTGCGTCTATATTATCCATGTCTCGGTTTTCAGTTTTGACTTCAGATGGCATGTCTCCTCTCAATGATTGTCTTAAAGCAGTAATGGCCTGCATGAGGAAAAACAGATTTAGACTGAATCTAGACAAAACGGAGGTGCTAACAGTTATGAGCCCGAAACCAGGTTTGGGAATACAACTTCCAGTCCTGGATGGAGTCACACTCTCCTCCAAGGACTGTGTTCACAGTCTGGGGGTGCTCCTGGATCCATCGCTCTAGATGTCAAATTGGGTAAATGCAACGGTCAGGAGTGCCTGTTATCAGCTTCGGCTGATGTGCCAGCTGCACCCTTTCCTGGAAACCAAGGATCTTGAAACTGTGGTACACACACTGGTAACCTCCCATCTTGATTTCTGTAATGCGCTCTACATGGGGCTTGCCCTTGTGCTTGACTCGGAAACTTCAACCAGTTCAGAACATGGCAGCCAGGTTGGTTTCTAGAACTTCCAGAAGAGAGCATATTACACCTGTGTTAAAATCTCCACTGGCTGCCCATTAGTTTCCAGGCACAGTACAAGGTGTTGGTTATGACCTTTAAAGCCCTACATGGCTTGGGTCCAATCTATCTCTGGGATTGCCTCCTTCTGTATGATCCACCCCATGCAATCTGGTCCTCTGGGAGGAATTTTTTACAGCCAATAAAAACTAGGCTGTCAGTGACCTCCCAGAGAGCCTTTTCTGCTACCGCTCCCAGATTATGGAACGGCCTGTGGGATGAGATCCATCTTATTACTACCTTAGACAGCTTCAAGAAGGCTGTTAAGATGGATCTCTTCCGGCAGGCCTTTCCTGTATAACTATGCCAGCCCAAAGAGTCAGATAACTTTTCTCCCTTCGGTGCTGCTGCTGATTATTTTGTATTGCTGTGATGCCTGGTTTTATACTTTGTTTTATCTAATGTTTTTAAATTGTCCTGGTTTAATATCTTTTTAAGGGGTGGGTGGGTCTGGGATTGGATGTACTTATTGGTGTTTTTATCTTTGTAAGCCACCCCGATTGCACTGCAGAGGGGTGGGATAGAAATAAATATTATTATTATTTGATTTGCTATTGCACTTCTTATCAAAACTTTTAAATCAATACCAGTTAACAGCATAAAAAATCACCGTACTCGTGAGCCCAGTGCTCATGTGCCCAGTGTCAGACATGATGTGAAAAAGTTGCTTTTTGTCTTTTCCAGTTTGACTCTTGCCACCTATGAAATTTCTAATGTAACTTCATATCTAGCATGTTTGAACTCTCACCCCTTGACCTCCAAAAATATTTCCACCTTAGATTGGCATTGCATGTTCAATGCTAATGTAAGTTTTCCCGTTTGTTCAAAGAATAAAAAATGCATGTCTAAGGTATATTATTATCTGCAAGGGACTTTGTTTAGTGGCAGAAGCATCTCTCTAATTGCAATGCAGACCTAGTTAACTGTTGCATATCATATTTGCAATTACCTTAACAGTGTATCATTGTTCTCATTCTTTTGTTTGTTTTCTTTCACTGCAAATACAACAATATGTTTCAACAATTGAAACACACAGGGTTCATATCAGGATTAGAAAGTCATGGATATTCACTGCATCCTTTCTCTAACCTACTCTTTTGACTTAAATCTACAAAAGCTCATGCTGCCAACTTCTTTCAATTAGTCTCAAAGGTGCTACAAGATCTCTCTATATTCCACAGACTAACACAGCTACATCTCTGAATTCTACTCTTTGAATGACATCTACAGTTACTTGTAAGTGGAGTTAATATACCCTTGATAGCATCCACAGAATAGCAATCTAATGTCTAGATGTGAAGCAAAAGCATCACGGCTGTGTGTGTGTGTGTGTGTGTGTGTGTGTGTATGTGTGTGTGACAGGAACAGGTGTCCAAATGACACCTTTTTTGAGCCTGGGATTATTTTCAAGCCAAATTAAATTCAAGTGTTAGACTTCTTCAATGCTCTGTCTATCACACAAGTTGGATGAAATTAGGAGAAAGGATCAGTTTGTGCCTATTAAAGGCAAGGGAATAGATAAAGCATTCGCCTTTCTTTTGGGTGTCATTTCTTGGTGATACTTTAATAAAACAAGGTTTTAAAAGCCCACTATTCTGAATTAATTTTTGTTCATCAGATTTTTATTTCACCTCTGAGGAACCTGGAACAGCTAGGATAACCCAATTTTATACAATGAATCTTGTGAGATTTCCAGAGTTTGGACAAGATTTTGCACTCCAGTCTAGATAGCCCCAGGACCATTGCTGAATCCTTTACATCACACTGCTTCTAAGATTAATTTTTGGACCATGAATTTGCCATTGTAGCTTTTCAGATAAAACCATAGAATAAAAGATCCACACACTGAAATTAAGATTACACTATGTTACTCCAGGAACTACTGCCTGCATGGTTCAATAGTTTGTGTTATATCGCTAATGCTGGAAATTTTCTAATTTAAGTTCTCCTGATGATCAGTTTAACTGAGAGTTGGTCTACAAAGGCAATAATAAGTGCTTTTTCTTAGCAAAGAAGTACCTGGTGTGTTATAATGCATGTTTTCATGTGAGTCTTTTGTGTGAATTGCATTTTGGCTGCTTCCAACATTTTCCCAATCCTGTGTGGATCAAGTAAATTAGCTTGATCTATGCACAAATATTCTGCAATTGATGGTAATTAATAGTATATATGATAAATAATCTCCCTCCAACCTCACCATGTCTTCTTTTTTTACTTTATATTGGATATGAAAGCAACACTGGAATAAACAAAATTGCATCAGTTGAATATGGAAAAGTTGAAAGCCCAAGTCAGAAACATGAATATATATCTTTGCAAATGTCATTCTTATATGCAACAGTTAATAATTTAACTTTGTTCCTGATGGGAAAAAAGTATTAGAAAACTGCAGAGTTATTCATATCCTGACCTTCTCTTTCAGCATTGCACCAGTCCTTGTATTTATTGTTACTTTTGAAAACTGACAATTACTACTTCTTCCTCCCCTCCTCCACCTCCTCCTCCTCTTCCCTCCTTCTCTTTCAGGTTTTTAAAAATATACCTGATTAAATAAAGCACACATTTTTCATTATGTTAGTCTATTAATCTCTTTTTTAACTTTTACATGGTGATAGGTATATCTTTGGAACATCACCGTAAACATTTCTGCATTTTATTTAATAATTGTGTTTTATTCAAACTGTTACATATATGCAATTTAATATCAATAAGATGGATGCCTAAATACTCAAAAGGCACCAGATCCCATCTGATCTTGGAAGTTAAGTAAGATCAGCCCAGGTTAGTACATGAATGGGAAACTGCCAATGAATACCAGATGCTGTAGGCTATATTTCAGAAAGAAAGAACTAGCAAAACTACCTCTCTGAGTATTTTTTGCCTAAGAAACCCCTGTGAAATTCATGGGGTCACCCTAAGTCAACAGGCAACGCGAAGACATATATACACATAGCTCCATCAGCTGTTCTGTTTCCAAAGTAAAATGCAATCTCATAAATAACTTTAAATCCACAGAATATTTATGGAGTGTGTGTGTGTGTGTGTGTGTATTACAAATTTTGACTTAATGAATATGCTCATAGCACATGTTAGAAATAATCTCTTCTGACTCTATTGGTCTTAATATCACTACTAGAGTTTATTTTCCTATGCAAGGCTATTAGTTTGGACAGCAGTTTATTAAGGGCCACCCCTGAATTGTATTTTGCATAGATATTTTGTTTTTCATTTTGCTAATGGTGGGAAGGAAAAAACTCTGGCAATTATGCAATTAGCTTTAAGTATGGAGGATGGAGGAGAGGGATTGAATGAGCACTGTTTCCACAGTGATTACCTGAGTAGTTCTGTTAACATTTGAAAATCAAATTATGTAAAATGTATAGATAATCCCAAGAGTACACATAAGATTCCTAATGGAACTTATTGCAAAAGTGATTTGCATATCCAAAGCTAATCAGAAAATGCTGATTATATACATAGATGGGATGAGCCTGTTTAACTGCTCAATGGCAATGTATTAGATAAGAATAATATTTTATTTTTTGAAGGTCAAATGTGCCTGAGAACACATTATTATTTCTGTTGCAGAAATGCTAAAAACAGAGTGTGTGACCCATTGTAAGTGGAAGTGCTAATCCTGGGAATTATGTATATAGTATGATGGAATGTAACTTGTTGCATAAGTCTCACTGGAAGAGGTTTTGAGCCACACAATTTATGGAAGGAAAAATTTACATAAAAAATGTAAGTGTACATGACAATATGAAGCGGGAAATCTAAAGAAGTGATTTTATTATATTATATTATTTATTTATTTTTGCTTACGTGTTTCTCATAATTTAGCTGCCTCCCTTATTTCCATATTTCAGTGATGCATGGGCACAACACAAGAGGTGGTACAGACATTGATTGCGTACAATTTCTCCTCTGGAGTACATATATCTCATGCTAGCATGCTGGTTCTACTGTGACCATTGTTTTCTAAAATTAAATGAATTTCTATACTAGCTATACATGTCTAATTGCATAATCATCTTTGCTTCACAATCTTGTGAAAGGAGTGTAAATCACCCCAAATGTCTCACATGGAGTGGGCATATGAACCTTGTGCATTTTGATTCAAATTCAACAGACTTTGTTAAAAACTTTAAATACACTTCAAGTCTCTCTTTTCCAGAATTCCAAACTTCAAAATATTTGAAAAATCAACACATTTTTCATGGGTGGCTGAGATAGGAACACCTTTGTAAAAAATATATGGTCTATAAAATTATCCTTAGACTATCTGTTTAAAGTGTATATGAAAAAAAAAAAATGAAATGAAATCCCAAACATTTGTTGTGCTACTCCAAATGGATGAGACCCATATTAGTTTGTATGAACATTTTCAATGATTTATTACCTTAAATATCTGAACTAGCAATGCCTCTTCCATATTCCATATGATCACTTGTAGTTGGGACAGGGTTGCAGACTATGTCTGAAGTATGATTGCCATATTCCAGTTTCCAAAATCCTGGTAGTCTTTGGGCCTAAGCAGACTGCCAGAAATAGTGCACATTAAATTGAGGCACTGCCCTGGCTCAGTGCTAGGGAATCATGGGAACTGTAATTTATTTTGGCACCAGAGCTCTCTGACAGAGAAGGCTCAATGTCTCAGAAAAACAACAACAATTCTCATGATTCCCTAGCACTGAGCCAGGGCAGTGCCTCAATTTAATGTGCACTATTTCTGGCAGTCTGCTTAGGCCTTTTATGATTGTTTCTGTGCATATTAAGCATAGTAAGCTTTTTTTTTTTTAAAAAAAACACATATTGTTGAGATTATTGCGATAGTATATATCAATCTCAGAGGAAGGCAAAGTCCTTTCTGAACAAATCAGAAATGACTTGAAGGCACACAACAATACAATACCACCAACAATACATTAAGATAATCAGGATAACAATAACAGAGTGCTAGATTTGGCACAAAAAGACCCAAATTGAAATCCCCATGTAGTCACACTACTTACAGTATGGCATTGGTCTAAGTCACTACTACTCACCCAACCTACCTTACAGAAATTCCAGGAAAATAAACAGAAAGGAGAACCATATAAATCAGCAGAATACATTAGTAGTCCAGTATATAATAATAGGAAGAAAAACAAAATTTTGCTATACACAACAGTTTCTTCAACTTATGGCGGTGGGTGGGACATATGTATATATGAGAACACCACAGAGATCCCTGCAAATGATACATTGTTATCTGACACACAGAGTTAAAAAACAGATCAAAGTGAAGATGACCAGAATGGAATGAGGGGTGTTTTGTTTTTGTTTTTTAAAAAATCCAGATATACAGATTAAATTTAAAATAAAAACAACAATGAGAAAATAGGCTCTTCACTCTAGACAGCAGTTTTAAATTCTGGAATAAAAGCCAGGGCATATTCACTAGACCTCTGATATGGATACAACCAATTGCGACCACTCAGGAAACAGGTGGAGTGTGTACAGTTACCTGAAGGCTGTGTGTGGCCCTTGAACCTTACTTTTGCACTCCACAAAGCTTTTTAACCCTAACATTTGTTCAGTTATTATTGTTGTTGCTGCAATTTTTAGGATATTTTCTATCAGGAAACCATACAGAAAATTCCTGAAACACATGAAATACTCCAACTCCACCACCCTGTAAACCAGAACCCTTCACTAACCCCAGATACCTGTTTTCATCTGTAGCCCCTTATCAAAATTCAGCATCACTTCCTGTAACCATTTCAAAAGGAATTACAGGGAGAAATTGAGCTATAATGGCTTTCTTTGGGCTGAATGATCTGTAGGGAGATCAAGGGGGAGGGGATTTGGCCCCTGGTTCATGTAGTTGCCCACCTCTATGCCACAATTTACATATCTATGTGGGACTTCACTCATTGTTCAAATAATGAAGGACAGCAGTAGCCTCATTTGTGAAAAACAACAGGACTGCACATTTTATAGTACATATTTACTTCTAGAATGGCTAAATATTTACTTTAAAAAGAGAAACAAATGTTTGAAATCCACACAGGCAAATGTCAAAACAGAAACCAACTAGCATGCTTACAATCCAGACAAAAACCAAGGAGCTGGGTAATATATGAACCTGAACACTGAGGTCGCTTCAGACCTCTGACAAGCAAATACTAATGGCCAATTTGGGGTTAGGGTTAGGGTTAGGATTAGTTCCTCACCCTGCTATTTATCTGCTCAGAATGGTAGCCTTTGCAACACAAATTTATAAAACTTGTTGGGATGGTATTTGACACTTTTTTTTTGTATGTTGTGCAGTTTGCTCCCAAAAGTGGCTGTGGGATAACAATCAAATCCAGTTAATTGATTTATAAATCATAGAGGTCCCAGGAGTACATAGAAATGGATATAGACTTTCACTTTGAGAAACATTAGTGTTTGGAACTTAGAGGAAACATACTTTGGACTTCCCTCACTGTTGGAATCACAGTGGGACATGGTGTCCTACAGAGGCCCTAATGATGAGAAAGTGATTAATCTTTTAGGGTAGCAGTTGATTTTGGAAGGAACAAACTAGGATCCTTTCTGTCTCGATTGAGGGCAAATCACAGCTCTTCATGAGCATAGCAGTAAGAAGAAATAATGTTTTAAATCCAAATTTCAGTCCATCTTTTGATTTCCCATCATTAGAAGGTGACTGATTAAAAATGAGTATGTTCTGAACATTCCTCCAAAGATGTAGTAGCCAATGTAAATATGTGTAGTAAACACATGTGCATGTGTGCTCACGTATGCACACACACACTCACACACTTTCAAAATATTTTAATATTTCTCAGCAGGAGCAACTGGCTGTTCTTCAGCTAGGATCCCTTGGGTGTGCCTGCAAACTCCCCACTCCTTTGGCAGCATTTAGAATGCAAGGGAGAGAAATCAGATGTTTATTTTTAATGCACTTTTAAAATATTATGTTCCATCTTAATCTACGCTATTGCTAGTTCTTCCAAGACCAGTAAAGAATGCTTGGCAATAGCTTGACATTTATGCATTTCCCTTTTGACATTATCAGGGTTAATTAAGTGATAACCTCCCCAGCAATGGAAATTGTATGAGGCAATAATATCACTTAGGACCGCAATATAAGAAGCTCTATGAGTTAGTGCTTGCTGTGGTGTGAAATATATTGGGTGCCTATTAAGCAGCAATTTTTAAAAGAGAAAAAGGAAAACAAAAAGTCAATGTTTTGAATAACTTTGGGTTCTTGAAGTGCTAAGTGAGAAAGTAAAGCAATATAGTTTTATAGAGTTTTCATGAAAAAGTGTATAAACACTGGGAAAGCTGGGGTGATTCACACTGAAGTGCCCTTATACACTTGGAATAACAAAGACAATTATGAGAAGAAAAACTTTAAACCAAAGACACAATATTGTCCAGGTTAAATAGGGGACTTTCATTTTGAGTCACCAAGTATAGATACAGATATTGATTAGGGATGGGAATCATGAGGCTCTCTGGATGTTGTTAGCTGCAACTCCTAATAGCCCTGGGCAGCATAGCCAATATCAGGGGTAGGCAACCTTTCCCCTTTAAGGACCGAGGGACTTCAGCTGCCAGAATCCCAGGAGCTATTGGCTAACATGGGACTATTGGCCAACATGGCTGAGGCTTCTGGGAGCTGAAGTCCCTCAGCCCTTAAAGGGGAAAGGTTGCCTACCCCTGGCCAATATGGAGGAATTCTGGAAATTTATGGATGGTCACATATTTCCACAGTTTATATAAAGACACAGACTAAAATCCTGTTGATGTCATATTTCTTTATGTGTAAGCTCCCTTATGCCTGTGACTGTACTTTTTGCTGTTGAGCAATGGATGTATGCAAATCATGTCTGTAAATTTTTCACAGATTTAACTGTTCCACATGGTCCTGAATTGCATTGTTAGCTCCAACTAGTGTAGAGGCATTGGATCAGTTGAATATACCTATTGGGCCTATGTTAGTTGGAATTAACTACAGGATTCCAGATATGCCACTGTAAATTCTGGACAATGAGCAGCTATTCATCAGTTCATCCACTGCATCCACTTAAGTATTAGGATTTCAGAAGGGCACTTCATATTCCTCTTTGCACAATGGAACAATAAGAACGCACACTTGCATATGCACTATAGATTGCACAAGATCAGTATTTAGCAGAAGGCAGGTGTAGTTCAATTACTGAGTAACCATGAATATAGATTAGAGTACACAAACACATGTAGGAACTTTAATATAGATGTATAGGGGTGTGTGTGCATGCGTGCGTGCGTGCGTGCGTGTGTGTAGAGAGAGAATGAGACAGGGAGGAAGGATGTTGAGGGAAGGGCTGTTCAGTTCATTACAATATGAACTGATAACAGTCAGAGGTCAAGAGCCAAGTGATTAATCACCATCAGGATCTGATGGTTTAGTAGTCAAAATTCTGCAACACAGGCTCCAACCATATATGGAGAGAGAAATCCCAGATGTCCAAGCTGGGTTCAGGAAAGAAAGAGGCACCAGAGATCACATTGCAAATATACGATGGCTAATGGAGGGTAGCAGGGAGTTCCAAAATGAAATCAGCATGTGCTTTATAGACTATAGCAAAGCCTTTGACAGCATAGATCAGGGGTCGGCAACATTAATGTACCTGGCACCTGTCACTGGTCCCCAGGTCTTCCGTCGGGCCCGGGGGGGGGGGGAATGGCGGTGCATGCACTCATGCACACGCGTCCCCTGTCGCCACGGCGCCTGCATGTTGCAGCCGCCATTTTGTTTGCCAAAATGGTGGCCGCGACTTGTTTGCGCATGCGCAGGAGTACTGCGCATGCACAAATGAGTCGCGGCTGCCATTTTAGCAAACAAAATAGCAGCCGTGACGTGTGTGGCGGTGCAGCGGCGGGGGCACGTGGCGGTAGCGGCGGGGGTCAGCGGGGGCCGGTCGGCGGGGGTCCACGGGCCGGGTGCAGCCCACGGGCCGTAGGTTGCCAACCCCTGGCATAGATCATGAGACTCTATGGAAAACTCTTAAAGACATGGCAGTGCCAACAATCTGATAGTTCTAATGAGGAATCTGTACTCAGAACAAGAGGCTACTGTCAGGACAGAATATGGAGAAACAAAATGGCAAAGGAATCAGACAAGGCTGCATCTATCACCCTACCTATTCAACATATATGCGGAACCTATTGTAAGGAAAGCAGGCTTGGACATGGAAGAGGGAGGAGTGATGATAATAATAAGAAGTATCAACAATCTTAGATATGCTGATAACACCATAATACTAGCAGAAAAACTCACAGACCTGGAACAACTACTAAGGAAGACCAAAGAAGAAAGTGCAAAGGCAGGCTTACTGTTGAACATAAAGAAAACAAAAATAATGACCACCGAGAACTTACACACATTCAAACTAGACAATGAGAAAACAAATAGTAAAAGAGTTCTCATACCTGGGATCAAACATTGATCAGAATGGGGACTGCAGCCAGGAAATCAGAACATTAAGAATGGGGAGGGCAGCTGTGAAAGAACTAGAAAAGATCCTAAAATGCAAAGACATACAACTCAGCACAAAAGTCAGAATCATACAAGCCATTGTATTCCCTATTACCATGTATGGATGTGAGAACTGGACAGTCAAAAAAGAAGATAGGAGGAAAATCAACACATTTGAGATGTGGTGCTGGAAAGTGCTGAGAATTCCATGGACAGCCAAAAGGACAAAGAAATGGGTCCTAGAGCAGATGAAGCCAGAAATATCTCTAGAAGCCAAGATGACAAGACTTAGACTGTCATACTTTGAACACATCATGAAAAGGCATGAATAATTGGAAAAGACAATAATGTTAGGAAAGGTGGACGAAAGTAGAAAGAGAGGAAGGCCACATGCACGAATATGACTTTGCAGGAGCTGGGCAGAGCAGTAGAGGATAGGGGGGGCTGGAGATGTCTCATACATAGGGTTGCCATGGGTTGAGAGTGACAGTTAACAACAACAAGAGCTGTAAAACAATTTAAGAGTCATAAACCAAAGAGTCTAAAATGGGAGTAGAAGCTTGAGAGCAGAGATTCACCAGAATTTTTTTTTCCCCTCAGTGCTGGACCAGGGCTACAGTATGGTTTATAATACTACTGTCTCCTAGCTTCACCCAACTTCCCAGCTGTATTTCATTCCATTGTTCTCAAATGAGCAAATCCCTAGCGATGTAAATGGCTATCAAAATTCTTCTTATCCCTGGAGAAGGGTGGAGAATATATTTACTGTTCTACCCACAAACGGAGTGTGAGAAAATTAAAATTTATCATCTCTCATAGAGGGCACAACTCACTCATTACAATTCAGGGGCAAGAATTTCCATTTGAAATTAGATCTTGATGTTTTTATGTTTTTATTGCCTCATTACTATGTTGAGCAGTTAAAAAGCAGAGGTGCAATTGAATCTGTCTGTTGTTTTTGTTGTTGTTATGTGCCTGCATGTAATTTCTGATTTGCGAGAACCCTAAAACAAACCTATCCAGTGGTGTCATTGGGGGATGCAGGGGGTGATGACTGCACTGGGCGACACCCAGAAGGGTAATGTCCAGTTAGGCCCTCCAAAGGGGTGCACGTTTGTTCAGGGAGAAAGCTTAGGACTGGAGGAGCAGGAAGGGTACACAAATTCTCTCCCTGGCTGCCCCAGCCCCAGGATTGCTCCCAGGATAAAAGGTCAGGAAGGACACAAGCATGCTACTCCTAGCTACTCCAGACCTGGGCTTCCTCCCACGGAAAAAACCCATAGCTGGAGGAGTGTGCACTTTTGGCTGCAGCCATCCCCTCTATCATTGGCTATCACCTGACATGGGGATGCCACTGAACCTATCACAGAGTTTTCTTTGCAAGAATTGTTCAGAGATGGTTTGCCATTGCCTTTCTCTGAGGCTGTGAGAGCTGATTTCCCCAAGGTCTCCCAGTGGGTTTCTGTGATCTAGCTTGCCTGGTGTTTTTTGGGGCCATCTTAAAGGTAAAAAGGTAGACTAGTGCATACATATTGACAAAGAGATGCTGAAATTCTGTGTTTTGCAAATGAGTGGATTCAAATTTGTGAACCCTAAAACAGAAAATGTTACACAAAGGAGGGGAAAGGTATCTTGATATAGTTTTTGAGAACATACTGAAGACAATTTGGAATCAGTTTTCCATTTCTCCTCCTTACGTGTTGCATTCCAACCAAAATGATCTGCTCAAGAACTCTCTGTATCTCAGGAAACACACTCACACTGTGGTGTGATATTAGTCCCCAGAGGCACCTCCCTGAAGAGACTACAAATGCTCATTCAGTTTTATTGATTCTTATTAGTCAGAGGTTGGAAACATTGCCTTTTTTGGACTACAGCTCCTATACCTGGGTGAAGGCTGTAGTCCAAAATTTTTTCCAAGCTCCAATTATCTCCCCCCTCCCCCCACCTCCAGTGTATATTGTAGTGCTCAACTTATTTGGATCAGCTAACATACATAGAAAATAAAGTCTAGTGTACTGGTTAGCATGTTGGACTTTAGGTGGAAAGATCTGGGTTCCCATCCTTGATATAACTTAACTTACATTGTGGCATTGTGGCAGGCAGTGTCAGAATTTAAGGCCTACATTACAAGATTATTATTAGCACTGAACTTAATCCAAGTTCTTGTATCCCTCCTTGAATTCAATGGAGAATACAAATATCCCATTCAGATATGCAGCTATTCCTTTTTAAAGGCAAATGAGACTCATTTTAAGCTACATTTGTGGCACTGTGTTACCTTATCATAATGACCCTACAGCTATTGTTGTACTACAAGTCGCAATATCTCCTATCTGGTGTAGCCAATACTGAGAAATGCTGGGAGCTGCAGTCCAACAACATCTAGATCATGGAAGTTGTGCTAATTGAAGACAGACAGACACACACACTGCAATCTCGGCAGCCCCTGGAGCTTATGGTCTAAGATTGCCCCCAAAAGCACCAGGCAAGCCAGACCACAGAATCCCACTGGGTGACCTTAAGCAGGTCACATGCTCTCAACATAAGAGGAAGGCAAAGGCAAACCTCCTCTGAACAAATCTTGCCATGAAAATTCTTTGATAGGCTTGCCTTAGGGTTGTCATATATCAGAAATGACTTGGACGTACATAATAACAACAACAATGCTAAACCCATGTGAGAGACAGACTCAATTGCACCTCTACTGTTCAGCTTAGTACTGAGGCAATAAAACCATAAAACAATCCAGAACATCCAGTTTCAAATGGACATTCTTGCCCATTTGCAAAGGAACCATCTGAAGATTCTCACATCTGGCCTCAGAAGGTGGTAAATTTCTTGACTCATAAAATAAACGAGATGACAAAACAAATATCTGTATGTTTACCAAACAGCAAGGAATGATCATTACATCACTAATGGAGATATTGACTATAGCTACATACTGCATCTGAGGATGAGAGTCTGGGGTACCTGCTTTGCTCATGACTTTCTCAGGTACTGGGTGACTTCTCATCCTCCTGTTTATATCCAGAGCTGGATTGCCTGAGAAGAGGGCTCTGGCTGCTCTTCGTATGCCTCATCAGGTGTTTGCTGGGTCTCTCATTTCCTGCCAACAAGGTAAGGCTGGCTTGTCATCTGATGAAGAGTCTGAAAAGGAGGGCATCACAGATGAGCTGTCCAGGGTGCTGAATGGTTTGGAGATGAGAGTCCAAAATCCTGGATAAATCCTTTAAATTCTGGATTAAAATCCCAAGTGGAGTAAAGCAGAAGCCACGAGGCACCTTGTGCTTACACTCATCCACTCTCCCATGCACTAAGTCAGTTTGTTGTTTGAAATATGTGTAAGAGGAATGTGTACCTTTTATGTGCTCCCCTCTCTTCCAATATGTTTTGATGCAACAGAAAGAGGCTATCTTTCTTCTACCCTCAGCCTTTCCCATCATTATTGTGTGTTTTTAATGAGTCATGCCTTCTCATGATGTGTTTAAAGTACAACAACCTCAGTTTAGTTATTGTGGTTTCTAGGGGTATTTCTGGCTTGATCTCAGACTCAGCAAAATCCTCAAGTTCTAGCAAATTCCTCACTAGCCTTGAAGACAATTTCATTGTCCAAAAGGTGGAAGAGGCAACAAAGGAGTCAGCTATTTTGGATCTGATCCTAACTAACAGGGATGACCTAGTTAATGGGGTGCAAGTGGTTGGATCCTTAGGTGGGAGTGATCACGTTCTCCTGGAATTTATTATACAGTGGAAAGGAGAAGCCAGGCATAGCCAGATACGCATTCTAGATTTTAGGAAAGCTGATTTTACTAAACTTAGAGAAATACTGGGGGTGATCCCATGGTCAGGGATACTAAAAGAGAAGGGAGTTCAAGATGGATGGGAGTTTCTCAAAAGGGAGATACTGAAGGCACAATTTCAAACAGTTCCAATGAAGAAGAAAAATGGGAGGTGCCTCAAGAAATCAGGATGGATGACTAAGGAACTTTCAACTGAACTAAGTTTTAAACGGAGCATGTATAAGAAATGGAAAAATGGGGAAATCACCAAAGAGGAATTCAAACAAATAGCTAGCACGTGTAGGGTTAAAGTCAGAAAAGCTAAAGCGCAGAATGAACTCAGGCTTGCTAGAGAGGTTAAGAACCATAAAAAGGGCTTTTTTGAGTATGTCAGCAGCAAAAGGAAGAAGAAGGAAATGGTAGGGCCACTGTGTGCAGAAGATGGCAAAAAGTTAACAGGGGACAGAGAAAAGGCAGAATTACTCAACATCTTCTTTGCTTCTGTCTTCTCAGAAAAGGCAAAGGGTGCTCAACCTGAGGATAATAGAGCAGAGGGCAGAATAGGAGAATTTCAGCATAGAATAAGTAAAAAGATAGTACAGGAATACCTGGTCAATCTAAATGAATATAAGTCTCCAGGACCAGATGAATTATATCCAAGGGTACTAAAAGAACTGGCAAATGTAATATCAGAACCATTGGCAATAATCTTTGTGAACTCCTGGAGAACAGGAGAAGTCCCAGCAGATTGGAGGAGGGCAAACGTTGTATAAAGAGATACTGGAGAAGACTGGAAACCAATTGGAATTAAAAGCCATGTCTGAGATACAACATTTAGATGATAAAATGCACTGGTTATTATATACCCAAATAAAGGAAAGATTTAAAATAGATATTAAGCTGCAAGGGGTAGAAGAAGAATTGAAAGACATAGATAAAATTTGGATGGAGACAAGAGAGAAGAGGATAAGTAAATTACATAAAATATTAATGTGTCAAAGACAGGAAAAAGAAATAATATCAGATAACATGATCAAGTGGGCAACAGACATTGGTAGGACAATAATGGTAGATCATTGGGAGAAAGCAAGGAAAATGACAAGAAAATTTACTTGTTCTCAAGATATAAGACAAAACCAATGGAAAATGGAACAAAGATGGTACTTCACCCCTGCTAGAATGGCAAAAATTTATAAATTACAAATGAACGAATGTTGGAAATGTAAACGCAATGTTGGATCTTCATATCACATCTGGTGGAGATGTCCCAAAATGAAAATGTATTGGAAAAAAATACACATGGTGATGGAAGATATACTCAAAAATAGATTTGAACTATATCCAGAATTATATCTATTAAATATGACATACAAATTAGAACCGGATATAACTAGAAAATATTGGAGAGTAATACTTTACATGGTCTCGGCAGCAAGATTACTAATAGCTTCCAAATGGAAACAGGAGACAACTCCAACGGTAGATGAATGGTTATTGAAACTGTCAGAGATGAAGGAAATGGATAAATTGACAAGGTTATTGAATAATGAGAATGTGGAATTGGTTGAGGAAGAGTGGGCTCCAGTGGAAGAATATATAAATAGAAAATGGGAACAAAGCAGCTAAGTAGTTATTAAGATTGTGTAAATGAACTGGATTTGTGATGATGACAGAAGTAAGAGATACAGAAATTATGTATGCAAAATGTGAAAAAAATGTACTTACTTTCAAAGAACTATTGAGAAGCTTGAATTATGGGCAAACATACTATAAAAATGACTAAGAATATATTTTAAATGGTTTTTTTTATGTTTTTTTAAAAAATAAAATTCTATTTTAAAAAAAGTCAACATGGGTTTCAGAGGAACAAGTCATGCCAGACAAATCTGATCTCTCTCTCTCTCTCTCTCTCTCTTTTTTTTTTTTTTGATAAAATTACCAGCTTGGTAGATGAAGGGAATGCTGTAGATATAGTATATCTTGATTTCAGTAAGGCCTTTGACAAGGTTCCCCATGACATTCTTGCAAACAAGCTGGTAAAATGTGGGCTAGACAAAGTAACTGTCACATGGATGTGTAATTAGTTGACTGTCTGAACACAAAAGGTGCTCAACAATGGCTCCTTTTCAACCTGGAAAGAACTGACCAGTGGGGTGCCACAGGGCTCTGTCCTGGGCCCAGTGCTATTCAACATCTTTATCAATGACTTGGATGACGGTATTGGGGGTATAGTTGGATGACGATATTGGGGGTATAGTTATCAAATTTGCAGATGACACCAAATTGGGAGGAGTAGCTAATATCCCAGAATACAGGATCAAAATTCAAAATGACTTGGACAGACTAGAAAGCTGGGCCAAAGCTAACAAAATGAAATTCAACATGGAGAAGTGTAAAGTACTGCACTTAGGGCGGAAAAACGAAAAGCACAGATATACAATGGGGGACACCTGGCTGAACGAGACTATGTGTGAAAGGGATCTAGGAGTCCAGGTAGACCACAAGTTGAACATGAATCAACAGTGTGATGCAGCAGCTAAAGAGGCCAATGCAATTTTAGGCTGCATCAGTAGAAGTATAGTGTCTAGATCAAGAGAAGTAATAGTGCCACTCTATTCTGCTTTGGTCAGGCCCCACCTGGAATACTGTGTCCAGTTCTGGGCACCACAATTCAAAAAGGATGTGGAGAAACTGGAGCGTGTCCAAAGGAGGGCAACTAAAATGGTGAAGGGTCTGGAAACCAAGCCCTATGAGGAATGACTTAGGGAGCTGGGGATGTTTAGCCTGGAGAAGAGAAGGTTAAGAGATGATATGATAGCCTTGTTTAAATATTTAAAGGGATGTCATATTGAGGTGGGAATAAGCTTGTTTCTGCCACCCCAGAGACTAGGACCCAGAACAATGGGTGCAAGCTCCAGGAAAAGAGATTCCACCTCAACATGAGGGGGAACTTCCTGACAGTAAGGGCTGTTCGACAGTGGAACACACTCCCTCGGAGTGTGGTTGAGTCTCCTTCTTTGGAGGTCTTTAAACAGAGGCTGGATGGCCATCTGTCGGGGATGCTTTGATTGGGAGTTCCTGCATGGCAGGGGGGTTGGCCCTTGTGGTCTCTTCCAACTCTATGACTCTATGACTCTATGATTCTATGATTCTATGATCTGTTCAAAGACCCATTTGTTTGTATTTTTTCAGCACCATATCGCAAATGAGTTGATTTTCCTTTTATCCCCCTTTTCCCCATTGTTCTGCTCTCACATCCATACACAGTGATTGGGAATACCACGGGTTGAATGACTAAAGCTCATCCAATGTGCCCCCAATTTTTGTGAAATATAGGGGGGTTGCAGACTGTCAAAAATAGTGTGAATTCAGTCCACTTTTAGGGTTAGGGTTAAGGTTAGGGAATCATGGGAACTGAATTTTATTGTGGCACTAGAGTTCTCTGACAAAGAAGGTTCAATGTCTCAGAAAAATAACAATTCCCATGATTCCCTAGCACTAACCCTAACCCTAAAAGTGAACTGAATTCACACTATTTTTGACAGTCTGCAACCCCCCATAGACTGTATGTTACTCATAATACTAAAAATATAATTGTCATGTATTAAAACCAATAACATGGATAATACTGTTAATCAATAAGTATCACACTGTACAGTCAAGTTTTCCTATGTCCCCTTGCACTGACAGCATGGCAGGACAGATATGATTTTGATCGCCTCCAATGAAGGGAGACCACCTTAATGGTTGTTCTGGTGCTTTATGTCAAAACAAGGACTGCTGTTTTGGGATATAAGGCTCTGCTGTCTCCAAGGCTCCTAACTTTGAAAGATCTCAGCCCACCCTTCTGTTTCTCAAACAAAATAACTTTTCTAGTCATTTGGAGGCCAGGTATTAATTTTGTCACTTTTTCACAGGTATTTTGCCTGCCCTACACCATGCTTTGAGGAACTTGAAATTGGCCTAGGGTGGTGTCATAAATAGGTGTCCCAGCAGTTGGTGAACTGAGGAGCAATTCAGTTTTGGGCTGTCCTCAGGGCTCAGGTGTTTCACCCAAGAGTAGCTATGGAGGAAGTCTAGGAGAGACCCACTGCCTCAGCTGGTCCTACATTAGGTTGTTCCCCCTTTTGTTGCACTTCTCAAAAGATAAGTTGAAATAGGTAACAGTTTAAATGAAGTTGCCCATATTTTATCCCAAGTTCTTATTTCATAGGTTGGTCATCAGTTCCTGTAAAGCAGGGGTAGGCAACCTTTCCCCTTTAAGGGCCGAGGGACTTCAGCTCCCAGAATTCCAGGAGCTATTGGTCAACATGGGACTATTGGCCAACATGGCTGAGGCTTCTGGGAGCTGAAGTCCCTCAGCCCTTAAAGGGGAAAGGTTGCCTACCCCTGCTGTAAAGTGTTATGCACAGGGTCTCAGAGTAATTGAATAGATCTTGTTTCTCTTTCCTTTATCTGAATGATAATACCTTTCACTGGATAAAGTCAGTCCACACATCTAGCTGCCATCAAGAGTCAAGAACTCAACTAATGCACCTGTATGTATGACCCAGCCCAAAGATTCAAAGAAAGAACATGAAGCCATTTTCTAATTTGGATTTGTTTTCTGATTCCTACTCCTTTTCTGATATTCATTTTGCCTCTTTCATTCAGCTCCAACATGTCCTCTTTCTGCTGTAATGGACTGTTCTCACTTGCTGCTTATGTTCATGAAACTGCTGCTAGAGAACTGTAGAATGATTATCAAGACCACTAATCATTTACTACTGCTCCCAGAAGGCTTTTTTTTTTCATCTACTGGAGATCTTCATCACTGTCTTGAGTTCTTATCATAGCACAATGTCCAGTTTGTAAATTTCTAAATATTTGTGCCAAGATTCTAGATAAGCTATTTAGATAAGTATACTTAAGTGAATAGTGTCACCTGGCCTACCCTTGTTCCAGTCCTGCCTTACTAGGAAGCAGTCACTGTGAGTGATGAATGTTTGTTCTGTTCATTAGCATGCAGTAAACAGATTTCTCCAACCCCTTCCACCAGCAATCTCCAATGCAAGTTTCAGTATTGCTATTGGAATTCCTCCCCCTACCAGAGATGGGGAGTGGTGGAAACATCAGTTGTCTGTTTCTCAATTGACAGAATAACAGACATCTGTTACTTACAGTAACTGCTACCTGATAAGGCAGGATTGGGAGACTCTTACAATTCTGACATCATCCTATTGTCACAATTGTGAATACAAAATGACCATTAATACAAATCAGTTACAGATTTGTAACTTTAGGTTGCACATTTGTGACTACAGTCATGGATACCAGCCACCTTTTTTTTTCTTTAAGCACCAAATGTCTATTGATAAAATCAGCTATGTATTACAGTTTTCCAGGCATGCATGTCAATAAAACCAAGCAAGTATGTTCGATAAAGTCTTTCTGCCAAGACATACACAACTAATTATCATCATTATCAAGCTATCCACACAGTTTTCCCTCCTTGTATATGCTCCATGCCTCAAAGTGGTTCTGTGTTGAACTTGTTTATACTTACAGTCTCTTCAGAAGCAAGAAATCAAGAATGCTTGAAAGAACAAGGATACCTAAAATACTGATTAAACACATACTTAAAGATAAAACATTACCTTAAAGTCTGTGATATTCATCAGCTACATTAAAGATTGATTAGGAGGGAGGAAGCCAACATATTTATGTTCAAAACAAACAAGCAAAGCCTTTATTTATATTTAACAAGACACTGCATTTTTCTACATTAAAACCAAACTTCGGGGGGGGGGGGGGGAAGAGTTAAATTAAAACAAACAAACATTAGATGCTTACAATTATTGATGTTGCCCAACTTCAGAATTGTTTGGAATACAAAATTCAGAAAAAACTACCCTCAACTGCTCATTCATTTTGTATTAGTTTATATTCAAACAATCCTGGAAATAATTGGGCCAATTTACAGAACACATCCCCTCCATGTCCGATTATCAGAAACTGAAGAAAACTCCAAATCTAAATTGATTTTAAGATTGAAATCCTATGTACATTGACCTTGAAATAACCTACATTTATTCACTTCATAAGTGAATAAGACTCATGAGTAGGCATGAACAGTAGTGTGATAAAAGAACATCTGGTGTGTATGCCTTCAAGTTGCCTGTCAACTTATGGCAACCCCATAAATTGTATATGTTTTACTGCCTATCTCTTATGTATGAAAAAAGAAAGAAAGTGGTGCTCTGCTGAAATTGTTGGAAAGAGATACTGGAAGTGCAAAGTGTAAAAGGAACAGGATGCATCCTTCATTCTACTTGGCTGTGATTTCCCTTCCTAGCAGAGTTTAATAAGCTGACATTTTTCCTTCTACATCAAGATTTTTAAAAATAACATTTTATTTTGCAGTCAATGTAACAGTACCCTGTTCTTTATAATTACTGCTGGTCAGAATGATGTAGACATGTAAGATCTGACCTCTTTTGTGGTAGGTCTTTGCTTTATCCCCTGTGCTACTTCTTTTCTTTAGCTAAGTGGGAGAAATCTGCTTATGCATTTGTATTCTGCACATATCTATAATTTTTGTAAAGGCCAGCTTTCCCATAAAAAAGGGATTATAAATAGTGCAGAAAATGATGATCCAAGCTAGCACTTTAAAAAAAACAACAAAAGCATAAAAGTAAAGGTCATTTCTACAGTTTTTATCTTGAAGGACTTCCAAAAAATATAGTGAGAATTTAAGTCAATTCCATTTATTGGAATCAGCTTTACTAGGTTTGTGGGGGTTCCCCCCACCTTTTTCGTAAAGTAAAGATTGGACACATCATAAAGTACGACCTTTTAGATTGCTAAGAAAATGTAGCTACTTGCATAGTTCTGAGCGGGTCTATGCATGCAGTGAAATGACATGAATGTGTATGTCCCAGATTGTGTCCACACTGCAGAAATAATCCAGTTTGACACCACCTTATCTGCCCTGGCTCAGTGCTATGAAATTCTAGGAATTATTAGTATGGCCCACTATGTTAGCCATTCAAGTATTACCATATTTTCTGATGTATAAGATGACTTTTTAACCCAGACAAAGCTGGGTTAAAGTTGGGGGTCATCTTATATGCT
Organism: Phrynosoma blainvillii; assembly: GCA_026167975.1. Classification (NCBI taxonomy): domain Eukaryota; kingdom Metazoa; phylum Chordata; class Lepidosauria; order Squamata; family Phrynosomatidae; genus Phrynosoma; species Phrynosoma blainvillii. The sequence goes on from JANUYF010000004.1 coordinate 121,594,255, forward strand.
GGATATAAGGAGGTGGAGGAGGAGGAGGAGGAGGAGGAGGGGGAGGAGAACCAGGGTCTGACTCCCAGCCATGGAGACTCACTGGGTGACCTTAGGCAAGTCCCACTCCCTCAGCCTCAGAGGATGGCCAGGAAATGGGTGCCTCAGTTCTCGGTTCGAGTCCTGGCTACTCCTGTGGCTCTGGCCAGCTGCCCCTCATGAGCAGCTGGTTCTGTAAGGAGTTACTGGACACCCCTCCTGGTCCTCGGCTTGGCCCAGGACTGCGTTCACCTGGAGACTGTTGAGGCCACGAAGACCAGAATGCTCCACCAGCTCCTCAACACCAAGACACCCCACTGTCACAGAGGCACCCCAGAGGAGGATCACCAGGAGGAGAACTGAGCCATTCAGAGCTTCCTGGCCAAGTGCTGGAGCCTCGGGAGTACCCCTACCTCAAGGGGACAGTGCTCTTTGACCCAGGTAAGAAAGGCTGGAGAAAAGGGGACACACACACACACACTGTCCCAACCTTTTTCCAGGATGCATCCTCCATTTCAGCCTTTTGTCCAGGAGGAATCCCCGCAAAGGCCCCCCCTTCCTCTTGAAAAGTGTGGGGGAAAGTAAGGATTGATCTTGATGCGAGTGTTTTGAGCTTTTCTTTGGGCATGTCCTCCATTTCAGCCTTTTGTCCAGGAGGAAACCCCCCAAAGGCCCCCCTCTTCCTCCTGAAAAGCTTGAGGAAAAAGTAAGGATTGATCTTGATGGGAGTGTTTTGAGCTTTTCTTTGGGCATGTCCTCCATTTCAAAGGTCCCCGCCCTCTTCCTCCTGAAGAGCATGGGGACAAAGGACTGATCTTGATGGGAGTGTTTTGAGCTTTTTGGGCATGTCCTCCATTTCATAGAATCATAGAGTTGGAAGAGACCACAAGGTCTCAGCCTTCTATAATAATAATTTTTTATTTATAACCCACCCCTCTGCTTGGCAATCGGGGCAGCGTACAACAAATTAAAAAAAACAACCCAGCAGTTAAAACATTCTTAGATCCCACACCCTAACCCTCCCACCCCTTAAAACTAAATTGGTAAACTATAATGGAATTAAAATCAAGTTAACACACTTGAAATACAATATAATCAATACCAGCAAATATATCGTGGCGGCAGGAGGGGTAAGTTGAAGATTACATCCAGTTCGCCGGGCAATTACTCCAGGAAGGCCTGCCGGAAGAGATTCCTCCTCTCCAGGAGGAATCCCCCAAAGCTCCTCCATTTGGAGCATGATTAAGGAGCATGATCTTGACAGGAGTGTTTTGAGCTTTTTGTTTTCGGCCCAGGAGTATTTCCCAAATGTTCTCCAGGTTGAGCATGATGAAGAAACATGGGTTTATAATCATATCAGCATTTTTAGCTTTTGTTTTATGCCCAGGAGGAATTTCCAAATGTCCTCCATGATGAGCATGATGAAGAAGCATGCATTTACATTGATATGAGCATCTTTAGCTTTTATTTTCTACTCAGGAGGAATCTCCAAATGTCCTACATGTTGAGTATGAAGCATGAATTGATACTGATATGAGTGTTTTCAGCTTTTGTTTGGGTATGTCCTACATTTTTCTGGAAGGTCCTTCATTTTGCGGTGCCTTGTCCTTCTTGGTGGTGAGGATATCTGGTCACCCTGAATTAGCAGGGTCCCTTGGAACCTTCTTAGGCGAGTCCATACTACAGAAATAATCTAGGTCAATCCCACTTTAACTGCCATGGCTCAGCACTTTGGAATTTCAGGACCTTGTAGTTTGTTGTGGCACCATTGCTCTCTCTACATGGCTCAGGAAAGTACATATTCCATCATTAAGCCATGGCAGTTAAAGTGGGATCCACCTGGATTATTCCTGTGGTGTTTTTTTTAAATTGTACTCTGCAGTTATTGAAAATATAGCTTCCAGCAGTGCATATTTTTATATGGAGTGTCTGGAAGTTCAAGTCCAAAACACTTGGATAACCAAATTTTGAGAGCCACAGGCAGAGGCAGTGGATTTCATTCATAATAATGGGGTTTCAGTCTCTGAAATTAATGGCAAAAATTCCGTTTATTTCAATGGAGGTTAACCACATGTTTTGAGATGCATTTTAAGTACGTATGTATTAATCCACTTGCATTGTTTTATGTTTACATGTTTGATGACAAACAGCCTTATGTTTATAGGTGACAGTTTTCCTGCTAAGTACCTGCATGCCATAAGCATTTGAATTAAAATTACCATATTGAAATCAAATCTGATGTGTGTGTTTTTTAATTTTATTTGGTGTGCATTGAAAGAGGGGTTGTTTTATATGGCAAGTATATCCCAAACTCTATATTTTAACTGGAAAAGTTGGGGGTCGTCTTATATGCCCAGTTGTCTTATATGCCAGAAAATACAGTAGTTCATTTGCTATTTAAACAATTCATTACTTTGTCATTAGCTATTAGCTAATTTGCTGCCTTCTTCTTCTTGTTGTTGTTGTGTGTCTTCAAGTTGATACCCAACCATGAAATAAAGTTACCAGAAACATAAACTGAATAAGTAAAGGGCCATTTATATGACCTATAGCCTATTTACTACTAAACTCTTGAACTTCAAGACTTAAACTTCAACACTCTTGAGAGAAATCGACTAAAGTGAAAAGCCTGGTATGGGTCCAGCTGAAGCCAGGTGTCAATTCCAGATTGCATCTTCAGCCTTCCCTTTGGGCTCAAACACTGGACCCAGAGGTAAATTCAATGATTTGAATTATATCCTCAGCCAGTCCTAGGGAGGTAAACATAAGGCACTCTCCCCCAAACTCCCTGGAGTGTGTAAGGTTGAGCAAAAACCACATGTCTACCCCAAAGGCAGGTTCTTTCACAATCCCCAGTCCCTTGTCCTGTCTAAGCTGTTTCAACACCTAACCTTTCACCACAAAGGGTGCCACTGGTGTGTGCCAAATAGTTCTTTACCCCCCACATGGGCCAGTGAAACGTAGTTAGCAGCCACCAAAAGCCAATTAACTGTCTCCCCCAGGAAAGGGGAGGAAATTGCTACCCAGCCCCAAGCAATCAACCAGGTTCATACTGCAATTTAGGGTGGGAGGGTGGGCTGTCTTAAAAGAAAAGAGACAGGATGGGGGCAGCTCAGCTTAATATACCTGAGCTCTGCCCCCCCCCCCCCCATCATGTGCCTAAGCTTGGCCTGTTGGGCTGGCCTCATTCATGGAGGGTATCAAAAGTACACCCTCCCCTTCATTGACTCTGCCTTTCATCCAGGTGTGAGTTATTTTTAACTTATGATGACCCTAAGGTGATCCTATTTTAGGATTTTCTTGGCAGGATTATTCAGAGGTGATTTGCCTTTGCTTTCCTCTAAGGCTGAGAAAGTCTGACTTACCCAAAGTCACTTACTAGGGGCCTTTGCAGACTGCTAGAAATAGTGCAAAATGAGTCCACTTTAAGGGTTAGGTTAGGGAATCATGGGAACTGTATTTTATTGTGGCACCAGAGCTCTCTGACAGAGAAGGCTCAATGTCTCAGAAAAAACAACAACAATTCCCATGATTCCCTAGCACTAACCCTAACCCTTAAAGTGGACTCAATTTGCACTATTTGCATGGATAAGCAGAGATTTGAAATTTCATTTCCAGAGCCGTAGTCCAGTGCTCAAGCCACTATACGACTCTGGCTTTCTGCTTTCACACTAACATGTTACTTGATCCACAAATTCACCATAGTTGATTTGCTGCCTTGGCGCTGATTAATTAATCATTTGATTTGTTATTTAATTTGCTAATTACCTACTCCTATTTAGATTTTGAATTTTTGAGTTTGCAGTTTGGTGACATTCTATATGGATATTTGCTTTCTAGTTTTGCTTTTGGAAAATAATAATAACAACAACAACAACAACAACAACAACAATAATAATAATAATTTATATGCCGCTTAATTGACAACAATCTAAGCGGCTTACAATAAAATAAAACTCCTACATCATTTTGCCAAACCAACCCATCCCCCTTAAAACAGTATTAAATAGCGCATAATTAAAATGACAATAAACATAAAATAGAACATAACAAAATAAAACATATTACAAATAACATATTAAAACAGGTTACAGTACCCTGGTCAACCTCTACTGCATTCCTCATCCATCAACAATGATGGAGCCACAAGAGGAACACAGGAGTCAAAGACCCTAGGCCGGGATAATTAGTCTGGAAAGGCCTGCCGGAAGAGACCCGTCTTGACAGCTTTCTTGAAGCTGTCTAGTGATGTCAACTGACAGATCTCGTCCGGCAGGTTGTTCCAGAGTTTGTGGGTGACAACAGAAAAAGCCCTCTGGGAGGTCGCCACAAGCCTTGATTTTTGAGGCTGCAGCAAGTTCCTCCCAGAGGACCGGAGAGCACGGGGAGGATTATATGGAAGGAGGTGGTCCCTGAGATACAAAACATACAAAAAAAGTATGTTTGTTGAATAAACCCTCAGAATTTGATCTTATTTTCATGATATTGTTCACTATTTGGCTGGTTTTTGTTTGTTTGTTCACTGATCCACTGGACACTGTTAAGTATCAATCCCTTATTGCAAAATTTATTTCATTTATTGCTGGATTAGCCATCATTCTGGATGAACAGTAATAAAAAGAGACAATTTTACATCAGCTCATCTTTCTACAGAAAATGATATGGTTAAATACACTTGCTGGCCACTCTAATACAAGATAATGGACTTATGTTAGCTGAGGTTTGAGGCTGCAAACATTATACTTTGGTTGTTATGCTCTGGTGTCACACCACGGTATAAATCCCAGGATTCCATGGGATGGAGCCATGATAATTAAAGTGGTGTCAAATTGCATTAATTCTACAGTGTGGCACCAGCCTAAGATATTTTTTGTGACATTGCAGTGGGCCTTGAAAAACATTAGTTACAGGTTAACTATAATTCCATTAATTACAGTTTGCATGTAACTTGTAACCCATAACATGTGTAGTTAAGGTAAAGGTATTCCCCATTGACAAGGTTGTCAAGTCATGCTCAACCATAGAGGGCGGCGCTCATCTCCGTTACTAAGCTGAAGAGCCAATATTGTCAGAGACTACTCTGTGATCATGTGGCCAGCATGATTGCACAGAACACTATTTACTTTCCCACCAAAGTGGTACCTATTTATCTACTTGCATTGGCATACTTTCAAACTGCTAGGTTGGCAGAAGCTGAGACTAGTGATGGGAGCTCACCCTATCATGCAGCACCTGAGCCTTGAACTGCCAACCTGCCAATCTTGCAATCAACAGAATCAGCATCTTAACCACTTGTGATCTCATAATATAGGTAAACATTCTGGAAGAATTTACTGACATTTCTTTTGGGAGGGATCAGTTGTGGTTTGGAGCTCAGCTACAGGTGCTTTGAGATGTAGCTGGCTCTTTTAGTTTCAGTCTGTATTTGTGGGGATGCTGGTGCTGAGAGCTGTGAAGAAGAATGTCTAATTCATTGGTCCATTTCTGGTGCAACAAATTTGCTGTACTGAGCGTCATCCATTGAGTGACATTCCATCGCACTGTTTAAGATTTCACTTCAAAAGCAAGACCTATTTGAGTGGGAATAAGGCCCCTACCACCCTGTGATCATGGTGTGCCTACATAGGCATGATCTAGTTTTCATCAAGAACAAAGCCTTGATGCAGTGCACTATTTCCAGGTTTTTACATGCTTAGTGGTCCCTTGCCATGACTGTGTAGTCAGTAATGTTATCACTACATGTCTGGCATGGAGAATATCATCCTCAATGCTTCAATAGAGATTGACACAGCATTAATTATAAGCATTGCTCATGAGAACTGGCCTTAAAGCTCTTGGATTATTTATGCTACTCTTGGGCAAAGGTTGTTTTTTTTTAACTTTATTTATTTATACAAAAATGTTATTTACATAAAACATTTTATTACAATAACATTCATTTTCTACATTCATACCTCAGACACCAAAATAAAATTCTTTCATGACTTTCTCTTCCATTCAAAACATTTGCAACTTCCTTGGTTCTTTCTATCTTTGGTGCTTCCCCCTCCCCCCTTTTATAAATGACTATCTGATTTCCCCTTTTTTTTTACTGTCCACTTTGCATCTTCTTTAGTTTCTTCTTTCATCTTTTTAATTTTCTGGAAGATTTATCTTCTCTTCATCTTCTTTTTATTTTTCTTCTTCCATTATTTACTTCTTTTTATTTATAATTACATTGTAACATTGTAACTTCTTTTCTATTTTTTAAAATATTTTCCTATATATTTTATGACATATATTTTGACACTTTATCCCATATTTCTTCTTTTTCACTTTTTTATCATTTATTACAATCAATAGCATATCCATTTCTTTCATATCCAATAATTTAAAAGTCCATTCTTTCACTTGGGGACTTATTTCTGTTTTCCAATATTGTGCATATAGTAGCCTTGCGGCTGTCAGCATATAAAATATTAGTTTCCCTTCTTTTTTTCCAACTCGTTATCTATATGATTAAATAGCATAATTTCTGGTTTACAATTTAGTTCAATATTTAATATATCTTTGATTTTTTAAATTGATTTGTTTCCAATATTTATTTGCTGCTTTGCATGTCCACCACATGTGGAAGAATGTACCATACCTATTTCTTTTCCACATTTCCAACATTTTGTTTTACCAGTCCCATATGTCTTGTTTAATTTTTCAGGTGTTAAATACCATCTATAGATTATTTTGTAGTAGTTTTCTCTTAAATTTTGACTCTTTGTGTAATTCATCCTGAAATTCCATGCCTTTTCCCATTGGTCTAGTTCTAGATTTTTACCTTGGGCAAAGGTTTTGAATGTGTGGAGTTATTGAGAAATGGTGGAGTGAATATGTTGGATAAAGAAAACATATTTGCAGACCTGTAGATGAGATTTTTGCCCATGGCTTAGTGGGGCCATGGCTTAGTGGGGGCAAGCTACCTCCATTTCTATGGTAGAAATTTTATAATTGGGTATACAAATATTATTAACATCCAGGGCCACAGTTTTATTGAAAGTGAGTTCTTCAGGGAAGTCTCTTGGGTGATGGAATTGAGGAGATGAAATGGAAGGCCAACTTTTGTGCTAGCCTGCATTAACCTGCTACTTTAAACTCAAGTTTGGTGGAGACTTCAATGTGGCAGGTTATTCCTCCCATGTGGAATAGTGGATGGATGACAGGCTGTAAGAACAGAGGAATACAATATGGTGTGGTGTTTCACCCTAAAGTAATAAGAAGATTTGGTTGGGTAAATTTTATACAAAGTAGTGGTTCTTGTTTTTTGGCTCTCTTCTATATCGTGCTGATGTGCAGTAACAAAAACAAAAACAAGGCCCACCCAAGATGCCAGCTTTCAGCACTCTCTGAGGTAATTGTCATCAACAGTAGCTATTAACAGCACAGTGCAGAAGCACCAGCTCAGTTGGAAGGATTTGGCAATATTGCACTGACCAACCTTGAATGATTCACAGACACAGTTGGATTCTTCCAATGTCCTTGGAGGATCTTTTATGTCTTGTTGCAATAGATATAAGATATTTACAAACTCTCATTCACTATCTGCTATATGACAATCCACTTTCTCCACCCAGCACACTAATCCACTCTCCTCAACAACTCACACTCTTCAACCCACATGTGACTTGAGTTTCAGAGCACTTAGTGGAGATGACAAGGGTCACCATCTAGTGTTACTTATCAATCCCAGCCTTTCAAACTATTTTATAACATCTTAAAGGAACATTGTAAAGTTACAGACCATGCAATAATAAATATGGATTTTATTGTTAAAAAGGATTATAGAGAAGCAAAAAGATGGAGGTTACATACCAGAATACTTAATAATAAAGATATAGTGGGTAAAATTGAAAAGGAATAGCAAAATATTTGGGATATTAATAACAGAGAGGTTTCTGAAGCTCTACTATGGGATACTTACTGTTGTAAGCTGCCCCAATTGTTTGACAGAGGGGTGGGGTATAAATAAATTCTTCTTCTTCTTATTATTATTATTATTATTACTATGAAAGCAGTTGCAAGAGGAATTTGTATTAGGAAAACATGTAATGTAAAGAGATGACAGGAAGAGAGGAAGATAAAATTAGAAAGGGAAATTAAAAAATTAGATAATGATTATATAAAGGATAGGAGTAAAAGCATATATATAGAATTGCAGAAAGGAACTAGAGAAATTAGAGATAGAACAAGCCCAGAAAAATTTAATATATTTACGGAGGGAGTTTTTTTTAAATATAGTAATAAAAACTCTAAAATGTTGGCAAGATTAACACAAAAGAAAAAAGAGAAAATATGATTGGTGTTATAAAGGATAAAACATGGAGAATGTTTATGATGATGAAAGAAAAGATAAAGATATTTGAAGAATATTATAAAAAATTATACTCAGCAGGGAATAAGTCAATGGAAAAAAGTGAGGAATATATTGAAAAACATTTGAAAATAAAAATAGAGGAAGAGAACAAAGATATAATGGAGCAACCAGTTTCAAATAAAGAAATAGAACAAGTGATAGATAAATTAAAAGGAGAGAAATCACCAGGAATGGATGGGCTAGGACCAGAATATTATAAAACTTTAAAAAAGATGTTAATACCAAAATTGGAGGTATTATGTAATAAAATTTTAAATGGAGAAAGGATCCTACCATCATAGGATCATTCATTGATAATATTGATTCCAAAACCAGATAAAGATTTAACAGATCCAGGATCATCTAGACCTATATCCCTTACAAATCAAGATGCTAAAATATTAACAGCATTAATGGCAAAAAGAATGAATAGGTTTATATATAAATATCTGCAAAATGTTCAATGTGGATTTGTGCAAAGAAGACAAATGTCAAATTTAATAGGAAGAGTATTGAATAAAATAAATATAATAGGGAAGGATAAACAAAACACAGGAATAATGGCACTATATATATATATATATATATATATATAGTCTTTCAATTGTGTGGAATGGCCAGCATTAAAAATAACATTAAAGAAATTAGATATGGGGAAAAAGGTTAGAGGATTAATAAATCAGTTATATTTAAACAATACAGCAGTAGTAACAGTAAACACTGGTCTAACAGATCTAATTCCAATTTCTAGAGAAACAAGGCAAGGTTGCCCTCTCTCCCCAATTTTATTTGCAATAATTATTGAAATGTTAGCAAATGCCATTAGGGAAGATAAAAAATCTGGAAGGAATTGGGATTAGAAAATTGAGTAAGATAAGTTTATTTGCAGATGATACCTTATTGACAATTAAAGATCCACTTATGCCAATATAATACCCCAACAGGATTCTGGCCTGTTTTTCCACATGTTATATCAGATATAACAACAAAAACCAGCAGTTGGAAAATGACCCTGGAGGAAAAAAGGATTTGTGTGAATGCCCAAGGCCTGAACAGATGGGCCAAATAAAGTGGCTTCTAGCTACTTCTGGGGCATGACATTTACCTGATGTATGCCCCCAAAGTGGCCAGAAGCTGCACAGAGGCCATGCTGAGGGAGCAAGAACTGGCCTAAAAAGGAGGGATTAAATTTTCTTCTGCTGGTGAACCATTTGGAATCACAGCAGCAGCCCATTTCTGGAGCAGGCCATGAAGTCACTGTAGTCCTGGCATGATTGATGCTGGAGTGGCCAGAGGCCACTCCTTCCAGGCCATCTGGTTCAGCCCAAAGAAACTTAGATGGTGATCTCTCCTTAGAGTGCATCCCTAAGTATGTGTGTCACCATTATTATTATTATTATTATTATTATTATTATTATTAGCTTTATTTATTAAGCGCTGTAGATGTACACGGTGCTGTACAAAATCAAATAAAAACCAGAATATATAAGAAGCCTGCCTGTGACGTACAATCTAAAAGTTAAAACAAACAAATTAAAACATCATAAAAGAGAAATAAAACATCAAATATCCAATATTAAGACACGCATCAGGAATAACCCGGTCATGGACACAGACTCCCTGGGAACGCTTCCCTAAACAATGTGTTCTTTAACTCGGCTTTGAAGCTGGTTAGGGAGGTGTTGAGTCATATATGTAAGGGAAGGAGGTTCCAGGAGTGAGGGGCAGAGAGCGAGAAGGGATGGATCCGGGACAGGGCAGTGGAGATCCGAGGCTGGGACAGGAAACCTTGGCTACCAGAACAGAGGGAACGAGAGGGGGTGTAGGGAGAAAGAAGTTCAGAGAGATAGGGAGGGGCGAGCCCATGCAGGGCTTTGAAGGTGAGCAAGAGAAGCTTTTACCGAATGCGGAAGGAAAAGGGGAGCCAGTGAAGGGATGAGAAACGGGGAGAGACATGGTCATATCGACGAGCAAGTGAGATAATACAGGCAGCTGAGTGCTGAACAGAAATCAATGGGTGGAGGTGAGAGAGAGGAAGCCCTGCCAAGAGAAGGTTACAGTAGTCGAGTCGCGAGACCACTAGGGCATGGACCAAAATCTTTGCAGTAGAAGGAGAGAGATATGGACAGATTTTAGAAATATTATAAAGAAAAAATCTACAGGCCTTGGCTGTGGCCTGAATCTGGGGGATAAATGATAAAGAGGAGTCAAAAATGAAACCAAGACTGTGGGCTTCCTGGACTGGCTGAATGGAGATGTTGTTGACAGAGATAGAAAAGGAATATTCAAGAGTGGGCTTAGGAGGGAAAACAAGAAGCTCTGTCTTGGCCATGTTGAGCTTCAGGCGCCGATGGTGCATCCAGTGGGAGACAGCTGTCAGAAAAGATGAGACTTGCTGCTGAAGCCCTGGCGAAAGGTCAGGGGTAGAAAGATAGAGCTGGGTGTCATCGGCATACAGATGATAAGAGAAACCAAAAGAGCTAATGAGTTTACCCAGAGACAATGTATATAGAGAGAACAAAAGGGGACCCAAGACAGAACCCTGAGGAACTCCCACAGATAGGGGAACAGAAGATGAAGTCTGTCCACCTGAGACCACTGCAAAAGATCTATCTGAGAGGTAAGATTTAAACCAATCGAGAACGGAGCCTGAGAAGCCAAGGTCAGAAAGTAAGTCAAGTAAAAGACAGTGGTCAATGGTGTCGAAGGCCACAGATAGATCGAGAAGGACAAGAATAGAGTAAAGGCCATTCGCCTTGGCACGCAAGAGATCATTTGAGATCTTGGTGAGGGCCATCTTTGTGGAGTGCCGTGGGCGGAATCCAGACTGGAAAGGGTCCAGTTGGTGTCAAGAAACTCAAGACAGCGAGAGTAGACAACTCGTTCCAGAACCTTAGAGAGAAAAGGAAGAAGAGAAATTGGGCGATAGCTAGACAAGGAAGAAGAGTCAAGAGAATTTTTTTTTTCAGAATAGGGGAAACTAGAGCATGTTTAAAGACTGAGGGGGAAGGATCAAGTAGAAAGAGAAAGATTAAAGATATAGAGGAGGGAGGGCATCAAAGAAGGAGCTATGGAAATTAGAAGACGAGGAGGAATTGGGTTGAGAGAACAAGTTGTGGGCTTGGAAGAGTTCAGCAGCATAGAAAGTTCATCCAGAGAAATGGGAGAGAACGCAGAGAATTTGTTAGCGGGGGGGGGGGTGTAAGAGATTAGTAGTGGGAACCAAGTCAGAAGGAGTCGCCTCCGACCGAATAGTAGTGATCTTTGTAATGAAGTAATTGGCAAAATCAAAGGGAGAAAATAATGAAGAAACAGGGGGAGTAGAATGTTTTAGTAGAGAGTTGAAACAAGAGAACAAATGCTGCGGGCACCTCTCGTTAGCACAGATCAGTAGTTTATAATAATTCTGTTTTGCCATGGCTAAGGTGCGTGAGAAGGAAGAGAGAATGAACTTAAAATGGATAAAATCAGCCCACTCCCTGGACTTTCTCCATAGACGTTCGGCCACATGAGAGCAAGACCGGAGGAACCTAACGATGGGAGTGATCCAGGGCTGAGGCCTAGTCACAGGGGAAGAAGAGGACACGCGCGTGGTTACAGGGGCAAAGCTGTCAAGAGTTGAGGAAAGAGTGGAATTAAGCAAGGACATAGCTGAATCTGTAGAGTCCTCGAGATTGAGAGAAGCAAGAGATGATTCCAGAGACTGAGTGAGAAGATTAGAGTTAACAGATTGGAGGTTACGGAACTGGCGAAAGGCAGTATGGCAAGGGGGTGGGATATAAGTGAGAGTAAAAGAAATTAGATGGTGATCAGAAAGAGGAAAATCAGATGCAACGTAGTCAGAGATGAGACACCTGGCAGCAAGAATGAGGTCGAGACAGTGACCGAGAGAGTGAGTTAAAGAGTTAGAGTGAAGTAGAAGATCGAAGGAAGCTAGGAGGGAATTGAAGTAAGAGGTTCAAGAATTTGTAGGATCATCAATATGAATATTAAAGTCACCGAGAATCAGGGAGGGAACAGAATCTGAGAGAAAAAAATGTGAGCCAAGACTCGAAATCAAACAAAAATTGCTTGGGAGAACCAGGGGGACGATAGATGACAGCAACACGGAGGTTTAAGAGAAAGAAGAGTCGGATAGAATGAGATTCAAAGGAAGAAAAACAGTAGCTAGGGGGCGGAGACAAGAGTTGAAACTGGCAAGAGTTGGACAATAAGATGCCGACCCCTCCTCCTCTGCCCTCAGGATGGCTTGAATGGGTAAAAGAAAGACCGCCATAAGAAAGAGCAGCGGAGGTAACGGTATCATGGGCTGGAAGCCAAGTTTCGGTCAGAGCGAGAAGATTAAGGGATCGGGAAATAAAAAGGTCATTGAGTACTGTTGCTTTTGAAGCAACAGAGCGACAGTTCCAAAGTGAGCAGAAGAAGGGAAGATGGGAGATAGGGAGGGGGCGGATGGGAATCAGGTTGGGAGAGATATGAGGAGCCATGGGGAACCTGGTCTTCACTCAAGTCTTCACACTGGTGGGGGGGGGGGAAGGGTGGAGCAGTGCCTGCTGCTTCCTGAGTCCCAGTGGAGTGGGGATGGAGGAGGAAGGCAGTCAGAGTCCTGAGGCTTGCTCTCAGGGGCAAAGCAGGCAGCCTGGTTTTCACAAAGATGGGGGGAAGGGTGGAGTAGTACCCTCTTAAAGGAAAGGCTCCAGGCCATGCCCAACTCACTGCCTTGCTTCTGGTGATGCTGCTGCTTCTTTCTGAGTCCCAATGGAGTGGGGATGGAGGAGGAAGGCAGTCAGAGTCCTGAGGGCTTGCTCTCAGGGGCAAAGCAGGCAGCCTGGTCTTCACAAAGGTGGGGGGAAGGGTGGAGCAGTGCCCTCTTAAAGGAAAGGCTCCAGGCCATGCCCAACTCACTGCCTTGCTTCTGGTGATGCTGCTGCTGCTTCCTGAGTCCCAATGGAGTGGGGATGGAGGAGGAAGGCAGTCAGAGTCCTGAGGGCTTGCTCTCAGGGGCAAAGCAGGCAGCCTGGTCTTCACAAAGGTCACCACTGATAAAATCTCCTTTTTCAGACTTCTAGCAGATTTGTCCAGTTGACTGAAGGAACATAGCAATAGCAAGTACATTTCTATACCACTTATTAGTGTACTTAAGCACTCCCTGAGCAGTTTACAATGTGTAAGCTAATTGTCCTTAACAAGCTGGGTATTCATTTTAGCAACCTCAGAAAGGTGCAAGCCTGAGTTGAGCCTGAGCCCCTGGCTGGTATTGAATTCACAGCCTTATAGTTTGTGATTGAGTGGTTGCAGTACAGACATTTAGCCACGACATCACCAGGGTCTTTTGGATGGGATAAGATATTCCTTGTCAGCTACACCAAATAAGAGGTGATGGGTGAAGGTACTCCAGATAATGCAGATGGATTTAAAAATAACCAGTAGAACATTATTTCTGTAGTATAGGTAGCAAAGCACCTAGGGGCAAGATCTTTGTACATTATAGTACTGTTTATTCAGCATGAAAAGGCTACAAAGGCTATGAAGTTGAGTTTGGGTGTTCCTGTTTTTCATTGTCTGTGTAAGCAAGCTCAAAGGGATATGTTTAGTAGTGGGAAACTCATATATGAAATTTCCTGTTAGTTCTGCATGTATAAGGTATATTCTTATACAGCAAAGGAGGACCCACAGGCAGAGCCTTCAAAGGCAAGCCTAACACCAACTGCCCTTCCCAGCAGCAGCAGAGGAGGACCCACAGGCAGAGCCTTCAAAGGCAAGCCTAGCACCAACTGCCCTTCCCAGCAGCTACAGAGGAGGAGGCAGAGCCTTCAAAGGCAAGCCTAGCACCAACTGCCCTTCCCTGCACTGCTCTCTCTGATTTCTGAAGAAGAAAATTAAAATGCACACTCGTATATTCAACACAAGACAAAAGGAGAGATGCTATATAACAGACCACCTGTTCCAAAACTGTATGGCTATGAATTATTAAAAATTTCCCAATTTCACAACCTAAATTCTAACCAAATGGGCATCCCATCCTAAAATAAACAACGAAAATAGAAAATATATGTATAGCAGTATTGTATGTTGGTGGCTAAATTTGTATATTGGTGGCTAATCTGGAAACATGCAACACTGTTACTCTTATCTCATCATTTAAAGTTTATTCTTGACATCAGTAAATCAAAACAGAAAGTAGTACAGCCCACCCACCCCAGCCATGATGGCACAGATGGCAAGCCCCATTACCTCTAACAGTCATGCAAGTGTGCACACACACACAGCCATTGAATACCTCAGGGCACTGAAAACCTGAAGTCCCATGGTTTTTGTATCCACAGGATGGTGGTCCAGAGGGGTTCTGGAACAGAAGCTCCCCCCCCCCCGGATACTAAGGGCTGAATGTAGAATCACCTTCCCCCCCCGCCCCCCGGAAACCAGTAGATCCACATGGGGAATGAAAATTGTTGTTCCATTTGCAACAGCAGCACAGCTCTGTAGTTTTCACTCTCAGTGAATTAGAGAAAGCTTTGATTTAAAACACATACAGAACAACTTCACAGGAGAAGGTTACAGGTCCTACTATGTGATTAAGAATTTCACACCCCCATAATACTACATGCAATCTATCTGTATAAATGTTGAGAACATTGTCTCTCAAACCAACTGACCTCACAGGTCTATTTTATGTAAGAATAAAACAGGTGGAAGCGGAGGCAGCTCTGCACTGAAGAATTTGGAGAGGGAATTCAAGATAAAAAACAACAACAAAATAGGTAAATAAATCTGGTCTTCTCCAAAACTATTATTGGGATAGGGGTTGGGGTTGGGAAGGAACTAATTTTGCATTTTATTGTATTCTATGTATTTTTATTGCTGTAACCTGCCGGGATTCCTTGTGATTGGGAGGGCTATAAATTATTTATTTATTTATTTATTTATGTAAAATGTAACATAAGAATACATTTTCTTTTAGGTAATCACAGCCAGCAAACGGGTCTGTTGACATCACTAGACAGCTTCTGGTATTATTTATTTTTATTTATTCAATTTATATCCTATTTTTCTACCAGTATGGGACCAAAATGTTTTAACACTATAAATTAAATCAAAATGTAGCCAAAATAATATACAGTATGAACACTAAAACTCAATAAGAAAGCAATCCAGTTAAAACAGTATCGCCCTTTTGCTATTTAGGGACAGTGAAGTTTTCCCTTTCACTTTCTCTCATATGTTATTTATGAATGTGTTTAATTTGCATCCTACTTTTCTCCCAACAACCTGGCTAACAAAAAGGTTAAAGCGTCATAATGTAGAACAGTATAAAATTATTCAAAAGAAAAAAATGATGAAGATAAAAATGCAGCAAACATACTACTTTAAGAGCCATTTTGCATAGCTGGTTAATTATAAAATGCCTGGCAACAGGAGAGCACAGAGGATGCCAAGTAAGGGCCTTTGCAGACTGCCAGAAATAGTGCAAATTGAGTCCACTTTAAGGGTTAGCGTTAGTGCTAGGGAATCATGGGATTTTTTTTCTGAGACATTGAGCCTTCAGAGAGCTCTGGTGCCGCAATAAAATACAGTTCCCATGATTCCCTAACCCTAACCCTAACCCTTAAAGTGAACTCAATTTCCACTCTTTCTAGCAGTCTGCAAAGGCCCAATGTCTCTCATGGGATCATAGAGTTGGAAGAGACCTCAAGGGCCATTTGCCATGCAGAAATACACAATCAAAGCACACATCCCCCAACAGATAGCCATTCAGCTTCTGTTTAAAAACCTCCAAAGAAAGAGACTCCACCATACACTAAGGGAGTGTGTTCCACTGTAAAACAGCTTTTACTGTCATGGAGTTCTTCCTCATGTTGAGGTGGACATTCTTTTCCTGTAGTTTGCATTCATTGCTCCATGTCCTGGTTTCCAGAAAACAAGCTTGCTCCATCCTTAATATGATGCCCCTACAAATATTTAAACAGGGTTATCATATCACCCCTTAACCTTCTCTTCTCCAGGCTAAATATATCCAGAAACCTAAATAGCTCCTCATAGGGAATGGTTTCCAGACCTTTCACTATTTTGGTCACTCCACCTCTGGACATGCTCCAGTTTGTCTACATCCTGAAATTTCACAGCCCAGAAGCAGCCACACAGACTTCTTTCTCATGTGTGTACAACAGATGGGCCTGGGGGAGTATTTAGTATTTTATTTATTTATTTATTTGATTTATACCCTGCCTTTCTTCCAAACAGGGTTTAAAAGTTGTTTGCAATGCAAGTTAATTTTTTAAAAAAAAGTATGTAGCACAAAAGTGAAAAGCAAAACATGAAACAATTAATCCAATTAAAATACTACTTTTAGCATTCTCCAGAGGTATCATACTGTTATTTTAATGTTTTAATGCCAAGGAACCGTGTCAATCTTTGAATGAAGTACAGAACATTTTTTAGTCTTGCTTCTTTCTCAAAGGTACATAGGTTCAAAAACATAGAATTGAAATTGTATCCATTTTTGTTTTTCAAGCCCTGTGTCCCTCAAAGGCAGAGGTGCCCTCTAGTTAATGTTTCCTATTAGGTTTTGGAATAGAAAATTAAACCATCTAGTGTGATATTTAAGGATCAATACAGATAACAGGTCACCTTTGAAATTTTCTGGGTGATGGAATTGTCATGTAAGATCCTGAGATCTTTGAGGGAAGGATGATAAGCCAGAAGTGTGAAATCTCATCCCTATGAATCCAGATGAAATCAACATATTGTCAAGTATAATAGTTTCCCCCCATTTGATTCTAGCTTAGTTTCTTCCTCTTTTGCTCAATGTCCTTGAAGCAAAGGTAATTGGTTTTTTCCTCTACTGTGAAAATAATGTGGGAAGTGTGACTGCTCTCATCCCACACGGGATTCACAATTCATCACACATTAATTGTATTGGCAAATCAGGATCAAAATGTGTTAAGATCTGCAAGGACAACAGCAAGTCTTTAGTCTCTGAAAAAGCTTTGTCATATTCATCTGTCTAAGCTTCCCAGACTTTTCTCCTAAAAGGAAATCCATGCAATAACTTTAACAAGTGTGCCAAGGGGGACAGACTTAATAACCTTCAAGAATATAGAACACAATGCTCACAGTCTAGTGAAAAGTTAAAGCAACCCCTAATAAAGGAAAGAGTGCCTCTTAAATTTTTCAGCATGCCATTGTCTCCCCATTCAGAAACATCAATATATGCATGAATGCAGGAAATGTTTTGATGGGAGAGAACATTAGCATGATGTTGAGAACAAGTTAGACCTAGCACCTTTCATTTAAAAATTAAGCCTTGCCTCATGCTACTAATTCTTGAATCCAGGCAATTTTATGAAGACAGATATCGCCAGAACAAAAACACCTAAAATGTCACAAACACCTCCTACTTGTAAAGGTTTCCTGTGGGATTCCCCATCCTCCACAAAAAAAATCCACCTCAGTCTCTCAAAAAGCAAACTACTTTTATCTAAAACAAGATTTTCTTTTTCAAAAATTACATGGAAAAAGGAGTTAGCTTGAACTCACCCTGCTCTCTTCCCCAAGTGTAACATTCAGAAGCATTCTTCATTGCCAAGGTTAACTTATTGAAATGTGAATTAATTTCAGTCTAATATGTATAGAGCATCTTTCACCTTACAACCAATCTCCATATGTCTATGATTAGTTAAAACCTTGTTAACACTTCAGAGTGGGGGAATTGTGATATTCAGACTTTTTGACTTTAGTGGTTCTCAAAAACTAGGAAAGTCAGGCAATAAAAAAGCATGCTCCAAAGTCAAGGTTTTGTTTACTATCAAAGAGAAATCAACAACCAGGTTTGCTGTCCAGAATGACTGGTGGAGGGAATCTTCTGCTCCTACCATTTCCCTCAGAAATGTGAAGTAACACACCATGATAATATTCCACAGACAGACAGACACAGAAAGGTGAACAACTCCAGACTGATTCCATCTACCTATCTCAGAACTCTTATAAAAAATTAAGGAATTGAGACAGGAACACATAGAGGTAAGTTATCCAAATTGGCAAAAACATACACAAACAAAAACAGGAACAATGACAACCTGGAAGATCCACTGATAATATCCACTAGACTGTAAAACCCTGCACACATAAATGATCCTACATTAAATAAAACAATAGAAATAATTATTACATAAAAACTAGGAACAGTGCAAGGCAGGGAGCTGCATCCAATGAATTTCCCTTCATTGAAGGAAGCCTCTTTGATCTAGCATATGCTAGAAGCAGCTGAAAAAGTAAGTAAGCATTTATTAGTGATTTGTGATTTTCCTACCTCTGCTTTTTATTGTGGGGGGGGGGGACGACGACTTCAAGACAGTGTGGAAGATGGCAAGAGACCTTTAGAGAAGAAGAAAAAGTAGCAATAATTATCCCTTCTTCCTATTCCATTAATGAAATTCTTTACTGGATCAAGAAAACTTCCATCAATGAAAGGAGACGAATTGTCTAAAATCCAGTATTTTCACTTGTAAGCAAGGAAGCAAGGTAGGATGAAAAAGTAAGTAGCAAGTTTTCTTCTGAAAATGGCTTTACACTCTAAATGTAGTAATCAGTGCTTTGATCTGAATTCTAAAACTAACACAAAGGCAGGGCAGATATGTCAAAATTGATATCCATAATAGACATTGCAAAGATTTTTGAGCTAGAGAGGAAACTGGCCATTAGGTTATCTTTTATTACTATCTACTGTGTCAGGATGGTTTTGTTATGACCCCTGGAAGTCTTCCAATTTTGTGGTGTCTATGTATTCCCTTCTATGGCCCTGAACAGACTCAGAAGTGCAAGCGGCCATGATCCTAGAAGTGGCAGGTCACATAGCCAGGGTATCCGAATAACAGATAATAGATAGTTTGGGATCTACAAGGAAGAATTCACACTTCTTAGACAGAAAGGCTAGGTGAGTTACAAGATGTTTGCTACACAAGCGAGAGAGTGCACTTTTACAATCCCATTCCTACCTTTGAAATCCCTATCTCGTGTGATCTTTTCCTATGCAGATTTGGTTCTTTGATGTATCTTTGCCTCAGGCTATTTTTGCCCTATATAAAAACCCAAATCTCCTTTGTTTCCTTGGTCGGGCTAGAATTCATGGTGACTCCATGCCACTTTGAATTCTGAATAGTTCTGACTCGCTGCCACCCCTCACAACATGGCTGAGTCCAATGCCATCCATCCAATTGGACCATCCAGAATCACCACTTCAAAATATCACCATTAGTGGAGCCTCTGATCTATTCCAATGCTCACCTTTTTTATTTCTTAGCTCTTGTGCATGTGAATATGCATGTGTGTGCTTGCCTTGATGTGTGCTTCCCCTGAATAAAAGTGCAATCAAAAGAAAGAATTCTGTCTCTGTGAATTCCCTATTCCAGCATTTCGGTATACAGGTGGTAATGATCCCAAGGGGCTGCTTTTAGCTCAACCCATTGATTAATTGAGCTAATTAAAATTCCCCTAGAGAGATCCTTAGCTAGAGTTTAAGTGTTACCTCCAGGTTAAGGCAAATCTGTTAAGGTCTTCTTGTTGTTGTTAACTGTCCTCAAGTCGATCTCAATTCATGGCAACCCTGTGGATGAGACATCTCCAAGACACTCTGTCCTCTACTACTCTGCTTAGTTCCTGAAACCCCATAACCATGACCTCTTAATAGAGTCCATCCATCTAGAACAGGGGTAGGCAACCTTTCCCCTTTAAGGGCTGAGGGACTTCAGCTCTCAGAAGCCTCAGCCATGTTGGCCAATAGTCCCATGTTGGCCAATAGCTCCTGGGATTCTGGGAGCTGAAGTCCCTCGGCCCTTAAAGGGAAAAGGTTGCCTACCCCTGATCTAGAATGTGGCCATCCTCTCCCTAATTCACTCTACTTCCCCAGCATTATTGTTCCCCCCCCCCCCCAAAGAGTCCTCTCTTCTCATGATGTGTCCAAAGTATGACAATCTCATTTTGGTCATCTTGGCTTCCAGGGAGGTTTCTGGTTTGATCTGCTCTAGAACTCACTTGTTTGTCCTTTTGGGTGTCCATGGGATCCTCAGCACTCTTCTCCAGCACCACATCTTGAATGCATTGATTTTTCTTCCTACCATGTTTCTTAAATGTCCATCTCTCACATCCATACATGGTAATAGGGAATACAATGGCTTGTATGATTCTAACTTTTGTGCTGAGTTGTATATCTTTGCATTTTAGAATCTTTTCTATTATTTCATAGCCACCATCCCCATTCTTGATCTTCTCCTGATTTCCTGACTGCAGTCCCCATTTCTATCAATGTTTGATCCTAGGTATGATAATTCTTTTACTATTTGTATTTCTTCATTGTCTAGGTTGAACTTGTGATGGTCCTCGGTGGTCAATATTTTTGTTTTGGTTATATTCAACATTAAGCTTACTTTAGCACTTTCTTCTTTGATCTTCCTTAGTAGGTGTTCCAGGTCTGTGAAGTTTTCTGCTAGTATTATGGTGTCATCAGCATATCTCAGATTGTTGATATTCCTTCCTCCTATTTTCACTCCCTCTTTTTTGTGTTCAAGCCTGCTTTTCTTATAATATGTTATGCATACAAGCTCAACAGATAGGGTGAAAGGATGCAGTTTGACTTCATTGCCAATTGGGAACCATTCTGTTTCTCCATGTTCTGTTCTGACAGTAGCCTCTTGTCCTGAGTACAGATTCCTCATCAGGACTATCAGACGTGTTGGCATGCCCATGTCTTTAATAGGACCTTATCAAACGCTGGCCACGAAGCGAAAAGTAACAGAAAAGTAACCGAAGTGAGAATAAATTCAGTTCTATACCGAAACGAACTGAATTTCGCCCTGGCGGCCATAGCGCAATGAATACGAAGGCTCCAAAGGGGATTTAGCGATCAGGCGCCGCGGGATGCAGTTCACGTGGGAAGAAGGAAAACACACACACACACACATTTTCTTCTCTCTCTCTCTCTCTCTCTCTCCCTTCCCGCCACCCAAAAAGCCAGCGTCGCAGAAGGCGCTTCTGTGAATGGCAAGGATGGGATGAAGGAGTCGGGAGGAAAGGCAGCCAAGGGGACCGAGGAGGAGGAGGAGGGCTGGAGGACTGGAGGAGGGAAGGGGTGTTGGTGGGGAAAAATGCGAGAGAGATGGAGAGAGAGAGATCGCCTCCCTCTTCCCTCCTCCTCTCCTTCTCCTCCTCTTTCTCAATCTGGTTTGCCTTTCGCCAATCCCTTCCCCTCGCCGGGATTTTCTGCTTGGGAGAGCTCTCCCTGCTTCCCTGCCCCGCCCACCATTGCGCAATGAATACGAAGGCTCCGCTTGTACTTCCCCAACAAACCGAATGTCAAAATCTCCCTACTTGCTACGGATTAGCTTCGGGTTCTGTGGAGTTTCGGGGCAGCGTCGTGTGTACACGCGGGGAAACAATACAGATTAGCTCCGTGTTCTAGGGCAGCGTCGTGTGTAAACACGGGGAAATAATATGTATTAGCTGCAGGTACCCTTTGGATTAGCTCTGCTCTAGACCCCATGTGATAAGGTCCATAGTGTTTCATAGCCTTTCATGGTCTATGCAGTCAAAGACTTTGTTGTAGTCTATAAAGCACTTGCTGATTATCTTTTGGAACTCCCTGCTATGCTCTATTAGCCATCGTATGTTTGCAATGTGATCCCTGGCGCCTCATCTGTTTCTGAACCCTGCTTAGACCTCTGGGATTTCTCTGTCCATGTATGGTTGGAGCCTATGTTGCAGAATTTTGAGCATGATTTTGCTTGCATGGGAGATTAGTGCTATGGTTCTATACTTTCTGCAGTCTCTTGTGTTTTCCTTTTTTGTGGATGGGGATGTATAATGATTGCTTCCAATCTATTGGCCATCATTTTGTTTTCCATGTCTCTTGATATTTTCCCAGATGAGATCATCTATTTCAATCTGTCCCTCCCTCACCCATTTATACACACCTATTCTAGAATGCACAGTTTTAAACTCTATGGTTTTTTTAGACTGGTTTTTAATAAGGGGGGTAAACTGTTATTACTGTTTTACTGTTTAATAGAAGGATGTTTTAAGCTGCCTTGATTGCCTTTGGCAAAAGGTGGGGTATAAAAATAAAGTTTATTGTTATTATTATTATTATTATTTATCGACATATGTTGGTTAGCACTAGAGTTGACTCTGTCAATGTAGATTTCAACAGTTCTATTGGAATCCTCTTCCTGGAGTCATTTTTTCATTTTCTTTTTGCTATTTCTTTTATTGAAGCTTCCACTCCACTTTTTAAAATTTGGGGTTCATCTTTATATGGCTCTTCATTCCATATGTCCTTCATTTTGTTGTCTCTTTTGTATAATTCTTCTGTGTATTACATCCAATATCTTTTTATTCCTTCCTGGTCATTAATTAAGTTATTTTTATTGTCATAGATTGTCCTAGTCCTTGCTCTGAATTTTCCTTTGACTTCCCAGATATTGTGAAATAGATCTCTTGTTCTTCCCTTATTGTTGTTGTCTTCTATTTCTCTGCATTGGTCGTTGTAGTAATTTTTTATATATATATATCTTTCTGCACAAGCCGTTGTACTGTTGCATTCATAATTCTTAGTTTGTTCCTGTTCGATTTTGGTGGAGTAGAGTAATTTGTAAATCCAGCAGAATCAGGAAGCAAAAAATCCAAGCTTCTAAAAGTTGAGCGTTATTGTTGAAAGAATAATAACAACATGCAAAGTAAAACACAGTCCACTAAAGTATCACATCTTGCAGATGTGTCTAAACTGGAACAAAACTACAGATCCATGCTTGCAGATCTTAAGGCTACATTGTGAAGCAGTATAAACATGTTATAGATCCATTGTGAAGTAAAGAGAAGAAAAAGGTGTGTTCCAATGGAAGCAAATAATAATAATATCAATGCCTAACACAAAGTTTCTCAGTCCAGCCCCTCTCCACCTTTTGGGTGTTAACCTTCAGGTTGATTGGATGATCTGTATGTGACGTATGCTAACCCAACCTCTTGTTGTTCATCTTCCATCATGTGATCTACTTTCCCATAACAACTTTATATTATTGTTTCCTTATGTAAACAAGGATGCTTTCCCATCTAGTGGTTTCTATTGTTTTGTCTTTCTAGCCATCTGGACTGAGCTGTTTGTGTTCGGCCTAGAAGCATGTTCTCAAATGGAAAAATACACACACACACATCTTTACATTTCACCTTTGACTGCATAGCCCATCTATACTCTGACAGTTCCTATCTCCCTTTTGTTTTTCTTGCACTGGCACAAAGGACACAAGACTCCTTTCTTGGGTTTAAATCAGGCCACAACTTTATTAAATAGTACAGGGTCAAATTATGTAATTAAATAATAATAATAAATCAGCTTTGCCACAGGTGTAAGTGAACGTAAACCCACCCAAGGATGGTCCCTCACTGCCCGTGGCAAAACAATAATTAACAACAACAATAGCAATAAATAAATAAGCAAATAATTAATCAAATAACCAAACCCCTCCCCGGAAATGATGTCATATTACATCATATGATGTAACAATTTGCTATGACATAATTTTATTTATTTACATCATTTCCTGTTTATTTGTTTAGAGCCAAATTATTTCTGTTCCCAATTAAAGTAGCTGAATTAATTTTATCTGTGGGATGGGGTCATTCCCCACCACAAGAGGGAGGGCCAGCAAAGCTAGGCATCCCCTCTCCCCCCCACCACAGATAATTTTGTAAATCTGGTCACTAAGAGCACCAATATATAACCACTGCCCTTCCTTGGAGAGGTGTATCCCATCATCCCAAAACAGTTGTGGCTTATCCAGCTTAATAGAATGCTGAATAACAGACATGCCCCGCTTTAACAGTTGTTTATTCACAAAGCGATTAAGCCACCCCCGAGCATTACTGATGGCAGAATATTTTTGTGCATCAGACCAAGATCGCATAGGCACCAATTTGGTCCAAATTATCTTCGCTCAAGACAGCATTGCTTGTAATTCTTCCAAATCTTTAAAAAATTGTTTGGCCAGCTGTAGACATGGTACTCGTGCCAAATCGTTTCCCCCCAGGTGAACAACCACTGCCCGAGGGGGGAGGACGCAACCGAATCAACACCTTCATGTAAGGCACGAGAGACAGCCACTTCATGTCTCTGTCGCCAAACCACATCATACGACCAAGGTTGGACAAGCCCAAAGAAGTGTTGGAACAATGCTCCTTCAGGAAATGCTCAGCCCAAGCCACCAGGCTATGTCCGATGGTCCAAATATCACCCAGGCTGAAAAAAGCTGAAATAAAATAAAACAATTAGCAAAACTAATCAAGAGTCCCATTGCCTGATTGTCTAACATAAGATTTAAAAGCACGTGAGCGCCACCTACCAATCCTACAAATATCAGTTTCACTCATGCCATGAGTGGCAACAACCGTTGCAGCTCCTATACGAAAGGAGTGCGAAGAAAAGGAATCAATAGGCAGCCCAGCCTTCTTAACCACTTCCTTAGGCGCTGCTCTGAATTGAAATTGTGTCAGGGGCAAACCTGACAGATGAAGAAACAGATATCCAGGGACTATAGGGCTGATTCTTAAATAGTTATCCATTTCCACTACAGGGCAGATTTGACCCCATTGGGCCTTAGCTAAGAATAAAGACTGACCCTTGCCAAACTGGTCAGTCTTAGACCACCTAATGCATATCTGAATACCATGATCACTTAAATTAATATCAGAAATTAGAAGTGCCCTGCCCGATGTATCATTCTTTGAACCAGGAAACATCTCACTGATTCTCAGGGCAGCAAAAAATGCAGTAGCAAATACTGCCCTAAATAAAGCCAATTTCTCATGTGAATAGCATACTATGGGCAGTTGCTCCCATAACAAAGCCAAGACAGGGCCATTTATTGGTCTTCTGGCATCTTTTGAGATAACAGACTCTCTGGACCATCCTTCTACCACCCTTTTGACTCTAAAGTCAACAGTTGGGTCAAAATAACCATTAGCCCTAGAGAAAAAGGCCAAAGCAGCCAACCTGCCCCTGATGGTAACAGGTGATAGTCCCAATTGTTTGAGTGCAACAATAAAACAAAGTACCAAATCCACATTAATAGGCCATGTTATTACTTCAACAATTTGACACATGAATTTGCTAAAAGAATTTAGGGCTGTTTGATAAGACTTGCGTGTTGACGGGATAATGGAATTCAACATCGCCCTGCGAATGTCTAATCTTCAAGGTTTCAGAGAAATGTTGGTACCTCCAGTGGGTTTAAAGTAGCCTGGGGCGCTAACTGCCAGAACCTGCTGAGCTGAAAATGAGAAAGGGCATCCGCCAAAGGGTTAAGCAAACCAGGAACATGGTGAGCTCTAAACAATATATTAAACTTTAAACATTGTAAAGCCATTGCCTTCACCAAACCCATCACCTTAGGAGATTTGGAGGACTGCGAAGTCACCACATGCACTACCGCTTGGTTGTCACACCAAAACCAAATGGTCTTATTAGTGAAGTGGCTTCCCCATAAATAAACAGCAACAACGATTGGAAACAATTCCAAAAAAGTAAGGTCCCTGGTAAGGCCAGATTCCACCCATGCAGGAGGCCAGGCCTCAGCAGCCCATTGGCCATTCCAAAAAACACCAAAGCCATGGGCACCAGCAGCATCAGAATGCACCTGAAAATCTGCATGAAGCAGCATTTCTGTTCTCCAAAAATGACACACCATTATAATTCTCCAAAAAGGAGTGCCAAACCTTAAGATCCTCACAGATGCCCCTTGTGATTCTAATGTGGTGATGCTGAGCCACTAAACCTGCAGTGGCCTTGTAAAATCTAACACAAAATCCTCATCCTGTAACTACCACCCTACAGGCAAAGTTTAATAAGCCTGTAAGTGATTGAAATTCAAGCAGGGTAGCCTTTCATTTATTTAACATAAGCTGTACTTGCTGCCTCATGGTTACCAATTTCTCAGAGGGCAAACGAGAAATTCCTGCAATAGTGTCTATCTCAATGCCCAAAAAGGTTAAATGAGTGTTAGGACCCTCTGTCTTCTCCTCGGCAAGAGGCACTCCCAATTCCTTCATCAATTCTTGAAATTGCACTAGGGTATTGAGGCATTGCGAGGAATCAGGAGAACCAGCTAATAGAAAATCGTCTAAATAATGAGCAATAGCATTATTGCCAGTTCTCTTAACAGCACACCAATGGAGGAAAGTGCTGAAAGTCTCAAACTCAGCACAAGAAATTGAGCACTCCATTGGCATTGCTTTGTCAAAATAAAATTTGCCATCAAACTGGAAACCCAGCAAATCAAAATCATCTGGGTGTACAGGGAGAAGTCTGAAAACGGAGTTAATATCGCATTTAGCCAGCAGAGTGCCTGAACCCAAATTCCTAATCATCGTGACTGCTGAGTCAAACAATGTGTACCTAACTGAGGTAAGCCCTGGGTCAATGGCATCATTCACCAATTCATCTTTAGGGTATGATACACTGTGAATTAGCCTAAATTTCCCAGGAGCTTTTTTAGGAACAACTCCTAGTGGGGATAAACGAAGCGTAGGAAGAGGCAAATTATCATGAGGTCCGAAAATTCTCCCTGCTGCAACCTCTTTGGCCAATTTTGCCCTAACTATATCTGGCAATTCCCTCACAGAACAAGCATTAGGTGCAGAACGAGAAACCCTAGGACCAAAATAGGGAATGTGAAAACCTGAAGAAAACCCATGAAATAAATATAAAGCAGCCTCCTTGTTGGGATACATTTTTAACCAAGGCTCCATATTAGCCATATTAATTGGCG
This sequence comes from Phrynosoma blainvillii, assembly GCA_026167975.1. Lineage (NCBI taxonomy): Eukaryota > Metazoa > Chordata > Lepidosauria > Squamata > Phrynosomatidae > Phrynosoma > Phrynosoma blainvillii. The sequence continues at coordinate 121,621,465 of JANUYF010000004.1, forward strand.
ATGGGGCCTTTTGCTCCAGAAGGCACCGGCTGGGAAATGGCACCCCCTCCTGTTCTTTTTCCTTTAATGCAAGAATTCCCTGGGTGCCCGCCCCCACAGGTGTTACACTTGTGTTCATACCTACAGGGTTGCCTTTTGCATTTTCCAGCATTAAAATCCCAGCACCAGCCAAATTGTCTTTTATCACCTGTGTTAGGCCTCACATTTGGCCCTCTCGGCAAGGTGACCATTGGCACAAAGCCATTGTCACACCTGCTCGAGGGGGAGTCCCCCACCATGACATCAGCCCAGAGCTCTGATTGTACATGCTTCCTAGATAAAGAGGGATATTGAGCTGCTCATATTCTAAATTGCTCATCATATTGGAGCCACGCAGCACCTCTAGCATTATATAGGCAATTGGTATATGTTTTTATCATGATCTCTTGGTATTTTGAAAAATCCGGAGATCTAAAAGGCTGTTTTTCTTCAATCACACCTCTGTAAATAGTAAATCCCATGATCCAGTTAACAAAATTGCACTCCAGCTTAGGGTGTTTGAGCGCCTGGAATTCTTTTGGCAAGCTAAAAACAATGCCATCCTTAACCATGATCCTTTGTTCAGGATCCCTAAACGTTAAAGTAAATAAATCAATGTATTCACCCTTCCAAATCCATTCTTTAGTGGCAAGAGGAAGGTGAGAACCAAGGGGTGTAGACATACCAGCGTAAGGAGTAGACTCCACGCTGCCAACCGCTCCAGGTAACTGTGTACCAGCAATTTGCACCACAGGTGTGGAGGTGACAACAGCGGAGGGCTGACCACTCTGCACCCATGAGTCAGGCACCTGTGAAACAGCAAGAGCCTGAACGGGTGCATTTAAAGCTGCAGGGTTAGGCTGTTCCGAAGCCACGCCCTGCCCCACCTGGCTACCTGGAGCCCATACCGAGGTAAGCCAATTAGATTGCAAAGTGCCAGAAGACACACCTGAGCTTGAAGCTTGAGTCAAATCAGCAGTTGACCGCAAAGGTCCCCCGAGTTGAGGCCCCGCAACAGCTCGAGTGTCCAAGGTAGCGGAAGCAGCAGCTGCTTGATCACCTCCTTGGCAACCACCAACTTGCTCCATTGCACTGCTTGAAACAACAGCCCTCTGTAAGAGGTTATACAAGTCAGCCATGGTAGGCTGCCCGGACGCAGAGGGATTCACACCCTGTGTCCCCAAACCCGGGACTCTTTGCAAGAGATCCCAAACATCGGCAACAGTGGGGTGCCCTAGCTCCACTGCCGAAACCACTTGTGGGCCTGGTGTGGCAGTGGCCAACTGAGACTCAGGTGCAGCCATAGAACATGATGCTTCAGTGTTATTAATACCCGAAGGGTTGATGCTTGAGGAAGGGGCAGTAGCCTGAAGTTCCTTTTGTGCCAGTTGATTGCACAGAGCTACGCAAGCCTGCACCGTTTTGCCGAGTTGAGAGACTTGGGCAAATAAATCCTCGTCCTTACCCACAGGCTTGGAAGGTCTTTTATAAGTCAATTGACCTGCAGAAGTTGCAGCCGAAGCTGCTCATCGTTTGGATTGGACCTTACTGCGTGGCATCCTGAACCCAATGACAATAAACACGGGCCCTAAACAATCACCCCCGTGGGTGATTCCAACCTGGCCAGAAGGCTGCCCTTCCTTCAAGTCTCTCAGAGACACCACAGCCAAGGAGCAATGCTGGCAACCACCACAGGAAAGGTGTCCACCGAAGGTCCAACACGGAACCTTCCCCGAAGACTGCGTCTTCACACACTCACCGCTGAGAGGAAGTGCCGCTAACCCCCCCCCCCCACAAGCGGTGGGTCCCGACCTTACCAGATCAAGTGGCAGGGGCATCTCAGAGCCTGAAGGGAGTGAAAGACGCACCTGGTGAAGGAGCCCACGACACCTATCTCAAGTGAAACCCAGAGAAAAGGGAATGCGGATGCTAGCAGGCCCAGAGGGCTGGTCCGAAGGCCACTCGCTCACTCCTGTGGGATGGTCTAGAAAACCAGAGCCCGCAGAGCAAACGTTGATGCCAAAGAAATAGGCAAGAACCACGAAGCACAAGCCAAAAAGCAAGGCCAAAGCCAAGCTCACCAAAAGCCGGGAACAGTTTGATGTACTCACCCCATCTTGACTATAAAAATGGCTGCCTCCATGTGGCTGCGCCGAGTTATAAGCAACAAACTCTTGTCCAAATCTTGCATAACAGCCTCCATGCGAGAATTATTAACCACAGCCTGTTGACCTGGACGCGATGGTGAAATCTTCACCCCCGTGCCCTGACCAATGAGGAGTCTTTGTCCTTATTTGGCTAGTACAACAAGATACCCCTCCCGACAAGTTGGGGGGTGTCTTTCTCTTCTTTTCTTTATTGTTCGTAGTGGGTTTTTTTTCTTTCATCCATGGTTTTCTCTCTCTTACTTTTGTTTATTGAAAATGTCTGTTTGCACTTTTCTTTGATTATTTCCCTGGCTTCAGACCATATTTCCTCTGGTTCTCAGTCTATTGTGCTTAGTAATGCAAATCTGTTTCTTATCATGTCAGTAAATTCTGTTGAGATATTATTTAGATCATATATTGGTATAATCACTGGTTTTGTTTTCTTCTTGAGTCTTACTCTTATTTTTGTTATGAGTAATTCCTTAGTAATTATTTCAAAGCTGTGATATTTTTTACTAGTAGTATGGTGCCATCCACTAATCTTATGTTGTTGATGTTCTTTCCTCCAATCTTCCCCCTCCTTCTTCAGAGTCCAAAACTGCTCTTATTATATTTTCTACATGCAAATTGAACAAACAGAGTCATAGTATGCTTGCCTGACCCTTTTGCCAATTGGCAACCATTCTGTTGTTCCATTTTGTTTTCTAACAATAGCCTCTTCCCCTAATAACATGTTTCTTCTCAGGGCTATCAGATGTGGTGGTACTCCCATTTTGTTTGAGACCAGTCTATAGTTTTTTGTGACCTATGCAATCAAATGCTTAGCTATAGTACATAAAGCACATGCTGATTTTTTTTCTGGAATTCATTTATGTGTTTCAGTAGCCATTGTATGTCTGCAATGTAATCCCTAGTGCCTCTTCCTTTTCTAAATCCCACTTACACCTCTGGGATTTCTCTCTTCACATAAAATTGGAGTCTATATTGCAGAATTTTGAGCATAGTTTTGTTTGTGTGAGAAATTAATGTTATGGTCCTATAGTTGCTGCAGTCTTTTCTGTCTTCCTTTTGAGGACAGGGATATCTGTTGATAGTTTCCAATCTGTTGGCCATCATTTTGTCTTCCATATTTGTTGACATATATTGATTAGCACTAGAACTGCTTCTGTCTGAGTGGATTGTTGCAGTTTAATTGGAGTATCATCTGTTCTTGATTATTTATTTTCCCTAGTATGTCTTATCTCAGCTCCCACCTTGCTTTTTAGAATTTGGGGTTCATCTTCTTATGGTTCCTAATTGCGTATGTCATTCTCTCCCCCTCCAGGTCTTTGATATAACTCTTCTCTATGTTGCATCCAGCATCTTTTTATTTCTTCTTTATCTTGGAGTGTGTTCTTTTTCATGTCATAGAGCATCCCAATCCTTAGTTTGATCTTCCCTTTGAGTTCTTGGATCTTGTGGAATAGGTCTTTCATTCTTCCTTTTTTTTGTCTTCTGTTTCTTTGCATTGATTGTTATAGCAGTTTTCTTTATCCTTATGCACTAGTCTTTAAACAGTTGCATTCATGATTCTTGTTTTGTTCGTATCTCCCTTTTCTTTTACATCTTTTCTTTCCTAAGCTGCTTGAAACATTTCATCCAGTCTTTCTTTTTGGCCATTAATAGTGTCTTTCTGCATTTGTCCTTAATTATATCCTTGTCTTCTGTCCATAGTTCTTCTAGTTCTCAGTCAATTATTCTAAGTAGTGCAAATCTTATTTCTCACATTGTCAGTAAATTCTGTTTGGGTATTATTCAGATAATATTTTGGTATAATTTTTTGTTACACATGATGCATAGTATAGGAACTCTGTCTATTTCCAGAGTCTGAAGAATTCATACTGGACAAGCTAAGACTATTGTGGCCAGGACCCCTTGTCCATCTTGTAAAAACTTGGAAATTTCCTAACCCCCTTTCCCCACGACTGACAAGGAAATAGTTGCATTGATTGAGAGTAATCAGTGCTTAACTACCTTGTTTGCCTCTATGGAATGAAAACCTGCTGAATTGGTTCAGATTGGTATGCTCCCCATTGTGAAGTATCCTGCAACCTTCAAAGATTTGGCAAAGCTATCTGGATTTCAAAGAGGCTGAATATCTGTACTTGATTGGCCTTTTGTCTTGTGTACCCAACCCCTTTGTTTGATTTGGCTCAGACCACTTAAGGGCCATTATCAGAATCTGAAGGGCATGTTCACTTTTTCCTATTGCATGCACATGTTTTTGGAGTGTTTTAAAGAATAATATTGAGAATAACATTGAGAAAACATCTAGAATAACATATAGAATAAATATCTCACTAAGAGGTGTTCCCTTCACTCCTAGGAGACCCCTCTGCCCCCACAGTTAGGAAGAAGTTAAAAGACATACACACAGAGAGAATCTCCCTCTCTTTCATTTATATCTTTCTTAGACCTGTCCCACTCTCTGAGGCCTGCCTCCCTGCTCCAGTCTTCATGTCAGCAGGTGAGAAAATCCATGTGTGTGTTTTAGTCTGTAGTACCTTTTATTTAGCTACATCCCTTTTAGATTGGTCAGGAGTAACATTTTAGCTTCACTAATTTTACTTTGAGAAAGAGTTTGCATTGATTATAACTGTTCTGTCAGTTTATGCTGCTACCTTTTCCTGTTTTTTAATAAAGAAATAATTGTTTTTGCTGCAAAATCAGCTTGTCCATCTACTTTGAGTCACTTTGATTAATTGTCCCTTTTTAAAACCTTCAGCCTGCAAGTTCTTGCAGAGACATAGTGATTAGATGACCCTCCACCGAGACCAGTAAAACCAGTGCACTACTCTTAACATTTTTTTTCCTATGTGCATGGAAGAATCAATTTTGATACATAATTACTGGTTCACATTTAGCTTTGAGAAGAGCAAATTTGATGATGGAAAGTGAATGAAATTTCCCACTCATTCCTATTGTTGGGTAAAAACAGCAAGAAACAGTTCTGCTCCCATCTCCTACTTGTTTGCTTCTCAGGGATGTCTGATTGGTCACTGTGGGAAACAGAATGCCAGACAAAATAGGCCTAAGGATGAATTCACCAGAAGTTTTATATACGGTTTGCTATTAATGTGTTTTCTGCTTCTGCTTCTGCTTCTGCTTCTCTTCTTTTAAAGGTAATGCAACCTGTAGAAATTGAGCAGTTGCACTCACTCCTACCTGCTCGGGTTCCACAGTTAAAACTACATTAAATGCAAAAATGCCAAACCAGAAAACTGACAGCAATTTTAGTAAGAGATATTGACAAGCTGCTCTGTGTCAAGTTTCTGCATAATTAAATCCCATGGAATACAGTGGGACTCATTCCCAGGTTATGTGTGTATTTTCAGAAGCTATGACCTGACTAACAACAACAGCAACATAATTGTTGTTATTATTATTATTATTATTATTATTATTATTATTATCCTGCCTTTTTTCTTAGATTGGGACTCAAAGCAGCTTACAATTAAATATAAAACAGAAGAGGGAGGAGGATAGGAATGTTACAAGAAAAAAAATCAGTAAGTGGCAATATTATGTAGGCTTCTACCTAACTTTTCAACTATGGTTTGCTGTAGTCAATTGAATGCTGTCAAATAACATCTGAAAAATAAATAAACTAAAATCACTGTTCTAGAGTCACCTTGCCTCTCACTTCCACACATTCACCTTCTTTTCTTGGTATATTGTGGGATTGGAATTTAAGCAGATCCTAACCACTGGTTCACCTACCCCCGCCCCTTGCATCTCCACAGCCATCCTTCAATTTCCATTTTAAAAAACCCTAAAGATAAATACATAAAAATGAAACTAAACTTGAAGACACTTTAACATTCTCCTTTGGAGAGTCCTCTACCTGAACCAGTGAGAAATATATATATATATATATATATATATATATATATATATATGGGGGAAAAAATACTGAGCATGATTTAACATCAATCTTGGTCTCCCAACATGAAGGCCCCAATGGTGCACTGTGGCTCTCCAGAGCTCCAGCTGAGTGAAGGGGGGGAGGGAAAATGGCACTGTGGCCCTCCAGTGCCATTCTGTACACTCTCATACAGAATAAAGACAAAAGCTAGTTTATGGGTATTTCTTTGTGTTTTCTTTTAAATATAAGTGCTGAATAAAAGATTTTCCCACAGTGTATGGAAACGAAAATGCATTCAGATGTATTTATATTGGCACAAGAGTGATTCTCTGTAATGTTGGAGAAGATATCTGCCATGGATATGCATGCAGTAGGAAAAAAATGAGTACTTCTAGACTTTTGTGGGCTAGGAGAACATTGAGAAAACATTGTTTTGTTTACTGCAATAGAATTTCTGGTTGACCATCTGAATTTGTATTCAAGCCACATAAAAAAGTTCCAATCACTTTCATCTGGTCAATGAATCTTAAAGGTAGGTGAAAGTAAAAGGCAGGCAGAGGAAAAAGGCTGCCTGAGGGAGCTTAGCACACTACATGTAGATGAGAATGTATGAAGGGAAAACAAATCTGTTTGTATTTCAGTGGTGATCAATGGATAGCAGGAATATGCCTGCAAGGTTAACTTCTCTTCACTCAGAGCATAATCACTGCTAGCCAGGAGGTATGAAACAATGAATCCTCATTGAGTCCTTCCATTTCCCTCCCAGTAACATAGCCCCCAATTGTACTAAGGTACTCAGACAAAATAAAACTGTAATTCTTCACTGAGGGGCCTTTGCAGACTGCCAGAAATAGTGCACATTAAATTGAGGCACTGCCCTGGCTCAGTGCTAGGGAATCATGGGAACTGTAATTTATTGTGGCACCAGAGCTCTCTGACAGAGAAGGCTCAATGTCCCAGAAAAAAATAAAATTCCCATGACTCCCTAGCCCTGAGCCAGGGCAGTGCCTCAATTTAATGTGCACTATTTCTGGCAGTCTGCAAAGGCCCTAAGTTATAGACAAGGGGGAATTTTTGCAGACTCTAATGGCATCTGAAAGTGGCACTCACAAAGCTTACAGGATCTCTCTTTCCCCTGGTCATGGCTCCTCAACTTTATTGTTTTGCCTGCAGCAAATTATTGGATAAAACACATGAAGAAAGTAACAACACATGAAGAGAGTCACTGCCTGTAAAGCAGGGAGCTAGCATTGTTGGAAGGTAGACATTTGAGTACAGGAATAGCAGTTAATGGTCTGAGACTTTTCTATCCTTAGTGGAATCAAAAATTCTAAGGGGACAGCATTGAGATGAAAAAGAAGTTCATCTTTTTCTTTTCTACCCCTCTCCTTTTTTCTCTCTCTTCAGTGCATTGGTAGCAGTGAAGCACAGCTAGCTTCAAGACCACACCACTGCTTCATAAGAACAAATGAGGAGCCCAGCTGATCAGACCAAAGGTCTGCTCTTAATCACAGTGGGCAAGCAAATGCATCTGAGAGCACAAGCAGACATGAAAAGAATAGCCATCTCCTACTGTAACTACCTAGCAGACAGTACAAGGATGGGGGGGGGGAGAAGTTGGACTCAACAGTCTTGTTGAAAGTAGCCTTTCACACCACCTGAGACTTAAGAGAGACATACACACCTTGTACCTCTTCAAAGCTTACAGATCATCTCCAAATAAATAAATGAATAAATAATCCACACAAACAATGTGTGTGTGTATTGGAGGAAGTAAACCAAGTCTAAAAAAAAATAAAATAAAAATTTGGTAAAACTCCTTTTGCATAGTTAGTTTTAAAAGTGCTTATAAGATCCCTTTGCATAGTGATATTCCAGATTAATAATGTTATGTCTCTGAATGTATGTGTGTTTTAATTCACATAATTGAAAATATGTTAAAACACACATACACACTTCTACCTTAAAGTGATAAATAGGGAACTCTACTATAAATGTGGTGAATTGCACAAATAAATGGACATATCAGAGGACACACTAAAAATTACATGAGTACTTTCACTCACTTGATATCCACAAAGAGCAGGGTCTGTGGTAGGACTACAGAGTAAATAGACTAGTACAAAACTATTCATAATGTTACAGGAAAAGGTTCTAATAACACAATGCATCTTTGCAGTCTCAGCAATTCTGCACATATTGTTCCTGCATCATAATGAAATGTCTAACATAAAAAAATAACCTAAACAAATTAGCAGTTATATTTAAATTAAATTTATACAATTGCTTCAGCTCCAATAGTTTAACCATAGCCATGGACTATCAGTTTCCAACCAGGCAATTTGAAGTGTGCATCTCATGGAACAATTCCAATTTTTAGGCTGGAAAAAAAAACCTATCCAGGAGAAGGAGGAAGCCTACATGGTTCTTCCTCTTTTTTCCTATATTTGCCAAGAATCCACTTTAGTAGCTGCGCATCAATATTTACAAACACAGAAAACCAGGAATTGTTTTGACATAGGAACAAAAATGTCAAAGAGAGAGATGACATTTCAATAGGCTATAGCAGCATTGCTTTCCCCCAAATTCCTCCAGTTATCCTAGCTATGAAGCTTAAACAGCTTAAAGCGGCGGTGTCCTCGAGGCTGTGGAGGATGGAGGACTGCTTACCAGCCCCAGGAAACAAGCCCCGGGAGACCAGCTGAGTGGCCTGAGCCGCCCCACCTGCGCCCCTCCTATATAATGCCGCCTGAAAACACCCTCGCTGGCCGGCAAGTGGTGGCATCCTCGAGGCTGTGAAGGATGGAGGACTGCTTACCAGCCCCGGGAGACCAGCTGAGTGGCCTGAGCCGCCCCACCTGCGCCCCTTCTATATAACGCCGCCTGAAAACACCTTCGCTGGCCGGCGAGCGGCGGCATCCTCGAGGCTGTGGAGGACGGAGGACTGCTTACCAGCCCCGGGAGACCAGCTGAGCGGCCTGAGCCTCCCCACCTGCGCCCCTCCTATATAACGCCTCCTGAAAACACCCTCGCTGACCGGCGAGCGGCGGTGTCCTCGAGGCTGTGGAGGACGGAGGATTGCTTACCAGCCCCGGGAGACCAGCCCCGGGAGACCAGCTGAGCAGCCTGAGCCGCCCCACCTGCGCCCCTCCTATATAACGCCGCCTGAAAACACCCTCGCTGGCCGGCGAGCAGCGGCATCCTCGAGGCTGTGGAAGATGGACGACTGCTTACCAGCCCCGGGAGACCAGCCCCAGGAGACCAGCTGAGCGGCCTGAGCCACCTCACCTGCGCCCCACCTCCTCGGGTGCCGGAAGAGCGCCAGTGGCTATACAACGCCACCTGAAAACACCCTCGCCGGCACCACACTATGGCCACGGAGAACTTTTTTGCCATCTCGCAGTTCTCGAAAGACCATAAGACAAGAAATTATGTATTTTTAAATTGTATTATTGGCTACTGTTATTTAATTTGTTTGTATGTTCGGGGGGATGGGGGGTGAAGGAGGGATGAGATTTTAATTTGATTTATTCTTTGTAGTTTTGTAATGTTGTGCGCCACCCCGATTGCCTGGCAGGGGGGCGGGATATAAATAAAAATTATTATTATTATTATTATTATTATTATTATTATTATTAAAGCTTAAACAGAAGTGGGTTAAAACATCATTTGCTTTGGGTAGCTAAAAACAGTAGCATTACATGAATGAATATCACAGGCAGGAATGTGTTGGGATATAGACAGAAGAACAAAGAACTGTAAAGATATTTCATCTTTGAAACTAAGGTCCAAAACACATTGGAGAAATAATCCAGTTTGAGACCGCTTTAACTGTCCTTACTCAGTGCTAGGGAATCTTGGGCAATGTAATTTAATGTAGCACTAGAGCTATCTGACAGAGAAGGCTAAATGTCTCACATAATTCCCTAGCATTGCTGCATCTCTCATTGGTTATTGTGAAATGTCCTGAATTTCAGTGCCTGGTACTTTATGGATATACCAAGTTAATAAATATTTATCCTCAAGTTTCAGATGAATTCTCTCCAACTGCTGAAAACTTGGTGACTAGGCCACCTGAGTAGGGCTGTAAAGAACACTCACAGATTTACTCATACTCAATGTTGTTATTGTTGTGTGCATTCAAGTGGTTTCTGACTTATGGCAACCCTATGGCAAACCTATCATGGGGTTTTCTGAGACTGAGAGTATGTGACTTGCCCAATGTCAGCCAGGGTTTTCCCATGGATGAACGGGGATTCTGATGCTGGTCTTCAGAGTCATAGTCCAATTAAACCACTATAGCATGCTGGCTCATCCTCAATGAGAAATGATATTTCAACACAGTGAAATGCCTCATCAAAAATATACATTATCTGCTTTCCCACACAAATCACTTTCTCTAAATTCTTTTGAAAAATAAATTGCATAGAAACCCCATTGGTTGTAGAAAAAAACAACAACAAATACAATTGTTTTGCAAAGAAAACTGCATTATTCACACAAGACACACTTTTCTATGCAAAATTTTGTGCAGAATCAAAGCTTTTTGCACAGCGATGTTGTTGTTCTTGTTCTGGTTTGGTTTTGTGCTGAAGGGGTTGGACAAAAAAGTCCCAGATATAAACAAATATGCATAAACTTTTAACTCCACCCAGTAGGAAAACTAATTGAAATTATTTCTTCTTGCATGTGATAATGATGTTTTCTACACCTCACTTAGCAAGTTATTATTTGATGAGCATCTACGATATTTGGGTGAATTCTATTGATCACTCATTCCATTTTTTTCTTGTTGCTAACTGCCTTCGCGTCTATCTCTACCCATGGTGACGCTATCGATGAGACATCTCCAGGCCCACCATCCTCTACTGCTCTGCCAGCTCCTGCAAACTCATATTTGTGGTTTTCTTAATAAAGTCCATCCATCTAACATGTGGCCTTCCTCTCTTTCTACTTCTCTCTACCTTTCCTAACATTATTGTCTTTTCCAACAATTCAGGCCTTCTCATGATATGTCCAAAGTATCACAGTCTCATTTTGGTCATCTTGGCTTCCAGGGAGGTTTCCAGTTTGATTTGCTCTAGGACTCACTTGTTTGTCCTTTTAGCTGTCCATGGGATCCTCTGCACTCTTTTCCAGTACCACATTTCAAATGAATTGATTTTCTTCCTATCATCTTTCTTAACTGCCCAGTTCTCATATCCATACATGGTAATAGGGAATACAATGGCTTGTATGATTCTAACTTTTGTGCTGAGTTGTATGTCTTTGCATTTTAGGATCTTTTCTAGTTTTTTCATAGCCACCATCCCCATTCTTAATCTTCTCCTGATTTCTTGGCTTCAGTCTCCATTCTGATCAATGTTTGATCCCAGTTATGAGACCTCTTTCACTATTTCTATTTCCTCATTGTCTAGTCTGAATGTGTGTAAGTTCTCTGTGGTCATTACTTTTGTGTTCTTTATGTTCAAAAGTAAGCCTGCCTTTGTACTTTCTTCTTTGACCTTCCTTAATAGTTCTAGGTTTGTGAGGTTCTCTGCTAGTATTATGATGTCATCAACATATATCAGATTGTTGATAGTTCTTCCTCCTATTTTCATTCCTCCCTCTTCCATGTCCAAGCCTGCTTTCCTTACAATATGTTCTGCATACAGGTTGAATAGGTAGGGTGAAAGGATGCAGCCTTTTCTGACTCCTTTGCTAACTGAGAACGATTCTGTTTCTCCATATCCTGTTCTGACAGTAGCCTCTTGTCCTGAGTACAGATTCTTCATTAGGACTATCAGATGTGTTGGCATTCCCATGTCCTTAAGGGCATTCCATAGCCTTTCATGGTCTATGCAGTCAAAGGCTTTGCTGTAGTCTATAAAGCACATGCTGGTTATCTTTTGGAGCTCCCTGCTATGCTCTATTAGCCATTGTATATTTGCAATGTGATCCCTGGTGCATCTTCTTTTTCTGAACCCTGCTTAGACTTCTGGGATTTCTCTGTCCATGTATGGTTGGAGCCTGTGTTGCAGAATTTTGAGCATAATTTTGCTTGCATGGGAGATTAGTGCTATGGTTCTATAGTTTCTGCAATCTCTTGTGTTTCCTTTTTTTGTGGATGGGGATGTATATTGATTGCTTCCAATCTATTGGCCATCGTTTTGTTTTCCATATCTATTGATATATGTTGGGTAACACTAGAGTTGACTCTGTCAATGTGGATTTCAACAGTTCTATTGCAATATCATCTGTTCATGGAGTCTTTTTTTTTTGCCATTTCTTTTATTGAAGCTTCCACTCCAGTTTTTAGAATTTGGGGTTCATCTTCCTATGGCTCTTCATTTCATGTGTCCTTCATTTTGTCATCTCTTTTGTATAATTCTTTTGTGTATTCCATCAAACGTCTTTTTATTCCTTCCTGGTCTTGAATTATGTTATTTTTATTGTTGTAGAGTGTCCTGATCCTCAGTGTGAACATTCCCTTGTTTTCTCAAATCTTGTGGAACAGATCTATCATTTATCCCTTTTTGCTGTTTTTTATTTCTCTACATTTGTCGTAGTAATTTTCCTTATCTTTGTACACCTGCCCTGTACTGTTGCATTCATGGTTCATAGTTAATTCCTATCTCCTTTTTGTTTTGTTTCTCTTCTTTCCTTTATTGTTTGTAGCATTTTATCTGTCATCCATGGTTTCTTCACTTTCCTTTTGTCTGTTGGAAATATCTGTATGCATTCTTCTTTTATTATGTCCCTGGCTTCAGACCCAAATTCTTCTGGTTCACGATCTATCATTCTTAGTACTGCAAATCTGTTCCTTATATTGTCAAGGAATTCTGTGGAAATTTTGTTTAAATTGTATTTTAGTATGATGACTGATTTTGTTCTCTTCTTGAGTTTTACTTTTATTTTTTATTTTATTTTTTACATTTTTAAATAAAAAAGTTTTACATTTATTTTACATGGTGAATAATAGGATTCCAGTTTACTAATCCTTTATAAAGTGATATTTGATTGAAGACATATCACACAGACAAAGGCAGCAATGTGGGAAAGTAGTCTCAGAACACATGGTTGTACAGTTTCTGAGATTTGTATTTTGCCTCCTGGAAGTATAATAAAATAGGGTGGAAACATACTTCAGAGGAAGTTAAGTAACAGCTCCTTCAGAGTGACTCTGAGTAACCACTGCACCTCTAAAGAACTAGATATTGTTTTACTCAATAAAATTTGCTCACAACTTGAAGATAAAGTGCCCAACTATTTTAACTCAGCTGGATGTGTTGTGACGGGCATCAGTGGAGACTTCCACTGGATCCTTGGGATGTCCTTGAAGATGTCATCACAGCAGCATGTCCAGCTAAAGAAAAGAAAAACATCTGGAAACATTGCCACTAATCTGACAACCTAGAAATGGCTTGTAATGGCAGGATTGTGCCTCTTATAGGGTCATTTTATTTTATGTTTTTTGGGGAGGCCTTTTTTCATTGCATGGTTGTGTAGGTTGGAGAATTTCAACCTACACAGCACCCAGAAAGTCCAGTTGCAAAAGTTTAAGTTGGCCTAACATCATCATAAATAATTAACCATAAATCATTAACTAGATACCAAACCCTAGTTTAATTTAGTTTATATTCTGTCCCTGGGGGTTTAGATATAGGAGAATACCCTTTATTCTGCACCTCAAACACTATTGTATACTTGTGACTCTTTTTACAACCTGCAATAAATTTGAATTCTCATGTTGTCAGGAAATACCCCATGAGTCATTAAATACAAGTGTTATTTTTTTTTTTTTACTCTGCCTGCATGAGGAGTAAGAGTACAACCATTCTTGTCCTTAATATCCCATCTAATATTTTGTTGCTAAAATTTAAGAACGTTCATCAGGAAGCATTGTTCTGAGATTTTCATCCTTAGACTTTTTATATTAAATTTCATTTCCTTTGAAATAACAGAGGAAATAAAAGAAGAGTGATTTTATTGGAAGCACTGTTTATTCTCCCTTTTGGAGGATGCGGTCCAAAAAATAAAGCAGCCATACAAAATAAAATATGCCATAATGGTGGGGATCAAAACAGTGGATTTCCTAGAAAATTGTGATGTCACAATGGCTACAATCAGAGACAGATCCAGGAGGCCTTGGCCAAATCTCTTGCCAACTCAAGGTAAATTGTGTTCCAAACCAAAGGCCAAAACTGTGTCCTCTCAAGTTCACATATTTATTGATTTTGTGATACACACACACACACACCTGTATATATCTCCTGGCTTTTTATCATGAAATCTCATGGTGGTGAAAAGACAAAACAAGATAAAAAAAATTTAGACAATTCCCAGTTAAAATAAATAATGTAAACAAGATAAAACATATGCCAATTAAAACAATCAAAACACTATAGCATTTTAGAACATGTGGAAAAGAAAAGTAAATGTGTGGAAAAATAAATTAGGCCAAAAGACTTTAATTTAAAAAAATCATGTCTTGACTTGGCTCCAAAAAGAAACCAGTGTTGGTGTCTACCAGACCTCCGAGGGGAAAGCATTCCACAAATAGGATGCCACAGCAGATAAGATCCTTTCCTGTGTCCTCCCTTATACAGAAGTTGACTGCTCTGGTAGTTGAGTCTTATCTTAATACTAGTAAAATGATAGTACAGTCCATGCTTCTGAGGAAGTAGACCAAGTCTACAAAAGCTTATGCTGTCATTTCTTTTACAGTTAATCTCAAATGTGCTATAAAATGCCTTTGCATACTAATATTCCAGATTACGTCTATGGCCCAAAATACATGGCAGAAATAATCCACTTTGAGTTTGCTTTAACTACCCTGGTTCAATTCTGAGGAATCCTGGCAATTGTAGCTTATTGCAATGCCAGAGCTTTTTGATAGAGAAAGCTAAATATTTCACAAAACTACAGTTCTCAGAATTCCCTAGCATTGAGCTAGAGCAGTTAAAGCAGTCTCAAACTGTATTATTTCTGCCATATGTTTTGGACCATAGATGTGTTAGTCTGGAATATTAGTATGCAAAGGCATTTAGTAGCACATTTTTTATTATCAAACAGCAAAGTGTTTTGGACCCTTTTCTCTGAATTCTAGACCTAGAAGAGCCAGGGTATGGTGTGTGCGATACAGAGATCTATTGTTCAAGAGAGTGGAATGGATGCATGGCTGAGTATAAGCAGCTCAGAGGGAACAGTAAAGGGACTAATCTGCTGTCTCACACAATCTGTGGCCAGAAAAGTTTGCCACACTGTGACTAGGGGTAGCAAAATATACTCTCGGGGCTTTCTCCTAAATCAGTGTGATGTAGCCAGTTTACTTCACAAGAAAGACAGTTCATAGTCTGAGGGGCAAAACAGATGGTCACGAAGAGGCAGCTTGAAGCTGTTCCTGCTCAAGACACTGCAGTCCTGAGGGCACCCTCTGCTGTGTCCCAAACTGGAGTGGAAAAGATCTGCTCCTTCTTGGGCCAGGTTTGGGTAGCCCAGGTTCAGCTTCTGCAAAGCTTCTGCATGTCTTGGGGTGCATGTCATCTAATCACCAAGTCCTCAAGCTGTGTGGAAGCTGACTTTTTCCACCTGTCTGTCCGGACCCTAATTGGGGTAAAGGATCAACCTCCTACCACAGGAACTGGCTTCCTTTTGGACTGTGGAGCCACTGATGCCTCATTATAATGGATAGAAAGAGTGTTCTAAGTTGTAGTCTATGCAGGGTCAAGCAGAACAGTTCCTACCTGCCACTCCTCACCCCAACAGTTCCCCAGAAAGTTGCTTCATTAACAGATATTTAATGGGATGTGTGTGCGTGTAGGTAAATGTTTCCCCTTGACATGAATGTCTAGTCGTAACTGACTGTAGGAGGTGGTGCTCATCTCCATTACTAAGCCAGTGAGCCAGCATGGTCATGTGACCAGCATGACTGCATGGAATGTTGTTACCTTCCCACCAAAGTGTTACCTATTTATGTACGTGCATACTGCTAGGTTGGTAGAAGCTGGGACTAGCATTGGGAGCTCACTCTATCATGTGGCACTTGGGCCTCAAACAGCCAACTCTCTGACTTTATGAGTGTCAGAATTTGCATCTTAACCACTAAGCCACCATGTCCCTATATAGAACCATCCTGCTCCTGCTGGTCCATCTGCTTTACTCCTAAATATTTTTAAAATCTTACAATAGTTGTCCAGATATATCAAGACACTTTTTTTCTCACTGAAAATAAGAGGAAAAAAATTCTTTACATCATTAAATCCATCTACTCTCTCTCTCTCTCTCTCTCTCTCTATATATATATATATATATATATATTAGATGGTTTTATGGACATAAAGAATACTTAATTTTTTCCTCTCATCTCCAATGAGAAAAAAAAGTGTCTTGACATATCGAGACAACTGTTGCAATATTTTAAAAAATATTTAGGGGCCAAGCAGATGGCCCAAGAGTAGCTGGAAACCACTCCAGCTTGATTGCACTAGAACTGCAGTGACCACACAATCCACCTCCTAAGTGGGCCACTGCTGCAGGCCCAAGCCAGCCATCACCAGGAGCTGGATATAATGACCTCCAGACTGGATCACAATGTCAGAGAAACTTCCAGCCACTTTGGGAGCATGCATGATTTGAACGCTGCACCCCCAAAGCAGCTGGATGCCTTAGTGACTGAGTTTCGGGCTTTAGCGACACTTTTGTAACAACATTTTTGTTTGTTTTGTGCTTTCTGCACAAAAATGCCCCCCTCCCCAAGTATAAAGCATGAATTTCCAAAATGTGAAAAACTACCCTGCCCCAAATGGACAAAAATCTCATAATCTTGCCAGCGTGGAGAAATGTTTGAAATTATTCATTCCTGCATTATGGAAAAGGAAAATTGAAATTTTGCACTCCTATCTGGATCAAACTCAGAGTGAGATTAGTGATGATGTTGATGATGAAGATTATAATGATGATCACTGATGATGATCATCATCAGAACCATCATCATCATCATCATCATCATTGGCTCACTTGCTGCCCAACCCCCAGAAATAAAGATACAAGACACAAGATTGGGATGAAAACAGGGCTATTTATTAATTGACCTATTTATTAACTTCTTAACAGAAATGCAATCAATTCAGTAGAACAACCAAGTGTGGGAGAAGCTGCAGCCGGTGTCTTTCCCAGACCACCTCTGCAGCTTATTTGGACAATAACACTTGAGCCCTCAATGATAACCCAAAAGCTGAGTTATTCATTGGCCAGCCCACATAAAGTTCCTCTCCCAGTGTGCTAAGATTAAAGAGTGGGTTTATCTTTAAAGCCAGAGCTAAGGGCAATTTCCTTCTGCCACCCCCAGATCGCAAGGCCTAAAGGGGTGGTCCCAGAAACACCCCTTCCATCCAAATGGTGACCAAGGTGCTTGCTGAAATATAATTCAATTATTTATGCTACAGATATGGGACAAGCCCCTATCTCCCACCTTGGCTTGTTAATCTGCTCTTTTACCCCTAGCCACTATTGTTTTTCTGTTTTTGTTGTATGATTTTATTATTGATGCTGTTTTTAATCTTATTCTCTTTTAATCTATTTTTAAGGGGTGGGAGGGTTAGGGGGAGTATTGGGTGATGTGTTTTATTCTAGTATTGTTCTAACCTGTTGTACTCTGCCCCGGTTGCTTTGCAGAGGGGCAGGTTAGAAATAAAACTTATTATTATTATTATTATTGGCATTGAGCACCTCTTTAACACCTTGTTGTAGATCCATTAAGAATATGGCATTACCAGTTTCGGAGAGGTGAACACTGTCAAACCTGTACAGCTCAGGCTTCTGAAATATAATCTGGGGGTGGGGCAGAAAGGGGCCTAGCCCAGTCTCAAGGGCCTTACGAATTTCCCTATTAGCCTGCCTTCGGGCCATATCAATGGCCATTGCATTTCCACTCCTGACAGGGGAGCATAGCAGACCAAACAATTTGAACGAGAAGCCATGATTGTTTAATAAGGTGAAAATCATGCAGCTCCTGCAAAATAAGTGCCTTTCCCTTTAACAAACCAAGATCATTGCCCCCAAAGTGAACCACCAACACATAGGAGGGAGGTCCCCAGTGCACCTTAAACAATAACAGCAACTTAAGAAAAATCAATAACCTTGAACTTAAACCTGGAGACATACTAATCAGCTTCGATGTGGTCTCCCTGTTCACCAAAGTCCCCATAATGGACACCATGACACTCATTCGACAAATTTTCCCGGAGGACATCAGAGCCTTGTTTGAACATTGCCTCACCACAAGCTATTTTCAGTGGGACAATGGATTCTATGAACAGAGAGATGGGGTAGCAATGGGAAGCCCTCTAAGCCCAGTGATAGCAAACTTCTACATGGAACACTTTGAAAAACAAGCCCTGGAAACAGCACCGAAAAAGCCCACAACTTGGTTCCGATACGTGGATGACACTTTCACCATTTGGAGCCATGGAGAAGAAGATTTGGCTGGGTTCCTGAATCACCTGAACAACATCCACCCTAACATCCAATTCACTATGGAAAAAGAAAAAGAAGGAACACTGCCATTCCTAGATGTCCTAGTCATCCGCAAATCAAATCAACATCTGGGACACACAGTATACAGAAAACCCACACATACAGACAGATACCTGCACAAGAACTCTAACCATCACCCTGGACAAAAAAGAAGCACAATAAAAACACTGGTAGACTGGGCAAACGCATCTGTGAACCCCACTTCTTGGAAGAGGAATTGAAGCACATAGACCAGGCTCTACAGGCAAATGGTTACTCCAGCTCAGACATCAGAAGGGCTGCCAGACCCAGAAAAACCCAGAGGACTGAAGACAAGCAGCCACCCAAAGGTAAGGTATTTTTACAATATATCAAAGGACTCACAGACAGAATAGGGAAAGTAGTGAGGAAACACAACCTCCAAATGGTTTACAAACCAACCAAGAAAATCCAACAAATGCTGCATTCAGCGAAGGACAGGAGAGACCCTCTCACAGCCGCAGGAGTTTACCACATACCATGCAGCTGCGGACAAGTCTACATAGGGACCACCAAACGCAGTGTACAAATACGAGTCAAGGAACATGAGAGACACTGCAGACTGGGCCAGCCAGAAAAATCAGCAGTAGCAGAATCCATTATAAACCATCCTGGGCATGCTGTTTGAAAACACTGAAATTCTGGACCATGCCAACAACTTTCAGGTCAGAATGCACAGGGAAGCCATCGAAATTCACAAACACTTGGATAACTTCAACAGGAAAGAAGAAACCCTTAAAGTAAACAAGATATGGATACCAGTCCTACAAAATGAGAAAATCAGCACTCAGCAAATGCAAATGGGAAACCAACCAGGGTCAGGGGCTTTCCCAGCAGACAATAGCAGACAATCTCCTTGATTGCATATCCTCACCTGGAAGCCATGCCATTAACAACAGAACAATACCTATTCAACACAGAACAATACACAGTTTACATGGGATTAGCAGACAATAACCTTGAGTGAATTTCCTCCCACCCTGGAGCCATGCCATTAACAACAGAACAATACCTATTCAACACAGAACCACACACAGTTCACCTGGGAACCACTCCTCCCTACCCAGGGTCTCACAGTATATATAGACCCATTCTCTTCCATTCCAGTTTTCTCTGAAGATGCCAGCCACAGATGCTGGCGAAATGTCAGAAAGAAACTCTTCTAGAACATGGCCACACAGCCTGAAAAACCCACAAAAAAATATGGATGCCGGCCATGAAAGCCTACGACTTCACAATAACAGCAACAGGCTGTGCCCATTGCCCAACCAATGGAAACAGGCAACATCCCCAAGGCCCAAGTGAGTACCAAAGTGGCTTGTTCTTGCTTGCCAAGCAGCCTAGTAGATCATGCTGTGGCCACATAGTAGTACTCAAACTCTTGATGGCCAAGGGCAGGGATCTGATAAACAAAGAAACACCAATTAACAAAGCAGTCTCCTGACATATCTGCGGTATTGAGAAGACCTCCAACAACCAATGCATTTGATGACATCTGGTTGAAACCCCAGTTGAAGCAGCTCCATTCCAAAAAGAAGTCACAAAGCAGACATTAGTTAAGACCATAGTTAATTAGTTAAGTCCATAGAAGACAAGGCCCTGGTAGTAACAGCCTGAACTGATGCTTGGTCAAAGAGAAAAGATGTTGATGAACAAAGAGAGGTCTTGGACTGGATCCTCTCACTTGAATATATTCACGCAAGGCCTATACTGGACAAATAGATGTATCTGAACAAGGTTGTAGAGAGATCTGAGCACCTTTACTCTGCTGGTCAGTTTTAGAAGATCTAATGACTAGGGTAATAGACTGTCTAGTAAACCTAAGATCACTAAAGCGTAATGCTTTATCAGACTTGTCATGCTTAGCGGCCGAAATTAGCTCGCTAACTCTCAGCACACTGAAAAATGCAGTTAATGTTGCATAATGGAATAATAAAACTCTGTATGGGGATATGCAAATATCAACCCATATGGATCCCAAGCCCTTTAGAATGTCAGGAGACAATTCTAGTATCCCTAATCTGACCTCTCTCTCTAGACCAGCCTTCCAATACCTTTTTAATCCAAAAATCAGTAGTAGTATTGTGAACCCCTTGTAGCTTCTGCCAAAAAGCAATGGCAGACAAGTGGCCATGAATGGACTGAGGACCCAATCCCCTGTCATGGATACAAACACAATAGCACAGGAGCCGAGGAACCAGAACAAGTAGAGTTTCTCCCAATTGGTGTACCGCCTGGAAATTGAGCATCTCTTGCACCAATCTAAGATAATTCTTCTAGAAAAATTATGCTTCACCTTCCTTTTATGCAATTTTTTCCTTTTCCTTGTCATCCAGATCCTCCTCCTTCTTCTTTTCCAGTTCACAATAAAGCAGAATGAAAACATCTATGTATTCTCCCCTCAATATTTTATCAATAGTTCACTGCAGCAAATGATCACCCAGTGGCAAAGCTATTTCACCAAATGGAACAGCAGATGGGGACCTGCTAACATAATCTAGTGGACTCTGAGGGAAGCTCCAACATGCATCAACAGGTGACCGGGGGGGGGGGGGGGGGGATAGGAAAAAAATGGGGATCCCGGTCATTGGCCCCATACAAGCTGTGAGATGGGCCAACTAGATTGGCTTTGTGGTCCTGAAGCAGCCATTCCCCCTTTAATACCCTGCCATAGAATAGCATGTGTCTGCATATGGGCCGGAAACCCCAAAGGCCAGGAATAACCAGGATGAGGGTCACTGTACTGCGGGAGCAACTCACCTGGTGGAAGTAACACTGTCAGTGGTTGAACTACCTCCACAGAATCAGCCTGTGAAGGGACTTCTTGGCTTGCCAGGGGTTGGACAGCTTGCATGGTAGAAGCCTCAGGACCAGATTGCACCTGTTCCAATGCAATAAATGAGCATTCATTTCTTCATAGAGCCTAGTGTGCTTAGACCACTTAGAAGCCCTCTTAAGTGAGAAAAATGAGAAGAAGGGGGAAGTGGATGCTGAGGCCCACTGTGGGCTTCCTCTAGTACTCTAATTCTATCACACATCTCTTACATATCACTGTCATCAGACTCATCACTAGAAGAGAGTTGTACCACTGGGCGCTTAGCAGGCTTAGCAGGTCCTTTACCTTTGGGGGTCCCTCTGCCCTTTTATGGCTCCATCGCAAT
This sequence comes from Phrynosoma blainvillii, assembly GCA_026167975.1. Taxonomy (NCBI): domain Eukaryota; kingdom Metazoa; phylum Chordata; class Lepidosauria; order Squamata; family Phrynosomatidae; genus Phrynosoma; species Phrynosoma blainvillii. The sequence continues at coordinate 121,643,229 of JANUYF010000004.1, forward strand.
GCACACCAGCCACATAGGATGAGAAACCAAATAATCTACAACTACCTGCATAACAGTGCAAATGTATGTGTGCAGAACTAATGTAAATAAGATGACAGGCCAGAAAGTGATGATAGTGATAGTAGTAGTAACAACAACAACAAATTTATAACCAGAGGTACCCTACAGGGGCAATTCCTCTGAAATATAGTCTGCAGCACAAACCTCCAGTAACCTTTCCTGGGAGGAGGGGGGGGATAAGAACCTGTCCAAAAATGTAAAATTATCCCCCCACACTTTACTCTTAGGGCTGGGGAGGCAGGGCAGGAAGTACAATGCCAACAATAAACCCAGTACCAGCAAGCCCCTAGTCTGAGCCCCACAACTTTAATAGAACTCCCCAAACTATAATAAAGGTAGCACCACCTGTAGGGGTCAAGCCCAAGTGAGAAAATGGCAGCAGTAGCCAGGAGCAAACCCCGGAGCAGAGCATACCATGTGGTTCTGGGCTGCCGAGCAATGAACCAGCCTCAGCTGGGCCAATGGCTCCCAGCAGGGCTCAAAGGCAAGCCCGTAAACCAGGGAGTGAACCCTGGGCCACAACAGCAAATCCAGAGGGGAGGAATAAGATAGGGATGTCCGGTAGCACTACCCCTGAAGTAGGCCCAAAACAGGCCTAGATCTGAGTGCCCAGGGCTGTCAGTGCCCGGGGGGGGGGGGGGGGAGAGCCAATGGATGTGGCAGTCAACCGAAAGGCTGCCTGGGAACAAACCAACATCCTCCAAACTACATGTCCCTAGGAGAAACCCTCAAGGGTTAGCCCAAAACAGGCCCAGAGGCAAGGACCCCATGCCTCCCAGCAACTTGACTGGGGAGGACCATGAATGGCCACAGCAATCGGCCACAAGCAACATCCCCACTAGGCCAAAAGATCACATCGCCTGCAAAGGCAGGCCTGAAATGGGCCCAGAGGCGAGCCCCCTGGCCTCCCAGCAATTTCAGAGGGGAGTGGAGGACAGCAATAACTGTGACAGTCAGCTGAAAGGTCTCCTGCCCAGGAACTAGCAATGTCCCCAAAGCCTCAAGGTCTCTGTCCAATCGTCCAAGGGCCAGCAGGTCTCTCACACTCCTGACAAAAGCTGCAAGAAAAGGTCCACTTATCCAATCATCAAGGAGACATCCTGTCTTTGTTTAAATTTCAAACTGAAGCTCTTGGGAGTGGCAGGGACCAGATCAGCTTTGGCTCAACCCCCATAGCTTCCCAACATGGTGTGATTAAATATTAGCCTTTCTCTTTCCAGGGAAGGGCAGCAAACAGCCCACCCACCCCTCCAACTCCTACATCATGGAGATGGGGGGATGGCCAATGGCTGACTCTAGCAGTAGGTCCTGACAGGATGCTGAAAATGAAGACAAAAGAACAGACATTAAATTAGAGTAACCACATCAGTATGCATTTATTTAAAATCACAATCTTCAATTCAATTCCCAAGATGGGATAACAAAAATAAGATAAGTTATATGGCAATATCCAGTGTCATACTTTGTATTCAGTATTTGTATTGTAGTGCAAATGCCTTCATCTTCTGTTGAATCAGGCTGAATAAAGTCAGACAGTAGCAAGGCTCCCCCCCCCCCCCATTGCTACTATCATTAATTTGGCCACATTTAATAGGAAGAAAAAACATCGTTTTATGGTTGAATTATTTTTCTTTGGATGAATGAGTTTTTATTAGTGGTAGCCTTTAGGAATTTGGAAAATGGGCAAACACTTAGAAAAATTAAATTAGTAGATGCCCACTAGACTTTGCATTGGCTGTGAATGATAGCTGATTTTTAGGGGAGTGGTTGCTACTTAATTCTGCCATTTACCTAAGCAAAGAGAAGAGTAGATGAAAAAGGTCTTCAACATTTCAAATAAATAATAATCACATGTAGAATGAAAACAAAGAAGATACTTCCAATCTTTCTTCACATCTCTTGCCCACACAAACAGTGGTATCTCATAACTGTAATACTGTAAATGGTTTAACTTAAAATGCTTTCAGGATTGTTGGAGGGGTTGTAAATCTAGAGGCTCTTATATGCATATGTGGATTGAATGTCCTAAAGTGAGAAAATTCTGGGATGCAATTCTCTATCAAATTTCATGTATCACTGATCAAACTGTAAATTTCTGTTCAATTTTGCTTTAGCTTTCTATATTTGTTAAGAGTAATTCTAACTTGAAACATAGGAAACTGATAATTTTTCTTATTACTGCTGCCAGATTAGAAGTAGCCAAATGTTGGAAGTCAGGTGACCTCTCCATGGAGAACTGGTGGTCTAGAATTTGGGATATGTGGTTGATAAACTGTCTGCTGTGATGAGGTTTTGTATAGGCCACAAAAGGACTGACACATTACAGTAAGACTGGATGATCTTTATTGATTATGTTAATCATCACTCCCACCAGATCCAACCTCCTACTTCATAGACTGACACTCTACACATTGCTGAGAACTATTTTTTTGCTTCTGCTGCAGAATAACTACTCATCAGATCCATACCTTGGCCCTTGTAGTTAATTGTTGCTGCTGTTGTTGTTGTCATTGTTCTACAGACTTTTTGTGTTTTATTGTAAAAACTCAATAATTTAATTAGAAAACAACAACAACAGCCTATCCATTGCAGGATAAATCCATCTGAGGGAGGGAGGAAATGAGTCAAAGCTTCAGTTACCTGTAAGGGAAGGCTCATGTTGTTCTAACAAAAAATCAAAATAATTCTCTATCAAAGCTTCCTAAAGTGAAATAAAAGTTGGAAATATGTCATCAAAAGCTCCCACATCACAGTTAATCAGTAGACTTCTTCAGTGTAGCAGGAGAAGCCAAATTATGTCTCACAAGCATTCTGAACTTCCTGGGCAGTTTGAAAAGTGAGTAGTAATTAATTAATACATACTGCAGCTTTTGTTTGCAAGGCACCTCAAGATATTTTGCTGCCAGAGACAGCATAGCAGATGTTACCTCTTTCACAAGTTAAGATCAAAGCAGCCAAGCCAAATTATGTTTGATACAGGAACAGAAGATCCATCAACTACCTTACCTGGCAGTAAAACTGTAATAACAAAAAAGTGAAATAACTAACACTTTGCTATCTGTTTATGACTCTCCAAATCTACTCTGCTTAATAGAAGGGCTGGCTCCAACTGATTGTTAGTATCATATGAATTTGGGTTACATTATGCAGTTTCTATATAGGCAATCAATATGGTGGTGGAATATAAAACTGCTGGAAAAATTATGCATTGCATTCTCCTTTCTCTCCTTAGTTAGATAGAGACTTCCCTCTCTCTTTCTCATTCTCTCTACCAAGTGATTCCTGTCACTCTTGAAGGCAGTTAACAGTTCTCTCCCAAGATCCTAAACTGCTTAAGGCAGTTGGTAGTTTCTTCCTGCTATCTAAAGATGGTGAGATTTATCTTTCTTTACCCAAACCATCTCCAGTTAGATTAGGTTTTAGTTATTTTATGTAAATATTTATTAAAGCCATTATTGTTTGTTTTTTAAACTACAAACTGCTTGTTTGTTATCTTTTTTGAGTCATTCTTTATTCTTTAGAAAAGCAGAATTAGGCAAAAATGCACTTCTGTTGTTCTACTAAGTGAAATACAAACTCTAACAGGTTTAGCTTTCATATTTATATATTTTTGTTTCCTTTAAAGGGTTAAATTCCTAGGAAATTTAAATTACTCAACAAAACAGCAGTAATTGAAATGTCAGTTGCTCCAAAGTGTGGCACTTTGTTTTTTGAAACACAACCTGCCTGTGCGCTTTAGCAGTCACTTGTTGTTAGCATCGTTATTTTTAGTTTTGCATTATTTTGTATTCTAAACTGGCTTTGGATCATTATAATTTTACTCCCCCCCTCCCCACAATAGTACCACCAAACACCATTTTCACTGAGTATGGAACACTAAATTACCCTCTGGTATTGATCAGTTAAAGATATGAAAGACTTTTGATTGTTGCTGTTGCGATTTCTTCTTTCTTAAGTCTACAAGGACAAGTGGATAGCACCTAGGGGGGTTGCAGACTGCCAGAAATAGTGCAAATTGAGTCCACTTTAATGGTTAGGGTTAGGGTTAGGGAATCATGGGAACTGTATTTTATTGTAGCACCAGAGCTCTCTGACAGAGAAGGCTCAATGTCTCAGAAAAAAAAAGCAATTCCCATGATTCCCTAGCACTAACCCTAACCCTAAAAATGGACTCAATTTGCACTATTTCTGACAGTCTGCAACCCCCCTCCCCTAGTCACACCCCTGCAAACAATCAGTGTCAAGTAATAGGAGCTGCACCTTGGAAGCTTCCAACTGCTATTGTGTATTCAGCACAAAGGTATTGTGTAATGAGGTTGTAAATCAGGGGTAGGCAACCTTTCCCCTTTAAGGGCCGAGGGGCTTCAGCTCCCAGAATCCCAGGAGCTATTGGCCAACATGGGACTATTGGCCAACATGGCTGAGGCTTCTGAGAGCTGAAGTCCCTCGGCCCTTAAAGGGGAAAGGTTGCCTACCTATGTTGTAAATACTCCTTCTGCAAAAAAATTAAAAGTACTTATACTACCATACATGCTAGTGCACAAACATTGTTTTGTGCAAACTAGAATTTAAAATTGGAGGAAGTACCAAATATGCAGATAAAATTATACAGACATCACTGCCTATCATTTTGGTTTAAAAAATATGAATCCAGTCAATACATTATAATAGAATTCTACCTTACTGTTATCCTATGAAATACCTAGTGGCTTTTGTAAAATACAAAAACAGTGCACTTATTTCAAAAATGTCTAGGGTTCTGTCCCTTTCTTTCTAACCAGAATATACAAACTTCCCTGTCACCCTAGCTTCCTGGGGTAGTAGATGAGGGAAATCTTGCCAAAGGTAAATAAATGGTCTAGTGTCCAAATTAGATGATACTGATGATTAGATGATTGACTTCCGGTTGGAGAGAGTGTCAGTTTAGAGGGAGTAAGATTGGGCTCCATTCTAAACTTCCCAAAATCGCGCTGTAAAGAAAGAAAGAACAAATAAAATCTTCTTTAGATATAAAGAAGACAGAAGAGCCCAGGAAGGTCAGGTGCCTGTCTCAGCTCCTAATTTTGAGAAGAAAAAAAAAGGAGGCGGATGAGACAGAGGAGACCAGGGCAAAAAACTTCTGCGCGGGAGTGTTAGCTCTGCTAAATTGTTCCACCAACTATTTGTTAAATATAACTAATAGCAGCAATAGTTGCATTGACAGAGCTTAAAATCCAGGACGAAATATCTCTAACAAAAAATCCCTTTGGAACCAGATTGCAATACGAAGGCCAGCAGAGATAAAACAAAGAGACGTGAAGAGGAAGAAAGGAGAAGGAAAAAAGCTGCACCAACAAATATATACATATAGAATATATATATATATATATATATATATATATACACACACACACACACACTCATATATATATATATATATATATAGAGAGAGAGAGAGAGAGAGAGTAATAAGAAAACAAAGAAAAAGTGGAATGACAACAAGTGAGAACGATCTAAATTAACTAACTTGGAAGATAACAAAGTCTGCGGCAACTTGGAGATGAAGATGAGAAGGAGGAGAGAAAGGAGACTGATTGGGGAAGCTGGGGCTGCATGAAGTAGGAGAGAGTGAAGAATGAAAGGAGAGGAGACCTGCTGGAAAGCTGAGATTACATGGACTGGGGTGACTCTGGTGTAAGGAGAGACTCTAGTATAGGAGGAGAAGCAAGGCGAGAAGAGAGCAACGTCATCAAGAGGAGCTGCTTGATAAGTCTAGCCATCAGGTTCATTTATAAAGAATTGGAGACCAGGATAAGGGAAAAGCAAGCAGAGGAGAGAAAAGCATGTGGTGGACAGTGAATAGGAGGGAGAAAAGAAGATAATAAAACTTAACATATAGCTTAAAGACAACAAGCCTTTTCTTATTTGAATGATAGAAGCAAGGGGATAAACCAGAGAATCAGAACCTAGTGGTGGACTGGTAAGACAAAAAACATTCCTTAAAGGAGTATGAACTATATAAATAATTGTTGCATATAGGAGATTTGAAAAGAAGGCTAATTGAAAGTAATTTGAAAACTGAATTTTCTTTTCTTTTTTTCTTTAAGAGTCTATGAATTTTTGCTATGGATTGGTATTAGATTCTTAATTTAAATTAATCTTGGGAACTGTATGGATTAATAGTGAAATTGCTTCTTATTGTGGAAATAGAGACCTTATTGCTTTCCACAGTACTTTATGTGGATAGCACTTTATGTGGTATTTATAGTGAAATTGAATGTATAGATAATTGCATGTAAAAGAATTGATTTGCCCAACTATTAGATAATTTGATATATTAGATAATCTAAGGATTGACTCATTACTGATACTAACAGTTAATATCACTATACATCTACAAAGTTACAAAGTTACACAGTAAGATACTATATGCAGAAATATAATATAGCAAGTATTGGTATCTTTTGATGCATAGAGGTTAAATTGATACCTCTTGATGAACAGAGACTAAACAATATCTATATTTTGTTATTTTATACAAATACAGATCTTTCTATCTCAATATAAATATAAAGTGCCAAAGAGAGGCTAAGGATAAACTGATTAGTAAAATCTAACAGTATTATTAATATATTGGAAAAAGAAGGAAGAATACTCCATTTTTTGTGCTTTTAATGCTGAATACATCTAAGTTTTGAAAGATAAACCAACAAAGACAACAATAACCAATTAATAGTGCATTTGGTGGATGGCAGCTATAACAAGACTACAAGTTGCAAAAATGCAAGCACAAACTCAAGTGTAACAACAAAGAAGACCATCATTAGAGGCAAATAAAATGTTGGAATCAAATATGATGATTCTGGAGGAGATCAAGAAGATAAGATCAGACATAAAAAAAGATAAGGCTGAATTGAAACAAGACGTGAAAGACACACGAGAAGAACTGAAGAAAGATATAAAGGCAGAAGTCAAAGAGGTGGTGAATGTGGTAGAGAAATTAGCGATGGAAATAGCACAAGCAAAATCAAAAATAAATGAATTGGAAAAACAAAATGAAGATTTAAAAACTGAAATTCAATACTTAAAGAAAAAGCAGATCAGGGAGACAGAATAAAGAATAAAGACTGAAAAAAATCTAGAGAAAGATGCCTAAAAATCAGAGGATTGTGAATGATTAACACCAATGCTTGCAGAGTTTATGGAAAGAGACAAAGATGACTTTCATTTTGAGATAGACAAAATGTATCAGATCAACTCTCGGGTGGCTAGACAGAAAAAGATCAAAGGCAAAAAAATCTAGGGAAAAGTAAAATGGATCAAAAAACCTCAATTTTATTAAGAACAAAATAGAAAAAAAGGGATAAATAAAAAATGAGATAAAAATGTTGCCAAACTGGGTAGGCAAATAAAAACCCAAGGTTCTATATGCAAAAGCCGAATAAAAATTAAAATAATGCTCAAATGCAAAACTCCAAATAGGAGGGATAACAATACAAGCCCAATGCAGGACCAAAAGTATTGCCAATCTATTTAGGCAGATAAAAAACAAAGATTCACAAACTGTAAATTAAATTAATGCTCAAAATACAGATAGGAAGGATAACAATCTAAGCCCAATTCTGGACCATAAATTAATACTCAACCCTTATGCATATAGCCGATAAGTACTAGGCTGGAAAACTATAACTCCCACCCAATAAACAATTTATGGGGAGATGTTTAACATACAAAGTATATATAGAATGAAGTATTCAACATCTCCAAAAATGCAAATGGGAGGGCTAACAGTACAAGCCCAATACAAGACCAAAGGTATTGCTAATCTAATTAGGCAGTTAAAAATCAAAAGTTCAAAAATTATAAATTAAATTAATACTCAAAATACAAATGGGAGGGATAACAAATGGAAACCCAATTCCGGACAATAAATTAATAATCAAGCGTTATACATATATCCAATAAGTACTAGGCTAGGAAACTATAAATCCCACCCAATAAACAAAATGTAAGGAGATGTTTAACATACAAAATATATATAGGATAAAGTATTCAATATCTCCAAAAATGCAAGTGGGAGGGATAACAGTGCAAGCCCAATACAAGACCAAATGCGTTTCGACACTAGGTCTTCTTCAGTGGTCAAAAATGCTGTTGTAACAGCAGACAAGGAATAACAATGTATGTAAGCACATCCAGCAAGAATAAGTATGTGATTATTCAATATAAACTATTCTCTGGATGTACCACAGCAAAATAAGGCTCGAGCCTTAGTAGTAGAAGTACTGCATCCAGAAATGCAGCAGGAAGACACCATGATGAGGAAGGCCATCCTGGTAGAGAAGAGGGTCACCATTGTCATCTGGGTGCTCGCCCACAGAGCCAGCTACAAGCAGGCGTCAGAGCAGTTCGGGGTCGGCCAAACCACTGTGGGGGAAGTGTTGGTGGAGTTCGCCCTCACCATGGAGAAGCTGCTCCTGTCACACACAGTGTATCTGGGGGACCCCGCTCAGGTAAGGACACTCACACACACCTGTCACTTTCCCTTCTTGCACAGAAAATGTCATGACATGGCATACAGTGTGGCTGTCACTGATCAGTCAGCTGTTTAAGCTAATGAACCTGTGCAGGGACGCCTAAAACTTCAATAGCAACTGTACACTTAGAATCATAGAATCATAGAATCATAGAGTTGGAAGAGACCACAAGGGCCATCCAGTCCAACCCCCTGCCATGCAGGAACTCCCAATCAAAGCATCCCCGACAGATGGCCATCCAGCCTCTGCTTAAAGACCTCCAAGGAAGGAGACTCCACTACTCTCCGAGGGAGTGTGTTCCACTGTCGAACCGCCCTTACTGTCAGGAAGTTCCTCCTAATGTTGAGGTGGAATCTCTTTTCTTGCAGCTTGCATCCATTGTTTCGGGTCCTAGTCTCTGGAGCAGCAGAAAACAAGCTTGTTCCCTCCTCAATATGACATCCCTTCAAATATTTAAACACGGCTATCATATCACCTCTCAGCCTTCTCTTCTCCAGGCTAAACATCCCCAGCTCCCTAAGTCGTTCCTCATAGGGCTTGCTTTCCAGACCCTTCACCATTTTAGTTGCCCTCCTTTGGACACGCTCCAGTTTCTCCACATCCTTTTTGAATTGTGGTGCCCAGAACTGGACACAGTATTCCAGGTGAGGCCGGACCAAAGCAGAATATAGTGGCACTATTACTTCTCTTGATCTAGACACTATACTTCTACTGATGCAGCCTAAAATTGCATTGGCCTTTTTAGCTGCTGCATCGCACTGTTGACTCATGTTCAACTTGTGGTCCACCTGGATTCCTAGATCCCTTTCACAGGTAGTCTCATTCAGCCAAGTGTCCCCCATCGTATATCTGTACTTTTCATTTTTCCGCCCTAAGTGCAGTACCTTACATTTCTCTGTGTTGAATTTCATTTTGTTAGCTTTGGCCCAACTTTCTAGTCTGCTCAAGTCATTTTGAATTTTGATCCTGTCCTCTGGGGTATTAGCTACTCCTCCTAATTTGGTGTCATCTGCAAATTTGATAACTATGCCCCCAATACCGTCATCCAAGTCATTAATAAAGATATTGAATAGCACTGGGCCCAGGACAGAGCCCTGTGGCACCCCACTGGTCACTTCTTTCCAGGTTGAAAAGGAGCCATTGTTGAGCACCCTTTGTGTTCGACCAGATAACCAATTACAAATCCATGTAACAGTTACTTTGTCTAGCCCACATTTTACCAACTTGCTTGCAAGAATGTCATGGGGAACTTTGGGGAACTTTGGGGAACTTTGTCAAAGGCCTTGGCAGCTTGGCACACACTTGGCAGCTTGTGCCGATGAACCTGCGCAGGGATGCCTAGTGGGTCATGACTCTGCATACAGTGAAAGTCCTCCTGTCTACTCGGGAGCAAGGGCCGATGAACCTGCGCAGGGATGCCTAGTGGGTCAGGAGTTTGCATAGATTGCATAGATTGCATAGATTGCATAGATTGCATAGATTGCATAGATTGAAAGTCCTCCTGTATACTCGGGAGCAAGGGCCGTTGAACCTGCGCAGGGATGCCTAGTGGGTCATGACTTTGCATACAGTGAAAGTCCTCCTGTCTACTCGGGAGCAAGGGCAGATGAACCTGCGCAAGGATGGGGAAGACATCATCAGTTTGGCAAATGCCATGGCTGCTTATCATTAATTCTCCCCTTCTTGCCCTTCTTGTCACCCACAGATCATGGAAGGGTTCGGTGAGCTCGGCTTCCCCCAGGTAGTGGGTGCCGTAGACGGGTGCCACTGTCTGATCGTGCCACCCTTGGGGAGGAGGAACGAGTTCGTCAACTGAAAGGAAACCTACTCTGTCATCCTCCAAGGGGCCACGGATCATCGAGGATGCTTTGTGGATGTGAAAGTGGGCTGGCCTGGATCGACTCACGACGCGAGGGTGGTGAGGAATTCCATCATCTTTCAGGCCATGGAGGCCGGCATCTACATTCCAGGGAACCCCACCGTCACCCTGAGGGGCCAGCAGATCGGCCCCCTCCTGCTCACCAACAGCGCCTACCCCATTCGGAAGTGGCTGATGAAGCCCTACCCTGGCACCTCCAATGCCAGGCAGAATGGATTCAACAGGAGGCTGAATCACACCAGGAATGTGGTGGAAAGGGCCTTCGGGCAGCTGAAGGCTCAGTGGAGGTGCCTCACTGCCCCACTCCTGGTGGCAGAGGAGAATGTTGTCCCCATCATTGCCTCCTGTGTCATCCCCCACAACATCTGTGAGACCAAGGGAAGGGTCCTGGATGAGGGAAGGCGCTACAGGCGGCGCTTCGTGCTGCCCACCCTGGGGGCACCCATGGAGGACAATGACCTCGTGAAACAGAGAGAAGGGGAGGCTGTGAGGGAGGCCCTGGCAGAGTTCTTTGACACCAGTAGGATCTAAAATCATCCCCTCTTCTCCAACTGTAACCCAAGGTCAGCACTGCACTGTGCCATGAGCCTAAAAGCACCTCAACACCACCTTGCCTATTATCCCCACCCTGTCTGTGGCCTGCATTCATGTAGGACACCACTGCACTCTGCCATGAGCCTAAAAGCACCTCAACACCACCTTGCCTATTATCCCCACCCTTTCTGTGGCTTGCATTCATGTAGGACACCACTGTTGTGTGCCATGAGCCTAAGCACCTCAATAAATATGTACTGGTATCCCCACCCTGGGTATGGCTTGCATTTCTGTGGGACACCACTGCACCACTGCCATGATGAGATCCTATGATCCCCACTCTGCATATGGATGGCAATCCTGCTTTCATGTAGTTATCCTTGAACATGAGCCTAAGGGAGGCACACACAGACACACACACAAAAGGGCATGGAGGGTTCACCTGGAGCCAGATTTCCTGGCAGTAGAAGGATACAGTGCACAAACCACCAACTGAAAACTCTGACAATGTTGCCAAATACCCAACAGTCAGCTTTCCTAATGGCCCATTTGATTGTATCAATTGGTAGCCCAGAAGGCAACCATTGGGGATCACATTCAAACTTCCCACATGAGGGTCTCCATTGGTCAGGGCCCAGGTAAGGCCATCTGCCCCTGCAACATTTGCTCATAAATGCTCCTGCGGACTTCTGTCCATCCCCAGGATGAAGATGGCGGCCAGGAGGAGAGTGCCCATCCGCATCACTTACTGGACTAATGAGGAGGTAGGCATTCTCCTCCAAGCTCAGAGCCCGGAGCCAGCTGCTAGGAGGGTGGTGGCCATCTCCAACAGGCCAAACCGGGGGTACTTCTCCCAGGCCTCCCAGGCCCTCCGCGACCAGGGCTTCACCAGGAGCCCCCAACAGTGCCGGACAAAATTTAAGGCACTGAAGAGGGTCTTCTTCGAGGCCCTGGAGGACTATGGGGAGCATCCCCCGATTCACCGAAGGCTGCCCTTCTATCAGCAGCTCCGGGACCTGTGGATCAGGGCCGGCTGCCCTCGATGGCAGGATTGCCGTCCCCCTGGTAAGTGTCGGGCTCCTACCTTGGTCCCTCATGCCCTCCCTTCCCCTCACTCTTCCCTATCCCTACCTCCCTCTTGTCCCTATCCCATGGGTGGTAATGGTGTTTCCCTTCTGTCCCAATGCAGGCATGCAGCGGAGGCAGTGACAGGGACGGAGGGGGGACCCTGCCAGTTCCCCCTCCTCCTCTTCCTCCTCAGAAGGAGAAGCTGGGCCAGCCAGGGAGGCCTGTGCAGAGGGACCCCCTGCCATCCCTCTGCAGGCACAGCAGCTTCCCATGGCTGAAGGTAGGTCCCTGAGGGGAGGGGTACTGGCTGCATAACTGCGGCCTCCATGGCATTCCTGTCCCTCCCCTCCCCCACCACTTTTGAAGCTGGCTTCCTAAATGGTTTCTTTTTTCCTTTCACAGGTGGACCTGCTGAGGAGGAGCTGCCTGGCCTGAGTCGCCAGGGTCCCATTGGTGTTGCCCGCCTGTGGTCATCCAGTTGACCTGGGACTCTGAGCGGGGTAAGTATGGCAGGGACACAGAGGGAGGGGGTTGGGGAGCCCCCCAGGGACCCTGGCTGCAGCATAGGGTGATGGGGTGCAGAGAAAGCTTCTAACCACATGTTTCTCTTCTCTTTTCCTTTGCAGATTGATGGCTGGAACAAAGGATGGCTGCCATGGAGGAACAGATGCAAACTATGCTGAACTCCTTGGCAGTCATCCTGCAGCACCTCGGCCTTCCCTGACCTCCGAACCCACTCACCCCTCCCCATCCCTGAAGAACCTTCCCCTCCCCTTCCCCTTCTACATGCTTCCTCCCTCCTCTCTTCACTTCTTCCTCCATTTAGACAATTCCCAGTTAAAATAAATAATGTAAACAAGATAAAACATATGCCAATTAAAACAATCAAAACACTATAGCATTTTAGAACATGTGGAAAAGAAAAGTAAATGTGTGGAAAAATAAATTAGGCCAAAAGACTTTAATTTAAAAAAATCATGTCTTGACTTGGCTCCAAAAAGAAACCAGTGTTGGTGTCTACCAGACCTCCGAGGGGAAAGCATTCCACAAATAGGATGCCACAGCAGATAAGATCCTTTCCTGTGTCCTCCCTTATACAGAAGTTGACTGCTCTGGTAGTTGAGTCTTATCTTAATACTAGTAAAATGATAGTACAGTCCATGCTTCTGAGGAAGTAGACCAAGTCTACAAAAGCTTATGCTGTCATTTCTTTTACAGTTAATCTCAAATGTGCTATAAAATGCCTTTGCATACTAATATTCCAGATTACGTCTATGGCCCAAAATACATGGCAGAAATAATCCACTTTGAGTTTGCTTTAACTACCCTGGTTCAATTCTGAGGAATCCTGGCAATTGTAGCTTATTGCAATGCCAGAGCTTTTTGATAGAGAAAGCTAAATATTTCACAAAACTACAGTTCTCAGAATTCCCTAGCATTGAGCTAGAGCAGTTAAAGCAGTCTCAAACTGTATTATTTCTGCCATATGTTTTGGACCATAGATGTGTTAGTCTGGAATATTAGTATGCAAAGGCATTTAGTAGCACATTTTTTATTATCAAACAGCAAAGTGTTTTGGACCCTTTTCTCTGAATTCTAGACCTAGAAGAGCCAGGGTATGGTGTGTGCGATACAGAGATCTATTGTTCAAGAGAGTGGAATGGATGCATGGCTGAGTATAAGCAGCTCAGAGGGAACAGTAAAGGGACTAATCTGCTGTCTCACACAATCTGTGGCCAGAAAAGTTTGCCACACTGTGACTAGGGGTAGCAAAATATACTCTCGGGGCTTTCTCCTAAATCAGTGTGATGTAGCCAGTTTACTTCACAAGAAAGACAGTTCATAGTCTGAGGGGCAAAACAGATGGTCACGAAGAGGCAGCTTGAAGCTGTTCCTGCTCAAGACACTGCAGTCCTGAGGGCACCCTCTGCTGTGTCCCAAACTGGAGTGGAAAAGATCTGCTCCTTCTTGGGCCAGGTTTGGGTAGCCCAGGTTCAGCTTCTGCAAAGCTTCTGCATGTCTTGGGGTGCATGTCATCTAATCACCAAGTCCTCAAGCTGTGTGGAAGCTGACTTTTTCCACCTGTCTGTCCGGACCCTAATTGGGGTAAAGGATCAACCTCCTACCACAGGAACTGGCTTCCTTTTGGACTGTGGAGCCACTGATGCCTCATTATAATGGATAGAAAGAGTGTTCTAAGTTGTAGTCTATGCAGGGTCAAGCAGAACAGTTCCTACCTGCCACTCCTCACCCCAACAGTTCCCCAGAAAGTTGCTTCATTAACAGATATTTAATGGGATGTGTGTGCGTGTAGGTAAATGTTTCCCCTTGACATGAATGTCTAGTCGTAACTGACTGTAGGAGGTGGTGCTCATCTCCATTACTAAGCCAGTGAGCCAGCATGGTCATGTGACCAGCATGACTGCATGGAATGTTGTTACCTTCCCACCAAAGTGTTACCTATTTATGTACGTGCATACTGCTAGGTTGGTAGAAGCTGGGACTAGCATTGGGAGCTCACTCTATCATGTGGCACTTGGGCCTCAAACAGCCAACTCTCTGACTTTATGAGTGTCAGAATTTGCATCTTAACCACTAAGCCACCATGTCCCTATATAGAACCATCCTGCTCCTGCTGGTCCATCTGCTTTACTCCTAAATATTTTTAAAATCTTACAATAGTTGTCCAGATATATCAAGACACTTTTTTTCTCACTGAAAATAAGAGGAAAAAAATTCTTTACATCATTAAATCCATCTACTCTCTCTCTCTCTCTCTCTCTCTCTCTCTCTATATATATATATATATATATATATTAGATGGTTTTATGGACATAAAGAATACTTAATTTTTTCCTCTCATCTCCAATGAGAAAAAAAAGTGTCTTGACATATCGAGACAACTGTTGCAATATTTTAAAAAATATTTAGGGGCCAAGCAGATGGCCCAAGAGTAGCTGGAAACCACTCCAGCTTGATTGCACTAGAACTGCAGTGACCACACAATCCACCTCCTAAGTGGGCCACTGCTGCAGGCCCAAGCCAGCCATCACCAGGAGCTGGATATAATGACCTCCAGACTGGATCACAATGTCAGAGAAACTTCCAGCCACTTTGGGAGCATGCATGATTTGAACGCTGCACCCCCAAAGCAGCTGGATGCCTTAGTGACTGAGTTTCGGGCTTTAGCGACACTTTTGTAACAACATTTTTGTTTGTTTTGTGCTTTCTGCACAAAAATGCCCCCCTCCCCAAGTATAAAGCATGAATTTCCAAAATGTGAAAAACTACCCTGCCCCAAATGGACAAAAATCTCATAATCTTGCCAGCGTGGAGAAATGTTTGAAATTATTCATTCCTGCATTATGGAAAAGGAAAATTGAAATTTTGCACTCCTATCTGGATCAAACTCAGAGTGAGATTAGTGATGATGTTGATGATGAAGATTATAATGATGATCACTGATGATGATGATCATCAGAACCATCATCATCATCATCATCATCATTGGCTCACTTGCTGCCCAACCCCCAGAAATAAAGATACAAGACACAAGATTGGGATGAAAACAGGGCTATTTATTAATTGACCTATTTATTAACTTCTTAACAGAAATGCAATCAATTCAGTAGAACAACCAAGTGTGGGAGAAGCTGCAGCCGGTGTCTTTCCCAGACCACCTCTGCAGCTTATTTGGACAATAACACTTGAGCCCTCAATGATAACCCAAAAGCTGAGTTATTCATTGGCCAGCCCACATAAAGTTCCTCTCCCAGTGTGCTAAGATTAAAGAGTGGGTTTATCTTTAAAGCCAGAGCTAAGGGCAATTTCCTTCTGCCACCCCCAGATCGCAAGGCCTAAAGGGGTGGTCCCAGAAACACCCCTTCCATCCAAATGGTGACCAAGGTGCTTGCTGAAATATAATTCAATTATTTATGCTACAGATATGGGACAAGCCCCTATCTCCCACCTTGGCTTGTTAATCTGCTCTTTTACCCCTAGCCACTATTGTTTTTCTGTTTTTGTTGTATGATTTTATTATTGATGCTGTTTTTAATCTTATTCTCTTTTAATCTATTTTTAAGGGGTGGGAGGGTTAGGGGGAGTATTGGGTGATGTGTTTTATTCTAGTATTGTTCTAACCTGTTGTACTCTGCCCCGGTTGC
Organism: Phrynosoma blainvillii; assembly: GCA_026167975.1. NCBI lineage: Eukaryota > Metazoa > Chordata > Lepidosauria > Squamata > Phrynosomatidae > Phrynosoma > Phrynosoma blainvillii. Next base: position 121,659,452 of record JANUYF010000004.1, read on the forward strand.
TTTGCAGAGGGGCAGGTTAGAAATAAAACTTATTATTATTATTATTATTGGCATTGAGCACCTCTTTAACACCTTGTTGTAGATCCATTAAGAATATGGCATTACCAGTTTCGGAGAGGTGAACACTGTCAAACCTGTACAGCTCAGGCTTCTGAAATATAATCTGGGGGTGGGGCAGAAAGGGGCCTAGCCCAGTCTCAAGGGCCTTACGAATTTCCCTATTAGCCTGCCTTCGGGCCATATCAATGGCCATTGCATTTCCACTCCTGACAGGGGAGCATAGCAGACCAAACAATTTGAACGAGAAGCCATGATTGTTTAATAAGGTGAAAATCATGCAGCTCCTGCAAAATAAGTGCCTTTCCCTTTAACAAACCAAGATCATTGCCCCCAAAGTGAACCACCAACACATAGGAGGGAGGTCCCCAGTGCACCTTAAACAATAACAGCAACTTAAGAAAAATCAATAACCTTGAACTTAAACCTGGAGACATACTAATCAGCTTCGATGTGGTCTCCCTGTTCACCAAAGTCCCCATAATGGACACCATGACACTCATTCGACAAATTTTCCCGGAGGACATCAGAGCCTTGTTTGAACATTGCCTCACCACAAGCTATTTTCAGTGGGACAATGGATTCTATGAACAGAGAGATGGGGTAGCAATGGGAAGCCCTCTAAGCCCAGTGATAGCAAACTTCTACATGGAACACTTTGAAAAACAAGCCCTGGAAACAGCACCGAAAAAGCCCACAACTTGGTTCCGATACGTGGATGACACTTTCACCATTTGGAGCCATGGAGAAGAAGATTTGGCTGGGTTCCTGAATCACCTGAACAACATCCACCCTAACATCCAATTCACTATGGAAAAAGAAAAAGAAGGAACACTGCCATTCCTAGATGTCCTAGTCATCCGCAAATCAAATCAACATCTGGGACACACAGTATACAGAAAACCCACACATACAGACAGATACCTGCACAAGAACTCTAACCATCACCCTGGACAAAAAAGAAGCACAATAAAAACACTGGTAGACTGGGCAAACGCATCTGTGAACCCCACTTCTTGGAAGAGGAATTGAAGCACATAGACCAGGCTCTACAGGCAAATGGTTACTCCAGCTCAGACATCAGAAGGGCTGCCAGACCCAGAAAAACCCAGAGGACTGAAGACAAGCAGCCACCCAAAGGTAAGGTATTTTTACAATATATCAAAGGACTCACAGACAGAATAGGGAAAGTAGTGAGGAAACACAACCTCCAAATGGTTTACAAACCAACCAAGAAAATCCAACAAATGCTGCATTCAGCGAAGGACAGGAGAGACCCTCTCACAGCCGCAGGAGTTTACCACATACCATGCAGCTGCGGACAAGTCTACATAGGGACCACCAAACGCAGTGTACAAATACGAGTCAAGGAACATGAGAGACACTGCAGACTGGGCCAGCCAGAAAAATCAGCAGTAGCAGAATCCATTATAAACCATCCTGGGCATGCTGTTTGAAAACACTGAAATTCTGGACCATGCCAACAACTTTCAGGTCAGAATGCACAGGGAAGCCATCGAAATTCACAAACACTTGGATAACTTCAACAGGAAAGAAGAAACCCTTAAAGTAAACAAGATATGGATACCAGTCCTACAAAATGAGAAAATCAGCACTCAGCAAATGCAAATGGGAAACCAACCAGGGTCAGGGGCTTTCCCAGCAGACAATAGCAGACAATCTCCTTGATTGCATATCCTCACCTGGAAGCCATGCCATTAACAACAGAACAATACCTATTCAACACAGAACAATACACAGTTTACATGGGATTAGCAGACAATAACCTTGAGTGAATTTCCTCCCACCCTGGAGCCATGCCATTAACAACAGAACAATACCTATTCAACACAGAACCACACACAGTTCACCTGGGAACCACTCCTCCCTACCCAGGGTCTCACAGTATATATAGACCCATTCTCTTCCATTCCAGTTTTCTCTGAAGATGCCAGCCACAGATGCTGGTGAAATGTCAGAAAGAAACTCTTCTAGAACATGGCCACACAGCCTGAAAAACCCACAAAAAAATATGGATGCCGGCCATGAAAGCCTACGACTTCACAATAACAGCAACAGGCTGTGCCCATTGCCCAACCAATGGAAACAGGCAACATCCCCAAGGCCCAAGTGAGTACCAAAGTGGCTTGTTCTTGCTTGCCAAGCAGCCTAGTAGATCATGCTGTGGCCACATAGTAGTACTCAAACTCTTGATGGCCAAGGGCAGGGATCTGATAAACAAAGAAACACCAATTAACAAAGCAGTCTCCTGACATATCTGCGGTATTGAGAAGACCTCCAACAACCAATGCATTTGATGACATCTGGTTGAAACCCCAGTTGAAGCAGCTCCATTCCAAAAAGAAGTCACAAAGCAGACATTAGTTAAGACCATAGTTAATTAGTTAAGTCCATAGAAGACAAGGCCCTGGTAGTAACAGCCTGAACTGATGCTTGGTCAAAGAGAAAAGATGTTGATGAACAAAGAGAGGTCTTGGACTGGATCCTCTCACTTGAATATATTCACGCAAGGCCTATACTGGACAAATAGATGTATCTGAACAAGGTTGTAGAGAGATCTGAGCACCTTTACTCTGCTGGTCAGTTTTAGAAGATCTAATGACTAGGGTAATAGACTGTCTAGTAAACCTAAGATCACTAAAGCGTAATGCTTTATCAGACTTGTCATGCTTAGCGGCCGAAATTAGCTCGCTAACTCTCAGCACACTGAAAAATGCAGTTAATGTTGCATAATGGAATAATAAAACTCTGTATGGGGATATGCAAATATCAACCCATATGGATCCCAAGCCCTTTAGAATGTCAGGAGACAATTCTAGTATCCCTAATCTGACCTCTCTCTCTAGACCAGCCTTCCAATACCTTTTTAATCCAAAAATCAGTAGTAGTATTGTGAACCCCTTGTAGCTTCTGCCAAAAAGCAATGGCAGACAAGTGGCCATGAATGGACTGAGGACCCAATCCCCTGTCATGGATACAAACACAATAGCACAGGAGCCGAGGAACCAGAACAAGTAGAGTTTCTCCCAATTGGTGTACCGCCTGGAAATTGAGCATCTCTTGCACCAATCTAAGATAATTCTTCTAGAAAAATTATGCTTCACCTTCCTTTTATGCAATTTTTTCCTTTTCCTTGTCATCCAGATCCTCCTCCTTCTTCTTTTCCAGTTCACAATAAAGCAGAATGAAAACATCTATGTATTCTCCCCTCAATATTTTATCAATAGTTCACTGCAGCAAATGATCACCCAGTGGCAAAGCTATTTCACCAAATGGAACAGCAGATGGGGACCTGCTAACATAATCTAGTGGACTCTGAGGGAAGCTCCAACATGCATCAACAGGTGACCGGGGGGGGGGGGGGGGGATAGGAAAAAAATGGGGATCCCGGTCATTGGCCCCATACAAGCTGTGAGATGGGCCAACTAGATTGGCTTTGTGGTCCTGAAGCAGCCATTCCCCCTTTAATACCCTGCCATAGAATAGCATGTGTCTGCATATGGGCCGGAAACCCCAAAGGCCAGGAATAACCAGGATGAGGGTCACTGTACTGCGGGAGCAACTCACCTGGTGGAAGTAACACTGTCAGTGGTTGAACTACCTCCACAGAATCAGCCTGTGAAGGGACTTCTTGGCTTGCCAGGGGTTGGACAGCTTGCATGGTAGAAGCCTCAGGACCAGATTGCACCTGTTCCAATGCAATAAATGAGCATTCATTTCTTCATAGAGCCTAGTGTGCTTAGACCACTTAGAAGCCCTCTTAAGTGAGAAAAATGAGAAGAAGGGGGAAGTGGATGCTGAGGCCCACTGTGGGCTTCCTCTAGTACTCTAATTCTATCACACATCTCTTACATATCACTGTCATCAGACTCATCACTAGAAGAGAGTTGTACCACTGGGCGCTTAGCAGGCTTAGCAGGTCCTTTACCTTTGGGGGTCCCTCTGCCCTTTTATGGCTCCATCGCAATGCACACCAGCCACATAGGATGAGAAACCAAATAATCTACAACTACCTGCATAACAGTGCAAATGTATGTGTGCAGAACTAATGTAAATAAGATGACAGGCCAGAAAGTGATGATAGTGATAGTAGTAGTAACAACAACAACAAATTTATAACCAGAGGTACCCTACAGGGGCAATTCCTCTGAAATATAGTCTGCAGCACAAACCTCCAGTAACCTTTCCTGGGAGGAGGGGGGGGATAAGAACCTGTCCAAAAATGTAAAATTATCCCCCCACACTTTACTCTTAGGGCTGGGGAGGCAGGGCAGGAAGTACAATGCCAACAATAAACCCAGTACCAGCAAGCCCCTAGTCTGAGCCCCACAACTTTAATAGAACTCCCCAAACTATAATAAAGGTAGCACCACCTGTAGGGGTCAAGCCCAAGTGAGAAAATGGCAGCAGTAGCCAGGAGCAAACCCCGGAGCAGAGCATACCATGTGGTTCTGGGCTGCCGAGCAATGAACCAGCCTCAGCTGGGCCAATGGCTCCCAGCAGGGCTCAAAGGCAAGCCCGTAAACCAGGGAGTGAACCCTGGGCCACAACAGCAAATCCAGAGGGGAGGAATAAGATAGGGATGTCCGGTAGCACTACCCCTGAAGTAGGCCCAAAACAGGCCTAGATCTGAGTGCCCAGGGCTGTCAGTGCCCGGGGGGGGGGGGGGGGGGGGAGAGCCAATGGATGTGGCAGTCAACCGAAAGGCTGCCTGGGAACAAACCAACATCCTCCAAACTACATGTCCCTAGGAGAAACCCTCAAGGGTTAGCCCAAAACAGGCCCAGAGGCAAGGACCCCATGCCTCCCAGCAACTTGACTGGGGAGGACCATGAATGGCCACAGCAATCGGCCACAAGCAACATCCCCACTAGGCCAAAAGATCACATCGCCTGCAAAGGCAGGCCTGAAATGGGCCCAGAGGCGAGCCCCCTGGCCTCCCAGCAATTTCAGAGGGGAGTGGAGGACAGCAATAACTGTGACAGTCAGCTGAAAGGTCTCCTGCCCAGGAACTAGCAATGTCCCCAAAGCCTCAAGGTCTCTGTCCAATCGTCCAAGGGCCAGCAGGTCTCTCACACTCCTGACAAAAGCTGCAAGAAAAGGTCCACTTATCCAATCATCAAGGAGACATCCTGTCTTTGTTTAAATTTCAAACTGAAGCTCTTGGGAGTGGCAGGGACCAGATCAGCTTTGGCTCAACCCCCATAGCTTCCCAACATGGTGTGATTAAATATTAGCCTTTCTCTTTCCAGGGAAGGGCAGCAAACAGCCCACCCACCCCTCCAACTCCTACATCATGGAGATGGGGGGATGGCCAATGGCTGACTCTAGCAGTAGGTCCTGACAGGATGCTGAAAATGAAGACAGAAGAACAGACATTAAATTAGAGTAACCACATCAGTATGCATTTATTTAAAATCACAATCTTCAATTCAATTCCCAAGATGGGATAACAAAAATAAGATAAGTTATATGGCAATATCCAGTGTCATACTTTGTATTCAGTATTTGTATTGTAGTGCAAATGCCTTCATCTTCTGTTGAATCAGGCTGAATAAAGTCAGACAGTAGCAAGGCTCCCCCCCCCCCATTGCTACTATCATTAATTTGGCCACATTTAATAGGAAGAAAAAACATCGTTTTATGGTTGAATTATTTTTCTTTGGATGAATGAGTTTTTATTAGTGGTAGCCTTTAGGAATTTGGAAAATGGGCAAACACTTAGAAAAATTAAATTAGTAGATGCCCACTAGACTTTGCATTGGCTGTGAATGATAGCTGATTTTTAGGGGAGTGGTTGCTACTTAATTCTGCCATTTACCTAAGCAAAGAGAAGAGTAGATGAAAAAGGTCTTCAACATTTCAAATAAATAATAATCACATGTAGAATGAAAACAAAGAAGATACTTCCAATCTTTCTTCACATCTCTTGCCCACACAAACAGTGGTATCTCATAACTGTAACACTGTAAATGGTTTAACTTAAAATGCTTTCAGGATTGTTGGAGGGGTTGTAAATCTAGAGGCTCTTATATGCATATGTGGATTGAATGTCCTAAAGTGAGAAAATTCTGGGATGCAATTCTCTATCAAATTTCATGTATCACTGATCAAACTGTAAATTTCTGTTCAATTTTGCTTTAGCTTTCTATATTTGTTAAGAGTAATTCTAACTTGAAACATAGGAAACTGATAATTTTTCTTATTACTGCTGCCAGATTAGAAGTAGCCAAATGTTGGAAGTCAGGTGACCTCTCCATGGAGAACTGGTGGTCTAGAATTTGGGATATGTGGTTGATAAACTGTCTGCTGTGATGAGGTTTTGTATAGGCCACAAAAGGACTGACACATTACAGTAAGACTGGATGATCTTTATTGATTATGTTAATCATCACTCCCACCAGATCCAACCTCCTACTTCATAGACTGACACTCTACACATTGCTGAGAACTATTTTTTTGCTTCTGCTGCAGAATAACTACTCATCAGATCCATACCTTGGCCCTTGTAGTTAATTGTTGCTGCTGTTGTTGTTGTCATTGTTCTACAGACTTTTTGTGTTTTATTGTAAAAACTCAATAATTTAATTAGAAAACAACAACAACAGCCTATCCATTGCAGGATAAATCCATCTGAGGGAGGGAGGAAATGAGTCAAAGCTTCAGTTACCTGTAAGGGAAGGCTCATGTTGTTCTAACAAAAAATCAAAATAATTCTCTATCAAAGCTTCCTAAAGTGAAATAAAAGTTGGAAATATGTCATCAAAAGCTCCCACATCACAGTTAATCAGTAGACTTCTTCAGTGTAGCAGGAGAAGCCAAATTATGTCTCACAAGCATTCTGAACTTCCTGGGCAGTTTGAAAAGTGAGTAGTAATTAATTAATACATACTGCAGCTTTTGTTTGCAAGGCACCTCAAGATATTTTGCTGCCAGAGACAGCATAGCAGATGTTACCTCTTTCACAAGTTAAGATCAAAGCAGCCAAGCCAAATTATGTTTGATACAGGAACAGAAGATCCATCAACTACCTTACCTGGCAGTAAAACTGTAATAACAAAAAAGTGAAATAACTAACACTTTGCTATCTGTTTATGACTCTCCAAATCTACTCTGCTTAATAGAAGGGCTGGCTCCAACTGATTGTTAGTATCATATGAATTTGGGTTACATTATGCAGTTTCTATATAGGCAATCAATATGGTGGTGGAATATAAAACTGCTGGAAAAATTATGCATTGCATTCTCCTTTCTCTCCTTAGTTAGATAGAGACTTCCCTCTCTCTTTCTCATTCTCTCTACCAAGTGATTCCTGTCACTCTTGAAGGCAGTTAACAGTTCTCTCCCAAGATCCTAAACTGCTTAAGGCAGTTGGTAGTTTCTTCCTGCTATCTAAAGATGGTGAGATTTATCTTTCTTTACCCAAACCATCTCCAGTTAGATTAGGTTTTAGTTATTTTATGTAAATATTTATTAAAGCCATTATTGTTTGTTTTTTAAACTACAAACTGCTTGTTTGTTATCTTTTTTGAGTCATTCTTTATTCTTTAGAAAAGCAGAATTAGGCAAAAATGCACTTCTGTTGTTCTACTAAGTGAAATACAAACTCTAACAGGTTTAGCTTTCATATTTATATATTTTTGTTTCCTTTAAAGGGTTAAATTCCTAGGAAATTTAAATTACTCAACAAAACAGCAGTAATTGAAATGTCAGTTGCTCCAAAGTGTGGCACTTTGTTTTTTGAAACACAACCTGCCTGTGCGCTTTAGCAGTCACTTGTTGTTAGCATCGTTATTTTTAGTTTTGCATTATTTTGTATTCTAAACTGGCTTTGGATCATTATAATTTTACTCCCCCCCTCCCCACAATAGTACCACCAAACACCATTTTCACTGAGTATGGAACACTAAATTACCCTCTGGTATTGATCAGTTAAAGATATGAAAGACTTTTGATTGTTGCTGTTGCGATTTCTTCTTTCTTAAGTCTACAAGGACAAGTGGATAGCACCTAGGGGGGTTGCAGACTGCCAGAAATAGTGCAAATTGAGTCCACTTTAATGGTTAGGGTTAGGGTTAGGGAATCATGGGAACTGTATTTTATTGTAGCACCAGAGCTCTCTGACAGAGAAGGCTCAATGTCTCAGAAAAAAAAAGCAATTCCCATGATTCCCTAGCACTAACCCTAACCCTAAAAATGGACTCAATTTGCACTATTTCTGACAGTCTGCAACCCCCCTCCCCTAGTCACACCCCTGCAAACAATCAGTGTCAAGTAATAGGAGCTGCACCTTGGAAGCTTCCAACTGCTATTGTGTATTCAGCACAAAGGTATTGTGTAATGAGGTTGTAAATCAGGGGTAGGCAACCTTTCCCCTTTAAGGGCCGAGGGACTTCAGCTCCCAGAATCCCAGGAGCTATTGGCCAACATGGGACTATTGGCCAACATGGCTGAGGCTTCTGAGAGCTGAAGTCCCTCGGCCCTTAAAGGGGAAAGGTTGCCTACCTATGTTGTAAATACTCCTTCTGCAAAAAAATTAAAAGTACTTATACTACCATACATGCTAGTGCACAAACATTGTTTTGTGCAAACTAGAATTTAAAATTGGAGGAAGTACCAAATATGCAGATAAAATTATACAGACATCACTGCCTATCATTTTGGTTTAAAAAATATGAATCCAGTCAATACATTATAATAGAATTCTACCTTACTGTTATCCTATGAAATACCTAGTGGCTTTTGTAAAATACAAAAACAGTGCACTTATTTCAAAAATGTCTAGGGTTCTGTCCCTTTCTTTCTAACCAGAATATACAAACTTCCCTGTCACCCTAGCTTCCTGGGGTAGTAGATGAGGGAAATCTTGCCAAAGGTAAATAAATGGTCTAGTGTCCAAATTAGATGATACTGATGATTAGATGATTGACTTCCGGTTGGAGAGAGTGTCAGTTTAGAGGGAGTAAGATTGGGCTCCATTCTAAACTTCCCAAAATCGCGCTGTAAAGAAAGAAAGAACAAATAAAATCTTCTTTAGATATAAAGAAGACAGAAGAGCCCAGGAAGGTCAGGTGCCTGTCTCAGCTCCTAATTTTGAGAAGAAAAAAAAAGGAGGCGGATGAGACAGAGGAGACCAGGGCAAAAAACTTCTGCGCGGGAGTGTTAGCTCTGCTAAATTGTTCCACCAACTATTTGTTAAATATAACTAATAGCAGCAATAGTTGCATTGACAGAGCTTAAAATCCAGGACGAAATATCTCTAACAAAAAATCCCTTTGGAACCAGATTGCAATACGAAGGCCAGCAGAGATAAAACAAAGAGACGTGAAGAGGAAGAAAGGAGAAGGAAAAAAGCTGCACCAACAAATATATACATATAGAATATATATATATATATATATATATATATATACACACACACACACACACTCATATATATATATATATATATAGAGAGAGAGAGAGAGAGAGAGAGTAATAAGAAAACAAAGAAAAAGTGGAATGACAACAAGTGAGAACGATCTAAATTAACTAACTTGGAAGATAACAAAGTCTGCGGCAACTTGGAGATGAAGATGAGAAGGAGGAGAGAAAGGAGACTGATTGGGGAAGCTGGGGCTGCATGAAGTAGGAGAGAGTGAAGAATGAAAGGAGAGGAGACCTGCTGGAAAGCTGAGATTACATGGACTGGGGTGACTCTGGTGTAAGGAGAGACTCTAGTATAGGAGGAGAAGCAAGGCGAGAAGAGAGCAACGTCATCAAGAGGAGCTGCTTGATAAGTCTAGCCATCAGGTTCATTTATAAAGAATTGGAGACCAGGATAAGGGAAAAGCAAGCAGAGGAGAGAAAAGCATGTGGTGGACAGTGAATAGGAGGGAGAAAAGAAGATAATAAAACTTAACATATAGCTTAAAGACAACAAGCCTTTTCTTATTTGAATGATAGAAGCAAGGGGATAAACCAGAGAATCAGAACCTAGTGGTGGACTGGTAAGACAAAAAACATTCCTTAAAGGAGTATGAACTATATAAATAATTGTTGCATATAGGAGATTTGAAAAGAAGGCTAATTGAAAGTAATTTGAAAACTGAATTTTCTTTTCTTTTTTTCTTTAAGAGTCTATGAATTTTTGCTATGGATTGGTATTAGATTCTTAATTTAAATTAATCTTGGGAACTGTATGGATTAATAGTGAAATTGCTTCTTATTGTGGAAATAGAGACCTTATTGCTTTCCACAGTACTTTATGTGGATAGCACTTTATGTGGTATTTATAGTGAAATTGAATGTATAGATAATTGCATGTAAAAGAATTGATTTGCCCAACTATTAGATAATTTGATATATTAGATAATCTAAGGATTGACTCATTACTGATACTAACAGTTAATATCACTATACATCTACAAAGTTACAAAGTTACACAGTAAGATACTATATGCAGAAATATAATATAGCAAGTATTGGTATCTTTTGATGCATAGAGGTTAAATTGATACCTCTTGATGAACAGAGACTAAACAATATCTATATTTTGTTATTTTATACAAATACAGATCTTTCTATCTCAATATAAATATAAAGTGCCAAAGAGAGGCTAAGGATAAACTGATTAGTAAAATCTAACAGTATTATTAATATATTGGAAAAAGAAGGAAGAATACTCCATTTTTTGTGCTTTTAATGCTGAATACATCTAAGTTTTGAAAGATAAACCAACAAAGACAACAATAACCAATTAATAGTGCATTTGGTGGATGGCAGCTATAACAAGACTACAAGTTGCAAAAATGCAAGCACAAACTCAAGTGTAACAACAAAGAAGACCATCATTAGAGGCAAATAAAATGTTGGAATCAAATATGATGATTCTGGAGGAGATCAAGAAGATAAGATCAGACATAAAAAAAGATAAGGCTGAATTGAAACAAGACGTGAAAGACACACGAGAAGAACTGAAGAAAGATATAAAGGCAGAAGTCAAAGAGGTGGTGAATGTGGTAGAGAAATTAGCGATGGAAATAGCACAAGCAAAATCAAAAATAAATGAATTGGAAAAACAAAATGAAGATTTAAAAACTGAAATTCAATACTTAAAGAAAAAGCAGATCAGGGAGACAGAATAAAGAATAAAGACTGAAAAAAATCTAGAGAAAGATGCCTAAAAATCAGAGGATTGTGAATGATTAACACCAATGCTTGCAGAGTTTATGGAAAGAGACAAAGATGACTTTCATTTTGAGATAGACAAAATGTATCAGATCAACTCTCGGGTGGCTAGACAGAAAAAGATCAAAGGCAAAAAAATCTAGGGAAAAGTAAAATGGATCAAAAAACCTCAATTTTATTAAGAACAAAATAGAAAAAAAGGGATAAATAAAAAATGAGATAAAAATGTTGCCAAACTGGGTAGGCAAATAAAAACCCAAGGTTCTATATGCAAAAGCCGAATAAAAATTAAAATAATGCTCAAATGCAAAACTCCAAATAGGAGGGATAACAATACAAGCCCAATGCAGGACCAAAAGTATTGCCAATCTATTTAGGCAGATAAAAAACAAAGATTCACAAACTGTAAATTAAATTAATGCTCAAAATACAGATAGGAAGGATAACAATCTAAGCCCAATTCTGGACCATAAATTAATACTCAACCCTTATGCATATAGCCGATAAGTACTAGGCTGGAAAACTATAACTCCCACCCAATAAACAATTTATGGGGAGATGTTTAACATACAAAGTATATATAGAATGAAGTATTCAACATCTCCAAAAATGCAAATGGGAGGGCTAACAGTACAAGCCCAATACAAGACCAAAGGTATTGCTAATCTAATTAGGCAGTTAAAAATCAAAAGTTCAAAAATTATAAATTAAATTAATACTCAAAATACAAATGGGAGGGATAACAAATGGAAACCCAATTCCGGACAATAAATTAATAATCAAGCGTTATACATATATCCAATAAGTACTAGGCTAGGAAACTATAAATCCCACCCAATAAACAAAATGTAAGGAGATGTTTAACATACAAAATATATATAGGATAAAGTATTCAATATCTCCAAAAATGCAAGTGGGAGGGATAACAGTGCAAGCCCAATACAAGACCAAATGCGTTTCGACACTAGGTCTTCTTCAGTGGTCAAAAATGCTGTTGTAACAGCAGACAAGGAATAACAATGTATGTAAGCACATCCAGCAAGAATAAGTATGTGATTATTCAATATAAACTATTCTCTGGATGTACCACAGCAAAATAAGGCTCGAGCCTTAGTAGTAGAAGTACTGCATCCAGAAATGCAGCAGGAAGACACCATGATGAGGAAGGCCATCCTGGTAGAGAAGAGGGTCACCATTGTCATCTGGGTGCTCGCCCACAGAGCCAGCTACAAGCAGGCGTCAGAGCAGTTCGGGGTCGGCCAAACCACTGTGGGGGAAGTGTTGGTGGAGTTCGCCCTCACCATGGAGAAGCTGCTCCTGTCACACACAGTGTATCTGGGGGACCCCGCTCAGGTAAGGACACTCACACACACCTGTCACTTTCCCTTCTTGCACAGAAAATGTCATGACATGGCATACAGTGTGGCTGTCACTGATCAGTCAGCTGTTTAAGCTAATGAACCTGTGCAGGGACGCCTAAAACTTCAATAGCAACTGTACACTTAGAATCATAGAATCATAGAATCATAGAGTTGGAAGAGACCACAAGGGCCATCCAGTCCAACCCCCTGCCATGCAGGAACTCCCAATCAAAGCATCCCCGACAGATGGCCATCCAGCCTCTGCTTAAAGACCTCCAAGGAAGGAGACTCCACTACTCTCCGAGGGAGTGTGTTCCACTGTCGAACCGCCCTTACTGTCAGGAAGTTCCTCCTAATGTTGAGGTGGAATCTCTTTTCTTGCAGCTTGCATCCATTGTTTCGGGTCCTAGTCTCTGGAGCAGCAGAAAACAAGCTTGTTCCCTCCTCAATATGACATCCCTTCAAATATTTAAACACGGCTATCATATCACCTCTCAGCCTTCTCTTCTCCAGGCTAAACATCCCCAGCTCCCTAAGTCGTTCCTCATAGGGCTTGCTTTCCAGACCCTTCACCATTTTAGTTGCCCTCCTTTGGACACGCTCCAGTTTCTCCACATCCTTTTTGAATTGTGGTGCCCAGAACTGGACACAGTATTCCAGGTGAGGCCGGACCAAAGCAGAATATAGTGGCACTATTACTTCTCTTGATCTAGACACTATACTTCTACTGATGCAGCCTAAAATTGCATTGGCCTTTTTAGCTGCTGCATCGCACTGTTGACTCATGTTCAACTTGTGGTCCACCTGGATTCCTAGATCCCTTTCACAGGTAGTCTCATTCAGCCAAGTGTCCCCCATCGTATATCTGTACTTTTCGTTTTTCCGCCCTAAGTGCAGTACCTTACATTTCTCTGTGTTGAATTTCATTTTGTTAGCTTTGGCCCAACTTTCTAGTCTGCTCAAGTCATTTTGAATTTTGATCCTGTCCTCTGGGGTATTAGCTACTCCTCCTAATTTGGTGTCATCTGCAAATTTGATAACTATGCCCCCAATACCGTCATCCAAGTCATTAATAAAGATATTGAATAGCACTGGGCCCAGGACAGAGCCCTGTGGCACCCCACTGGTCACTTCTTTCCAGGTTGAAAAGGAGCCATTGTTGAGCACCCTTTGTGTTCGACCAGATAACCAATTACAAATCCATGTAACAGTTACTTTGTCTAGCCCACATTTTACCAACTTGCTTGCAAGAATGTCATGGGGAACTTTGGGGAACTTTGGGGAACTTTGTCAAAGGCCTTGGCAGCTTGGCACACACTTGGCAGCTTGTGCCGATGAACCTGCGCAGGGATGCCTAGTGGGTCATGACTCTGCATACAGTGAAAGTCCTCCTGTCTACTCGGGAGCAAGGGCCGATGAACCTGCGCAGGGATGCCTAGTGGGTCAGGAGTTTGCATAGATTGCATAGATTGCATAGATTGCATAGATTGCATAGATTGCATAGATTGAAAGTCCTCCTGTATACTCGGGAGCAAGGGCCGTTGAACCTGCGCAGGGATGCCTAGTGGGTCATGACTTTGCATACAGTGAAAGTCCTCCTGTCTACTCGGGAGCAAGGGCAGATGAACCTGCGCAAGGATGGGGAAGACATCATCAGTTTGGCAAATGCCATGGCTGCTTATCATTAATTCTCCCCTTCTTGCCCTTCTTGTCACCCACAGATCATGGAAGGGTTCGGTGAGCTCGGCTTCCCCCAGGTAGTGGGTGCCGTAGACGGGTGCCACTGTCTGATCGTGCCACCCTTGGGGAGGAGGAACGAGTTCGTCAACTGAAAGGAAACCTACTCTGTCATCCTCCAAGGGGCCACGGATCATCGAGGATGCTTTGTGGATGTGAAAGTGGGCTGGCCTGGATCGACTCACGACGCGAGGGTGGTGAGGAATTCCATCATCTTTCAGGCCATGGAGGCCGGCATCTACATTCCAGGGAACCCCACCGTCACCCTGAGGGGCCAGCAGATCGGCCCCCTCCTGCTCACCAACAGCGCCTACCCCATTCGGAAGTGGCTGATGAAGCCCTACCCTGGCACCTCCAATGCCAGGCAGAATGGATTCAACAGGAGGCTGAATCACACCAGGAATGTGGTGGAAAGGGCCTTCGGGCAGCTGAAGGCTCAGTGGAGGTGCCTCACTGCCCCACTCCTGGTGGCAGAGGAGAATGTTGTCCCCATCATTGCCTCCTGTGTCATCCCCCACAACATCTGTGAGACCAAGGGAAGGGTCCTGGATGAGGGAAGGCGCTACAGGCGGCGCTTCGTGCTGCCCACCCTGGGGGCACCCATGGAGGACAATGACCTCGTGAAACAGAGAGAAGGGGAGGCTGTGAGGGAGGCCCTGGCAGAGTTCTTTGACACCAGTAGGATCTAAAATCATCCCCTCTTCTCCAACTGTAACCCAAGGTCAGCACTGCACTGTGCCATGAGCCTAAAAGCACCTCAACACCACCTTGCCTATTATCCCCACCCTGTCTGTGGCCTGCATTCATGTAGGACACCACTGCACTCTGCCATGAGCCTAAAAGCACCTCAACACCACCTTGCCTATTATCCCCACCCTTTCTGTGGCTTGCATTCATGTAGGACACCACTGTTGTGTGCCATGAGCCTAAGCACCTCAATAAATATGTACTGGTATCCCCACCCTGGGTATGGCTTGCATTTCTGTGGGACACCACTGCACCACTGCCATGATGAGATCCTATGATCCCCACTCTGCATATGGATGGCAATCCTGCTTTCATGTAGTTATCCTTGAACATGAGCCTAAGGGAGGCACACACAGACACACACACAAAAGGGCATGGAGGGTTCACCTGGAGCCAGATTTCCTGGCAGTAGAAGGATACAGTGCACAAACCACCAACTGAAAACTCTGACAATGTTGCCAAATACCCAACAGTCAGCTTTCCTAATGGCCCATTTGATTGTATCAATTGGTAGCCCAGAAGGCAACCATTGGGGATCACATTCAAACTTCCCACATGAGGGTCTCCATTGGTCAGGGCCCAGGTAAGGCCATCTGCCCCCGCAACATTTGCTCATAAATGCTCCTGCGGACTTCTGTCCATCCCCAGGATGAAGATGGCGGCCAGGAGGAGAGTGCCCATCCGCATCACTTACTGGACTAATGAGGAGGTAGGCATTCTCCTCCAAGCTCAGAGCCCGGAGCCAGCTGCTAGGAGGGTGGTGGCCATCTCCAACAGGCCAAACCGGGGGTACTTCTCCCAGGCCTCCCAGGCCCTCCGCGACCAGGGCTTCACCAGGAGCCCCCAACAGTGCCGGACAAAATTTAAGGCACTGAAGAGGGTCTTCTTCGAGGCCCTGGAGGACTATGGGGAGCATCCCCCGATTCACCGAAGGCTGCCCTTCTATCAGCAGCTCCGGGACCTGTGGATCAGGGCCGGCTGCCCTCGATGGCAGGATTGCCGTCCCCCTGGTAAGTGTCGGGCTCCTACCTTGGTCCCTCATGCCCTCCCTTCCCCTCACTCTTCCCTATCCCTACCTCCCTCTTGTCCCTATCCCATGGGTGGTAATGGTGTTTCCCTTCTGTCCCAATGCAGGCATGCAGCGGAGGCAGTGACAGGGACGGAGGGGGGACCCTGCCAGTTCCCCCTCCTCCTCTTCCTCCTCAGAAGGAGAAGCTGGGCCAGCCAGGGAGGCCTGTGCAGAGGGACCCCCTGCCATCCCGCTGCAGGCACAGCAGCTTCCCATGGCTGAAGGTAGGTCCCTGAGGGGAGGGGTACTGGCTGCATAACTGCGGCCTCCATGGCATTCCTGTCCCTCCCCTCCCCCACCACTTTTGAAGCTGGCTTCCTAAATGGTTTCTTTTTTCCTTTCACAGGTGGACCTGCTGAGGAGGAGCTGCCTGGCCTGAGTCGCCAGGGTCCCATTGGTGTTGCCCGCCTGTGGTCATCCAGTTGACCTGGGACTCTGAGCGGGGTAAGTATGGCAGGGACACAGAGGGAGGGGGTTGGGGAGCCCCCCAGGGACCCTGGCTGCAGCATAGGGTGATGGGGTGCAGAGAAAGCTTCTAACCACATGTTTCTCTTCTCTTTTCCTTTGCAGATTGATGGCTGGAACAAAGGATGGCTGCCATGGAGGAACAGATGCAAACTATGCTGAACTCCTTGGCAGTCATCCTGCAGCACCTCGGCCTTCCCTGACCTCCGAACCCACTCACCCCTCCCCATCCCTGAAGAACCTTCCCCTCCCCTTCCCCTTCTACATGCTTCCTCCCTCCTCTCTTCACTTCTTCCTCCATTGTAACTGTTCCTTTCCTTTGTACATACTCCCCTCCCCTTCCCCCATTTGTCTACCACATGTAAATAGTTGTGTTTTTTTGCTGTTTTTATTAAATGAAAAATTTATTTTTAAAAAATTTATGACGGAATCTGTGCATGTATGCAGGTTGCATGTATGCAATTGCCAGTTTTTATGAATCAACTTTCAATTTTTAAACAGTGTCTGACATTTTATGCGAAGGTGTGTAGGTCCGTTGGAGGATCCCTACAGGCTCCCAGTGAGCAGCGGCGGTGAAGTGGGCATGGTGGGTGGTGGTGGCGGTAGCAATCAGTGAAGCAGGGATGGTGTGAGGCGGCGGTGGCAAGCAGTGAGGTGGCCATTGGTGGGGAATAGTAGGTGATGGCTGCCTTGGTACTTAGTGCTGCTTGTTGCAGCATCTCCATCCCCCTCTGCTTGCTCTCTGCCTTTGTGGGCGGGCAGTGGGCGTTGGGGCTACCACATCACTGCTGAGAAGGGTGCTAGACTCTTGTAAGGGCTGTGGCTCAATGATCTCTATTTCCATAGCAGCCTCCTCCTGCATGGGTGGACCCCTCTCCCTCCTCCCTCTCCCCATAGCAGGCTTGACATCCACAGGTGGAAAGTCACCCCTCCTCCCTCTGCCGACCCCCACACCCATCTCTTGCTGGCCCTTTCACCCTCCTGCACACCCTCCCTGCTGACAGCCATAGCCCTCTGGGACCTCTCCATGACATCCACCATTCAGCCCATCAGGCCGGTCAGCGATTGTAGGGTATCAGCTATACGTTGCTGTTCGTGGGCCATTCGTTGATCATGCAGCCTCCGATCCTCAATCTCGGCCTGCCTCAGCTGATAGGAACGTTCAGCTAGTTCATAGAAACGTTCTGTCAGTTGATGGGAACGTTCAGCAATTTGTTTATCCTAGTCTGTGGATTTCTCCATTTGTTCTATGCTCCGTTCCATGTACTCCTGCTGGACACTTGTATTTGCTGCGGCTGCTGAGCAACGTGTCCTCTTCCCTCTGATCTCATCCAGGCGGGCTGCCGGTGGCAATGCAGCTCGGGGATTAGCCGTTTTATCCTCCTGCTCCTGTCCCTGTTCTGCTACTTCTTGTTCTAGGGACACATCATATGACAGAGGACACCGTTTTCACACACAACATCTCCCACACATTTCAGGGGGGAGGGGAGAGGTTCATGCCAGGGAGGTATGTATGTGCACACTGGATGCATGCAGGTGGTGGTCATGCGAGGGACATGGTGAATGGGACACAGGGATTACCGTTTCTCCCCCCCTCCACATGCTAGGGTGCAAAAGCAGCATGCGGGGGAGGGGGAATTTTGCAAACTGGCGAACCGATGCAAAAAACGTCACAAAAGCCATACAAATTGCTTTGCTTTTTTGGGGGGGGGTGTTGCCGGCGTACATGCGACGGCGTGTATGTTTTGTCATAACAGGGAATTTACCATGTGCAGCCTGGACCTGGTTGATCATCTGGGTGAATGGCCCGGGGCCTGCCCTCTCCTCTCCCTCGCTGTCGTCATCACTCAGTGCTATACTTGTCCTTGGGACAGGGGAGCGATCCCGGTGGCTACTGCTCCTGGAAGATGTAGTGCTCCAATGTGAAGTACGAGATCCTGGCCTGCTGGTGGACGATGTGGAGGCGCGGGATTGTGGTCTCGTGCAGAGATGTCCATAGCCCTCTGACTGCAGGATGTCTCATCTGAGTCGGGGTGTTCCTCCTGGTCACCTAAAAGTGACAAAGGATGGGGCCATCTCTGCCCTGTGGCTACCCTAGTGCTGTCCCCTGCACCCCTTCCCAGGGCCCCTGTCGCATCTTCCCTTGAGGGGGTACAAGCTGCTGGGCGCACTCTCCCTGGGAGATATCCTCCATGGCTTGTGCTCTGGCTGTCTGGCTGACTGGGACCCTCATGGCATCGCTGCTGGTGCCTATTCGGCTTGGCCGTATGCTGCCGTCCCTGTCGAGGAAGGCATGGAGTTCCTTGTAGAAGGTAATGGAGGAGGGACCCCGTCCAGTTTTGGCCTTGTGGTCCCTAAACTTTTTGTAATTGGACCTGAGTTTTTGGTCTTCCGATGACACTCCTCCCAGGTCCGTTGGTGGCCCTTGGCCCTCATGGCTGCTGCCAACTCCTTAAATGTTTCTGCATTCAAGAAGGAACTTCTCAATTTCTCCAAAATGTGTGGCTGTGACCACAGAGCTATGAGGTCGACCATCTCCGCGTGGGTCCACGAGGTCGCTCTCCCTTTTTTTGGCTCTCCGCTTGTGGATGGCTGTGCCATTGTCCCCACTGTGGACAAAAGCAGCCCCGAAGTGGAGAGCTGTGGAGGTCTGCAGCTGGCAAAAGTTCCCGTGGGAAAATGGCAATGGAATGTGTGTGGGGGTCCAGCTTAAAAGTGAAACTTTCCCCTTTATCTCTTTAACACAATGTAAACATCCGGTAGCAACAGTTTCACCTTCCCGCTCTGACACATGCACACAGTGAAAATTAGGGTTACCGCTAGAGTTCTGAAACAGACGCACCTGCGGTGGATCGCCCACATCTGAACCCTTGAAGACGCTTTAATTTGAGGCTTTTTTCTATGAGCGCATGCTCCCCAAGGGCATCTCTTAATGCAGCGCACCTGTACATGTGCATTCACACCGTCAATGGGTGCTTTTATTTGGCCGAACCTCCATTGCTGAATCCCGACGTCCCGTTGAAAGTGCGCATGTTTCGGGAAGGAGTGGAAAAAAGAGGCTCCTTTTTAAAGCGCACTTTACTGGACAGGTCAAGTAGCGGCCGCTTTTTCGCCGTGCGTCATGTAAAGACTGTGCCCTCAGGTCAATCCCAAAACAACTCTATTAGCTCATCTGCATCCCCCCTACATCTCCAAATGATGCTTTACATAGAAATGATGAAATGGTAGAAAATAAGTGGTTAACATATGAAGAATTATTAATAAGGGAAAACATAAAATGGAGAATAAAAACAATAAAAGAACTTAAAAAAGAAGGAATAAAAAGTAGCTGATTTCTAGACAGACAGCTTAATGAGAGGTTTATGTTAGACCAGAAAACTTATGGAATAACATCAACAAACAGTGTAATGGAAAAAATACTGTTAAAAGAAACCAATCATATTGTATCCAAGATATATAAGGTTTTACTCCAACAGAAGAAGAACAAATAAAGGAGTGTATGATCCGCTGGGTGCAAGACTTGGGCACACCAATAAATATTGGAGAATGGGAAAAGATACGGAAAACAAACATAAAACATACACTGAATTACAACATGAAAGAAAATTTTTATAAACTACAATTTAGATGATACCTTACACCAGTGAAATTAGCGAAACTCAAAAAAGATAATAACATCAACTGTTGGAAGTGTCAGAAATGCAAAGTTACATTCTACCATATGTAACTGTAAGCCAAAAGATACTGGGATAATATACACAATGAAATACAGGAAGTTTTTCGAATAAAACTTTAAAAAGATCCAAAATTGTATTTATTGGGAATAACTGAAGAAAATCTAGAAAAGAGATATGGAAAAATAATCTTTTATATGTTGACAGCAGCAAGAATAACTTATGCCACTACTTGGAAGCAAAATAAACCACCAGAGTTAATAGAATGGTATTGGAGACTCTTAGATTATATTGAAATGGATAAATTAATTTATATGCTCAGAAATAAATCAAATAACAAATTTAATAAAGCATCGACCGACTTAATAGAAGAGATCCAAACTAACATACAAAACTTAGGGCCTCGGCAGATGACTAATTGAGTCGTCTCCGAGGCAGGGAAGAGGAGGGGCAGCCGCACGCTTGGCGCCCCTTCCTCCTCCCAAGGTTGCCCTCGGAGCTGCCGGCCCTCCGCACGGCCAGCGTGCCGAGGGCAACCTCCCACTGCAGCGTCCGGACACACTGCGGCGGAAAAGTCAGTGAAAGTGTGCCCTACGCTTTTAGGGCGCACTTTCACTGACATCTGAAAGGAGCGCTTTCAGAGGCGCCGACGGTGCGCCATGGTGCGGATGCCGCGGTCCCGTGGCGCATCGTCCCGCGGCATCCTGGAAGCACTCATGTGATTCCCCCCTTAGTATAATATTTTTGGGAAAGTGGTTCTCCAGACAAATGAAAGATATTTAGAAGAAAAACCAATTAAGATATACATATCTTGTATAGATATTATATAGTATGTATATACAGTATGTATTATATGTATATGTAAATAGTAATATATACTATACATTCAGATAAAACAACAGAGGGTCAAAACTAATTATAGTATTTGATATAGACATTATAAACAGATAGAAATTGAGACAAAGAAAAGGATGTAATACCTTGGTTATAAGCTCTAGGAAGTTTTTTTTAAAAAAAACTGAGTACGTGTGAGATGTATGTTATGTATGTAAGGATATGTTTTTTTTATTTTGTAAGAAAATTTAATAAAGAAGAATTAAAAAAAAACAAATTAGATGATACTGTACATGGATAAAAAAGCCCATGCAAACACACAATTATGAGTAAGGAGAATGAGCCAAAGATTTATTATCATGACACCTTGTCTTCTATGGTGCTCCTGGGGTCTCCTCTTTCTGCTTCTGTTGAACAGAAGGGGAACTCCAGAGAGCACCTATCTTAACACAGTACCACCAACCACTGAGCTGAATTCCCTTTGAATGGAATTCCCTTTGCATGCAATGTGACATTATTGGGATCTCATTTGCACTCTCCATCTCTGATACTGCAGAGATTTTCCTCCCTCTAACCTTGTTGATATGAAACAAATCAACTTAATCTTATCATTTCTTTAAGCCTTTGTTACCTGTAGGGGAGACTATCCTCTCAACTGTGTTGACCAGATAATTGTGATTATTGCATCTCCCAAAATAGCCAGGCATACATAACTGATACAAAAGATGGCCTGGATACCTCAGACAAGGCAAAGGATCTCTGGCAAGAATGTGCAAAATAAATAAATAACGGTAGAATGGTGAGATGCTAAGGAAACCTCTGGTCCTTTCTTCCATATGAAGTAATAGAAAAAAGAGCAGGAAGCAGAAATGCAGTTTGCATGTATTTTAATTTCTTCCATTTTTTGAGACATATTTGACAGTAGGGCCAGAGAGCTCCAGAGAGGCTATAAATTTCAAACACCCACCTCACCACAATGAAATCTTGTACATGGGGGTCAATTATGCCCTTTAAATATATATATATAAAAGTTAGTCAAAACAAGTAGGTCCTATATTTGTTCATAACAGTTTTTAATCTTTGGGATATTGATATGTTTTCACACCTATGTTATCTGCAATTTAGCTCTAGTAGATAACTGGACAATTAACTGTTGGCTGAGTACAAGGATTATCTTTGAATCAAAGATACTGCAAAAATAGTATTCCTAATGAATTGTGTTGCCAAAAATGTCTAAAATTGCAGAATCTGTGCACTTTTTGTAGTTGCAGACACAACATCTGCATATAGAGCTATGACTCCTTAAGCTTAGGTTGAGTTATTTATTAGTTATTTATTATTTTATTTATTTAATTTCTATCCTGCCTTTCTCCCAAAAAGGAACCCAAGGTGGCTCACAATATAAAACACATTAATACCTTTTTAACACTACAAAGTTAAAATGTAAAACATACAAAAGTTTTAAAAAAAAATCTAAAACAACAACCCCCCCCCCAATAAACCAGGTTTGCATGTATTTTAAAAAGCTTGCTTGCACAATAATGTTATTTATTTTGCACATTCTTGCCAGCGATCCTTTGTCTTGTTTGAGGTATCCAAGCCATACTTGAGTGATCCACATCAGCATAATTAACATGGAGTCTTAGGGCCTTTGCAGACTGCCAGAAATAATGCAGCTTGAGTCTACTTTGACTGCCTTGGCTCAGTGCTAGGGAACCATGTCAACTGTAGTTTATTGTGGCACCAGAGCTCTCTGACAGAGAAGGCTCAATGTCTCAGAAAAAACTACAGTTCCCATGATTCCCTAGCACTGAGCCAGAGCAGTTAAAGTGGACTCAAGCTGCATTATTTCTGGCAGTCTTCAAAGGCCCTTACTTAGACCTCTGTCCCATTATGCCACATATGTTGGGGCACCTTTCCATAGCAAGGAACCTGAGCAATTTAAAGCAACTCAGAGGAAGGAAGGAAGGAAGGAAGGAAGGAAGGAAGGAAGGAAGGACACACATACAATGAAAAATGAGATTCAGGAACCAACTAATCAAATTCCACATGGATTTTGTGCTCACAAGTAAACTATATATATCTCCAGATATTGTTCAAGTATAAATTTCATTCTCTCTAACTATGGTCTATGGAAGTTTGTACTGGAGGTGTAGAATTTTAGAACATGTGTCCAGATCATTGTTCCTCATTCTTTCAGTGAAAAATCACAAGCTTTTAAACAAAAGATACTCAGGAAACGCAGACTGTGTTCAAGACAATGGACTAAATCCAGAGAAAGGCTTAGAATAAATGGAACTTCTTGCTAACCCACTGTTAGTATAGGAAGGAAGGAAGGATGGAAGGAAGAACTTTGTATGACAGATGTTCAAGCCATTGATTATGAAGAAGCTCCACTCCAAAATAATCTAGTAACTAGCTGTAACCAACCTGTGCAACTAAAATGAAAGACTGTGATGGGTGGATGGTATAGGATGATTTTTTTAAATAGATCATCACAGGAGAGTGGATGACTCATTACCTTCCCAGAATTCTTCAAGTTGGCAATTCAGCCAAGCATTTGATTTCCAACCAAATGGTTCTAAGGAAAACTAGTCTCATTTCCCCTTTTCCTTTATATGATGAAGCCATAGCACTTTATTGGTGGTAAGGATGGAGACCTTTGGGGAAAGAGGAATAAATTTACACTGAAACACAAATTGCCCATATAACCCAGCTGCTGCCTGATTCCTAGAAACTAGTACAGACTTAGGCCATGAGAACTTTAAATTGCAGCATGCTGACAGAAGCCTTTTCAGAACTGCAGCAAGGAGACCTCATATATGCTAAGCTTGGGCTCAGTACTGGAGCTCTGATTCAGAAAAGGAGAATACCCTCAAGCCTGGCTCTCTGGCCATAAATGTCCAAATGACTCAGAAGTCTAATTTTATGCCTTTGGTTTATACGAGTGTTAAATGCTGCTAAATGTCCATGTTCCTTATAAAAGAGATAAAGGTGCCACATCAATGCTCATCTGATAACTCTTTAACTTTATTTGTGTTTTTTCTTCACCTTTTTTTGCTAGTTCTAAGATATCTAAGGATTTACTTCAACTATATATTTAAAACTCATTTGCAGAGAATTCTCCCTCCACAGAAAATTAATGGAGAATGGTGGGAAGAACCCAATGTCACCTCAAGGAGAGAGAAAGACGGGGGATGTTTTCCCTTTTTTCTTTTTCTTTTAAGGGAATATCTGGAATTATTTGTTAGACAAGCTACATACCTCTAATTTGGCTTTTAATTATGTTGCAACTAGTACTTTATTACAATAAACTCAAGGAAAGTTCAACACACTTAACAATATAGATATACTGAGGGCACACCTTGAGTTAATTGATGCTGGCTGGTACTCATATATACATAAATCAATCAGCAAGTGTATTGATAGTTGGATATTGTATACTTGATGGCTACTGGATGAGTTTGTGAAATGATTCCACTGCAATTATGCTTGAGATTATATTAAACTAATAGTCTAGTTCTAGATCATTGCTTCATATTTTCTGGAATTCTGTAATGGCATTTATGAGCCAGATAATATTGAAGCAACCAAGTAGCTGCATTTGCACATGCCTAATATACACACTGGCAATTTTTTTCCCATTTTGTCATGAAGGGATGGTCATGAAGGGAAGGCATATACATGATTAGATTATTATGCACCACTTTTGATGTGTAGGCATAATACATTAACTGACTTCACTAAAAAGCAACTGTCTTCCTATTATATGGAAATGCATCAAAGATCTCTCTGTACAGTTGGACTTTTGGATTGACTCATACAAGTCAATTCCTGCTGTGGACATTGGCTGTGTAAAATGAATGCATGAAACAAAATTAAGCTTTCAAAGCTTTCCAGATGGAGAGGTGATATAGAAAATGGAAATTAGGTTGTGAGGAATGGATACAGTAAAGCAATCAATCACATGGTTATTATGTGTCATATTTTTCATAGATTACTCAATTCATATTTTCATTATAGCCAGAGTGTGGTACGAAGTTAGTCATAGTTCTTCTGGTGATTGCTCAGTAGTGTTTTGATAAACATGCAGACAGATTTTACCAACTGAAGATGTTATCCTGCATTCCAAATGAATATATATGGCACTATAATGCACAACCCACTGAATACACCTTCTGCAGTCAGTAGTTAACCATATCACTTCAGACGCTATATAACTACTTATACATGTTTCTGTTAAAAAAAGTTTTAAGAACATCACTAAATATGTCAAGTGTAAATGCACCTGATTTGTTTACATATGTGTTTTATACAGGCATGACTGCCAGGGAAATGTGATTTGCTGAAGATCCCTGTTTGTTGAATGCCTGGTAGAAAAGCCAAGCTTTGCCTTTGGATAATATGTGAAGTAGTCCTTCAGCTGCAAAATGTGTGCATGAAGGGAAGGGAAACGAAGGGAAAGGATGGAAAATTGAATAAAAAGATATGAGCACAGCATGAAAATGTGAAGATTGCTGTACTCTGAATCCATTTCAAAGCAGATTATAATGGGAACAAACACAACAAAACAATACATGTGGGTATTTTAAAAATGGCTATGGGCATAAAGTATGGAGGCAATTTGGGTATCGATACACAAACCTTCCCTGTTTGAAATATATGGAAAGTAGTCTAAGCATAGTTGGATGTATGTGTTTAGAATGTGTCTTCATACCTTCTTAGTGAGCACAGAAAAGTTCAAGAGTACAGTGCACAGGGATGAGCCTTAGCACACATGGTTCATCCCCTTTATGCTTTGCGTGGCATAACTCACCCTCTGGAGTTTGTAGATTCAAAAGAAGAGGAGGAGGAGACAGATTGCCAAGAGTCTGCAGCTACTAATGGTCTTTCTGAGTCTGAGAAGTGGGCTGAGGAAGGGGGGGTCTTATTTCCCAGCAGGCAATTGCAGATGCCAAATACAAATAAGCATAATTCATTGAGTGATGAAATGACAAAGAGAGATTGGATTAAGTAGGAGACACTGATCTAATAAGGAATCTGGTGTCTTGAAACAGATGCCTATAAATTTTCCGGCCATTCCCTGGCAGCTTTTGTTGCTTTCAACTCTCCTTCTTGGCAATTAGCAGTATTTTTTAGTGTTTGTGTTTCCCTGATCTTGGACTGGCTATGATTTGTGACTCTGTTTTGTTTCTTGTTGGTTTTGTTTATCTGTACTTCTAACTTGCTGAATTACTTCTGCGCTTATTGGTGAGTACTAGCATCTTCAGAGGGGCGAACCCTAATCGAACCCTAATTGACCCTTCTTAACTGTTCCCATTTCCTCGCTGATTTCATATTTATTGTTGCTGTCAATTTTATAGTATGGACTTAATTTTAATTTAATTCTGTAAGTTTAATTCTGTTTTAAGGGGGGGAGGGTTGTTATGAGAGGGATTGTTCTTAATCTTGTTGTATTTTAATATGTTGTAACCCGCCCCGATTGCGGAGCAGAGGGGCGGGCTAAAAATAAATTATTATTATTATTATTATTATTATTATTATTATTGCTTCTCCCTTCATTCTTTGGAATACCCTGTGATTCATTTGGACTGAATTAAATCTTTAACAGCGTTTACACTCTGGGTGCACTTGCTGACTGGAGCATAGGACATTATGTCTGTCTGTCCATCTACATTATTTAATTCATTCATTCATATACCAATTGCATTTTATATAACTATTTTCTTGTGGAACCCAACACAGATTTGAGTTGCATATGTTTTGTATTCATGTGTTAAGGTTTGTCAGGGAGGGAGGATGAATGTGAGATATTTGTGTTTGTCAGAGGGAGAGAGAGAGATCATGTGTGCCTGTCTCTGAGTGTGTGTGTGTGTGCGAGAGAGAGAGAGAGAGAGAGAGAGAGTGTGCTTCATATACCTTTTCCCACCATTGGTACCCAAAAGGGGGGTGGGGACTGGGGACTCCCCATCAACTGGTCAGCTTTTCTTTTGAATGTTGGGGAAACTGCTTAGCTCAAAGATTCTTGTGAGGGGCATAATAACGTTGAGGATCATTTCCACCAATTTATACCACTACTAACTACTGGATGACAAGTTGTGTGAATAAAGACACACACACCCCAACTTGTCAGGAGGGGCTTCTTGTTGTGCCGGCCATTTTAGGACAGGAGACAACCGGTTGGCTAAGTGTGCAGGAATTCCCACCTTGATTCCTGCGCGCTTGACCAATCAGGTATTGTGTATGATCTTCCAAGGCATGATGGGAAATCTTGTGAGGCATAAGGCATTGCGAGATTTCCTGCGGGGTTTTGGGGCTATATAGCCCTGCGCTGCCACGTGGCGGCAACCAGTTTAGAGTTGCAGCTGAGCGAGTCACTTCGCTTAGCTGCATTCTTTGGTTGCTTGTGTGGCTTTTGGGCCTAGCAAACTTTTGACGTCTGCCTTATTGGGCTTTTGAATTCAATTTTGGAGCACCGCGAGGAGATTGATCTTCAGCTCCTTTTTTTTTCCGTCTGCGGGCAAGGCTGGGCGAGGCCTTCTGGCGGGTCGCCTCAGGCCTAGAGAGTAGCCTGCAGCATCTTGTACAGCCCGGCTCAGGTGAGCACCAGGCTGAGGAGGGTGTTGCAACAGGTGGCTCTCTGCCGGGTGCGCGGATCGTTTCGGTTGAATCTGAGGTCTAGTGGCGCCCTGGTGACTCCAGACCGGTAAGGTTGGGATCCCACTCGTCCGGTGGTGGGGGGTTGGGACACGTTCAGCCTCCACGGGCTAGATGCTCTCCCCCTGCGGTGGGTGTTTTTTGGACTGGGGGTGCCTTTCAGGACCCGGTGGACACCTTCCACTGGTGTTTTGCCAGTGAGGCTTCCTGGCAGTTGACATCTCTGATTGGGACTTGGGAAGGGTGGCCTTTCGGCCGTGGTATTTTCATCCTAAGTGGGTGGCGTGCGTTGGTGGACCTGTGCTTTCTTATTGCTAGGCATACACTTGCGCAGGACAATGCCCTGCAGCAAGGCCCAATCTAAGAGGTGCACAGCTCTGGCTGCATCAGATGGACACGCTGCTCCAAAGAGGCCTTCACGTATGGCCAGCAGAGACAAGGAAATTGTAGTGCAACTTACACAACTGGGCAAGACCATGCAGGCTTGTGTGGCAGTTTGCAATCACCTTGCCCAGAAGATGCTTCAGGCTACTGCCACCAACCCGTCTGCCAGCACTTCTACATTACAAAACACAGAAGTGCTGCCCCCTCAATCCTCACATGAGTCTCATGGTAGCGGAAGCAGCACTTGGTCCTATGGCGGCTCCAGCTATGGAGGTAGGGCAACCTACCGTAGCCGATGTGTGGGAACTCTTACAAAAGGTTCCAGGTGTGGGGCAACAGGGTGCTGCTGCCCCTGTGTCTGATCAGCCTACATTGGCTGACCTATATAATCTCCTGTGAGGAGAGTTTTTTTCAGGTGGAGGTGTGATGGAGCCGACCTCCGAGGTGGGAAGAACAGACCAGGCAGGTGCCTCTGCGTCTCAACCTGACACCCGAGCTGTTGCGGGTCCACTTTGGGGGTTCAACACAGTTAGCTGATGATGCTTCCCAGAAAGCTTCTACATCAGGTGTGCCTCTTTCTAATCCTCCACAGGTGTCATGGCCCACCTCGGTATGAGCTCCAGATGGTCAAGTTGGGCAGGCCTTGGGGGTGGAACGCCCCATCTCTGCATCGCTGGGAAAACCGCTGTTGGCATCTGAGTCTTCCGGGTGTCTGACTTGAGGGTGCTGGCAGGTCAACCAGTAGTTTCCATGGCTGGTGATACCACAAGAGTGTCCTCTTTGGGGGCGGTTGGTTTAGGGGTCGACAGAGTTGTGGAGTGCAACCCATATGCGGGGATGTCCACTCCTCTGGGCTCACACTTCCCGCTCACCACCAAAGAAAGGATTTGGAAAGGGGAATATATTGACTTATTTTCCCTGACATTTCGTGATCCTGAACCAAGGATCATGGTAAAGGATGGGATAGTATTTAGCCTCCCTAAAGAGTTTAAGGCACTTAAACGCCCTAATCTGGAGCACAATTTTGTTAACTGGATAATGGGCTTCACTATCTATAGGGGTGTTATTGAGGCAAAAGAACATCATAGGTCACCTGACTTCTACAAACATCAGGAGATCATGATTAAAGCATAT
Organism: Phrynosoma blainvillii; assembly: GCA_026167975.1. Classification (NCBI taxonomy): domain Eukaryota; kingdom Metazoa; phylum Chordata; class Lepidosauria; order Squamata; family Phrynosomatidae; genus Phrynosoma; species Phrynosoma blainvillii. Next base: position 121,688,761 of record JANUYF010000004.1, read on the forward strand.
ACCAACTGCCATCACAATTCTCGGGGTGCAGCATGGTTGCAATATGATGAGCAGTTTAGAATGAGGGCTGCCCAAGACTGCTCTCTGTCCTGGAGACATGTGCAGTCTGAGCTGTGGGCAGATGTAATGGTGGGAGCCTCCCCATTGAGCTGTTGTGATAATGGGTCTGTGCCCATGGTCATGCAGCCAAGAGGGCAGAATGCGAGGCCTGGTATGAGAGAAAGGAAGCAATATGGCATTTGCTGGGACTTCAATACAGGTAAGTGCAGGAGACAACCCTGCAGGTTCGACCATAAGTGCAACACCTGCAGGGGGAATCACCCCAGCGCTTCCTGTGTTAGAGGTAGGAAGTCAGGAGTGGGAGGCACACCCCAGCCATCGTCACCAGGAGGGAAAAGCACCATCACCAATTAAACTGGATGCACTGGTGGCATAGTTGCAGACCTACCCCAATAGGGAATCAGCCTCTTATATATTCCATGGTTTTTCTATGGGTTTTCATATCCCTTATACAGGTCCCAGGGTGTACCGTTATGTGCCTAATGCTCACTCTGTTAAGGACTTGCTGGCTATAGTAAGGGACAAGCTAGCAAAAGAGGTTGCAGTGGGGAGGATTTCAGGCCCTCATGATCAACTGCCAACCCCTACCCTTCGCTTATCCCCTTTGGGTGTTGTATCCAAGAAAGCCCCTGGGGAATTTAGGTTAATTCACAACCTATCTTACCCAAAGGGTGATTCTGTTAATGACGCCATAGATCTAAAGCTTACATCTGTTAAGTACGCCTCTTTTGACTCAGCAGTTAAGATGGTCAGGGCTTTAGGCAAGGGAGCACTGTTAGTGAAGTGCGAGATAAAATCAGCCTTCAGGTTGCTCCCTGTACACCAAGATGACTTTGACCTCTTGGGTTTTCAGTCTGAAGGGAAGTATTATTTTGATAAAGCCATGCTAATGGGGTGCTCGATTTCTTGTTCAGCCTCATTTAGCACCTTTCTTCATTTGTGTGCGGTTAAGAGGTCAGGTAATACTGTGATCACCCACTATTTGGATGATTTCTTGATAGCTGGATGTCCCAACTTGTCAAAATATAGTGATACCTTAGTCGCCTTTCAGAGTTTAATGGCAGAGTTGGAAGTTCCTTTAGCAGAGGAGAAGACAGAGGGTCCTGACACTCGGCTTACCTTTTTGGGAATCGAGATGGATACCATTGCTGGGATATCTCATTTACCGAATGACAAGCTAGTGGCTATGAGGGAGCAGATTAGGTTAATGCTGGGGAAGCATAAAGCTACACTTCATGAATTTCAATCCCTTACAGGCTTGTTAAATTTCATATGTAAGGTAATAGTTCCGGGACAAGCATTCTGCGCACGACTATATAGAGCCACTAAAGGGGTGTCCGCTCCTCACCATCATATAAGAATCACTAAGGGGATTCATGAGGACTTGAAGGTCTGGGAGTCCTTCTTGGAACAATTCAATGGTATTTCGTTTTGGAGGTCTGAAATAGTGCTGTGGGTAGATTTTCAGGTACACTCCGATGCTGCTGGCGGCCATGGTTTTGGAGTTTATTGTAATGGTCAGTGGGCCTCCTGCTTGGGAAGAACGTGGTCTGATTCGAGACTTGACGTTCTTGGAACTGTTTCCTATAGTTGTGGCTGTGCACTTGTGGGCATATAAATTTGCAAACAAGACCATCTGGTTTTGGTGTGACAACCAGGTGGTTGTTCAGGTGGTAAATTCCCAATCCTTCAAGTCCTCCAGGGTGATGTGCTTGGTCAGGGCTATGGTGACTCAGTGTTTGAAGTTCAATGCTTTGTTTCAAGCTCGCCATGTGCCTGGTTTGCTTAACCGTTTGGCGGATTCCCCCTCTCGTTTTCAGTTTTCCAGGTTCCGGTAGCTGGCTCCCAAGGCTTCAACGCACCCATTGGAGGTACCAGCACTTCTTTGGAGCCTTAGAGACTAGAAATTGATAGGGCGATCCTACAATCTATCGCCCCATCTACATGCAAGTCTTATCAGATAGCTCTGAATGCATTTAGACAATTTTTGTTGTATGTTGGGGAAGTGGAGGTCTGGCCAATTAGGGTGGACCTTGTTCTTCCTTTCATAGTTCATCTTAGGCAAACGGGTTTGGCTCCTGTTACTATTAGGGGCAGGTTGGCTGCCCTGGCCTTTTACTCCAGGGCCAATGGATTTCATAATCCTATTATGGATTTCAGGGTTAGGAGGGCTTTAGAGGGTTGGACCAGAGAATCTCCTGCAGTTAAGGACACTCATTTGCCAATAACTGGCCCAGTTTTAGTAAAATTATGGCAACATTTAGCCAATACTTGTTTTTCACTCGAGGAATTGGCTTTGTTTAAGGTCGCATTCATCATAGCCTTCTTTGCGGCCTTGAGAATTAGCGAGATTTTCCCTGGGTCTTGCAATGATCAATCTGGTAGGGCACTTCTCCTTTCTGATGTCATAATGTCAGAGCATGGAATTCAGATCTCCATTAGGCATTCAAAGACAGATCAGCTAGCTAGAGGTCAGTTTATCACTTTAGCTAAGGCGCCTGAGGGCCAGATCTGCCCTGTACTAGCATTAGCAGACTACACGAAGGTGAGGCCGAAGGTGCCAGGATATTTGTTTGTGTATGTGTCAGCCATGCCACTAACTCAGTTTCAGTTTAGGGTAGTTTTGAAGGAGACTTTGAGGCGAGCCAACTTGCCTGCTGCCCAGTTTTCCTCTCATTCGTTTTGTATTGGTGCAGCAACAGTCACGGTGGTTCATGGTTTAAGTGACGCTGATATTCGCCGAATTGGCTGGTGGTGATCTAAGGTATTTAAATCTTACGTATGCACTTGATCAAACTGCTCAATTCTTGTTAGAGTTAAAATTAATTAACATTATTGTTTTTTGTTAAGCAGGTTTCTTCAGAGGGATGATATGGATAGTAGGCCACAGTCTTGTGTTCTGGGCAGAGCGTCACATATTGGAGCAGCAATGCGACCCCACCCTGGGACTAGTGAACACCGGCAGCCTGCAGTGGTTTGGTCCCAGGGGCATGCATTGGGGAGCATTGCTTCCCTTGATTATTGAACTTCATCCACACCCCCGGGTTCTAGTAATACAGCTGGAGGAGAATGACCTCGTGAAGTTTCCGTGTCTCCAGCTCGCAAAACAAATTGTGAAGGACTTACAGGAGATAAGGAAGCACATTCCCGGGGCCATATTACTATGAGCTAAATTGCTACCAAGGCACAGCTGGCCCGGGGCCCGTAAAGATGCAGCCATTAATGGCGCACAACATTGGCTCAATCCATCTGTTTCAAAGTAACTGACCAGATTGGGCATTTTTGTGATTGACCACATTGGTATACAAATATCAGTGCCTCAACTGTACAGGGGTGATGGGCTGCACCTATCCTCAGAGGGTTTGGATGTTTATGTACAATCACTTTCCGAACATATCAGGAGAGCGATATGTGGGGGAGGGGAGAGGGGATGCCAAGCTAGGCTGGACCCCTCTTGTGGTGGGCAACAACCCCTTCCCCACAGGGAAATAATTGGCTAATCAAAATTAATGGGGGTTAATTAGGCTAAATTAAATTGGGGGAAGTGATGTCATTTGTTAAGTGTATGACGTCATTAAATTAGTTACGTCATATGATGAAATATGACGTCATTTCCGGTTGGGAGAGGCAAAGTTGTTTGTTGTTATTTACATCCTTTGTCACATGATGTGAAGCTTGGTTACACCTTCACATACACATGTGACAAAGTATTATGTGTTTAAATGTAAATTGTTTGCAAATAGACCCTGTACAGTAAAATAAAAGTTGTGGCCTGTTTATACCCAAAAGAGGCATCTCTTGTCCTTTGTGCCGGTGCATATGAGATTTTTATTTAGAAATATGTAAGAGTGCAATCAAACACACAATAATAGCCAGTAGACATAGAAATGAAATAAATAGTAGGCATGCAAATGAAATAAAATAATAAATAATAGTTAAAATAGCTATCCAAACAGAGATAACCAAAACAGAGGGATGAAAATTAGATAGCAGAGACTTAGGGTTGTAGAGGGAGTAACATTTACCTGTCTTGAAGAAGAGACCATGGAAAGTGGAGTGCAGCTCAGATGGTATCTGAGGCAACATAGGGCCTTTACAGACAGCCAGAAATAATGCAGCTTGAGACCACTTTAATTGCCCTGGCTCAGTGCTAGGGAATCACGGGAACTGTAGTTTTTTCTGAGATAATTAGCCTTCTATGCCAGAGAGCTCTGGTGCCACAATAAACTACAGTTCCCATGATTCCCTAGCACTGAGCCAGGGCAGTTAACGTGGCCTCAAGCTGAATTATTTCTGGCAATTTGCAAAGGCCCTCGCAAACTCATTTAGCTTTTTCTTGATATTATCTGGAGCTTTCACTTATCTATGGGTCTATGTGTCCTTCCTATGGGAAAGTCTCCTATTGTTCCAAAAGTCATTGTGACCTCTTAAGAACATGCCTGGCTCCAGATATTAAAATATGAGCACATGGAGACCCCAAATATAATATGGGGTATGTTGTGTATACTAATACATTCTGCTCAGATGTCTATGAGGAATATGTAGAAGAGACCATTCATACAATAATCCAATCACAACAGTGTGAAACACATTAATTATTCTTTAGATGCTAGTTTAAGCAAACTTAATCTTTCAGATTTTTCTCTCCTTTGCCTCCTGCCCTTCTTGTCTCATTTAACTATGAGGTTTCTCCTTCATTCATCCTATATCAATCAGGAAATCTACAAAGACCATCATCATCTTCCTCCCCCTTTCTTTTGCTTTTTTGACAAATCATATTGACAAATAATTCATTTTGTAAATATTTCCTATTTACATAGGCTGGTTTGTTGTTCCTGTTGTTTTTAAAACAATGTTCCTGTTGTTTTTAAAACAATTTGCAGTTCATAGAGCTCTATTATGTATAGCCTTTCTACATTCATACATTCATTTGGAGACATACAGACTGCCAGAAATAGTGCAGCTTGAGGCCACTATAACTGTCCTGGCTCAATACTAGGGAATCATGGGAACTGTATTTTTTTTCTGGGACATTGAGCCTTCTCTGTCAGAGAGCTCTGGTGCCACAGTAAACTACAGTTCCCATGATTTCTTAGCATTGAGCCAGGACAGTTAAAGTGGCCTCAAGCTGCACTATTTCTGGCAGTCTGTAAAGGCCCTTACTTACTTAGCAGTGATATTTCTGTTACCAGTCATCACTCTGTCACTAAATCCAGAAGAAGTCCTAGGAGACTTTTAGCTCAGCTAATAAGTTGCAGTGGGACACTGGCCATTTCCTGTTATCTATGTTATGCTGTGTACTCTGTCTCTCAAGTGTAGTAAAGTTCTTTGGCCTGCAAATGAGCTATCAGAAGATTATGTTTGTGTACATGCCAGAGGGAAAAGAGTATTACAGTGAGAATCACTATGCCCTCCATCTTCATGAAAGGACCATACTCTCTCAAGGCTTCTGTTGCCTGCTTCTCCCTGTTAAAATTATTACATAGAATGTTTCCTTCTCATACTGAAATGGATGCTGAAAAATGAAGTTCTTTGAAGTTTGAACTGGAAAGACTGCTAGACATTGAACTCATGCTGGTAAACTCTATCAGGCTGGATCAAGCTAGTGACCCACTGAGATTGAAATTCTATTTCTAAAAGAAACCAATAAATCACAGAAAGAATATAAGGGATAGATGAGAAACAGATTAACTCTCGAGTGATGTTGTACCTGCCAATATCCAGCGTGCTTTTAAGAAAGATGCATTGAGGAAGGCTCACCTGAGAAATTAGTATTTCCATGTAATGCTCCCCAAGCAATGGTAGGGATGCATTCATTTGTAGAGTATCTAGATTTAGCCAGAATTTCTTCTAATAAAGCTGATTCCTTCTCAGAAGTGATTCTAGTGATTGTGGTGCCACATGCTTCGACTCCTGTTCTCAACATTGTTGCAGAAGGGAAGAGTGTGTGGGAGAGTGGCAGTTCAACTCTCACAATTGCTAAAATGGACCAGGAACACCAAGTCCCAAGCAAGGATGGAGAACCAGTGAATCAGTGCCTTCCCTCTAGTGTTAGATGTTGTTGTTCTTAACTGCCTTTGAGTTGACCTCAACTGATAGTGACCCTGTGAATGAGATGTCTGCAAATCCCCTATCCTCTACCTCTCTGCCCTGATTGAGGGGCAAAACAGACAGATGTAATAAGCCCACTTCTGGGTAGCTTCAAGGCATCACAATCACATGATGCACACCCAGAGGCAGCCCAGAAGCCTCCCCAACCTGGAAAAGTCACTCTGAAAAAGAGCGGTGAAAAGCCACTTCTTTTCAGAGTGCCATCCAGGAACATGGCACAAGGTGGATTGGGGCCATGCACATGTTTGCCACGGCTCCAGAGCAAGCAGCTCTGGGGTGACCCCAATCTGCCCTTTTTGACAGGGCCATTTTGCCCCAAATACTAGTATATGGTCTTTCCTTTTCTACTGCCCTCTATCTTCCCCAGCATTATTGTCTATTCTAATGAGTTGTGCCTTCTCATGATGTGGCTGAAGTATGACAACCTCAGTTTAGTCATCTTATAGTTCCAGGGAGAGTTCAAACTTGATTTGTTCAATGACCCAATTAATTGTCTTTTTGGCCATCCATGGTATCCTAAGCATTCTTCTCCAGCACCACATCTCAAATGAATTAATTTTCTTCCTATCTGCTTTCTTCATAGTCCAGTTCCCACATCCATTCATGATAATGGGGAATACAGTCACTTAGACGATTCTAACTTCAGTGTTCAGCTGTATATCTTTACACTTTAGGATTTTGTCTAGTTTGTTCATGGCTGCCCTGCCCATTCCTAATCTTTTTTTCTGACTTCTTGACTGAAGACTATCGGCCTTTGCAGACTGCCAGAAATAGTGCACATTAAATTGAGGCACTGCCCTGGCTCAGTGCTAGGGAGTCATGGGAATTGTATTTTTTTTCTGGGACATTGAGCCTTCTCTGTCAGAGAGCTCTGGTGCCACAATAAATTACAGTTCCCATGATTCCCTAGCACTGAGCCAGGGCAGTGCCCCAATTTAATGTGCACTATTTCTGGCAGTCTGCAAAGGCCCTATGTTTTGATCAATGTTTAATCCAAGGCATGGGAAATCTAACTATTTAAATTTCCTCATTATCTAGGATGAATTTCTGTATATCCTCCATGGCCATTATTTTTGTTTTCTTTATGTTTAACATTATGTCTGCCTTTCTACTTTCTTCTTTGACTTTCGTTAATGATTGTTCCAAGTCTGTGATGCTTTCTACTCATCTGCATATCTTAGGACCTTATCACATGGGGTCTAGAGCAGAGCTAATCCAAAGGGTACCTGCAGCTAATACATATTATTTCCCCGTGTTTACACACGACGCTGCCCTAGAACACGGAGCTAATCTGTATTGTTTCCCCGCGTGTACACACGACGCTGCCCCAAAACTCCACAGAACCCGAAGCTAATCCGTAACGAGTAGGGAGATTTTGACATTCGGTTTGTTGGGGAAGTACAAGCGGAGCCTTCGTATTCATTGCGCAATGGTGGGTGGGGCGGGGAAGCAGGAGAGCTCTCCCAAGCAGAAAATCCTGGCGAGGGGAAGTGATTGGCGAAAGGCAAACCGGATTGAGAAAGAGGAGGAGAAGGAGAGGAGGAGGGAAGAGGGAGGCGATCTCTCTCTCTCCATCTCTCTCGCATTTTTCCCCACCAACACCCCTTCCCTCCTCCAGTCCTCCAGCCCTCCTCCTCCTCCTCGGTCCCCTTGGCTGCCTTTCCTCCCGACTCCTTCATCCCATCCTTGCCATCCACAGAAGCGCCTTCTGCGACGCTGGCTTTTTGGGTGGCAGGAAGGGAGAGAGAGAGAGAGAGAGAAGAAAATGTGTGTGTGTGTGTGTTTTCCTTCTTCCCACGTGAACCACATCCCGCGGTGCCTGATCGCTAAATCCCCTTTGGAGCCTTCGTATTCATTGCGCTATGGCCGCCAGGGCGAAATTCAGTTCGTTTCGGTATAGAACTGAATTTATTCTCACTTCGGTTACTTTTCTGTTACTTTTCGCTTCGTGGCCAGCGTTTGATAAGGCCCTTAGATTGTTGATGTTCCTTCCTCCCATCTTCACTCCTTCTTCCATGTCTAGGGGCTTTGCATACCAGCTTAAGGGCCAGCCTGGTGTCCTGATGCCATGCACCCATTCGTACAGTGCACAGCATCATGGCATGAAAAAGCCACCACTGTGGCTGAAAGGGTGGGGTTTTGCCGCCCTCCCCCCCAAGGAGCGGCATTTTGCCACTCTTTGGGGGGCGGCAAAAAGAAAGATCCAGGCCACAGCGTGTGGTTGCTGCAGCCCCAATCCGCCACTCCCATGGGCAGCTCTGTGCCTCCCCTTTAGGTCAGTCTTCATTGGCCCTAAACCTGCTTTATGTATGATATTTTCTGCATACAAGTTGAACAGATTGCCTGACCCCTTTGCCATCTGGGAACCATTCTGTTTCTCTGTATTCTGTTCTGAACAGCAGCCTCTTGTCTCAAATACAGATTCTTCATCAGGACTATCAGATGTAGGGCCTTTGCAGACTGCTAGAAATAGTGCAAATTGAGTCCACTTTAAGGGTTAGGGTTAGGGAATCATGGGAACTGTATTTTATTGTGGGACCAGAGCTCTCTGACAGAGAAAGCTCAATGTCTCAGAAAAACAACAACAATTCCCATGATTCCCTAGCACAAACCCTAACCCTTAAAGTGGACTCAATTTGCACTATTTCTGGCAGTCTGCAAAGGCCTGTAGTGACACTGTCAGAACCAGTGGACTCAGTTCCCAATAACCAGGAAAAATCTTATTATGATAGAAAATCAAAGATGTTTTTTGGAGATCAGTAAAGAAATCACTAGTACAGGGTCTTTGTTGCAACTGAGGGTCCCTTTCCCTCCCATAGTATTATAATACAAACTATCCAGCCCCCCTCTTTCTGGCTTTTGGTGCCCAGCCTCTGATCCTAATCAAAGCAAATTCCAATAGTCCCTTCTTCCTCCACATCCCAGGATCTCTGCAGGAAAGACAGAGTCATAAAACCATGAATCCCTTCATCCTGTTTATCATTTGCCCCCCTGCCATTTACCCACTCCTTTTATTTCCTCTACCCAACATTCCTACATGATTCATGTATACATTTCAGTATTCAATAACCTTGGATATTTGATACATACATCCTTTCCCATAAACCACATCAGTCATGGCAGAACCATGGTCATGGGTTCTGACACCAATCATAGCAGAACCATGGGCATGGGTTCTGACAGACACTCCCATTTTTTAAAGAGCATTCCATAATTTTTTTGTGATGTATGCAGGCAAAAGCTATAATCTATAAAGCACATGCTAATTTTCCCCCCTGGAATTCTTTGGCTCACTCCATTATCCATCATATGATTGCAATGTGGTCATAGTGTATCTTTGGAGCTTATCACACCTCACTCTTAAAATGGGACTAGTTCGCTTTAACAGCTATGTCTCCTGTTGCATTTTGGGGTTTGTAGTTCCATGAGGCTTAAAGGCTCTCTAGCTGAATATTCTAAATGCTTCTTCCTAAACTACAAGTTTAAGAATGCAACAGGAGGCAGCCAGAGCAGTTAAAAGGACTTAGCCCTGTTCCTTTCCTGAAACCTGGACATCTAACAATTCCCTCTCTCTCTCTCTGATTGGAGTCTATGCTGCAGAATTTTGAGCCTATTGTTTTGCTTAATTTAATGTTATGGATCTATAACTGCTGCAGTCTTTTTGTCTCCTTTTTTTGTGAATGAGGATGTATATTGATTCTTTCCAATCTGTTGGTCACTCTTTGTTTTCCATATTTTTTGGTATACAAATACACACAAATATAATAAAGAAATGGACATGAGTGGGGTTTCAGTTCACGCTGTACTAAATAGAAGGGTGATGGAGAGGTGATGTTTACTGATCCCCATTTCCCCCTGCAGTCCCTCTTCAGAGGGTTCAACAGCCACCCAGAATGAATTTTGAATGGCACAAAGGGGAACAAGAAGAATGTGCATTGGCAATGCTACCTCCCTCCTTTCATTCATAAAAGCTAAGAATGCTTCACTCCAGGGACAATCCCCCATTCATTCATATCTTTAACCACCCCAATATAAATCCTATGGATTATTAACATTCTTGTTGAACACAAACATTTACATTTTACCCTTCTTACACCAGCATATATGCTATCCACATATATGTGTCAAGTGGTACCCAATGCATAAAAAATGGATCCTCATTGTGTCCCCACCAACCATGCTTATGGTGGTGGTGCGACTGAAAGAAGGACCTCTCCTGATTATCTCAGAGCCCATGCCTATTCAATACAGAGTCTGTATTTAACCTGAAATGTGACCCAAAAGTAAATAAGTTATCATACTCAAATAATGAACTAAAATACATGAAGCTATCTGTTTGTATCAAACCATCTGACTTTGGAAATTAGTTAGACACACATGCATGTATGTTTTCCTAACAGGCTTTACAGAATTTTAAATCTCTGTTTAGGTGTAGAAGAATGTATCTGCAACTATTACTGCACTGAAATACTTATCTGATAATTTAATTCTGAAACTAATATTATGTCGGAAGCATGTGTATGTGTGTGTATTTGGAATAGCTTCAAGAACCCCACCAATGTTGGCTGCATCTGCACTGCAGAAATAGTGTAATTTGGCAACACTTTAACTGTCATAGCTCAGTGTTATGGGATTCTGGGATTTGTAGCTTTTTGTGGCACCAGAACCCTTTGACAGAGAAGGCTAAAAAACATAAAACTACATTTCCCAGAATTCTATAGCATTGAGCCATGTTAGTTAAACTTCTGTCAAACTGCTCTATTTCTTCAGTGCAGATGCTCTTTCCTTCCCACAGGTGGAACAGCAACTAGAATTGCAACCAGAATATTGTTATCTTCTTTACTATCACAGCTGTACATGTAAGCATGCTGGTGGACTTATGGACAGAGTCATGTGTGTGTGCATGTGCGTTTATGTCTGTGTGACTTTCTCAGTTTAAATTGTCTAAGAATGTCAGAGAGATGTATTAACTACAGCTAGAGTTGTGCATACACAGGTCATTCCTAATCCATCTTGGCATACAACCTTTACATTCATCAAAGAGAAGAAGCAATAATTTGTACTACTATAAAATTGTTGTATTCTTGTATATAAGTAGTGTTGCAGGTGAATGGCTTACTGATGATGATTAATGAGCTTCTCATTCTTTATATATGTGAAAAGCCAAAGAGAGTCATGGCTGTTGACAAAATGTTACTGCATCTTTGGCAACTTTCTGTATGATACAGAAAGAAGTCACAACACCTTATCTAACTTATGCCAAATGATATAGGTCCAAAACTCACTGCAAAAATAATCCAGTTCAAGACCACTTTAGCTGCCTTGGGTCAGTGCTAAGGAATCCTGGGGCTTATAGTTTATTGTGGCACCAGAGCTCTCTAGCAGAGAAGACTAAAGGTCTCACAAAACTATTGTTTCCAAAATTCTGTAGCATTGAGCCAGGGCAGTTGAAGTGGTTTCAAGCTGGATTATTTCTGCAGTGTGTTTTGGTACATAATGACATATTCTTATTGTATTTAATTATTTTCTTTTATTTTTTTATTCTTTATTTTCTTTTGTTTTATTTTGTTTATGGCTATGGATTTCCATAATGAATGATCCAGGATTCTTCAATATTCCTCATGATGTTGCCAAAGTTTGTGTTTACCTGGATTGGAATGCAAATCACTTAGCAGATAAGACTTGCCTGCATTATAATATGACCACTTTCCCACAGGTTTTTCTCCAGTTTAGGCTGAGTCTTCCCTAATTGCTTGAATGCTGATGTAGCAGTAAGCCAGGCATCAGGAACTCCCAGGATGCCTGAATCCTCAGAAGATACATATGGTGCCTTGAAAATTACACCTCATGGAACTTCATTGATACTTAGCAATTTTCAATTTTTCATTGATGACCAACCATGAAATAATGAGACTAGAAACAAGCAAATGGGTTAAAGAAGGACTGCTTTATTGACCTATAACCTATTTAAAATGATTAGGACCTGGGGATGAGCAAAAAGTGGGGGAGCATCCTGATGCAGGTCCAGCTGAGGCCCAGGTGTCGACCTGTGACCACCTCTTCAGCCTTCCCTAAAGCAAAACACCAGACCCCAACAGTAATCCAAAAAAAAAAAAAAACATTGATTGCTACCTGGACAGTCATTTACTGGAAGGCAAACCCAAGTCCCATATAGGAGAGTAAACCCCCAAGTCATCCCCAAGGGTAGATTCCTCATCCATCTTGCCCCCAGTCCCATGTTCAGTGGAGGCAGTTCCAGAGCCCAACCCTTCAGCAACCCTTCAGCTTCTAGGACCAAACTTTCATATTGTCCCCCCTCTACCTGCAATGGACAAGGGAAAAATTGCTTGAACATTACTTCCCAGAATGATTATTATCAATGCCAGCTGAGGGTTCTGGAAAATGAAGTCCAAAATGTCTGGACAACTAATGACTGTGAATGACTGCCCTAGCACAATAAGTCTATGATCACATTATTTTCAGAGCATCTGAAATCTATTTAAAGGTCTTAATTGTTCTGGTAAAATTATTGTAGTTCACAAAATCTCTGGTACTTCTCTAGCAAAACTAAAAGGATTGGAAGCTTCATCCAGACCTCTCTAGTCTTGTCACAATTACACCAGGCCAAATAAGTGGAAAAGGAAGAGGGTAGCAAGGTAGGGGACACAATTATAGGGTGTGAGGGGGAAGTTTTTGTATCAGGTTACACTCCTTAATGATGCCATCAGAAGTGTGATAAGGGATCTGAATTTTGAAATTGTCACACTGGTCACTAAATATTACTAACTCATAACTTGTTCAGAATTTCACATTTATTATAGCTGCAACATCAAATGGTGTTGTGAATGATGGAGCATAGAAAAAACATTACAACATTTAGTGTTTTCTACTAGAGTTTACACAGGCAGCTGCCACATTCAAGGATGCAGTATTTGACAGAATTTCAGTGCATACGTAATGGCAAACAAGGCCTAAGAGATACACTATTTCTTGGTGGATGCCAACTTTTTTTGTTTGACAAGGATGATGCTTGAAGTAAACTCTTACTATGATTTATCTTCTTTCTCATTCACCTAATAATATATATACAGCCCTTGTGGTCTGTTTCAATTTTGACTCCACTCTTGAACAGGACTTTTCACTCTGGTCCATTTGTACCGGAGCAGCCTCAAGCTAAGGAGCTAACTAGGGCTATTGCCACAATGGAGAATCAATGCAGTTTGACACTGCTTTAACTGTCATGGTTCCACTCTATGGAATCCTGAGTTTTTTAGTTTGTTATGGCACCAGAGCTTCACAGAGAAGGCCAAGTGTCTCACAAGATTACAAACCTTTAATTCTATAGTATTAAGCCTTGGCAGTTAAAATGGTATCAAACTGCATTAATCCTGAAGTGTAGATGCAGCCTCAGAAATCCTTCAGCTATAATTCAGGAACACCATGACCAGTGATGTATATATGATTATGAATAAGGCTGGCTTTGACTTATGGTGACCTTGTGAATGAGAGCTCATGAGTAACCCTGTCCATTTCTTGCAAACCCAGGGCTGTGGCTTCCTTTTTGTTTTGTTTATTAACTGCCTTCGCATCTATATAGACCCATGGTGACCCAATGGATGAGACATCTCCACCCCCACCCCTATCTTCTACTGCTCTGCCCAGCTCCTGCAAACTCATGTCTGTGGTCTCTTTAATAAGGTCCATCCATCTAGTTTGTGGCCTTCCTCTCTTTCTACTTCCCTCCACCTTTCCTAACTTCATTGTATTTTCCAATGATTCATGACTTTTCATGATGTGTCCAAAGTACAACAGTCTAAGGGGGGATGCAGACTGGCACTTTGGCCACCCCGACTCCACCCAAACTTCACCCCTATGCTGCGTGCCCGACCACATGGTGCGTAGCATCAGGGCACCCTCTTGATGGCAGTGTGTACGCGTGCTGTGCCAAAGGGGTGCAAAAGAACTGCTGCGGTGGTTCAAAGGGCAGCTTTTTGCCACCCCCAAAGCAGCGGCATTTGCCTGCTCTTTTGGGCATGGCAAAAGGGAGGATCGGGGCTGCAGCATGTGGTTGCTGTTGCCCCAATCTGCCGCTCTCAGGGGCAGCACAAAGCCGCCCCTTATGGGCAGTCTGCATTGGCCCTAAGTCTTTTCATCTTGGCTTCTAGGAATATCTCTGGCTTGATCTGTTCTAGGACCCATTTGTTTGTCCTTTTGGCTGTCCATGGAATTTTGAGCACTCTTCTCCAGGACCACATTTCAAATGCATTGATTCTCCTCCTATGTTCTTTCTTGACTGTCTAGCTCCCACATCCTTGTAATAGGGAATATGATGGCTTGTATGATTAACTTTTGTGCTGACTTGTATATCTGCATTTTAGGATCTTTTCTAGTTCTTTCATAGCCGCCCTCCCCAATCTTAATCTTCTCCTGATTTCCTAGCTGCAGTCCCCATTCTGATCAATGTTTGATCCCGGATATGAGAACTCTTTTACTATTTCTATTTCCTCATTGACTAGTTTGAATGTGAGTAAGTTCTCTGTGGTCGTTATTTTTATTTTCTTTGTTTAACAGTAAGCCTGCCTGAGCACTTTTTTCTTTGCTCTTTCTTAGCAGTTGTTCCAGGTCTGTGAGGTTCTCTGCTAGTATTATGATGTCATCAGCATATCTCATATTGTTGATATTTTTTCCTTTTATTTTCACTCCTCCCTCTTCCATGTCCAAATTTGCTTTCCTGACAATATGTTCTGCATATAAGTTGAATAGGTAAGGTGATAGGATGCAGCCTTGTCTGACATCTTTGCCAATTGGGAACCATTCTGTTTCTCTGTGTTCTGTTCTGACAGTAGCCTCTTGTCCTGAGTACAGATTCCTCATTAGGACAATCAGATGTGTTGGCACTCCCATGTCTTTAAGGGTGTTCCATAGCCTTTCATGATCTATGCAGTCAAAGGCTTTGCTGTACTCTATAAAGCACATGGTGATTTTCTTTTGGAACTTCCTGCTGTACTCCATTATCCATCATATATTTACAATATGATCCCTGGTGCCTCTTCCTTTTCTGAACTCTGCTTGGACTTCTGGGATTTCTCTTATTGTTGTTATAGAGTGTCCCGGTCCTTGGTTTGAACTTTCCCTTGATTTCTTGAATCTTGTGGAATAAGTCTCTTGTTTTTTCCTTTTTGTTGTTGTCTTCTATTTCTCTACATTTGTCATTGTAGTAATTTTCCTTACCTTTGTGCACTAGCCATTGTACTGTTGAATTCATGTTTCTTAGCTTATTCCTATCTTTTTGTTTTGTTTTGTCTTCTTTCCTTTATTACTTGTAGAGTTTTATCTGTCATCCATGGTTTCTTTGCTTTCCTTTTGTCTGCTAGAAATGTCTTTATGCATTCTTCTTTTATTATGTCCCTGGCTTCAGACCAAAGATCTTCCAGTTCACGATCTATTATTCTCAGCAATGCAAATCTGTTCCTTATATTGTCAATGAATTCTGTGGAAATGTTGTTTAAATTGTATTTTGGTACGATGACTGGTTTTGTTCTCTTCTTGAGTTCTACTTTTATTTTTGAAATGAGTAGTTTGTAGTCAGTGCCACAATCAGCACCGGGTCTAGTCTTGGCCACCAGTATGGAGCTTATCCATCTTTTACTTCCAATTATGCAATCTATTTGGTTTTTGTGTTGGTCATCTGGTGATGTCCATGTGTATAAACTTTTCTCTGGCTATATGCAAAGTGTGTTTGCAATGAATAGGTTGTTCGCTTCAAAAATTTTTTATCAGATGCTCACCTACTTCATTTCTTTTGCCTAGTCCAAATCTGCCTACCATTTTTGATTCTTCTGTACTTCCACCTTTGCGTTCCAATCTCCAATGATCAGCTTGACATCCTGTGTTGGTGTGTTGTCAATTTCTTCTGCTACTCCATAAAATCTATGAATTTGTTCTTGTTCTGTCTCAGTGGTTGGTGCATATACTTGAATTATGGTGATATTCATAGGTTTCCCATGGTGCCTTATTGAGATTATTTGGTCTGATTTTGCCATATAGGGCTTCCTATATGGAATCAATTTAACTGTAAGGTGCTCCCTTCCCCTCACATACGTCCTACCACTTTCCCCATCATTATTGCTGCAGTTCTTTCCCCCAAATGGAAAATAAATTTATTCAGTCCAGTCAATCCACAGTTCATTAAGACATTTTACAAATGCTGATGTATTGTTTAAAAAAGGTGGAGGGGAGCTGAAATGAAATTGTATTCCATATGTATTTTCACAGTGTATAGGTACAACTATTTTTAGTATGTAAAAAATAACTTTATGTCATATGTGTGTAAAAGATGAGAACCTTATCAGGCAGAGGGGGAGATGACAACCATAATTCAGCTCTAATGTGAATTTAACTAATTCCACACTTTTCAACCAGTGAAGATACCTTAATTATCTCTTGGTTGTTTTTTTTTTTTGTTTTGTTTTGTTTTGTTTTTTGGACACTGAATTTTTCCAATGTGGTTTCCAGGGTAAACATATGTATAAGAATGCACACAGAAATGTGTATTTTAGTGAAAATAACATTGAAAATAAAAGTATGACATGTTTTACATTAGGAAAGTTGTCTGTGATGATGTCTATAGGAAGCAAAACTGTGGAAAAAAATCATTTGCAGGAGAAATAGACACCAAAATCAGAATGAGTTTTCATTCAAACTCTTGGAAAAAACTTGGAGTTATGACTGGAAAAAAATCTCTAAGATTGGGATGAACCTAACCTCACACTTGAAAAATGGAAAAGAGAGAAAAACCTGAGCATGCCTCCTTCCTATAACATTCATGCTGCTGGTGCTTTTTGTTGTTTACAAACATCATTAGCTTTTGTTTCTATGTGTTTATTTTATTATCCTGGCTCATTCTGGGATAACTTCTTCCTTACTTCATTTTTGTGTCATTCCTAACTCTTCTCAAGGACTCTGCAAAGTGTACCTTTACAGATATTCCAGTGTGGAAGAATAATTCACATTTCTTTCCAAATGATGTCTGGATCTTCAAGCTGGTTGAACACAATCTTGCAAAATCACTGTGTAAATTTACCCTTCAATGTGAATTTTATTCAGCTATATGACACTCACAGAAACATTATTGTTATCTCTTGCATTCCTCTCTCCCAAGTGCCTGCCCATGTTTCTACTATTGGCAACTGACAGCTTAACATTCCCAGACTTGATAATTTCATTTCACAATACTATTGAGCAAGTACAGTATGTTACACCTTACATGCAATTAAAACACACAGGTCCAAAACACACTCCAGAAATAATCCAAATGTGGCCAATGTAACAGACCTGTACTGACTATCAGAAATAATCCAGCTTGAGACCACTTTAACTGCCCCAGCTCAATGCTAGGGAATGCTGAGAAATGTAGTTTTGTGAGACATTTAGCTTTCTCTGTCAGAGAGCTCTGGTGCCAAAACAAACTACAATTCCCAGGATTCCCTAGCACTGAACCAGGGCAGTTAAAGTGGTCAGAAACTGGATTATTTCTGCAGTGTGTTTTACATTTATTGAGAATTAAACCTTAAGACAGTGGGACCTGGGTAAACATGCCTTTGAATTGTGTTGTGTTAAAAATGAAACCAAGAATTTATACTTGGTTCAAAAGTCAAAGAGTTTCTCATCTTATCTGACAATGAGATAGCCGAAGAATTTGTTTCAGTTCATTTTTCATTAGAATTTTCCAAATTGTTGAAATAGTCCGAATTGAAAGAATTTAAGAACTGAAAAAAACAGAACTTGAAAGAAAGTATTTCTATACTTTATATATAACATTTCATCCATATTGCTCTACGAGTTTGTGTAGTTGAATCTTAAAAGTCCCACATTGGACCCTTGTGTATTAGGAGTTTATCACACTCAAAAAAATATGACTTATGCCCATGGGATACAGTTGCCTTTGGGATTATTACTGGATTTTATTGCACAGAAATTGACATTGATACCACTGAGTGACTGTAATCCAGCTGCATCTTGGGTCACAGCTGTGCTCAGCTAGCCACTTTGTCTGTGAAACTAGTGGGATGAAGAGAAGTGCCTCCCTTGACAATCCTGAAGCTTGAGTAGGCTCATATTGGAAAACATGGTCCTTCAAATAGCCTGAAATATATAGTGGTTTCACTTCTGGATGGTATGGAGTCCCGCTGAGAAGCCTCCTTGATTGCCTCCGGTAGGCTTCTCCAAGAACGTGGCTATCGATTCACTTCAAGTACCTAATTTTCGATCGGAAGCATTCCCCTGGAATAGGGAATCCAGACGTCTCTAATGGGATAAGTGTATGAATGCTTGGAGGTCTCGCTGCCTAGATGGATTGCAATTTCACAGAGGTGGGGAGAGCAGGAGCATTTCTAAGCCTCAGAGATCGCGGCCACATTTCTGTAATCTTCCTGTTTGGGAAGACTCCTCTAGGGACTCCTCTAACTCTTTTTTTTTTTTTAAATATCATCTTATTGTAAACATTTGGAAAGTTTGGTTCTGTCTTGGACACTTAACTTCTCGAAATATGGTCATTTATAAATGCTAAAAGCATATAGGAATATAGTAAGTGAATATTTTGAATAGACTCCATAGCGAAAACCCAGAAAAACGATCCACAGAATTATAAAAAGGAGAAAAGGGGGAAGTGTTTAGTGTCACCTTAATTTCTTCCGATTATAAGTGATTTGGAAGCAAAGAGAGCTGAAAAGATATAAAGTTTATGTGATAGAAAGAGACTGCCTGCTGACATTTTTGAGACTCAATTCAAACATATTTGGGTAATAAACTTTATAGAGTCACTCAGAGAAAAGATTTTTGCTGGTATTTCTTGGAGGAATTATTTAACTGTGAGTTTAAAGCTTAAAGAAATAATTTCCCTGGATTCGAAAGAGGATATCGAAGGGTTAATGATCTCACCAGACACCTTGGGGGGAACGTGCAGATTTTGTTGAGAGCATGGGAGAGTTGTCTCAGTAGTGACCTGGACTGCTGATAAGAACGTCGCAACCCCCCTTCCTTCGGCTCGGCCTGACCTTGAAAGAAGACTCTCCAGGAAGTGAATTGGGAGGAAGGGAACTGGTAGAGGACAACGAGACTGAAAGACAGAGCGTCACTCCGGAAGATCAATTGCCCTTAACAGAACTATAGAGTCATAGAGGATAGAGAAGACCTTATTTTGACCATAGAGAAAAGACGGACTGGCTTCCTGATTTGGCTACATGCAGACGTGGTGTGCTAGAAAAGGAGGAGATCTTTAGTATTTAGACTCTTTGCCTTTTTCTCTTCTCCCTTTCACCTGTTAGTCTTTGATTCCCACAGTTTTGAATCTGTTATTTTCTTGTTTAGTTTATTAGTAGTATTTTGATCAGTGCCCCTACCTGGTAAGCAAACTTGAGATAACTTATCAGTTTTCATTAAGATTATTAAGAAATTTGTTTAAAGTTGATTGGAGATAAGTATATGTGTGTGATATAGAGGGAACTACTGTCTTTATACCTAGAGGGGAAGAAAATTAGAATAGGGGTATCTATGAAAAATATAGATAGGATTTTATAACCTTAACTAGGCCATAATTGTACTTAATTAATTTTTAATTAAGTATTTCTAAGTAAGATATCAATTGAGTACAAATATTCCCTCCTAGGCTAATTTGGGGAAGTGCTGTGATTTGATTAGTTTACTTTAGAATTTATTTCTTGTACTGTGATTTGGTCTTAATATATTTACTTTACTGTAAGTTGCAACCTTTTTTTTCCCTTTCTTTCTTTTTTTTTTTTAGTGCAACTGAGGTTCTGATCATGATGTCAAGAAATCAACTGGCCAAAACACAAAATCAAACCCAAAGTCAAACTTTAAGACGTACCTCTATAGACCAATCAAAAAATTCTGATACGAACCTTTTGGATGAAATTAGAAAATGTATTAAACAAGAAATACAGGATTTTAAAGTTGAAATACATCAAGAAATTAGGGTGGAAATTCAGGAGATTGGCCTAACAATTGATAGAATTACAAACAAACTCTCAGCTGTTAATCATAGAGTTGGAAAGCTGGAATATAAGGGGGAGACATTGACTGAAGAGCTGGAAGAAGTCAGGAAACAAAGAGAAAAAGACCTAGACGAAAAGGTAGTTTGGGATCAAAACTACGTGAAAAATGTCTTAAAAGCCGCGGTTTGCCTGAAAATAAACACAAAACCTTATAGAATATTTGGTCCCTAAACTGGCAACCTTTTTGAATAAAGATAAAGATTCCTTCCAGCTCGAAGTTGACAGAATTTTTCAATTAAACTCCCTAACAGCTAAAAAGAAAAATTTACCGAGAGACATAGAAATTTATTTGGTGAGGAGACAGATTAGGGATCAAATTTTAAAGGCACATAATGAATCCCCACTGACATTGGATGGTCACCAGATTCAAATTTTGAAAGATATTCCCACTAGAATCCTTAGAAGGAGAAAGGAATATGTCTTTTTGACTGTATTCTTGAGGCAACACGGTGTCCCTTAAAGGTGGGGCTCTCCAGATGGAATAATTTTCTGGTGGGGAAAAAGAAGGGTAGTTTTGAGGAACCTAGAGGAGGCCCAAAGGTTTTGGGACCACGATGAAAGAAAGGGGAAATTTAGAGATAAGTTGCCCGAAAACCCAGGGCAAGACGAACCTTTAAGTAGCTCAGAAAAATGTAGTAGTAGGCCGTCTGGATAAGACAATTTTAGAAATGATAAGGATATACAGGAAGAAGTGGGAGCTGTAAACTGGAGACATGGAAATTGAAAAGGAGTGAGAGTGGAAGAAATTTCATCAGATTTAGATGATAAAGACCTGAGCAAAGATAGAGATATAACCAATGAAGGAGGTATAGGAGAATTATAGTGAGTAAGTATTGCTACCCCCATTCTTGATGGAGAATCTTAAAATTTTAAGTTGGAACGGAAGGGGGCTAAACACTCTGCAAAAAAGGGAAAAAAAATATACCACCACATTGGTAAAATCAAGGCCGATATAGTTTGTTTGCAGGAAACCCATATCCATTCTAAAGATGTAAAATATCTTGTAAATAAAAGATTAGGGAAAGAATATGCAGCTACAACCCCAAATAAAAAAAAAGGAGAGGTAATTTATCTAACAAACAAATATGATTACAAACTTATAAAATCAGATCCGAACGGACAATTCATAATAATAGAAGTAAATGTGAAAGGAGAAAAAATAACAGTATTAGGAGTATATGCACCTTTAACTAACAAAGGGAATTACTTTGATCAGATTTTGGAAAAATTATTGAGCACTGAAAACGACCTAATAATATCTTTAGGAGATTGGAATGATGTAATCGATCCCCAAATTGACAGACTCTCATCTAACACGACTAAAAAAACCAGGGGAAACTACCAAAGAATTTTTTTCAATTTTCAAAAAACTTTGACTTTAACAGATGTCTGGAGGACATTATATAAAAATGTTAAAGACTATACATATTTTTCTCAGGTACATTCCTCCTGGTCTCGAATTGACATGTTTTTAGTTTCTCCTCAGCTATGTAACTGTGTTAACAAAATTGATATCTTGCCAACAGTATGGTCAGACCACAATCCTTTACTAATAAAAATGCGGATTGGTCCTAAAGAGTATAGATGGAAATTAAATGATAATGTACTAAAAAATGAAAAACTACTCAAGGAAGTTCAAGAGCAATTACAATTATATTTCCAGCCAAATTTGAATCAGGAAACTCATATAAAATTCGTATGGGAAGCTTCGAAGGCATTTATAAGAGGTTTTTTTCATGAAAAAAAGGGCAGAGATAAAGAGAATAAGAGAGAAAAGGATGAATGAATTTGAGCAGGAATTAAAACATAATGAAGATCAACTAAAAGTTAAGATTAATTTAAAACAAAAAGTAATTAGTAAAGTAAAAAAAATGATATTCAAAGAATACGTAGTCAAATATCTTCTTTAACTATGGAAGAAAATTATATGAAGTTAAAATTTACTAAACAAAGGTATTTTGAATTTTCTAATAAACCTGGGAAAATATTGGCTACAATGTTAAAGAAAGAGTGTGAAAAAAGAAACATTGTAGAATTAAAAGAGGGTGAATTTACTTTCACTTCCCAATCACATCTAAAAAGAATTTTATTAAATTTTTATGCAAATTTATATAAGGAAAAGGATGAAAATATCGCCTTTATCAAAACGTATTTAAGAGAACAATCTTTAATTAAAGTTCTGGAAGATTATAAAAAAGATTTTAAAAAAATAGAACTACAAGAACTTTTGGATGTGATTCAAAATATGAAATCAGGCAAATCTCCGGGGCCCGATGGCTTTACTGCAGACTATTATAAAAAATGCAGAGATCAAATAGCTATTCCTTTGTTGCAAATGATGAATTGTGTTCTTGAAGGTTCTTTCCCCGATTCCTGGAGGCAAGCAAACATTGTGCTTATTCCCGAGGAGAATAAAGATAAATCTGACCCAAGAAATTATAGACCAATTTCTTTGTTAAACAACTATTATAATTTTTTTGCCGCAATTTTGGCTAACAGGATTAAGAAATGGTTATCATCATGGATACATAATGACCAAGCAGGGTTTCTTCCAGGTCGGACGATAAAAGATAATACCCAACATTTAATTAATCTGATTAATATACCAATATTGCTAAACGATAAACCCTTTAATACGTGCAAGAAATCTCCAGATTTATATGGGAAGGGAAAAAACTGAGGATAAAGTTTAAATTGCTACAGGACTCTAAAGAGAGAGGGGGACTAGGACTACCAAATTTTAAAAATTATTACTATGCATGCTCCCTATTCTGGTTAATTGATTGGTTTAAGCTTGAAGAAGAAAAAATTCTTAACTTAGAAGGATATGACAACATCTATGGATGGCATGGTTATTTATTTTATGATAAAATTAAATGTCATAAAGACTTTAATGACCATTACCTTCGTAGATCTTTGTTGAGAGTATGGTTTAAAGTTAAACAAAAATGGCAGGACGTTCTTCCGACATGGACAGAAATTGGAGAAGTGGTCTCTAAAGACAATAAATTTGGAAAGGAAAAGTGGCTTACATATAAGGATTTGATTATCATGGAAGATAGAAATATAGAAATAAAATCTCAGAAGGAATTAAATGCTGAAGGTTACAATTGCAATTGGTTTTCATATAAGCAAATCAGAGAATGTTTCCTGATAGATAAAAAACCAAGAACAATTGGGGTGTTAGATGAACAATTCGAGGAGATAATATGGTCAACAGATAAGCATAAAATAGCTAATTTTTAGAGATTACTACAAACAATAGATTTGGAATCTGAATTAATAAAACCTACAATGTTAAAATGGGCTCAAAATTTCCACCATAATGTAGACTTAGATCAATGGGAGAAGTGCTGGAGGAAAAGAATAAAATATACACTTAATTATAATATAAGAGAAAAAAAATTCAAAATATTTTATCGCTGGCACTTGACGCCTGTCCGTTTGGCTAAATTAAATAAATCTTACTCGAATCTTTGTTGGAAATGTAATGAAAAGATTGGTACGTATTATCATCTTTGGTGGGAATGTAAAAAGGCCAGAGAATTTTGGTTATTGATTGGATCTTCCTTAGGTGAAATGTTAAATTATAAATTAAAACTTGACCCCCAATTGTTCTTGATGGGTATTTGTATTGAGGAAAATCTGGAAAAGAAATATGGGAAAATAATTTTTTATTCTCTTTTGGTGGCCAGGATTTTGTATGCTTCTAAATGGAAACCAGGTGATATCCCACTCCTCCAAGAATGGATAACAAAATTGATTGACTTCATGGACATGGACAGACTTACGGGACATTTGAAAAGATGCAGACACTAAATGACTGAATAGGCAAGTTAAAGGCCACACCTTGTAAGCATTGGCAAAATTAAAATGTGGTTAGTGGAAATAATACAGGAGGGTTAGCCCCCACCCCCAGTGTTCTGGGGGAATGCTTTACGAGTTGTTTGGATTTTATTTTTAATGTAATTACTGTAATTAATAGCAACATATTATCATTATCTCTAATTAAATCCACTCTATCCATCAGGATCTACTCCCCCCAAAGTGTAGCTCAACTTGCAGCTTCACTCTTGAATAGAGAAAAAAAATATCTGAGATTTTCAGTGTTATGTTCATTCATATAATTGTATGGTTACTCTTTGTGATAACAAGCAAACATTACTTAGTTTGAAAACACTGTCAGTCACAAACCTATCTCCTTGATAAATGAACAGCTAAGCACTATTTATTGTGTACAGCTGCACAGAATAGAGAAAGCCAAGCCAGATTCCAAGGCGCACAGCCAGCTCTGGTGATTCCCCCTTTCAGAGACACTGTGTCTAGGCAGAGCCAACTCTCAAGAAAGTAATCATGGTCTTGGAATATCAGTACTGCCAAACCTTTTCCCACCTACAATATTCACTGCAATATGTATCAATATTCAGACATTTCAATGAATACAATCACTGGCAGAGTGGTCGAACCCATAGGATCCTCTCACTGCATCCCCTGTTCACCCTAAAGACTAGTTCTATGTATCTGAAAAAACATCAAAAGGTCATTCTTGAAGAGCAGGGGCAGGGGCAGGGGCAGCTGTAGTGTGTGTGTGTGAACAAAAAGAGAGGGAGTTCGACTATGAATGTCAACATACTGTTAGATTTGGCCCATTTGACCAATTACACCCAAAGAAACCAAACAGCAAAGTACTTCTCCTCCCATTCCGAGTACAATTTCCTCCTACTTAATTATCTGGCTTTGATTTTATTTAAAGGTACTGAACAAAAGCAGCTTCATTTTATATACTGCTTCATACCACACTATGGGGTGTCTAAGCAGTTTACAAGTGTGAGCTGATTGCCCCCCAACAAGCTGGGTACTCATTTTAGTGACCTCGGAAGGATGCAGGCCTGAGTCGAGCCTCAGCCCTGGCTGGTATTGAACTCCCAACCTTGTGGTTTATGAGTGAGTGGCTGCAGTACAGGCATTTAACCACTGCACCACCAGGGCTGTAATGAAGCCCACAGGTAGAAATGAAAGGTGAGGGTAATATAGCTATATCTAATCTATATCTGTATCTGTATCTGCATCTATCTGGCAGTATCTACACTGAAGAATTAATGCAATTTGACACTGCTCTAAGTATCATGGCTGAAACCTAAGGAATTCTAGTATTTGTAGTTTTGTGAGATTTTTAGCCTTCTCTGTTGAGTGTTCTGGTGCCACAGCAAACTACAAATCCCAGGATTCCATAAGATGGAACCATAATAGTTAAAGTGATGTCACATTGCATTAATTCTGCAGTGTGGTAATGTAATCCTGTGTGCATTAATCTTTATGTTGTGTACATTAAGGGAAATAACATTAAAAAATGCTTTACATGAAGTAAAGGGTTTCTCTCTCTCTGTCTCTCTCTCTCTATATATATACACATACATATGCATTAATCCAAACTGCATCAAAAATACATATATTTATGTGCAGAAAAATGCATGGAAATTGTCATGCAACTATTATGTGTGTATATATATTTAAAAAAAATAATTCAAAACTTAAGATGAATCAATATGATATCTGGGGGAACAAATTATCATAGTTAAGCATGAGCCAAGCTTAATAAAGGGAAAATGAGAACAAAACCATAACTGACAGATTCATCCACCCTTACCCAGCACAAACTGGCTCCCTATTCAAATGTTCACTTTACACATAAGTCCTTGTCTAAAGAGGGCTTTATGTATTCTCCTGATCTCCTTCCTTTCTTCCTGAACAAAATTTGTATTACCAAGTCTCCTTTTCCTGGCCCTGCATTGAATATATTGGAAAATAAGTGTACTGTTATGAAACCAAGCTTAACAGTTGTGTTCATGAGAAGAAAACTGATTACAGCATTCAGTTTGTGAAATGCAATGATGCAAGATGCCAGGGTTATGGTCTCATGTATTTAGTATTCCTGATGCGAAGTCAGAAAGAGTCCCACAATTTTTGAAAATCATTTCAGTGTGCAAGTTGCAGTAATTAATCTTCTTTGCCTGATTGCATTTTTTCTACACCTTCCAGTTTTAGTCTTCAGAAGACAGAGCACCAAAACTTCACTTACATTCCCAATACAATCAAAACATGGCACAATGAGATAATGATATAGGCTCATCACTTACAGATAATACTGTGAAACCTCCCCACCTGAGTTATGCAGAAAACATCTCACCTTTTAAATCAACTCTTACCCTAGAAATATGACTGTTTAATTTATTATATGATCTGCTGTGACAACTGAAAAGCACAGTTATCACAACTGTTGTAACTGAAACAACTTAAAATCATTTTTAAAATTCCTGGGAAATCCTGGCTGTGATACAGTCATGTTGGGTTGGAACTACTCTTAGAGTAGATAATTCATCTCTGTGGTGTTGTAGTTAGTTGTATACCGTGATGTCAATGCATTTTCTTCATGAAAAAGACACATATTCTGTACAGAAAGTTTATCTTTGATACATGGTGTCTCCCCAGGGGTGGGGACATGTTAATTTCTGCAAAGAAATTGTATTTCTTCACATAATGTGTACTTTTGCAATGAAAGCAATATTTTCTGCACAGAAAATGTGTTTTTATGTAGAAAAAAAGTTGTGTATTTGTGCATAAGTGGATACTTGCTGAAGCACAAACAGTAATTGGTAAATGTGCAGAGATATTTGTGTTGTGATCTAATAGCCCAAATACAATGAGAATTTTTTAATCTTACCTAAGAGGATGACGAATTTGCAAATGTTCATTCCTAGGCTGCAACTTATTTAATAGGTGAATTGTCATTCCTGCAGACATTTAGGAGTGCTAATACATTTTTGGTTTGTTCAGAAAAAAAAAAGCCCAGGGAAGCTAATCAAAGACTAGATAGCACAAGTGGCCTGAAGGGCACACATAGTTCTATATTTACTCACCCCTAGTACAGAGGGAGAAAGGGATGTGGATCTTTATGCCACTCTTTACTCCCAAGCACTTATGTTGAGAAGGAAGTTTTGCAAAGGACCCATGGTAATCTGAACAGTTACAAAGCCCCATACAGCAGGGAAACCTGCCTTATCAGACATCACAAATGCATGGAGCTCTGTAAGTTGATTAGTTTAACACAAGGATTAAAGCACAAGGAGCACACAACAGTCGGCTAAAATATTTTAGGAGTGGAAATCTTAACATCTCATTCTCAAACATATTAATAAAGATATTTTAAATAAATATTGGATAAGGAAGGAACTTAAAAGTGTCCCCAAACCCCAACTAAGAGAAACCCATTTTGGGATTTCCTCCTTCCCTACCTCAGATGTTGCATGTCAAATGGGCAAGGAAGAGCCAGAGAAGGATTACATTGATACTTTTCCCCTTATGCTTCTCAGTGCCGTGCAAGGTGGGCAGGGAGCAGATGAAGCTTTCCAGATCCTCTGCTGCTTTTTTCTACTATCCCAATGTGAAGGAGTACCAAGGAAGAGGCCCCTCGTCACTGTTGAAGACTTTCTCTCTCATGAGTCTTTTTCTGGAAGACAGAAGAAAACTGATTACATTATTTGTTCACCCTTGCAGGAATGAATAATTTAGCACAGCAATCCTTAAACAAGAAACCACATCATTTTTCTCTTCACCTGAAAGATGGAAAGGTACTGTCTGCCCTTTTCTGTATGTGATTTCTATGTATATTGTACAAGTGTGGAAACTACAATAGCTATGAAAAAGTGAAATGCATGTTGTGCTGACTTTTTAAAACAAGAACATTTGATGGGGTGTTTGCACCACTTTCTCATCAGTCAGTCCATCCTGTGTTTGCTGTATCTGTGTGTGTGATTTCTTTCTTTTTTCCTTTTTTTTCTTCAGAAAACAACAGAGACATTTTTGTGAGATATTTTTTAGAAAAATTATGGAAACTTTGTTGGGGAAAAATGCTCCTTGTCTCACTCCCATGTAGAGGGTGTTTCGATATACTATACTTCTCATATCAGGAGTGTTCAAAGTTCATAAATGTTCTTTATATTCTTCATATTTCAATAGTATATGAAGTAAAACCAAATTCTCAGTTGAACCACAGTATAAGAAGAGGGAGGGTTATATCTGCCCCCCACTCCTGTTCAAGCTTCTATTGGATTAGAAAGAGAAGCTTCCTTTTCTATCGAGAGAATATAATAATAATAAAAAATAAGAATAAAATTTATTTCTATCCCGCCCCTCTACCAAAGCAATCGGGATGGCTTACATTGATAAAATATCACAATATACCCTCCCAGACCCACCCTCCCCTTAAAATAGTATTAAACATGAAAAGAATTAAAACAATTAAAACAAACCAATTAAACAAAATTGACACTTTACAATAAATAATAGACAGTATGGCAATAAAAAGCAGTCTAGCAGGCAGTAGCAATAAATGAATGTGCCTGAATGTGGCAGCGGGTGGGAGGAAAGAGTAACTCACTCCTTCACTGGGAAATTAATCAGGAAAGGCCTGCCAGAAGAGATCTGTCTTGACAGCTTTTTAAAGCTGTCTAAGCTGGTAATTTGATGGATCTTGTCCGGCAGGCCGTTCCATAATCTGGGAGCGATTACCAAAAAAGCCCTCTGGGAGGTTGTCAACAGTTTAGTTTTAACAAGCTGAAGCAAATTCCTCCCAGAGAACCGGTGTGCGGGTGGGATTGTATGGAAGGAAATGGTCCTGAAGATAGGATGGACCCAAGCCATGTAGGGCTTTAAAGGCAATAACCAACACCTTGTACTGGGCCTGGAAACTAATCGGCAGAGGGTAATATTTTTACACAACATGAAAAGATTAAAGAGGTATTTTATAAATTTTATAGCAGGTTATATAAGGAATACCCAATAGATAAAGAAAAATTAGGGAAATACGTGAATAGTGAAGAGATACCAATTATAAATGAGATACAAAAAGAACAATTAAATAAAGAAATTACAAAGGAAGAAGTAATAGAAGCTATCCTACAGAGTAAGGAGGGTAAGACCCCTGGCCCGGATGGACTGCCAGTAACTTTTTATAAAACATTTAAAAATGAAATAGGTACATATTTACAAGTATTATTTGGCAAAGTCAAACAAGAAGGAGTCCCAGACTCTTGGAGGGAAGCAAACATAACATTAATCCCCAAAGAAGACAAGAATTTAGAAGATCCAGCAAATTATCGACCAATTTCACTACTTAATGCAGATTACAAAATTTTTACAGCAATTCTAGCAAAGAGATTAAAAAATTGTTTGAAGGAGCTAATAAGTGAAGATCAAAGAGGGTTTCTACCTGGGAGACAAATGAAGGACAATATAAGATATATTCTGAATGTAATAGAATATTATGAAAAACATTGTGATAAAAAGTTGGGATTAATTTTTTTTTTATTTTGAGAATGCATTTGATTCGGTTAATTGGATAACATTACAGGAAATTATTAAGAAAATGGAACTAGGAGAAAATTTTCAAATTTGGATTAAAGAGATATATAAGAATCAAAGAGCTCATATAATTATTAATGGAGATAAAACTAAAGCTATTCAGATTTATAGGGGAACAAGACAGGGTTGTCCTTTGTCACCATTGATTTTTTTGATGATAATCGAATTACTAATTAGGAAAATTAACAAAGAGGATATATTAAAAGGGATAAAAATTAAAATATATATATATACAAAGTAAGAGCCTATGCAGACGACTTAGTGGTTAATTTGGATGATCCATCTGAAAACGTAGAGAAACTAATGGAGATCATGAAAGAATTTGGAGAGATGACAGGATGTAGGATAAACAAATCGAAATCAGCAATACTCACCAAAAACATAGATATAAAAGAAGAAGGAGAATTAATAGAGAAAACAGGAATGGAAATAAAGAAAAAGGTAAGATATCTAGGAATTCAGATTACAAAAAAATCAAATGAACTATTTGAAAATAATTATATTAGATTGTGGAAAGAGATTACAAAGGATATGTTGAATTGGAATAGGTTAAAACTTTCTTTGTTAGGAAGAATATCAACAATTAAAATGTCAGTCTTACCAAAAATATTATTCATGTTTCAAATGTTACCCATTATTAACAGCAAAGAGCCTTTTGTGAACTGGCATAGAGACATTTCCAAGTTTATATGGCAAGGGAAAAAGCCAAGGATAAGATTCAAGGTACTACAGGATGCCCAAGAAAGGGGTGGACTGGCCTTACCAGATTTAAGGATATATTTTGAAGCTTGTGCATTGGATTGGGTTAAGGATTGGTTAAAATTAGAAAATATAAGAATTTTGGAATTAGAAGGAGAAGGAATTAAATTTGGTCTGCATGCCTATCTAGCATATGATAAGGAAAAGACGAATTCGGCTTTTAATAATCATATTATAAGAAAAACTCTTCTGAAAATTTGGAAAAAATATAAAAATAGGATTATGGAAAAAAACACCAATGTGGTTGTCCCCTCAAGAGGCATTTTACAGAAAAGAAATGGACAGAGATGACAGATGGGTGACATATAAAGATATAATAGATAAACAAGGAGGGAAAGTTAAAATAGCTAAGCGGGAAATTTTGGAGAGGACAGGGTTTAACCTCGGGTGGTTTCAGTATAGGCAGATATATGAGAAGGCGATATTAGATATTAAAAACCAAAGCATAGCAGAAAGAAAAACGGAATTAGAAGAAATTTTGGTTGGGAAAAATAAGAAAGTAATAGGGTTATTGTATAAAAATTTTTTGCAAATGCAAATGGAAGAAGAGGTGGTTAAAGATGCAATGATAAATTGGGCTAGGGATATAGGCCATCCAATACAATTGAATCAATGGGAAGCAATCTGGAAGAAAGGGTTGAAATACACAGTATCACAAAGATTAAGAGAAAATTGGTACAAGATGTTTTACAGATGGTACCTATCCCCTGATAAGATAGCAAAAATGTATAAAAAGGTTAATAATGAATGCTGGAAGTGTAAAGAGTCACCTGGGACTTTCTTCCACTGCTGGTGGAAATGTAAAAAGGCCATTAAATATTGGAAAATGATTAAGATATAATCAATGAGATATTAGAGATAAAAATTGAATTGAAACCTGAAATCTTTTTATTAGGAATATTAGACAATAATTTGAAAAAAAATATGGGAAGGTTTTATTTTATCTATTTACCATGGCTAGAATTGCTTATGCTCAGAATTGGAAAAAAACGAGCATACCCTCAAAAGAAGACTGGATGTGGAAATTATACGAAATGATGGAGGCAGATAAATTAACCCAATTATTGAAGGAAGATACATTGAAGAATTTTTATAAAGATTGGAAATTGGTTATTAAATATATGAGAGAACAATGGGGAGAATTAGCAATTGTTAGTTTGTTAGAAAAAGAAACTAATGAGAAATAATGGAAAAATAATATGAGATAGGGAGAAATATCAGACTACACTGAAGGTTACAGAAGAACAATATTGAGAATAAGTAAGTAAAACAGAGGATTCAAGAGAAAGAATAGAATTAATTATATTAGGGAAATAATAGGGAGAAAGATTAGTAGCAAAGAAGATTACTAAAATATTATTAAGAAGGACACAAAATGGTGTAAAGAACAGAAAGAAATCGGAGGTGTGGAAGTTATGAATGTTAAGGAGTGAGATGAGTAAGGAAGATATAGAAAGTAGTTGAGGGTTTGAGTATGTTGATGGAAGGTCCGTGTGGATGGAGGAGCTGGGGAGGGGAGGGGGAGAGGAGAGAGGAGAGGGAGAGGGAGAGGGAGAAGGAGAGAGGGAAGGAAGGGGAGGAAGATGGAAGGAGGGAATGAAGGGAATAAAAAAAAAGAAAAGAAACTAATCGGCAGCCAGTGAAATCTTTTTGAAACCGGTGTAATATGGTCTCTTCTAGATGTATCAGAGACCAGCCTAGCAGCCATATTCTGAACTAATTGAAGTTTCCAGACCAAGCACAAGGATAGACCCATGTAGAGCGCATTACAGAAATCCAGACGGGAGGTTACCAGAGCATGTACCACAGTTTCAAGATCCCTTACTTCCAGGAAAGGGTGCAGCTGGCATATCAGCCAATGCTGATAACAGGCATTCCTGGCCATTGCATTCACCTGATTAATCATGTGAAGTGACGGGTCCAGGAGCACCCCCAGACTGTGAACACAGTCCTTCACAGTAAGTGTGATCCCGTCCAGGGCTGGAGGTTGTATCCCAATACCTGGTTTCAGGGCCGCTACTATAAGTACCTCCGTTTTATCTGGATTCAGTTTCAATATGTTTTTCCTTATCCAGTCCATTACTACCTCAAGACAGTCATTAAGAGGAGAGATGCCATCTGAAGTCGAGGCTGATGACCGGGACATGGAGAAGTATATCTGGGTGTCATTAGTGTACTGATAACACCCAGCTCCATGTCTCCGAATGATCTCTCCCAGCGGCTTCATATAGATGTTAAATAATGTTGGGGACAGTATGGCACCTTGAGGGATGCCACACTTGAGCTCCTTTCTAATGGAGCTGCTGTCCCCGAGCAACACCCTCTGGGATCTACCCAAGAGGAAGAAACAGAGCCACTGCAGAGAAGTTCCTCCAATTCCCAGCCAACCTCAGGCAATCCAAGAGGATGTTATGATTGATTGTGTCAAAAGCAGTTGAGAGATCTAGAAACACCAACAGGGTCACACTACCCCTGTCGATGCTCAAATGCATGTCATCAGTCAAGGCAACCATGGCAGTCTCAACTCCAAATCCAGTCCTAAAGCCGGTTTGAAATAGATCTAGATAATCGGTTTCATCCAAGACAGCTTGGAGTTGAAGAGCCACTGCCCCCTCGATCACTTTGCTCAAGAATGGTAGCAACAAGCCCGGCCTATAGTTATTCATATCCAGGGGTCTAGGGATCTAGGGAGGGCTTTTCCAGAGTGGCCTAACTGCCGCTTCCTTTAAACAGGATGGAACAGAGCCCTCCCTGAGGGATGCGTTGATGATGTCCTTAAGGAACACCCTCAACACATCCCCACCTGGACGGTCAGTCATGAAGGGCAAGGATCGAGAGGACGGGTAGTTTTTCTCACTCTGACAAGGAGCTTGTCTAGGTCATTGGTACTCACAGATTGAAACTGATCCAATAAAATCTTGGTAAAGGCATCTATAGATTCTGTATCAATACTGGCATTTAAGTCAGCTTTTATCTGAGAGATTTTATCTGCAAAGAAGTTGTTAAATGCACCACAGCAGGCCATTGTCGGCTTAAGCAAAGGGTTCTGTGTAGGGGGAACCCTCGTCAGTTCCCCTACCACCTTAAACAGCTCTGTTGGACGAGACTCTGCAGATGCAATAGGAAGATCTCTGTGCTGCATGTATTGCCTCTCAATAGGAATGAAGAAAGTTTCTATGATGAGTCTTGTCAGACAAGAGTCGAGTTTTCCACCAGATGCACTCTAGTTTCTTGTCCAACCCACTTCATCTTCCTCAACTCTTCTGTATACCAAGGCTTACGGTTTGGAGCGGGTTGGAAAGTGATTGTGTTTATAGACTTGGTGAAATTGGTGTTCCAGGTATTAACAAGAGCTTCAACAGAATCACTTGCATTACCAACCATTAAACCCTCTAGGGCTTTCTGGAATCCAATTGGCTCCATTAGCCTCCAAGGGTGGACCATTTAGATTTAACAGACTGGTCTCGAGTGGAATGTTGAAGTCACCCAGAACTAAAAGTCTGGGCAACTCCAACAGCAATTCTGAGACCAGCTGGGTCAGCTCTGTTAAGGAGTCTGCTAGACAATGGGGTGGTCGGTAGACTAGCAGAATCCCTAAGGTATCCCTGGTCTTCAGGCTCAGGTACACACACTTGAAGTGGACTGTGTTCCAGACAGGTATCCTGGTCAAGGTAAGGTTGTTTTTATGAACCAGAGCCACTCCACCACCACCCCGCTCACTTCCCCTTACCTGCTCACTGACAGAGTACCTGGCTGGGAGGGCCTGCATCCATGTAGTAGTGCTATCTCTCCCAGCCAGGTCTCTGTGAAGCAAGCCAGGTCAGCATCCTCATCTATGAGGAGATCATATACGAGTTTTATTTTTCACTGACCTGGCATTGCAGAGGAGCAAGGTAAGGTTCTGAGGAAAGGTTGTTGCGCTCTCCAAACCATTCTGGCGAACAGAGTGAACTGAAGACGGGATAGCTTTCAAACATCGATCCCGCCTTCTTTTGTAGCAACTTTTCACTCTGTTTCCACCGTAACTTCCCCTCTCCCGCACAATCTCAATTCCCGCTCCCAGATCATTCCTGGCCACTTTTACAAAGGGAAGAGGAAGGACAGAAAGTGTCATTCATAAGCAGGGGAAAATGAAATATAATCACAGTCTCCCCTAGCTTTGCCTCTGTTTCTGCTGCTGCACTGCCCTTAGATCATTAACACTCCACCTGGGCCTCTTCCTGGCCCCGTGCTGGTGATGGCACTGTGCCACTGGGAGAGGAAGGGGAGGATCAAAAAACCTCAGCTTGGGCCTCTTCCTGGCCCCACACTGGTGGTGCTACTGCACTTGGCCTGGGCCTCTTCCTGGCCCCCATGCTGATGGTACCACTGCGCCGTTGGGAGAGGGGACCCAAAAGCCTCGGCCTGGGCCTCTTCCCAGCCCCGCACTGGTGGTGCTGCTGCGCTACCAGGAGAAGAAGGGGTGGGCCTAAATACCTTGTCCTGGGCCTCATCCCAGGCCCGTGCTGATGGTGCCACTGAGCCGTCAGGAGAGGCAACCCAAAAGTCTCAGCCTGGGCCTCTTCCCGGTCCCCACACTGGTGGTACTGCTGCGTTTGGCCTGGGCGTCTTCCCGGCCACGCGCTGGAGGTGCTGCTTCTCTTCCTAGTCTAACAGCTACTTAGGCCAGGGGAAACAGTTTACATTGCTGACCATTGTGACATTTCCATGGGAGAAGAGTATAGGGTTAAGTCAAATAAAAAAAAAAATCTGCTGCATCCATGACAAAAATGCCTCCATAGCTATTATGAGAGGGAGAAGGGAGAGGAAGGAAAAAGGGAGCAAAATTGTATTTTGTTTAAACATAGTAAGATTTTTCAAAAAAGCATTGGTAATCCTCCAAAACTTCCCTGTGTTTGAATATAGTGCCTAATGTTGATTGTCGCAAGTGACCTTAAAGGTGTTCATGTGCCAAAACAGTTTAAAACCATAGAATGAGAGGGCTAGACAACATCTTGGGGACCACCTTGTCTAACCACTCTTAGTGAAATGTTTGCTATTCAGAACACAAAAGCAGTATCCTTGCAGATTATTATCTAGTTTCTGTTGAAATCTGAATAAAAAGATGGCTGGATGTTGGCTGGCTGGAATTTACATCCCACCTCTCTCCCAATATGAAACTCAGGGCAGATCTCTAACTTCCAGTAAGGAAATCTATCTTGGGTTTCCCCCTCAGACTCTAGTAGAGGTCCTTAGCAAGGATAACACAATTCATTGGGAATATGGTTCAGCCTCATGGATTTATTCTTTACATCTCGGACTAAAATCCAGAATGTTGGTATGCAGCATTTATGTCTGCACAATTGAATACATAAGTGATTTGGAAGTTACACATCAGCAAAGAATGTTAAATGTCTTTTGGCTTGCATCTTTTTTTTTTTAATGTTCATAGGTGTGTGACCTTATTTTGTTGAGAAGGTAATGTGACAAATAGGATGCACTCTGAAAAGGATGTTTTTTCAAGCCTTCCTTTGAGAACATAATCCAGATGTGCTTAGAATTAGATGACTCTCAGTACTGGAAATTATTAAGTTTCTGCATTGCTTCCAAAATGTTTGCCTGTTGCAGAAGGCTGACAAGGCTGCTTGTAAGATCAGAGCAGCTGGGCCAATGACAGGCATTTAGATCACCCTCAGAGCAACCAATCCCATGGTGAAACAACAACAGTTCAGTCAGCAGCATCAAAGAAAGGTGGAATAAGTACAGTGGAGAAAGCAAGAAGTGGAAAGGAACAAAATGTTACATAGAACACAGACCTGCCATTTGAAGTGGCTTATGGCACTGAAATAGGGAAGCAATTTTTGGTGGTTTCATTTTGAAGGAAACAATAGGGCAATTTGAACAATTTCTGCTTTAAAAAACCTTCCAAAACTGTGGGATTTTTTTTTTAAAAAAAAAACAAAACAGTTTTGGACTTATTCTGTGGAAAACCTGCATATTTTCCCCACAGAAAACAGCATTTTCTGCAGTTTCCTGTGTAGCTGTGCACATGTTCTGCATGATATTTGCACTTTTTTCACAGAAAAATATTATTTGCAACACAAAAAAAAATGTGTAGGGTTTGTACAGAACAAGTTCTGAGCCATAAAAATTCACGTCACTCCAGGGTTCTTCTCATTAGAGTTTCCTGGTGCTCAAGAAATACATTTTTGACATTATTTTCAAATATTTCTCAATATTCTTCCCATCCCTGCAGTGAAATAGTGCACATAGTTTATTTGTTCATTGGTTGTTGTTTTTCAAAAACCCTAATATGTATAGGTAGTGGCTAATTTGGATCAAGGTAAGAATACACAGTTTGTCAAGGCTGAAACTTTTCCTTCTTAACCATGATTCCCACCCCACCCTCTTCAAGGCAATTAGGGACAATAAAAAGTTCCCTGTATGCCATGAATGGGGATACCAAGATAGGAAGGGAGGATTAATCCTCACTAACATAAACTGTATTTCTGACCCATGTTGAGACAGTTATGCTTAATATGAAGAAAGAAAAAACACAGCTACACACTATATATTTAAAGTAGTATGAGTAGTATGATATTGAGCCAACTTTTCTTTCATCCCAAGAAACCTTTAATATAGAATCTCTCATTCCAAATACATTGTTCTTTGTGTCTCCATGATAATGTTTCACTCCATTCATAACTATTGGTAAGCAGGACTAGTTACATTTTGCTGTTTGAGATGAATATTAATGTTATACAATACAGATTGATTCTCCCTTATTTGGAATTCTGACATTCTAAACACTCCAAAAACCAACACTTTTTTCATGGGTGGCTGATATAGTGATACATTTGCTTCCTGAAGTTTTATTGTACACGATCTTTGTTTCACACACAAAAATATTTAAAATATGGTGTATAAAATTACCTATAGGCTATGTGTGTAAGGTGTATAGGAAACATAAATGATTTTGTGTTTCGACTTGGGATGCATCTTTAAGATATCTCAGTATGTACATAAATGCAAATACAGGTATCCCAAAATCCAGAACACTTCTATTCCCAAGCATTTTGGGTAATGGAGACTCAACCAGTATTAGTTACATCATTTTCTATGAAAAAAAAAATGTCTCCCTTGCAGAAAATAATATTTCTCATCAGAAATATTATTTTCTGCACAGGAAATGTCACATGCAAATTTTGCATTTTTTCCCCCAAAACTGCAAATGGTCTTTCAAAACTATTTTTTTTTAAAAAAAAAAAATCAAGTGGGAAGAAAGTTGATAAAACTACATATTGTTTTCTTTGAAAACAAAAGAAATTAAGAATTGCATCCCAAAACAATCACTGTTGATGTGGCAAAGCAATCTACATTTATGATGGATGGAAAATTGCATAAGATGTTATGGAAGTACTTTTTCTCCTGATACCCTTTCTTTTTTTTTTGGAAAATGTAGGTCTGCTAAGAGAAGACTCCATTCAAGAAATAAAGGCATCCAGAATTTTATAAGAAATTTATTTTCCTCAGCATCTTCCATGATTGCATTGATCTTACTGATTCCCTATAATGATATGTCTATGTTTAGAATACATCAATCTACATATTAAATGTGCTGGCTTTTCCATATGGGAATGGACATAAAGATATTGCACAGGTGTCCAACAGAGAAAACAGAGGGAGTGCCATGAGATACCACTTTGCATTTGGTCTATGACCTGTCACTGTTATACTGCCCATGTGAGAAGGAATTATAACTGAATTGTAGCTTGTTGTTGATATTGTGTTATCTGCATAATGAACAAAGTTTGTTTGTTTCTTTCTGCACCGTCATCTCTACAGTACTTTGATTTTTAGTTGCTATTCTATGCAGCATATAATTTTCCAGCACTTTCAGAAATGTAGAGACAAGGCAACTGCAGTTTTCCACTCTATAGATTTAGATGAGACATGTGCAAAATAACACCTTCTCAGGTATCATCATATGTAAATCACCGTTCTGTTCAAGGAAAGCACTATAGAGTTCTTTGATGGGAATGTTATATGTATAGCATATGCTTTATCATTATATACCTTGACAATTCTTTCCCATCATCTTGAGATAAAGGCAAACATATATTTATGCCCAGAAAAAACTGAAAGGTGTTATCCCTGGCTGTAACAACAGAGAGGAAGTGATTGGCAATTTAGTCTTCTGTAGCCATACAAAAGCGGCTTCACAGTGTTGAATGCTGGGTTCTGCCATCCCTGCCATCCCCATTCCATTTTGATTCTTTCCACACAAAACCTCACCCCACCCCTACCCACCCCCTGTATAAATTGTTTGGTTCCAAAGGGTCCACATTTGCATACGTGAAATGCATATTTAGTTTAAAACAGTATAAATATTACCCATAGGCTTTAGATTAGCCAGTTCTGATCATGGTGTCAGTGTATGTAAGTTAAGTTCTGCTAAGGTTGTGTATCTTTAAGTCCCATTAAATTCTATAGGAGAGAAGCAATTATGTGCCTAGCAGGGATGGACACTAGGCCTCCCCAAGTACTATTAGAATTTGAGCACTGATACATGTAGCAAGTAATCTGAATTGGAGAAGGGAGGGACAGACATGCAGATAGTTTGAATATGTTATCCCTTTTGTGTTTTCTAGATCTACATTTAGACTGGTACTGCTTCTCACTCTAAGCCTACTTCTAGCTTCTTCTCCCATTGAGACAAACATGCACACAAGGAAATCAAAATTGTTTTAGATCTCCCAACATTACCAGTCCTCCATAATAGTTCCTTCTCTTCAGTAATGCCAAACTCAGCATTAGGCTGATTCCATCAGGAACTTCTTCTTCTTCTTCTTCTTCTTCTTCTTCTTCTTCTTCTTCTTCTTCTATTTATAGCCCTCAGAGTGGCTTAAAGGTTGCTAACTTGACAGTTCCCTGTCCCCAGGCTTACTCTAAAAAGACATTACACAAAAAAAGTGAATGGCAGTGGGGAAGGGGATATATTCAAGCACATACTGTCAATTCTCTCCCTCCAAAGCCAGGGTGGTGGCAGTTAGAATGGAGGAAAAGCCTTTTATCTACATACTGGACTAGTCATGAAGGAGCTGTGCCTACTTCTCCTTCACTCCCCCCAAGTCCAGGATGGTATCAATTAAGATGGGTGGAAGGGCTTTTCATCTTCCTCTGGGTCTAGGCATGGTGGAGCTGTGCCTGCCTCTCCTGGTGAGGAGGTAGTGAGGACAGTCTCTCAGCTATTCCTCCTGATCTCTCACAGCTGTTCTATCTTGAAGAACTGCTGCATGCTTTTCACTTCCAAAACTAGTCAACCATCCTCAGGTATAACAGTATTGAAGCAAGACTGAGTTGTTAGTCTTGTATGTTTTTGAATGAGTAACAGTTGAAATGTGATGTTATCTTTTGCTTCACACAGCAAAATATTGTCTACATCTTGTGCCTTGTTGTCCCCTAGAAATAAACTAGGCTTAAATTTGGCTGGGCTTTGACTGTAGGATTGTAAAAAGAGGGTAAATTAAGAGATTCCTAGGTCAGGTAAGTTAGGTAAGTCAGGTATGGGGTATCCAGTGCTAGAGTTCAGAAGCAGTATGGGGTCCAAAACCAGTCTAATTCAAACAGCAGCCCTGAAAAGGTAGTCTTAGAGCCAAAGGGAAGAAAAATGAACCAAGATAAGACACAAATGATGCACCAGAAGAGCCAAGAATATAGGAATGATTCACAAGATCCAGATCCATTAACCAAGATCCTATGTCATGGAGTTCTGTCTGAGCTACAGCTATCCAAGTGTGCAAGCCTTCTTGAAAAGAAAAAAAGGTCATACTCCTATGGTTGTTTAGAGGCTGAGGGAATGTACAAGGTGTCCAGGTAGCAGCAACCTGTATCTCTGCAGCCAGAAACAAACAGCACCTGCCCTTTCTGGATCTAGAGTGAATACCCTGGAGTTCCTTGTGGGATATGTTTATTCTTTTCTCCCTACTTCAGCTGGCTGTTCCTTGGGTGCCTTGTAAGCTAACCTGGCTACTAAATGTCAGCCATCCTCCCATCCCAGCCACCAA
Organism: Phrynosoma blainvillii; assembly: GCA_026167975.1. Taxonomy (NCBI): domain Eukaryota; kingdom Metazoa; phylum Chordata; class Lepidosauria; order Squamata; family Phrynosomatidae; genus Phrynosoma; species Phrynosoma blainvillii. The sequence continues at coordinate 121,729,229 of JANUYF010000004.1, forward strand.
ATGGCCAAGGGAATGTGCACCTACACATTGCAGCAGTCTTTTGGGGGCAGGTCTGGGAAAACACCTCTCTCAGCTGCTCCCACACTAGGTTCCTCCTTCCTTTGCAGCTCTCAAGAGGGAAAAAGTAAATAGGCTAGATTTAAGTAAAGTGGCCCATTTTACAACCCATTTTACAATCCAAATGTTCGGTCTCCTTATTTCCTGGGTTGTTCAGCAACTTCTCCATTTTTATTTTTTATTGTTTAACAATCAGTTTAGTTAGAAAACCAAAGGGAACACACAACTTGGTAGTGCAGCATTCCCTCTTCAAGCATTCACAAGAGAGGAGGCTAATAAGGGGACTGGTTTCATCTGAATCTACATTATATTTTTATTCAAGTTGGTAATCAAAGACTAAGAATGAGAAAGAGACTGTTTAGCAATCAAGGGGCATTTTTAATGTGACATCTTTGTAGAAGTGTTATTGCTGGTTCTAAACAATATATATTGTCTCTCTGTGTATTGAAATAAATAAGTAAATTCTCCAGCATGAAACAGGTGATTTGTGCTCTGTTTTCTAACAAGAGGCTGAGAGCTTCAATGTACTTTATCTTAGTTGTTTTGCACAGACTGTGCTGTATGTACAAACATATGGCTCCTCTGTTTAATTATCCTTTTGTTTGTATGTTTTTTCTGCATAATGATCATATTAATATTACATTGTGTGCTGTCATCTCTCTGCACACTTTCAAGCATTTATTTTTAATGAAGTACTCATAACCCTGAATTTTGCAAGCTATGTATATTATAACTCAGTTTTCAGGATACACCTCCCATTTACTTATCAAGTGAGAATGGATCTGTACCCCTGCCTGCTTCACAGTCGTCCCCAAACACCCTTTGAAGGGGACAAAAGTGCAGATTCCTCCTTGAAATGGGGAATTCCTTCATTCCACCATCACTCATAGGTCTTGTTTTTCCAACAGTGGAGGAGAGAACATATTCCAAATTGACTTTCCATAGATACTACCAAAGGAATGTTACAGATGATATGTTATGAGGTAAGGGTATAAATTGTCTCATTTGCATGGGATTTGACCCCCCCCCTTCCTTCAAAGTATGAAATGCTTTCTATCAGATCTGTGTTTGTTTTTTAAATCCAAAACCCATTTTTTAATCCAATTGAATTGAACTGTGGTGCTAAACTATAATAGTTGTTATCCTGTTGTGTGGACTCTAAGAAGCATCCACTTGGTCAATTTATTATTTATATTGTACAAAAACATGCCAGTTTTATTCATCTATTCCTGACATATCAGGTTGGTTGTTTACTTTCAAGTCAGATCTTAAAACTTCTCTCTCTCTCTCTCTCTCTCTCTCTCTATATATATATATATATATATATGGACACGGTGGCTCAGAGGTTAAGATGCTGATTCTGACAATTACAAGATTAGCGGGTTGGCAGGTCGAGGCCCAAGTGCCACATGATGGAATGAGCTCTCATCACTCGTCCCAGCTTCTACCAACCTAGCAGTTCAAAAGCATGTAAAAGTGCAAGTAGATAAATAGGTATCACTCTCATAGGAAGGTAACAGTGTTTTGTGCAGTCTTGCTGGCCACATGATCACAGAGACGTCTTTGACAATGCTGGCTCTTCAGCTTAGTAACAGAGATGAGCACCACCCTCTACAGTTGGACAGAACTTGACAATCTTGTCAAAGGGGAAACCATAGGATCATAAGCTGTCAAAATATTTAAGGCTTTCTAGATAAATACTAACACCTTGAATTAGCCCCACAAATAAATCAAAAGCTATTCCAACTGGTATAAACATGGGTAAATATTGTTTACAAAATACAAAACACTCAGTTGCTCTCAAGTTGTGGAACTCCTTTCCACAGAAGGTTCAGTTGTCCCTCTCCTTGTTGTCTTTTCACCAGCAGGCAAAACCACTATTATTTAGGCAGGCTATTGGTTATTAACTCATTGCAGCACATGATATTTTTAATGGGGGTGTTTTGTTTATATTTTATCATAATTGTGTTATTAAAATAGTGATGTCTTTTCTTTTCTTTTCTTCAAAAAATAGAATTGTGACTGTGGGGGTTGCAGACTGCCAGAAATAGTGCAAATTGAATCCACTTTTAGGGTTAGGGTTAGTGCAAGGGAATCATGGGAATTTTTTTTCTGAGCTATTGAGCCTTCTCTGTCAGAGAGCTCTGGTGCCACAATAAAATACAGTTCTCATGATTCCCTGACCCTAACCCTAAAAGTGGACTCAATTTGCACTATTTCTGGCAGTCTGCAACCCTAGTGTATTGTCTTTTAACTTTTATAATAAAAGTATTTTAGTTGTACTTTGTTGAAATGGTTACAAGCTACTCAGAATCCTGTGGAGGAAAAAAATTGAGGCATACAAACAAACGATTTGAGTACAATATTTTTCACTGGATGATCTGACCAGTCTTCAAAGGTCATCCATAATAGCCCACATTGCTGTTGCATGAACAGGAAATTCAGTTTTCATCCTTACATGTTTTTAAAGGATTTGCAATGACAGAATCTTTCAGATTCTTAACCTTCTCCAGGCCTCTTCAGGATGCCATAAATTAGTAAGATAATGACATGTAGGCTACTAGAAAACAAACATATTGTATATTTTGACAGGTCATTAAAATGCTAACCAAATCATACAGCTTCAACCACAAACTCCTTCTTGAAACAGTCAACTAAGAGCAGCAAAGGACATTTTACCACCTAGGAAGAAATATTGACCACATTGAGGGCATTTGCAGACTGCTAGAAATAGTGCAAATTGAGTCCACTTTAACTGCTCTGGCTCAGTGCTAGGGAATCATGGGAATTGTATTTTTTTTCTGAGACATTGAGCCTTCTCTGACAGAGAGCTCTGGTGCCACAATAAACTACAGTTCCCATGATTCCCTAGCACTGAGTCAGGGCAGTTAAAGTGGACTCAATTTGCACTATTTCTGGCAATATGAAAAGGGAGTCTAATAGCAATGCATGAGGTTACTCTTTCTCCCAAGGCAACATTCAAACCACAGAAGAAGCCTCAGGCTCAACACCATATAAAGAAGTCACTACAGATTAGGCAAAGGAAACCCCATGAAAGCAGTTTAGAGAGAAGAATACAAACAGGTATCTCTACTGGTGTTGCTCCAGGAGAGGAAGCATATGGTGCATCAAAATGGAAAGTGTTCAACTGCAGGTGTTTTGTTTTGTTTGCAGATTTAATTGTCAATATTTCTAATGTAAGCTTCCCAGAGGTTTCCCTGAAAGGCATTTCTTTTTTTCCCTTTCTATTTCCAGATGTTTGTGTGTAGAGAGAGGAAGAGAGAACAGATTTCCTATAAGATTTATTTAAAGTTTACCAAGTGATATCTTATAATCACAAAGTATCATCCCCGAAAGAAACATGAAGGATGAAAACTTGCACAATATATACCAAGTGATATCTTATAATCACAAAGTATTATCCCTGAAACACGAGGGATGAAAACTTGCACAATATATAGAAATAACACTGCTTAAACTATCAGTAGATCCTGAAGAAAGCAAGAAGTTATTTTTATCTTCCTTTTAAGGGAAAGCTATTGTGTGGCATTTGCCACTTTTAAAAAATCAAATACATTCATATATTTGTTGACCTTTCATTCACTTAGACCAGGGGTAGGCAACCTTTCCCCTTTAAGGGTCGAGGAACTTCAGCTCCCAGAAGCCTCAGCCATGTTGGCCAATAGTCCCATGTTGGCCAATAGTTCCTGGGATTCTGGGAGCTGAAGTCCCTCAGCCCTTAAAGGGGAAAGGTTGCCTACCCCTGACTTAGACATTCAAGACAGCTTGAAGTATTGTAAAGACCCAAGCTGAAAGTTCCCCTTCAAACATGTTTAGATGTCCAGGTTATATCAGTGGGCTTAAATATAGCATTACATTTTGGATTGGATTCATAGAGCACTGTGCTCAAATGTGAAACAATTTTGTGCATGCAAAGGGGGACATGTTTCTGTTTCATAGCACATATTTCTATTTCATGGAATACTGTCCCAGAAAGCATCTCATTTGGTCTGTAATTGCAGTGCATTATTATAGCAAATAATTGCTTCACTTTAACTGCCACAGTGCCAACCTATGGAATCTTGAGAGTTGCAGTTTGGTGGGATACTTGGAATTCTATAGTCTATTCCTCTGAATTATAGTACTAGAGCCATGCCACAGAGAATTTAAAGAGCCTCAACAAACTAGAAATTTCAGGATGCTGTGGGATGAATCCATGGTGATTAAAGTAGTACCAAAACATTATAATTGTATAATGGAGATATACCCTTGGTGTGTGCGTGCATGTCAGTAGGGAGAGACCATTGCTTCCAGAAGTGACCTAGGAGTTTATCACATTTTAAAGTGGCAAAAGCCTCCTGGCTGCAGCCAAGACACAACATGGAGGTGGGGATTATCACATAGTAAGTCGCCACCAAATCGACAGCTGCCATCAGCCTGGCTGGGATTTGGGCTGATGGTGGCCAGTGATTTGGCGGTAACTTACTGTGTGATAATCCCCGCTTCCATGCTGTGTCTAGGCTGCAGCCCAGGAGACTTTTGCTGCTTTAAAAGTAATGTGATAAGCTAAGTCCCTGTGCAAGAGTCAATGACTTTGGCTTCTCAGGATCTTAATACAAAAGCCAATGACCTTGCATTCTCAAGATCTTAGGGGGGTTGCAGACTGCTAGAAATAGTGCAAATTGAGTCCACTTTTAGGGTTAGGGTTAGGGAATCATGGGAACTGTGTTTTATTGTGGTACCAGAGCTCCCTGATAGAGAAGGCTCAATGTCTCAGAAAAAAAACCCCAATTCCCATGATTCCCTAGCACTAACCCTAACCCTTATAGTGGACTCAATTTGCACTATTTCTGGCAGTCTGCAACCCCCCTACATCACTCTACATTAGCACATACAGAAATCCACACAGTTGGCCATCCTCACGCTTTGTCACTCCTGAATCTTCATTCATTGTGGCCTAACTGTACCTTTTAAATGTATTAATTTGTCATGTGTAATTTGTTAGGCAGGTCTTGTGTTTTCCCTCATGACAAAATAACTTGACTGCCTTTGTGTATTATGCCTCTGGTTTAGATGAGGTAGGAATGTAATATCCAGTTCTGCCTCAGGCAGCAAAATGCATTGATCTTCTCCGTTAAACAACTGATTTAACATTAGCACCTCCAAGACAAGTTTTGAAATATAAAGTTGCAAACTTTTTAATTCAGCTTCAATTAGTTGAATGGCTGGTCTTTATGTTGTTGAATCTTTAGGGATTAGCTATTTTAAACATACACTAGCCCCTCCCAATTCACGGGGGACCCGTTCCTGACCCCACCCCACCCTCACAAAAATAGTGGCTCACAAATATTTTTAAATATTTAAAATAATGGTGCATGCGCCCATGGCTCGTGTGCAGGGCTGTGTGCGGGTGCTTGCCACCATTTTATCCCTCCCCACTTGTCCCTCCCATGAAGAATGAGACTGTGGACTCAAAGTCCACAAACAGGGAGGGATAACTGTAATTATAATAGTGATATTTCTATAAATATGGGAAAGCTATTTTGAGATATTTGGAGGTTTGTATGGAGAGAGATTCCACTATATAATTTTTTCAGACTGAAATGTCACAGAAATCAATGGTTCTGATGGACCAAGTAGCAAAGGAATAATATTTCAGCAAAAGTAATATTATCTTTTAATGACTATAGTGGACCCTTGTGATCTGCTGGTGTTTGGTTCCAGGACCCACCATGGATACCAAAATCTGTGGATGTTCGTCACATTATATATAATGGTGTAGTAAAAAGGTGTCCCTTATATAAAATGGCAAAATCAATGTTTGCTTTTAGAATTATTTTTTAACTATTTCCAGGTCATAGACAGTCTAATTCATGATTGTATAGCCAAACAATGAATAGACAGCAATTTGATTTTCTCCAAAAGTTTACCACACTAGCCAGTTGTTTTCGGTTCTTTTGTTTGAAAATTTCTTACCTTGTACACTCCGGGGTAGTGGAAAGGCAATGCACTCTTTGACATCATCACTATGGGCCTTTGCAGACTGCTAGAAATAGTGCAAATTGAGTCCACTTTAACTGCCCTGGCTCAGTGCTAGGGAATCATGGGAATTGTATTTTTTTCTGAGACACTGAGACTTCTCTGTCAGAGAGCTCTGGTGCCACAATAAACTACAGTTCCCATGATTCTCTAGCACTGAGTCAGGGCAGTTAAAGTGGACTCAATTTGCACTATTTCTGGCAGTCTGCAAAGGCCCTATATTTACACTTTAGTGGCATTAATTCCCATGTTTCTTTCCTCACTTGAAATATCAGAATACAATTAACAATATACTGTTTTGTCAATCTCCAGCTCCGTTGTTTTTAAAAGGAAGTTATGATTATGAAATTGCACGATTGTGCAATTATGGTATTCTGTTATTATGGCACCACACCTACTCAGCTGGAAATGTGAACATCCACTATATTTCTTCCACCAGTTTTTCTATGTTCTCTCTCCCTCCCCCCCATGAACCAACACTTGTCCAGTTTGCTTTGTATATTATTCTGTAAACGTTAGTATATTTACTTTTTATTTACTCTTTAAACTTTTTTTCCTGAACCTCACAGTATCTCTGGGCATTAATCCTTAATAAGATTATATAAGCATTGTGCTGTTGTGCCACTCTCATTATTAAAAAATTAAAATAATGTAAAAAAGCATGACAAAGAATGGGGAATGAACATGGAGGAATTCTCTTGGGAACAATTGGGAATCTCAATGTCCTTTTAGCCCAACTGACAAAGTAGTTTGTGGTGCCATCATTGCCTGTTTGGACAATGCATAGCCCAAACCCCATTTTTGGTGTAGGCAGTCTGGACAATGTCCCTCACCATAATGGGGCATAACAAAGTTAAAACAATTTTTAAAAACTTACCTTTTGCTTTGGATCCTCTGGAAAGATCCAGAGTCCTCCATTCTCGCACTTCTGAAATCCCACCTGTACAAGTGTCTCATTGGGCTGTCTGATGCATCTGCTGCTGCTGTGGGTCACTTGTTCTGAAGTCAGAATGAGTTGTCAAGCACATGGCCATCCCTGGGCATCTTGTTCTGACTTCAGAAGTGTGTGTCCTGTGGCAGTGAACAGAGACCAAGGTAACAGGGCAGCTGCTATGACAGGATATTCTGTACTGCCCCTGGAGTATCCTGGCCAATGCAAACAAGGCCTAATCCTCAGACATTAGGTGGTTTAGAAAGGTACAGTGGTAGAAGCTGCTTGGAAATTCCAATCTGTTAGATGAGAAACTTGTGCTTATAGGCACCCTTTCCCAGAGGGTCCTCAGCTAACTTGCTTCTTTCTCCTGCACTGGAAGGTACTGTCCCATCATCAGTGTTGAACAAAGTTTCAACTGCCAATTTGTAGTGATGTATTCAAATCTTTTACTTCAAGTCTCAAGTCAAGTCTCAAGTCTCTACCCTCAACTCTTAAGTCATGTTTCAAATCCTTACAATACTTTCAAGTCAAGTCTCAGGTCTGATAGCCAGGAAAAAAGGAGGTAGGACATGTTTATTGGAGGGGAAGAGTGGACAGGTTAGCCAATGGGTTTGAGATAGGGACTGAGGTCTTCTCAGCAGCCAGTCCCCTCTGCACATTGGAGGAGCCTTCTAAATCTTTTGAAAAGTTTTATAAAGATTTTTTCACTTCAAGCCCATTACCTAACCATATTTGCTATTTTTCTTCAAGAAATACATCCCACAATCTGGGAACAGGTCTTGCCTACTGCCCAAAATCAAGGACACCACCAAGTCAGTTACTAAAAATATACAAGTTGTGAGTCAAGCCAAGTCAGTGTAGGCCTGTATTGTATCATGTATTGCTGAGTCCAAGCTGAGTCACTGAAGCAACTTGAGTCTGACCTGAGTCAATTGACTTGAGTCTACATCACTGCTAATTTGTTGGCATCTCTATAAATGTATCTGTATTGTCAACTTATCTTTCCTCTCAGCCAGCAAACTGACCTGATTGAGCTTAGGATCAACCACATCTGGAGGACTACAGGTCCTCACTGATGATTTAAATGTAATGTCAACTCAACTTTGATGTCTTTAGCTAATTTTTCATTTAGTACTTTAAAACATTTTAAACATCTCTAAACAGAAAGCAAAATATGGAATTTTGCATTAAAATAACATTGAGTTACATTTTGCATATTTATTCAAGGTAGTCCTGGGGGCACATTCCCCTGTCAGCCTCCACCAATCACACTACTGGCAACTGACTGGGAGATGAGTCTCTTGCTAACAGAGTACAGCGATTGCCCCTGACAAAACACAAAACTATTTTAAAAAATAAAATATCATTTGTGTTTCAATAGCAAAAATATTTTTGTAGATTCAGTTGTAAGAAGACTCAGCAGTCTCAACGATGCCATGGTGCTTTTTGTCTTCATATAATAAGGCAGACAATTCTTGGCATTTTAATAAAAAAATGCAGATAATTCTCTCTGAATTCTAAATTACCATGCCAAAGCCTAATGCGATGGAAGTTTCATCTCAGTAATCCATATGATTTTTTTTCTTTGTGTATCAACGTATAATGCTAAAGAATTTTTGATATAACCATTTTAGTTAGTTTCCATAGATACTTGCAATGAGACTGACATGTTATGGTAAATACTGCATTACACTGAGAGCACAGCAATACAGAAATCGGTAACAAAAACCTGTCTTAAAGGATGTTTCTTAGGAAGACTGGCAATCAGGAGGAGGGGTTGTTACCTCTATTTCACATAATGTACCAATTTTCATCTTTGGATGCAAAGCTTAGCTTGGGTCAATTTTTTAAAAAAAGTAATACTTTACCGGCAGACAGAAATGGCAAATAGAGAAAATGGTGGATACTTCTATCTGCCTCTCTACTGAAAGTGGTCTCATCCCCAGCATTAGAATTATGAAAGACATTGACAACTCCAGGTTTCTATGCAATACTTAGCTTTGTCATTTGTCAAGAACAAGTTAGGACTAAAGTATTTACTCCACTCCTATTACAGCTGGCCCTCCCCTACAGGATTGCCATCTGTAGATTTAGGCATCTGTGGACATCAAGCCCCATTGCCACTAATGGCCATGCATGCACATGGCCATAGCAAAGTAGTCATGCACATGTGCACATGTGTGCATGCATGCGTGCGTGCATGCACACACACACACCTACACCACCACCACCACTGAAATCTGTCAGACATTTTATGTGGGGTTTTTTTTCCATCTGGGGCGGTCAGGGGTCCAGAACTGAACCCCACAGATACTAAGGGCTGGCTGTATGCATTTGTTAATTGAGCACAGCAGTGAAACTTTAAACCAAACTGATGGGAAAATATAGTTTCAGATAGAATTGGGAAGAATGAAGCAACTGGGGAACATGACAGCCCTGGTAGTGAGGTACTTAAAGAAAGAATGTGTGTTATCTACTCTGCCTTGAAACTCCTAAACCAGCTTGCAGTCCTCAAGTGTGGTGGAGTATACTTTTCCCTGAGTGCTGCTGAATTCAAAGGTCACAATAGTTGGCCTCTGCATGTGAAATGGAGGGGGGCTATTTTATTATTTGTTTAAAGTAGCAAACATTTGTTTGCCAGCCTTGCAGAAAGGAATTTATGAACTCTTCTTCTTCTTCTTCTTCTTCTTCTTCTTCTTCTTCTTCTTCTTCTTCATGTTGTCTGCCTTCAAGTAATTTCTGATTTATAGGAACCCCAAGACAGACCTCTCACAGTTGTTTTTTTTTTGGGGGGGGGGGGCATTTGTTCAGAGGGTTTTTTTCCCATTGCCTTCCTCTGAGGCTGAGGCTTCCTCTGAAGCTGAAGACTCAAGATCACCCACTGGGTTTTCATGGCCAAGTGAAGATTTGAACTCTGATCTCCAGAGTTCCAGTAATTTCTTGTATATGAGCAGTTTAATGTGAAAAGGGCCAAGAATGTCATTGTGTTTCACTACAGTGCTGTCCCACCCATGGAGTTTGGGAAAGAGTTCCTGAAAGTAGATCTTGTGAAGGTCTTGAACACATCAACTCATTTGCTTCAACTGTCAATTTGACATTGAAAAAGAGTCCGACAATTAAACCTTCTACATCACAATTGAGGCAAAAGATGTGACAATAAGTCAGTTAACTTACTTCTACATTCAAATAATTTGAACAACTTGAACATAAAGAAGTTTGGGGATGTGGTGATTTTAAAAACAGAAATTAACTGAACAGAAGTGTTATCCCATCTCCAATTGGCAAGAAATATAATTAAAATATTAGGTGTTGTACTTTTGTGTGCTCAATAATATATGGAGAATCAAAAACAGTAATTCTCAATTTTCCCCATCCCAATCAGTGTCAGGAAAAATCCATTTATTTTTCCTCCTGAATTGTTGGAAGTTGCAGGAATTTCCCCCCACTCCCCGAGATGACAGGAAGCTGCACAGCTTTCTCAAGAAACTGTGCAGTTTCATTGAAAAGTGTACAGCTTTTTCAGCTGGAATGTTTTTCCACAACCGATGTTCGCTTCTTCCTGCTCCATTCCCAAAGTTGCAAAGATACTGTCAGCTGTGAAAAGACTTTACAGCTATCAGATCAGCAGGTGGTTGAGGGAGAAGAATGAAACTGCCAGGAGGCTGACAGATCTCATTTTAGAGGGAGGAAATGTTGTGGATCTTTAGCAGATGATGGTCTAGTTTCTGTTTTTCCTTCAACTTCTGTTCCCCCCACCCAGCCCCAGCCCTGAGTAAAAGATGTGAAAACCAGCTTGTGGAAAAGAGTGAAGGGGAAAAAACATAGCCTGGCTCCCTGTTTCTATATCAGATATAGTGACTGGGAGGATTCTCTGATAGATAGCCAGACACTAAGGACCTTATCACACGCGGGCCACAAAGCGATAAGAAAGCGAAATAAGAATAAATCCAGGAATAAACCAAAAGAAACCTCACAATACGTAAATGGCTATCAGATGCAACTAGCATCATCGCGCAATTAAGGAAAGCGCGATGAAGCGCTCCCAGGAACCATATTTGCTGTTAGCAAACAAGTGAGAAAATCCCGGACATAACGAAGCAATGATGCCCTGCACATGCTCAGTACAGCCGCGGCTGTCACTTGCCGCGGCTGTCAAACACACCCCTTCCCAAGTCGGCTGTCCCCCAAACTTCTTCCCAAGCCGGCACAGGGTCCGTGCTCTGAGGAGAACGTCCTCAGAGAGGTGCCTCTCTGAGGATGTCCTCCTCGGAGCTCGGACCCTGCGCGGGGCCTGAGCTCCAAGCAGAACGTCCTCGGAGAGGCGCCCCTCTGAGGACGTCCTCCTTGGAGCTCGGACCCTGTGCAGGGCCTGAGCTATGAGCAGAACATCCTCGGAGAGGCGCCTCTCTGAAGACGTCCTCCTTGGAGCTCGGACCCTGCGCGGGGCCGGGGCTCCGAGCAGAACGTCCTCGGAGAGGCGCCTCTCTGAGGATGTCCTCCTTGGAGCTCAGACCCTGTGCAGGGCCTGAGCTCCGAGCAGAACGTCCTCTGAGAGGCGCCTCTCTGAGGAGGTCCTCCTTGGAGCTCGGACCCTGCGTGGGGCCTGGGCTCCGAGCAGAATGTCCTCGGATAGGCGCCTCTCTGAGAAGGTCCTCCTTGGAGCTCGGACCCTGCGCGGGGCCTGGGCTCTGAGCAGAACGTCCTCAGAGAGGCGCCTTTCTGAGGACATCCTCCTTGGAGCTCAGACCCTGCGCGGGGCCTGAAAAAAGAGACTTTAAGCAGAAGAAGCCCAAATTCGGAGGTGGTTTTCTTCAAGGAAGAGAAAAGCTGGTTATAGAGGTGATGGTGATTATTGAAAGTTTATTGAAAGTTTATTGAAAGCTTGAAAGTTTGAATAAGTTTAAAAGTTTGATGACTAGGGATGAAAAAAAATTAAACTTTGATCTATTATCCAGAGAGATAAGATTACAGTGAAAAGTAAAAGAGGACTTGAACTTTAACAAGAATTGAGTAGGAAACTTGAAAAAGACAACTGTGAGAATTGTGAAAAATTAAATATCTTTTGACTCTTCAGTTAGGGAAAACAAAAGAAGAAGAAGTGCTTATATTCATTAATACAATTTTTTAGGACAATAGAATTTCTTCGAACAATAGAAGAAGACCTGGAAATTAATTAAGAACTATATTACATATTGGTATATGGACACAAGAGAAACAGTACGAAGAAGAGAAAAAGTAAGAAGAGTATAATAATTGATAAGATAATTAATAACTCATAAACTAATTAATAAGATTGCTTATTGCAAAAATCTGGATAAGAAAATTACACGTATTGATGCATTGTTTTTTTAGAATACTGGGATATCATATTTCCTTATAATTAGTTAAAATACCTATGTGCATATATATATATATATATATATATATATATATATATATGTTTGGTTATATATTTGTTCATATATACTGGAGAGTAATTTGTCAAAGTATTGCATTTACACACGACAGCCTTAAATATAAGAAATTTATTTGAAAGAAATACTTTTATTGAATGCTAATAACCAATATAATAGTTTTGTTCTGTGAGATACTCTAGCCTTTATAAGATGATTAAGATGAATGAGAATACTAAAATGGTGTGAAATTATATATATATATATATATATATAGCATATATATAGTATATATAAAGTATTGAATAAGAAAATTGCTAATAATCAATAGAATATGAAGTCGTAGGCTTTCATGGCCGGCATCCATAGTTTTTTTGTGGGTTTTTTCAGGCTGTGTGGCCATGTTCTGAAAGAGTTCTTTCAGAACATGGCCACACAGCCCGAAAAAACCCACAAAAAAATAAATAGAATAGCTTTGTTTTGTGATATTCTGTATTTTTGTAAGATGATTAAGATGAATAAGAAGACTAAATTGGTGTAAAACTAAACACATATAGTAAAAGACAATAAACTACACGGGGAAAAAGTAATAATTAAAAATAATATTATTAGAGTTAGAAAAATAAAAATAAGAACAGTTAATATATATTAAATCTTAGATTGTCTTATTTATATCTTAGACTTAATTAATTGTTAATAATTTTCTAATATTCTGTCATACCTGAACGATATACATGTAGGAAAAATTGGAGAAAATGTCTACTACCAAGAAAGGTTCTTTACAAACACAAACTCAAATACAATTCTCAGCACAACGTCAAGGTTCATCAGAGGATCCAATCAAAGTCACAGAACCGAATATGCTGATATTAGAAGAAATACGATGAATAAGACAGGAAATGAAAGAAATGAGAAATGAAATGAAGGAGGATCTGAAAGAGGTCTGTCAAGTATTAAGAGAAGAAATTAAAGACAGTAAATTGGAATTTAAAAAAAATCTAGATGATTTGAGTTAAAAAGTAGCAAAAATAACAACAGATATGAACAAGACACAAAAGGAAGAAGAGAAAATTAAAGATAGAACTCAACAACGAGAGAAGACAACAAAGGAGATAAGACAAGAGTTAAATCAACAAAAATACAGAGACTGGTCAAATGAACTATGATATAGAGATAGATGCATTAAAATCAGAGGCGTCACTGAAAAGAAAAATGAGGATTTGATAGAAAGGATTATAACACCATTGGCTCAATTTTTGGAATATAACTTGGAACAACTATTATTAGACTTGGATAAAATCTTCAGAATAAGTTCACCCCAAGCAAAAGAAAGAAAAATTCCTCGAGACATAGTTGTAAGCTTCATTAGAGCATCAACACACAATCGTATAATTAGGAAGAACTATGAGAAAAAATTTATAATAGAAGATACGGAAGTAAAAATTTTCAAGGACATACCACTTCAATTGATGCTAGAACGCCAAAAATATAGGTTCCTATCTCAACTGCTACAAGAATTAAAAATAGAATACAGATGGGAAAGAATTGAAGGTCTCTCTGTTGTGTATAAACAGAAAAGATATAAAATAGATAATATAGAAAAAGCCAAAGAAATAGAGAAAAGATAAAAAAAAAGACAAGGAAAGAGAATCAGATGAAGAAAACTCAGAAAGACTGTATAGAAGAAAAGAATGGAGAGCTAGAAAGAATTATGAAGAAGAAAATAAATCAGAAAATAAAGATCAAGAAAAAAGGGAAAATGAATCTCTAAATAAAACAGAATTACAAAAGAAAACAGACGAACAAGAAGAACTTGAATTGGGGATTTCTGCATAAATGAACAAGAAAAAAGAATAAGCTGCAGTACAATATAGATTTCTCTTTTCTTCTTTAAAACACTTGTACCATATTGTTTTCATATAAGTATTTACACTGCTTGAATATTTTAAGCTAACATTCTAATAAAAACACAGAAAATAAAATTCAGGGGTGGAAGGGGCGGAACAAAACAAAACAATATAAAAACAATTTTAACTAAAACAACACTACTAATAATTTTGGTTACAAAAAAGAATCAAATAAAGGAGTGGAAAACATCAAAATGATAGTCAACTTAATCTCATGGAATGTAAAGGGCATAAATAACAAATATAAACAAAGATCAATCTTTCAATGATTAGAGAAACTGAATGGAGACATTATATGCATACAAGAAGTCAAAATTAAAAATAATGAGGCAAAGTATCTGTATTATCCAAAATTTGGAGAATGTTATTATTCTTTAACAGAAAAGAAAAAGAAAAGAGTAGTAATCTATGTGAAGAAGAAATATAACGCAAAACAGATAGAAGAGTGGATTGTATTAAAAAAATGATAATTTACTAAGACTAGAAAGTAGCAATATGAGATTCGGATTTCACACTTACTTATGGCACAATAAAAAAACAGTTAATAAAGGATTTGATTTTCATATATTTAGAAGGGCACTTTTGCAAATATGGTACAAAATTAAAAAACAATTTTATCATAAGATCCCTATGTGGGTATCCACTCAAGAAGCTTTTCATTTCAGAACAAGATACGAAAATAAAGAATGGATCCAATACAAGAATATATTGGAGGCAGAAACTAAACACACTTACAAATTTATGACAATAGAAAATATACAAAATAAAAATATTAGAATTGACTGGTTTCTTTATAATCAACTAAAATCAAAATTTAAAGAAGATTTAAGAACATTGGGATTTGAAAAAAAAACTGGAATGAAATAGATAAAATTATATTCGGAGAATATAATAAACATATAGCAAAATATTACAAACTTTTGAAAGAAAGAGATCTAGAGAGAGAAACCATCAAAAACGTCATGATAAAATGGGCTCAAGACATTGGAGAGCAAATTGAATTGGAATCCTGGGAAGAATCTTGGAAAAACATGAACAAATTTACACTTTGCCAAAATTTAAAAGAAAATTACCTCAAAATGTATTGTCAGTGGTACTTAACACCGGCCAAACTAAACAAAATTTATAAAATAGGGAATTTGAAATGCTGGAAATGTCAACATCCAGAGGCAGATTTCATCCATATGTGGTGGAAATGCCAAGAAGCAAAAAAAATACTGGAAAGGAATAGCTGAATCAATAGGGCAAATGTTCGAGATTGAAATAAAACTTGATCCTAAATTATTCTTATTGAATATAACAACAAATATTAATAAATTAATGAAGAAGAAGACACAAACTAAAAAACTTTTATATATGATCACGATGGCAAGGATAACATGCACGCAATATTGGAAACAAGAATCAATCCCAAAAAAAGAAGACTGGTTTTATAAACTATTAGAAGCAGCTGCGCTTGACAAACTCACAGCAAACTTAAAACATAAGGAAATAGATGAAGAATGGAAAGAACTGGAGATCCTAAGAGAAATAAATGGATGGAAAACAATCTAACCCCTATAAAAAATTAAAGGAAAACTTAACAAGTGATAGTAAACTCATAAAAGGAAGTCATACAACAACTGAAG
Organism: Phrynosoma blainvillii; assembly: GCA_026167975.1. Taxonomy (NCBI): domain Eukaryota; kingdom Metazoa; phylum Chordata; class Lepidosauria; order Squamata; family Phrynosomatidae; genus Phrynosoma; species Phrynosoma blainvillii. The sequence continues at coordinate 121,745,187 of JANUYF010000004.1, forward strand.
ATTCTAGAAATTGATACATTAAAAATTATAGGAAAAAATAAAAACAAATAACAATAATAAACCAAACAAAATTTGGTTATAGAAGCAAATGTAGGATGATTGGAAATGTTAGTTTTAATGTTTTTAGTCTTGACTTATGATGGTGGTGGTGAAAGTGATGATTGTATATATTTGTATGTATATTGTTTATGAATGTAAGCAAGGATGTTTGTATATGTTTAAAGATTTAATAAAATTTAAAAAAATGGTGCCCGCGCTCGAGCGCGAGGCACCAGTGTTGGCAGGACCGGCCATGGGCCGGTCCCAAGGCCTCTGCAGGCCGCACCCAGCCCGCGGGCCATAGGTTGCCGACCCCTGATGTAAGGCCTGGAGGAAGCCAGACGACTTTTCCTGTGTGGACAAACCACAGATTGCTAGCTGCCAAACAACTGGGTATTCACCCCTTCCCCACAATTTTTCACAGAAATCCTGACTAGAGACTGTGAAAAGTCATTTCAGTTTCTTCTCACAGCCCTCCTTGCAGATGGTTTGACAACAGCTGGAATGTCTTTCCATGGCATCTCTTCAGGACTGGGGCTTGAGGGGAGGGGATTTGTGAAACAAAAAGAAACTATATTGGAACTAGCAACTTCTCTCTGGAACTCCTCCCTCCTCCAATTTTTCTAAACTGAGATTATCATACTTTGGCCACACATACTTTGGCACAACTCACTGGAAAATGCAATAATCTTCGGTAAGCAAACAGGCAGTAGGAAAAGAAAAAGACCACATTACAGGTGCATAGATTCAATCAAGGAGGTCATAGCCCTAAGTGCATAGGACCTGAGCAGAGCTGCTGCAGATAGGGTTTCTTGGAAAATTGTCATTCATAGGAGTGCTCTGGGTCACATTTATATTGAATACAGCTAACAAAACCAAAGTTGCATAACCTAAAGGCACCAGATCTCTTTTAATCTGGGAAGGTAATCAGGGTATGCCCAAGGTAGTCTTGGATGGGAGACCACTAATGAATATCAGGTGCTATAGACTACACTTCAGAAGAAGGAATTGGTAATACCACCTCTGTGTATTCCAGGGGTAGGCAACCTTTCCCCTTTAAGGGCCGAGGGACTTCAGCTCCCAGAATTCCAGGAGCTATTGGCCAACATAGGACTATTGGCCAACATGGCTGAGGCTTCTGGGAGCTGAAGTCCCTCGGCCCTTAAAGGGGAAAGGTTGCCTACCCCTGGTGTATTCTTTGCTTATCAAAACCCTATGACATTTATGGGGTCATCATAAATCAACAGCCTACTTGAAGGCACATACACACATACATGTACACAAGTTGTGTGGATTTTAGTGTGACTAACATCTGAGTAAATATGCATAGAATTTCAGTATCATCCACATTCTATCTATCGGTTCAACTTTTAGGAGAGGGGGTACTTATTAGCCAAGGCTACCATAATGAAACAACAAGAATAATAGATATTCTAACACTGCTTTAAAATAGAAAGCAACACAAATGGGGTGATGATAGGTATTTGATAGAGACAGGAGGGAATGAAATAGGAACACTGCCTAAATCAACCCCTTTCATTATTCAGGATAGAAAAGCTTCCCTTGAAAGGCAGATTCTGAAAGTGATACAAGGTCTGGGAACTAAACTCTAGGACAAACAGATTTGGTAAATTTAGCCTAGAAAACTGAAGACTGGCAGGATTATATGATAAGCATTTTAATATACTGAAGGACTGTCATGAGGAAGATGGAACAAGTTTGTTTTCTTCACCTCCAAAGAATAGGGCCTGAACCAATGAATTCAAAATTAATTACGACTAAACATTACTAAAGGGGATGCTGTGACTCAAGTGGTTGAGATGCTGTCTTTGTTGACTGCAAGATTGGTAGGCTGGCAGTTCAAGGCCCAGGTGCTGCATGATAGGGTGAGCTTCTGCCACTAGTCCCAGCTTCTGCCAACCTAGCATTTTGAAAGCATGCAAATGCAAGTAGATAAATAGGTGCCACTTCAGTGGGAAGGTAAACAGCATTCTGTGCAATCATGCTGGCAACAAGATCACAAAGTAGTCTCTGACAATGCTGGTTCTTCGGCTTTGTAACCGGATGAGCACTGCCCCCTATAGTCAGACATGACTTGACAACCTTGTCAATGGGGAATACCTTTACCTAAACATTACTACTTGGATTGGAGACAGCCAACAAATACCAGGTGCTGTAGGATACAGTTCAGAGGAAGAAACTGGCAGAAACCAGTTTCTGAGTATTCCTTGCCTATGAAAACTCCATGAAAAATTCATTGAGTTTCCAAAGGTTGACAGGTAACTTGAAGGCACATAGACACAACAGAGAGAGAGAGAGATACAATCACTTTGACTGTAGAATAGACTGCCTTAGAAGTTGATGGACTCTCTTCCATTAACAGTTTTTAAAGAAAGGATGGATGACCACCTGTTAGGGTTGCTTTAGTTTGAGTTTGTCAACTGGCAGGGAGTCCGACTTCATGACTGTTGGGGGCCCTTTAAAGTCTGCTTTATTATTCTCTGCTTCTATGAAGAGCCATTAGGGGGCAGCAAGTCACAAGATGTATAGTGTATTACATTTACCATTGTGAAGGATTCAGTTGAGATTCTGTGCTTCAGGCACCAAAATGGCACAAGTTATCTCTGTTGAACATAAGAAAAATTGTACACTTAAAAAAATAACAACAGTTGGATGGAGAAGATATTAGCAAATATTAACTATTATAATGTGCCTAAGGTATGTTTAGCCAACTCCCAGACATAGGGCCTAAGCAGATGGTGCAAAGCGCCATTTTCGAGGCCAGGAAGTGGAGGGGCAGCCTCACTCTGGGCACCCCAACCCCTTCCCGAATACATCATCGGAGCGCCCGTCGTTCCGCATGGCCAGCGCTCTGATGACACACTTCCGCTGCAGTGTCCTCACACGCTGCAGCGGAAGAGGTGCCGAAGGTGTGCCCAAGGCCTTTTGCGGCCCACCTTCAGCGTCTTGTGGAAGGAACGCTATTTTAGCGCTCCTTCCTGGGCCTGGGACGCTGCGCATTTGGGCTGAGGAGTGCGGCTACCTCGGCCCCAATCCGCAGCTTCCCCGGGTCGCCCACGGCCGCCCGTCTGCTTCCCCCCATAGTTTCTCAGTCTCTTGACTTGATTCATATTCCTTTGGAGGTTACTTATCATAGAAAGTTTGAAAACCACTATACTCAATTATAAACCATTAAAATACAAATTTTATCACTGCAGAGTAATGAGAACTGATCGACAAGAGTCAGGCATTAAATCAAGCAGTGTAAATAGTTTGCATTTCCTTCTTTCCCTCCATTCCTGTGCATCAGCAAAAAGAAAAACTTTATTTGCTCTCTTCATGAAATTTTATTAGATTGGGTGGGTGGCATAATATACATCAACACCAAATGTGCATCACAAGCATTGTACTCCAGTTTCAATTTCCAGCATTGCTGAAATTTAGGATTGGCACAAAATTGTTGATGCAAACACATTAAAAGCTAAGAAATTGCAGAATTCCAAAATGAATAGCTAGTGTGTTTTAGACCTAAGTTCTGAACAGAAAGTATGTGATTCTTCTATCTCATTCTCATGATATACAAATGTGAGAAAATTGTTTTTTCCCCCTCTGTAATATGAAAGTATAGTGGGTAGTCAATTATATAACCTTACCACAAGTCTTCACAACATACTGTTCACTAAACAAAGCAGCCCACAGTTATGTGCTGTGATCTGCTTGGTGTTTGATAAACCTTTGTTATTTTTAAAATATTTTTATTGCTGTTTGATTCTGGGTAGGCAGCACAAGCAGAAACTGATCAGGAGTGTTGATGACATGATATTTTGTAAGTCTGTCATTCATAGGGTCACCATAAGTGGAAACCAAATCAAAGACAATTTACAACAAGAAAAAGACAGCAGAACATGATCTGTTGTGCACTTTGTATGATTGAGCTATCATACAAACTATATTTAGAAGGCTACATTTGAGTTGGAGGACCACAAGTTTTAAATATATTGTAAATCATCCATGAGGACAATGTGGAACAACAACAACAAAAGAAGAGACAACTTTAACCCACCCACCCACCCATATGGTTTGATTTGCAATATTCAAAAAATGGAAGCAAGGAATGGAGCTAAGATTGTATACACCAAATACAGTTGGAGCACCCATGATGAGACAAGCATGACAACTTAATTTCATGTACCTCCCCACTGGCTGATAAAAATTGCTGTCTGGGCTTATGCTGTCACTGTTGATAGAAATGTCATGCAATACAATTCGATAACTAATAGAGCCAGATTATTTAGGGGGGGAGGAAGCATATTTGACCTGCTAAATGTATTAAAGCATGATGATCAAATACTTATAGTCATATGCAAATATGCTGATAAATATACAACATAATTAGATATTGTGATATGGTAAATCAAATTAAAGCCCTACATACCTCCATTGCTTTCACTTTTCCAAGAGCTGGCATTACTTTTTAATAAAAAACAAAAAACAAAAAAACAGGAGCAGGTTAATTAGAAAAAGTAAATTATCTTTCAAGAATCTGTCAGTAGATCAAATATTGTGCATTCAATAGCAACTTATTGCTTTTTGTTCTTCATTAGCATCACTGTCATTAGATCAGACACATCAGGTTTGACATATTATTGCATCGCTTGATGTTAGTGACCTGGTGTGAACCAGAGCACCCTCCCTTTTCATGCACAAAATCACCATTTCATAATATTATTAGGTCACATGCTTTTATTCATTCATATACTTTTATTCCTAAAGTTAGTGGCTAGGAGACTAAGGGCCTTTGCAGACTGCTAGAAATAGTGCAAATTGAGTCTACTTTAAGGGTTAGGGTTAGGGAATCATGGGAACTGTATTTTATTGTGGCACCAGAGCTCTCTGACAGAGAAGGCTCAATGTCTCACAAAAACAAACAAACAAACAATTCCCATGATTCCCTAGCACTAACCCTAACCCTAACCCTTAAAGTGGACTCAATTTGCACTTTTTCTGGCAGTCTGCAAAGGCCCTATGCCACAAATTAGAAAGATCCTGTTTTGATTTGATTGGCCTAAGTTTAAGCTGTGCAAATGCACTTCTGGCCACTGCTGCAACCTGGGCATCCAGGCTCAGAGTGGAATCCAGGAGCACACCCAAGCTGCGAGCCTGAGATTTCAGGGGAAGTGTAACCCCATCCAGCACAGGCAAGTCTCCTATTCCCTGATCTGTCTTACGAGTGACCAGGAACACCTCTGTCTTGCCTGGATCAAACTTCAATTTGTTTGCCTTCATCCAGTCCTTTACTGTCAGCAGGTACCGGTTCAGTACAGAGACAACTTCCTTGGAATTAGATGGGAAAGAAAGATAGGGTGTCATCTGCATACTCCAAGCGGTTTCTTGTAGATGTTCAATAACATGGGGGACAGAACCGAACACTGAGGAACAGGAGTTGAACAGAAATCCCCCAACACCACCTTCTGAGTTTGCCCCTCCAAGAAAGACCAGAATCACTGCATAACAGTGCCTCCGAGTCCCATCCCAGAATGGCAGCCCAGAAGGATACCATGGTTGATGGTACCAAATGCCACCAAGAGATCCAGCAGGATCAACAGGGATACAGTCCCCCTTTCCAGTTCCCTGCATAGGTCACCCATCAAGGTGACCAAAGCTGTCTCCATACCATAGCCAGGTCTGAAGCCAGATTGAAATGGATCTAGATAATTATTTCATACAAAAACATCTGAAGCTGAGAGGCCACCACTCGCTCCAGAACCTTGACCAAGAATGGAGTGTTAGAGACTGACTGAGAGTTATCCAAAATGGTGGGCTCCAGGGAGGCCTTTTTCAGTAATGGCCTCACCACAGCCTCCGTTAGACAGGATGGAAATCTGCCTTGCAGCAGTGAAGCATTTGTCATTCTCCTTACCCACTCAGCCAGTCCCTCTCTTGTTGCTTTCAGAAGCCAGGAAATGCAAGGAGCCAGTATGCATGTGGTGGCCCTCACTTCTCCCAGGATCCTGTCCACATCCTCAGGCTGCACAAAATGTAACTTATCCAAAAATACAGGACAAGCAGGTGCCAAGATTACATCAACTGGACCTGTGTCAACTGCAGCACCCAAATCAGAATAAATCTGAGCAATTTTTGTCTTCAAAGTGTCTTGCAAATTCTTCACAGCGAGCTGTTGGGTGGTCTTTGTTTTCTTCTTGGGGGCAAGAATGTAAAAGGCCCATGACCACTTTCAACAACTCTACTGGATGACACTGTGCAGACACAATGATGGCAAAGAAGTATAATTCTTCACTGCCTCCATTGCCTTGGCATAGGCTTTCCAATAGACCCTAGCCCATGTTCAGTTGGACTCACTCTGAGTCTTCTGCCATCATTGCTCTAGACTCTGTTCCACTCATTTCACCACTGTCAGCTCCCTAGTGAACCAGAGGGCACATTTGGCTCTACTTCATAGGAGGGGACACTTAGCGGCAATTGTGTCTATTGCCCTGGCCATTTTCCTTTTCCCTATTCTGGAGATCAGCCAGGAGTTCAACAGGATCACCTGCTAAGGCAACAGGAAACTCCCCAAGAACCATCAGGAATCCATCTATATCTGTAAGCCTCCTGGGGCAGACCATTTTAATCAGCTCCCCACCCCTGCAGTGGCTCTGAGTCCCAGTGAGTCTAAACCTTACCAGGTAGTGATTAGTCCATGGCAATGGAAATACAGAGAGTTCCTCCACTGCCAGATCACCGTCATCCTACCAAAGCAGAAAACTAGATCCAGAGTGTATCCTGAAGAAAGTACTACTTTGTTTATTATCTTAAGGTTTCACAGTTAAGAGTGTATAGATCAATCTATTTCTGGTCTGTGCCAGTTCTGCAAATATCCATTCATAAATCTGTTCCCACATTTAAAACATAAACACATCTTTAAATGTGCATTTAAATGCATACTTCTTGACATGTTTCCTCACAAAACAGACATTTCACAATATATTATATGTCAAATTATGCATTTTAGAATAGGCATATCTTATACCAAAATTATAAAGTTTTATACGTGATATATTCAGAGCCAAGAACTTGACAAAATTCAGAGAAGCATGAACTCCAATGGATAACAGTGTTTCAGTCAGCACATTAGCCTGAGAAGAGTGGATCAGGTCTGCTTGTTATGAAAGGCAAACCAAACAAAATCCTTAAGCACCTCTGCACACATCATACAATACTGAGAAAATGGAGCCACTTTAAAACTTGCTGTTTTGAAAGGGAAATATGGAAAAGATGGTCTCCTCTTTGCTTGATATCCAGGCCCATTTAATGAATGGGTTGCTAATTTTAATTTGGCAAATTATGAGTAGCCCTGCCTTTTACTTTATTAGTGTGGCCAAAAAGCTTTACTATAGAACCTATAAAGCCCTATACAGCTTAGGTCCAGACTATTTGAGAGACCGCATCTCTTTATATGAACCTGCCAGCCCTAAGATCTTCAGGTGATGGTTTTCTCTCACAGACTCACTTGGTGAGGACATGAGAGACAGCCTTCTTCATGGCTGTTCCCACCCTCTGGAATTCCCTTCCATGGGAGGCTAGGCTAGTTCCCTCCCTGTTTTCCTTTTGTCACAAAGTAAAGACAGTTTTATTCAGGGATGCTTTTAATCCATAATCATGGGATGGCTTTTATAGGGGGGAGGATGTGTAGTTCTGTTTTGTTTATTTTATTTTATTTTTATTTTTAATGTATGTAATTTTATACTGTTTTTATTTGATGTTTTTAAACTTTTATTGTAATTTTTTTAATGTTTTTATTTGTGATCCACCTGTGGTCTTTTCAGGGGGAAAGATGCATAAAAATGTAATAAATAAAAATAAAATAAAATAAAAAGGGTAAGATAAAACAATAAAGCCTTTATTGTAATTGCAGTAGAAGAACAGATATATGTTCATACCAATTGACTTTTTCTAATTAAACATGGAAATGGAAAACAGGACTAATATATCACCAAATGTTTGAGCTGTTTATTATGTTTCACCACAATTTTACTTCTCAGAGGGAGTGGATTAATGTGTATTGCCATACTTCAGTGTATCATATTCCTGTAGAACAGTGGCTCCCAAACTTATAAACTTTAACTCCCAAAAGTTCTAGCTCACTTGGCCAACAGCCAAGAGTTCTAGGAGTTGAAGTCCAAAACATCTGGAAGACCAAAGTTTGGGAACCACTGCTGTAGAAGAACTGTTTATTACATTTTAGTTGCTATATCAATTTATTTCAAGAAGCTTCTCTTTCTCCAAGTTCACTGGAAGACAATTATGTAACTTGGCTACAATCCTGTACATACTTAATCGTGAGCAAACCCTACTGAATTTCATGGGACTTTCTTCTATGTACACTTAAAAGGGATTGAGTTATTAAGTGAACATGTAACTAGTACTACCTCATCATAACAAATAATTATCACTTTATTGCACTGTGAAATGTTATGTCATTACTCCTAAACTAAGATGTGTTTCAGTTTCTACTTGCCACTTGCATCAAAATTAGAATGAGTGGGAGGGAAATGGCATTTAGAAAACAATCCCTTTCATTACATAGGTGGTATACCAAAGTATGGGGCTTATTGCTACAAGAAAAAACAATATAGATTAAAATGATGTCTAAATGAGTTGAATCAGACCAGTTTTTAGTCACCTGGGGACCACTTAAGCTTTAGTAATAGGTGAAAAACTGACTTCCTTCCTACCTTTACACTTTAGGATCTTATTCAGTTCTTCTCTAGTTCTTACAATCTAGGCACCTCATATGTAAAAATCTGTCTCTGACCACTTATCATACCTCAAATGATGAAAGATTTTGATAAAGACCTAAAAAGGTGATCCAAGAGAACAGGCAGCTCCACGTTATCTACCAGTGCTGGGGCGGGGGGGGGGGGGGGGGAGGAGGATGATAAGTCTATCTTAAGGGACAATCTTCTTTTTTGCTTATTCACATTTTGTTTGGCACTATTTGCCATTACCTGAAAATCTGTAAACCAGAAAACAAAATTGTCATTTTTACTGATTTACTTCTTCCATGTAAAGAACATACCCAACGGATCTTACAGTGTATGTGTGTGTGTGTGTGTGGGGGGGGGCAGCAAAATAAACAAGCAAATAAAAACCATAGCAATAATAAATATTCTAAATATTTGCCCTGTCTCAAGCTGTAGGATTGCATTCAGCACACAAGAAGGAATTCCTGAAATTACACTTAAAATTTTTGTCTGTGAAACTTCAAGAGGACTGTAGTCATCAATTGCACATACCTGACAACCATACAACATCTGTAAAATTACTGTGGTAACAAAAACTTGGATTGCAGCAGGGATATACTGTCCACCTTTAGTATAAAAGAAAGAGAGGAGTGCTCAGGTGCTTCTTTGAATGCTTGCAATGGTGTACTTTGTTTGCAGTTTCAAGAGTCTGTTGATTGAAAGATTATGCCTAAGTACTTATAGGAGGTAACTTGTTCTATCAGATGTCCATCAATTTGCTTGGTCTTTTTTTTTCTGTTAAATATCAGGACCTTAGTTTTGTTTAATTCATTGTCAACAGTTCATCTTTACAATAGGAGGTTAGAGCACTTAAGAGACATCTCAAGCCTAATCTTGACTTGATATTATTCCCATTTTGGGGTTTCCACATGTTCAGATGCAGTAGAAACATCTATGATGTCATGTTCCTTTAGATAAGTTGGACTCATTTTTTTCCAATGTGAAGACTTGCCAAATGTGATTTTAAAAGATCTAGTTTTAGCATTACTTCATCTTGTGCTTCAGTGAGCACAGCACTGAATATAATAAAACATTAGCATTTTTCTTCCTTATCAAAATGATTTTTTTCTGTTTGAAATAGTTTTCTTGGTTTAGAATCCTTTACTTCATCAAGATGAGTATGTTTAGATGTGTTAAACTCAATTAGGATTTGTGGCTGGGGATTTTCAATTGGTAGTTTACTTTTCCGAATTGATTTGCTTTCAATAACTAGTACCTGTGGAGGGGCAATGTTCTAAAAAAATCTTGAGACTGAGATTCCACACTTTGATAAAGTGTTCCTGCAAGCCAAAATCATATTGACTGTGTCTTGTTCAGCAAAGATAACCACTGCATGTGAATGAATGTAGTTGTAGAAAATGTATTCAACATGCATTATGTCCATTATGATGAGCTTATATGGGTTTATTGTGTTCAATATAGTTAATAGATATTGCTTTCATTCATACTGGGTTAGTAAACCCTTTCGTTTAGAGTAGTTATTCATTACTAGTGGTTTAATATCAAATTTCATTTTTTTCTTATTGGTGGAGATTCTTCTTTTAGATTAAGGGAAAGCCTAGGGATCTTGTATGATCAGCTGCTCACGTTGAATGTGTGTTGCTCTTCTGATTTGGGTGTATAGTTAGATCAAGTTTTATTCCTAGTGTAGATGTATGTTTTTTTCCCCCCAGTATGTTTCTTGGCTGTTACTTTCATCTTGGAAGTTTCTATATTATTTTGTCTGTTTTTCATTTTGGGCTCTTTTATTGATAATTTATTTGTATTGTGGTGTATTGTTGTTAAGTTTTTTTTTTAATTCTTTTTGCCTTCTTTATGCTTTTAGCCTCTTTCTTAGAATTTCTTGTTCTTGATGTTTTCTTCCTAGCCTTTCTTATGCTCAGCTTTCTGGATTGGTTGGATGATTTGTTTGGGGGGGGGGGGGAAGTTGAGCTAATCCTGTTATTTGTCAATATGGTTGGCAGATTGTTACTCGGAAATAAGAAGGATTTTATGTTTTCAATCTCCCTCATCAGTGAATAAATCCAGCCCTCGAGTGGCAGTTTCCCTCCATTGGACTTCTCTGTCTGTACAATAGATATATTCTGGTCTGCTTTCCTCTTATCTTGGGCCAATTCCTGTAGCTACCTGAAAATTGCATCATTTAATTGGGTATTGTCAACAATGGGCTGTGTTTACCCCGAACAAGGTATCTGGTCAGCATTCCACATCTCTACTGCAAGATTTCCACATGAGAGCTCATCCTTGGTGTCTGTACATCCATTCTGGAGGTCAGTGTCCAGTCAAGTGTAGGGCTTGGGGGGTTTAAAACCTCCTCCTCAGCTGTAACTACATCCACTTTATTATCAAAGTATTGAGTGATCTTTACTTGTTTCTTGCATTTACTTGGAAGGGGATCACCAACATCAGGTGTAATTCCCAGGGTCTTATAATCATTTCTGGTAAACACCATCTCTCTTGTTTTAAAGTCTACACATATATTTCCCAACAGAAGATATAGACAAGTTAAGTAATTTAAATATTTGCTTACAGTTTGGTGCTGCTCATCTTCTTTGGATTATATATTGGTGACTCCCATTTATTCCTTGTTTGACTTTGCTAGTGGAGGGGTTGACTGATTGATTTGGGATTTTCAGAGCCTCCTCAGGAATTAATAGCAAAAAATAACAAAACAAATAGAACAGGGCAACTGGCAGCTAGAATCCTAATTAGAAGACACTAATTTTCTCCTTCTGAGACAGTGTGCTGCTAAATTCTGCTCCAATGATAGAAAAATAAAAACAAATAGTCTATGGCTGAGGTAAGAATTTGCTGTTGGTTTATAGAACGAGCCAGGCAACTCTTTCCCTTAGGGTGATAACTTCAACCAACTTCGGTAAAACTGCAGACTATTAACCAAATCATAAACAAAAGTGAGGGATTAAACTAAATAGAAAAAAAATTAAAGAAAAAACACTCAGTGGCAGGGGGATACCATCATTAATGTTTGAAAGTTAAAACTAGATAAATATACTACAGATTTAGAGTGCTATCTTTAGAAAAAAATCCTCCTCAGAAGAGTAACTGGCCCTCACTGTTTCATACTACAACCATAACCACAAAAAGAACAAATAGTTTGCAAGGAAATTGGATAGACACTGACTTCACTAACAATAAGAACTGGATTTACTGTTGTCCTTTAGATGGCAATTCTTAAATTTTCCTTGCTGGGGGTCTGGGCCTGAGGCAGTAGGAGACCAGTTAGAAGGCTCCAGAAGAAAATAGTTTCTAGAGTGGCTGCAGCTTCAAAAGCAGTACCTGGGCCTGAGTCTGCAACAGGCAGTTGGAGACCAGCCAGAAGGCCCCAGGAGAAAACAGTCTCTGGAGTAGCTGCAGTGTCAGAAAGGTAAGGCAAGGCAAGGTACCTTTGTCATTTATGGTCTCTTCTGCCCTGGGAAAGGATGTTGAAGCAGTTTTGCCCTGCTTTTATACACAGCTGGGTGAGGCAACACAGTACCTGGGCCTGCATTAAAGCAGTTGGAGGTCAGCCAGAAGACCCCAGGAGAAAACAGGCTCTGTAGCTGCAGCTTCAGAAGCTGACGGCTAAACTTGCCTTTGCTGCCAGGATGGTTCTTCTGCCCTGGGAAAACCCTTACTAACTATTGCTTTTTCTTTTGCCATTCAGTCTGAACAAACTAATTAAAGCAAATTGCAGAAAGCCAGCAGAATCAAACCTTCTGTTAACATTTTTGTCTGATGCTTATTCTGTAATTGTATTTAATATAAAAGTTGCTAAAAGCAAGCATGAACAAGGAACAATTCAATGGCTGTCTCATCACCAAGGGCCTCGGCAGATGGGAGGCCGTGGGCCGCCCTGGGAAGGTGTGCCTCGATCCGGTGGCGCCCCGGCAGCGCCCCAAGAAAGGAGAGCTAAAATAGCGCTCCTTTCATATGTTGCTGAAAGTGTGCCACCAAAGCTTGCAGCGCACTTTCGGTGACCCTTCCGCCGCAGCGTGTCCGGATGCTGCGGAGGGAGGTTGTCTTCGGAGCGCTGGCCGTGCGGAGGGCCGGCGGCTCCGAGGACGACCTCGGGAGGAGGAAGGGGCGCTGAGCGTGTGGCTGCCCCTCCCCTTCCTTGCGCCGAGGACGGCTCTATTAGCTGTCTGCCGAGGCCCCAAGTCAGGATGCAAGATACAATTATACTCCATAAAATGTCTATGTGACACTGAGAAAGATTGTCAATTTCCCTCCCTACCCGCTCACCCCACTTTTTTTTAGTCCATATCATTTGCATCATTACCAATTAATTCCTGTTTTAATAACATACCAACCCACACTTTGGGTAATGTTACATCAGATCATGTCAAACTGAAGATCCAACAGTTTCCAGCCCTGCCAAGGCTTTGATTCAAATTAATTTAATATCAAATTGCAGGTATCCTGTCTAGCTTTTGACAGGCTTTAAGCTGATCATTCTTTACTTTTAAAATAGCAGATCTATAATTGTGACTGTTGTACACAGCTTGTACCAAAAAGCTGTTTTTTTTTTCCTTTTTGAGCTGACATTGATATGACAATCAGAGTGACAGCATAGTTCTTTTATGAGAAGAAGTGCTACCTATAATTTAATCCTCCCATAATAAATGCTGGATATTGCTAATTTTCGCCTCTGAATTCCATTTGCTTTTCTCCAGCATTTTCCTAGCATGGTGTAGTAGTTTGAGCAGTGGACTGTGACTCTGAAGAACCAGGGTTTGAAGCCCTGCTTGGCCATAGAAACCTACTGGATGACTTTAGATAAGTCAGGAAGGCAAACCACATCTGGACAAATCTTTCTAATAAAATAAAACTCTTTGATAGATTCACTGTAGAATCACTATACATTGGAAATTAGTTGAAGGTACACAACAAAAATAACAGGGAAAAGATCCATAAAGCAGAACCTACTGATGATGGCAGGAACTGCTGATGGCAGAAATATCTACCATTTGGAGAGAATCCACAGTCTGTCTGTTGCTTATGAAGAGCAACCATCTTTAAGGCCTTTTAAATACATTTTAGTTTAACAAGCAAAGGGAGAAAAAGAATGCTGATAATAAAAAAGGAACAATTCAGATCAATTCTGCATTATATTTTAAAAACAAAATCAAAACTAATTTCAGCATATATATTGTTTATGTTGAGAAGCAGGTTACAGAAAGGAAAATCACCCCAAGCTAAGAATCAAAGTACCTATAATTGCTTGGGACAAAGTATAGCTACTAGTCCAAATTAGTCCAGATGTCAACTTGCACTGCAAGGCTTCAGTTTGGAGGGCAAATCTGGTGGATTATGAAAACTAGTGCAGGTCACGGGGAGCTCAGACATTAATTTGGGGCTGGCAAAAGTGTCTCTACCGTAGGACTCATTACATTCAAGGGGCTTGTTTGAACCAAAACAGGTTACATTTTTAGAAAGCCATATCACACTTACACACAGAGAGGATATATATATATATTAGGGCTTATCTAAAAAGTATTTTGTGTGTGTGTGTATCAGAAGTTAAAAAGAGCATTGGTTAAATGAAGGAGACTAGTCCTACCATTCCTTGGTTCATGTGGACACTGATAATTTGAAAAGGAGAATCTCTGCTATCTATAGCCTTTCCACATGACTGCTAACCCAGATTTTTCAGAGTCCTCAGTCATGCAATGGATGTTTTCCTCCACCTGTACTGGAAACTCAACTTTTCAGTTACTCTCCACATGAAGAGAGTAACAATGGAGAGGGACAGGTCTATTCCACATAGGTATTCATGTTTAACATATCCTGGGTTGCTCATAAAATCAATCTGGTTTCTCAAGATACTTTTCCTCACTAGATCAAATTAGAAGGTGTGCCATAATAAGGAAGACTTTAAGACAGAGGTAGCCAACACACTGCTGTCGGCTACATGCAGTCTCTCTGCTTGCTTCTGAAGACCCTTATGCCCCAAGTAGTGACTGAATTTCTCACAATGATACCAAATTCTGGAGTAGATCAAATCAGCTGAAAAATAGGCAATAGTTTATCTTTAAAACAAAGTATACCAGAAGTCTCATGGAGCCATGTTTCAGGTTATATGCAAGGCACAGGCTCCCTATGTGTGTTGATTTAAAAGTGAATTGGGGGTGAGGATATTGACAGTGCAACAGCAAAACCAGGGACAGTAATGAGAGTAGACCATGGTCCCCATGATCAGTGTAGATCTCCCACCCACCCTCCACAAATTGCCCACTTTTGGTCTAAGCCACTAGGCAGTTCTCTGAAGCATTGGACATCTTTCCCTTAGTCCCAATCTGCAGTTTGGAAATAATGATACTGCTTTGTCTTGGGCTCTCTCTCTTTTTTTTTTTTTTTAAAAAGTACAAAGATGTTATATGGAACTATTTCAGCCATCATAAGTGTGCTATAAATGCTAAATTGAGAGAGGGGGAGGGAGGGAGCATATTTACATATTTTATGTCTCCTCACAGTATCTTCCCATTTCAGCCAGCTCCTATGTCTAGCTTGCTTTCACATATCTCTG
This sequence comes from Phrynosoma blainvillii, assembly GCA_026167975.1. NCBI lineage: Eukaryota > Metazoa > Chordata > Lepidosauria > Squamata > Phrynosomatidae > Phrynosoma > Phrynosoma blainvillii. The sequence goes on from JANUYF010000004.1 coordinate 121,760,556, forward strand.
CAAAGGTAACAAAGCAAGCAGCAAGATTTTCTCACCCTTCCCACACTCACCCAGTCTTTTCAGTATAGCTGCTCAGTGCTTTAGCTGTTCTGCACAGGGAACAGCAAGCTGATCCTAGTAGGCACCTAGAAACTGCTTGCACAAAACTGATTTTCCCCCTGCCATCTCTTCAGAGGAAATGCCAGTTGACGGCAAGACCATGCTGATAGCTTTTAAGTTTAGAAACATGATTGGAGGCTGCATAAAAGAGCTTACAGCTCATAAATATATCCCAAGAGGGCTTTACATCTGAAATGGAGTCAATTAAGGCAGTTTCACCTTCATTAATCAAACAAAGTACATTATTGCACAGAAAGTGAGGAAATTTCATGGGGAAAGAAAATCAAACATGAAGTAAATGTATATGGATTCTCCAAGCTAAAAAGGGCACTGAAAAAGAGAGAGAGAAATTGTATAGGGAATTGAACAAATGCTGTAAATTGCTTGCTGATTTTGCCTTCTGGGTTGTGTGTGTGTGTGGGGGGGGGGGGTCAATGTCCCTTAGCACCAATATGGATTTTTTGATAAGTATAATCCAAACTCTTGGGAGAAGGAGTCATCTCAGAAATGTAATTTGATATTCTCCCTCAAACCACTTCAATTGGTTTGGTCATTTGGGGACAAAGGGCCTTTGCAGACTGCTAGAAATAGTGCAAATTGAGTCCACTTTAACTGTTCTGACTCAGTGCTAGGAAATCATGGGAACTGTATTTTTTTCTGAGACATTGAGCCTTGTCTTTCAGAGAGCTCTGGTGCCACAATAAACTACAGTTCCCATATTTCCCTAGCACTGAGTCAGGGCAGTTAAAGTGGACTCAATTTGCACTATTTCTAGCAGTCTGCAAAGGCCCAAAGAGGAAATTGATGCTGTCATATACAGCTGTTATGATATTGCCCTCAAGACTCATGAGATCACAGATACCTTTAATAATGACAGGAGTTTATTGGGTGTGCAACTCCAGAGCAGTGGATGTGACAAGATTTTAGAGCAAGCATAAAATACTAGTGCTCTCTCACCCCTCATCCCCCCTTAACAGTTGTGCGAATCATATAAGCCCCCTGTGTTCAGTGAACATGTGAAATGATAGAAGGCTCATGTGTCCCTGCTAGGTCCCAATATTAACTCCCTGATGCTTACCTGTACATCCTTCTTGAGAAAGGGTTTCTAGGTCTCAGCATTGTTCATCCATGTGACTGTGAACAAACCCTTGTAAAATGCTATGAAGCAAACATTTCTGTAAAGAAGCTGATACTTATCCATTGCTTTGCTTGCAGTGCTGCTAGAGATCACATTCAATAATGTCTGGCATGCATGAGTCACACTATTTAATTTATTTGTTATAAGTATTTCTTACATTTATATGCTGCCTTTCTTCAAGCTCAAGAAAACATGCATGGCTTTCCAACTTCAAGATCCAGAAACAAGTAATTTTAGCTATTTTCTTTCTGCTGTGGACCATAGTTTTCTCCCCTCTGTGAGAAAGGTTTCAAAAACCCCACAGCTTCCAAACTCTATTCCCAATTTAGGTTTCATTCTGCCCAAAATTTCTGTGTGATTGTTTTGTACAGAAAACACCCTTTCCTGCTGAATAAAAAACATTTTTATCTTTCAGTACTACAAAACTTCATAGCCCACAAAAAGTCTCAACTCTAATATGAGACAACCTGAGCCAGAATTCCCCTTCGATTGTGCCTCAGACAATAAAAAATGAAACTATTCCAATCTAAGCAGGCTGAAAGTACAGGGAACAGCTCAATAAAGTTGCTCTGTGGGATGTTGGGAAGACCCTATGCATCTATTTGGCCTTCAACCTCTGCATGGGGAAAATTCAACACAAAAGTACTGCTGCAATGACTATGAAGCTGTGAGGCTTTCCTATACGTTGACTAACAGGCCTCCTAGCCTGGTAGCCTGCACACTTCTTTCCACCCAACAAAATCTTGCTTGCCAGGGCAACAAATACTCAGGCACTGCCTTGTAACTTCTTCTCTCCCTCCCCACAAACACATAAAGAGATGGGTTCCAAACTGCCTCTCATTTCAGCAATGGAGACATGCAACCTGTCATGTGTGTCCTGCTTTTGATGACAGCTTTTGTCTCTTTCATAGTGAATTAACACATCCTAAATTAAGAGGGATGACTCATGCATGTGCATACACTAGGATTATAAAACTTCACTTATTTCATTCTCATATTCAAGAACAAATAATTTCAAGCTTTGTCCCTGCAGAGTGAGATTAAAAGAGGATTTTTTTTTCTTTGTCAAAAGATTTATTTGGACAAAGAACCTGAGGTGGTTGTTGTGGGTTTTTCCCCCCACAAAAGCCAACATTTCATTTTAGAAAACATTATATCATCTGCAAAATATATTGTTCTCATTTCTGCACAAAAAATGTTGGATTGGATTTTGAGGCAAGTTTCTTTTAACACAAATTAAGGTGTGGCCTTTTCACAAAATAATAATAATAATAATGATAATGATAATGATAATAATAATAATACAGTGAGCAAATATTTTTCTCATAAAAAGTCCTCAATTAGCAGCTTAATTTATATACTGCTTCATACCACACTATGCAGTCTTTAAGTGGTTTAGAACTATAAGCTAATTGCCACCAACAAGCTGGATACTCATTTTAGTGACCTCAAAAGGATGCAAGCCTGAGTCAAGCCCAAGCCCTGGCTGGTTTTGAACTTGCAACCTTGTGGTTTGTGAGTGCATGGATGCAGTACAGGCATTTAAGCACTGCTCCAACAGGGCTCCTAGCAAACATCTTGTTGAGGTTTCCCATTTTCTCAAAGATGCAGCTCAATACATTGGGGCATAAGTAATAATCAAGGACAAGAAAATGTTTATTATTTATATTTCATATATATACCAGATTATTCAAGATTTAGCTTTGATAGGGAGGCCATTACAACTCCTTTGCATAATGAAATAACATGGGAGAAGGCCTCAAGAATGTGTGATCTGGGTTTATTTTATATATATATAAAATATATATACACCCCCGACAAGTCCGGAGGCGTTTCTTGTTGTTTGTTGTGCTGGCCAAATAAGGACAGGAGACGCCTGATTGGTCAAGATGCGCAGGGGAATAAGCACACCTGCGCGCCTTGCCCAATAGGCTTGGTGTTTGAACCAAGTCTCACAGTGTTTATGGTGCTGCGAGAATTGGGGCGAGAGTTTGTTATTTATAGCTCTGCGCTGCCACGTGGAGGCAGCCATTTTAGAGTTGAGACGGAGAGAGTAACATCGCTCCGCTCTTTGCTTTTGGTGACCCTTCCCACCCACCTTTTATAATAAGTTTGTTATTCTTACTCTCGGGCTTTGGCTGGTCGCCTTCAGGGGCTGGGAGGGATTTTTTTCCCAGGGTCTCCTCTGGGTTTTTCGCCCTCCCTGAGATTTCCTTTGGTGATGTTAAGTAACATAATTTGGGAATGGGTCACGGTGTTAATTCATTATTTATATGCTTGTCACAACTGGGGGAATAGGGTCTATGAATTGAAATTTATAGTTGTATTGTGGGGCAGGTAATGACCCCCACCCCACAGAATAATTTAATTCGGCTAACTAAAATTGGGAAAAAAATTGGCATAAAACAAATTGACAGGAAATGACGTAAGCATTTAATGTTTGACGTCATAAAATTACATGACGTCATATGACTAAATATGACGTCATTTCTGGGGAGGGGTTTGTTTATTTGTTAATTATTGTTTATTTGCTTTGTCATGTGCGGTGAAGAACCACCCACTAGGGTGGTTACACCTTCACCTACACATGTGACAAAATTTGTTATTATTATTATTTATTATTATTTATTGTTTATCAATAGACCCTGTACAGTTAAATAAATGTTGTGGCCTGTTTAAACCCAAAAGAGGCATTTTGTGTCCTTTGTGCCAGTGCAAATATATATATCCCCACTAACACCCATAGAAGAAAGGTTTTTCCCTGTATTGATTTTCACATTTAGAGCTCCTCCACCAATGAAAGGACCTGATTCCATCAGGTTCTATTCTCCAATGAAGGACTACTTTGTGTGTACATCAATATGTACTTAATAGCATGTTACTGAATACATGTTCCTGAGTGCATGAACACTGGAAAAGAGTTTTCATCGCAAGTAGTTGCAAAAAACATGACCACATAGCATATATTATCTGGCTCACACAGCTCCATTGTGCTCTTCCAACATTTCTTTCAACCACCCTAGTAGAATGTGAAAACTATGCTCATTTCTTAAACATTACTTTTCAAAGGATAAATAATAATGATCTTTCTACCAAATGTGTGTACACAGTAATCAGCAGTAAATGGAGAGTATCACATGCGGAAGAGATAAGGACGGGATCGCTCCCCTATCCTCATCTCATCCTTAACCTGTCCTCAACCTAGATGACGTGAAACTGTTGTGCCGATCGTGTCATTAACCGCCATTAACCTGTCAGTAAAGCACCATTGTAATAACGCAAACTTTTGTTATTACAAAATGCCAGCTAATGTTGCTTTAATGACATGTTAATGGCAGTTAATTGACAGGATTGGTGCAACTTCATCCAAAAGCCTTTCATGCCATTACCATCAATCACGCTTCCCAGACAGGATAAGTGCGGATGACATATGAAAGCCCTTCCCGCGATCAAGTGGGAAGGACAGAACAATGATGAGAGAGAGACAGGATGTCTCTCATGTGATAATCTCCAATGCTGCAGTCACTGAGTAATGAAACTGTACCTGTGACCTAGCCTTTGACATAACAAATTACCAAAAACACTTTTTCAGTGAGGGTGGGGTATGGTTTTACAAATGTTACTAAGAAAATTGCTGTTGTTACTGCATTTATGCTGCAACATGATTTCCATTTCAGCTCAAGTCTGTTTTATTTGCATAATTTCTTATTTTTGGACAGCAAGATAGGAGACTATTACTGGTTAGTAATGCTGAGGTTCTGATTGAGCTCATTTAGCAACTATGTACCTTATCCTCATTATACCCTTAAAAAGAGGAGGGGAAATCAGACACATCAATACAAAATAGCAATTTTGACTGAAGCAAAATCAGATCTGTTAGACTAAGCTTTTAATTAAATGCAACACAGCATTGCACAATGGTTGTCAAATTAAAGAACGCCTGCATATAGGCAGTTGCGTAACTATGATTTGTTTTGTATATTGGATTTTTATTGAAATGGGCCTGTTACTCACTTCTGATGATTAATTGGTACCAATCAGACAAAATGTATGAGCTTTGGCAGAACAAAAGGATCTAAAGGAGAAGAAACAACTGCTTGTTGCTAGTGTCAATAAAAGCACAATTTTCTCTTCTATTTCCACTGGAAGTGTTAATGTTTCTGCATTTTTTTCTGTTCTACATGAAATCATTAGTCATTTTGTTTTTCCCCTTGAAGAAAGGCCTGTGAGCAAAACACATTTAAAGCACACACACACACACACACACAAACACGAATACACGAATTTTTAAGATTGAATGGCAAACAGGGATAAGTCACACTAAGGACAAATTTAATCTTAGTGAGCTCCATTACAAAGCATGCCATGCTCTACATTGTATAAACTAATTTCTTAACTGAGATTTAGCTATCTGCTAAACTCAACTCAATTCAAATATATGGAGTCCAAGTTGTATGTATACTTAAAACCAGCAGCTAGGACCCAAGAAACTACTTTGTTGCATTGATGTGTTCTTTGGAGTTGTCTATCTAAAAGAGAAGCTCTCTGTGCAATACAGCTGATCTAGGTATTCAGTTACTGAATTTGTGGAATGACATACAGTCTGCTCTCTGTATCCATGGATTCAACTATCCACAGCTTACAAATATTACATATACATAACTACGCACACACATTCACACACACATTGCAATCAGCAAACCTTGATTTTGCTATTTTATATAACGGACACCAATTTAGTATGCCACTGTATTCAATGGGGCTTGAAATCCGTGGGGCGTGTGTGTGTGTCCCAGAACCAAACCACAGTACATATCAAGGGTCCACTGTACATTTTTTTCTATATCTGTGGCTTCTTTAAATGAAATAGTAAGTTTATGTACAGTTATTCAATATGTTTCTTAGAGTTATTCTCCCTTGGAAAAAGGAAGAGATGATTGTGATTTTACAAATATTATTGCAAACTGAGTCAATTTCACTCAATTGAGATAGAAAGGTGGATGGATAAATCCACCATATTTGCTTTCTTTCATGTTTAACCTTGTTATATCAAGTTCTTTCCATCCCAAGTATTAGTATTTTTAAAGCTGTTGTGAAAATTGAACTAACTTAAATTCCCAAGTTTGTTTATCAACTGAGAATGCGCAGAGGATGGACTAGCACTTGGGTGTTGTAACAGGCTTAATAAGAGCAAATAAACTGGAGCTGAATCCATAAAACCAACTCTGAGAGTTGGTGATTCCCAGGTCTGAGATTTGAGTAAGTTATATGCCCAGGATGGAGTTACACTCTCTCTTAAAATAAACAAACAGAACAAACAAAACTAGATGTGTCTCTTGGGGGTACTCTTAGATTCATAAAGTCATAGAGCTAGAAAGTACCACAAGGACCATGTAGTCCAACTCCCTCCCATGCAGGAATAATCAATTGCAAAAGTACTTTTGAAAGATGTTCATCCAACCTCTGCTTAAAGATCTCCAATGAAACAGAGTCTATCACCCACCAAGGGAGTTTGTTCTACTGTTGAACAACTCTTATGATCTTCTTTTTTTTTTTGAAAAAAAAGTTCTTCCATATATTTGACATCCTTTCAGATATTTAAAGAAAGCTATTATGTCACCCCCTCCTACCATCTGAAGCTGCAAGGAGAGCTGGGAAAAGACTCCATCCAATCCTTTCCAAGCCACATGAGTCCATCTCAGTCTCTCCCCCCCCCCCAGCTTCCAGAGGGAGGAGGGGAGAAACAGCTGGGATGCAGAGGAAAGGAAAAGCCAGCCATGTAAGTCCATCTCAGCCCTAGCACAGACCATCTCAGCCTCACCCACCCACCTTCCAGAGGAAGGACAGGAGAAAACGGAGGGGACAGGTGAGGAAAATCAAACAAGGGCCAGAAGTCAGATGAGAGACTAAAATAAAGAAGGACATGAGATTGGAAGGGAAAAGGAGGGAGGGGTAGGGGGAAGGGTAGAGAAACAATCAGTTCAGAAATAGTGAGGGGAGGGAGAATGACATAGGAAAACAACTACTGGGCAGCAGCAGTAGTGATGGGTGTCACTAAAGTGAAGAACAGCAGTGACATCATAACTAACATTTGTTAGCACTGCACACAGGATGGTGTAGGTGGTCCTCCTTGTCTAACCCCCAACCTAGAAAACCCTATGAGGAGACATTGAAAGTGTCACACAGGCAGCACAAGAGCACTAATAGAGAGATAGAAAGAAACTAAAGGAAACCACAATTGCAAGAGTAGCTAAGGGCAGCCAAAATGATAAAGCAAGCAGTAAACACTCTCAGAAAGACAAACCCCATATCAGAAACAGCATCACACATAAAATAGAGACATGGAATGTGAGAAGCATGAGCCAATGAAAGCTAGACATAGTGAAAATGGAAATGCAATGAATGAACATAGCAGTATGGTGGTTAGTGAGTTAAAATGGAAAGGAATGGGGCACTTTGAATTAGACAACCATACAGTGTTCTACTCAGGGAATGAAAAGACAAGAAGAAATGGGGTGGCTTTCATACTAAAAAAAAGATGCAGCAAAAGCAGTCAGAGGATACAATGCAAAATCAGACCGAATCATCTCAATAAGGCACCACGGGAAACCTATGAATATCACTATAATTAAAGTATATGCATCAACTACTGAGGCAGAACAAGAAGAAATTGATAGATTTTACCAAGGAGTACAGGAAGGAATTGACAACACGCCAACACAGGATGTCAAGCTAATCATTGGAGATTGGAACACAAAGGTTGGAAATAAAGAAGAATAAAAAATGGTAGGTAGATTTGGACTAGACAGAAGGAATGGAGCAGGTGAGTGTCTGATAGATTTTCGTGAAGCTAACAACCTATTTATTGCAAAGACATTTTTCATACAGCCAGAGAAAAGATTATACACATGAACCTCACCAGATGGCCAAAACCAAAACTAAATATATTACATAATTGGAAGTAAAAGATGGTGAAGCTCCATACCAGACACCAAGGTTAGACCAGGTGCTGATTGTGGCACAGATCATGAACTACTCATTTCAAAAAATAAAAGTAAAACTCAAGAAAGAACAAAACCAGTCATAATACCAAAATACGATTTAAACATTTCCACAGAATATGGAAATGACAATATAAGGAACAGATTTGCAATACTAAGTATAATAGCTCATGAACCAGAAGAGCTTTAGTCTGAAGCCAGGGACATAATAAAAGATGAGTGCATACAGACACTTCCAATAGACAAAAGGAAAGTGAAGAAACCATGGATGACAGATAAAACACTACAAGCAATAAAGGAAAGCAATTATAGAACCATAGCACTAATCTCCCATGCAAGCAAAATTTTGCTCAAAATGCTTCAGTACAGACTCCAACCACAAACAGAGAGAGAAATCCCAGTGGTCCAAGCAGGGTTCAGGAAAGGAAGAGGCACCAGGGATCACATTGCAAATATAACATGGCTAATGGAGCGTAGCAGGGAGTTCCAAAAGAAAATCAGTATAATAATAATAATAATAATAATAATAAAATTTATTTGTATCCCACTTAATGACAACAATCCAAGTGGCTTACAGTAAAAATCCCCACATCATTTCAATCAAACCGACCCATCCCCTTAAAACAGCATTAAATAACATATGATTAAAAGTTACAATAAATATAATATAAAAACATAAACAAAAAAAACCTAATAACATACTTAAGGAGGTTACGGTACCCTGGTCGATTTCTACTGCATTCCCCATCCATCATCATGATGGGGCCACGATAGGGATGCAGGAGTCAACAAGTCCTAACCAGGATAATTAGTCTGGAAAGGCCTGCTGGAAGAGATCCATCTTGACAGCTTTCTTGAAGCTATCTAATGATGTCAACTGATGGATCTCATCCGGCAGGTCGTTCTAGAGCTTGGGGGCAACAACGGAGAAAGCCCTCTGGGAGGTCGCTGCAAGCCTAGCTTTTTGGGGCTGCAGCAAGTTCCTCCCAGAGGATCAGAGAGCACGAGGAGGATTATATGGGAAGAGGCAGTCCCTGAGATAGCTTGGACCCAAGCCATTTAGGGCTTTAAAGGTAATAACCAACACCTTATACTGGGTCCGGAAGCTGATAGGCAGCCAGTGGAGGGACCTCAGAATTGGAGTAATGTGATCCCTCCTAGATGTTCCAGAAATAACCCTGGCTGCCATATTTTGAACCAACTGAAGCTTCCGAACCAAGCATAGGGGTAGCCCCATGTAAAGCACATTACAGAAGTCAAGGTGTGAGGTTACCAGTGTGTGCACAACGGTCTTGAGATCCCTTACTTCCAGAAAAGGGCGCAGCTGGCGTATCAGCCGAAGCTGATAACAGGCGCTCCTGACCGTCCCATTTACCTGATTTGTCATCAGGCGCAATGAGTCAAGGAGCACCCCCAGACTGCGAACATAGCCACTGGAGGAGAGTGTGACCCCATCCAGGACTGGAGGTTGCAACCCAATTCTTGGTTTCGGGGCCGCTACCGTGAGCACCTCCGTCTTGTCTGGATTCAGTTTCAATCTGTTTTTCTTCATCCAGCCCATTACCGCTCGAAGACATTCATTGAGAGAAGAGATGCCATTGGAATTCGAGGCCGACGAATGACTCATGGGGAAATAGATTTGGGTGTCATCAGCATACTGATAACACCCAGCACCATAACTCCGTATAATCTCACCCAGCGGCTTCATATAGATGTTAAATAACATGTGCATGTGCATGTGCTATAAAGCATGTGCTTTATAGACTATAGCATAGACTTTGACTGCATAGATCATGAAAGGCTATGGAACTCCCTTAAAGACATGGGAGTGCCAACACATCTGATAGTCCTAATGAAGAATCTGTACTCAGGACAAGAGGCTACTGTCAGAACAGAACATGGAGAAACAGAATGGTTCCCAACTGGCAAAGGAGTCAGACAAGGCTGCATCCTATCACCCTACCTATTCAACCTATATGCAGAACATATCGTAAGGAAAGTAGTCTTGGACATGGAAGAGGGAGGAATGAAATTAGGAGGAAGAAATGTCAACAATCTGAGATATGCTGACAACACGATAATGCTAGCAGAGAACCTCACAGACCTGGAACAACTCCTAAGGAAGATCAAAGAAGAAAGTGCAAAGGCAGGCTTACTGTTGAACATAAAGAAAACAAAAATAATGACCACCGAGAACTTACACACCTTCAAACTAAACAATGAGGAAATAAAAATAGTGAAAGAGTTCTTATACCTGGAATTAAACATTGATCAGAATGGGACTGCAGCCAAGAAATTAGGAGAAGATTAAGAATGGTGAGAGTGGCTATGAAAGAATTAGAAAAGATCCTAAAATGCAAAGACATACAAGTCAGCAAAAAAGTCAGAATCATACAAGCCATTGTATTCCCTCTTACCATGTATGGATGTGAGAGCTGGACAGTCAAGAAAGAAGATAGGAGAAAAATCAATGCATTTGAGATGTGGTGCTGGAGAAGAGTGCTGAGGATTCCATGGACAGTCAAAAGGAAAAACAAGCCAGAGATATCCCTAGAAGCCAAGATGAGAAGACTTAGACAGCCGTACTTTGGACACATCATGAGAAGTCATGAATCGTTGGAAAAGACAATAATGTTAGGAAAGATGGAGGGAAATAGAAAGAGAGGAAGGCCACATGCTAGATGAATGGACTTTATTAAAGAGACCATGAATATGAGTTTGCAGGAACTGGACATAGCAGTAGAGGATGGGGGGCATAGAGATCTCTCATCCATAGGGTTGCCATGGGTCAAGATTGATGCGAAAGCAGTTGACAAACAAACAAAAATTATGTCACCTCTCGGTCTTCTCTTCTCCAAGCTAAATATACCCATCTCTCAAAGGTGTTTCTCATAAGGCTTGGTTTCCAGATCTTTTATCTTGGTCATTCATTGATTCATCTAAGTCACTAGAGGCCTGGATGGCTCAGAGTAGTTCTTGCTAATTTTCAGCTCATGTGCCAGCTATTACCATTCCTAGATAGAGATAACCTAATCACAGTAGTCCAGTAATTCCCTGATGATACTATAGCACTTCCCTCTACATAGTGCTACCTTTGAAGTTGACTTTGAAGCTGAAGGTAGCAGAAAACAGAATAGATTGTTGACTGGGATATTGCAAGACTTTTTAAATATATATATATATATAAGTGGTCTTAAAGGAGTGGTCTTAAATTGTACTGGCTGCCAATAAATGTCTAGCCTGAACTCAAGATGCTGATGATGATATTCAAAACCCTAATCTGTTTGGGATCACAATAACTGAAGGAGCACTGCTACCTATATACATATACATGAAGACTGAGACCTTCTGTAATGGCTCTTCTCTGTGTCCCACCAGTTGAGGTGATAACACTTTCTAAGAATGTGTGAGAGAACTTTCTTTGCTTTGATGTTCAGAATGTGGAATAACACTTGATTACAGATTTTACTTGTGTCAATGTTGTTGTCATTCAAGCATTAAATAAATCATGTCTCTTTGTTGAAGCTTCTGGAACCCAATAAATTTAATCCAAGTATGTCCATATGTCTCATTTTAAATGTCTTAAAATGGTTTAACTTGTTTTAAACGTCATATTTAAATTTGTGAATGGTTTAATGTTTTTAGCTTTTGAAGTTATTTTTTACTGTTCCAAATGGTTTTAAAATGCTTAAATTGATTTTATTGTATGCCATTTTGAGATCATTATACATAGGGTGGGATATACATATTTATTCCAAAATAAATAAATAGATTTGAAGTAACCAAATTCAATTGGCACAGTTATTTCTATGTTCTACCTTGCTACGAAATAGCTATCAATTATAATGATCCTCCCCAGGAAGGGAAAAACTGACTACACTAACCCAGCACTGCAACTATGGTTGAATACACAGTTCAGAGTCAGAATTTTTTTGTTATTTTAAGCATGTGAACAAACACATCTGTGAACTTTGATTTCTCCTACATGCATTGTTTCAAGACTCTTGCCAATTTGTGAAATAATATGTAGCCAACATTTGGAAAATCATCTTTGCAAAAATTGCACACACATACATACATAGTTTTGCATATATATATATTTCAAACATGCAGTGTTATGCTTTAATAAGAAAGAAATATAAATGGAAACAGAAAGGCCTTTTGCCTTCCTTTGAGACTATTTTTTAATTGTTTTGGGTCATTTTTTTTAAAAAAGAAGTTGCCATTCTATATTCGTGACATAAGAAATCTGGGCATGGGCTGAGACTGGGCTGGGGCTGTGTCTTATTGCACAACTTCATGCCCATATTGAATGCATCCCATACCAGATCGGGACTTCTCCCTTACCTTAGCTAAGAGTGGGTCTTCTCTGTTCTTAGCACAATAATAGGAGACATGCTGATTGGGAATGGGATGCCTCTGATCTGGGCAATAACACATGGTACTAGCCTGGTCTCAACCCCTGCCCAAAATGGGAAAAAATCACTCTGATAATCTCCATGGTTCTGAAGCAGAACAGATTAGAAACATACAGGAATTCCCCAGATCTCTTCTAAACCCCTGGAACAAACCCAAATGATTCCATTTTCTTCTGTAGTATCTTTCAAAAAGGTGACAGGAAGTGATGTCATTTCCAGAGTTTTGTGGGAGAATTTTCAGGTGTTTTCATATATTTTGGGAGGTGATCTCTCTGGATTTAGGGCAAAAGTTCCCAAAATCATGCTGATTTTTTAAAATAAAAATGGGGGTGGGGGCTTCCAGGGCACAAAAAGGGTTTTCAGGAGCTGAATGCAGCTGCTGGGCTGCCTTTTGTTCACTCTGATCTGCAGCTTGATTCTGAACATTGCACTGGCAAAGCTGCAAGCAATGGCAATTCAGCATTGTCAACCTCTGGCACAATAGTATGAGACCATAAAAGTGCTTGTGTTTATAAATACTCTCTATATATGATATACAATTGTTCAGTTTTTCTGGGTGGGGGAATGGGTCCAAGGTATTCAGTGTCTGGAGTAAATATAATCATTATAGATAATTTCATTGGGAAATGATTTTTGTGCATTCCTGTGTGAAATGGATGAGAATTTAATTCTTGAAGGGTGGGCACGAATACCATTATTGGGATTGTTTGGAGACCTAGACCAGTGATAACAATTTGAACCACAACACATTTCTAAAAATGAAGGATAGCAGGTAAACCTAAACTACTTATGTGGTGCATTGGGCCTCCAAGAAAAGCAGGCAATCATAGATACCATTAACAGGGCACTTTCATTCAGTATTAACAGAGAGCCACACAAAACATGTGAAAGAAGAAGGGAAGTTGTTTTTCACTGGAAGATAGGACTGATTCTGACCACTAGTTTATCAATGTAATGCTGAGCATAAATCACAGTGGATTTCCAGGCTTTCAGGCCTGATGTTTTTGTATTGATTCTTGAGAAGCCCAGGAATGGATCTGGGACATTTTGTATGCTAAGCAGGTGCTCTGCCAATGAGATATCTCCCCCCCCCTAAAAAAAAAGTCAGGATAGATCATGTTCAAACTGACATTACATTTTGGCTCAATCTGCTGATACATTTTTGGAATAAAAAAATCCAGACCCTGTCCCTCTTCCACCTAATTTTTGGTTATAATGGTGGAATGTGCCTTATATTTGAAACATTACTTAACATAGGTCAATTACGATGGTCAGATAATTTTTGACTTCCTGCTTTCTTGCATTACAATTGTGTCCAAAACCATTTAAAGTGAGCAAAACATAGTTATTATCACCAAACTCAGAAGTACAGGCAATGCTAGGATTCAGGGCTGTGTGAGATAAAGCATCCTCCATCCACCTGAATGTGAGGCAAGCACAGGTGTGTTTCTCTTGCTGAATGCTAAAGAACTGATAAAGAGAGAGGCAGACTTTTCCTAAATGAAATGAGAAAGTTAGGGTACAAAAACATCCACGGTGCTCTGCCTTTTTTATCCTGCTGAACATAAAAGGATAGCCCTACAGCTTCTTCATGTTCTTTTAGAGATGGAATGAGATAAGGGGTCTCTGAACGGCTGGCTGGAAGTAAGCAGAAACATGCCATAGTGGGAGACTGAATACTATGAAGGATTCAAAGGGAATGTCAAAATGATTTTTGGAAATGTGGAAAGAAATAAGTTAACTTGAATTTAGCAGTTGGTTTGCCCCCTGACCTTTACACTTAAAAAGATATCTATTATTTAGGATTTGTTTTTTGTTTTTATTTAAAAAAAAAAATAACCTGACATACTGCAATACATCTTTAGAACTTTTTCCACCTGAGCTACAAGGCATTTAGATATTTCGTTCAAAGGATCTGCTGAAAACTGTAATTTCATTTTCTTGGAACTGTGCAAGATATGATAATTAAATACTACTTTCAGAAAAAGCCAGAGCTTTGACCTAATATATTTAGTAGTTCAATCATACACATCTACTCAGAGGTAAACCCTACTGAGCTCAAAAAGGACACACCTCAAGCTAAGTGAATAAAGTGGTGCCATCTGTGCATCTCATGAAATAAAAGCACCCATTTAACACTAATACTTTCATATCAAGAGAATTCAGATTCTCCCTCGCACCACACAACACTACAATGAGGAGGTGTGTTTGCTGCCCTGCAAAGAAGAGAAACCACGAGTAACAGTGACATGACACAAAGAGCCATAACAGAGAGTTGGGGCAGGGGGAGCAAAGCCAGGTGTCTTTAAAAGCTTTGCCACCACCTGATCCAACATTCCACCTCTAACTCTAACATATAGTATAAGTTTGCTGGTAGCTTTGGAGCTGGATAGGATTTCACTCTCCTTTCCAACAATTTTTTTTTTTTTAGCCTACACTGTGGATGGGAACTTTGACAATTGGCTTGTGATGGTGTCTTAATAGATGGTCAGTTGGCACGTAGTGTGTGTAGGGGGGGGGGAGAGAAAGTATGAGTTTGGAGAAAACCTATGGCACCCATTTGGTGAAGAACTGCCTTTTTATTGTTGTTGCTGTGCCTTCAAGAAGAGCTCTGGTGGCACAGTGGTTAAATGCCTGTACTGCAGCCACTCACACATAAACCACAAGGTTGCAAGTTCAATACCAGCCAGGCCTCAGGCTAGACTTAGGCTTTCATCCTTCTGAGGTCACTAAAATGAATACCCAGATTGTTGGGGGCAATTAGTTTACAATTGTAAACTGCTTAGAGACTGAATAGCATGGTATAAATGAAGCTGCAATTGCTATTGGTATTGTTTCCAAATTATGGCAACCCTATCACGGGGTTTTCTTGGCAGGAGTAGTTCAGAAGAGGTTTCTCATTGGTTCCCCCTGAGGCTGAAAGCATGTGACTTTCCCAAGTTCACCCAGTAGGTTTCATGGTCAAGCTGGGAATTGAACCCTGGTGTCCAGAGTCACAGGGGGGAAGCAGACGGGCGGCACGGGGCCGAGGCATCTGCATTCCCCGGCCCCGCAGTGCAGCTTCGCCACCCTATGACTCCGCAAATTGCCAAAGGTGCACCACAAAAGGCTGCTGGTGCACCTTTTGTGACTTTTCCGCTGCAGCGTGCATGGACGCTGTGGCGGATAGGCATCCTCGGAGCCCCGGACGTGCGGAAGGTCCGGTACTCCAACGATGCCTTCGGGAAGGGGTTGGGGTGCCCACCGTGTGGCTGCCCCTCCCCTTCCTTGCCCTGAAGACAGCGCTTTGCACCATCTGCTTAGCCCCATAGTCCAACACTCAAACCACTTTGCCACACTGGCTTATGGCCTTTGCCACACTGGCTTATGGGGCTGGCCTAAGGATTTAGCCCTCACTTTAAGGATGTGACTTGGAGACTGGAGTCCCAAGTTGGCCCTCCAGTTATGGGCTGGCCAGAGAGTAATCTGGAATTTGATTCTCCTTGGGGCTCAAGCGTGTCACTCAGAAGCTGAGAGGTCTGGGAGAGACTACATGCTCAAGCTACTCCCTTTTTGGCACATCTCAAAGATTCAAACTTAAATGGGTAATAATTTAATTAATGTGACTCATATTTATCTCAAATCCCATATGTGGTCTTAATATTCCATGTGTTGGTCAGCAAATGTAAGAGGCATTCTATGTGGTTTCTTTACAGGTAGAGAACTACTTTTTACTGGACTCTGTGGAAAGACTCTCTGATGTCCAAGGCTGTTTTGGAGACAAATTAAGAACTTCTGGATTTCTTCTGGATTTGTGTTTAAAAGCTATTAGGTTTTATTTATTTGACTACATTTTATGTATTCAATTTTAACCCACCTCCCTGCTAAGAAATTCAAAGTGACATACATTTCTTAAAATTCCCACAGCAGATTTGTGAAGCAGTCAGGATGAGTGATAGGCTGCTGCCACACTACAGAATTAATGCAGTTTGACACCACTTTAACTGTCATGGCTCCATCCTATGGAATCCAGGGATTTGTAGTTTGTTGTGGCACCAGAGCTCTCTGACAGAGGAGGCTAAATAACTCACAAAACTACAAATTCCAAAATTCCATAGTATTGAGCCATGACAGTGTCAGACTACATGAATTCTGCAGTGTAGATGCATCCATAGTGACTTTTCTAAGGTCATCATGTGAGTGTCATGATGAAATGGACAACCCAGATCTCCCTAGTCCTAGCCTCACTGGACAGGTTTTTCCAATCCTAGTCAAGCAATCTGTCAACTAGACCCAATATTGGTTTTAGTGCACTTATGCATAAGCTATGACTCACTGTCTTGAGTGCAATATACCAACAATATTATTGACAACCTGCTGTTTCTGCAAGTAGCAAAGACAAACTGATGTAGCGGGGTTTTGGTTCTCAATAACAGAGAATGAATAGTCAAGTATTTAGTATGCCACAATATAAATATTTATGTTAATGATGATGATTGTGGTGGTGATTGAAGGAGAATGAGAATTGATGATGATGATGATGATGATGATGATGATTCTATATCACACACACCCTGAAATCCAAAACCCAATGAGGTAGTGCACTAATGGCTGATATACTGTATTATCTTTCTGAATCACAAGATGAGACATATCCTCCCATCTTTTCAAGGTGCAACAAACTGAATTAACTAAATAGTTTTATGTACATGGTTCATGGATATGATGCTATCTATACAAATGAAACTTAGCACTCAGCTCCACTGTTGTAAGTTAAGTTCATTATGAAAGGATTAAAGTTAACTCTCATTCTATCAGATGGGATATTTTAAAACCTCAGATTCATATTTTGTTGCAGAAATCCTTCACACATGGTGGAAGTTTTCATCTTCACACTATCATTCTTTATACACAGAAAAAATGGGGAGAAAATGCTCTATTTTTCATATTGATTTGTAGCACTGATGTAATGTATGAAGATGGCTGGCTGGATGGATGTATGTGAAGACAAGTATGCAAATATATATGTAGACAGACAGACACGTTAGGAATATATGAAATGACCATTATCTCTTCACCTAGGACTTTACTGTGATGAACCTGAAAATCCAGCAGTATGGGGTTCATATAGCCTGCACTACCTTGTGTCAATTAAATAGTAATAGTGTCATTCAAATGAATTCAAAACTCATTAAAACAATTTCACCCTCTCTTGCACATAGCCCTCTCTTAGCATCGATAATGACTTCAAGATATGTCTAGTGCCTTCAGCAGCAAATGCATTCAAAAGTTTCATAAATCATTTTTCCCACAGGTATTCCCATCCCACACAACAGAACATTTTGGTTGCTTTCAAAGTCTTAACTTTACATTTAAAAGCTATTAGAAAATGGTAGCAGAATAAAGAATAAAAACATAGCTTCTTAAGTATGAGCAGCCCCTTCTCAAGAACTACTCTGTAGTAGCTAAACAAATGAAGTCTTACAGTTTGTCCCAGAAATCTTTGGTAATAAGGTCCATTATATGATTACAAAATAGTGAAACATGTTATTGTTAACAAGTCACTGATAATTTCAGATACACTCTCTCTCTCTCTCTCCATATTGTGATATATAGTATACACACAGGGATATTGATTCTACCTTATTATTCATTGCTCATTTTTATGTTTGTACTTTTTGCTTATCATTTTTTTCTTAAATACACAGACACACACACAAAGTTAAGTTGCCATGGAAGGACACAGTTCAGGTCTTGCAATTTCAGACCAGTTGGTGAGGGCACAAAAAGAGAACACATGCATATAAACCTAAATCCATTCTTTAGCCCAGCTAGAAGAGTCAATTTGAAATGGGTGGAACTTGTTAGTAACTATTTCTGTAAGCTATCGATTTCAATGGATTTACTCATGCTGGAACTAACATTGTTTGCAAATTGAAGGATTCAATCAGCATAAATTAATGAGGAATTATGTTCCACAAATTTCCACAGATACTAAGCTGTCTTATAGTTTGCTGGATCTCTTGTAGATTCCTTTAAAAACAAACAAACAAACACAAACTACTGTTTTATTGGCTAGTCTCCAGTCTTCCAGTGCAGAGGATGATCTTGGGTACATGCTGCATAATTTATTAGAAAATTAGGAATGTAACTTTTTAGTACTTTAAAAATTCTTAGATGGATACTACCTGAACCATAATATTCTTTGCTTATAATTTGTCAGTGAGGATTCTTGCTTCCTCTCTTTTCACTACTGTCTCCCTCAATTCATCACTCTTCCTTCCTGGAAACTTTAGTTTCAACATTGGTGTTTATATCTTCAGCAATGAAAGTAGATTAAAAAAAACCTCATTCAGATTCCTCACAATCTCCTGATCCTCCAGATCACCTATGGGGGGTTGCAGACTGCCAGAAATAGTGCAAATTGAGTCCACTTTTAGGGTTGGGGTTAGTGCTAGGGAATCATGGGAATTGTTTTTTTTTTCTGAGACATTGAGCCTTCTCTGTCAGAGAGCTCTGGTGCCACAATAAACTACAGTTCCCATGATTCCCTAACCCTAACCCTAACCCTAAAAGTGGACTCAATTTGCACTATTTCTGGCAGTCTGCAACCCCCCTTTGTTTTTCTTGCTATCCAATGATCCAACTGCCTCTTTGGCAGATATAATTCTGATGGGAGTTCTTTATTGTTGTCTGTGATGTTTTTAGTGATACTCCCTCCCAGAATTCCTTTTTCCATCCTTAATTTTTCTACTTAAATTTCTTTTGTGCATGTCTGTGATCTTTTATATTTGCTCAGCCATTTGGACAAAACTTCCAGTTAATGAAGAAAACCTTTGCATCTCCAAAAACTTTTGTCATTCTAGTCATTAGCCATGCTGATGACCTCTTGGATTTTGCACATTTTTTGGTGGAGGCTGTTGTATGATTCTATCTAAGCTTCTATTAATGTAATTTTGAGAAGCCCTTAAGATTCATGAAGAGATTTTCCCCTTTGACTTTTTTCTTGTAACTTCTTTCTAAACTTTTCCCTCATTTTAGAGAACTTTCCTCTTTTGAAGTCAATTGAGTCTGTGTAGGAGTTCCCTGATGGTTCCACAGTTGCATATCAATTAAATTTCTTATCATAGAGTCACTTTTTCTAGTTAGTTCAACCACAGTCACCTTGCATTAGATGTGTGATTGTAACAAATTGGATTTAGACCATGACCAGCTGTTATAAAGCATATTTAGAATATTTAGAAAGGTAAATCTGATATAGACCAAATAATATAAATTTGGTATAGACCAAAACATATACAGTGGCCCTTTGGAATCTGCAGGGTATTCATTCCAAGCTCCTTCATGCATACCAGAATCCATGGATACTGAACTCTCATTATGTGCAATGGCATAGTAAAATGGTTTTCCTTATATAAAGTGGCAAACTCAAGGTTAGCTTTTTGTATACTTTTTTTTATTTTAAAAAAAATCAAGCCATGGATTGTTGAATCCATGGATGCAGAATTCATGGATATGGAAGACTGACTGTATTATCCAATCAGTTTGTTTTGGTCCTAATCTTATATTCACTTACCTGGGTGTAAAACCAATTTAAATAAATGGAACTTATAAATGTGTAGCATTGTCAAGTTCATCTGACATATCAGAGCATATGGAGTTTATGATCCAGATATCAGTTCTTTTCCAATAGCACCTAGCACTCCAGTCCATGGTAGCATGGAATCAGATTAATGATTCCATAGCATCTAGAATCTTCCTGATATAGAATGTTGGATATCACATGGAGAGCTGATAAACATATGAATAGAACACATTCCAATGTGTTATATGTTCCTTCTTAGGTTTGGCCAACTCTGGCACCCTGACCTTGGACTGAACTGATACTTGAGAATTTCTGGAATCCTGAACTTGGACAGACTTGTGACTACTCTATTTGGACATAGGACAGGTCTTTGAATTTAGTCTGTCTGCTGGCAGCTCAGCTTGGCCTTTGCTGCTCTTATCAGCTTATTTGATGTGTGTGCTGGCAGCATTCCAGGACACAAACCCCAGTTCTACTGCAAACACACCAGATGATGGTTGGCTTATTCAGCACTAGAACTAAGGTGTAAAACCTTTAATGCAAATTAAAATAACAAAATGGTCTGGATCTTCTCTTCTGGAGCCCTGTGTCCTGACACTGGGAGGCTGTTTGAAACACCTCCTGCTCAGCAGCCCAGCACATCCACTGCTGCCAGTCATTCAGTTTGAGGTCAGTAGAAGGCACCCAGCCATGTGATCAAGGCTCAACACCTTATACCAGGGGTAGGCAACCTTTCCCTTTTAAGGGCCGAGGGACTTTGGCTCCTAGAAGCCTCAGCCATGTTGGCCAATAGCTCCTGGGATTCTGGGAGCTGAAGTCCCTCGGCCCTTAAAGGGGAAAGGTTGCCTACCCCTGCTTTATACTGATCTTAAACAACCTGAGACAGTGGTAGATGTGCCAGGCAGCATAATAGAATGTGTGTGTGATCAGCTGCCCAGCATCATAATAGAGAGCCTTTGCAATAGGAAAAGATTAGGGCTGCCCCAGTTCCAGGATATTCAAGTGCATGCAAGTGCAGACAGGACTTCAATCTTCAAATTGGACTGGTGAGTTCCACCTCTTCCTTGAGGTTTCCTTAATCACTATTCTAGGGATTACACACTATGTATTTTGTGGAAGAATAAGTGGATTGCCTCTGATAATCTGTACCAATATGATGCACAAATTAGACATTACAGTGATGGCAGATAGCAATTCAGGGATCTGCTCCCATCCCATAGTGGTCCCAGACAAGGCTCTTAGTTTTTTGTGATGATTCAGCCTGCCTGCCTTCCATCATACAAACAAACTGCACATCTGTATTAATGTGTTTATGGAGGAAGGAGGTAGAGGGATGGAAATGAACTTAAAGAACTGACTCCAGTTCTGGACTTGCTTTTAGTAATACTGCAGGTTAAACAAAAGGAAGAAAGCCACAGATCAAGAAAACAATGAAACTGAGTATAATAATAATCTGTCTTCCATCTCACAATGTGATGCCTCCCCCATATGTGTATGTGTGTGTGTGTCTATGTGCCTTCAAGTTGTCTGTCAATTTATGACTTAGGCAAGGAATACCCAGACTGGGCTTTGCTAGTTCCTGCCTCTGAAATACAGTCAGCCCTCCATATCTACAGGTTCTTCATTCATGGATTCAAGCATCAAAGTTTGTGTGTGTGTGTGTGTGTGTGTGTGTGTGTATTATGAAAAGAAAACCTTGATTTTGTCATTTTTATATCAGGAACATCATTCTACTATCCATTGCATTTAATAGGACTTGAACATCCATGGATGTTGGTATCCATATGGGGTTATGGATGGTATAGTAATTTTCTACCCATAAGAAGCAATGGGAGGATTCTTTTTCAGCAATCTGGCATGTGAATTAGAAATTTAAAGAGGAAGAATCTGATAGTTCATCTTCTGCACCTCATCCTTTACAGGATTGTACTGTAATCTGACATTATGAGCCCAATATTACAATAATTAAGTGTTTGTTTGTTTGTTTCCAGCAATTAAGTTTAATGGCTGGGCTGTACTTCAAAGTATAAGCAAAAATATACCCTTGCATAATTGCATCAATAATCTGTATGTCATTTTATACAGACACTATTTTGATGTTCATACATGAACTAGGAAGTGTGTTCAGTGCTAATGAACAAAAAGCAGCAGCAAACCTTTATAACAGCAACTTTAATGTTGTACAGTTTCTCCTGCCTCTGTTTACTAACCTGTAGAAATATGCATGATGGTGTCTTCAGAAGTGATTGTTTATGCTTATTTCTTTATTATCTACATAAAGTGGTTATTTAAAACCTTTCTGTTTTTATAAATGTTGATTGCTTGATAATATTTTTTGCGGTGTTTGTACTTAAGCTGAAGACTGTTGCAATTGTGAGCACAACACTTTTGCTTAGCTTTCTGGAACATCAGGGGAGCTGAACAGCATCTGCTGCTATTCAGTGAATCGAAAAATGTGCTACCACTTCCATAGGTAATAATGACTATCTCAGTAATGTGCTTTTTAATTGGTAAATTTTACATATACCTTACCCAATCTTGAATGCTTAAAGCAAGTAACAAAAACAATTTCCTTTCACTGAGTCCACTTCACAATTATTAGGCTGTTTGTTTGTTTGTTTGTTGCTCCAAATATGCTGAACAGAATACAGTATTATCCAACTTGCTCAAATTTTCCTCAGTATCTCCCAGCTGAAGTCTTAGGGGCTCTAAAGATGGCCCCTAAGGGGTGGCCCCATGCCACCCCTGGAGTGCCAGATCAGGACTGCAGCAACCACACGTTGCTGCCCCAATCCAGCACTTTGCTGCTCCAAAAAGAGTTGGCAAATGCCACTCCTTTTTGAGTGGCAAAAAGCCGCCCTTGCTGCCATGGCAGTGGCTTTTCTGCACTCTTTTGGCACAGTGTGACTAAACACTGTGCCAAGGAAGTGCCCTGACACTGCCCACCATCACCATGCCTCGACTCCATCCCCAGGCCAGCCCCTTTGACTGGCCTGTACTGGCCCTTAGTCAGTATCTTTTAAGTCTTACCTGGACAAAAAAGTATAAATCTTATGCTTTGATACATCTTTTTCATGGTCAAGATTTACCACTAAAAATATGCCAAATTCTCTAAAATGTAACAGTTTGGTAAGGTGAAATTACTAACTAGAAATTAGCACTGAAAGAAGGCATGAAAGGAAAGTATATTCTACCAGCTTTAGGAGCCAAACTGAGATCATCAGTGGGAAACCATGGTAGGTTGAAGGCTATGATTGCATGCATTCTTTTTTGGTGGAGCCTAAAAATAAATTGATGCAAATAATTATTTATTTGTGATTAATTATTTTTTTACAAAATGACTAAGAAATAGCTAAATGTCATCACAATTGTGGGTTACCACCACTCTTTTTGAAATATAATGTGAAATATTGTAGTCAATTTTATAGGTTTGGACCTGTGGCCTTACTAAATTGTTAAGGTGGAATCCCATGTCATTCATTTGCTGCATTGTGATCTGCTGTGGATGTTGAGGCCATAATGAGAAGGTGTGTTTTGTACTGCAGATAAATGTCTCATAGCATCCAGACTGTTTTAAGTATAACTAAATAGTAACTATGTTAGTTATATCTGAGAAATATGTGTTTGTTTTAAACATCTGTAATCATAACAGCAACAAACAGATTTAAATTACTTTTAAATGACATATTTTGAATACCCATAAATGGATATGGTTTGAAAAATATGCATGGAAATGTGTACACATTTTTATGATTTCTGGAAACAAAACCAGCAGCAGCAGCAACTCCCCCCACAAAAAATTAAATTATAAAATGCAAAAACAACAACAACAACAACAACAACAACACAGAAATACAGCTAAATTTCAAACTTATGCCAACATCAAAGGTAACTGTAACAACACACACAGAGATACGAAAACACTCAAAGCCCCAACAGAGTAATTAATTTTTAAATGACAAAGACAACATAATGGATGTGGGAGGAGTGACATATATTGTCTAGTTTACTATTGATTATATTTAATAAAAGATAGCCAGGCATCATTAAAATACATGCAGATTGTTCTGAATGGGGAAAAAAAAACTCTTATGGAGCCAGAAGGAAATGCAAGGGGAAAATTGGAGAAATTGGAGCAATTCAAGTTTTCCAAATGTTCCCATCCTTACTGTCTGTATTCCTTTCCCTCCCCAGCTTGGACACAGAGTCTGAATTCTTCCTTCATTTTGTTCATTTTAAAAAAATCCAAAATAGGATGTACACAAAAAAGAAAGACAAGAAAATTTCAAACACCTATCAACACTGAAGGCAATTAAAAGGCCAATAAGAAAACTATTTTAAGTGGCAAAGTGGATATAATTACACAGATTTGCAGAAGATTGGGGAGTGCATAATGCCATTTTACTAATGATATATTCAGTAAAATGTTGCATAGTGCCATAAAAGTTGTCAATTGTGTCTGTATTTCTCAATAGTCTCAATTTAAAAGACAGCACCTCTATAACAGTTACAATACATAAATAGATTTACCAGCCATTGAAAGTTAAATGTTGCTCCCCCCCCATTAACATCAGTGAAAGTTGAACTGTAGTACATATAAAGATTATATGGTCTTTATGTTGCAAGGTTCATGCCACCACAGAATAATGACAATAGACCAGTCCTTCCATCTCAAGGAATAATTTGGTTAGAGATGATAGTGATTTCAGAGAAAACAACTGAGCAAAAACTTATTTTTTTAAAAAAAGCACTTCCAATATCTATCTGGTTATAGATTTTGAATGTAGTGTTGTAAATTGGTCTCAAATCCACATTCACTTATGGTGATACTATCAGTGAAAGACCTCTAGGTCACCCTGTTGTATTAAACGGTCTGGCTCAGGTCTTGCAGACTCATGTGTGGCTTCCTTGATTGAGTCTATCCATACTTAATGTGGTCTTCCTCTTTTCCTGAACCATGTTTCACTCTTCTCAATTCCATGTTCCTATACGTTCCTATGTGTTATAGCTTCAGACTTTCCGTTCACATTTGAGTAAGTCAGCAGCTAGACATCATTTTGGCTTGAGTCCAGGTCATCATTAGGCATAGTGCTACTTGTACTTGTTCACTATTCTTTCCCCATAGCTAGATCAGTGCCTTCAGACCTGGGAGTCTCATATTTTGGCACTATCTCTTGTTTCATTTTGGATTGTCTCATCATCATAGGGCTTCACATTAAAAAAAAATAGAAGTGATTTACTGGTGCATCCTTCTGTGCAGTATTATCAAGTGTTAGCTATGGTGCCACTGGCCTTGTCTCTGAGAGATCTTTCATCAGTGTCATCTTCCACTACTGCTATTCTCCAGTAGCTATTTGACACATTTAGGGCCTTTGCAGACTGCCAGAAATAGTGCAAATTGAGTCCACTTTAAGGGTTAGGGTTAGTGCTAGGGAGTCATGGGCATTTTTTTTTTCTGAGACATTGAGCAGCAATGACAGAAGCAGTGCTACCATCAGCATAGCCTCAGCGGAGCACACAATCTGACCACCAAGGAAAAGTAGTGATTTTGAATAGATATTCCCAATTCAATTTGTCAAATATGTTTCTCACATGAAAAGATATTACTATGAACAGTTTGTCCTTATGGCTTTGGGCATGGAAGACTACATTCAGCAGGCAGTAAATCAGGTCAGCAATTTAACCATGTCTAACAAAAACAAATTGGTCACATCCTATTAACCATTAGCAATTTTCTTAAACAACTACCCAAAATAGTTATGAATATTTTTGTTGGATCCATCAAAGAAATGGGGTGACAAGAATCCCCCTCTTCCAGTTCTATGCTACTTTTCAAAATTAAAATTACTTTGGAAAGACAGTGAGAAGTAGATAGGGAGTTGCCTGACATAATACATTGAAAACAATACATAAAAATGGGGACAACCAGTTCTTGAACTTCTTATAGAAAAGATTGTCAAATCCATCAGACCTTGAGGGCTCACCTGGTTTAAGATTGTACATAGCCTTTCTGATTTTTGCTGTTATTTTACAGGATAAGAAGGCATTATGACACTCCAATATGTTTTTCATCACATTGTTCCTAGTTCTTTTTTTTTTTTTTTGTAATTTTATATTCTATTAACATGTAGTATTCAAACATCTCTATTGAGTTGACATATTAATTTCTTTTCCAATAATTATCTACAAATATTTACAATTGACTTCCAAGGTATCTCCAGTTTGTACTCAACCTTACTTCAATGTTCACTCATTGTCTTCATATACAAGCAATTTTAAATATACATTGTTCCTAGTTCTTGAGGTTTGTTTGTTTTGTTTTGTTTTTTGAGGGGGGGGGGAAACACATGTTCCAATTCATTAAGAGATATGTGAGAGTATAGTGATTAAAACAAAACAAAACAGACTTCCGGTTGGTAATGGTGTCCCCTTGAGAAGTCCCTCAATATGCTCCTGGGGGAGACTCTAACATTGTGGCAATAGGACCTTCCAAAGACAAGAACTGAGAGGTCTCGAATTAGCTCCTTGGTATTGGGGGTTCAGAGGTGCCCATTGTGGATCCAGATTCTTGCTCTCTGAGCCTTAATAACCCCGATGAACTTGGATTTGTGGTGGGGAAGAAAGCAAAGAGAGGCAGAGGGGATTGGAGGGCAAGTCGCAGCTGCAATGTTGTAGAATAAGCAGTGATAACCGGGACGCCACCAATTTTAATTTAATGAATAAGTTTGAGAATGCATTGTATTTCTTTTGAAGTCTTTCATGAACTTGGACAAATAAACTTCAGCAAATGACATCATATGTAAAATCTTGTTAATAAAAGAATTGAAGATTGAGAGTTCATGGAAAGATGGAGGATGTCTCTAATGGATAAATGGACACATTAGAAGAATGAATGAATGAAGGATATAATTTACCCGACCAGGTTGACCCTTGTAATACAAGGGAGGTGGGAAAGAAAAGGGCCTGGAAGGATTTGGACTTAATTATTGAAAGCCAATTTATTGTGGTGGACTGAGTAAAACAATTTAAAACAACTTAACTATTAAAGATTTTTCCTCTGGACTCATGTGAAGTGGGAGGAAATTTTTGTTTACCCATAGGTGGTTCGAGAATTTGAAGGAAAACAAATGGATCCAAAGTATAAATATTTGTGGCGTATTTTCATTAAAGGCTCAATAACAATAGTAGAAGGGCAAAGGAAGAGTTAACCTACTCCTAAAATTGAGAGGGATATGGCGAGACCTGGGGGAGGTGCCACGTCCTTGGAGACTCTTGGAGGCGAAGGAGGGGGTGAAGTGTGGAAGTGACGATGACAAGGAGTGGCTGGCTTTGGAGACTGGAGGTGAGGCCTGATGGGATTGATGGAGAAGAGGAAGGAAGGAGTTGATCCAGAACTAGGAAGAGAAAGATTGTTTCTGACCTGAATCAATACGCTGCATTAAGACAATAGAGACTAAAGGATAGAAGGGCACTTCCATGATGGAAATAAAGGCTGCGGACAGAAAAGAAGGAGAGGGAGATAGAGAGTTGACCCCCAAGATGGAAATTTAGAAGGACGTTTAGAAAGAGGACAGAAAGATCTCTGTGGAGAATGGAAAAGGAGGAAAAGAAAGAGAAGATAAAGAGTCATCCTGAGAGGAAACAGAGGGGAGGAAGAGAAAGAAGATAGAGAAATTGAGATGAGACTGTAAGGACGAACATTGAAAAGAAAAATTGGAAAATATAGATAAGACAAAAGGATTTTCTTTGTGACTGAG
Organism: Phrynosoma blainvillii; assembly: GCA_026167975.1. Classification (NCBI taxonomy): domain Eukaryota; kingdom Metazoa; phylum Chordata; class Lepidosauria; order Squamata; family Phrynosomatidae; genus Phrynosoma; species Phrynosoma blainvillii. Next base: position 121,788,533 of record JANUYF010000004.1, read on the forward strand.
TGTGAGAATAAAGGGGCTAAAATAGATATTGAGGAAGAAAGGCTAGAGGACATTGAAAATAAATAAATAAATAAAAGGACTCCCTCTCTTTGATGGACTGTGTGAATAAAAGAAATAAAGAAATAATAAGAAAAAGGAAGAATAAAAAGAAGAAGATAGAAAGGAAATAAGAGACTAAACAAAGGACTTAATGCTGTTTCGATATATGTGAATGTAATTGAGAGAAGATATAATTGATATTGGTGGAAAGGGAAGGGTCTTGATCCCAATGTTCTGATTTGAGTATTTAAAACATCATAGGTGGATATAAGAGTGTCGGCATTATGAATGGGTAATATTAAAATAGTTATAGAATTATAGAATTAAGGCAAAGGAAAGAATATTAATATAGGCGGGGGGAAGAAGCAGTTGGAGAAACAAGGGAAGGAAGGGGACTGAGAGAAAAGGGAGCAGAAAATTGGAGGTATAGAGGGGATTCTGAAATGATAGAGGATGAAGGCTTAGATGAACTGGATGACAATGGTCAAAGTAAAGAGGGAGATTCCTTGGAAGAAATAGATTTTGATGATGTGTAGAACTGATAGTTGAGGTCTATTTAGTGATATGCAAATGAGGGGAGGTAGGTGGATAATAAAAAAATTCTATCATGGAATGTTAAAGGGTTAAACACGCCACAGAAAAGAAAAAAAAATCATTACCATCCACAATTAAAATGTGATATCATTTGTTTGCAAGAAACCTATATTAGATTAGAATAAAGGATGTGAAGTATTTAAGAAATCAGCAATTAGGGAAAGAATGCATATCTGCTGCAAAGAACAAGAAAAAAGAGTGGTAATGTACATTAACTCAGGAATTGAATCCAAAGAGATATTCTCTGATCCAAATGGTCACTACGTGTTGGTTGAGGTAATATTGAGAGGGGAAAAAATATTGGTAGTTGGAATATATGCCCTGTTGGTAAACAAAGGGAAATTTTATGAACAATTGATAAAGAAACTAGAGGACCTGAATAATGAACCGATACTTGCCATGGGGGATTGGAATGGGGTAATAGATCCATAAATTGATAGAACCTCTGGAAAAAATGATTAAATTAAATCAAGGGAAATTGCCAAAAATGTCTTTTTTAATTAATAGATAGATTATCTCTGAAGGATGTATGGAGGGTGTCGTATGATAACTCAAAAGAATATACCATTTTTTCACAATGTCATGATTCGTGGTCAAGGATTGACATGTTTTTTGCCTTGACAAAACTGTGTAAAAGAATAATTAAGCTAGAAGTCTTATCAAAGGTATGATCAGCTCATAACCCTATTTTAATGGTAATGAAAAGTTGTCAAAAAGAATTTAGATAGAAATTGAATGAAAATCTTCTAAAAAAAATTAAAATGTTATTAAAGAGGCCCAGGACCAATTGACTTTTTTTCCAAATAAATTTAGATAATGTAGTTTCAACAAATTTAGTATGTGGTGCCATAAAGGCTTTTATGAGAGGTTTGAAAGAAGCAGAAATACAAAGGAAAAAATAGGCCCTCTTTTTAAACCTGGAAAGTGAAATCAAATTAAGAGAAGACTAATTAAAAATATATCTTACCGAAAAAAAGATTAAAGGAAGAAATACATTGTTTGCAAAAGCAAATATCAAGTAATAACAATGGAAGAGGTAGAAAAGAAATTAAGATATTTGAAACAAAAGTATTTTGAATTTTCAAATAAGCCAGAGAAAATATTAGCATTTAAATTAAGGAAAGAGCAAGGGAAGATAATTATAACAAATATAAAGGAAGGAAATAAGCTTCATTCCATTCAAAAAGAAATTAAATGGATATTTTTAAATTATTATATTAATTTATATAAGGAAGAACAGGATAAAACTGATAAGATTAGGAAATATTTTGAAAAAGAAAATATAATTAAAATAACAGAAGAATAGAAATTAATATTGAACAAGAAGATAGAAATTCAGGAAATATTGGATGTAATAAAAATATGAACGTGGGTAAGGCACCTGATGGCTTCATATCTGAGTATTAGAAAACTTTTGCCCCACAAGTGGCACTTCCCTTATTAAAGACAATGAATGAAATATTGGTATAATTTTGGTATAAAATACCAAAACATGGCTACAGGCTAATGTAATGCTAATACCTAAAGAAAACAGAGAAAAAACAGACCCCAAAAATTGTAGTCCCATATCACTATCAAATTGTGATTATAAGATCTACACAGCTATAATAGCAAATAGATTGAAAAAAATGGTTGAACACCTGGATTCATGATGATCAGGTGGGATTTCTCCCTAATAGAATGATTAAAGAAAATAGTAGGAACTTGATAAATCTGATAGAATATCATGGAAAAGGTATCGATAAGAAATTAGCCTTGGCATAGAAAAAGCATTTGATAATTTGAATTGGAAGTTTATGATAATGGTATTGGATAGATTGGATATGGGACAAAATTTTATAAAATGGATAGAATCCATCTACCAAGACCAATAAGCTTTTTTATTGATAAATGAAGAGAGGACTAAAAGCTGCAAAATTCAAAAAGTCGTAAGACAGGGATGTTTGCTTTCCCCATTGCTAGTTATAATTAGTTTGGAAATATTAAATAAAATTAGAGAAGATAGCCTGACAAGAGGGATAAAACTCAAGGGAGAAGAATTTAAATTACACGGATTTGGGGATGACTTGATATTATCAATATCTAACCCTATAGAGTGCATTGATCGATTATTAACAATCTTTAAACAATTTGGGGAAGTTGCAGGTCTTAAGATAATTAGGGAGAAAACAGCAATGCTATTTAATGAATCTAACAGGTGAGGAAAAAAGAAAGCTAATTGAGAAATCTAAATTTCAAGAGAAAAGAATAGTCAAATATTTGGGGATAAATTTTATAATAAAAACTCAGATTTATTTTAAAACATTATGAAAAAATTGTCATGCCCTGCCTGGAGGATGATTCAGAGGACTCAGGGGATGAGCTGGACTCCCTGGGACCTGAACCTGTAAGGGAGGAGCCAGGGCCCCTGGGACTTGAACCTGTAGTGGAAGAGCCAGAGGCTGGCCCTAGTTCTGCTGTAGCAGAGGCTGTGGGACCTCCAGAGGTTCAGCAGTCAGGGCTGCCTAATGCTGTAGTCAGGGAGGAGGATCTGGGCAGTGTGCCTACCTTTAAGGAGTGTCGAGCAGAAAGAGAGGGCTTGCGAAGATCACGGAGGCTTCAGCAGAAGCGTGTTAATAATCAGACACAGCTGAAGGCCAGCTCCTTGCCTTCTTAAGAACTTGGAGCATGGGTGGTGCTTTGCCAGTGGATATCTGACTCTTCTAAGGGAAAGACTTTGTCTCTGGCTCCGTGTCTCCTAGATCATGTTGACTATCCGGAAACCTTGACCTTGGACTGTTTATCGACCTGTCTATCTGATACCTCGAACCTCGGACCGTCTGACAATCCTTTTTGGTAATCTCTTTGATAGAGTTACTGTGTATCTCCCAGACTGTGTAGTTAACACCAACTCTGCTGCACTGGGGATTTTGTTTGTTTAGAGCTAGCTGTCTTATCAGCCCTTTGGCTGCTTTCCCGGACAAAAATATGGAATGAAATTAAAAATGATTTGGATAGATGGAATAAATTGAAATCATCATGGATGGGGAAAATCTCAACAATATAGATGAATGTACTGCCAAAAATGCTTTTTCTATTTCAAAATATTCCTATTATTATAAATGATTCACAATTTCAAAAATGGCATAAAGATGTATCTAAATTTATAAGGGGAAAGAAAAAACCCAGAGTCAAAATGAAACTAATGCAGAATGAGGTTACTATAGGAGGATTGGGTTTACCAGATTTGAAAATATATTATTATGCCTGTGGTCTAAATTGGTTAGTGGATTGGATTAAATTAGAGAAAGACAGAAATTTAAAGTTAAAAGGTTATGATAATATATATGGATGGCATGGATATTTGATTTATGATAAGAGTAAAGTGAACAAAGATTTTAATGACCATTATTTTAGGCAATCCCGCCTAAGAATTTGGCAGAAAATTAAAGCTAAATGAATAGACAATATTCCAAAATGGACCTCCATAAATGAAGCTTTCCTCCGGAATGATAACATAAGTAAAAATAAATGGGCAATATATAATGATATTATACAGGTTAATGAAACAAGTGTGCAAATAAAGACATGAGAACAGCTATTGCAAGAGGGATACAATTGTAATTGGTTTACATATTGGCTATTAAGAGAGATTTTTACTGGACAGAAAAAGAAAAATGATTGGGGTAATGAGCAAAGAATTTGAAGAGATGATTAAAGGATAAATCACAAAATCACGCATTAAAGGATAATCACAAAATATCAAAATTATGTAAGGTGTTAGTAAAAATAGAAAGGGAGTCAGAAGTAGTGAAGACACATATGATTAAATGGGCACAAGATATCAGGCAAAACAGAAATTGATCAATGGAAAAATGTTGGGAAATAGATTAAAATTTACTCTGAATTATGATATAAAAGAAAATTATTATAAGATGCAATGTAGGTGGTATCTTACACCATATAAACTGGCTAAAATGAGGAAAAATTAGTCAAATTTATGTTGGAATTGTGAAAAGAAAGTAGGAACCTTCTATCATTTATGGTGGAAATGCAAGGAGGCTAAAGAATATTGGAGAAAGAAGTAACTAAAATATTACAGGTAGAATTTCCAATTAACCCTAAGATGTATTTATTTGGAATAATAGAAGAAGAAAAATTGGAAAATAAATATAGGAAGTTGATGTTTTATTTGATAATAGCTGCTAGGATAAACCATGCATCAAAATGGAAGAGTAAGGAAACGCTGACAATAAGAACATGGCAAATAAAAGTATATGAATATATGGAGACTGATAAACGTATGTGTTTGATAAAGAAAAAGGGAATAAATAACCTTCAAAAAAGACTGGAAACCTTTGATCGGATATTGGCAGATGGAATCCAAACTTTGTTGTGGGTTTAAAATAACTTCAAAGAATCCTTTAAGTTCAGGTAGGGTATAGATTTAGGGAAGAAAAAAAGAAAAAAACTGTTATATTGATGAAAATTGGTTTGGAGGATATGAGTAAGACAGAAAGGGTTATAGTTAAGAAAAATGAAGTCGACTATAAAAGATAAGAGATAAGACTTGAAAGATAAGGAAGTTTTGTTTTATTGTTGTTTGGTTTTGGTTTTTTCTCTTTGTTTTGTTTGTGTGTTTTTTGTTTGTCTAATATATGTATTGTATTGTATATATGTTTCTTTTCAATAATGAAATTTATATTAAAAAAAGAAAAGAAATAATTAATTAATAGTAATGGAATTGAGTTTTTTACACCAGTTAATAGTTTACTTGTGGATATTTTTCTTTATTCTTTCCTCTTAAATCATTGGTCAAAAGCTTAGAATTCTTATTATTAAACTGGTATTATTTCTATTTTATTTATTGCATAGCTTTTGAGATTTCCCTGTCCCAATGCTTGCAGGTTTGATCTAATATTTTGCAGTTTGGTTTGAACCACTGTTTTTCATTTCCCCAAAATTTCCAATTACTTAAGCATGTTTTATTTATTACACTGATAGTCGTTTATTAAAATAATGGAATATTTTTATTGCTTACCCCATTCTTCCAAGCCTTCATCAAGTTCTAGTCCAATTCGAGTGTATGCACCTAAGCCTGTTGACCAGGGATAGTTTGGGGATTCTGCTAGTATACCGACCACCCTGTTGTCTAGCAGACTCCCTAAGCGAGCTGACTCAGCTGATCTCGGAGCTGTTGCTCGAAGTCGCCCAGACTCTTAGTTTTGGGCGACTTCAACATCCCTCTTGAGACCAAGCTTGTCAAATCTTACAGGGGCGGCTTGGGAGTTCATGGAATCCATGACAAACATGGGCCTATCCCAACTGATTGTTGGGCCTACTCATTGTGCGGTCTTTCATACGGAACAGGAATATCCACGGGTGGAGGTTATCAAAACCTCCACATTGTCATAGACGGATCACTTCCTGGTCAAGGTTGAACTAAGAGCCACTGTCCACCCCCCCACAGGGGTGGTGGACCTATTAGAATGGTCCGCCCTCAAAGGCTAATGAAACCAATTGGATTCCAGAAAGCCTTAGAGGGTTTAATGACTGGAATTGCCAGTGATTCTGGCGAAACTTTGGTTAACACCTGGAATACCGAACCTGCCAAGACTCAACACAATCGCTCCCAAGCGTACTTTCCAACCCGCTCCAAACCGTAAACCTTGGTATATGGAACAGCTTAGGAGGATGAAGTGGGATGGACAATGACTAGAGTGCACCTGGTGGAAAACTTGACTCTTATCTGACAAGACTCATCATAGGAACTTTCTTTGTTCCTATCGAGAGGCAATACATTCAGTGCAGAGATCTTTCTGCTCTGCATGTATTGGGTCTCCAGAGTCCCATCCAGCGGAACTGTTTAGGGTGGTAGAGGAACTGACGCAGGTGTCACCTGTGCAGAACTCACTACTTAACCCAACAACGGCCTGCTGTGATATGTTTAATAACTTCTTTGCAGATAAAATCTCTCAGATAAGAGCCAACTTAGATGCCAGTATTGATACAGAATCGGCAGATGAGGTGTCCAGCAACTCCATTAATTAAATTTTACTGGATTGGTTCTAATCTGTGAGTACCAATAACGTGGACAAGCTCCTTGGAAGAGTGAGGAAAACTACCTGACCTCTCGATCCTTGCCCATCATGGCTGGCTGTCCAGGGACATCATCAACGCATCCCTCAGGGAGGGTCATGTTCCATTTTGTTTGAAGGAAGTGGCAGTTAGGCCACATCTGAAAAAAGTTTCCCCGGACCCCCTGGATATGAACAGTTATAGGCCGGTCTGTTCACTACATTTTTGAGCAAGGTGATGGAGAGGGCAGTGGCTCTTTAACCCCAAGCTGTCTTGGATGAAACCGATTATCTAGACCCATTTCAAATGGGCTTTAGGACAGGATTTAGGGTCAAGACTGCAATGGCTGCCTTGACTGATGACATTCGTCTGAGCATTGACAGGGGTAGTGTGACCCTGCTGGTGCTCTTAGACCTCTCAGTGGCCTTCAACACAATAGATCACAACATCCTTGTGGATCACATGAGAGGGTTAGAAATTGGAGGCACTGCATTGCAGTGGTTCCGTTCCTTCCCCTTGGGCAGATTCCAGAGGGTGTTGCTGGGGGACAGTAGCTCTGCTAGGAAGAAGCTTAAGTGCGGTGTCCCTCAAGGCACCATTCTGTCCCCGATGTTATTTAATATCTATATAATCCTCTGGGAGAGATCATCCGGAGACATGGGGCAGGGTGTTATCAGCACGCTGATGACACCCAGATATATTTCTCCATGTCTCAGTTGCCAGCCTCAACTTCAGATGGCATCTGTCATGGCCAGCCAGTCTGAGGACATGGAGGATGAGGAGGATGAGGAGGCTGAGCCAGGTCCTAGCTTTGCTCTACCAGTTCCAGTGGAGTTGGCTGAGCCTGGACCTAGCTCTGTTGTACCCATTGAAGCACATCTTCTGCCTCAGCAGCCTAGCCTCCCCCCAGCAGAAAGCCTCCCCCCAGCAGAGGTTCCAGGCCTGGGAGATATAGAGGAGTAGGACGGGGAGGTACTTACCTTTAGACAGAGAAGGACAGAAAGGGCGTGCCTCCGGCATTCTCTGAGATTATATGAGAAATGCTCTGCTCAATCCAAACAGCTGTGATTGGGAGCTGGGCAATATAAACAGCTAGGAGACGCTGAGCTCCTCTGTCAGAGCTTATCTGCATTCTCTGGAAAAAGCGTCGGACTCTGACTCCTTGGCTTCATAGACCTCAGATTGTCTTGAAACCCCTGACCTTTGGACTGGACTCAACGACCTGCTTGCTAGAACCCTTGACCCTGGACTGGACTTACTGTCTTGCTCTCTGGACTGTTTGCTTGCTCCTGATTTTGTTTCTTGGAACATTTGGACTGGTATTGTACTTTGTGAACTGCCTCTGTGTTTCAGACTTGCATTAGTGTGCTGGCTCTTATCAGTTTCTGAGCTGCTTTCTCAGACAGCATCTTTCCTCTCAATGACTGTCTTAAGGCAGTAATGGTCTGGATGAGAAAAAACAGATTGAGAGTGAATCCAGACAAAATGGAGGTACTTACAGTAACTGCCCCGAAACTAGATATTGGGATACAACCTCTAGTCCTGGTCGGGGTCACACTCTCCTTCAAGGACTATGTTCACAGTCTGGGAGTGTTCCTGGATTCGTCGCTTCAGATGACTACTCAGGTGAATGCGACTGTCAGGAGTGCCTGTTATCAGCTTTGGCTGATACGCCAGCTGTACCCTTTCCTGGAAGTAAGAGACCTTGAAACTGTGGTACATGGGCTGGTAACCTCTAGGCTTGATTTCTGCAATGCACTCTAGATGGGGCTACCCTCGTGCTTGGTCCTGAAATTCCAACTAGTACAGAATATGGCAGCCAGACTTGTCTTGGGTACATCTAAAAGAGACCATATAACACCAGTATTGAAGTCTCTTCACTGGCTGCCTATTAGTTTCGGGCCCAGTACCAGGTGTTGGTTTTCCCTATAAAGCCCTAAATGGCTTGGGTCCATCCTATTTCCAAGACTGCCTCCTCCTGTACAACCCATCCCATGCACTTCAGTCCTCTGGGAGGAACCTGCTGCAGCCAATAAAGATGAGGCTGTCTGCTACCTCCCAGAGGGCCTCCTCATCGACTGCTCCCAGACTATGGAACGGCCTGCCGGACGAGATCCGTCATATTAAGACCTTAGACAAATTTAAAAGGGCTGTCAAGATGGATCTCTTCATACAGGCCTTTCCAGACTAGACTCCCCGGTCCTAGGAGTTGCCCATCCTCTCATTATTATCCCTCGCTGCAGTCGTTGTGCTGCTGTTTGTTTGCTATTAGACTGCCGCACTTCTGTGTGTTATTTTAAAATGTTTTAATCTGCTATTGTTTATTTAATTTTTAGGGGTGAGTGGGTGTGGGTGAGGTACTTAGAATAGTGTTTTTATTGTAAATTCTTGTTCTGTTTTAATGTTGTAAGCTGCCCCGATTGCTCAGCAAAGGAGTGGGATATAAAATTATTATTATTATTATTATTATTAGACATCTATCAGAAATTCCTGAGGTTTGGATATTTTTTTAAAAAGAAATTAATAGGCTTTTCTCTTTGCTTGTCCCTCAATTCCTTTCTGGTCAATAAAACAGGATTCAGAGACAGGAGAAGAGTTTAGATTAGGCAGGTCAACCCATCCACGGACTGGTGCATGATAAGATAGCCATTTCTAATCAGTCATGTGGCCCAACGGTAAGTTAGTGTTGGTATCTCAGGTTACAGTGAAATCTATCCTAGCATAAGGGATGTACCAACTGCAGTTAAAAAAAAAGTCTTATCTGTCTCTGTAGGATGAAATAACCTCCAGGTATCCATGAGGTTCAATTCCATGAACACATATGATAGGTTGATAAGAGATACAGACAATTATTTCTGTCCAAGATGGATGCTGTAGTGTTGAGAGTGGCAGCCATCATCAACAGCCCTTCTAGAAAGTAATTCAATTCCTTAAGCATTATCTAAAGAACAGAGAGGGTTCATAATTGGCCTGCATCTGGAGGTCACAGTATTATGGAGGAACTCACTTTCCCTTTCGTATAGATGAATTTTCCTCTGGGATCAGTAATGCTAACAGTAAAGCAAGACATTGTTCGAATACAATCAGTACTCCTCTAAATTAGTAGGACTCTGGTGCAATAGAACAGTCATCAAGTGTGATCAAAATCAGTAATAACCCTTAAAGTGATTTTTCTGAAGGAATACAGGATCAAGGTCTTTTTGCTGAATGAAGCATTGTGTTTAACATCTCTTGACAGATGTACTGAGGCCCCAAATATTAAGTGTAGTGATTTTAATGGTATTCATCAAAGGATCAATAGATGGAGTGAATAAAGGTATGCATTACAACTTATCATCAATGAGGAAAGAAAATACCAATAATAAATTAATACAGCATACAACTAAGCAAATTATTTCCCGTTCTCTAATAAAATCAACATAATGTGTGGATTTCACATTAAAATAATATATTTTAAATCATTATTCCCAAGACATGCATTTCTGTAGATTTCAACTTAAAATATGTATTTTAAGATAATCTTGATAGATTTTGAAGTGACAAACTGGAAAATGTGAAACCCTGAAGGATGACTGAATTCCCGTGTTTCCATCCAATTGTCTGGAATAGTCTGAAATGTATGGACAAGGTCAATTCATGTTGCAAATTGAAACTATGAAAATTCTCAAGTATCTCCAATTTTCTTATATATTTAGGTACAACAACTAAAGAAAATTGTTTGAAAAACTGTCATAACAGACCAGATCTGTTGTAAGAAAAAAATTACGGTCATTGAATTTCATTCTTGGCTTTGTTAGAACTTTGTTGTGTGTGTGTTTTTTAAAGGAAAATAGTTTGTTATACAAATGCAATATAGTATCCTAAATTTACCCATATTTTAACAGGCAGGAGGAATTTAATTCACCATGAAGAAATATGTATTCTGAATCCCACTAATTCAGTGTGTCTACTGTAGTTGCAACTAACAACACTATCCTGGTTCAGATCTATTATCAGCTCAACCACATTTTATTATATTTTATTTTATTTTTTGGCTAACTCAGTAAATTGCAAGGATTATGATATGAAGTTAGTGCAATATATAAGGGATCTTTGAAACTAATGTAAAATGACCAAACTATTCAAATTTAGACTGAGGAGATACCTTTTAAGAGCTGAAACTGTAGGCTGAAAATTAACAACATAATATGCTACCCAAGGAAATTATTTCAGCTGGATTGTTTTAGATATTGAGTGATGCATATCTCGCTTATCATTGCTTCATTTCCTCAGGATTCTAAATTTATGCTGGTCATGTTTATTGGTATGTACTATACTCATTAAAATTCCACTGCTAGTCCAATATTGTAACCAACCATTGTTACAATGGTGCATCTCAAAATACACATTATTTATCACATAGACTCACTAAACTGCTCTGTGATGGTGATGCTACTGAGAAATGAATGATCATAAAAGCCAGGTGCCTTTGAAGAAGAAGCACACAATCCCATTTGAAACATGAGGAAAGAGAGTACCTGACTTTGCCTTAATATTGTCCTTCCTTATAACATGATCCTGTACCCAAATTGTTTTAGTAGAATGGTTAAATATGCTTAAATCAGGGTTTGTCATATCAATAGGCAGATTGCCTTGGGCAGTTGATGCTGTGACTGGAGGTAGTAGATGGGAAGTAGCGCTATACATGTCACTCCATCTACCTTGCAACTCCTCTGTCAGTGTTTTGGCTAATGAGAGCTCAGGCCATTTGTTTAGCATGCTTATGCATATATAACTCAGAACTGTATTTGAACTACAAGATACAATTTAGATTTGTCAGGTAGTATTTCCCCCTCCTGTCTCATGTTCCTCATGTAAATTATAAACTACAAAATACTAGTATACTGCTGAGTGCATAAGAAAATGGAAAATACAGCTCTAAATGCAGTTTATTTAGATATTAGAGTCTCCCATAGCTGTGTGGACACTTAAATGTATGACAGAAAGAAGTGGAGCATCCATAATGCAGAAAAAGGTCACTGATATGAAATCTAAATAGCCTGCCTTAAATCTTTCAAATGAAAACTAGAAGATAATAAAGCAAAAAGGAAGATTCAGATACAGAAATTGCATAACTGATTCCATATAAACTACATATTAAAATGATTGCTAATGAGCACAGGATGTCAGTGAAACAGGACATAAAGAATTGTAATTATCAAAGAACAAAGGAGAATGGGCACAGCTATATAGCTACTAATTATAGAATGTCACTTCCTTTGCTGTAATAGTTCAAAATGTTGAAATGGGAGGGGAAAAAGCTCTTTCATAGTTGGTGGCCAGTAGTGAAAATCCTATGTTTGATCAGGGTTGTATTTAACACATTATGATTCACACAGCAATGAAATATAAGAGACATTCTACTTTTTGTCACCACACAGGTTGGCTTACCTCCAACTCACTACTATAACTTAGGCAGTTATCCTATACACATTCTCTCATGCATCAATCATTTACATTAATTAGAGAACTCATTTCTCTATTTGTGGATCCCTTATACAACCAAATGGTATGCACAATCCACTTACAAGAGGGAGATATTCAATGAGGTTAAGGGCAATGGAAGGTATGAAGAAGTACACAAATACACACCCTAATAGTGGTGCAGAACCCCATAACATCTCCACAGGACAGAGCATACTCAGTGGGCATAGACTGTTATCTGACTGTAACATTGGGGACAAGAGAATATTGCGGTTATGGTGGTGGAATGGACTGCCTTGGAAGAAGATATGGTTTACTGGAACTATGAAAAAGAGCACCCCAGTCTGCAACATCTCACTGAAGGTCCCATTATTTATATCACTGTATTAGCCAACCAGCTAGCCAAATACCTACTCAGCTGCACATTTGGGGGCTTTTTTTCTTTGTCGGTCAAAGGCATAAAATGTCCAGAAGCTATGTAAGTGTGTGTGTGTGTGTGTGTGTGTGTGTGTGTGTGTGTGTATTTCATTTTAATCTGAGGTATATGGGTATATCATCATATTGACACACACACACTGGGTGGAATATTCTTGGTGTACAATGCTGATTATTTAAGGCCCAAAACAGATGGGCCAAATAAATTGGCTTCTGGCCATTGGGAGGCATAGTGTTTATATGACTCATGCCCCCAAAGTGGCTAGAAGCCACATGGTGGCCACGTTGAGACGGCAAACGACAACCTAAAAAGGAGTGGATTAAATGTGCTCCTACTCATGGCCTATTTGGAATCAAGGCAGTGGCCCTCTTAGGGCATGGGCCATCCAGTCGCCATGATCCTGGCATGATTGGCTCCTTCCAAGCCATCTGCTTTGGCCCTCAGTCTGTATAGGAGATGGTGGTAGGAAGAAAAGCTGTCTGCAACCACAATGAAATAATAATGAAATTAGGAAGATAAATGACCTGTTCGGAGCCAGATTTATTCCCCTGTCTTTTCTTGAACAGCTGCACAGTTCTGGAACAGCTAAACAGCCCTGGAAACAGGGCAACTGCCAGTCTAATGCACTAAAATGATTCTGGCCATATTCATTTAGGCTGAGGATTGGTGACTTGCCTATAGCTATCCACAATATGAGCTTTCGAATTAGTGGATATTTCAATTCTAGACCCCCTAGATCAGGGGTAGGCAACCTTTCCCCTTTAAGGGCCGAGGGACTTCAGCTCCCAGAAGCCTCATTCATGTTGGCCAATAGTATCATGTTGGCCAATAGCTCCTGGGATTCTGGGAGCTGAAGTCCCTCGGCCCTTAAAGGGGGACGGTTGCCTACCCCTGCCCTAGATCAAGCTGAATATTAAAATCAGTATATCACACAAATGATAGTACTTTTTACATAAATTGTTTTGAACATTTCTAACAATGGATGAGTGAGATTACCTCCTTATCATAACTGATATTTATTTGTTGAATTGATTAACAAACAAAACTTAATAGCTGAATTAATAAGCAAAATGTTTTGACTTCCAACCCCCTCAGTTACTTTAAAAAAATCTTATCATAACTGATGTTTATATAAAACTTTCCCCAAATGGTCCCCACATGACGTTTATATTATTTTAGTAGTTATTCAAAAGACATGGGAGTTCCACTGCATTTGATGGTCCTGATGAAAAACCTGTACTTGGGACAAGAGGCAGCTGTAGAACAGAATATGGAGAAACAGAATGGTTCCTCATTGACAAGGGTCAGAAAAAGCTGCATATTATCACCCTACTTGTTCAACTTGTAAGCAAAAGATATCATATGAAGAGCACGTTTTAGACTCATAAGAAAGAGGAGTGAAGACAGGAAGAAGAGGCATCAACAATCTAAGATATGTAGATTCCATATTACTAGTGAAAAACATCATGGACTTGGAACAATTATTAAGAAAGGCCAAAAAGGAAGTGCGAAAGCCAAGCTTGTTGCTGAAAATAAAGAAAACAAAAATAATTACCATGGTGGATCTACATTGCAGCTGCCTCCATTTTAATTGCCACAACCATGGGCTCAGAGGGAGAGGATAACCAGCAGTAACTGCTTGATTTCCCTTCTGTACTGCCATTCCCTTCTCCTTGTGTCATAGGGTTTTTTTTTTGGTGTTTTTTTTTTTAAATTGTAAGTCTGAGGGCAGGGAACTGTCTTATTAACAACTTGTAAGTTGCTCTGAGAGCATTGAAGGAGTGAATAAATACAAAAATAAATGAAAAATAGTTAAGTTCAACTAAGGGCCTTTACAGGCTGCCAAAAATAATGCAGTTTGAGTCCACTTTAACTGTCCTGGCTCAGTGCTAGGGAATCATGGGAACTGTAGGTTTTTGTTTTTTTTTCTGAGACATTGAGCCTTCTCTGTCAGATAGCTCTGGTGCCACAATAAACTACAGTTCCAATGATTCCCTAGCACTTCCTCAGGACAGTTAAAGTGGACTCAAGTACTTTGGATCAAACATTGGTCAGAGAGGAGAATGCAGTCAAGAAATACAAAGAAAACTAGAAATGGGAAGGGCAACAGTGGAAGAACTAGACAAGATCCAAAGAGTAAAAATATACAACAGAGCAGTAATGTTAGAGTTGTCCAATCAAGAAGAAAACATATGGAAAGAAGATCAACTCATCTGAGATATAGTACTGTAGAAGAGCTGACAGCCATGGACAGCCAAAAAGACAAACAAATGGGCCCTTGAACACATCAAGCCTGAACTCTCTCTGGAAGTCAAGATGATAAAATTGAGGCTGTCCTACCTTGGTCACATCATGAATCATTAGAAAAGACAATAATGCTAGGAAAGGAAAAAGACAGTAGGAAGAGAGAAAGACCACATATCAGATGGCTGGACTCAAGTAGGTCACAGGCCTGAATCTACAAAACCTAAGCAGAGTAATGAGGGATTGGTGGGCTTGGAAATATCTCATCCATAGGATTGCAGTGAGTCAAGGTCAACTGGAAGGCAGCTAACAAAAAATGACAACAGTTTATTCAAATGCTGCTGAAAGGTTGTTTCATTATTTCTTAAAACACTTGCAATGACTATTTGTTGATTTTGCTATGGAGTTTATCACATGGGGGAAATCCCATGTGGAAACGGGGCTTTAAATTAGAAAAAAAACTGCAAAAGCAGTTAGTTTTTCAGACGATGTCACTGTTAAAATGGGGTTAACCCAAATGGAAAGTAGACAGAAACTGCTTCTTTTTACTTTTGGAAAATCCCGAAAGTAAAAAGAAGTAGTTTCTGAGTACTTTCCGTTCGGGTTAATCTCATTTTAACAGCAATGTGTGTGAAAAACTAATTGCTTTTGCAGGTTTCCCCCACCTTTTAAATCCCATTTCTGCATGGGATTTCACCCGTGTGATAAACTCCTATGATACAAGACATAGGGCCTTTGCAGACTGCCAGAAATAGTGCAAATTGAGTCCACTTTAACTGCCCTGGCTCAGTGCTAGGGAATCATGGGAACTATATTTTTTCTGAGACATTGAGACTTCTCTTTTAGAGAGCTCTGGTGCCACAATAAACTACAGTTCCCATGATTCCCTAGCATTGAGCCAGGACAGTTAAAGTGGACTCAATTTGCACTATTTCTGGCAGTCTGCAAAGGCCCATAGTGAATAAAATTATAAAAAAAACACACACCATGGTATGCAAAGTGGAAACGAAAGTGAAAAGAACAAAGTTTCAAGAGTATGGTAAAATAAAAGCAAAGCTGATAAGAAAGACAGTAGGATGAATACATCGCACTTTATAACAAACTCTTAAGCTAACAAAGGGGAGAAGCAGACGGCGCAAAGCACCGTTTTCGCAGCAAGGAAGTGGAGGGGCAGCCTCATGGTGGGCGCCCCAACCCCTTCCCCAAGACATCGCTGGAGCGCCGGACCCTCCTCACGTCCGGCGCTCCAAAGATGCCTTACCACCGCAGCATCCACACACGCTGCGGCAGAAGAGTCGCCGAAGGTGCACCGGCAGCCTTTTGCGCCGCACCTTCAGCAACTTGTGGAAGGAGTGCTATTTTAGCGCTCCTTCCAGGGGCAGAGAAGCTGCGCCGTGGGGCCGAGGTGTGCTGATACCTCGGCCCCGCAGTGCAGCTTCCTGGGGCGGCCCCAGGCCACCCGTCTGCTTCCCCCAAAAGTTAAGGTAACTAACCCCCTTTGCAGATGGAGTTAAGGAAGGGGAGGGGCAGCCTCATGCTGGGCGCCCCAACCCCTTCCTGAACACGTCATCAGAGCACCCATCGCTCCGCATGACGGGCGCTCTGATGACGTCCTTCCGTCGCAGCATCCAACGCCTCTTGTGGCGTACCTTCCGTGCCTTGCGGAAGGAGTGCTATTTTAGCGCTCCTTCCAGGGCCCTAAAAGAAGTGGATCGGGGCCGAGGAGTGCGACTACCTCAGCCCCAATCTGTGGCTTCTCAGGGCGGCCCATGGCCGCCCGTTTGCTTAGGGCCTAAGATATTTATCTATGAAGAAAGAAATAATGATATTGAATTTATTTATCAAATATTAATTGAAGAGATATATGAGAAAAAATGAACTAATCATTTAATCATAAGTTTATTTTCTGTGAACACAAGGGATCCAGGCATTGTCATAGGGCCTTTGCAGACTGCCAGAAATAGTGCACATTAAATTGAGGCACTGCCCTGGCTCGGTGCTAGGGAATCATGGGAACTGTAATTTATTGTGGCACCAGAGCTCTCTGACAGAGAAGGCTCAATGTCCCAGAAAAAAATACAATTCCCATGACTCCCTAGCACTGAGCCAGGGCAGTGCCTCAATTTAATGTGCACTATTTCTGGCAGTCTGCAAAGGCATATACTCAAGACAGACACAATGAAATCAATGTAGCTTAAGTTAATAAGTCCTCTGAGTAATCATGTACAGGAGAGCACTGCTAGAGCTATAGGACAGGACATAAATAAATCAGCATGCCATTTTTAAAAAGCAAAGAATAATCTGTATAGTTAGAAAGGTAAGAATTGTGTTTAGAAGAACTTAAAAGTCTAAACAATGTCTATCAACAAGAGAGAGATACACACACACACAAAGGAATGAGTAGAATCAAATGGAACATTCAGACTTGAGCAACAGCAAAAGAAAACACCACATACTAATCAATAGGAAAAGAATAAATAAATATATGAATCTAGGGAGAAATGGGGTGTAAAACATCTTGGCTAAATTAAGATGATGCTGAGATAATGAGTAGATATCCAGCAAGATGTAAATAAGAAACATGACAAAGGGGGGAAGTAGACAGGTGGCACGGGGCCACCCCAGGAAGCTGCGCTGCGGGGCCAAGGTATCCGCACAACTCGGCCCCGCGGCGCAGCTTCAGCGCCCCTGGAAGGAGTGCTAAATAGCGCTCCTTCCACAAATCACCGAAGGTGCACAGCAAGAGGCTGCCGGTGCACCTTCGGCGGCTTTTCCGCTGCAGCGCGTGCGGACGCTGCAGCGGTAAGGCATCCTCAGAGCGCCGGCCGTGCGGAGGGCCAGCTGCTCCAAGGACGTTTTCGGGAAGGGGTTGGGGCGCCCAGCATGTGGCTGCCCCTCCCCTTCCTTGCTCTGAAGACGGTGCTTTGAGCCGTCTGCTTAGCCCCAAAGTGGGTGAGGCTGAAGCTGATGAAAGATCAGGGACAGAAAATAATATAACTGAATGCAAAACACACACAAGAGGATTTTCAAATGAGCTGTGCAGGCAGAAAGAAGAAAGAATAGCATCAGCAGCTACCTGTAGTGAACACTAAGAATGATAAGAGAAAACTAAGGAACAACAGAATCAGAAAATGTAGTATCAGACAAAGAAAAAAATATTTGACAGAATTGGGCTACAATACTATAAGTATGCAGATGCCACTCACTTCTGTTTCTCATAGTTATGTGCACCAGGAAAATAAATGTACTCTTAATGTAGTGCTTGAGGTCAGTAATGAACATGGTAAAGCGAGACAAGATGGATGAACACATAGCTGGAGTTCCATAGATTAAGGTATGTGCATTTTGGCTTATTTTCAATGTGACTTCCTGAACTTCCCTTGAATGACCAGAAGTGCAGCTTGGAAGTAGTCTTGAACTGAACAATGGTCCTTGTGTTGAAGACACTGAGGGATAGTTGAAGCTTGTGCACCAGTTCCATTCAAGCTTGGAAAAATGGGTATACCCATGATTATCCATCTCCTTGTTTACATTCAGGTTGGATTACTGCAATGCACTGCATGTTGAGAAGCATTTGGGATCTTCGTATGGTTCAAGCACTGTAGCCTGGTTGCATTCTGAGATTGGATGCTCAGTTTATATTACTTCAAGGTAATGCTGGTTTCCCCTTTGCTTCTAAAACTTGATAGAAACAGTTGGTCTTAAACATTCAATGCCTAAATCAGGGCTGGTTAATATATGGACTTAACAATCAGTAATATAGGCCCTAAGCAGACGGGCAGCTGAGGGCTGCCCCGAGAATCTACGGATTGGGGCCAAGGTAGCCGCACTCCTCGGCCCCAATCCACTTCTTTTAGGAAGGAGCGCTAAAATAACGCTCACACCACAAGAGCCGTTGGGCGCCTCTTCGGCATCTCTTCTGTCGCAGCGTGTCCAGACGCTTTGGTGGAAGGACGTCATCGGAGCGCCCATCATGTGGAGCGACGGGCGCTCCAATGACATGTTCGGGAAGGGGTTGAGGCACCCAGTGTGAGGCTGCTCCTCCCCTTCCTTACCTCCAAGATGGCGCAAAGCGCCATCTGCAAAGGGGGATAGTCATCTGAGGTTATGAGGGGTTACTTTGGGGTGAGCTGTGTATCTGTCAGTGAAAATATTTATTTACCCCCACTGCTTTTATGGTGTGAGAAAGAAGAGTTTGATGGCTACCACATTAATGGTTGCCTTGGCATTTCCCACCAAGATCTGATCTGATAGGTGGAGCTGAGGTTATATAAGGTGGAGATCTGACAGGTGGAGCTGAGGTTATATAAGGCTCTACCATCCTTCACCCTCCAGCCTTTTGGAATTTTCAACCCACCTTCCCACCTCTAGCATAGTGTACGTTTGCTAATTGCTTTGGGGTTGGGTAGGAATTTTTTCCTTTTCCACGGGTTTTTTGCCTACCTTACACTGTGCTTTGGGGACTTGGAAATTGGCCTAGGGTGGTGTCTTAAATAGGTGGTCACTTGGCAGGTAGTTGGGGTGGAGAAAGGAAGAGTTTGTGATCATCTATGGCATCCTTTTGATGAAGGATATGACTCTGCAACTGCTCCCATTTCTCAGATGACTAGGAGGCTGAGGAAGGAGGCTGTTCTTGGGGCTGGCTTGGGGATCTTGCCCTCCACAGAAGTTATGCAGTTTGAGGGTTGGATCCTCTGGTAGGCCTTCCAGCAGTGGGTCAGATGGGGAGGAACCCAGTTTTTGGATTCTCCTCAGGGCTCAGATGTTTCACCCAAGGGAAGCTGTGGAGGAGATCTAGGAGAGATCACCTTCCTCAGCTGGTCCCAAATTAGGCTGCCCCCCCCCCCCCGGTGTTGCATTTTTCAATAAACAGGTTTAAAATAGGTAACAGTTTAAATAAAGTTGCCCATATTTTATCCCATGTTTTGAGTGTAATCTCATTATTTCATGGGTCGGTCTTCAAACCTCCTTCAGAAAATGCAAACTACTTCTCCTTTCTGCTGTGTGTTTGCAAGTTCAATTTTTATCATTTATTTCTGAGACAAAATGCATAGAGATTTGTTTCAGTGGGCATCAGGAAAGTTTGGAAACTCCTAGAAGAGTAGCAAATAATGTCAGCTGTGCTTGGTTGGGAGTTTTTCTATCACTTCAACATCAGGCAATTCTAAACTGACAGAGAGAATAGGCAAAAATGAGGGAAATTGTTTGACAGGTGATAAGCAAAGCTTGAGATTTTAGGAAGGAGCCCTTCCTGGGTTCATTCATTTTCGTCAGATCTCAGGACTATAAAATATGGTAAGAAATGTAAATTAAAGAGAGAAGGAAAGAGAACAGCAATTTGTAAACATCTTGCAAGAATCCAGTCAGTCTTGCAGGCCTGGGGTGGGGGAATTCCCAGTAATATCCTCCCCTGAGGCAAGAGTAACAACTTAAATTTGGCTGTGGGGGAGGAAAGAATGAAGATGCTATTACCCAAATGAAGACTACAAGATGTATAGCAGAGAGGAAAAGACATTGCCTTAGGATCACATATGGATAGAAATTCAAAAAAATGTTTGAAAACATGTTGAGTCCACCAAACAGTGATGCCTTTATTGGCCAACCAAAATACACAATATACTTGTTGAAAGCTTTTGAAGCTCTACTGGCTTCTTCGTCAGGCAAGATATTACAAACCAAACAGGAGAAAAAATTGAGATGTTAGTCAGATGCCTGCATTTTGATGTTTCTGTCCTTAGTTAAGATGGTAAGTGGAGGGTATCTTTTGCAGGCTGGCCCCTCCTCCTTCTGTTCTTGTGGCTATTGGGAGAATTGCAAAGACTAGGAAATTTGGGGCCTCGGCAGACGGCTAATAGAGCCATCCTTGGCGCAAGGAAGGGGAGGGGCAGCCGCACGCTCGCCGCCCCTTCCTCCTCCCGAAGTCGTCCTCAGAGCCACCGGCCCTCCTCACGGCCGACGCTCCAAAGACAACCTCCCGCCACAGCGTTTGGACACGCTGCGGCGGAAGGGTCGCCGAAAGTGCGTCGCAAGCTTTTGCAGTGCACTTTCGGCGACATATGAAAGTAGCGCTATTTTAGCGCTCCTTTCTTGGGGCACGGACGGTGCGCCGCAGGATTGAGGCATGAGGATGCCTCGGTCCCGCAGCGCACCTTCCTAGGGCAGCCCACGGCCTCCCGTCTGCTGAGGCCCTTAAAGTCCATTTGCATCTCAGCAAAGGCCTCTCTCTTGCAATCCAATATGCTTTTATTCCTATGAGGTCACAGGCCTCTTTGTAGGCAGAGGACAATGGATTTCTCAAGGAGTCTTTATGTTTTTGCATGTTTTACCTCAACACCTGCCAAAATGTTCCTGATGCAAAATAAATAAATAAATAAATAATTTAAAAAAATATTTGCTTCATTAAACTTCTTTTTTAAAAACAACAACAAACAAACAAACAAACCCACAACACTTATTTTTCAGGTATTTATTGGTATACCCTACTCAGTGTACATAGCACACTTCCTTCTCGCCTAAACTTCCTTGTTTTGCCCACCAAACAACCTAGTGGAGTAAGGGGCTATGGAGACAGGAAGGAAAGGGCGACCTGAATTTGCCTTTTCCCGAAACTGCAGCAACCGCACTGTGTGCCCTGAGGTTGCTCTAAGTGGGGATGGAGCAACCGCACTGGGGACAGTTAATGCAGCTTTTCCGAGGCTGTATTGAAGCCTCATCGACCACACTGCTGGCCCCGAGGTTGCCCCAGATAGGAATGCAGTAACCACATGGGCGGCAGTGGTGGCTTTAATTTTTTTTTTCATTCTCTGTGGCGCATGTGCACATGCACAGACACAACACAGCCCCTTTAACAGAAATGCTGGCATTGCTCAGGACCTGCGCACTATGTGCTGTAGAGAAATCATGGCTGCCTTGGCAATCGAGAGCCCCGCGCTGGTACTCAGCCTGAAATGCTCAGCCACAGCAGCCTCCACTATGTTCACTGCTGCAAGTACATTCACAGAAGACCATAGTGAAGACTTTGAGCTCCCAGAAATGACACTTGTGAGACCGGGTGCTGCAAGACGAATCGCACGGTTCATCACCATTGCTGCCACCGCTCTGATGCCCCCCGAGAGAGCACCGTACCACTGGTGGATGTTCCCCAGAAGCACTGATTGGTGGGATGGGTTCGTCACATACATCTGGTCCGATGAGCAAGGGAGGATGTTCTTCCAAATTCCCCATGCCCTCTTCCACAAGATAGTAGAAGTAATGCATCCGGAAATGCAACGGGAAGACACCGTGATGAGGAAGGCCATCCCGGTAGAGAAGAGGGTCACCATGGCCATCTGGGTCCTCGCCCACAGAGCCAGCAACAAGCAGGCATCAGAGCAGTTTGGGGTCAGCCAAACCACTGTGGGGGAAGTGTTGGTGGAGTTCGTCCTCACCATGGAGAAGCTGCTCCAGGTAAGGACAGTCACACACACTCGTCACTTTTCCCTCCTGCACAGAACATGTCATGACATGGCATGCAGTGTGGTTGTCACTGTACAGAGTCGGCTGCTTAGCCCGATGAACCTGTGCAGGGACGCCTAAAACGTCATGACCAAACACAGCTACTACTGTATACTTGGCAGCTTGTCCTGTTGAACCTGCACAGGGACGCCTAGTAGGTCATGATTCCGCATACAGTGTAGCTTCTACTGTATACTCGGAAGCAAGGGCCGATGAACCTGTGCAGGTACGGGAAAAACGTCATCAGTTGGCAAATGCTGTGACTGTTTATCATTCATCCTCCCCTTCTCCCCCTTCTTGTCACCCACAAATCATGTAAGGGTTCGGTGAGCTTGGCTTCCCCCAAGTAGTGGGTGCCGTAGAAAGGTGCCATCATCTGATCGTGCCATCCTTGGAGAGGAGAAACGAGTTTGTCAACTGAAAGGACAGCTACTCTGTCATCCTCCAGGGGACCACGGATCATTGAGGATATTTGTGGATGTGGAATTGGGCTGGGCTGGATTGACTCATAATGTGAGGGTGGCAAGGAATTCCATCATCTTTCAGGCCATGGAGGCTGGCTCCTGCTCGCTGACAGCGCCTACCCCATTCGGAAGTGGCTCATGAAGTCGTACCAGGGCACTACCAATGCCAGGCAGAAAGGATTCAACAGGAGGCTGAATCATGCCAGGAATGTGGTAGAAAGGGCCTTCGGGCGGCTGAAGGCTTGTGGAGGTGGCTCACTGCCCCACTCCTTGTGGCAGAGGAGAATGTCGTCCCCATCATCGCCTCATGTGTCATCCTCCACAACATCTGCGAGACCAAGGGAAGGGTCCTGGATGAGGGAAGGCACCATAGGCACCACTTTGTGCTGCCCACCCTGGGGGCACCCATGGAGGACAATGACCTTGTGAGGCAGAGAGAAGGGGAGGCTGTGAGGGAAGCCCTGGCAGAGTTCTTTGAGACCAGGAGGATCTGACGTATCCGCTCTCCTTCATCCATAACCCAAGGTCACCACTGCACTATGCCATGAGCATAAGCACCTGAACACCACATTGCCTGTTATCCCCACTCTGTGTATGGCTTGCATTTATGTAGGATACCACTGCACTATGCCATGAGCATAAGCACCTCAATAAATATGTACTGTTATCCTCACTCTGTGTATGGCTTGCATTCATGTAGGACAGCACTGAATGATGCCATGATAAGATCCTATCATCCCTACTCTGTTTATGGATGGCAATCCTGCTTTCATGCAGTTATCCTTGAACATGAGCCTAAGGGAGTCACACAGAGACACACACAAAAGGGAGGGGGTCACCTAGTGCCAGAATTCCTGGCAATAGAAAGATACAGTGCAAAAACCACCAACTGAAACCTCTGACAATGTTGCCAAATTCCCAACAGTCAGCTTTCCTAATGGCCCATTCGATTGTAACAATTGGTAGCCCAGAGGGCAACCATTGGGGCTCACATACAAACTTTTCTTATCAGGGTCTCCATTGGCCAGGGCCCAGGGAAGGCCATCTGCCCCTGCAACATTTGCTCATAAATGCTCCTGCAGACCTCTGTAGATCCCCAGGACAATGATGGTGGGCAGGAGGAGTGCCCATCTGTATTGCTTACTGGAGCAATGAGGAGATGGGCATTCTCCTTCAAGCCCTGAGCCCGGAGCCAGCTGCTAGGAGGGTGATGGCAAGCACCAACAGGTCGAACCGGGGGTACTTTTCCCAGGCCTCCCAGGCCCTCCGAGCACAGGGCTTTAGGAGGACCCCACCCAACAGTGCCTGACAAAGTTCAAGGCACTAAAGGGGGTCTTCTTTGAGGCCCTGGAGGACTATGGGGAGCACCCTTCAGTTCACTGTCGCCCACCCTTCTATCAGCAGCTCCGGGAGCTGCGGATCAGGGCCAGCTGCCCTTGATGGCAGGATCGCTGTCCTCCTGGTAAGTGTTGGGCCCCTGCCTTGGTCCCTCATGCCCTCCCTCCCTCCCTTCCCCTCACTTCCCTATCCCTCCCTCCCTCTTGTCCCCATTCCATGGGTAGTAATGGTGTTTTCCTTCTCTCCCAATGCAGGCGTGCGGCGGAGGCAGTGACAGGGACGGAGGGGGGACCCTGCCAGTTCCTCCTTTTCCTCCTCCTCCTCATCTGAAGGGGAAGCCAGGTCAGCCAGGGAGGCCCATGCAGAGGGAGGCCGTGCCATCCCTCTGCAGGAACAGCAGCCTCCCATGGCTGAAGGTATGTCCCTGAGGGGAGGGGTACTGGTTGCATAACTGCAGCCTCCATCGCATTCCTGTCCCCCCCTCCCCCACCTCTTTCCAAGCTGGCTTCCTAAATGGTGTCTTTTTTCCTTTCACAGGCGGACATGCTGAGGAGGAGCAGCCGGGGTCAAGTCGCCGGCCACCAGGCGGAGGACACCAGGGTCTCCTTGGTGTTGCCCTCCTGGCAGTCATCCAGTCCACCCAGGAGTCTGAGCGGGGTAAGTATGGCAGGGACACAGAGAGAGGGAGTGGGGGGGGACAGGAACCCTGGGTGTAGCATTGGGTGATGGGGTGGAGAGCAACCTGCTAACCACTCTTTTCTCTTTTCTTTTCCTTTGCAGATTGCTGAGTGGACCAGAGGTTGGCTGCCATGGAGGAGCAGATCCAAAGTGTGATGAACTCCATGGTAGTCATCATGCAGCACCTGGGACTTCCCCGACCCCGGAACCCACCCACCCCTCCCCATTCCTGAAGAACCTTCCCCTCCCCTTCCCCTTCTACATGCTTCCTCCCTCCTCCCTTCTCTTCTTCCTCCTTTGTAACTGTCCCTCCCCTTTGTACATACTCCCCTCCCCTTCCCCCATTTGTCCACCACATATAAATAGTTGTTTTTTGCTGTTTTTATTAAATGAAAAATTTATTTTAAAAAAAATTATGACAGAATCTGTGCACGTACGTAGGTTCAGCAATTGCCAGTTTTTATGAATCAACTTTCAATTTTTAAACAGCGTCTGACATTTTATGCGAAGGTGTGTAGGTTCATCGAAGGATCCCTCCAGGCAAGCAGTGAGCAGCATCGGTGAGGTGGGCATGGTGTACAGTGGCGGTGGCGATGGTGGTGGCGATCAGTGAGGTGGGCATAGTGTGCGGTGGTGGTGGCAAGCAGCGAGGTGGGCATAGGTGGGGAGTAGTCGACGATGGCTGCCTCGGTACTTAGTGGTGATCGTTGCAGCATCTCCATCCCCCTCTACTTGCTCTCTGCCTTTGTGGGAGGGCAGTGGGCAGTGGCACTGCCACATCACTGCTGAAAAGGCTGCTAGACTCTTCTGTGGAATGTTGCTCAATGATCTCCATCTCCATAGCAGCCTCCTCCTGCATGGGTGGACCCTTCTCCCTCCTCCCTCTGCCCACAGCAGCCTCGACCTCCAGGGCTGGAAAGTGGCCCCTCCTCCCTCTGCCCACAGCAGCCTCGACCTCAAGGGGTGCAGAGTGACCCCTCCTCTCTCTGCCCACAGCAGCCTCGACATCCAGGGGTGGACAGTGACCCCTACTCCCTCTGTCCACAGCAGCCTCGACATCCAGGGGTGGAGAGTGACCCCTCCTCCCTCTGCCCACAGCAGCCTCGACATCCAGGGGTGGACAGTGACCCCCTACTCCCTCTGCCCACAGCAGCCTCAACATCCAGGGGTGGAAAGTGACCCCTCCTCCCTCTGCCTACCACCACAGCCACCTCTTGCTGGCCCTGGGGGATACCCCTTCCTCTTCCACCCTCCTGCACACCCTCCCTGTTGCCAGCCATGGCCCTCTGGGGCCCCTCCATGACATCCACAATTCGGGCCAGCAGACTGGTCTACACTTATAGGGAGTCAGCAATACACCGCTGCTCGTGGGCCATGCATTGATCATGATCCCTCCGATCCCCTCTCTCACCCTGCCTCAGCTGATAGGAATGTTCAGCCAGTTCATAGAAACATTCTGCGAATTGCTTATCATGTTCTGTGGATTTCTCCATTTCTTCCATGCTGCATTCCAGGAACTCCTGCTGGGCACTTGTATTAGCTGCGGCTGCTGATCGATGTGCAAACCTGCGAACCTACACAAAAAACGTCACAAAAGCCATACACATTGCTTTGCTTTTTGTGGGGTGCAGGCGTACATGCGACGGAATGCATTTTTTGTCATAACAGGGAATTTATTGTGTGCAGCCTGGACCTGGTTGATCAGCTGGGTTAATTGCCCAGGGCTTGCCCTCTCCTCGCCCTCGCTCTCATTGTCACTGAGTGCTGTACTTGTCCTTGGGACAGGGGAGCGATCACGGTGGCTACTGGTCCTGGATGATGTAGTGCTCCAATGTGAAGTATGATATCCTGCCCTTTGGAAGATGTGGAGGCGCGGGACAGTGCTGTCATGGCAGAAATGTCCATAGCCCTCTGACTGGAGGATGTCTCATCTGAGTCGGGGTGTTCCTCCTGGTCATCTAAAAGTGACAAGGGATGGGGTCATCTCTGCCCTGTGGCCACCCTAGTGCTGTCCTCTTCACCATTTCCCAGGGCCCCTGGCGCATCTTACCTTGAGGGGGCAAAAGGTCCTGGGCGCATTCTCCCTCGGAGATGTCCTCCATGGTTTCTGCTCTGGCTGGCTGGTCTACTGGGACCCTCACAACTTCACTGCTGGTGCATATTCTGCTGGGCCGAATGCTGCCATCCCTGGCGAGGAAGGCATGGAGTTCCCTGTAATAATAATAATAATAATAATAATAATAATTTATATCCCACCCCTCTGCCAAGCAATTGGGGCGGCGTACAATGTTACAAAATTACAAACAACAAATCAAATTGGAATCCCATCCCACCTTTACCCACCCACCCATCCCCCAAACATACTAAGCAGAATCAATAACAATAATAAAATCAATAACAATAATAAAACAATAAACAAATTTAAAAATACAAAAAATTTCTTAGCATTATAGTGCTCTAAGGACTGCGATGGCAAAACAGTCCTCTGCGGCCATAAACTGCCGCCGCCCGCTGCCTGGTGCCGGTGGAAGATGGAAACGGCGGGTTTTCAATCCACCGGCGCTCCTCCCGGCGGCCTCGCAGGTGCAGCAGCTCAGGCCACTCGAGTAGTGCTCCCAGGACTGGGAGTAGAAGAGCAGTCCTCCGTGGCCACGGCCCGCCGCCTCTTGCTGCTTGCTCCAGCTGCACCGTGCCGCTTGCTACCGGCTTTGGGAGCGTTGGGGCCCTTTACAGGGCCAGGTGGTCAGTCCAGCTCCCTCCGCCCTGCGCCGCCGGGAGGTAAGGCTTGAAGGGGGCCTTTTCTAGGCCCAGGTGGTCCCGCCTACCTCCAGCCGCACTGCGCTGGTTGCTACCGGCCTTGGGAGTGTTGGGGCTCTTTACAGGCCCAGGTGGTCAGTCCTGCTCCCTCCGCCCTGCGCCGCCGGGAGGTAAGGCTCGAAGGGGGCCTTTTCTAGGCCCAGATGGTCCCGCCTATCTCCAGCCGCACCGCGCCGCTTGCTACCGGCCTCGGGAGCATTGGGGCCCTTTACAGGCCCAGGTGGTCAGTCCTGCTCCCTCCGCCCTGTGCCGCCGGGAGGTAAGGCTCGAAGGGGGCCTTTTCTAGGCCCAGGTGGTCCCACCTACCTCCAGCCGCACCGCGCCGCTTGCTACCGGCCTCGGGAGTGTTGGGGCCCTTTACAGGCCCAGGTGGTCAGTCCTGCTCCCTCCGCCCTGCGCCGCCCTGTAGAAGGGCATGGAGGAGGGACCCCGTCCACTTTTGGCCTTGTGGCCCCTAAACTTCTTGTAATCAGACCTGAGGTTTTTGGTCTTCCGACGACACTCCTCCCAGGTCCGTTGGTGGCCCTTGGCCCTCATGGCTCCTGCCAACTCCTTAAATGTGTCAGTATTCAAGAAGGAATTTCTCAATTTGTCCAAAATGTGTGGCTGCGACCACAGAGCTATGAGGTCGGCCATCTCCGCATGGGTCCACGAGGTCCCTCTCTCTCTTTTTGTCTCTCCGCTTGTGGATGGCTGTGCCATTGTTCCCGCTGTGGACAAAAGAAGTCCCGAAGTGGACAGCTGTGGAGGTCTGCAGCTGGCAAAAGTTGCTCTGGAAAAATGGCGCTGGAATGTGTGTGGGGGTCCAGCTTAAAAGTGAAACTTTACCCTTTATCTCTTTAACACAATGTAACATCAGGTAGCAACATTTTCACCTTCCCGCTGTGGTGCATGCACACTATGAAGATTAGGGTTAGCGCTAGGGTTCTGAAACAGACACACCTGTGGTGGTTCGCCCACACCTGAACCCTAAAAACGCTTTCATTTGAAGCATTTTTCATTGCGCGCATGCTCCTCAAGGCAAGCTCTAAATGCAGAGCACCTGTACACGTGCATTCACACTGGCGGCTTTGGTGCTCGGGTGCCTTTATTTCCACCAAACCTCCACCGCTGCATCCCAACATACCATTGAAGTTGCACACATTTCTGGAAGAAGCGGAAAAAAGCGGCTCCTTTTTGAAGCGCACTTTCACTGGAAAGGTCAAGTAGGGGGCGCTTTTTTGGCATGCATCATGTAAAGACTATGCCTTCAGGTCAACCCCAAAACAACCCTTTTAGCCCGTCTGCATCCTCAGTCACTGAGAGAGTTTTACTGACTCAGAGTCACAGAGTAAATTCCATGGCTCAGTGTGGAATTGCAGTCTGGTTCTCCTGAGTTCCCAAATGGTTTATTATCTAGAAGTGAAGTTACTGCTTTCCTTCTTGCCTTTTCTGGGAGCTGACAGCACCATCTTGTTCCTGAGCACATTTGGGATGGAGTGTCAAGAGGCAGGCTGTCACATTTTGTAGGCATCTAGTAGCCCTTCATCATATCAGCCTATTATAGAAGGCCAATCTCCTTCCATTCTCACTTAGGGGGGAAGCAGATGGCTAAAAGGGCCGTTTTGGGGGCAAGGAAGGGGAGGGGCAGCCGCACGGTGGGTGCCCCAACCCCTTCCCAAAGGCATCGTCGGAGCGCCGGCCCCTCCGTACGGCTGGGGCTCCAACGATGTCTTCCCGCCACAGCGTTTGCACACGCTGCGGCGGAAGAGTCGCCGAAGGTGCGCTGCCAGCCTTTTGCGGCACACCTTCGGCGACTTGTGGAAGGAGCGCTATTTTAGCGCTCCTTCCAGGGGTGGTGAAGCTGCGCCGTGGGGCTGAGGTGTGGGGATACCTCGGCCCTGCAGCGCAGCTTCCCGGGGCGGCCCACGGCCACCTGTCTGCTTCCCCCCTTAGTGGTGCAGGTCTGTCTGCTACCCATCTGATGTCTGTCTACTAAGTTCTATTATTATATCACTTTGGTTTTAATTTGTTGTTTCTTTTCGTCTAGTTCCAGTTAAGTCTCATTTACTAGGCCAAAATAATCCTTTAATCTTGGTTCTGATTATATTAAAAATACAGGCAGCCTGTTTCTACTTTGATGGTATGCCAACCAGTTGTAAAAGTATGGTGTTCACCTATACAAAAATGCCATGAACTATTATAACTTTTTAAAAATTTCTTTATGTGTGTAATTTGCTTTCTCTTATTATTTTTTCAAATAATATTTTTTTTCAGAAAATAAGCAAATTAAAAATTAAACTGTTACAGCCAATTTACACGGCCAAGTACATAACTGAATAACATCACAGTTAAACATGTGAATTGTCTCTATTAGCTCTAAAATCATATTAGATGTCCCATAATTGCTTTTTCACACATGCAAAATCATTGGATTTTTCAATGTCTCTAGTGATAAACCTGCATATGGGAACTCAATTCCACACTAAGGAAAATGTTGCTGAGATTCTACATTGCTGCAGTGTAGCATAAATGATCACCAGTAGGGTTATAGTCTATATGTGCAATCCATATACCACTGTAGTGCAGCATATGTGCATCACTTCTAAATGTGCAAGGCTGATACTCCATTGCACAATTGTAATGTGCAGTGTGATGTGTATATTCTGCATAGGTCCTTTGTACAGCCCTCAGGACTCATTACAGAAGGAACAGACATCCATTGAAAACTGCATGTACCCTACATAATGTGCATTGATATGTGTTCCATGTGTGGATATCTGCTTCTCTCCCCATTGGCAGGAGACAGTCATTGCTCAATGTCCAATAAAAACATTTGACATGCATAACAATACTTATGTATATCATACAACTTCTGTATATCACTAACAAGATGCTAGCTGATATTTGAAAAAAGGAGGTGTAATGCAGTCTGGGGTCTCTTCACTGATTCCACCTCTTTCCTGGTGTGAATTGCATTCATCCTTTCTGGCCAGAGACTGCTAACATCTGCTGTGAAAACAATATTCATTGATTGTGAAGGCATTATATTGCTTATGGGGATTAGACAGAATCATTCACCTTCTGTGTGGTGAAGATACCCTTTTCTTTATTAAATTACTAAGCAGAAGAAACCAGCTACTGATGCTGTCCTCCACACATGTGCACTGAAGCCCATTTTTAGGTCTAGATATATAATATTGGAAGGGTATATAACAGGGGTAGGCAACCTTTCCCCTTTAAGGGCCGAGGGACTTCAGCTCCCAGAATCCCAGGAGCTATTGGCCAACATGGGACTATTGGCCAACATGGCTGAGGCTTCTGGGAGTTGAAGTCCCTCGGCCCTTAAAGGGGAAAGGTTGCCTACCCCTGGTATATAATCTTTGAAAAGGGCAAGTCATGGAGTGATTTTTATGAAGAGATCATTAAGCATTTTCCACTACACTACTGCTCCCAATGTTATTGGGCAGTATATAAGGTATTTCAAAGACTTTCTTCAGGACATCTCTTTCCATATGAAGATAACATGGAACTCTACCAACAACTAAAAATCTTTTAGGTCCCCATTTGTCTAGCATTTGGCAGATGGAAATGGCTGACATATATCACCTATACTACCCTCCTTAAGGAAGTTCATTTTGTACATTTCACAGTTTGGACAAGCTATAATCAAACTAGTCGGAGGGACTCTTACCTGTGGATCCCTGCAATCCAGTTTAGGTGTTTGGTGCAGGGGTGAGGAGTTAAAATTGAATTTTCAAAACAGTACTTCCTTATTTTATTTTTCTGTTGCCTGTTGTCTCCTGTTTCCCCTTTTCTATTGTGAGTATTTTCAGTACAGTTTTATTTCTATTTCTGCAAGTTATTTTCCAAACTTTATAGTTTTTATTTGTTAAAATATTAATATCCCATTCTATATTAAAGAATCTCAAGGCAACATACAATAACATCAATGTAAACAATTTAAAAAGAATTTATAATTAAAAAAACAGAAAATAGGTTAAACAGACTGAAAGCATATTTAACAAGCTGAAACCAGCTTAGACAGTCTAAAACTATATACATGTACAGATGTGTGTGAAATTGATTAGTCTCCAACTCTTTAATAAAAAGCACATCATGCCTTAATTTGGTGAAGGAATGAATCTAGCATCAGTACCAATTAGGCTTTGAAAGGGAGGGATAGGAGGAGTTGTAGGGAAGAAGATGATATAGGATAGTAGATTTATCAGCGATACAATGGAAATGTAAGAATGAATATGTATTGGGTGGGCAAAAAGTGATCAATGTTGGATAGATATACAAGGAATATTAGAATCTTATATAATATTTGTGTAACAGATATAACAAAAATGTTTAAAGATGGAATTATTTTGTATTTTTAAAGGTATATATATATATATATATATATATATATATTAAAGGGAAGATATTCCATAACTGGGATGCCACAACAGAGAAGGTCCTCTCCCATGTCCTTACACATTGTTTTGCTCTCACTGATGAGACACACTTGAAGGACCTTCCATCAGATCTTGGTCCTTGGGCAAGTGTATGTAGGAAGAAGTGCCTCTTCAATGGTCAAATTCCCAGCCTGCTTTTAAATGTGTCAATACTGAGCAACTTTGGAAATTTTTCAATAGAAAAGGGTATATAAATATTCCAATGAATGAACAAGGAAAGCAAGCAGGAAAAAAATTGTTGTTTTGGGAAGAAAAACAATAAGCAAGAGTCAAAGCTTTCAGTGGAATGAAAAAAAAAAAAGATAGCAGATAAACACCTCAAGGCAATAAGAGAGATCACATTCCAAAAGTTTGGAAATAAACATAAAACATAAAATAGGACAGCCCATTCACCCATTAATTATTATAATCTTATAATTTCAGTAAGAGCAAACAGAGTATATACTAAACTTCTCTGTCAAATTTAACAGGATTTAACAAAGTTTAACTTTGGATTGTGTGCAATGCCCAAATATGATTAACATAGGAAAATAGCCTTCTTTTTCACTGGGAGAACTTTGTTGATTCTGTCAACATAAATACATCTTGAATAAAATAGAAGGGCAAAGTAAAAATGTATAAATTATGTAGTCATTTGTTGTTTAGCCACTTTGGGAATGTAATAGAGAGCTCTAATGTTAATTAGCAAATCACTCTATTACCAGCAAATAGCACTGATTTTTCTAGGCTAGTAGAAAACTGGCACATCATAAATGGTGAACAGCACCATAATTTACATGACCATCAATTTTCTAATCACGTAAAAGAAATTGTAATCATCAGCAGAAACCTAGTCATTAAATGAAAACAGGGTATCATATTTATGTCACTCATAAGTGAAAAAATATGAAAAGTGACTTATTAAATTTCTATACCAAGTAGTGGGATCATGAAGTGAAATGAACTACAACAAAAGAAAAAGGAGGTTCACTCCTCCTGTAACTCTACCACATCTTCCAACATCACAGTTCTAATTAAAGTGTCAGTACTAGAGTGTGAGGTACCCTCACTGCTTTTAAAACTGTCTGTTTTTATTGTTTGTGCTCTGATGTAAAAGAATTTTAAAATCTACATACCTTGCCCTCTCTTATCCTCATAATTCTCCCCAAGATTTAGAGATGAGAACATTAATGGTTCTGACACTGCTGCAGGTCCAGTGATAAAATGTAACTGCACAACAGCTCTCTGTACAATAAACAGGCCACAGTGTAGCAGGAACACAGACAGAAGCTATCTAGGAACCATACCATAAATATTTGGTGTCACCTGCAATCACTTTGTGATGAAACCCTGGTGAAACCAGAGGATAGAAAGGAGTGCAGACTGTGTAATCTCACTATGTCCAGTGAAGGCTGTAATATAGTGCTTGATGAGATGAAATTGAACTTTCTCCATGGCAGGACAGTTAATGAGACCTCCTGGGGTCAGTATGAATGAGGATAAAATGAAGAGTTCAGGAATGTAGTGTGTGTAAAACATTTTTAACGCAGGACATAATAAGTAGGCCTTAACAATCATTCTGAGAAAGGCTTGTGTTGGAAGTGAAACAGGCTGAGTTCCTATCATTTTAGATGACAAATCACTGCAGTGGAGAAACATTTTTGAGACAATCAGCCATTATCCTTCCGTTCCCATATTCATTCTTTTTGAGCACAAGAAAAATAAATAGAAGAAATGAAACCAGTACAGTAATGGAAACATAACCAGCAAATAGCAACAACACTTAGCTAAAAGATCCACATTGATGCTGAGATGAATCTACAAGATATAAGTAGAGCAGTGGAAAACAAGGGATCTTGGAGATGTCTTGTCCACAGGGTTGCCATGAGTTGAAATCCACTTGAGGGCAGTTAACAACAACAACATTAAACCTTGCAGCTAACATTGATCCTAATTGCAATATAACAATGTAATTCAGCTACTAATACAGTTGGCCCTCTGTATCCACAGATTCTTTATGCATGGATTCAAGCATCCTTGGTTTGAAAATATTCAAAAATATATAAATTCTAAAAAGTAAACCTTGATTTTGCCATTGTATATAAGGGTCATTGTTTTACTATCTGTTGTATTTAATGGGATTTGAACATCCACAGATTTTGGTATCCACAGAGGTTCTGGAACCAAACCCCAGCAGATACCAAGGGCCATTGCACATTGGAATTCCATTGTGGCCAGACCATATACAACCTATTCAAACCAATTATTCCTTTTTGCACCTGCATCAAAATTTAACCATATTATTCAATGGTAGTAATGTGTTTGTGCAGTGCCTACAGTTTAAACATGTAAAAATAGATGGGGAAGTAAGCCAAGAAAGGGACAAATCTTGTTGCATTTTTTTTTTAACAGAAGCAGGAATGGACTGGCTAAGGTACTCATGAAGAGAGGACATCTGCAGTGTACACCTTGTATATGTTCATGCCATCAGTTTATGTGACGCTTGAGAGGAATGTAATCTCATTTGCAGTTTGTATTAATATGCATTAATATGAATTAATAGGAAGTGTGATTCTAGTTTTACATGGAGAATATATCAATGTCATTTTGCTTAAGGATAAGCCCTTAACTCTCTCCTGATCTCTCTCTCTTGTTCATTTCATGCCCCCTCCTTTTCTAGTTAAGAATATACTTTCAAGAAACATGATGAACACTACATAAGTATACATAGAGAGATCTTGTAGCACCTGAGACTAACTGAAAGAAATAAATTGGCAGAATAATAATAATAATAATAATAATAATAATAATAATAAATGTATATCCTGCCTCTCTGTAAAATACAACCGGGGCAGCTTACATAATAAAACAAACAATCCCCCCTCAATAACCCATTCCCCCCTAAAATACAATTAAACCATCAAAGTGATTGATTGATGTGTTCTACTCTGTATCATTTTAACTTGTTGTACACAGCCCTGGTTGTTTAGCAGAGGGGCGGGTTAGAAATAAAAATTATGATGATGATGATGATGATGATGATGATGATGAAAGTTTAAAAACAAACTGATAGGCAGCTAGTGAAGTGATTTTAGAATAGGTGTTATGTGGTCTCTTCTGGTTTTTCCTGAGACCAACCTGGCTGCCATATTCTGTACCAATTGAAGTTTATGAACTAAGTGCAAGGGTAGCCCCATGGAGA
The DNA here is from genome assembly GCA_026167975.1 of Phrynosoma blainvillii. NCBI lineage: Eukaryota > Metazoa > Chordata > Lepidosauria > Squamata > Phrynosomatidae > Phrynosoma > Phrynosoma blainvillii. The sequence goes on from JANUYF010000004.1 coordinate 121,823,780, forward strand.
GTGCATTGCAGAAATTGAGATGAGAAGTTACCAGAGCATGTACCACGGTTTTGAGGTCTCTAACCTCCAGGAAAGGGCACAGTTGGTGTATCAGTTGGTGCAGACACAGTCCTTTGGGGAGAGTGTGACCCCATCTAGGACTGGAGATTGTGTCCCAATACCTGGGTTCAGGGCCGTTACCGTTAGTACCTCCGTTTTCCCTGGATTCAGTTTCAATCTGTTTTTCCTCATCTAGTCCATTACTTCTTTAAGACATTCATTGAGAGGGGAGATGCCATCTGAAATCAAAGCTGTAGACCAAGACATGGAGAAATATATCTGGGTGTTGTCAGCATACCAATAACACTCCGCCCCATGTCTTTGGTTGATCTCTCCCAGCGGCTTCATATATATGTTAAATAGCATTGGGGACAGAATGGTGCCCTGTGGGACACCACAATTAAGCTCCTTTTTTGCTGAGCAACTGCCCCCGAGCATCACCCTCTGGAATCTGCCCAAGAGAAAGGAATGGAACCATTGCAATGCAATGCCTCCGATTCCTAATTCTCTTAGGCGTTCCAAGAGGATGTCATGGTCTATCGTGTCAAAGACTGTTGAGAGGTCCAAAGGGCCAAAGGGCATTGCTGACACAGTATGACATAGATCACATTAGAGGATCAGCATAAGAAATCTCCCCTAATATTGTGAGTGATGAAATTAGGTCTTGTGATGATATTTCCTGGATAAATGTGTGGGCAGAGTTTGCATCTTGGTTTGTGGCAAGGCTTAGTACCTATGTCACCATCTGTGGCATGTGTCATCCTGTAGGTGAGTACCTGTTTGGGGTTTGGAGGCTGTCTGTAGGCGAGTAAAGGTCTGCCACCAAGAACCCCTGAAAGAGTGGCATTATTGTCCAGAATGGGCTGTACTTCATTGATGATGTGCCTGAGTGGTCTCAGTTGGGAACTGTATGTGACCACTAGTGGGGTTCTGTCATTTTCTGTAATAGATCAGTCCTGGGTACACATCTTGCCTTATTTATTTGTTTTTTCACTTCATACTGTAGTTTGAGGAATGCTTGTTGTAATTCCTTGAGTTTTGCATCCCTGTCTTGTGGGTCTGAGCAGATGCGATTGTATGGGGAGGACCTGGCTGTAGACTATAGATCTAGTGGTGTGTTCAGGGTGGAAACTGGAGGCATGTAAGCACATGTAGTAGTCCATGGGTTTGCAATATTGTGGTGGTGCTTATCCATCCATTTTCTAGCTGTACAGTGGTGTTCAGAAAGTGAACTTGTTCTGTAGATAGTTCCAGGCTGAGGTGGATGGTGGGGTGGAAGTTGTTGAAACTCTGGTGGAACGTCTTAAGTGAGTCTTCTCCATGAGTCCAAATTATGAAGATATCATCCAGGTACCTCAGGTAGAGGAGTGGTTTCTGTGTACAACAGTTAAGGAAGTGTTGTCAGCCATGAAGATATTGGCATATTGTGGTGCCAATATATTATTATCAAAGGTGAAGTTATTGTGTGTGAGAACAAACTGGCAGACCTTAGGGGCTAGGTCTGATAGGTTCCCATCTGGAACAATGTTCCTGATGGCTTGTAGTCCATCTTTGTGTGAGATGTTAATCTATCGATATTCCACATCCATAGTGGCTAAGATGGTGTTTCCTGGAAGATTGTGGATGGATTGTATTTTCTGTAGGAAGTTCATAGTGTCCTTCACATAGCTGGGGGTTCTGGTGGCATATGTTTAAGAATATTGTCCATATATTTGGAGGCACCGACAGTTAGTGTTCCAATGCTGGAGACGATAGGTTGTCCAGGGTTGCCCTGTTTATGTATTTTGGGTAAAAGGTAGAATATGCCAGGTCGGGGCTCCTGGGGTGTGTCAATAAGGATTTTGTTTTGTGCCTCCATGGGAAATTCCCTGAGCAGCTTGTGTAATTCCTTCTGGTATTCCTCTGTGGGGTTGTTAGATAGGATTCTGTAAAATGTGGTATTGGATAGTTGCCTCTCAGCCTCCTGTATGTAGGCAGATCTGTCTATGATGACTACTGCTTCTCCTTTGTCAGCCTCTCTGATGACAATATTAGAGTTGTTCTTGAAACTGTGTATGGGGCATGGTGGTAGAAACTTTCTATGTAGGAGTCTAGTTCTGTGCACTGGCCATCAGGAGGAGCCCATGTAGAGTTCTTCTTTTCATGAGTCTGAGATATATTGCTGTAGTTTCTACAGTTGTGTTGAGGAGACAGGTGTGGTCCTTGAATTAAAACCACACAATTCAAAGATAAAACCATGTTAATCTGTAGAATCAGTATGCAGAGAGATCTTGTAGCACCTATAAGACTAACTAAAAGAAATAAGTTAGCAGCACGAGCTTTCATAGACTAAAGTCTAGTATGCATTTGAGGAAGTAGACTTTAGTTTACAAAAGCTCATGCTGCCAACTTCTTTCTTTCAGTTAGTCTCAAAGGTGCTACAAGATCTCTCTACACACAAACTATGGTTCTTTAAAAGGACTAAAGCACCATAAAAACAGGTTTGGTGTCCACAAGAACTTTACTTCCCATGCAGACAGCATCTCTCTCTCTCTCTGTGTGTGTGTGTGTGTGTGTGTGTGTGTTTGCTCATGATAACAGAAGGGTGGGAGGTTCAATTTCCTTCCTCGCTGCCCATGGTCTGAGACTGATTGCCCCCACCCACCCACCCACACAGACAGAAGCTAGTTTTGCCTTACAGTCATATGAAATGCAGCAACACACTTAATTTAACATGCAGTTTGGCCCTGAAATTGTTCTGCTCATCTGTGCAAGCAGCTGAAAGAGATCTAAATTGGAAACTGTTCAGTGAATATAATAATAACGCCATACATATGGGTTTTTCTTCTGAATGAATCCAAACTACACTGTAAAACAGGCAATTGGGGAAAATGTATAGTAGGACAATATCAAGCATGCTGCTGTTTTTATTGTTTTTCTATTGTTTGTGTTCATCAGTGCATTGTGTATATCTTTCACATATTACCCAAGCTCTGGAGAGGATTTGTGTTTGGATACAGTTCTGTTCGTCTAGTGCTCTTTTTGTTTTCTTCTGGTGTACATCCATGCATAAACCATTTGGATGTTTCTCCCTACCTTCCTATATGTCCCTTCTCACTTAAAAAAGTTTTCTAGTTTAGAGAAGGCAAATAAATGTATAATGTTCAATGAATGTTATAATCTGCTTATTCTCCAAAGAGGGATACACCAAAAGAATAAAAGACTGCATCAAGGGATGCAAAGAAGAATATATTGGTACATCCCAAAAGGTTCCAGCCCCACTGGCCTACTCATTAGGGAAACTGTGTGTGCAGTTCAGTTTTATTGAAAGGGAAGGAAAAAACTACGACAACCCACACATCATGTGTTGGCATTTGTGCTAAATGAAATTCTTCTCAGCATCTTGTTTCCATGTGTATGTGTGTGTGTGTGTGTGTGTGCCTGAGAGAGAGAGAGAGAGAGAGATTATGATGATGAGGATGATGAATGATTTTGTGAGCTTCTCTCTTGATAACAACAACAATAACAACGTCTTGGATTTGGGTGGAGAATAACTAACTTCCAATTTGATTATTCAATTTAAAAATTCTTGTTTATGTCAGGGTGACTCAACCATGAAGCTACTGATCCTTAACCTTTTCTTAGGTCACAGACCTCTTAAGAATCTGATGAAATCTATGGGCACCCACTAAAGGATTATGGACCACAGGCTAAGATTTATACCTCATTTCTTACTTCCAGTTTGTTTATTTTTTTTTGGCTGATATTGGTATTATCCTGAGAACAGAAAGTCAGCTACATTAAGATCAGTGGGAGTGGGGTGGAGGGCAGTGACAGCCCTCCTTCCTTCCATCAAACCATACTTTCCTTCTCCCTCCCCAAAAAGCATGGTGGCTTCTAACTTTGAGGATGTCTCCTGCTAATCTTTCAAGCACATACCAGTATTGGTCTTGGCAATAGATAAATTAAAATGGTCACTTTAAATTAAAGTATACATTGTGAAGAAGAAGAGAATAAGGCAGCAAGCGAGCAAGACTTTTCAGCATGGGTAGCAGGGAGAACCAGATATGAAGAAGGGGGTCCCTATTTCTGTGCAAGGAAGTATTTCTGTGCCTCCTTGTGCAACAGTCCACAAAGTACAGCTACCAATTGAATGGAGTAGTTACACATGCTTCAGTGACATATTGCTGAAGGAAACATATTCAGGGGTAGCTGTTTTGGCCATATAGCAAAGTACAATAACATCCAAAATCCACAAAACTGTGATACCCTTTATTTGGCCAACCAAAATACATGCTGCAAGCTTTCAAAGCACCACTGTCTTCTTCACTGAGCAAAAGTGTTAAGAAGTATACAAGAGAAAAATAAAATAAAATGACTATATTAGTCATAGGCTTACATTTTCTCAAGATGTTGGTGTGTTGTTCTTTGGCAAGATATCTATATAAGCAGGCCCCTTTTCCTTCTGACCATGTGGCACTGGGAGCAAAGCATTCCAAAGTCCAGGCATTAAAATTAGAATCCCATTAGCATTTCCCTCCTCCTGTATAATTCTTAACACTTTGCCTGATAAACAAGCTAGTGGAGTTTTGAAAGCTTGCAGCATGTATTTTGTGCATTTCTCCTAAAAGTTATTTCTTTGACAGTAGTTAATTTCTTGCATTGTGAAGCTAAAAAGAGGTACTTCCTCCCCCCAAAAACCCCACATTTATTCCACTAAAGATATATTGTGTTTCATTTGTCTTAATATGAAATGCTGGTTGCTATTTCTTTCTTTCTTTCTTCTTTTTTTTTTTTTTAGTTGCAACAATTAGTTGCAGAGTAAAGAGATTCTATAGGATGGAGCCATGACAGTTAAAGCAGTGACAAACCACATTAATTCTGCAGTGTGGCAGCAGTCCCCATCAGTATGGGTACTGCTTATAAGCACAGATACAGCCAACAAGTTCCCATGTATGATTGAAGCACAGGGACCACAACTTCACAGACTCATAGAATAAAATAATCCTTATTTCAATCTGTAGAGTGATTTGTATTGAAAAAGACATCAGGCCATATATGCTGGGCTGAAGCAATTTAGTGATGATGGGCAGTATCTTAAAGGCAGTCCAGAAGCTAGTAGGTAGCAAAGTACAAATGAACAGCTTCAAATATCTTCTTTGTAAGTATTCCTACCGTAATGCAGATGGGAGAGTATCATCGGCTGAATAATAGTGGTCAAATCCCAATAATCCCAATAAACAGAACTAACATGGAACATGTTAGGCACTGCTAACATCTTCATGTAGTGAAGGAGGTAAAGTACAGGCAGAGAAAGAAGTAGGGGAAAGTATGCAATCTTGAACCCAATGTCCACCACATTGAGAGATTAGGGCTATGTGAAGTAATCAAGTAGGCTTTTGCCTTAGGAGGACTTTTTAAAAATCAGAACTAATAAAAGTAGTTTGCAAATATTGTGCCTGGATTATAGACTTGAATATTCTCTACAGTGCAGTACCATTAAACCTATTTTCTACTGACATTTTAATAGGAAGTGTTCATGTGCTGACATAATTTAATGGATGCTTTTGCAATGTTTGGAAGGCAGCAATTCACAATTTGTTACATGCGTCAAGGTCCTTCAGTGGAGAGTGGCCTGTTTAATTTCTTTTTTGCAGATACATAAGTAACATTAACAACTTTCAAATCCTCTCTACATATATTAAACCGAGGCATACATTTTTGTTGCTCTATGTCCCTGATTCTCTGTTTTCCTAGTCAATGATTTACACAATCTGTTGTATAAAAAGAAGGTCTATAGTTCTGCCACATTCTCATCTTCATTATTAGTAATGGATTCATTTTCAGTTTCATCTCTACTCAGTTCATTATCTGTAAAGACAAAATTATGTTCTTATGCATTTAGAAATAATTGATTCCCTCAATTTATTATTCAGCATAAAACCCTTTCTCTGAAACTGTGGGAGTGAAAATGTGTTCTTTTTCAAGTATAATAGTGATTTTTTTTCCTGTTAAAAAGGTCCTATGCCAAGATTAATGCTAAAAGCATTCCAGGGAATAATACAATTTGAGATCACACAAACAATATTTTGGATACTCATGTTGTATCCTATGGTCAAATTTAGCAAAGGGAATTTTAACTAAGGGATAAAATAGACTGGCAAATAAAGCTGGTTTCCCAGCAGCGTGGGGGTATGACGTTCAGACAGCAGATACCCACAGGCCACCAGGAAGCCGCATAGCTGACTGCACATACAACCAATTTGCGCAGTTTTGGCTGCACAGCATTTACACATGCTGTGCTGCAGAAATGCTAAAAACTGCCATTGCCATGGCAAATGTACCCTTTTCCCAGTACAAAAAGGAGTGGCTTTCTGCCACTTCTTTTTGTGCCAGGAAAATGCTGGGTTGGGAGTGTGGCCTACAGTTGCCACGGCCCCAACCCAGCACTCAAAGGGACGGTATTAAGATGCCCCTTCACCCCCTTCTGGTTTTGGCCTAAGTCTTTTCATTCCCCTCCCCTTCTCTCTATAGCTATCTCTCATCATGTTTATAAAGTTTATAAAGTATCCCCCTCTATTTGAAGCATTTCACCAGCTGGCAGCATATAACAATAAAACCTGAAATGTTTGGTGCTTCCATCTTAGATATAAGAATCTTTATCTGCATTGCCTAGGTACTAGAGGGGACAAATCAAAGGAAATGGACCTCTTTAGATAATGCAAGAAAGCAGCCTACATATGAGTTTTTTAAAAAACAAACAAACATTGTGCAGGGGCCATGCTAATCTTCTCTGTATCATTCCAATTTTGTAACATATTTTGTAAAATAAAGGTATGGATGCTATGATTTGAATATGTTGATGATTGATACTTGTTATGGTTTTATATATTTAATAACATTTACTAAAAAATAAAAATAAAATAAAAATTAAACAAACATTGCATTGAAAAATGGTTGGTTCTGGGGGTTTTTGCTGACACGTGCTGGGAATGAAGAGACCAGGCAAAAGAATTTAGTTTGGATAAGGGTCATTTTATTATATTTACTTATTTAAATAATTTAAACTGTGATAAGCAATAGGGCAGAGCAACCTGGTGAGGTACTAGGTCTCCATCAGGTCCCCTTCTCAGTTTCTCCTGGGTAAAGACCAGAATCCCAAGGAGAACCCAAATACCTAGATTGCTTCCCTGCTCGCCCTAATGGAAGGCAAACTCAGGAAATCCCTCAACTATGATGTGAGGGCCTTTACAGACTGCCAGAAATAATTCAGCTTGAGACCATTTTAACTGCCCTGGTTCAATTTAGGGAATCCTGGGAATTCTAGTTTATTGTGGCACCAGAGCTCTCTGACAGAGAAGGCTCAATGTCTCAGAAAAAACTACAGTTCCCATGATTCCCTAGCATTGAGCCAGGTCAGTTAAAATGGTCTCAAGCTGCATTATTTCTGGCAGTCTGTAAAGACCCTGAGTAGTCTCCTTTCCCAAGTCCTTGGTCCCATGACCTAAAAAGGCAGTTCCAGAGACCATCCATTCAACAAAATGGGTGCCATAGGGGTTCACCATAATCTTATTGTTCTCCCTCTAGTACTTGCCATGGACAAGGGACACCAGACCATCCAACAAGGATGCTGTAATTCCTCAGAGAGGTGAACACCATCAGCTCTATAAAGTTGAGGCCTCTGAAACATTATTTGGGGATGTAGTTTTTTAAAAAAAATTACCGGTACCCTTTCACCAATGAATTGTTCACTTCCTTATTGCTCATCTACAGGCCCTATCTGGACAACGTAGACCACCTTCACACTGCTAAACCTGACAAGGAAGAATGGCTGACCATAGTAAGCTCAAATAATTAGGGCTTTCCTCTTGAGCAAACCAAAGTCATTATCCCCAGGGTGAATGACCAGAATGTGTCAGAGACCTCTTGCACTCTACAACGAACAAAGAAAGCAAACCATGCCATCACAGGCCCCTGTTTCCCAGCCACTCAACTGTGGCTTGGCCAGTCATGCTCAGCTGCAACCTGAAATAGTATGTACACACCTGTTGCACTGCCCAATAGACTATGCTTTGTTCACAGATCAAAACATGAAACCTTTCCAAGCAGAACCTAGAATCTTAAACACAACAATGTTCATGAAAAAACAACTTTAATACTTGAAAGTGATATAACTATACCTATAACTATACCTGGTATAAACCACAGACCTCCATCGCCCCACTTTTGAAATATCACCCATGTCCATGTCCACTATGAATGGTACTGAGGCAGTTCCCATTCTAAAAGAGTGAATCCCAAACTGAATCCCACTAAGGCCTAAACTGGACAATGCTTTAGCAATAACCACCCAAAATTAAAATCTGGTGAGAAGATAATTATCTGCATGATAGAATACAGGACCATAATGAGAGCCCCTAACCCTCAGTGCTATATTTGCAGTGCTAATACACCATGTTTTCCCAAAAATAAGACACTGTCTTATATTTATTTTTCCTCAGGAAGACACACTATGGGCCTCTACAGACCAGACCAAAGGGCCAGCCTGGAGGCAGAGATGGTGAGAGCCAGCTGCATATCGGCCACCCCAATCCCACGCTGAGGACGTCCTGATGCCACATGCCGTTACACATGGTGCGTGGCATCAGGACATCCTTCCGATGCAGCATTTTGACACGCTGTGCTGGAAGGGGCGCGAAAGATCCACATGTCTGTTCTTAGGGAGGCCTTTTGCCGCCCATAAAAGGAACAGCATTTTGCTGCTCTTTTCTGGGTGGCAAAAGGGAGGATTGGGGCTATGCAGTGCGTCAGCCTTGGCCCCAATCCTCCGCTTCCCAGGGAGGCTCTCTGCTGCCCTTTTGGGCCTGTCTGCAGAGGCCCTATGTCTTATTTTCAGGGGGTGTCTTATTTTTATTAAGTATTGGTGCTGGAGGAGAGAGACTCACAGTGCTGAGACCAGAGCCTGACTCTGTCCCAACTCCACCCTGACACTGTGCGCCTGTCCACATGGCGTGCGGCATCAGGGCGCTCTCTTGTCTCAGCATACATACATGCTGCACAAAAACTGAAGAGCTGCTGCTGTGGCAAAAATGCTGACTTTTTGCTGCCCCCAAAAGGAGTGGCATTTTGTCACTCTCTTGGGGGCAGCAAAAAGGAGAATTGGGGCTGCAGCATGTGGTTGCCGCAGCCCTGATCCACCACTCCCAGGGACAGCCCAGAAAAGCTGTCCCTTCTTGGCCATCTGCATTGGCCCTATGTCTTATTTTCAGGGTATGGCTTATATTGCACAAATGCTTAGAAATCCTGCTATGGCTTATGTTATCGATATATCTTATTTTCGGGGAAACACGGTAGTACATAATGTCCTATCACTGCAAGGCCCCTGAACTGAAGAGTTGTGCCAGTTTTCTTCTGGTCTATCTTAGAGAAACAAACAAACAAACAAACAGTAAGGTCTGCCTACCATTTAAGCAGTGGAACATCCCTAAACTCAAGCATCTTACCAGTGGTGCCCCCCCCACCCCCCCAGATGCCACCACCAACACATTAACACACAAAGCTCCAATAATATGTATGGAAAGCAACATGAAACACCAAAACTTCATAATGTGAGGAGCAAATACTGGCCCAAAGGCCACCCAAGGCTCTCAGTACAACCTATTTACTACTGTTGTCCTCTCCCTGGACCATCTCTTCAGCATTTTATGAAGCCTAATATCATCATTTTTGTTTTCTGGGGGTGGGGTGGGGACCCAGAGCCTTTGCATAAAAAGCCAGGGCTGGCAAACTGCCTCTAAAGGACTGTGGTGTCCATCCCTTTTCCTTGAGGGGGACCCAGAACTGTAATATGTGCAGCACTTGTAAAGACCAAACAACACCGGTTTAATCTTCCAGGGGTCTGAGTATGGGCCTCTGCAGATGAGCAGCTGTGGACTTCCTTGAGTAGCGGTGGATTGGAGCTGAGGCTGCCCCATGCCTCAGCCCCAATCCACTCAATTTCCTGCCCTGGAAGGAGCGCTAAAATAGTACTCCTTCCGCAAGGTACGGAAAAGCGCCAGAAGAGGCAGCATGCGCCTCTTTTGCATCTCTTCCGGCTCGGGGTGTTTGGACGCTGAGCCAGAAGGATGTCATTGGAGTGCCTGCCATGTGGAATGGCAGGCGCTCCAATGACGTCCTCGGGAAGGGGTTGGGGCACCGGGCGTGAGGCTGCCCCTCCCCTTCCTGGGATTGAAGACGGTGCTTTTCGCCATCTGTATCCCCCCTATGTCTATATTCACGAAGAGTCTTCTTGGGCCAACATCTCAGAAACTCTCAGTACTTGGAACCAGGAGAACAATAAAGAGACATCCTACTTTTCTCTCATGAACCTCCTGCCAGTTTGCTATCTAACTGTGGATTCAGGATGCTTAAATGATTTCAAATTGCCATAAACACAAAAGGGTGACATGGAAAAGCTGAAAAGGGATGCTAAAGCCAGATCTGTGGTGGCCTGATGTTGGGATGCATGGGCCTAGCAGAGCCTATGAGGCTTGCAGGAGCTAAAGCAGCCTATGAGGCCCGTGGGTGCCTGAATAGGGCCTACAATGCCTGGGGAGGCCAAATGATGAATTACAAGACCAGAGTTAGTCTAATCTAAACCCTACAAGGAAGCTGAATGAGGGTATATGAACCTGTGGAGGCAAAATGGGGGCCTACAGAGCTGTAGTGAACTGATCAAAGCCTACAATGATGGTGGAGGCAGAATAGGGGGTAACAATGGCAGAGTTAGACTCCGGGCCGCCCCGGGAAGTGGCGGATCAGGGCCGCGGCAACCCCATGCTGTGGCCCTGATCCTCCCTTTTGCCGCCCCAAAAAGAGCGGCAAAATGCCACTCCTTTTAAGGGCGGCAAAAGGGCATCCTAAGAGCCAGTGCGCAGCTCTTCTTCACCCTTTCCAGTGCAACATGTCAGAACGCTGCGCCGGGAGTGTGTCCTGACACTGTGCATCATGCGTAATGGCACGCGGTGTCAGGATGGTGTCGGCGTGGGGTTGGGGCAACCGGCGTGCAGCTGCTCCACCCCATCTATGCCTCAAGGCCGGCCCTTTGGGCCGGTCTGCAGAGGCCCTTAGTCTGATCAGCCTACAAGGCCTGTGGCGGCCTAATGGTGCATACAATGCCTGTGATGGCCAAATGAGGACTGTGGAGGTCTAATGAAGCCTATAAAGACTGTGATGTTCCTCACAGCTATGCAATCAGGGCCTATGAGGCTCGCAAAAGCCCAAATGTCACCAATGAGGCCTATGGAGAGCCAAAGGTCACACCCACACTTGTCCTAACCACCACAGACTTCAAACTACCCCAATAAATGTTTAAAAGCCCCAGGATGCAGGTGGGCCCATGGTGACACAGCTCCAGAGCTTGCTTTCCAAAGCTCCCACATCAATTTCTGGATCCAAAGTAGAGAGGGCAAACAGAGGCTGCATTCACACAGCAGAAATAATTCAGGTTGATACCACTTTAACTACTATGGCTTGATACTATGGAATGCTGGGAACTGTAGCTTGTTGTGGCACCAGAGCTCTTTGACAGAGAAAGCTAAATGTGTTACAAAACTACAGTTCCCAGAATTCCATAGCATTGATCCATGGCAGTTAAAGCAGTGTGAACCTAGATTATTTTTGCACTGCACATACCAAGCCTGATAAACTTTCCCCCCTTGTGCACAATATCACATTGTTGTGCACCATAACCTTTTAATAAATCTTCTCTCTCTTAGGCACACATCAAAATTGATTCCTCCCCACAACACTATGCACTGCAGATCTAGAATTTGCTTTTATAAATAAATAAATAAATAAATAAATAAATAATCTGGCAGCCCACTTTTTAGTACAATCTAAATGTTCTCACCACTACAGTGGAATAAAGATTTGTTTTGTTCTTTTTAAAATGCACATGAACAGATGAATTTCACTTAACATTGACATGAGAATTCGTGGTTCACATTCAGCAGTTGAATTGTAAAATATTGGCCCTTTGTGCCATCCTGGAGCCAAGGAAGGGGAGCGGCAGCCACATGCTGGGCACCCCAACCCCTTCCCAAGGACGTCATTGGAGCACCTGCCATTGCACATGGTGGGCACTCCAATGACATCCTTCCAGCTCAGCGTCCAGACACGCTGAGCCGGAAGAGACACCGAAGAGGCACACGCCACCTCTTGCGGCACCCTTTCTGTGCCTTGCAGAGGGAGCACTATTTTAGTGCTCCTTCCGGGGTGGAAAAAGAGTGGATTGGGACTGAGGCGTGGGGCAGCCTGAGCCCCAATCCACCGCTTCTCAGGGAGGCACACGACTGCCCATCTGCAATGGCTGTTAGTTAGTTGACAGCAGCTAAGACATCTATTCCTTCATTATGAGGGATCTATTGTTCCATCTCTCTGTTGGATTAGTTTTACAGAATCCTGTATAATATGGAGATAATAAAAGAACCTGCAAATAAAGTTTATATAAGAATGAGCCTGTGCAGACCGGCCAAAAGGGCCAGCCTGGGGGTGGAGTTGGGGTGGGGCGACCACACGCCAGCCACTAAAACTCCATCCCGATGCTGCTGTCACACCATGTGCCCCACTGTTTGGCGTGCTGCATCAGGGTCTCTGTTGGTGCAGCATGTTGACACGCTGCACCAAGTGGGTGCAAAAGAGCCACAGCAGTGCTAAGGGCAGATTTTTACTGCTCCAAAAAGGTGTGGCAAAAAGCCAGATTGGGGCTGCAGCGTGCGGTTGCCGCAGCCCTTATCCAGCGCTCCCAGGGGTGGCACAGAGCTGCCCCTTAAGGTCCGTCTGTGTGGCCCCAATATTTAATTTAGTTGCTATATCCTATGCCACTTTTCATCATACCAGATTTCAAGCCGGTGTACAAAAATACAGCTATGACAATAGGTTGACAACACTGATTCACAAAGAGAATGGATGCTCTCATACATTTAAGCAGTCTCACTAACATTTGAGAGATATAAAGTGTTTACACTTTATTTCCTCTTCCATCTTAAGATAATATTTCACACATTTGCTACAGCTCATTCTAATGCAGAAAAACCTATGCTTACATATATCTGTCTGTCTTTAGCATGCAACAAACTGTCATTTTCTTACTCAACAGTATGATCTTTTTAATAATAATAATAATAATAATAATAATAATAATAATCAGTGACAAATTTTTCTTAATGTAACACTAGTCCTTATGCCAGCAATTCTGCATTCTCACGCTTCATGGATTTGATTGAAAATAGCACTCCGGTTGCTTGCTTGCAAGTTTTCTCTTGCACGTCCCACTGTATTCAGCATGTTTAAGGAGAAGCATGCATGTTTCCTAATTTTGCAGCATAATTTTTTGTTGTTGTTGTTGCTGTGGGGGATGTGGACTCCTCCTTGTTATGCTGAACAAACCGGAAATGGACATGGAAACCCTACAACTGTTATATTACTGAGGATATATTTGGTCTCTCTTGCCATCTGTGGTTGTACCCTGACTTTGGAATTACCTCCTTTCAGGTATTTGAGCCAGTGTGAGCTCCAATAGAGCTCCAGGAGACCAGGGTTTAAATTCCCACTCAGTCCTGGAAACCCACTGGGTGACCTTGGTCAAGTCATACTTTCTCAGCCTTAGAGGAAGGTAATGACAAACTTCTGAGCAAATCTTGCCAAGGGATACCAGAGTAAATATTATAAATCAGATATTATCTGAAGACACAGCAGCAGCAGCAAAAACCAGAGGAGGAGGAGGAAGAGGGGGTAGAGGAGGAAGAGTTTGGCACAGACATAAGCTGTCTTTCACTCCAATCAATGCTTTCTAATTTAATCAGGGGTTTTAAATTTCATTTTACAATTTTAATCTGTTCTCTCTCTCTCTGGAGCTTATCACACCGACAAATAACCTGACTGCTCCCCAATGAGATACAGTCAGCCACCGATTCTGCCAGGTGAGTGCAACCCGGCTGCATCACAGGTCCCAGGCATGCTTTGGAGGCCACTTTCCAAAGACAGCAAGCTCCTGGATTTGAAAAGTGACGTCCAAAGCATGCCTGGGACCTGGGTTGCTGCTGGGTTGCACTTGCCCAGCAGAATCAGCAGAAACTTGCATGCGATAATACCCACCTGCATCCCACAACCCGACTGTATCCTGTTGGGGAGCAGTTGGGTTATTTGTTGGTGTGATATGCTCCCCTCTCTCTTCCTTCTTCTCTCTGCTACTTTTATCTGATGCCATTTCATAGTGTATTATATTTTTAATATTATAACCTTATTTTGCTTTGCAAACAACTCCAATATTGTCAGGAGAAGAGAACTTTCCAAACAATTTGAAATGCATAAGTAAAGGAGTGGGAAGGTGAGATGGTTAGGTCCCCTTTTATACATAACAAACTGTGGCTATTTGTTCATCCTCTTGCCATCATCTGTTATGAAGGCTTTTGGTATTGGCAAGTGGCTTGAATGAACTGAAACATTATAATACTAGACCTATTGTCTTTGGCTTTACCTTTGACCAAAGAAACAGAACTATTAGCAATGGGGATCTGGATCATTAGGAATCAGGCTGGCAAGACAATATATCTGTCTTTGTTCCATGCTTTACAACAACACAGATTTCTGTTTTGACCTTTCAAATAAGAATGAAATTTAGGTAGAAAGAAGGAGGGAGAAATCATTAGATGCACACAATTTTTTATTCCAGGGATTGGCAGAAGAAACCTTGGGGACACTGTGGAATGTGTGCAGATGTGCATGAAGCCTTAGGGAGTAAGACAGAATTGAATAAGGCATATGAAGAGCTATGTAGATAGAAAGTAAACAAAGATCAGAAGAAAACTGGATGCATTCCATGAAAGGTAATTATAAGAGGATAAACAAAGTCATTTTCTGAATTAATTTTGGGAAACTGGAATATTTCATTTCTGTCACAACATGAGACACAGGTCTCTATTCAGATTTCTAGAGGCGTTCCTTCTATGGGGACAACACATGGTGAGACAAACTAAGGAGCTTATCACAAAGTTAAATAATATAACTTACCTGAAATTTAAATTGGGCTGCATCCTGATATTATCACAAGTCTATCCCCGCTCCCAGGGCTGCTCTGGCGGCCATTTTCTCAAGCCAGGAAACTCCCAGCTTTGAAAAGAGCTGCACTGAGTGCCCCTGGGAGCAGGGATGGACCCGCGCTGCATTTGGGTGGCAAATTCAATGCAAAATCCTTGTCAATAATATCAGGATGCCACCCAATTTACATTTTAAGATGGATCAGGTAAGCTATATTGTTTAATTTTGCAATAAGCTCCTAAGATCATATTCACCTAGGAAAAAGGCCATCATACTGACATCTATCTTGAAGCTCTTATGAATTGCCATCAATTTTTATACTGAATGATTTTTTGGGAGTGAATTGGGGTGTTTGGTCTTCAAGGAAAGAAAAATTCCCAGAACAGTTTTTATAAGACTGCAAATCTGCAAATCCTTGCTTAGAATCTTGCCAACTCTCTATCTTATCTATAAGTATCTTCTGGCTCTTAATGTAGCCCTAGGTCTGGTGCTGTGAAACACATTTTGTTTTTTAAATACATTAACACTATTGTGGAAGATTTTTCTACTTCTGATATCTTGGAATTATTATTGGGGTGAAAAAATAAACCATGATACAAAATGTGTAAGGTGTGTTTATTAATCATCCTGATATTTGGGCATAGTAGGGTAAACCCTACATTCTATTTATCATAGGACATTTATCCACTCCAGTAGCAATCCACTTATTAAAAAGGTCATTGTGTCTTCCAACCAAAACACTCCAATTCAGCATTTTTGCTCAATCAAAAAGGCACATATATTGTTGTTTCAATATTTTATATTGGCCATTACAAGAATAATACCTCAATGGGGGAAAATAGGGCTTAGGAAACTGAATTAAGTTAAAAGACTGATTTGATGACTTGGCTATTTTGATCCAGCTCTTGTTTGATCTGGGGTCATTTTGAATAGAACCAATCTTGACCCTAATCTGAATTGAGAGCCTTTGTGGCTGAAGAGCCGGGTATAAATAAATAAATACAAAAAAGTGAGGCTTCAAAATATAGCACACTGGTCATCTCACTAGTAGGCACAGGAAATAGTCTGGGAAATTAGAATGTCAGGCCAAAACACACTGCAGAAATAATCCAGTGTGAAACCATTTTAACTACCCTGGCTCAGTGCTAGGGAATCCTGGGAATTACAGTTTATTGTGGCAGCAGAGCTCTCTGACAGAGAAAGGTAAATGTCTCACAAAACAACAGTTCCCAGAATTCCCCAGCATTGATCCAGAGCAGTTAAAGCAGTCTCAAACTGGATTATTTCTGCAGTGTGTTTGGGCTCATCTTTAACTGATTTTCTCTTTCTCTTTCTTACATATCTCCGTGCAGTTTGGACACTTGATAGACCCTAATAAGGGAGTTAACTATTCCAAAGCAAACAGGTAGCTTCAGGGGCTCAAGGCAAGCTTCTAGACTGGCACCATCAATCTAGTTTCGGTGGCATCTTTGTAGATACTGAAGAGGTGAACTCCTGCAGTGAAGCAAGAACAATTTGGGGCCTTTGCAGACTGCCAGAAATAGTGCACATTAAATTGAGGCACTGCCCTGGCTCAGTGCTAGGGAATCATGGGAACTGTAATTTATTGTGGCACCAGAGCTCTCTGACAGAGAAGGCTCAATGTCCCAGAAAAAAATACAATTCCCATGACTCCCTAGCACTGAGCCAGGGCAGTGCCTCAATTTAATGTGCACTATTTCTGGCAGTCTGCAAAGGCCTTTGGTCATTGATTACCACCTTCTCACCAAGGTGTTGGGTGAGATGGCCTTGCATTGGAAAGCTGCTTTCTCCATAGTTGCCTGGTTACATTACTGGAGCTGGGAGAACTGATTTGGCCACTGGATTTGGCACACTTTGATCTTGTCCTATGAATTTTATACCTGCTCCCTTGTTTCTGGTACTTTTCTGCCTCTAGCCTGACCAAGACTTTAATGTCATCAAATTATTGGCAATTTACTCCAGCTTTTGTTGCCTAAAGTGAGGCAGATAGCAAACCTTCAGTCTTGTCTCTTTTGTAATAATTCAGACTGTCTACTTTCCATCTCAGGAATAGGTTCTGCCATGGTCCTTGTATGGTGCTTCTGTTGTCCTCTGCCTTTCAGTTTATATTTGTGCAGACAAAAAGATACAAAGCATAATAGGGAAAGTGGAGGGAGTGCTTTAGTGAGACTAGTAAAGTTCTCAGGAAGTTCCTGCATATTCCTGAATACATCTTATCATAAATGTCAGATTGATTGGGAGAGAATGGCATTCTCTTGAGAAAACAAGTTCTTGGGTTGGTTGATATGAAAAAAACACTATAAGTTTTTGATCCCTTTTAGTTTCAATGGATACACAAAATAAGATGGTTAGTTTTACAACTATATGCCTAAAAAGATAATATAGCTAATCGGTAGTCACCAGTGAAACATGTTACATTTTCTAAAAAACTCCCACAAATATATGAAAATCACCTCATTGATAACAAGGCAGGAAGATTATATAATATGAAGAATCATAAATTGGAGATTTGAAGTAGAATGTTTTCTAGTCATTTTTAATCTTTAAAACGCTGAAATAAATTCAGATTATCTTTTATCACCATCTATAATGAAATTTCATTTTATACTTCAGTATTTAAAAGATGCTGTATACTCAGAAATAACCTCAATATTAAAGACCCTCAATTGCCATTGTAAACAGTCTATGCCAATTTGGAACAATCAGTCAGAGAAGTGACAGTTTCTGTTATTTCCTGTGAAGAAACAGAAGCTTTGAAACAACACTGATACTATCAGTCAGTGAAGGGCCGGCTTCCAATGCCAGCGGAGGCTTTAAGAGCCTGTCCACCTCGCCACCTCACCACCACCTGGGCAGAGAAGGGCCGGCTTCTAACACCGGCAGAGGTTTTAAGAGCCTGTTCGCCTCGCCGCCTCACCACCACTTGGGCAGCGAAGGGCCAGCTTCCAACACCCGGTGGAGATTTCCAACACCCGGCGGAGGGTGGGGGAGTGGTTGTGGCAGCGATGGGGCTGAGGAGGCTTAGGCGAAGGTACTAGGGACTACCAGATACCATCTCCACCCAGTAGTGAGACAGCTGCGGCTGCTATGAGGCTGGGAAGGTCCAGGCAGATCCTCTAACAGTGGTGATAATGGCGACCCTACCAGTAGGATTTGGGTGGAGCATTTTTATCTGGCCCACCCAATCCCCATGACACCTGGAATGTGGGGATGGCCATATGGAGAACACAGAGATTTATCCCGTGCCAATTTAACTGTTTTACCTAACTCTGGAGTGTTTGATCCCCATGAGTAATGCAACCTAGCTCCTTCTCCCTGTGTTGTGGAAATAAGGAGAAGGAGGTCATAAGGTGCTAATTAACATTTCTGTTTCCGATTTGACCGGGAATGTTCTGGGAGCAGAAATCGCAGTTGTGCAGGTGAAAGGGAGGTATGGCAGGAACAGAATGGGGAGATGTTACAAAAGAAGGCGGGATCGATGGTTGAAAGCTATCCTGCCTTCAGCTCTCTCTGTTTTTCGAAATGATTTGGAGAGCTCACCAGCCGTTCCACAGAACCTTACCTTGCTCCTGTGCAATGCCAGGTCTGTGAAAAACAAGACTCATATTATCCACGATCTCCTCCTAGATGAGGATGCTGACCTGGCTTGCTTTACAGAGACCTGGCTGGGAGAGGATAGTGCCATAACCTGGACTCAAACCCTCACGGCTGGGTACTCCATCAGCGAGCAGGTAAGAGGAAGTGGGCGGGGGGCAGTGTGGCTCTGACTCATAAAAACAATCTGAAATTGACCAGGATGCCTGTCCAGAACACAGTCCACTTTGAGTGCATGTACCTAAGCCTGCAGAACAGGGATAGTTTGGGGATTCTGTTAGTATACCGGCCACCCCATTGTATAACAGACTCCCTAACCGAGCTCACACTGCTGGTCTCAAAGATGCTGTTGGAGCCACCCAAACTTTTAGTCTTGGGCGACTGTTGGAGCCACCCAAACTTTAGTCTTGGGCGACCTCTGGAGACCAGTTTGGCAAATTTATCAGGCATGGCTTGGGAGTTCATGGATTCCATGACAAACATGGGCCTATCCCAATTGGTCGTCGGGCCCACTCATTGTGCAGGTCATAAACTCAATGCGGTCTTCAGTATGGAACAGGAATATCCATGGGCGGAGGCTATTAAGACCTCCACTTTGTCATGGACGCACCATTTTTTTGGTTAAGGTTGAGCTAAGAGTTGCTGTCCGCCCCACCGGGGGTGGTAGACCCATTAGAATGGTCTGCCCTCAAAGGCTAATGGAACCAATTGGATTCCAGAAAGCCTTGGAGGGTTTAATGACTGGTAATGCCAGTGATTCTGTTGAAGCTTTGGTTAATACCTGGAACACCAATGTTACCAAGGCTATCAACACAATCACTCCCAAGCGTCCTTTCCAACCTGCTCTGAACCGTAAGCCTTGGTATAAAGAAGAGCTTAGGAAGATGAAGCGGGTTGGACAATGACTAGAGCGCACCTGGCGGAAAAACCGACTTTTATCTGATAAGACTCATCATAGGAAATTCCTTGATTCCTATCGAGAAGCAATACATGCAGCCAGAGATCTTTCTGCTCTGCACATATTGCGTCTGCAGAGTCCCGTCCAGCAGAGCTGTGTAGGGAGGTAGGAGAGCTGACACGGGTTTCTCCTGTGCAGAACCCACTAATTAACCCGACAGCAGCCTGCTGTGACACATTTAACAATTTCTTTGCAGATAAAATCTCTTAGATAACAGCCGACTGAGATGCCAGTATTGATACAGAATCTATAGACCAGGGGTAGGCAACCTTTCCCCTTTAAGGGCCGAGGGACTTCAGCTCCCAGAATCCCAGGAGCTATTGGACAACATTGGACTATTGGCCAACATGGCTGAGGCTTCTGGGAACTGAAGTCCCTCGGGCCTTAAAGGGGAAAGGTTGCCTACCTCTGCTATAGACGAGGTGTCCAGCAAGTCTGTTAATGACATTTTACTGGATCAGTTTCAATCTGTGAGTACCGATGATGTGGACATGCTCCTTGGCAGAGTGAGGAAAACTACCTGCCCTCTCGATCCTTGCCCATCATGGCTGGCCATCCGGGGGAGGATGCCTTGAAGGTTTTCCTTAAGGACATTATCAATGCATCCTTCAGGGAGGGTTTTGTTCCATCTTGCTTAAAGGAAGTGGTGGTTAGGCCACTCCTGGAAAAAAAACCTCCCTGGACGCCCTGGATATGAACAACTATAGGCCAGCCTCATTTTTAGCATTCTTGAGCAAAGTGATTGAGAGATCAGTGGCTCTTCAACTCCAAGCTGTCTTGGATTAAACAGATTATCGTGATCCATTTCAAACTGGCTTTAGGATGGGATTTGGGGTTGAGACTGCCATGGTTGCCTTGACTGATGACATGCGTTTGAGCATCAACAAGGGTAGTGTGACCCTGTTGGTGCTCTTAGACCTCTCAGTGGCTTTTGACACAATAGATCACAACATCCTCCTGGATTGTCATGAACCGAGGTTCTCTGTTGTTCTTTTGATCCAGAGAGAAATTTAGCTACCCTAGACTATAGGACTTTCAACAAAGACACACAGGAAACCAGATCTGGGTTTAGACACTTTGCATCTAACAGAGCCCCCCCTCACCTTCCTCCTGAATCCCCCTTGCCTCTTGAAGCAAAGCCTGATAAGTAAATTCCTCTGGAATGTCTTTGTCTTTTGTCATCTTTTTAATCTGGTTTTGTCTTCTCTTGTCTTCCTGTGGTGGGGCACTAGGGTTTTCACTCCCCCCCCCTTTCCCCCTTCTCTGCTAGTTGTCTCAGACACTTGGTACTTATTCCATCTAGTTTATCCATATCCCACCCATGTTTTCTCAATTTTTTTCATAAAAGTACTCTCTCTCTGGGGGTGGGTTTTTCTTTTTCTTTGCTTTTTATTCCTTTAGGCACCCATTTTGAGGTGACCTGCTTTATTCCTACTTTCGTGGAGACCTGTGTTTTCTTTATGGTCCCAACACATTGTTTTCTTAAGCTAGCAAACAATTCTTGCAACTTTTTCCAACTTGGTCTTGTATCATCCTGCTCAAGCATGACCATGATTAAAGCCATTATTTGATTTCCATTCTGGATTTAATCCTTCAAAGGGAGCCATGAAAATACTAGGCTCAACCTCCATTAGTTCAGATAGTGATTCGGACTTTCCTAATATTTCTGTTACCTTTCTTCCTGTTTCTCCTTCTAATTTAAAAAGACCTGCTAAATACATTCCCTTATGTACCCTATTCCAAAATATTATTGGGTCTTCATTTGGACCCTGTTCCATGTTTATTACTTCCCTTTTTGCGACACCACTTCCCTGTTCTAAAATCCAATCTCATAAAGCTGGTCCTATGCCGCTCTCCTTGACTCTGGTTATATAGGGCTGCATACCTGGCATCTGTCTAAACAATCGACTTATCTCATCCCAGGTCAAATCATTGTCTTCAACAGCCTTCCAAACTTTAATAGCCCATTCTATCTTTCTATTCCCTGGCTGTCCTAGAGTCTCCATTAGTTCCCTCATTTCTTCTGCTGACATGGGCTCATCTGTGGATGTTATCACACACGGGTCTCTAGCAACTAGCATCATTCTGGAATGAATGAAAGCAGCATCATTCCGGTATGCTTCTGGTCGCACAAATGTAATTCCCAATGAAACCAGCATGCAAAAGAACAGGGATGATGCTGCAATGCGACGGGGATGGGAGGGGGATGGGAGGGGGTTCTCTGTGACGTTGTGTGATCACAGGGGCAAAGGATCCGCAATGGGACGGGGATGCGATGGGGATGGGTGGGGGTCTGTGCAACGTCATGTGAACACAGGGGCAAAGGAACCGCAATGGGACGGGGATGCGATGGGGTTCTGTCTGCTTTAGACCCCGTGTGATAACGTCCTGTGATAGAGTGTTTTATTATCTTTTCTCTTTCTCTTGTATATTTGTCAACTGTAACCATAGTAGTATCTGCTCTATCTCCTCCCTCTTCTTCTTCTTCCACGATTTTATACGTGGAGGTTCTTTTCTTTGTTGCTTTTATTCTGGGGTTGTTGTGGCAGTTAATATTGTGGGGTCATTTCTGTCCTCTAGCTCCTGATTCCCCTAAAGGACTACAGTTGGGGTGGTCAGGGCAAGTTCCTTCCTCACAACAATCATTATCATCCCCTAAACTGTAGTAAACTTGTTTTACAGATCTCTTTTCTTGTTCACTTTTCCCCACCAGAACTTCTTTTAAAAGTTTAACCTTTTGATTAGCTAGTTTTATTTCCTCCTCCTTATCTTCTAGCTCTCTAGTATTTGTTTCCAAGATTCTATTTTCTTTTCTTAGGGTGTGGTTCTCACTTTCCAGCTTTATGTTCTCCTGCATCCTGCTGATGTTTCGAAGCATCAAGGCTCCATTCTTTTGTTTTTCTTCCTCTGGTTTTTCTCTTAATTTCACTGTCTGCACATGACACTGGTCTATTCCTTCTAAAGCCAAGAGTGCCATTACTTTGGTTTGTTCCCATTTTCCTGCATTATCCACCTCTTGGCAGAACAGAGCTACAGCTTTAAATAGTTTCTACTCACTTTTTCTCATATCCTTATTTAACTGTTCCTTAAAATACTGCACTGATTTCCCCCCCCCCATGCTTTCTCAGTTTTCTTATTAGTTACTATATTTCTATGCAAATGTATCCTCCAATCTCCTGCCTTTTCTCCACAATCCTCTGTTAAAGGAGCTTTCAATACATTCCCCTCTACAGAACAGAAAGGGTTTCCATAAACGAGTCCATTTTCCTCCCCGTTTCCCTTTTTGTTCTTTCCTTTCCCAAATAGAGCCATATTTCCTTCTGACTCTAAATTCAATTTAAACAGAGGCGTCCCTCTGTTTTCCACTCTCCTACCTTAACCCCATCAAAATGCTCCAGAAACCTTCACACTTTTCCCCCTGACTATAGGCCTAAGCAGACTGCCAGAAATAGTGCACATTAAATTGAGGCACTGCTCTGGCTCAGTGCTAGGGAATCATGGGAACTGTAATTTATTGTGGCACCAGAGCTCTCTGACAGAGAAGGCTCAATGTCCCAGAAAAAAATACAATTCCCATGACTCCCTAGCACTGAGCCAGGGCAGTGCCTCAATTTAATGTGCACTATTTCTGACAGTCTGCTTAGGCCCTATGTCCTTCATCAGGGAGTGTCAAGGATCCTGGAACAAGTGCAAGCAAAAAGGCACAGAGAGACCAAATTTGGCTTTTCAATCACAAATCAATTCCCAGTGTCTCTTATTTACTTATCCTTCACCAAGGTAAGACTAAACTCTCTTTTGGATCCTGCCGACTACACCAATTATGTCATGAACCGAGGTTCTCTGCTGTTCTTTTGATCCAGAGAGAAATTTAGCTACCTTAGACTATAGGACTTTCAACAAAGACACACAGGAAACCAGATCTGGGTTTAGACACTTTGCATGTAACATTGAGACACAGAGACAGAGACACCTGAAACAATCATTTCTAATATCAGATACTCAATATAACAAACATCTTAAGTATCAAGAGCTCTTTTCATTCACTCACACATTCACACACACTCATACTCACGATCCTTCACTGGAAGTTGATCAAGCATCCATGAAGGGTGGATGGCTCCTGTTGCCGCAGATCAGGAACCACAAGGTGAAGCAGGAGAAGTACTGTCTTCTATACCTTTTTCTCTTCTTTCTTGAAACAAACATATTTTGCTGGTCACCATGGTTTCAGAACAATTCAGTTCTTTGGACAAGTTTCAGTACATTCTGTGTGTGCCGGATCTTGCTCGGCCATACCAATATATTTCATTCATGTTCGACAGATTGTATTGTCCTGGTTATGCTTGGTCAGCATCTCCGCTTCCGATGCCAAGTTTCTCCCATTCCTCGCTTCCACCATCCAAGTTCCTCCTTCAGTAGTGCTTTGTGTGGCAACCATTTTATTTGGTTCTTTCAGGGCCTTGTCACTCCAGGAACCAATTCACCTTCCACATACTCAGCCATTCTCTCACAGGATCACCTGAGGGGGTTGGGAATTAGGGGTGCTGCATTACAGTGGCTCCATTCCTTCCTCTTGGGTAGATCCCAGAGGGTGTTGCTTGGGGACAGTAGGTCTGCTAGGAAGGAGCTCAAGTGCAGCATCCCCCAAGGCACTATCCTGTCCCCGATGTTATTTATCATCTATATGAAGCTGTTGGGAGAGCTTATCCAGAGACATGGGGCTGGGTGCTATCAGTACGCTGATGACACCCAGATATATTTCTCCATGACTCGGTTGTTAGTCTTGGCTCCTGATGACATCACACCTCTCAATGACTGTCTTAAGGCAGTAATGGACTGGATGAGGAAAAACAGATTGAGACTGAATCCAGATAAAATGGAGGTATTCACAGTAGCTGCCCCAAAACCAGGTATCGGGATACAACCTCCAGTCCTGGATGGTGTCACACTCACCGTGAAGGATTATGTTCGCAGTTTGGGGGTGCTCCTAGATTTGTCACTTCAGATGACTAATCAGGTGAATGCGATGGCCAGGAGCACCTGTTATCAGCTTCAGCTGATTCGCCAGCTGCGCCCTTTCCTGGAAGTAAGGGATCTCGAAGCTGTGGTACATGCTCTGGTAACTTCCCCTCTTGATTTCTGTAATGTGCTCTAGATGGGGCTATCCTCGTGCTTGGTCCGGAAACTTCAATTAGTTCAGAATATGGCAGCCAGGTTGGTCTCGGGTACATCTAAAAGATACCACATTACACCTATATTGAAGTCTCTTCACTGGCTGCCTATTAGTTTCTTAGCCCAGTACAAGGTGTTGGTTATCACCTATAAAGCCCTAAATGGCTTGGTCCAACTTATCTTCATGACCGCCTCCTCCCGTACAATCCAACCCGAGCACTTAGGTCAATTCAGTTTAATTTATTCGGTCCTTGACTAGTACAAGAGCACTTAGGTCCTCTGGGATGAATTTGCTACAGGTGAAAAAATCTAGATTGTCAGCAACCTCCCAGAGGGCCTTTTCAATAACTGCTCCCAGATTATGGAATGGCTTGCCTGTGGCGCACTTGACTGCCACCTTCCTACTTTTACACTCTAATTCTAGTTGGCTGTACTTTGGGAACTTGATATCCCCATTATTACCAACTAATAAAATGTCAGGGACTCACACTGCCTTTTTAGTGTAATCCCACCTCCAGAATAACAAAATACTGGTAGCAAGTTTGGTGACTAAAACAGAGGCCAAGTGATGTTGGAATAATAAAAAGAAAAGTTTATTTTACATCAACATGCAATAAAGGTAACTTGTTTCAGGACTTGCTATTATAATTTTTCTTGGTTACAGACTTATAACATATGTTACTAATTCAATCACAATACCTCTAATAATATCTAACTGGAGAGAGCACCACAGTAACTCTCTCTCTTCCAGAGCTCTGTGTGTGTTCAGAGTTTACCCTTTCTAAACTCTATCTCCCTAAAATTCAGTTCCCTTAGGAACACCTTAAACACAGCCCTCTGACTGGCTTAATTTTCCCAACACACCCTCTACCCCAAATCTTCTTTTTTTTCTCTCTAACTGTCAGCCTGGGCTTTTATACTACTCCCAGCTGAACTCCCATTGGCTGGCTCTCAGCTGCCTCCTGATTGGCCAGATGGACCTCTGTTCACCACAGACAAGATCCATCATATGACAACCTTAGACAGCTTCAAAAAGGCTGTCAAGATGGATCTCTTCTGGCAGGCCTTTCCCGATTAGTCTTCCCGGTCATAAGAGCTTGTCCTACTGTATCTCTTTCCCCCCCTCTATTCAGCCACTATAACAGCCGCCCCTGTTGTTATTGTATAGTGTTGGCATTTGCCTAAATTTTAAATGTTGTTTTAATTTAAATTGGTTGATTGTTTAATTGTTTTTTAAGGGGTGGGAGGTTTGGGTTTGGCTTTAATTTTTACTGTATTGTATTTTATGCTAGAAACCGCCCCGATTGCTATGCAGAAGGGCAGGGTACAAATAAATTATTATTATTATTATTATTAATTAAGTAATTAAAATTTCCACAAGGTGTTGTATAGAAAGTTGTTTTCATTAAAATAATAATACTGAACCAGCTTCAAACAAGGCTATCCAATCACCTATTTAATATTGTAAGCCTCCCCGATTGCCTTGCAGAGTGGCGGGGTAATAATAATAATAATAATAATAATAATAATAATAATATGGTTTGTTAACTATTATCATCCTGCAAACTAACCACTCCCTCCTAAGGGCATTTTGCAAGGAACAATGGTTTATGTTATGGTCAATTCCTTGTCATGTGTTGTTGCTGCTACTGTTGTCTCCTCAAGTCATTTCTGACTTAAGGCAGGCTGATTTTAGTAAACTTAGAGAAATACTGGGGGTGATCCCATGGTCAGGAATACTAAAAGAGAAGGGAGTTCAAGATGGATGGGAGTTTCTCAAAAGGGAGAAGGCACAATTTCAAACAGTTCCAATGAGGAAAAAAAATGGGAGGTGCCTCAAGAAACCAGGATGGATGACTAAGGGGGGTTGCAAATTGAGTCCACTTTAAGGGTTAGGGTTAGGGTTAGGGAATCATAGGAACTGTATTTTATTGTGGCACCAGAGCTCTCTGACAGAGAAGGCTCAATGTCTCAGAAAAAAACAAACAAACAATTCCCATGATTCCCTAGCACTAACCCTAACCCTAAAAGTAGACTCAATTTGCACTATTTCTGGCAGTCTGCACCCCCCCCTAAGGAACTTTCAACTGAACTAAGTTTTAAATGGAACATGTATAAGAAACGGAAAAATGGGGAAATCACCAAAGAGGAATTCAAACAAATAGCTAGCACGTGTAGGGGTAAAGTCAGAAAAGCTAAAGCGCAGAATGAAATCCGGCTTGCTAGAGAGATTAAGAACAATAAAAAGGGCTTTTTTGGGGTATGTCTGCAGCAAAAGGAAGAAGAAGGAAATGGTAGGGCCACTGTGTGGGGAAGGTGGCAAAAAGTTAACAGGGGACAGAGAAAAAGGCAGAATTACTCAACACCTTCTTTGCTTCAGTCTTCTCAGAAAAGGCAAAGGGTGCTCAACCTGAGGATAATAGAGCAGAGGACAGAATAGGAGAATTTCAGCACAGAATAAGTTAAGATATAGTACAGGAATACCTGGTTAATCTAAATGAATACAAGTCTCCAGGACCAAGGGTACTAAAAGAACTGGCAAATGTAATATCGGAACCATTGGCAATAATCTTTGAGAACTCCTGGAAAATAGGAGAAGTCCCAGCAGACTAGAGGAGGGCAAACGTTGTCCCCATCTTCAAAAAGGGGGGGGGGGAAAGAGGATCCCAACAATTATCGTCCAGTTAGTCTGACACCAATACCGGGAAAGATTCTGGAGCAGATAATTAAACAGAGAGTCTGTGAACACCTGGAAAGTAATTCCATAATCACAAAAAGTCAACATGGGTTTCAGAGAAACAAGCCATTCCAGACAAATCTGATCTCTTTTTTTGATAAAATTACCAGCTTGCTAGATGAAGGGAATGCTGTGGATATAGTATATTTTGATTTCAGTAAGGCCTTTGACAAGGTTTCCCATGACATTCTTGCAAACAAGCTGGTAAAATGTGGGCTAGGCAAATTAACTGAAACATGGATTTGTAATTGATTGACTGGCCGAACACAAAGGGTGCTCAACAATGACTCCTTTTCAACCTGGAAAGAAGTGACCAGTGGGGTGCCACAGGGCTCTGTCTTGGCCCAGTGCTATTCAACATCTTTATCAATGACTTGGATGACAGTATTGGGGGCATAGTTATCAAATTTGCCCACTATAGTTATCAAAAAGACAACACCAAATTAGGAGGAGTAGCTAATACCCCAGAAGACAGGATCAAAATTCAAAATGACTTCAACAGACTAGAAAGCTGGGCCAAAGCTAACAAAATGAAATTCAACATGGAGAAATGTAAGGTACTGCACTTAGGGCAGAAAAACGAAAAGCACAGATATACAATGGGGGACACGTGGCTGAATGACATGTGAAAGGGATCTAGGAGTCCAGGTAGATCACATATTAAACATGAGTCAACAGTGCGGTGCAGCAGTTAAAAAGGCCAATGCAATTTTAGGCTGCATCAATAGATGTATAGTGTCTAGATCAAGAGAAGTAATAGTGCCACTCTATTCTGCTTTGGTCAGGCCTCACCTGGAATACTGTGTCCAGTTCTGGACACCACAGTTCAAAAAGGATGTGGAGAAACTGGAGCGTGTCCAAAGGAATGCAATTAAATGGTGAAGGGTCTGGAAACCAAGCCCTATGCGGAATGACTTAGGGAGCTGGGGATGTTCAGCCTGGTGAAGAGAAGGTTAACAGGTGATATGATAGCCTTGTTTAAATATTTGAAGGGATGTTATATTGAGGAGGGAACAAGCTTGTTTTCTGCTGCTCCAGAGACTAGGACCCGGAACAATGGGTGTAAGCTCCAGGAAAAGAGATTCCACCTTAACATTAGGAGGAACGTCTTGATAGTAAGGGCTGTTTGACAGTGGAACACACTCTCTCGGAGTGTCGTGGAGTCTCCTTCCTTGGAGATCTTTAAGCAGAGACTGGATGGCCATCTGTCAGGCATGCTTTAATTGGGAGTTCCTGCAGGGCAGGGGGTTGGACTGGATGGCCCTTGTGGTCTCTTCCAACTCTATAATTCTATGATTCTATGATTCCAAGTTTCCTGGGCTTGCAGGATGACTGGAAGGTGAGATAGCTATTAAACATGTCTCTCTCCTTCCTCCATAGGAACATGTGACCCTACCATCACCATACTTCCCTTTGTCCTGTATAATGCGTATTGCCATCTCAATTTCCATTTTTAAAACTAAAAACAAGATACTCTAAAACAAACCTTAAAATAATGCTATCAGCTAGTGGATATGGCATCTAATCAATAGGCCTGGTTACTGACTAATCTGGCAGACCCCTGCTCACACCAGGTGATGCCTAGTAGCCAGATAGATGGTTCAGGGCTGTCCTGCCACCAGTACCCAGTCTTTCACCTGGCACTCTCACTCCCAGCTAGCTCATAAGTCATTAAAAAGAGCACCATGGATAGCAGTCTGAACTTATGCTTTAGTTATATTTTCAGGAAAAAGATACAATATTTTTTATTCTGAATTCTGAAGCAAATTAGGGCAATTAGGACTAAGTGATTTGGATTGATCTGGTCATCCCAAAAGAAAAAAGAAAAATAATCAAGAAGAAGCCAGACAGAGTGTCTCCAACATGGCTGTATAAGGAAAAGGTCAAGATAATGTGATGCAGATGGGGGCTTGGATTTTTTCAGCTCCAATATGCAATCTAGGCCAAGAATCTCATCAAAATACTCCAGTCATAGGACTAATGAGGAAGGGATGTATGGTGCCCATGAAGTTATAGAAATTATCTTTTATATATCTTGTTATTTGCTAGAGCTGTGGTAAGGGTTTGGATAGTAGCTGATTGTTACTTGTGTTTGGTTTTTCTGCATCCCTTCTAAATGTTCCAATCTTCTGTCTTGTTAACCTAATTTAAGCCTTTGTTAGCTTGTAGTCTCATTCAGCCAGGTGTCCCCCATCATATATCTGTACTTTTCGTTTTTCCGCCCTAAGTGCAGTACCTTACATTTCTCCGTGTTGAATTTCATTTTGTTAGCTTTGGCCCAACTTTCTAGTCTGTTCAAGTCCTTTTGAATTTTGATCCTGTCCTCCGGGGTATTAGCTACTCCTCCTAATTTGGTGTCGTCTGCAAATTTGATAACTATGCCCCCAATACCATCATCCAAGTCATTAATAAAGATATTGAATAGCACTGGGCCCAGGACAGAGCCCTGTGGCACCCCACTGATCACTTCTTTCCAAGTTGAAAAGGAACCATTGTTGAGCACCCTTTGGGTTCGACCAGTCAACCAATTACAAATCCATGTAACAGTTACTTTGTCTAGCCCACATTTTACCAACTTGCTTGCAAGAATGTCATTGGGAACCTTGTCAAAGGCCTTACTGAAATCAAGATATACTATATCCACAGCATTCCCTTCATCTACCAAGCTGGTAATTTTATCAAAAAAAGAGATCAGATTTGTCTGGCATGACCTGTTTCTCTGAAACCCATGTTGACTTTTTGTGATTCTGAAATTATCTTCCAGATGTTCACAGACTCTCTGTTTAATGATCTGCTCCAGAATCTTTCTGGGTATTGATCAGACTAACTGGACGATAATTGTTGGGATCCTCTTTTTTCCCCTTTTTGAAGATGGGGACAACATTTGCCCTCCACCAGTCCGCTGGGACCTCTTCTGTTTTCCTGAAATTCTCAAAGATTATTGCCAATGGTTCCGATATTACATTTGCCAGTTCTTTTAATACCCTTGGATGTAATTCATCTGGTCCTGGAGACTTATATTCATTTAGATTAACCAGATGTTTCTGTACTATCTCTTTACTTATTCTGTGCTGAAATCCTCCTATTCTGTCCTCTGCTCCATTATACTCTGGTTGAGCACCCTTTGCCTTTTCTGAAAAGACTGAAGCAAAGAAGGTGTTGTGTAATTCTGCCTTTTCTCTGTCCCCTGTTAACTATTTTCCATCTTCTCCACAAAGTGGCCCTACCATTTCTTTCTTTTTCCTTTTGCTGCTGACATACCCCCAAAAGCCCTTTTTATTGTTCTTAACCTCTCTAGCAAGCCTGATTTCATTCTGCGCTTTAGCTTTTCTGACTTTACCCCTACACGTGCTAGCTATTTGTTTGAATTCCTCTTTGGTGATTTCCCCATTTTTCCACTTCTTATACATGTTCCGTTTAAAACATAGTTCAGTTGCAAGTTCCTTAGTCATCCATCCTGGTTTCTTGAGACACCTCCCATTCTTCCTCCTTGTTGGCACGGTTTGAAATTGTGCCTTTAGTATCTCCCTTTTGAGAAATTCCCATCCGTCTTGAACTCCCTTCTCTTTTAGTATTCCTGTCCATGGGATCACCCCCAGTATTTCTCTAAGTTTAGTAATTTTAATTGTTTGTAATTTTAATCTGCACAGTTATTTCATTCAAAAAGTGCATATAACATTATACTGCTCATTCAGTTCCTATTGCAGAGCAAATGAAAACATGATTGTTTTTGTCTCTTTGGTCAAGGAACATGAGAGACACTGCTGACTGGGCCAGCCAGAAAAATCAGCAGTAGCAGAACACTTGGATAACTTCAACAGGTAAGAAGAAACCCTTAAAGTAAACAAGATTTGGCTACCAGTCCTACAAAATAAGAAAATCAGCACTCAGCAAATGCAAATGGGAAACCAACCAGGGTCAGGGGCTTTCCCAGCAGACAATAGCAGACAATCTCCTTGATTGCACATCCTCACCTGGAAGCCATGCCATTAACAAGAAACAATACCTATTCAACACAGAACAATACACAGTTTACATGGGAATAGCAGACAGACAATCTTCTTGATTGAATATCCTCCAATCCTGAAGCCATGCCATTAACAACAGAACAATACCTATTCAACACAGAACAATACACAGTTTACATGGAATCACTCCTCCCTACCCAGGGTCTCACAGTATATATAGACCCACTCTCTTCTATTACAGTATTCTCTGAAGATGCCAGCCACAGATGCTGGCGAAACGTCAGAAAGGAACTCTTCTAGAACATGGCCACACAGCCCAAAAAACCCCACAAAAACCTATGAATGCCGGCCATGAAAGCCTACGACTTCACATCAGACTTAAAATCATTTTGAAAGAAATTATAAAAAATGACCAAAACAGCTTTGACCCTGGAAGTCAACTAAGGGGCTTTACACCTCTGGCCTTGGGGTGGAAATGGGGTGAGTCAGCCACACACCGGCCACCCTGACTCCACCCCAACACTGTCTTGATGCCCTTTTGGCACAGTGTGCACACACTCTGTGCCAAAAGGGCACGAAAAAGCCACTGCCATGGCTGAAAGGGCAGCCTTTTGCCACCCCCAAAAGGAGTGGCATTTTGCTGCTCTTTTGGGGGCAGCAAAAAGGAGGATTGGGACCGCAGCATGCGGTTGCCACAGCCCCAATCTGCCGCTCCCAGAGGCGGCTCTATGCCGCCCCTTTAGGCCGATCTGCATTGGCCCCAATATACAATATCAGGACTGTAATAAATACCATTGAATACTATAATGTAAATAATGAGAGAAAAATGTTGTTAATCTTTTTGGATGCCTAAAAGGCATTCAATAATGTGAAATGGAGATTCATGCTAGAGGTGTTGGATAGAATGAACCTAGGGGAGAATTTCCTAAACAATATTAGACAAATATGCAAACATCAAACTGCTCAATTAATGATAAATGCCATTAAAATATCTGAATTTTTAATAAATAAAGGCACTAGGCAAGGATGTCCTTTGTTGCCACTGCTCTTCATTATGGTATTGAGGTATTAAATAATGCAACAAGATCAAACAATAAAATAAAAGGAACAAAAGAAAGGGTCATGAATATAAAATCCAGGCATTTGCCGATGACATGGTTTAGAAGACCCTACCAAGAACATAGAACAACTGATGAAAGAAATGAATTCATTTGGAAAATATTTGGGCTTTAAAATCAGAAAAGAGAAAACATCTATACTAACTAAAAATATGAACATAAAAGAGGAAGAGCTACTAGTTAAAAAAATCAGGATTCAAAATTGAGGAAAAAAAATATCTAGGAGTTTGGTTGACATCTCACAATATTAACCTGTATGAAAATAACTACCTGTATGAAAAAAGACCTGGAGGGAAATACATATGCATTTGCAAAAATGGAATAAACTGGAATTGTCTATCTTAGGTAGGATTACAGTTATTAAAATGATGGTACTACCGAAAATGATGTTTCTACTATTAAATCTCCCAATAATAAGTGACAAGAAGATTTTTTCAAGTTGGGACAGGGAAATAAGGAAATTCATATGAAGAGGTAAAAAACCAAGGATTAAAAGATAACAAGGAAAGAGGAAGATACACG
This sequence comes from Phrynosoma blainvillii, assembly GCA_026167975.1. Classification (NCBI taxonomy): domain Eukaryota; kingdom Metazoa; phylum Chordata; class Lepidosauria; order Squamata; family Phrynosomatidae; genus Phrynosoma; species Phrynosoma blainvillii. Next base: position 121,856,966 of record JANUYF010000004.1, read on the forward strand.
CTTCCAGATTTGATGCTATATATTTGTTATGGACCCAGGATTGGATTGGATTAAATAAGCATATATTAAAACTGATTGGATTAAATAAGCATATATTAAAACTGAAAGAAGCAAAGCTAAGGTATGGGTGCCACACATACCTTTAGTACCAAAAATTATCAATAAATAGAGACATTAACAATCACCTAATAACGAAACCATTGTTGACAGTTTCTGATAAAAAGAAAAATTTATAATAAAATTCCATACAGGAAGCTTTTTTCGGGCATTGGAACGACAAGCAAAATTGGACTATATACAAGGATCTATTGAAGAGAGACACACAAGGTAAGATACAATTGAAATAAAGAGAAGAATTAACTAAGGAAGATATAAATCTGCACTGGTTCAACTATCTACAAATGAAAAGAAAATATGAAGAAGATATGAGAAAGGTAGGCATAGAAGAACTAGAGAATAAATTAGATGAACTACTATGGAAGCCAGATAAGAAGATTTCAAAGAGCTACAAGGTATTTTTAGAAAGAGAATTGGAGAAAGAGATGATTAAAGAAAATATGACTAAGTGGGCACAAAATATAGGTCACCCTATTGCATTGGAACCCTGAGAGAAAGCCTGGAAAAAAACAAATGAGTTTTCTGCATTTCAAGATTTAAAGGAAAACTTCTTGAAAATATCAAATAGGTGGTACTATACACCACAAAAAATAAAAAGGATATACAACTTAAAAGAAGACAAATGTTGGAGATGCCGGGGGGGGGGGGGAACCAGACACATTATATCACATGTGGTGAACATGCAAGAAAATTAAGAAATTCTGGAAGAAGGTACACAAGATAACCCAAAATATTTAAAATACAATAAAATGGATCACTAGAATTCTATTTGCTAAACATGATATCGATCCCAAATCCCCGAGATGAATTGAAATATTGGAGGGTGTTGGTACATATAATAACATGTTTGGGTATGCAGACAGGCAGGATCTAGCATACACACACGCAGAGTTGATGCACGTAGGCAGGAACACCAAGAAGATGGTCTTCTGTGAAGAACCTTGCTCCAGATGGCACAGGAAAAATCTTCCCACACGCAGGCTGCTGCTTTCAGCTTGGAGAAATGAATCACTGGACAGTGAGACTTCACTCAGTGAGGGCTTTAATCTTTGTTGCAAATATTTACAAAGATACATAGAGTACTAGATATCCGTCTTGAATACACGCAGCTATACAGACCAACAAAGTGCTTTGCCAACCACCAACCACAACTAACCAATAATAGAGATTCTGACTCTCTCCCATTTATAAGTGGTCTTTTGGTAACATGTGACAGCCATGCACTAATGAAACCTGGCTGGTCCACCCTCAGTGCCTGTTGCATTAGACCTCCCATGATGCATACCTGATTGGTCTCATCCACTGTACATGTTGCATCAGACCTCCCATGATGCACAACTTGCCAAATGCTGACTCATGCACCTACCACTTGAACTGTAGTAACCCTGTTACCATTGCTCCAGTTCCTTTCAGTGGCCACATCCATGTCATTTCCCAGACCAAGGTGCCACATGTTCTTGACATAACAGCAGCAAGATTACCAATTGCTGAAAATTGGAAAAACAAAGAAGCTCCTTTAATTGAGGATTGGCTACATCAAACAAATGAGCTTAGGGAAATGGACAGACTTTTTTATTTAATCAAAGACAAATCTATGAAAAAACATGAAACAGAATGGTATCCTGGTTTGAACTACTGAAATAAAATTTGAGGCACTAATAAAGATGTACTAAAGTATTGAGGCACTAAGAATAAGAAAAGAAAAGAACGTTGAAGAAAAAATTTGCTTATAATACACTATGTAAAATTAATATAACTTTCCTTAGGGAAAGGAAGAGGTAGGAGAACAGAATCTTAAAATAAGATAAAGTGGAGGGAAATCAAGGGACAAATGTTGTCATATAGGGAATAAACTGTAAGAAAAAGAAATTATTGAAACAAAAAGAAAAAAGACACAGGAATAAAGGGAAAGGCAGTATAGACAATAAGAAGTAACTATAAGGAGACAGAAAGATTTCAGTATTAAGAATTGTACATTGGAAGTGAGTAGGGAAAATAGATCGGTTGTAAAGAATACAGAGAGATGTACAAATTGGACTATATAGATGTATTAAGGAAATAAAACTAATAAAGATACTTAAAAAAAACCTGTCATAATAATTTGAGTTATAGTTGTCTTTGGGGCATTTGTCAGAACATGTGTTACTCTAATAGCTGAGAATTATCCAGATGCCAAGCCAACTTCAGCAGTTCCCCTTTCATAACTATCTCATCATTTGCTGGTGAAGCCTTACATCTGTCTTCTTGATTACCAGAAGAGTACTTCCACTATATGTTGTAGTTGGCTGGCTCTGGTGCTCTTCACCATTCTTTTCATTTTCCATATTTCAGCAGTATAACCACGTCAATCTAAAACATCTACTTACTATTTAAATCTTTTGTTAGGGAGACAGGTCTTGCATACTTCAATGCATTACATATAAATGAACCCCCATAAGATATTGGTTTATTATTCAACATTTGATCCCAGGAAATACCTTCCAGCATCAGCAATGGGTCCAACAAAAGCCAGTCCTACCACAGGGATGGGTTAGAAAAGCAAACCTTTGACCTGATAAAGTGCAGTCTATATTTTTCACTTTGGTAATGGTACAATTAGAAACTGAGAACTTTAAGAAGATAGCTGGACTCCATGAAATCTCCAAGCTTTAGGGTTGCCATAAGTTGGAAATGACTTGAAGGCATACAGCAAATGAAACAAAACACAGACACACAAAATTTTCACTCATATTTTCCAGTCCGCCCCCCTTTGACCTTCCAGACCTTCACATCTCTAGGCTGACCTGAAATGTCTTTCCCCCCTTTATTTTCCCCCCATTCACAGTGGTGAAGATAGGAGCCATAATGACATTTTTTCAAGGAGCAGAAGAGGCAAAATGGGACAGCTTTCTATTCAGTTATGAATTTTATTCCCCTCAATTCCCCCCAAAAACATGCTCTGTAGTCACATTCCCAGGGAATGTTTGGGAAAATAAAATGGCAAACATCAAGCAGTGGGAAAAGTTGTTTTACATTTTTCACTCCCATCAAAAAACAGGTGGCAAAAATGCTTCGCAAGAGGTGCCAGTTTCATTTTCGCCATGCCTCCTGAAATGCTTAAACCCATTGTATCTGTCTGTACGTATATGCCTTCACCATCCAACTTATGCAGACCCCATGAATTTCATAGGGTTTTCTTGGCAAAGTATACTATAAGTAGTTTTGCCAGTTCTTTCTGAAATATAGGCTATAGCACCTACATTACTATTAATGTAGTATTCCTATTAATGTAGTTTGTATTAACAAAATAATGGCCAACAGATTGGAAATGATTAATATATATCCCCCTCCACAAAAAAGGAGACACAAGAGACTGCAGCAACAATAGAACCATAGCATTAATCTCCCATGCAAGCAAAATTATGCCCAAAATACTGCAACATAGGAGTTTATCACACGGGGAGTCCTGTGCAGAAACGCTGCTTTAAATTGGGGAAAAAACCACAAAAGCGGAAGCAATTTATCAACGGGATTTCCCCGTGTGATAAACTCCAGCACAGTTAAAAGGAGATTAATCCGAACAGAAATTAGACAAAAACTGCTTCTTTTTACTTTCGGTTTCTTCCGAAAGTAAAAAGAAGCAGGTTTTGTCTAATTTCCATTTGGATTAACCTCCTTTTAACAGCGACGTCATCTGAAAAAACACCCACTTTTGCGGGTTTTGTTTAATTTAAAGCCCCATTTCCACATGGGATTTCCCCCGTGTGATAAACTCCATAGACTCCAATCACACATGGAGAGTGACATCCCAGAGGTCCAAGCATGGTTCAGGAAAGGAAGAGGAACCAGGGATCACGTTGCAAATATACAATGGCTAATGGAGCATAGCAGGGAGTTCCACAAGAAAAAAAATCAGCAAGTGCTTTAAAGACTACAGCAAAGCCTTTGACTGCATAGATCATGAAAGGCAATAGAATGTCCTTAAACACATGGCAGTGCCAGCACATCTGATAGTCCTAATGAGGAGTCTGTACTCAGGACAAGAGGCTACTGTCAGAACAGAATATGGAGAAACAGAATGGTTCCCAAGTGGCAAAGATGTCAGACAAGGCTTCATCCTATCTCCCTAGCTATTCAACTTATATGCAGAACATATTGTCAGGAAAGCAAGTTTGGACATAAAAGAAGGAGTAGTGAAAATAGAAGGAAGAAATATTAACAATATGAGATATGCTGATGACACCATAATACTAGCAGAGAACCTCACAGACCTGGAACAACTACTAAGAAAGATCAAAGAAGAAAGTGCTCAGGCAAGCTTACTGTTAAACATAAAGAAAATAAAAATAATGACCACAGAGAACTTACTCACATTCAAACTAGACAATGTGGAAATAGAAATAGTAAAAGAGTTCTCATATCTGGGATCAAACATTGATTGGAATGGGGACTACAACCAGGAAATCAGGAGAAGATTAAGAATGGGAAGGGCAGCTATGAAAGAACTACAAAAAAAATCCTAAAATGCAAATATATACAACTCAGCACAAAAGTCAGAATTGTACAAGCCATCGTATTCCCTATTACCATGTACTGATGTAAGAGCTGGACAATCAAGAAAGAAGATAGGAGGAAAATCAACACATTTGAGATGTGGTGCTGGAGAAGAGTGCTGAGGATTCCATGGACAGCCAAAAGGACAAACAAATGGGTCCTAGAACAGATCAAACCAGAGATATCCCTAGAAGCCAAGATGACAAGACTTAGACTGCCATACTTTGGACACATCATGAGAAGGCAGGAATCGTTGGAAAAGACAATAATGTTAGGAAAGGTGAAGAGAAGTAGAAAGAAAGGAAGGCCACATGCTAGATGGATGGACTTTATTAAAGAGACCATGAATATGAGTCCGTAGGAGCTGGGCAGAGCAGTAGAGGACATGGGGGGCTGGAGATGTCTCATCCATATGGTCATCGTGGGCCGAGACCAACGCGAAGGCAGTTAACATAAAAAAAAATTAATTGCTCTGATTCATACAAAATCCAGGTTTTTGTAGTTTGGTGAGGTCCTTAGAATATTCTGTTAGATTGTTCTAGTGTGCCTCCCTCAACAGCTGTGCCCAAAATAACAGGAGAAGGACAGGGGGCTGTACAGACGGCTTCTAAGGGCAGCTCTGTGCCACCCCTGGGAGCACCGGATGGGGGCTGCAGCAACCACATACCACACCCCCAATCTGGCTTTTTGCCACTCTCAAAAGAACTGGCAAATGCTGCTCCTTTTTGGAGCAGCAAAAAGCCACTCTTAGCACCTCTGCCATAGCTCTTTTGTGTCCCATTGGCACAGCGTGTCTACATGCTGTCCCAACAGAGCACCCTGACACCTTGCGCTGTGTGGTGGTGTGTGTGGCATGACAGCAGCATCGGGGTAGAGTCAGGACAGCTGGCGTGCAGTTGCCCTGCCCCAACTCCACCCCCAGGCTGGCCCTTTCAGCCAGTCTGCACAGGCCCTGAGACTTAAAGCAGGGAGATTGAGACATGAGTTTCAGGGGTGTGAATTAACACTCTCTCACTACAAACCTAATGAACCCTTCTTTTACTCTCATCCACTTAATAATAAAATGTGCGTTCTGTCTCTTTTTGCTATTATCTATTGCTTCTTTTATTAAAAAGGAAGTCCAGCTCTTTCTCCCAGCATTCTCATTAGTTTTCTTTTCATAAGCTCTAGGGGAATTATTCACATACACTGTTTTGCATTTTTATTCCTTCACAACTGTTTTTAGAACAGCTCTGTTGTAGATAGGTGGATTTTAAGACTGCATGTTACTTTGTTTAGTAGACTTTTGGAATGTGATATTCTTTCATGTATGCTTAGTCCACACCTACACATCCTTGAAAAGAGTTAGTGTGCATCCTTTATCAAAATCGCACTAATGACGTCTTTTGAGGCAATACTCCAGATGTTACACATTTTGAAGTTACACATTTTGAAGAACTCATTAAGTCACACCAATTAGCAGAAAAATATGGCAAATGTGAGATAACTGAATAGGAATAAAGTACAGTTTTTCTATATTAAGAATTGGTAGATGTTTCTGTTTTCTGGTTGAACTGTAAGAAAAAGTAGCAGGAAAACAAGAATGTAATATCTTCAGCTTTCTTTAGTCTGAACTCAATAAGGTTGCTAATCTGCACCTACATACCTGGCAGAAAGTCCTACTGAGCTCTGAAAAGATAGGTACACGATAGGTACTGCAATGGACATGGGCAGTACTAGATATAGGGGGGTTGCAGACTGCCAGAAATAGTGCAAATTGACTCCACTTTTAGGGTTAGGGTTAGGGAATCATGGGAACTGTAGTTTATTGTGGCACCAGAGCTCTCTGACAGAGAAGGCTCAATGTTTCAGAAAAAAAAACACCAATTCCCATGATTCCCTAGCACTAACCCTAACCCTAAAAGTGGACTCAATTTGCAGTATTTCTGGCAGTCTGCAACCCCCCATAATTTGCTTGTTTATCCCACCTTTCTCCCTGTGCAGTATCCAAGGCAGGTTACACCATGATTTACAACAGAATATAGCTAAACCTTAATCAGCTTATCATTTAAAAACAATTAAAACTAATGAAATATGGTATCATATGAAAACCAAGCACCAACATAAAATGGTTTCAAAGCAAATTTAAAAATATAACAAGAAAGGAAGGGGAAAAACTTACTGAAGGTTAAAGACCTTTGCATTAGCCAGGAGTGGCCAAGTTGGAATAACATCATCAACAACAATAGATTCCCAATATCCAGTACACATGTATTATATCTGGGAGAAGGTAGTCTCATGTTCAATGATTTATTCCTTGGGAAGCCAGATATATAGGATTCTACTTGTCATCATGATGTAACTTGCAAATAGGATTTCACCCTCAGTTGCAAAGTGCCCTACTATTGTCTGTTTTGCCTTTTTCTTACTATGAATGGCCCTCTCCCCCAAAAGGAAGCTCAATGACAGTTCAGTAAGTTTAACGAAATATTGCCCTACCATATTTCTGTTGGAGAAATATGCCTTTAACCAACTGAGAAAATATTTTGAGTGACAGGTGACACATATTCTATGGGACAGTTATAGAATGCTGAATCATAGCACATGGCATGATGCAAACTTACTGCAAAGGTTGCATCATACTGTATGGCATCAGATGATGACTCATAGTCTACACACTATATAAGTGGACCAGGGGACAGGTCACTTGTGGGTTGGTTGTATGGGTTGTTGTACTTTGGTTTGGAGCTGTAAATTGGTGTAAAGCAGATGGAGAACTTGATAACAAGTGGAAGAGGAAAATTTGTATATATTTGTATCATATTACAACTGAAGAGAAAGCCTCCAATGACTTTGGATGAATCTACTACATCTGTGAGTTCTTCTTAAAAGGGTGAAAAATGGTCCGTGCATTGCCAATACCAATAAACGGAAGTTTTTGTTTCTGTACTCTGCTATGATATTGTTAAGGCTGCATCTGAGTGCATAATCCTCAGACTGTGCTGGAAGTTGGTTTGGTAAACTCAACCAGCAATTTATAAACACCCCACATCAGAAAGTAAATAATCATGCTCCATCAAGTTCTGAAACCATGGCAGTGTGATATTGAGTCATAGTGAGTCATATTATCTGAGATATTAATACATCTCTTTTGTTTACTTGGTGTGGATGTTCATTAGGAACACAACTATAAGAGTGTTCATGTCTCAGATCAGCATAACAGGAAGATATTGGGTTAAGATTTCTTTGGTTTTATTGTTGTCATTGTTACTAGAGGCTGATGCAGACCATCCTAAAGGGCTGGCTTGGGGGTGGAGTTGGTGCAGGGTGACTGCATGCCTTCTGCCTCGCCACCACTGTCAAGCTACGCACCCAATCACATGGTGCACAGAATCAGGGTGCCCCGTTGGCACAGCATGCATACACGCTGTACCAAATGCTGCAAAAGAGCTTTGGCAGCAGCTCTAAGGGCGTTTTTTATTTATTTATTTATTTATTTATTTTTGCTGCCCCAAAAAGGAGTGGCATTTGCCAGCTCTTTGGGAATGGCAAAAAGCCAGATCGGGGTCACAGTGTGTGGTTGCCGTGGCCCCAATCCAGTGCTCCCAGGGATGACACAGAGCCGTCCCTTAGGAGCCATCTGTATCAGCCCTGGTCTTTACAGTCCTTTGCACATCTCACTATTATACATCTCAGCCACTTTTTTCCTAGGTTGAAACATAGGCAGAAGACTCCTCAAACATTTTCCTCCTCTGGCCTGACAACAGAGAAAGAATAGTGGCCACACTACAAATTATATGGAATTCTACTTTGCTTTCTTCCACTTGACCTAAAGTCAGGTGCAGAGGAAGGGGTGGCAGAGAGCCAGATTCTTAACCATTTCAATCCCTGTCTTAACTTTTTCTTACAGTGAATGTCTTGACATATTTCTCCATCAATTGTGGAGAAAGTAACTGGTTGGATTTTTTTTTAGAAGCAAATCAGTTGCGACAAAGAAAAAGAAGCACCATTAGAAGATAAAGGATGGGGGACACCTGACTTAATGAGACTAAATGTGAAAGGGATCTAGGAGTCCAAGTAGACCATAAGTTGAACATGAGTCAACAGTGTGATGCGGCAGCTAAAAAGGCCAATGCAATTCCAGGCTGCATCAATAGACATATAGTGTTTAGATCATTGGAAGCAATAGTGCCACTCTATTCTGTTTTGGTCAGGCCTAACCTGGAATACTGTGTCCAGTTCTGGGAACCACAATTTAAGAAGGATGTTGAGAAGCTGGAGTATGTCCAGAGAATGGCAACCAAAATGGTGAAGGGTCTGGAAACCATGCCCTATGAGGAAGACTTAGGGAGCTAGGTATGTTTAGCCTAGAGAAGAGAAAATTAAGAGGTGATATGATAGCCTTGTTTAAATATTTGAGGGCATGTCATATTGTGGATGGAGCAAGATTGTTTTCTTCTGCTTCAGAGAATAGGATCTGGAACAATCGAAGCAAGCTACAGGAAAAGAGATTCCACCTAATCATTAGGAGGAACGGCCTGACAATAAGACTATTTGACAGTGGAACACACTCCTTAAGAGTGTGGTGGAGTCTCCTTTTTTGGAGGTCTTTAAATAGAAGCTGGATGGCCATCTGTCGGGGGTGCTTTGATTTTGAGTTCCTGCATGGCAGGGGGGTTGGACTGGATGGCCCTTGTGGTCTCTTCCAATTCTATGATTCTATGAAATTATATTGATTGGGGCATAAAAATAGCCTAATAGACTACAATGATCAAAACCAGTCCCCTGTTTGTGTATGTGTGTGTGCGCGTATGAGTTATGAGTAGCAACATTTACTGCTATCTGACATTTCTGAAATATTTCTGATGGCAAGAGTGGTGACCTTTATCCCTCCATATGATTTGGAGACTAATTCCCACAACCTATAACATAGGCCATGCTCTGAGATCCTGGTGGCAATTCTTGCTTGAAACGTGTGAAGAGCAAAACATTCCCCTATCTTTTATCTTCCAGCAGTGTTTTGAGCAATAGAAAAATTGTGGGTAAGTACTTTTGATTTTTTTCTTGAGCTGTTTTACTAAGAGTTAGGAACAAAATACTTTTATCTAGATACCTAATAAGAAGAAAATATACCAAAAATATAATTAACATACCAGAAACCCAAATGCTGAATAAAAAAATCTACTCAATGCTACATTCCAATGTATTCCAAAGAAGAAGTTCACAAAAAAGATTAAAACAAGAGCTTCAAGGTTGGGTGCAAGAATCTAAGTGGGCAATAGAAACAAAATCAAACTGAAAGTAAATGGAAAGCTATCAAAAACTGAAGATCACATAGCCTTGCTCAAAGGCTCCTCAGAGGAAAACATGATAGGGTAGCTATTGTGTGTTGCTACTTCATATGATAGGTACAATTTAGAACAGGACATCAGGAATCTGTAAGCTAGGTGGGGATGATGAGGAAAATATTGGATTGCATTGTGACCATGAGGATGATTTTTTAAAAATGTTCTCTGTACAACTGTAGGAAAATTATCTGGGTGATAAATGTCTACACAGTTATAACCACAATGTATGCATGTGTACCTGTTCCTCACCTCAATCACCCATGATCTTCTGAAAGAACCACAGATTTTTCTGAACAACATTTACTCTACATCATACCTGTTAACTATATTGATATGTAAGAATCAATATTTTCATGGTCTAAAGCAGGGGTAGGCAACCTTTTTGAGCTGGGGGCCAGGTTGCTATCCCTCAGACAATTGGGGGGGCGAAGCACCAAAAATAAATAAATAAAAAATATATTTTTTTAAAAAATTAAAAAATTTAAAAAAAAACATGCACACTCTCTCAGCCCCAGAAAAGCCATGGCAAAACCCCTGTGGAGATTTTGCCAAGAAAACCCCAAGAACAGGTAATAACAACAATAATCAATATCATCATGGTGGCAGGGGGTGGCGGTGGCGGCGGCAGCAGGACCAGCCTTAGGTTGCCTACCCCTGGTCTAAAGGATCACCCCATGACAAACAGGTGTGTCTGTACTGCCAATCCTACAGAAAAGAAAATATAATCTGCAAGATATTCTTTGCTTTTTTCTCAGGGACAATTCTTCCTTTCTCTCTCTTGTATTTTAATAACTCTTTGATACCCTGTATGAGTTGGAAACTTAAGCTTATTCTCTCATGGATAAAGAAAGCCTCCTTTCTCTAAATTATCTTTAACTCCTTTAAAATCAGGCTAACAGGGGTCATCATGTATGAAGGAACTAAGCAGTCAAAGTTCAAAAAGATGTAGTTTAAAATAAGTTGAACAACGAATTAGCTAACTGAACTTCTCTGTTACATAGGAATAACTAATGAATAGAGTTTTCAGGAGAAAGGCATCCTTGGCATAGCATGAGATCTTACCTCCAAACTATACATGTGAAGACAAAAGCTAATTATGTGGGAACTGTGCAGCAACCAAGGGGGAAATTCAATGAGTGTGCATTGAAGACTTCTTACATTTTTCAGTTTTTATATTTCTTTAACAGAAACCTGTGTCAGTGGGGAAGAAAAGTTGGACCTGTCTGTTTAGGCAAAAAAAACCTGTTTCCAACCTGATGCTGGTACTGCCTGACCACATGACACATAGCAGCTTCTGATGAAAACAGTTACAAAGGTGCCAAAAGCACCAGACTGCAGAGATAGAGAAAGTGTGACAAGTCTAATAAACTGAAACTGATATATTGACACGGATAAAGATATAATGGATTAGACAATACCAACTAGTTCAACAGGCAACAATCATATGTATATCAATAACATAATATTGATATACATGTGATTGTCTCCTGTGAGTTTCAGTCTAGTGACATACTTCTACCATATGTGTTATTTATATGTAATTGGTTAAAGCTTGAATTAAGCCACATACCCCTAATACATGTATGGAATTGTGGTCAATACTCTTGTTTATTTCACATACTTTCGATACATGTTATTAATATACATATGATTGTTTCCTGTTGGCAAAGTCCTGGAAAGCCCAGTGTTTTCCCCAAGTCCTGGAGTTAGCAAAAGTTTTTCTGGTGTATGATCACGATTGAATCAGGCCTGCCCAATGTTAGCATGCCAGGCACCATGCCACTTCACTTTCCCATGCTGAACAGCACAGGGAAAGGGGGTGGCCTGTCCCTGGAGCCACCAGCATTATTTTTACCTGCAGAAGCTCCATGGACAGGCCATCTGGCACACTGCCACCTCTCCTAAGGTTGGGACTGTCCATGCAACCAATGAGAAGAGAAGGTAGAAGGGACCCTGATCACATAGTGGTGGCCTTCAGAAACCCCAGGTATGTGATCGGCAGTCCCTCTATCCTCTCTTCTCATTGGTTGCACAGGTGAGCCCACCCTCAGGAGAAATGGCAGCATGCTGGGCAACCTGTCCACAGAGTTCCTGCAAGTATAGAAGTGGTGGCTGTAGCTCTACAGATGAGCCAGCTGTGTAGATACAATATGGATCTATCTGACCCATATGAACAATGCTGCACCACAACCAGTCTGATTTGATCCAGTGCATGTGGCTGCCATTATGGCCAATCTGGGGCCAGTTTCAGAGCACAAGGATTTGGGACTGGCCCCAGACTTATGATCAGTGCTGAGAGAGCCATTGTTTTCCCTACAGTTATCTAGAGGCATTTCTGGGAGGAAAAAGAGGGATAAATTGAAAAAACAAAAAGAAAAGAATATAATCTTAAGTCTCAGGAAAGAAGACAAAGAATATTCGCAACAAGAAGATATAAAAAGAATAGCACATGGATTTTACAAAAATTTATTCACGCCACATAAGGTTCAGCCGGAAGGGAAAAATAGAATGATAGAGTATCTAAAAAAAGTGCAGCTGTCACAAATAATGGATCATTGGTTACAGAATTTAAACAGAAATATAACAATGGCAGAGGTAGATCAAGGCATATATAAACTTAAAGAAAACAAGGCTCCAGGGCCTGATGGGCTGATGGCAAAATTTTGCAAAGTATTCAGGGAAGAAATATCTGAGATGTTGTATACGGTGATGCAAGAGATTGACAACGGGAAGTATCCAGACTCGTGGAGACAATCAAATACAATACTTATCCATAAAGAGAATAGAGATCCCCTGGACATTGCTAATTATCGTCCAATTGCTTTACTTAACATAGACTATAAATTATATGCCTCCATTCTAGCTAACAGATTGAAAAACTTATTAGCGAGTTGGAGCCATGAAGACCAAGCAGGTTTTTTACCTAAAAGATATATTAAAGATAATGTAAGGATACTGATAAATTTGTTACAATACTATGATATATATAAACTTAAAAAAATGGGAATGCTTTTTCTAGATCTGGAAAAAGCATTCGATAATGTGGTTTGGGATTTCTTGATGGCGGTCCTACAAAAAATAGGCATAGTCGGGAATTTTTTGAACAGGATTTTACAAATTTATCAAAAACAAAGAACTCAATTAATTATCAATGGAGAAAAAACAGAAAATTGTGATATCTGGAAAGGAACATGCCAGGGTTGTCCATTATCCCCCCTCCTCTTCATTATCATAATGGAAGTTCTAATCATAAAAATAAGAAGTGACAATAAAATAATATCTCCTGAAATAAATAAATTTAAATTTAGCCTCCGGGCCTATGCAGATGATGTGGTGATATTTTTGGAAAACCCACTAAAGAGTATAAAACACCTGGAAGAGGTTTTGGAAGACTTCGGTAAGGTGGCAGGTCTTAAAATCAATAAAGATAAGAGCGGTTTATTACTAAAAAACTGTACAACTAAAGAAGAGGAAAAGATCAAAAATGAGACTAATTTTCATATAACACACAAATTGAAATACTTAGGTATTATAGTAACAAATAACATTGCAGATCTATATAAAAACAATTATGAATTAACTTGGAACAGGATTAAAAAAGATCTTAAATCCTGGGACAAAACCCAACTGTCACTACTTGGAAGAATTTCAACAATAAAAATGTTAGTCCTTCCTAAAACCTATTCCAAGCCTTACCTATCTTAAAAGATAAAAAACCTTTTATCAGATGGAAAAAAGACATCTCAGAATTCATATGGCATGGAAGGAAAGCCAGAATAAAAATCTCTACTTTAGAAGAGAAGAAAGAAAGAGGGGGTGCTGGGCTCCCTAATTTGGAACTGTATTACAACGCATGTGCACTATTATGGGTAATAGATTGGATCCTTCTGCAAAATTCTAAATTATTAGCTTTAGAAGGAATAAACATGAAAAAAGGGTGGCATTATTATTTGTGTTATGGAGGTGCTAGAACTGACAAAAACTTCAATGTACATAAAACTAGGAAAATACTTCTGCATATTTGGGAAAAATATAAAATAATCTGGTATTCCAAAATTCCAAGCTGGACATCTACACAAAACGCATTTCACGATAAAGAAGCATCACTTCTAGAAAATAGATTGACGTATGACAAATTATTATGCAAATCTAAAGGTAGTTATAGATTAAAATCAAGAGAGCAATTAGTACAAGAAGGTATTGAAATGAACTGGCTAAAATATCTACAAATGAGACAAGACTACAGGAATGACAAAGAAACTTATGATATTGACATGGGTAACCCAAGCTTTGAAAAAATTCTAAGGGAAAAAGATCAACATGGAATTAGAAAATTATATAATTTGTTAGTAGAAACTTGAATATGAAAATGATCTGGTTAAAAACAGAATGATCAGATGGATGCAAGATATAGGTAATCAAATTCCGTTGCATGCTTGGGAAAAATCATGGAAGGACTCCAGCAAATTTTCAAAATGTAATACATTAAAGGAAAATTATTTTAAAATACTACACAGGTGGTATTTCACCCCTGTAAGAATGAAAAAAATGAATATTATTAGAAATAATATTTGCTGGAAATGTAAAAAAGAAGTGGGGTCACTATTCCACATGTGGTGGGCATGTGAAAAAGCTTCTGAATTTTGGAAAATAATACAAAAGGAGATGGAGGAATCTATGCAGCTCAAAATACCTTTGAAACCGGAATTATTTTTATTAAACATCTTGGACACAATTGATAGTAAAATAAGCCAGGACAATAAAAGTGTTATTCTATATATGATTACAGCTGCTAGGATGACCTTCGCTAAATTTTGGAAATTAGAAACCATACCAACGTTAAATATGTGGAAAATAAAAGTTAAGGATTTTGCTATAATGGACTCTCTATCAATGTATTTATCAGAAAGATCAGACCAAGAGTATAAAAAGAAATGGGAAAAGATTTATTAATGAAAGAAATAGTCCTAAAGTAATGGGTTTTTTTCTTTTTTTTCTTCTCACAATTGATCAGTGTAACTTAAAAAAAAATTGGCAATATGTAAATCCGTCTCTTCTGGGATAAAAATTAATTAAGTATAATTAATCGTTTAAAATGCATATCTCTTTAATGAATAATATGGATACTGTTGTTAGCATTCGCATTCTTTGATTATTAAGTGTTAATTGTAACTAGCAAGTGGATAACATATTTGAGCTTATAGAAAGAATGTTTTCTTCAGAGGCGGTAAAATCTTCTGAAGTTTTCTGCATTCACTCACATTAAAGCATAATTAAATATTATCTAGAGTGTGAAATGCCCCATGGCAGCTTTCATGCAGTGTCTATATGTTAAAATAGGTCATTAGAATAATTAATTATTGTTTGGAATATGTGAAAATAATACCTGGTTGTATTTGAAGCTCTAAATATGATATATTAACGTGCGGACTTTCTTTTCAGAAATGTAAAACAGAAGAGATCTTAGTTATGTCAAGATTATGTTGCAGTCCTTGCTCCGAGAATTATATGAGTTTTGTAATTCGTTGGTATATATGTAAATGTAAAAAACCCCAATAAAAATAATTTAAAAAAGTTGGATCCATTAAAAAATCAAAGTGCTATTTCTATTTATTACTTCCAGCCCTATTTAGACAATGGAACTTGTACAACTATTGCTTTACCAAGTTCTTATTGATTGCCTACAGTAGTTGAGATTAACAGCTAGATAAGCAAACAACTGATTTTGGTCTTACAGTTCATTCAGTGACTAGAATTTGGAAAAATGCATGATATATAGTTTCGGGGTAATCTAAAGCATGGAAGAGGGAAAATTAAATTAAATTAAATGAAAGAGACTTAAAAATGGAGCTCCTGCTTATGTTGGATAATTGTATATGGTGAAAAAATAGGTCTTGTGTTTGTTTGTTGGTTGGTTTTTTTAAAAAAAACAACATGGTTTTTAAAGTACTTATCCATTAATTTTGATATGTATTGGTTTTATATGTTATTTCAAATGTCTTTACAACTGATGTTTTTTGCTATTTTTTATTGTTCCCCACCTAGATCTGGGAGGAAGTGGGAGAATGACAGTTAAATATAAAGTATGTAGGAAGATGGATAAAAGTCTGAGTTATTTGGAACTTCTCTTTTATTTTCATTGCTCCTTTCCACCACACAGTTGCAGATATATACACACACAAAAATCCAGTGTCCTCGAAATTTTTTGCTTTTAGGGAGAATGGAGGTTAAACCAGAGGCAAACTAAAAGTTGAAAACATCCAACTTGATTCTGTAAGATTTTCTGGTTTCCAGCCACCATTCCTCTTCTCATCAGACTGCAAGACTGTACAGTCAGCCACCGATGATTTTTCCTTTCACCAAGTAATAAATTTTATAGACATAACAGCAGTTCATGAGATTCACAATGGGAATGGGACCACAATATTTAGACTGGAAACTGAAACAATTTGGACTGTTGTAGTATCCCAAACTATTTTCCTTAACAAAGAATAAGTTCTTGGGGTAGCAATTAGGCATCTGGGGTTTTAAAAAATAGTGATATTCTAGTCAACACAGGTATTTCAGTGAGGTAATAGAGCCATCTGAGGATTCTCCAACCCCCATAAAAATTATTACATTAAGCATGACAGTGAAGGACCAAAGGTTTTTTTTTTCTTTTGCATTTATCTGTTTATTTATTGCAAAAAGTCATAAAACTAGTGTCTTCTCCTTTTATGTTACTAGGTACACTCAGATTTTATTTATATGCCACCTGTTGCCAGGATAGGACCCAAGGTAGCTTCCAGGACAACAAATTAAAAATGTTTGCAAAAGTTTTAAAACCAATTAAAAAACCCCCACATTAAAACATTACAAAACTGATTAAAATCATACATAGTTAAAAACAGATAAAACATGCATCTATATTAAGAACCTCCATTGCATAACCATTAAAAGTATGCTTAAATAAAAATGTTTTTGCTTGCTGACAAATGGAAAGTAGGGAGAGGGAGCCTAGTCTTCTGCAGAAGGGAGTTCTGGAGGCTGGGAGTGGCCACCAAGAAGGTGTTTTCTCTCATGTCCTCACCAAGTGAGTGTGTGATGGTGGCAGGACTGAGAAAAGGCCTTCCTGATGATCCTAAAGCTCTGGCAAGTTCATATGGGGAGATGCAACCTTTCGAATAGTCTGGACCCAAGCTGTACAGAGCTTTACATGGAGATTATCACACTGGCTTTTATCCTGTCATTTTCCTAAAGGGATAAACGTGTGTTTAACTATGAAGATGGTCTTACCACATTCACCATCTGCAGCCTGTCTGCAACCTGGGCTTATACGGTGCTTGAAAAGCCACAGGGCAAGCATGGTTTACATATGAGCTGCAGATGGGCTGCAGACAGGAGAATGCAGTAAGACCTGTCATTAAAGTTAAACGTTCATTTATCCCATTGGGAAAATGATGGGATAAAGCCCATGCGATAATCTCCTACGTCATGACCAGCATTTTGAATTGTGCCCAAAAACAAACTGGTAGCCAGTGGAGCTGTATCACCAAAGGAGTTATTTGTTCCCTATAACTAGTCCTGGTCACCATTCTGGCTGCTGTGCTTTGAACCCGCCCATGTTTCCAAACAGTTTCCAAAGGCAGCCCCATGTAGAGTGGGCACATAGCTGTGTGCACATAGCAGAGAGAGAGACACATACACACAGAGTACACAATGTAAACTTTTTAAGAGACCATGCAGATTGACATCACTTTAAGGGCTGTAATTCCATCCCACAGAAACCTGGGATTTGTAGTTATGTGAGGCAGAGAAGGCTAAATACATTATAAAACTACAAATCCAAGGCTTCCATAGGATGGAACTATATCACTTAAAGTGATGTCAAATTGCATCATGTCTACAATGTAAATGGACCCATTGTTTATCACAGTTTTCAAATTTAGACCTTTACAAGAAATCCAGACAAAAAATCAGTCTTACAAGTGAAATACATCTATTACCCCTCCCATCCCAATCACCATGTCACAAAAAGATTATTCCTTCATTTATTTTTGTTATTTTGAATTTTTATGTTTATCAAGACAGGATAAACCAATTATGGATGTATATCCCTAGTTAAAACTTGATACCAAGGAATAGTATTGTTGTTGTTGTGTGCCTTCAACTCATTTCCAGCTTATGACAACCCTAAGGTGAACCTATCATGGGGTCTTCTTGGCAAAATTTGTTCAGAGGTTTGACATTGCCTTCCCCTGAGGCTAAGAGCATGTGACATGCCGAAGGTCACCTAGTGGATTTCATGGCCAAGCTGGGAATCGAATCCTAGTCTCCAGAGCCATAGTCCAATATTCAAACTGCAGTGCCACACTGGTACTCAAGAATAGCAAATCTATTTAGAATAGAATAGAAATAGAAATAAAAGTAGAAATAGCTGAATATATGTTGCACGTAGTCATATACATGACTCAATGTATTTTGGTTCTAAGGCAACTCCTAAAGTGGTATAGGCATAGTTTACACCAGGGGTAGGCAACCTTTCCCCTTTAAGGGCCGAGGGACTTCAACTCCCAGAATCCCAGGAGCTATTGGCCAACATGGGACTATTGGCCAACATGGCTGAGGCTTCTGGGAGCTGAAGTCCCTCGGCCCTTAAAGGGGAAAGGTTGCCTACCCCTGGTTTACACCAATACTTTAAACATATTGACATGTTTCATACATGGCTACTATGGGATTTAGCAGTTTGAAGGGCCTGATTGATTGAATTGCACTAATATATTCCTAAAGTGGTAAACTTATTTTCTTCATTTTATTATCAATGTAACAAATGAGGGATATAAATTACATTGCAGGAGTATAATAGAACAGGTTGACCTTTTTGATAATTCTTCATTATGGTTAGATTGATATCCCCTTCTCCTACAATTCCAGAATGCTGAAAGAAGAATGCAAATGCAATAATATGTCTTATGACAGATCAGAAATTCAGAAGTAAAATGTAAGAATCATTATATGCTGCATTTGTACCTCACTTCCATGGAAATAAAATCATAAAATTTCAGGAAAAAGTAGAAAAACAATTAGGCACAAATAAACTAAATGAAGTCTCTTCCAGCCCTTTTATAACCTTCTGCTGATGACACTTCCTGCCCTATATATCAGAGAAAACATTTCTTTTAAAAGTTCTTGTCTCGGTATATATCAATTATGCACTTGAATCTGCATGGTGAACAATACTGTGGGAGAGGGTACACCTTTGTTGGCCTTCATGAGGAAGAAGTCAGAATGCTTTGTGCATGACACAGGATGCTGGGATGCTACACATGATGGGGGCAAAGCCAGGGGCTATTTAAGGCACAAGCCTTCTTTGGAACCTAACCATCCTGGATCACTGATGCTCTTTGCTTGCATTCCAGCCTTCTCTCCATGAATTGCAGTTTACTTCATTGATTCGCTATATGTTTCCTTTGTGGTTCGGTTGGCTGTTCTGCAGCATTTGATTCTTGGGAGATGCAACATGATCTAATCCACTCAGGCCCACCATTTTAAGTTTAATGTTACTTTGCTTAATTTTAGCCTTTTAATTTGCTTGCTTAATTAGATGTGCTAAATGTTTGTATTAGGGATTTTTGTTTGTTATCCTGTGGATGGGGGCAAAGTAGTATATTTTGGCCCACTCAGGCCCAGTGAGTGGGCAGTCCTTTCTAACCACAGTGGGTGGGTTTGTTGGTATTTGTTGGGGGGGGGGGTGACACATTAATTTTGGTTCTCAACAGGGCCTTAGATTTTTTAAAAATTTATTTCCTTAGCCTAGTGGGATATGTACCATTTCAGATCATGCAAGTGGGTTGGGTAGACCTCTATTCAGCCATGTGTGTGGGCACTGGCCATTTTGGGTCACTTTTAGGTCCTAGCCTAGGTCTTAATGGAGGATTATATAGGGGGCCCCTCAACGTCTTGCCATGGGGAGAGGGGTTTAGGCCCTGGTTTTGCCACTATGCCCTGAGCAGGCTCATCCTGTTTGAAATATAGAAGATCTGGGTTCTGGTGATAGACCTCAGTAGGCCTGAATACACTTTATTCAGCACCTGTTGGGGTGGTGGTAAGCAGCTTCTCATGCTTGACTATCATGTATCTTCTTTGACCTTGGACAAGTCACATACTCTCATCCTCAGGGGGAAGACAATGGCAAACCTCCTCTGAATAAATCTTTCCAAGAGGATCCCATGATAGCTTTTTCTTTTAGAGTAACCATAATTTACTTGACGGCACAAGAACAACAACAATCAGGTAACCTCTTAACGTTCTCTTCCACAAGCTAAACATACCTATCTCCCTAAGCTGCTCCTCATAAAGCAGGGGCCGGCAAGCTACAGCTCGCGGGTCGGGTCCGCCCCCCCAAGGCCTTTGGACTGGCCCCCGTCAACCCCTGCCGCCGCACCGCCACCACACACATTGCAGCTTCCATTTTGTTTCCCAAAATGGTGGCCGCAACTCATTCACACATGCGCAGCACTCCTGCGCATGCGCAAACAAGCTGCGGCCACCATTTTGTTTTCCAAAATGGTGGTCGTGGCTCGTTCGCGCATGCACAGGAGTACTGTGAATACGCAAATGAGTTGCGGCCGCCATTTTAGAAAAGAAAATGGCGGCTGCATATGCTGTGGTGGCAGGGGTCGGTGGTGGCGGTGGCCACACGCAGCCACTCACGTGTGCATGCCGCCATTTCCCGCACACACACACCATCGGCCCGCGGAAGACCCTGGGATCCCCGGCCCGGCCCCAGGTAAGGGGAACTTGCCAACCCCTGTCATAGAGCATGATTGCCCTCTTCTTGGCACACTCCAGCTTGTCATTTGATGGCCATCTTCTTGACACACTCCAACTTGTCAACATCCTTCTGAATCTGAGTGGCTAGAACACATTATTCCAGGTGAGGTTTGACTAAAGCAAAATTAAGTGATATTATTATTTCTCTCAATCTATACTCTGATTGATGCATCTTAGAATCAAATTGGCTTTTTTTTAGCTGTCACATCACACTGCTACACATCACACATTCATGTTCAACTTGTGGTCTAGATCCCTTTCACCTATACTGTTGTCAATCGAGGTGCACCCATCCTATATCTGTACAATTTAAAAAAAAATACTCTGACTAAGTGTAGTACCTTCCCTTTTGAAAAAAAAAATTGTTTGATACAACTTTCTTCTCTGTCATGGTCATTTTGAATTCTGATAATGTATTCTTTGCATTGGCTAGCCCTTCTAATTTGGTGTCATCTGCAAATGTGATAACCATGGTCTCTATTCCATTATCCAAATCATGGCTTCTTTTTAAGGTTGTGTTAGGTTTTTCTTTGAAGGGTTATTTTATATGGATTGAGTTCTTCCTGTGAGGTGCTTGATGTCTTGTTTTGCTTTTGAAAATATTGGCATTTTTCTGGAGTAGATTCTTATTTTGAGGTCAGGAAAGAGAGGTGTAATCCATTACCGTTTATTTGTTTGTTTGTTTGTTTGTTGGCCATGCTCCCTAATGCAGAAATTTATTGCTCAAACTGAGGAGCTGGATGTGCCTCTCACACATGAAAAACAGTGGCCCAAAGTTGGTGCCTACTTGGTTTTCATAGCTAATGCAAGTGAAACCTGTGGAGAAGCTTAGGGATTTGAATAACAGAATGTCTGTTTTTCTCAGGCTTTACAAGGCCATTTTCAAGGAGTTTCAAGAGCTCATCAATCATATCAATTTTGCTTGCAGGGTTGTAGTTCCTGGCAGGATGTTTTTTATGCATCTTTGCGGCAAAAGAGACTGCCCTGAAGGAGTGTCTTGACACTGCCCCTTTGAATGTCAGATTAGGGCTGTGGCAACAGCACACCACAGCCCCAATCCGCCTATTTCCCAGCTCAAAAAGAAGTGGCAGCTCCTTTTTGAGCTGGCAAAAAGCTGGCTTTTCCATGACAGTGGTGGATTTTCAGCATTTCTGCAGTGCTGCACAAATAAACACCATGCTACTGGAATGCCGTGATGCTGCCCACTGTGTCGTCAGTGGGATGGCATGACACGATCTTGGGGGCTGATGTTCTGATTTGAACAGAGGAGTAAGTTAACTCTTCTTCATTTCTGGTGTGATTAAATGGCTGTAGTTAAGATTATTAACTCTGAGTCTTCCAGGTCCCTACGGTTTATGTGTTTGGTTTGGGATTTTGTTATGTAACGTCTTTGCTTTAATATTTTGTTTACGGATCTCCATGTGTTTGATGTGTATAATAGGATAATTAATGCTATTTTCCATCAACAGATGGAGTGTTTCAGACAGGAAATACTTGTCTGGTCCCAATGCCTGTAGACCTGTGAAGTCTTGGAGAGGTGAGGTTATCCAGGGCATTGATCTGTCACTAGTTGTCAGCACAAAGACTAGTTATAGAAAGGCAGGTAGCGAATTTGAATGTTTTGGGTCAGAAAATGGGCTTGAGACCAATTGAACCATTCCAGTTTATCATATTTTGCAGTATTTTGTCTCTTTCAGGCATAGGAGGCTGGTTCTGCAGTCTATTAGGATTAACCTGTCAGCATTAGATTTTGCAGCAAAGACTCGGGGATATGTTGATACCACTGGTGATTTCAGAATATGTAAGACCTTGGAAGGGTGGTCCAGGGAGAATAGGCATGTGGGAGCCATTATTCCCAGAGCTCCTTAGACATCTGAGTGGTCAGTGGTCTGTGCTTTGCATCTCTGACTATAAAGCTACTGTTTTCCACATGGCAGTATTGAATGCATTTTTGTGGAGCTTGGGGTGAGTGAATTGGTTTGTTGTTTTTGTGCTGTCAAGTCATTTCTGACTTATGGTGACCCTAAGGTGATGAACCTATCATGGGGTTTTATTAGCAAGTTTCTTCAGAGGGGGGTTGCTATGGCCATCCTCTATGGCTGAGAGAGTGTAACTCGCCTAGAGTTACCCAATGGGCTTCTAGGGCCGAGCTGGGATTCAAACTCTGGTCCCAGAGTTCTAGTCATTTTGCAAGCTTTATATGATTTTCATCTTACTCAGAACAGATGGCCTGTGGCAGCCATTGCCTGGTCCACTATTTTTACCAGATCAACATTACCAGGTTGAGGGGGATCCCTATTGCTTTGATCTTGCTCAGAAAACAGTGGATATGGAAATATGAAATGCTTTGAACAGAAGATTGGGTCACTTTCTAGCTCATCCCACTATACTTTTATGATGGCCAGACCTCTACAAAGCTGACAGTGTCCATTTGTAACAGAGGGATAGTAGTTTTTGTGGGTTTTTCAGGCTGTGTGGCAATATTCTAGAAGAGTTTCTTTCTGACGTTTCGCCAGCATTTCTCTGAAGATGCCAGCCACAGATGCTGGTGAAACATCAGAAAGAAATTCTTCTAGAACATGGCCACACAGCCCGAAAAACCCACAAAAAACTATGGATGCCGGCCATGAAAGCCTTCAACTTCACAGAGGACTAATTAATACTGGGGAATTTGCAATGGGAAGTGAGGGCTGTGTTGTCTGACCTGGTGGGAAAAGCAACTAAGGGGGGAAGCAGACTGGCGGCACGGGGCCGCCCTGGGAAGGTGCGCCATGGGACCGAGGCATCCCCATGCCTCGATCCTGCGGCGCACCTTCGCCACCCCTGAAAGGAGTGCTAAAATAGTGCTCCTTTCACAAGTCAGCTAAAGTGCGCCTCAAAAGCTTGCGGCACACTTTTGCTGACTTTTCTGCCGCAGCGTGTCCGGATGCTGCAGCAGGAGGTTGCCCTCAGAGCGCCGGCTGTGCGGAGGGCCGGCAACTCCGAGGATGACCTCGGGAGGAGGAAGGGGTGCTGAGCGTGCGGCTGCCCCTCCTCTTCCCTGCCTCCAGGATGGCTTTTTAAGCCGTCTGCCGACGCCCTAAGTATGCATTGCCCATGGTAGGTAGTGTGTGTCAATATGTGGGGGAAATGTAAGAATTTGGTCTATAGATTGGCAACATTTTGATAAAGCTGTGGCCTCTTAAGGTTCTGGGAACTGGTGGGGAGGATGGAATTTGCTCTCTCTTACAAAGTCCTGGGACTGGTGTGTCTGGGTGGTAGTGATTAGTGCAGGGGTAGGCAACCTTTCCCCTTTAAGGGCCGAGGGACTTCAGCTCCCAGAATCCCAGGAGCTATTGGCCAACATGGGACTATTGGCCAATATGGCTGAGGCTTCTGGGAGCTGAAGTCCCTCGGCCCTTAAAGGGGAAAGGTTGCCTACCCCTGGATTAGTGCCCTGGATTTGCCATCCAGTAAATGGCCAGCTGAGAAACAACCCAATTATTGGATTAACCTCAGGAGCTCAAGTGTCTTGCTGAATTTTCTTTATCTGTTCTTGTTATTTCATGGTTGGTCATCAAAAACCTTTACTGGTAGTTTGTAAGCAAAGACCTATCACTTTCTCTATGTGTTTGAATTAATAATTCTGTCTATAACATTATTTAATTCAGATGTTTCTGGAATAGTTTGTGAGCAGTTTAATTACAAAATATGACATTCATTTATCTTCCCTTATGTCTTTCCATATTTCCTTGCCCACAAATTCAAGGCTAATGGAAGATGATCTATTGTATTTCCTCAGACATACATACTCTTCAAGCTGTCCAGCTGAACTGTTGTGAGCCACTGGCTTTCAAATTACAAATGATGGTCACAGCTTTACTCCAGAGATATGACTTGTCTCTACCCATGGCATATTTTTTGAATAGAAATGCTTAATCAGACTGATAAGCTATAGAATTTACATTTTTCAGTTATATAATTACATACCTGGATGTGTATATAAATGAAGGTCTTTTGAACTTCCCAACTCAGACCTTTTATTGAAATATTTAACCAAAAATGGTCTTTCATGAGTTTTTAGTATATTCCTGCTCAGTTGCTTCAATATGAATTTAAAATATTACCCATATCTGTGGCACATTTATTTTGTCTCTTCCACATCATCCTCAAGCTGTCATCCAGAACTGTTACAGGTGTTACAGAGTTTATTTGGAACAAGCTTGGAGAGTTTATGAATGGAACTCTCAATCATCTGCTAGACACTTGGAGAAGAAAATCATTCATATTCATTTGGGAGTTGATACTGTTTTACAGAGAACAGAATGGTTCCCAATCAGAAAAGAGGATCAGTTGAGGCTGTATTCTTTCACCCTATTTGTTCAACTTGTATGCAGAAAATTCCATACAGAGAGCAGTTTTAGACTTGGAGGAAGGAGAAATGAAGATCAGGGGAAGGAATATCAACAAAGATATGCAGATACCATACCACGGGAGTTTATCACATTGCCTTTGCTCCAACGATAGCCACAGGATGGAACTTTTAAAAGGCAGATATTATCACATTTCTCCATCACTGGGCAGTACACAGCCTGTATACAACGTGGGCTTCTCCTGCATCCTTTCAAAATCGAGCAAAGGAATGTGATAAGCTCCATGGAAATGACAAACAACAACAGGCTTTGTAGCCAAAAGTCTAGTATGGGGAATTTTATTTAGCTCAACTGAGAGGGGGCTGGCTAGACCATCTCCCATGTGTATACCAAGAGATCTAAGAATTGAGGCAAAGACAGAATTCTCCAATTAAAGTATTCTTTATTAAAAGGGAAAAATCACCTTCACATACATGCACACATCATTCAAGGCTCAGGAAATCAGGGATTAGCTTGGAAAAGATGTTGAGGCAAAACTACGGGTGATACTGCAGATGAGGCTTTCTCCAGGATCCAATTAGGTGATGTTGCATGAGACACAACCATTCTGAGAGCATTGATTTGAGCGGAAGTGCCGGTAACTAAACTAGAGAGCACAGTGATGTTGTGTCCCCATGAACTCCAAACTAGCGACACCGGGGGGGGGGGATCCAGGGGTTTTTAAGGGCTAACACTAGCTGCAGGTGTGAGACTGTATGGGTGGGGTAATCCAGTCTGGCAATATTCAAGGTGAATGGGAAAGAATAAAGGCATTAGCTGGCCCATCGAGTGAGATATCTTGGCAATTTTCACCAATTTTTCTGATTATGGAGGTGATGATGGTCCATCTGCAACTCCCACATTATCTGCTTGGCTTTTGGGATGGGTTTTCTCCAGTCTTCAAAATGACCTTGGTATGACCTGCCTGTCATTGCCTAGGTAGCACCTGGGGTCCATTGCAGTGTACATATGGGATTATGTGGAATTCATACACACATCAAAATTCAGAGAAATGCACTTTGGCTAACAGCTTGGACACAGAAGGTGGAGGAGTGAAAATAGGAGGAAGGAATATCAATGATCTAAGGTATCCAGACAACAACATACTACTAGCAGAACACAGTACAGACTACTAAGGAACAGTACAAACTACTAAGGAAGATCAAAGAAGAAAGTGCAAAAGCAGACTTATTGCTGAACATACAGAAAACAAAAACTTCCATCTCAGGAAGAATGGATAGGCAAATTGATGGAACTAATGCAATTGGACAAATTAACCTCAAGGTTGAGAGGACAAGACTGGGAGAAAAGTGAAAAAAAAAAACTGGCTGCCACTGCTCAGTTATATTAACAAAAAAATAAAGAGAAAAGAAGAAGTAGGATAAGGAGAGATAACTGAGGAACTTTGATAATGGATGTATATAAGAATATATGGAAATGGAAATAAAAGAAAATATTTAATTTAATGATAGTGAATTGTCTTTGGAAAGGTATAAGGAATAAGAATTATGCATAGGTATATAATTACAACCTTAGTTTAATCTACAAATAAGAAGAAAGGTTACTTTGAAGTTTAGTAACAGAAATGATTTGACAAAGGATCCAGGAAGTCCTTTGGATTCACTGGTCTAGGTTGTGTATTGTATGTATTTTTGTATGTTTTGTATGGTATTTTCTGTATGTATTGTATTTTTTGTTTTATGTTTTTGTCTTTGTTTTGTATCTTAAGTGCTAAGGGAATTTTTAACAAAATAAAGTTTATTTAAAAAAAGAAAAGAAAAAGAAAACAAAAACAATGACCATGGGGGATGTACATAAATTCAGCCTAGATAATGAGGAAATAGCAATAGTGCAAGAGCTCTCATAGCATTGATCAGAGCGGGGACTGCAGTCAAGAAATCAGGAAAAAAAGACTAAGAATGGGGAGAGCAGCTTTGAAACAACTAGAAAAGATCCTAAAATGCAAAGTTATACAAATGAGTATGAAAGTTAGAATCATATGAGTCACTGGATATAAGAGCTGGACAGTTATGAAAGTGGATAGGAAGAAAATCAATTAATTTGAGCTTTGGTGCTGGAGAAGAGTTCTGAGGATACTATAGACAGCCAAAAAGACAAATAAATGGGTCTTAGAGCAGATCAACCCAGAAATCTCCTTGGAAGCAAGATAATTAGACTGAGGCTGTTGTACTTTGGCCATATCATGAGAAGGCACAATTCATTGGAAAAAATAATAATGCTAGGAAAGGTAGAGGGAAGTAGAAAGAGAGGAATGTTATGCTAGATCGATGGCCTCTATTAAAGAGGTTGTGGGTATGAATTTACAGGAACTAAACAAACAGTGGAGGAAACAAAGTCTTGGAAATGTCTCATCCATGGGGTTGTCATGGGTTGAGATCGACTTGAGTGTTGCTAACAACAAAAACTCACATCTGGCTGTGAGATGGAATGCTTTTCAAATTCTCTTTTTTATATCTAACATGTAGGTTCAAATATAGATGCTATTTTTCTTTTTCTTTTTTAAGCACAGCAAAAATAGATCCAAGTTTTAAATCCTTAAAAACACCAAAGAGAAAAAGAAAAAATGTTATCCCATTCTGAATTAAATACTACAGTTAACTGTAACAGAGATTCCATCTAAGGCTTGCTATGTGGAAAACAAGA
This sequence comes from Phrynosoma blainvillii, assembly GCA_026167975.1. NCBI lineage: Eukaryota > Metazoa > Chordata > Lepidosauria > Squamata > Phrynosomatidae > Phrynosoma > Phrynosoma blainvillii. Next base: position 121,884,810 of record JANUYF010000004.1, read on the forward strand.
CAGGGTTCCTGTACCACTAATGATGCTGTAGAAGAGACAGTCTCGGTAGCTGCTGCTTTTCACAAAATTTCTATTTGTTGAAATTCCCTCTTCTGAACCATCATTAAAGAGGGAATTTGGCAGAGGGCGGGATATAAATAAAAATTATTATTATTATTATTATTATTATTATTATTATTATTAAAGCAGAGGAATCCTGTCCTATTTTTCACCAGGCAACTCTATTCTGATTTTCATAATTTTACTTGGAAATAAATCCTACTGCTTCAAACTAAATTAATTTCTGTGTAAATGTGTTTTAAAATCTAGTTAAGACTGTAGAACAACCTGCCAGAAGAGATTTGACACTCTTTGAGCTTAAAACAGCTGTAAAGATCAGTCTCTTCTGGCAGGCCTCTCCAGATGATTTTTAAATTGTCAATTTTAAATTATATTTTTTAAACATGGGTTGATTGTTTCAATATGTGTGTGTGTTATTTGTTCTTTTAAGTTTATGTTTGATCTTAATTGATGTGTGTTTGTTATTGTTCCCCATCTCAATCCATGGGAGATGGGAGTAAGAAATAAATATTATTAAGATTTCCAATTAAATTTATTTGAAAATAAGTTCTGGTGATATAAGTGGGACGTGCTCTGCCATTAATATACAATAATAGCCCTAGGCTATAATCTTGCACCTCTAGGTGTGTGTCCCTGGAAGGATATGATTGAAATTCCCTCCAAACACTTTAAGGAAGTTCTAAAAATAAGCCTCTATCAAACTGCTTAATCACCTTATTCTTACTGCTAATGCTATTGGCAAATTAGTTCAGGATGCCACACATTATAATGAGCAGGGCCCACAAACAGTGCATGGCTGGCTTACATGTTAATCACATTGTACAATGAAAGAAGTAATATCTTGGACCAAATTGTCTAAGACCTTGTCTAAAGTCATCGAATAGCACTATCTCTCTCTCTCTCTTTTTAACAAACATCTTGCCAGGTTTTCAACATCTCACAGATTAAAACAAGGGTATTCCCATGGCCACAACCATCTTCTTTCGAACCAGAAGAAATAAAATGTAACAGAAAGGTTCATCTTACAAGAAACCTTTCTGTGCCTATAACTCAAACCCATTGTCCAACAGTAGAAAAACAAATGTTAGGCTATCAAATTTATTATGGCATAGTTTTGTGGAGTGATGAGATGCAAGACAAATGCATCTGATCAAGCTGATTCTAGCCTGTCAATCATTACATCATCATACATTTGTTATGATTCAGCCAAGATTTATTCATACATAGTGAATCAGTAAAACCAGTAGGATATAAATTAGTAATAGATGACAAAAATCCCACTGATTTTACAGTCTGTTCTGAATATAGCTGCAAAATGTTGCTTTTTTGGTGCCATGGGAGGTTATCCTTCTGGAAATTATTACACTCAGCAAAATATGCTTTCTGACAAGATACAAGAGACACAAAGGAATTTTTGAAGGGTTTGTTTGTTTATGCAGATGGCCATGTAAACATGACTACTGGCATCAAGTTAGACTATGAACATAGTTTGCACATAAAATGTTATATGCAACAGAAGAGCTATGAACTTTTATTAATCTTTCAAATTCCAAAGTTCTCCAAATATCTGAAAACTGTAAAATAAAGACCACCCCTCCCTCAAAAACACAGGTACAGTGGTTTACACAGAAAGATCAGATGTCACAGAAACTTTTTATCTGAACTACACCCCCTCCCCCAGAATTGTGATTTTTTATTAAGTTTCATCCAGATCCATACACCCAGACCAAGAACCAAACTGGAACAGAATTAGATACCCCTTGACCAAGAAGCAAACTGGAATGGAATTGCATACTGAAATTGTATTTATTTATTTTTAATTAACAGATATAGTTTTCCACTGTACTGTGCACAATAATGCTAATTATGTTCACAAAGCTCCTTAAAATAGGGGTGGAATCACTTCCAAAAATGAAGAATTTTTTTTTTTAAGTATACACAAAATGCATATAGTTAGAAAAGTGCATAGAGAATTGGGCTGGCACATTCATACCAAATTAATCTCTATGATATGTTGTATATTGGCAAGAAGAAAAGAAATAAAACAGAGAAATTGTGTTTTCTTATTTCTTATAAAGCAAGGATGGGAAAACTTTTGTCCACCAGATGTTTTAGACTTCAGCTCCCAGAAGTCCCAGCTCACAAGGGTAGTCCTATAGAAATTTAATCCAAAGCATCTAGAGGGTCAAAAGTTCCCTACCTTTAGGGACATTTAGCTCTATTTTCATGGGGACATACATTATGGGAGACCCAAATATAAAGAGATGTGAACCAAAGCTTTACTTATGAGTAACTGTAACAGGAACTGAATGATGGAAAGGGAAAAAAATCTAATGCAAGGCAATCTTGGCCCACTTATTCAGATTATCCTGGGCATTTTGCCACTTGGCAGTGGAGACACATATTGCCACAATAAGTCCTGTGGGAGGGAAAATATATATTTAATAATGAAATTTATTTAGCTGTGTCTTGTATAATTACATGCATAATTTTAAAGATAGGCAATTTAATAACAAATTGGCTCTAGGTAGTGTTCCTTTGATATGACAAGATCCGTAGGTACATCCTAAGCAGTGCAGTGATAAATCTGATGCCAAAAGTAATTAGCAAGTAAATATGGAGTGTACTTGTGTGATGTTTGGGCGGGGGGGTATTGTCAAGCCATGAAAGCAATCATATGCTGTTATTGCATACCAGCATTACAGTTATCCTTAACAATGGGCTGGGGGGGGGGATGGAAATATGAAGCTTATCCGTGTTACACTCCTCATTAGAAGCATTCATTGATAATCTTGATATAAATAGTGGAGTGTAGTAAAGAACATTTTGTTAAAAGGTCAACAGTTCAATGATTTCATTTTTATCAACTTCAATCACTTAGAGATAGCGCTGATACAGATGGCCCATTTGGGGTGGCTCTGGGAGTGGCGGATCGGGGTTGTGGCAACCACACGCCATGGCTGTGATCCTCCTTTTTGCCACCCTAAAAAGAGCAGCAAAATGCCGCTCCTTTGAGGGGTGGCAAAAGGCTGCTCTTTCAGTCAGTGCCATGGTTTTTTGAGCCCTTTTGGTGCAGCATGTGCGCTTGCTGTGCCAGGAAGGCATCCTGACACTGTGTGGTGTGCAGATGGGCCCGCAGTGTCAGGATGACATTGGGGTGGAGTTAGGGTGGCAGGCACGTGACTGTCTTGCCCCAGCTCCACCCCCAGGCCGACCCTTTGTGCTGGTCTGCATCGGCCCTTAGTCTCCATATATGAGGAAGAAATTCTCAGCCTGACCAAGAAAGGAATGATCTAGAGTCATGAAACTTACATGATATCCCACATATTCACCCCAAAGTTTGAGACATTTGACACATCATTTCTCAGGTTTCTTTATCTGTTAAAAAAAATCTGTTGTCTGATCACTGAAATATTGTTCTCCTGCTGCTTTCACCTCCAAATAATTTTAAAAAATTCCTTCCTTTCAATAATAATAATAATAATAATAATAATAATAATAAATTTTTTATTTGTAACCCGCCCCTCTGCTCGGCAATCGGGGCGGCGTACATCAATTAAAATTACAGTTAAAATCCACATTCTTACCCTTCACCCACTACCCTCCCCCCTTAAAACAGTATTAAACATAATAGAGTTAAAAACAGACATATAACTAAAATAAATAATAAAAATAAAACAAAATGCCACTCTCGGTGGAGAGACCAGATAAGTGGCTCAGCTGTGCATATCCCTGTACAGAGTTATTCTGGGAAGGCCTGCCGGAAGAGCTCCGTCTTAATTGCTTTCTTAAAAATGGTAAGAGACGTAACAAGGTGTATCTGATCCGGCAGGCCGTTCCATAGGTTGGGGGCAGCGACTGAAAATGCCCTTAGGGAAGTCTGCTTGAATTTCGTTTTTGGTTGTAAGAGCAGATTCTTCCCCGCTGAACGAAGGGCACGGGGGGGCTCATACGGGAAGAGGCGGTCCCTAAGGTAAGATGGACCCAAGCCATGTAGGGCTTTAAAGGTCAAAAGCAACACCTTGTACTGTGCCCGGAAACTGATTGGCAGCCAGTGGAGGGATTTCAGCACAGGAGAAATGTGCTCCCTCCTAGATGTACCGGTAATTAATCTGGCTGCCATATTTTGAACCAACTGAAGTTTCTGAGTTAGGCACAGGGGTAGCCCCATGTAGAGTGCATTGCAGTAATCTAATCGTGAGGTTACCAGCGCGTGCACCACAGTTTCCAGGTCCTTCCTGTCCAGGTATGGGCGCAGCTGGCGTATCAGCCGAAGCTGATAGCAAGCACTCCTGACTGTCGCATTCACCTGATTAGTCATGTGAAGCGACGAGTCAAGGAGTACCCCCAGACTGCGCACATGGTCCTTGGAGGAGAGTGTGACCCCATCCAGGACTGGGGGCTGTAATCCCGGACTTGGATTCGGACCTGTAACCGTGAGCACCTCCGTTTTGTCTGGATTCAGCTTCAATTTGTTTTTCCTCATCCAATCCATTACCGCTCTAAGACAGTCATTGAGAGGAGAGACGCCATCAGAGGTCTGAAACGATGATCTGGTCATGGAGAAATAAATCTGGGTGTCGTCAGCGTACTGAAGACACCGTGCTCCATGCCTCCGAATGATCTCCCCCAGAGGCTTCATATAAATGTTAAATAACATCGGAGACAGGATGGTGCCCTGAGGGACGCCACAATTAAGCTCTATTTTAGAAGAGCAACTGTCCCCGAGCCTCACCCTCTGGGATCTGCCAGAGAGGAAGGAATGGAACCACTGCAAAGCAGTGCCTCCAATTCCTAACTCTCTCAGCCGATCCAAGAGGATGGCATGATCTATGGTATCAAAGGCCGCTGAGAGGTCCAAGAGCACCAGCAGGGTCACACTACCCCTGTCGATGCTCAAGCGGAGGTCATCGGTCAGAGCAACCATGGCAGTCTCAACCCCAAATCCCGCCCTAAAGCCAGTTTGAAATGGACCGAAATCTTAAAACTTTTAAAGATTTGGATACAGGCAATAGTCAATTGGAGTAAGAGCTGGTAATTAGTGTGGATGGTCTATGCACTCAAGCTCCAAATTCTTCAAAACACCCACCACCTTACCAGCCCTGTGAGTCTTGCAAAAGGAGAACAACATTCTGCTTCCCTCACCATTTTTTCTTCAACGTCTTCTTTAATCATCACATCAAGTTAATAGTAGTATTTTGCATTAACTTTTTGATATTTCTTAAGATAATCAGTCACCAAAATACCTTTCTTAGCCCCCAAAAACTGTGGCCATGACATTTAAGTCTTGTATTTCTTCTGTGGTCAAGAACCTGAGTACTGTCACTGCAAACATTGTTGTTTGGTTTCCAGATCACAGTGGTCACTAACAGTGATTAGTCCTTCCAATAAAAATCATTACACTCCACATTACACTCAATTTTGTTTCTGGTCAGTTTTCAAACATTTTGGCACCCACTTGGCTGACAGCTTCTATATATCCTGCTGTTCATGGATTATAAACCTAATTACAGTATGGAGTTCAGCACTTGAACTCTTTTCATTGCCTTGGTTCTATCAATGATCTGAAAATAAAAAATAAAGTTACAATCCTGCAAATTGATAATTTACAATACAAATGAATACTCTTTCAAGCTATAGTAATAAAATTACACTCAGATTTTGGAATGTGGGTTGGCTGAAACTTTTCAGAATGTTTATACACACACGTGTATAGTGAAAGAAAGAGAGAGATAAGATGTGGTTTTCTTTGTATAATCTTTTTTCCTAGATTGTTTATTAAATAATAATAATAATAATAATAATAATAATAATAATAATAATAATTTCTTACCCTCCTCTCCCTATGGATTGAGGCAGGGAACAACTTTCTCTGTCTCACTATACGTGTGTGTGTGTGTGTATTAGTATTATTTGATTTATGAACACAAGGATCTTTCTCTGTTCTGTTACATGCCCAATATAGTTGATCATGATCACTTTGAAGATATAAAGCATGGCATGATCTGTCAGAGTATAGATGGGCTATGCAGTCAATGGTGAAATGTAAACATGTGTGCATCTGTATTTTTCCATTTGAGAACATGCTTCTAGGCTGAACACAACAACTCAATCCAGGTAGCTAGAAAGACAAAACAAGAGGAAACCACTAGATGGGAAAGTGTTCTTGTTTACATAAGGGAACAATAATAAAAGTTGTTATGAGAAAATAGATCACATGATGGAAGATGAACAACAAGAGGTTGGGTTAGCATACGTCACATATAGATCATCCAATCAACCTGAAGGTTAACACCCAAAAGGTGGAGAGGGGCTGGGCTGAGAAACTTTGTGTTAGGCATTGATATTGTTATTATGCTTTTATGCTTTTGTACTTTCATTGGAATGGATTAGTTTTTCTCTTTACTTTGCAATGGATCTATAGTATGTTTTTACTGCTTCACAATGTAGCCTTAAGATCTGCAAACATGGATCTGTAGTTTTGTTCCTGTTTAGCCACATCTGCAAGATGTGATGCTTTAGTGGACTTTATGTTTTTACTCTGCATGTTATTTTCTACAATAAAGCTCACTGCTAGAAGCTTGGATGTTTTGCTTCTTGACTCTGCTGGACTTACAAACACCCTACTCCACCGAAACCGAACATGATCTCATAATTTTCCATGTTTTTCTATCTACTGCAGCTAGTACTATTTGAGTCCAAACATTCAAACCCCATATTGAAAAACAGGTACGGTCTAGGAATTTGTCACCTGAACTGCAGTTGAGTTATATTATTATTACTGTGTATTTTTAAAATGTATTTAGTAATAGTGTCATCTTCCACTCTCTTATGTTAAAAATACTGAGCTGGTAATATTCTGAAATATTTGGAATTTACATCGCAGTTGAGGCTTTTCATGATATTTCCAAAAAGAAGTTAACTTAGGGCTAGCAGAGTCAAATACAGGGGAAAGATTATGAAATATTGGGACCTACAAACTGAAATTCAGCACATCTGGGAAAAGATAACAGCTGTGGTCACAGTGGAGATAGGTACTCTAGGAGGAATTCCAAACAAACTGATATCTGCATCAAATTGTCATATATAGGATTGTAATAGCACAATTACAAATGTGGCACCACTTGGAACATGCTGAATTATCTGATTATACCTCACTCATTCCTCAATTCTTGGTTAGAACAAAATCACTGATGGGCCAAAATTCCAGCCAGTAACATCTAGCCTGAGATACATCAAGAAGTATATAAGTAACTCAAAAAGAGGAGAATGTGGCAAAATGAATTAGAATAATTATACCAGTCCAGTTATTATCATCATCAAGCCGAAAAAGAGGAAAGTTCACAGTTAAAATGAATGGAAACAATTAAACAAATGCTAGTAAACAAATAATTTATGACATCATTATGATTTTTAACATAATTTTGAAAAGAAGGGTACTTTGATAATGAATAATGAAAAAGAATGGAACAAGATAAATGAATAAAAAATCCTCTACATTACTATATTAAAATCCCAAACTCCAAGTACTTCATTGTATTCAGTAATGCCAAAAGGATATGTGGTACTCAAAGTTTATCCTCTGTTGTAGAACAGTTGTAAAATCTTTTAGCTTACCTTCATCGAAGGGCTTTAGGAATAAATTCTATGAAATCATCACATGAAAAACATTGTCAGAACTGGATATCCATTTTGGATTTTTTTTTCTCCCTTGCACTTGGTTATAGTTTTTGAAAAGCAATAAAAAAAGTATCAATAACAAACATGAGACAGCAGCTCAGTACAAAATAAGAATGTTTCTGATCTTAACATATACATGTTTGCAAAACAGATAGTAAACAAGATCTTTTTTGGTCAAGTGTAAAAGGGTTTTGATTACTCCACTTCTAGGTTGTGACAAGATTTTCTACACATATTTTTTTCAACTAAAAAGCCAATTAAAAATATATCAGATTTCTTCCAGATACAGCTAAGTGTGAAGAGACATAGATGTTATCCTGGCAATAGGGATGGCTGTGATGTCATGGGTATTGGGAATAGCTGATTAATTTATTGGTTGCATTAGTTGCACAGTTGTGTATAAAGCAAGGAGCTGTTGGGAGGGAGGACAGAATGGAATGTTGAGGAGAATGACAATTAGTGGAATGTTTGAGAAGATTTGCATAAGGTTGGTGAATGGCAGTTAGTCAGTTGGTATTTGATTGTCCTGATGCTTAAGTTGTACTCAGGACAAGAGGCTACCGTTAGGATAGAATACAAAGAAATGGAATAATTTCCAATTGCAAAGGTGGTCAGGGTTGGCTGCATTTTATCATCCAATCTGTTTAACTTGTATGCTGAACATATCATAGGTAAATCAGGATTAGACTCAAGGAAGGAGAGTATGAAAATTGGAGGAAGGAATGTGATCAATTTAAGATATGCAGATGACATCACACTACTAGCAGGAAAAAAACAACAAAGACATGGAAGGATTCCTGAAGAAAATCAAGGAAGAAATTGTAAAGGCAGTTGAGTCCCTATGTTGGGAGAAAGGTGGGATATAAGAAAATAATAATAATAATAATAATAATAATAATAATACCACCAAAGATAATTTACATAACTTCAAAGTGGACAATGAAGACATTGAACTAGTTCAAAATTTTCCATACCTTGGATCAGTCATTAATCAGGATGGAGACTGCAGTGAAGAAAACTGAAAAGAAGATTAAGACTTGGAAAGGCAGCTATGAAGGAACTGGAAGTCTAAAGATATACTATAGAGAGAAAAAAAAATTAAATGCACAGATATATGATGGTGGACACCTGGCTTGACAACAGTACATGTGAAAGGGATCTAGGAGTCCTAGTAGACCACAAGTTGAACATGATCCAACAGTGTGATGCTGCAGCTAAAAAACATTAATGTGATTCTAGGCTGCATCAATAGAAGTATAGTGTCTAGACTGACTAATGTAATAGTACCATTCTATTCTGCTTTGGTCAGGCTCCCCTGGGCATCACAGTTCAAAAAGGATGTTGACAAGCTGGAGTGTGTCTAGAGGAGGGCAACTAAAACAGTGAAAGATCTAGAAATCATGCCCGATGAGGAGAGACTTAGGGGGTTGGGTATGTTTAGCCTGGAGGAGAGACTGCTAAGAAGTGATATGATAGACTTGTTTAAATATTTGAATGGGGTGTTATATTGAGGATGGAGCAAGCTTATTTTCTGCTGCTCCAGAGAATAGGACCTGAAGCAATAGATTCAAGCTATAGGAAAAGAGATTGCACCGAAAATTTAGGAAGAACCTACTGACAGTAAGAGCTGCTTGATAATGGAGCACACTTCCTTGTGGTGGTCTCCTTCTTTGGAGGTCTTTAAACAGAGGCTGGATGGTCATCTGTCAAGGGTGCTTTGATTGTGTGATTGTGTGTTCCTGCATGTCAGAGGATTGAACTTGATGGCCCTTGAAGTCTTTTCCAACTCTATGTTTCCATGGTTCTATGAATACTAAACTTAGGATTGTCCATGCCATTATATTTTTCATTTGCGTCTGCACAAAGGACACCGACTCAATATTATGGGTAAAACATTGGCCACAACTTTATTTGTACAGGGTCTGACATATTTAAATTCAATATATAATAACTATTTATCTATCCACAATTTAAGTATTTCTTAACAATAATTTATTTGACGCATGCCCAAATGTTCTGGGCGCAAGTGCTGTAAAATTTAAACCTTTTCGGGGCATGCGTCAAAACTTTTAAGTTAGTAAATCACCTAACAATTATTACCCCCCCCAACCGGATATAGCATCAAAGCATTTTATTATGCAACCACTTTATGACGTCATTAGCTTAATATGACGTCATAACGAATTTGTTTAATCTCAATGATATATACCCAATTTCTTTTTTATTCAATTCCAATTAATAATTCCAATTAACCTAGAAATTCCCTAAAGGGGGGAGGGTCCCTTCCCGCCAACACTCAAAACTTATACTCATAACATTGACAGACCCAACGTCCTAGTTGTGACAATTATAACTTCTTGCATCTCAAATTCCAATACATTTAACATACCATAATAGTACCCTATCCCTATAACATTCTCCCACACGGTCAACAGCCAACAACATGAATCATGATAGTTGGTAATGTCGTTTACCCCAAGGAGGGTGAAAAACCCAGTCATTTACTGGAAAAATTCCCTCCCGGCCCCCCTGAAGGCGACCAGCTGCAGCCTGGGTATCCACAACATGTTAACCAACAATTAAAGGGTGGGAAGGGTGGGTTGCTTGTCCGAAGCTAAAATGGCTGCTGCCACGAGGCAGCGCGAGGCTTTATAGCCCCGCAGATCTCACAGTGAAATCCTGCGAGACTTCAAATCTCGCGAGACCTCAGCCGCGAGATGATTTCCATTGGCCAGGCCGACCAGAAGAGGCGGGCCTTCCGGTCCACCTGGCCAATCAAGCGTCTATGCCCTTTTAAGGCAGACGCAACAGAAGGCCCCCTCCCAACACGTTGGGGGGGGTCTTTGCATCTGCACAAAGGACACCGACTCAATATTATGGGGGAAACATTGGCCACAACTTTATTTGTACAGGGTCTGACATATTTAAATTCAATATATAATAACTATTTATCTATCCACAATTTAAGTATTTCTTAACAATAATTTATTTGACACATGCCCAAATGTTCTAGGCGCAAGTGCTGTAAAATTTAAACCTTTTCAGGGCATGCGTCAAAACTTTAAGTTAGTAAATCACCTAACAATTATAATCCCCCCCCCAACCAGATATAGCGTCAAAGCATTTTATTATGCAACCACTTTATGATGTCATTAGCTTAATATGACATCATAACGAATGTGTTTAATCTCAATGATATATACCCAATTTCTTTTTTATTCAATTCCAATTAATAATTCCAATTAACCTAGAAATTCCCAAAAGGGGGGAGGGTCCCTTCCCACCTCAAGAGGGGGTCAGCCTAGCTTGGCATCCCCTCTCCCCCCCCTTATAGAAGCCTTTAAAGAAGACTCCAATGTAGACAGGTATATATCATTCCCCTGAGGGGAGAGATGCACTCCGTCACCCCTGTACAAATGTGGGAACCCAAACTGAACTCCCTGGTGATCAACAATAGCCACCCCCATCTTCTTCAATGTCTTCGCCACATATCTATTCAGCCATCGCCGGGCTCCATCAATGGCAACGTCACTTCTGGCCCCGTGCCAAACTCGCCTAGGAAGAAACTTTGTCCACATGAGGAGTGTTTGCGGCAACATTCGCCGAATCTCCTTCATGTCTTTAATTATGCGTCTAGCCAATTGTAACAAAGTCATTTTTGGAAGGTCGTTTTCCCCCAAATGAATCAATAATATTTTTGGCTGTGAGAATGAAGCCATCAGTTCGATTATTCTAGGGAGTATGGCTCCCCACAGCATGCCTCTGCGCCCGAACCATCTCATAGTTCCAGCCAGTCCTAGTCCCCCGGCCAAATCCTGCCGCTGCTTGATAAAATGTCTCTCAGCCCAGAATACCAGACTGTGTCCAAGTATCCACACGTCTCCTGGAATCAATTCTGCCAAGTTAAACCAGAACAAGAACATTATAACTACATTAAATTTAAGAGTGAACATAAGATTTAAACACTCTAGAGCGCCAGCGACCAATCCTACGAATTGCAGAGTCACTCAGACCCTGTGTTGCTGCAGCTGTAGCTGCCCCAATCCTAAATGAATGGGATGAAAATTGACCCGCTGGTAAACCAGCATGACTTAAAATGCCTCGCAATACCGCTCTAAATTGATATTGTGTTAATGGTAAACCAGATATATGTAAAAACAAGTATCCAGTTGTGCTCGGCCGTATTTGTAAGTAATTATTCAAAGCTTGTACTGGGCAAATATGGCCTTGAGGAGCCTTGGCTAACGTTATGGACTGTCCCTTTCCTAACTGATCTGTTTTTGAGCGTTGAATTGTCAGCTGCATGCCATGTTCAGAAACTTGAATATCTGATAGCAAAAGAGCCCTGCCAGAACTATCTGTACGTGAACAAGGAACAATTTCACTTATTCTTAAGGCTCCAAAAAACGCTACTGAAAACGCTGCCTTGAACAAGGTCACCTCTTCAGGTGCAGAGCATGTAACCGGGAGGCATTGCCATATTTTCAACAATATTGACCCCGTTATAGGCAAGCGACTGTCCTGAGAAATAGAAGACTCCCTAGCCCATCCTTCCAAAGCCCTACGTACTCTAAAATCAATCGTAGGGTCTTTGAAACCTCCTGCTCTAGAATAAAATGAAAGAGCCGCTAATCGTCCCCTAATAGTGACTGTAGATAAACCCATTTGTCTAAGATACACTGTAAAACGAAGAATAAGATCCACGTCCAGTGGCCAAACCTCAACCTCCCCAATAGACAATAAAAAGGATCTGAACGCTCACAATGCGAGCTGGTAGGACTTGCGTGTCGACGAGGTGACGGAGAGAAAAATCGCCTTCTCAATTTCTACTCTCCAAGGCTCCAAAGTTGTTGTGGTACCTCCAAAGGATGAGCTGCTGCCTCTGGCGCCAACTGGCGGAATCTGGAAAACTGAAAACGCGAAAGGGCATCCGCCAAGGGATTTAATAAACCACAAACATGTTGAGCATGGAACAAAATATTATACTGTAAACATTGAACCACCATTTTCCTAACCAATGACATCACCCTGTCAGACTTGGAAGACAAGGAATTCACTATAAATACTACAGCCTGATTATCGCACCAAAAATGAACTGTTTTGTTCGCAAATTGATCTGGCCACAAATGAACCGCCACCACAATAGGAAATAATTCCAAAAAGGTGAGGTCTCTAGTCCAACCTTTTTCAACCCAGGCTACTGGCCATTTCTAAGCTGCCCACTGGCCATTAAAATAAACTCCAAAACCACAGGCCCCAGAAGCATCTGAGTGAACCTGAAAATCTGCCCTAAGGAGCATTTCAGATCTCCAGAATGATATACCATTAAAATGTTCCAAGAATGACTCCCAAATCTCCAAATCCTTTCTTAACTCAGAATTTATTCTAATATGATGATGCGGGGCCTTCACCCCTTTGGTGGCTTTATACAAACGTGAACAAAATGCCCTGCCAGGAGCTATCACCTTACAAGCAAAGTTTAACAAACCTGCTAAAGATTGAAATTCCCTAAGCATGGCTTTTGACTTACTTTTCATCATCCTTACCTGCAGCCTCATAGCTGTTAGCTTGTCAGGTGGGAGACAAGAAATACCCTCCTCAGTATCCAATTCAATTCCCAAAAAAGTTAGGCGTGTATCATGGCCCTCAGTTTTTTCCTTAGCCAGAGGTACTCCCATTTCATTCATTAAATGATGAAAAGCCAACAGCATATCTGCACAATTGTCTGTCCCAGGGGCACCAGCAAAAAGAAAATCATCTAAATAATGAGTAATTGCTTGACTACCTGACCTTTTAGAAGCACACCAATGCAAGAAAGTGCTAAATGTTTCAAATGCTGAGCAAGAAATGGAACATCCCATTGGCATAGCTTTATCAAAATAATACTTTCCTTCAAATTGAAAACCCAGAAGATCAAAGTCATCTGGATGAACAGGAAGTAGCCTAAAGGTGGATTTAATATCGCACTTTGCCAATAATGCCCCTTTGCCCAGAGCCTTAACCATTTTAACAGCCGAATCAAAGGAAGAATATCTCACAGACGTCAACTGAGGATCAATGGCATCATTTACCGAATCACCCCTGGGATAAGAAAGATTGTGAATAAGCCTATACTCCCCCGGGGCCTTCTTAGGGACAACACCCAGGGGCGATAATCTCAAATTTGCCATAGGCAAATACTCATAAGGGCCTGAAATCCATCCTGCAGCTATTTCTTTGGCCAGCTTGCCCCTTACAATCCCAGGCAATTTCCTAACAGAATGTGCACTGGGTGCATAACGATGTACTCTTAAACCCACATAAGGAATACGAAAGCCAAGAGAAAAACCCTACAACAAATACTGAGCGGCCTCCCTTTTAGGGTAGATCCGCAACCAACTGGCCATGGCCTCTAAGTTAATTGGTGTTGGTGCCCTTTCCCGAATTAGATGATTGTTGATAAGAGGGCCCCCCACTTCCTGACTTTACTTTTAAAGCATGCTGATCCTGGGTGGTTGCCTTTACAGGTATTACACTTATGCTCGAAGCTGCAGGGCTGCCTTTTGCACTTACCTGCATTGAAGTCCCAGCATATCCCAAATTGTTTCTTTTCACCCGTGCTAGGCCTCGCATTTTGCCCTCTCGGCTGAGTGACCACAGGGACAAACCCATTATCACACCGGCTCGAGGGGGAGGCTCCTACCATAACGTCAGCCCATAATTCAGACTGTACGTGACGCCAAGATAAGGAGCAGTCTAGTGCCGCCCTCATTCGAAATTGCTCGTCATATTGAAGCCATGCCGAACCTCTCGCATTGACATGGCAATTAGTATAAGCTTTAATCATAATCTCCTGGTATTTGGAGAAGTCAAGGGATCTGGCAGGGTCTTTTTCTTCCATAACACCCTTATAAATGGTGAAACCCATAATCCAGTTTACAAAATTTCTTTCTAACTTGGGGCGCTTATACGATTGAAATTCTTTCGGGAGGGTAAACACTACCCCATCTTTTACCATTATCCTAGGCTCAGGATCCCTGAATGTCAGCGAAAACAGATCGATGTACTCGCCCTTCCAGATCCTTTCTTTTGTAGCCATGGGAAGGTGTGACCCCAAAGGCATAGACATGCCTGCATAAGGATTACATTCAAAAGACCGATCGGTGCCCGAAATGCCTAATGCACCCACCACAGCTGTTTCCTTCATTTGACTTACTGTGTTATTCACATGTATATTGCCCTGTATCCCCAATTCCAAACCCTGGGTTAAGGCAGAGCGCTCTAAAGGTGCTGTTACAGGTTCTAGGCTAGGGCGATCGCTTAACAATGTCGACCCTGTCTGCCCACCTGTAGCCCAAACCACCGAAGGCCATGTAGCCTGCGAATTATTATAATCCAACAAACCTGCGCTCGTTGTCTGAGGAGAAGCATTTAAAGATGCTAGCTGTACTCCCCCTGCGAATGGCATTGAAGCAGCTCTAGTGTTGTGCTGTCCGCCATGAGTGCCTGGTACATCACCGCTGGAAGCCGCAGATGTCTCAGGTGTTGACACATTACTCTGGCCTGTAACAACCACACTTTGAAGAAATTGAAACAAGTCAGACAAAGTAGGTTGACTAGATGTAAGCGCCGTGGCACCGTGGTGCCCCACACCCAGAACCTTCCTTAGAAGTTCCATTACATCAGCTACGGTTGGTTGCCCAACCTCCATAGCTGAAGTACACTGGGAACTACATGCAGTGTCAGATGGACTTAAATTATCAACAGCCAGATGTGCAGTGGCTTGTCCAACATTAGCATTTGTGTGCGCAACCGAAGAGGTAGTAGCTTGCGCCCCTTTTTGCAAGTGATGCTGAGCCAACTGCTCACATACAACCACACAGGCCTGCATAGTGCAGCCTATCTGGGCCAAATGCGTGGTAATATCGTCATGAGTATTTGAAATATTAGCCAGTCGCTTAGGAGCAGGCTGTCCACTTTTTTGACCATTTGAGGTAGCACACCGCTTAGATTGAGTCTTACTGCGCGGCATGATTTAAAATAATTAGGTACTAGATGATTAATAAGTTGATTGATGCAGGATATGGAATAACTCACTGTACCTGTGTCACCAATTATAACTGCATGTATTCCCGTTTAACAATATGCCAACTGAGTTAGGTTAGCCAACGTGTAATGAGGAGGCCCTCCTCTAAACCCACCCCCTCTAATGCTATGTTATTTCAATATATTATCGCTATTGACTATTATTATTATTATTGTTGTTGTTGTTGTTGTTGTTGTTGTTATAATGGCCAGGCCAAGCTGTTAATTAACCCCTGCCAGGCCTGATCAAATGGGTCCACAGAAACTGCAAGAAGGAGTGACACGGAAGGGGGCACTTCCCACTACCTTCCCTTTAAACAGTGACTGTGCAATGGGATAAAGGGGTAGGGTGGGCTGACCTATGTGTCCAGGCCGTCTGCCCAATCCAGGGGGCCTGTCCCTTCAATACCACACTGGGCACACCTGGAACCAAAACCAGGGCCCACACCACAAAGCAGTTAGACGCGGCCTTTTTTTAAAAAATTTTGTTTGCTGCAGCAAAATACTTGCGTCCTCGAAGGTCCGCGTGGGCCCACCGCACTAAAACAAACAGGCCTCTAATCCAGGAGGCCAGCAGGGAAGGAAGGATGTAGCAGGGGCCACTCCACCCTTAATACTTGTGGCACCGCTCCTGAAGAGAAGTGCGGTCCCACCGCGCTAGGCCGAAAAGGCCTTGGAGCCACGGAGGCCTGCAGGGAAGGTCACTCCCCTGGGAGCGTGTCCCTCGGCAACAGCCTTCTCACGGAAGGCGTAGCGGGGACTCCGACCTGCGGCCTCGGGCGCCTCCTTTCCTCCACGGCTCTCTCCCCACTGCTCTCCGCGGCTGGGAAGACGCAATAACGGGCCTGCCAAGTAAGGCTAAAAGCCTAAGGCCCAAAAACAAACACGGACAAGCAAAGTGCTCCTTGCTTGTCTGAAGCTAAAATACGAGGCAGCGCGAGGCTTTATAGCCCCGCAGATCTCGCAGTGAAATCCCGCGAGACTTCAAATCTCATGAGACCTCAGCCGTGAGATGATTTCCATTGGCCAGGCCGACCAGAAGAGGCGGGCCTTCCGGTCCACCTGGCCAATCAAGCGTCTATGCCCTTTTAAGGCAGACGCAACAGAAGGCCCCCTCCCAACATGTTGGGGGGGGGTCTTTCTATGTATGGTTGTGAAAGATTAACAGGGAAGAAAGCTGATAGGAAGACAGTCAACTGATTTGAAATCTGTGGATACCGTGAGCTGCTAAAAAGAGAAATAAATGTATCTAGGGCAAATCAGGCCTGACCTCTGTCTAGAAGTCATTACGACTAAACTGAGATTGTTGTCTCAAAGGGACATATCATGAAAAGACATGACTCACTAAGAATATAATAATGCTTGGTTAAGGCAGAAGGCAACAGGAAAAGAGGAAGATCACATTACAGATGGATGGACTCAACAAGGAAGACACATCCCTGAGTTGGATACAATAAAAACATTATCGTAGTGTTTCTTCATCTCACTATGAGTTCAGTTTTTCTTTCTCTACATCACAGTGTGACAGAACTAAATTGAAATTTCTTGGATTTTTTTTAAAAAAGAACATTGTTTATTCTACCTCCCCCCCCCCCCCATTTTTCATGCAAAAAGAAGACAAATTTGTAGAATTTCTTCTTTTTTTAATACCACTATTTTCTCCCACTGCACTGCAAGCTTGGAATCTTTTGCTAAAGTCCAAGGATGAGCAAAGTGCATCTGTACATGGCCACAAAGCCATTTTTGTGCTCCTCCCCCAGTGAATTTTTGCTACAAAATACCTTCTACGAATATTTGAGAACATTTTTTTCATGTTTTGGTGGCCTTTTTAAAAACCAGAAACAAACCAGAAATGACTTCAAGTCATTTTTGTTCTTCTTTTGTTCCTGGTCATAAAATGGCTGGGAGGGAGGGTGAAAATGTCTCCCCCATCTCCCAGAGAGTTTGGGGGGCATTTGTAGACAAAAATGTTTTACTTTTTGGTGGGTGATACAGTGGGATATAACCTTTCAAAATCACTTGTGGGGCTAATATGCCCCCTTGCCCCTCAAATTTGCCCACCCTTGTTTCAGTTCCACTAATTTAAATGCTTTCACAATGTTTAACTAGCCACAGACTACACTAACCACTAAAGCAAGTTGAGCAAAGCATAAAAATGTGAGATAATGCAATAGAGTGACCGTATATCTGCTCCAAGTGCTTCAGCATCAGAACACCTGAACATTATAGTACAGGAAGACCTCCTTACCTCCTTTTATGCACACAGTTTCAGGTCCTGGTCCAGCAGCCAGAGTTTAGCATGGGTGCAACCTGAAATGTGAATAACTCCCTTTTGTTTGTTTCAGTATGTGATATATGCATAACCATGTAGTGCCTGAAAGCACTCTTTTAGTGCAGTTGGAATCCACACATTGCTATAGATCCTGATCTGCTCTTGTGTGAGTGATAACACCCATTACCACCTGAATAGAGGTGTTGAGGACAGGGTGTCTTGGTGGTACCTCATTCATAGGGTCACCATTGGTCAAGAAGGACTTGAGGTAAGATACACATACACACTACCTGGGAACACGGTTAAGCAATATAATATAGTAAAATGTAATTCTGATGGCTTTATCTTATTAATCTATCACATGAGACTAAAGGTGGGAAATTATTCCTACTGCTAGGGTAGGGACACACAATGGAAAGAAGATGGCAGGGGAACATTAATGACAGGTAAGCTTGCATTTGGTTCTTCATCCTGAACTTTAAATTTCCAAATGAAACTGGATGATATGTTTCTCATAACAAATATTCAAACCTGAAATTAGACTGTCACTGAAAAAAAAGGCTTTCCTTAATTTGTTTGATCTGCTTGTATAACCACATCTAAATGTGCTCAGATTAGCTCAATTAAAACTGGCAAACTCAATAAATTAGGCAAAGTCAAAGCACGCAACACAAATTAAGGTTGCATTCAACTAATCAAATTTCAATTTTGTTTGAACAAGGAGACTAATCAATTAAGGAAAGATTTTTGAAAGACAATTTCATCTCCACTGGTGGCCATGCAAATGGAACATCAGTATCTCAACATATATGAAGGAAAGTGATGGATGTTAACCACAAGATTATAAAGAGCAATTCAGACAACCACAGGGCCTTTGCAGAATGCCAGAAATAGTGCAAATTGAGTCCACTTTAAGGGTTAGGGTTAGTGCTAGAGAATCATGGGAATTGTTTTTTTCTTTTCTGAGACATTGAGCCTTCTCTGTCAGAGAGCTCTGGTGCCACAATAAAATACAGTTCCCATGATTCCCTAACCCTAACCCTTAAAGTAGACTCAATTTGCACTATTTCTGGCAGTCTGCAAAGGCTTTTTGTTTGCAGTTGGCTAGTGTTCCTCCTTTCTCATTAATTTAGTTAAAACATTTGTTACAAATAAAAGCTACCCATGTACAGGCAGACATGTACAAATTGCCTCTATTAAGAGTGAACCCTGGCCAAACAGGTTCCTGGTCAACCAGATTAGCATGCATCCTAATTAACGTGTGTACATGAACATTGCACATGTCATGATGAACATAGGGGGTAAAGGAGATCTTTCCCCAGAGATGCGACACATACTCAGCAGACAATGAAATTTATACTTTTTACAATGCTTTTGTATTGTTTCTAAAATGTATTATTTTGAATATGTTTTTAGCCACCTTGAGCTCCTATATTGGGAAAAAGGTAGGATATTAATACATATTATGATCACTACCACCACCAACATATCAGCAGCAATAACAACTGTGCTTTGGCAATCTAGGCAAATGACCTCTCCAGAAATGGAAAGTTAGCAAAATAATAACTTTTGAAGTAAGCATTACAAGCTTTGTTTTGTCACAAGTGTTTTATCGGGGGGAGGGGGAGAGATCTGTTAGAATACTGACTCTCTAGCATTTGGTCTAGTATACTATTTATGATATTCCTAGCAGAAGTCAAGAAAATGAGAAACAGAGGCCAAGTTTCATTGTATAACAAGCAGCATCTGCCCCCTTCTATGTACCTTTTAAAGGTTAAGAAGCCCTGTCATCATTTGTATTAGGCCACCCTAAAGACAGCAATGTGGAGTTTCCCCAGCAGGTAAACTGCTGTCAAAAGAATGTCCTGATGGGAGAAAAAATTGAGAAGCATAGCTCTAGGGAATTATGTTTGGTCAACTGTATGGAAAAGGTAAGCTTGAAGCTTAAAATGATTAAATGCAGCTGCTAGATTTTCTTTGCACAATCGAGAATAGAAGCTATATTTAGGAGTAAACCAAATTTTGTATGGCCATTTCTGATTCATGGATTTTTTTTAAAAAAATAAATAAATCTTGGCTTGTTGTTCAATACATTGTAAACTATAAGGCTAGAAAAGATTTAGGAAGCATGACTGATATGTTCAACCCTGGAATTTAGAGATATTTTTAGAAGAAGATTCATTACAGGATTAAATCTCCACACCTAGTTTCACTAAAATGCTTCAAAGTCCATTCACCTTTCTTTAAGCCATGCACTCAAGGGCAAAGTCAGGTAAAAAGGCAAGTGGAGATAGCTTCCACTTTAACACTTGAATAGCTAATCCTGCCACGTGGCCTGTATTTTGAGAGTATGACATTAGGTTTTGATGGCACTGAAAAATATTGGTTTCTTGTTTAATTTTTCAGCAACATTTTAGGGAGTCATGTGGTTATCACTAGAGTGTCTCAATTCCAGATATTGTTCTACTGTAGTTCCCATCATCCCTCAACATTTGTTATACTGGCTAGGGCTGATGGGAATTGCTGTCCAAAAACTTCTGAAGAGCAGCAACCTCACTCTTACTAACTCTCATCCATTAATACTCTATTCTTGACTTCACACAATGGAAAAAGTGGCAGGCAAATGGGAAGGAAGAGGTAGCTCTGCTGCAGATAAATAGTCCTTTTAACATATCTGCATATTAAGAGATATTTCACACAAATGACATTCTGGAAACAGGGTAGTAATGTGGAAGACGAAGGAGACATATATGTCAGGTTGGCACTAGGGATGGACAAATGTGTCAGTTTTTTTTTCTCATCCTGGATATGAAGATATGTGTACTTTTTTGTAAATTCTCATGAAAACCAAAGTGCAATTGTCACTTATCTGTGTTGGCTCTCTCTCTCTCTTTCTAAGAGAGAGCAAGAGGGGAGGAAGAGATATGACCCTAATCCAGCCCCAGAAACATGGTTCAATACATAAGAGTTAAAATAAGTACTTGAAGCCATGGGATGGAACAAATGATTTTCACAGGTTTGGTTTCTCTCACATTATAGTTTTTTTTAAGTCCTTTTTAATCCATATATATAAAGAAATCTGTACATCTTGGGAAGCATACATACACCCACAGACAATGAATAAAAACAGATGTTTGTAAAAAACATCAAACGTTTCCACTTCTACCTTTCTTGATATTGTCCGCTGGAATTCTGTAGCTGACACTGGATGCTGTTTATCACTTCCAATCCAACAGATACCACTGAGGAAGCTAGGAGCCAGAATGTTTGATGCCTTTTAAAAAAAAATCAACACCTGTTTTCAATCATTATATTAAATCTGTTTCAGTTTTATAGTAGCCCTATGGGATCCAGGTTCTACCTGAAAATTATGCAGCAACTGTTCATTTTTTTTTTTTGAACTTCAAATGAACACACGTACACACACACACACACACACACACACACACACACACTGAAATAACATTTTCACCACCACCCCATGTTGGCACACTGCTGAAGGGAAGGTATTCCATAGATGGTGACCAATGTCCAGAAAGATCATTGTCTCCTGATTCACTTCTAACATGGAGAACATAGCTTGGAGCAAAGATTTGGGAGTGTGATTGGTGGCAAGGTGTCAGAACTTTATTAGGTGGTTGTGGTGGTGATTGTGGTGGTGGTATGTCATTCTTTTCTCTCTATTAGCCTTTACCTTTCCTAGTATTATTGTCTTTTCCAGTGAGTCATGTCTTCTCATGATGTGGCCAAAGTACAACAGCCTCGGTTCAGTCATCCTGGCTTCCAGAACTCAGGCCTGATCTGCTCTAGTATGTATCAGTTTGACTATCTGGCTGCACCATATCTCAAATGAGTTGATTTTCTTTCCATCTGCTTTCTTCACTGTCCAACTGTGAAAATAGAATTGAAGCCAAAGGTCCAGCCAGTTCATGTGTGGCAGTATATTATTCATTTCTTCTGGTTTTTCCCCCCATTTCCTTCCTCTTCAGGTGAGCATCACTCATCAGAAACAATAAACTGAAAATCACAGAGCTGCACACAAACATCTCCAGGAGATTGTGCATATCAAGCTTCTGTCTGGTGGTTCTGACCCATCTACAACCTGTCTTAAAGTGTGTGTGTGTGTGTGTGGGGAAGACCCTTCATGGTAAACATTAGCAGGACAAATGTATGTTACATCAGTCAGCACAAAAATGTAGATAGCCTCATTCTTCACTGAACAAAGCTGTTCTTTCAAGGTCTGTTTTAGAAAGTTTGGAGGGAGGGAGGGAGAGATACACACTTTACAAATTCTTGATTGGAGAAAGAGCATACTCCAGGCAATTAGTCCCCACTCTTCATTAAGATTCCATATGTCTCTAATTATACAAGTGTCATTAAACACAGAGCTTGTGTAGCTACATACACAAGCCTCTGTGGAGCAGATCAGCAAATTATAGCTTCTGTTCAAGAAGAGGAAACATTGGCATAAGAAGAACACATTTGGCATTGGGAAAGAGTCAGGCATGCATTGCACAGGGTTAAAACCAAGGACATATCTACATCTCCCCCCGCCTCATTTTCTCAGTTCCTCTGTCTCATTTGAGAAGGCCCTGAGCAGAGCCAAAAATTACAAGAAGGATGTGAGAAAGCCAGAAATACAAAGATTACCACAGGTTATCTTCCAGGAGGAAGTGCCACCAGATTAGGTATCAGTCTTTGGGGAAATATTAATAAGGTGTTTTAAACATACTCTACTCCACAAGACTGTAAGAACAGCTTTACTGACATCGAGGCCAAGGTTCATGCAGTCCAAGACTATGGGGGGAAGCAGACGGCTAAAAGGGCCATTTTGGGAGCAAGGAAGGGGAGGGACAGCCACACGGTGGGCGCCCCAACCCCTTCCCGAAGGCATCGTCGGAGTGCCGGACCTTCCACACGGCCGGGGCTCCGACGATGCCTTCCCACCACAGCGTTTGCACACGCTGTGGCAGAACAGTCGCCGAAGGTGCGCCGGCAGCCTTTTGCAGTGCACCTCAGGCCCATCATTGTAAACAGCCTTTTGCGGTGCACCTTCAGCGACTTGTGGAAGGAGCGCTATTTTAGCGTTCCTTCCAGGGGCGCCAAAGCTGCACTGCGGGGCCGAGGTATGCGGATACCTCGGCCCTGCAGCGCAGCTTCCCGGGGCAGCCCACGGCCGCCTGTCTACTTCCCCCCCTAAGTTGCCAGCCTTCTAGAGATTTCTGAAATAAACTTGCAAGCAGGACATTCTGGGCAGTATTCTTTTTGTTCCTTGCTTTTAGAGCTTGGACACATTTGAAAAGCTGAATGGTCACAAGCTCAAAGTTTAATGAGCATTTTTTACTAGTGAAGAAAGGAGTCCCATGGTTGATCAGCCAGGGTAGTAGGAAGCAGATTTTCACCAGTCTTTTTCCTAGTGATTCTTGGTTGATATCATTTTGCCTCTCATTAAAATCAAAGGTAAAGAAAATGCCTACTTTAGGCTGGCACAAATATGTTGTATTGTGATTTGAAGTCATTTCTCACTTAGAGTGACCCTATCTATCTGGTTTTCTTGCAAAGATTTGTTCAGAGGTCAGTTGCTTTTTCATTCTCCTGAGACTGAGAGAATGTGAGTTGCCCAAGGTCACATTTTCTGTGTGGAGTTCCATGGCTGAGTTCAAATCATGGTCTCCAGAACTGTAGTCCAACACTCAAATTACTACACCATGCTGGCTGTCATATTTAGTTTACGTTATGTAAATGGAAGCACATGAATGCAAGAGCATGTGGCCCACAGCTTGTCATTTCATATACTGGTGAGATAAATTTTGAAATGCTTATAATAGATTGCAGAATAATTTAATATTTCCCAATATACTTTGTTGTAAAGAGCAGATACATCACCGGCTTTTAACACTTAGCAATAACAATAGCAAGTACATTTCTATATTGCTTATCAGTGAACTAGCAGTTCCTAAGTAGTTTACAAGATGTAAGCCAATTGCCCACAACAAGCTAGGTACTTATTTTACCAACCTACAAAAGGATGAAAGGCTGAGTAGACCTTGGAGTCCTCCTCTAGGATTGAATTTACAACATTGTGGCTGCAGTACTAGCATTTAACCACTGTGCCACCAGGGCTCCTTATCAATCAATAAGTGCAGCAGACAAAGGCTTTCAACATAATAAAAAATTCAATTAAAATAAATCGTAATAAGTTAAAATCAATTTCAGCTAAAATGATTTTTTTTAGCTAAACTATGTTTGGAACTGTTTTAATATAATTCATCCATGATATAGTACTTCATTGAAGTTCAGTTATATAAATAAGTAAATATCTCACAAGTGTTGAAGATATGCTAGAGGTACTTTCTTTTGCATGTGTTGTTGTAGTCCATATGTCCTTTTGAGTGGAGGTTTTGAATAAAATGGCAATAAATAAATAAATAAATAGGTTGTTTTGCCAAGAAAAAGAAAAAGATAGGCTCACCATATGTCAGAAATTACTGGAGTTTACCTCCTTTGTTTATAGAAGTAAACAAAATTCTTATTAGTAAAAAACAAAACAAAAACTAGTATAGTTTTTGTATAGTTTTTGTATGGTGATTGCTCAAAAATGCAAAGGCCTACACAATTTCACTTTGGACTCTTAGTATGAGAGGTTGTGGTCTCTTGCTCTCATGAAAATAAACTGATACAGCAGGTTAACAATTCAAGGAATGACCTCCATTACAACTCCTTTATTACAGATTGGTTTCTCTTTATTGTTATTCATAAAAAAACAGCAGATCCACCTGGTTAGTTTAGTGGCTTACCTTTGTAATTAGCTGCATACAGCTGAACTTACAGTTCATCATTCTCCTCTATCTTAAAATAATAAATAATTCCTGGATAACTTTTACTTCAGAAATGGAAATCATGTGTCCCTCCAGATGTGGTTGAGTTATCATTTCCCCAAACTCTAGCCAACATAGCCAGTGGTGAAATGCTGGAATTTGCAGTTCAACAAAATCTGGAAGTCTGCAGACATAATATGAATATATGTTTCATAAGTTACTAACAGAATGTCAGCCAATTAATACTAATTCACCTAATTAAATTATTTCTGCTATTAGTATTGATGGTGGTGAATTAATTGCTCAGGTTTTTTTAACATGAAACTTTATCACATTAATTTTCAAACAGAACATTCCCATCTTGCAAATTCCTCAGAGCCTGTATGTTAAAAAATATAGTGAGGTAGAGATTAGATCTTGCTAAAATGAATGGCAGTATTAGACAAGTGCTTTTCAATACCAGTCATGGTTGGTTTTCTACTCTATTCCTTAACTGATTTCTGGAACAATTATACCCCTGATCAAATCTCGATAGCTACCTTTAATACACAGATGCTCTCTCCTAGATGTATAAAAAGGTTTATGATTCATTCAATTTCAAGTATTAGTCAGATGCACACATACACACAAACACAGTTTTCAATATGGATTACATTTCAAATTCACAATACGACTTATAACTGGAAGGTTAATTGACTGAATACTTCAGTTGCCACAGGTTTCTAAGAAAATCTTGATACACAAATGGCTCCACTTAGCCCTAACACCAGCTTAATAGCTGGTAGTGTCAGATATAGATATTGTTCTTCTGTGTACACAAGTTATTGCTTTGGTATATAGATACATTCCCCAGAGTTAAATGTCTGACAGAAGTGGACACACCATCTCTACTACACACACAGTATTCAGCAATATATATATATGTTTATTGATTTAAAAAGAAAAATCATAACTACATACATACATAAACAATACAGTCATAGAATATACAATACAGTCAAACCCACTTACCCATTCAACTGTTTACTCCCATTTAACATACAGCTTGCATTATCATCCCACTCTTACATGCCAAAAAACTCCCTAAACACCCAACCAAGTTGTAATCCATTTATTTAAATTAACTACCTTTCTTCTAATTCCATTAATGAGATTATAACTAAAGCTTTAATTTTTTTATAAATCTTACATTACAAACTTTGTAGCATATTATCATATCTCCTTTCCAAAGGACTATTCTTGCCTTTTTAGGTTTGGCTGTTTCTTGTAGATATAATTATATAAGAGTTTCCAAGTTTCCTCGTTTTCATCCCAGTCCTGTCCTCTTAATAAAGCTGTAGTCTTATCTAATTGTACTACACTTATCAACTTGTCTAGCCATTCTTCTTTATTCAGGAGGCTGTCACTCTTCCATTTCCTTGCAAAAACGGCCCTAGCACACACAATCATATAAAACATTAGCTTAGCATGCTTAGTTTCAAGTTCTTTGTCTCCGCAAATATTAAGTAGGAATAGTTTTGGATCCATGTCTATATGAGATTTCAAAATCTCATTCATATTTTTATGAATACAGGTCCAGTATTTCCTCGCTTTTTTTACAACTCCACCAGCTATGATAAAATGTTCCAACCTCATGCTTACATTTCCAGCATTTAGATGAAAGATTTTTACAAAATGTAACTAGTTTAGTTGGTGTCAAATACCACCTATATAGCATTTTATAAAGGTTTTCTCTCAGATCGTAACAGGTAGTATATTTTAGTGTTTTATTCCAGATCTTCTCCCATTGTTCTAAGATGAAGTTCTGTTTAAGGTCTTGCACCCATTTAATCATATATTCCTTTACTACTTCTTCCTCCATCTCAATTTCCATTAAGCATTTATAGTATAGTGTTGTTTTATGTGTATTGCTTGACATCATATTTTCTTCAAATTTAGTTCTTTCTGATCTTATCCCATTTATTTTTGAATCCATAATAAATTTTTCTCTTAACTGCCTATACAACAGCCATCCTATTGAGTATCCCTCCTCTTTCAATTGCTCTAAGGTCTTAAATTTAAGACCTGCATTTTCTTTAAAGTTGGTTACTAAATCTTTAAAAGTGATCCATTTTTCCTGTTGGATAGTTTCTCTGTTGTGGAAGGCCTCATGAATTGAGGTCCATAATGGTATACCCGGACATATTCTAGCTTTATACTTGTTCCAAACTCTCAACAAAGACTTTCTAATAAAGTGATTTACAAAAACTTTGTGTATTTTTTGTTTTTCATAAAAGAGGTAAGCATGCAGGCCAAATCTTTGGTCTATTCCCTCCAGACTTAACAGTTCTTTATCTTTTAACAGCATCCACTCCCTTAATCAATCTAGACAATTTGCTTCGTAGTATATTTGCAGATTCGGTAACGCCAAGCCTCCTCTCTCTTTTCTATCTTGCATAATTTTTAGTCTCATCCTTGGCCTTCTGCCTCCCCATATAAATCTTGAAATTTCTCTATTCCAGGGTCCAAATGGTTTATTGTTAATTATAATCAGGATATTTTGAAATAGATATAGAAACTTTGGCAAGATAGTCATTTTTATAACAGATATTCTCCCTAGCCATGAGAGCTTTAATTTCTTCCACCTCGTCAGGTCATTCTTTAGATCTTTTACTAGCCTTTCATAGTTGTTTTTAAACAGATCTACATTCTTATTAGTCAATTCTATTCCCAGGTATCTAACTTTCTTTACTATCTGGTATCCTGAGGTTTTTTCTATATTCTGTTTTTCCTTGTCTGACAATTTTTTTGTCAGCACCATTGTTTTATCTTTATTTATCTTCAGTCCTGATATCTGGCTAAATTCATCTAATGCAATTAACAACTGGTTTAAGCTGTCCTCTGGGTCCGATATCATAATAAACAGATCATCCGCATACGCTTTAACGTTAGTTTCATATGCTTTATATTTAAGGCCCATATTCTTACTATTTTCTCTTATATTATTAATTAGAATCTCCACAACTATCAAAAACAAAAGAGGAGACAAGGGACACCCCTGTCTTGTACCATTTTGAATTTCTATTCTGCTAGTCTTTTCCCCATTTACTATCACCCTTGCTTCTTGTTCATGGTAAATTGATTTGATCCACTTAAAAAAATTTGACCCCACATTGATTTTTTCTAAAACCTGGAACATAAACCCCCAGTTCATCTTGTCAAAGGCTTTCTCGAAATCAAGAAACGTCATAATTAGTTTTTTTATCTATTTTCCACTCATGCAACTCAATGATATCAAGTACTTATATCATATTATCCTTTATCTTTCTATCTGGTAAAAAATCATTTTGATCTTTTCCAATCCATTCTTTTAAAATGTTTTTTAACCTTTCTGCTAGAACTACAGCAAAGATCTTGTAGTCGCAGTTCAATAGTGAGATTGGCCTATAGTTTTTTATGTTATGACTATCCTTATTCTCTTTTGGTATCAACACAATATTCACCTATTTCCATGAGGCAGGTGCACTATTTTCTGTGAGTCCATTTATGACTTGACAAAGGGGTTGGACCAGCTGTTGAGCAAATCTTTTATAGAACTCTGCAGGAAACCTGTCCGGGCCTGCAGCTTTCCCTGTCTTGATTTTTTTAATAGCCTCAATTATTTCTTAAGTTGTCACTTCTTTATTTAAGTTCTTTCTTTGTTCCTCATTTAAGGGCTCAAGATTACATTTATCTAAGTATTGCCTTATATCTGTTCCTAGTATATTTTCCTTTTTATACAGATTTTCATAAAACTTTTGAACTACTTCTTTTATCTTTTCTTGGTCTGTGATTCTTTGACCTTGTTCCTTTAGAAATGTTATTTGGTTTTTCGCTTTTTCCTTTTTAATCTGGTAAGCAAGCCACTTACCAGGTTTGTTAGCTCCCTCAAATTCCTTTTATTTCATATAATTTATTTTCCTTTGTATGTCCTCATCCAGGCATAATGAAATCTGTTGCCGTATTAGTTTAATTCTTAAAATTATTTCTTTATCATTTGGGTTTTGTTTCAATCTATTCTCTTCCTCAGCTAATCTATTTTGAAGTTCTGTCAACTTCTGTATCCTTAATTTCTTAATCCAATAGCTTTTATTCATAAAACATCCTCTAAATACCATTTTTGCTGCTTCCCATACCATATTTAGGTTTGTCCCTTTATCCATGTTTTCTTGAAAAAAGTTTTTTATCCATTCTTTCATCTCTTCATTAACCTTTTTGCTGTTCAATATTTCTGTATTTAATCTCCAATTAAATTCCTTTCTTCCTACCTTTACGATCATTACAATGGGACAATGATCTGAGAGGATTCTTTATTACAATATCATTCTTGTAATATGTTCATTACAATATCTAATACAATATCTATTATAATATCTTTATTACAATATTACAATATTGTAATATTACAATATTACAATATCTAATACCTTATTACAATAAGGCTTTATTACAATATCTAATACCTTAGGAATAAAGTTTATTGATGTTAATATCATGTCGAGTCTGGCCCATGACCTATGTCTATCTGGAAAAAAAAGGATATTCTCTCATCTCTCCTTTTTTTTCTCCCCAAATGTCTCTTATATTTAATCTTTCCATCAGCTTAAAAAATTCTTTTGGGAGCTTACCTTGGTCACATCTAATTTTTTTTCTCTGAGTGGCTGTCCAGTCTAGGTTCAATTATCACATTCCAATCACCCATTATCACACACACATCAAAGTTTAAATCCTCTATTTTATTTAATAAAAATTTAAAAAATCTCCCTCTTTTCTCCAACGGTCCATAAATCCTAAGTAACAGAACCTTCTCACCATTTAATGTTATTTGAACACCTACGTAATGTCCTTTACTGTCATTTATTACCTCTACCCCCTCGTATTTAGAGTTAATGTATAGAGCAACCCCTTTCTTTTTATTTTCTGCCACCGAAACAAAAAGTTTTCCTATTTTCTGATTCTCTAACAATCTTATATTCTTTTTCTGTATCCTGGTTTCTTGCATACAGATTATTCCTATACTTTGTCTCTTAATATACTGAAAAAATTTACCCCTCTTCTCACACCCATTTAACCCCTTAACATTCCAAGAAGCAATTTTTAAAGTGTCCATCTCTCAAATTTAACTCAATTTCATGTTTATGTGTCTTCTAAATCCCCTTCTCCTTCTCCTTCTCCTTCACTATAGGTTGGCGGATATTTTTCCTCTTGCTCTTCTTCACTTTCAGATTCTAATTCTATCTCACTATCTTCCTGGACAGGTTTTACTTCTTTCCTTTCTGTCACTGGTGTATTTTCCTCTGTTAATTGTGACCTCTTTGTCTTTCCCCCTTTCCTTTCTATTTCTTTACTCTTCAATCCACTTTCTTGTTCTTTCTTCTTTTCCTTAGATTTATCTGAGCTTCCTCTTTCCTTTTCCTATTTTCTAAATACTCCAGTTCTGTCACTTGAGCTCCTCCTTTGTTTTTATCCTGCCTGTCCTCTTTCCTAATATTTTTCAAAAACTCTCTAGCTTCATAAACCTATTTAATCTCTATTCTCTTTTTCTGAAACCAGAGGGTTAACCCTTCTGGAATCCTCCATCTATAAGAAAGTTGCTTTTCCCTTAACAGAGCAGTGAAAAAGCTATATTCCTTCCTTTTTCTAATTATTGCTGGTGGGAAATCTTTAAACAAATACAAGTCCCAGCCCTCAAATGTTATTGGGTTATTTTTATGTTTAAACCATATATCATCCCTCATCTGCTTCCTCACAAAGTAAACTATCACATCTCTTGGGACTTTATTTTTCTTTGCAACATAGGAGTTCAGCCGGTATAAATTATCTATTTCCAATTCGCACTGGGGGAACTCTTTGCCTAAGTACGTACTTAGGATATAAATAATTTTTTTCCACAGGTCCTCCCTTTCTTCTTCAGGTATACCTCGGACCTTTAACGATCTTTCCCTAGTCCTTACATCCTTTACTATATTTTAGTATTCAGGAATATATTATTCAAGGAGTCAAATTTACATAACCCTCTTGGTTTCAGATTTACATCCAGAGCCAGTTCTGTAATTCATAGTAGCCTTTTATCAGTTCTTCTAGTTTATAGTTGAAAAAAAGCAATTTTACCTATTTATAAATTAAAACCCACTTTTTAAAAGAAAACCTTGGTGAAATCCAGCCATATGTGATTTTATGCCATTCAAATCACAACGAATTCAGCAAAATGAAGAAACTTTGCAGCAAGTGGTTACCTATCTCTCACAATAGTTCTCAAAATTGATATTTTACACTGTTCTGCATCGCATGGGTTTCTTATGTCACTTAGGGTCAAACTACAAATCAAGTTAACTATGCACCATACAGTTTCCTCTTTACTTTTTCTCTAGGGAGATTTACAGGTGGGAAGAATTAAATCTCCCTAGTTTGTATATGAAGTCTCAGTTTGGTGTCCTACATGCTTACTTTGGACTAAGTAAACAGTAGAGATGGTGTGCAATTTTTTAGACAGTTCATACATAACTTAAAACTTGGTATATGATTGGGTATTTGATTGGGTATTGGATTTTATTATATGGATTGTAGCTTTTTATTATTGTCATGGTTTTATATATTGTATTTTTCTACATTATTTTATATTTTGCTGTAATCCCATCTCAATCCACAGGGAGAGGTGGGAAAATACAAATAAAAACTATTATTATTATTATTATTATTATTATTAAAAAACTATTATTAAAGCAATTCCCATTGAATACAATTGGAATTTATTTCTGAATAGACTTTTTAAGAAAGGTTTGAATTATTATTATTGGGTCTTCACTAAGGGCCTTTGCAGACTGCCAGAAATAGTGCAAATTGAGTCCATTTTAACTGCCCTGACTCAGTGCTAGGGAATCATGGGAACTGTAGTTTATTGTGGCACCAGAGCTCTCTGAAAGACAAGGCTCAATGTCTCAGAAAAAAAAATACAGTTCCCATGATTCCCTAGCACTGAGCCAGGACAGTTAAAGTAGACTCAATTTGCACTATTTCTAGCAGTCTGCAAAGGCCCTAAGTCAGATGTGTCAGCTCGTGAATAAGAGGATGTCAGTAGGTGCAAAAGACCATCACTGCCTGCTTTCTCCTTGGTTTTGTTCTAAGTAGCCTTCAGCCCAGCATCATTGATAAGATCTAAAGCAGGATTTGTCCATCTTCCAGTTAAGTACAGTGTTTTAGAGCACTCTTGGTACTGGGCAAATCAAGTCCACTTTTTCATATACTTTCATATACTTACCAGCAGCACCTGAGCCCAAGGCTGCAGAGGACTCGGGCTGGGGATAAAAAAAACCTGCCCAGGCACCATCTCCTCAGCAGAAAGGCAGTGGAGGACGTTTGGAGGACGTGGGGCCTTGCCTGCTGACATCCCTCCCCCCTCCCACTGGTGCTTACCAGCGGCACCTGAGCCCAAGGCTGCAGAGGACTCGGGCTGGGGATAAAAAATCCCTGCCCAGGCACCATCTCCTCAGCAGAAAGGCAGTGGAGGACGTTTGGAGGACGTGGGGCCTTGCCTGCTGACATCCCTCCCCCCTCCCACTGGTGCTTACCAGCGGCACCTGAGCCCAAGGCTGCAGAGGACTCGGGCTGGAGATAAAAACCCTGCTCAGGCACCATCTCCTCAGTAGGGAAGTGGGCGGTGCTTAGCAGGCCCAAGACTATTTCCCCAACATAACAGCATTCTTGGCTCTGGATTAGGGTGCGCTTCCTGTTCTTCCCCCTGTATTTCCCTCAGAGTGTAATTTTAAGGGGTAATTGGAGGTCTGATTGTATTATTGTAAGACCTAGGAGGTTGTGAGTTGGATAAATAGGATTATACCATCAGCCATAAAATCCTTGTCATCTGACTTTTTCCCCTTCAAAAACCCCTGCCCTCCAGCCCACAACACCGGCTGTGAGTTGAAGAAGCAGAGGTGGAGGAGGAGAGACGCTGCAGCCCCTTCAAAAACCCCCGCCCTCCAGCCCACAACACCGGCTGTGAGTTGAAGAAGCAGAGGTGGAGGAGGAGAGACACTGCAGCCCCTTCAAAAAACCCCGCCCTCCAGCCCACAACACCGGCTGTGAGTTGAAGAAGCAGAGGTGGAGGAGGAGAGACGCTGCAGCCCCTTCAAAAAACCCCGCCCTCCAGCCCACAACACCGGCTGTGAGTTGAAGAAGCAGAGGTGGTGGAGGAGAGACACTGCAGCCCCTTCAAAAAACCCCGCCCTCAAGCCCACAACACCGGCTGTGAGTTGAAGAAGCAGAGGTGGAGGAGGAGAGACGCTGCAGCCCCTTCAAAAAACCCCGCCCTCCAGCCCACAACACCGGCTGTGAGTTGAAGAAGCAGAGATAGAGGAGGAGAGACGCTGCAGCCCCTTCAAAAACCCCCGCCCTCCAGCCCACAACACTGGCTGTGAGTTGAAGAAGCAGAGGTGGAGGAGGAGAGACGCTGCAGCCCCTTCAAAAAAAACCGCGCTCCAGCCCACAACGCTGGCTGTGAGTCCTCCAGCCCACAACACCGGCACCCTTGGAGCACTATCTGAGTGGCTTGAGCCGCCGCACCTATGAGGCAGCCGGGAGGGGCACCGGCAGACTTAAAACCCGCCCATTTCCATCTCCCGCCGGCACCACATGGCATGTGGCAGCGCTCTATGGCCGCGAAGGACTGTTTTGTTTTTTGTTTTTGTTTTTTCCATCTTGCAGCCCTTGGAGGACCACAATGACAAGAAAATTATGTATTTTAAATTGTACATTTTTTATTATTGTTATTTAATTTGTTCTGTATGTTTTGGGGGGAAGGGTGGGTGGGCAAAGGAGGAATGGGATTCAATCTGATTTATTGTTTTGAAGTTTTGTATTGTTGTACGCCACCCCGATTGCTTGGCAGAGGGGCGGGATATAAATAAAAATTATTATTATTATTATTATTATTATTATTATTATTATTATTATTATTATAGGACTCGGTTTATCCTATGTCCCAATTACTCCATCTTATCAATGGCTTTAAATCCTATCACCGCACCTGAGGCTGGGAATGGGACGGGGGCAGCTATTGGAGTTGTGCTGGGGAATGGGAGGTATGGTTGTAACAGAGGAAACAGATGTTACAAAAGAAGACGGGATCGCTGTTTGAAAGCTATCCCGCCTTCAGTTCCCCCTGTTTCCCAGAATGGCTTGGAGAGCAGACCAACCATTCCACAGAACCTCACCTTGCTTCTTTGCAATGCCAGGTCAGTGAAAAATAAGACCCATATCATCCAGGACCTCCTCCTGGATGAGGATGCCGAACTGGCTTGCTTCACAGAGACCTGGCTGGGGGAGGATAGCGCTGCTATATGGGCACAGGCCCTCCCAGCCGGGTACTCTGTCAGTGAGCAGGTGAGGGGAAGTGGGCGGGGGGGGCAGAGTGGCTCTGGTTCATAAGAACACCTTGACCTTGACCAGGATACCTGTCCGGAATACAGTCCACTTCGAGTGTATGTACCTTAGCCTGAAGACCAGGGATAGTTTGGGGATTCTGCTAGTCTACCAGCCACCCCGTTGTCTAGCAGACTCCCTGACCGAGCTGACACACCTGGTCTCTGAGCTGGTGTTGGAGACCCCCAGACTTTTAGTTTTGGGGGACTTCAACATCCCGCTCGAGACCAGCTTAACAGGCACGGCTCGGGAGTTCATGGATACCATTACAAACATAGGTCTATCCCAATTGGTCAAGGGGCCTACACATTGTGCGGGTCATACACTCGATGCAGTGTTCTGTACCAAACAGGCATATCCATGGGCGGAGGTGGTAAGCACCTCCACATTGTCATGAACGGATCATTTCCTGGTCAAGACAGAACTCAGAGCCAATTTCTGCTCCTCCGGGGGTGGTGGACCCATTCGAATGGTCCACCCTCAAAGGCTGATGGAGCCAATTGGATTCCAGGAAGCCTTAGAGGGTTTGGGAATGCCGGGGATCCTGTCGATGCTCTGGTCAATACCTGGAACACCAATCTCACCAGGGCTATCGACACGATCGCTCCCAAGCGCCCTTGCCATCCCGCTTCTAATTGGAGGCCTTGGTATACACCAGAGCTGAGGAGGATGAAGCAGTTTGGACAACGGCTAGAGCGCAGGTGGCGGAAGACTCATCTCTTATCTGACAGAACTCGCCATAGGAACTTCCTTTGTTCCTATCGGGAGGCAACACATGTAGCGAAGAGAGCTTTCCCCTCTGCACGTATTGCGTCTGCAGAGTCCCGTCCAGCAGAGCTGTTTAAGGTGGTGAGGGAGATGACGCAGGTGCCCCCTGCGCCAAATCCCTTGCTTAACCCGACGACGGCCTGCTGTGATGCATTTAACAACTTCTTTGCAGACAAAATCTCTCAGATAAGAGCCGACTTAGATGCCACCATTGAAACAGAGTCGATAGGCGAGGCGTCCAGTGACTCCGCCAATGTAGTTATACTGGATCAGTGGCAATCTGTGAGTACTGAGGACGTGGAAAAGCTGCTTGTAAGGTGAGGAAGACAACTTGCCCTCTCGACCCTTGCCCATCATGGCTGGGCATCCGGGGGGGATGCATTGATGAGATTCCTCTCGGATATCATCAATGCATCCTTCAGGGAAGGACATGTTCCATCTTGTCTAAAGGAAGCGGCTGTTAGGCCACTTCTGAAAAAAACCTTCCCTTGACCCCCTGGATATGAGAAATTATAGGCCTGTGTCACTGTTGCCATTCTTGAGCAAGGTGGTTGAGAGGGCGGTTGCTCTTCAGCTCCAAGCTGTCTTGGATGAAGCCGATTATCTAGACCCATTTCAAACCGACTTTAGGACAGGCTTTGGGGTTGAGACTGCCATGGTTGCCTTGACTGACGATCTGCGTCTGAGTATCGACAGGGGTAGTGTGACCCTGTTGGTGCTCCTAAACCTCTCAAGCGGCTTTCGATACTATAGATCATGGCATCCTCTTGGACCGCCTGAGGGGGTTAGGTATTGGGGACACTGATTTGCAGTGGTTCCGGTCCTTCCTCTTGGGTAGGTCCCAGAGGGTGCTGCTCGGGGACTGTAGTTCCAGTAAGAGGAACCTCACTTGTGGGGTTCCTCAGGGGGCTATTCTGTCCCCGATGTTATTCAACATCTATATGAAGTCACTGGGTGAGATAATAAGGAGTTATGGTGCTGGGTGTTATCAGTACACTGACGACACCCAAATCTATTTCTCCGTGTCTTGTTCATCAGCCTCAAATTCCAATGGCATCTCTTCTCTCAATGAATGTCTTCAAGTGGTAATGGGCTGGTTGAGGAAAAACAGATTGAAACTGAATCCAGACAAGACGGAGGTGTTCACGGTAGCGGCCCCGAAACAAAGAATTGGGTTACAACCTCCAGTCCTGGATGGGGTCACACTCTCCTCCAGTGACTGTGTTCGCAGTCTGGGGGTGCTCCTTGACTCGTCGGTCCTGATGATAAATCAGTTAAATGCGACGGTCAGGAGCGCCTGCTATCAGCTTTGGCTGATACGCCAGCTGCGCCCTTTTCTGGAAGTAAGGGATCTCGAAACTGTTGTGCACGCACTGGTAGCCTCACGCCTGGACTTCTGTAATGCGCTCTACTTGGGGCTACCCTTGTGCTTGGTTCGGAAGCTTCAGCTGGTACAAAATATGGCAGCCAGGCTTGTTTCTGGTACATCTAGGAGGGACCACATTACTCCAGTTCTGAGGTCCCTCCACTGGCTGCCTGTTAGCTTCTGGGCCCGGTACAAGGTGTTGGTTATTACCTTTAAAGCCCTAAATGGCTTGGGTCCAAGCTATCTCAGGGACCACCTCCTCCCGTACAATCCTCCCCGCGCTCTCCGTTCCTCTGGGAGGAACTTGCTGCAGCCTCTAAAATCTAGGCTTGCAGCAACCTCCCAGAGGGCATTCTCTGCTGTCGCCCCCAAACTCTGGAACGACCTGCCGGATGAGATCCATCAGTTGACATCATTAGACAGCTTTAAAAAAGCTGTCAAGACGGATCTCTTCCGGCAAGCCTTTCCAGATTAACCATCCCAGCTCCCTGATCCCCTCATTCCTCCCGTGGCCCCATCTTTAGTGATGGTTGAGGATCTCCAGAGGGACACCAGGGTTTTTAGTTTGTTTTAATTATGGTTTTATGTTTTGATACTGTGTTTTTAATTTGTCATATTGTTTAATACTTTCTTAAGGGGGGAGGGATTATAATGTTTTAATGTTATATTTTACTCTTGTTATATTTTACTGTTGTCAATCGCCACAGGGTGGTATACAAATTATTATTATTATTATTATTATTGCTGAAGTGTTTGGAGAGGAGTTGGAGAAGAGGCTGGAGAAGAGTTAGGAGAAGAGAAGAATGAGATACTATAGTTGATGTGGTAGAATACTACTTTGGCAAAAGCAGGCATATGAGGTGCAAATGTATAGGATATTCAAAAGCAGCTTCTCTGATGAACATCATAAAACATATTTATGATGGGTAGGCACTTTTCCATGTGACTTCAAGAGGAGTTACAAATAGCAAGAAGATTTATAGAATGGGAGCTGCCTTGAAGCTTTGTCCAGATTATCATATCCATATCTTTCCAGTTGTGATGGCATTAGATGCTTCCTCAGCACAGATAGCTGAGATATGGGTAAAGATCAACCCAGATCAATTAGAAAACTCATTCACCACTTGGGCCCTGAGTGGAATTGTCCAAGACAGCAGGAGAAGTTTGCCATCTAAATTTTAGGTGCCAACAATGAAGTGTTCTTAATGTGTTACTTATATGTCTATTTCATTGTAGCTCTTGTCAAGCTGATAATACGGTTTCTATTTACCTCATGTTGGGTGTCATGCTTTCAGTTTCAATTTAGGAACGAGTGCTAATTTTTAAACAGAGGTCTCCAACATCATCTGCTAGACATGAGAGTTGATCATGAGGAGATGCTCAAGCATGTTGTAATGCTAGTGTAAAAGCTAGAGTTAACATGGCTGCTCTTTTGGACATTTTTGAAAATGTTTGAGTGATTTTTGCACCTTCTTTCATCAGTTTTTTTGCATGTGTATTTAAAGTACACGTGGCAATTTCAGGCTCTTTCTAATCAGCTAGGAGTATGGACTGTTAATACAATAAATTACACTTATAGTGTATGAAGCTTTAATATGTCAGGAATCCAAATCCCCCCCCCCCCCTTACTGTTGAGGTAATATACAAGGTTTAATATTTGCCTTTCAAATGAATCAAAATGTCAGCCAATTTTGATTGAACATACAATATAGGATTATTAATTATTCCAAAATTATAAATTAAGATTGAACTAATAAGATAAACTAAGGGCTGATGCAGACAGCCTATAAGGGGTGGCTCTGAGCCACCCCGGGAGTGGTGGATCAGGGTCGTGGCAACCACACACTGTGGCTCCAATCTTCCTTTTTGCCACTCCAAAAGAGTGGGCAAATGCCACTCCTTTTGGGGGTGGCAAAAAGCTGTCCTTTGAGTTGCCACTGCAGTTCTTTTGTGCCCCTTTGGTGCAGTGTGTATGCACACTGCGCCAAGAGGGCACCCTGAAGATATGCACCATGCAGATGGGCATGCAGTGTTGGTGTAGAGTCAGGGTGGAGTTGGAGCAGCCAGCATGTGGTTGCCCCACCCCAACTCCACCCCTAGGCCAGCCTAAAGTGCCAGTCTGCACCCCCCCTAAGGCTGAAGTTCCACTGATGACATCCCAAGATAATTGTAGCTAAATATTTTAGTTTTCCAAAATAAAGTTTCCTACTAGCCAATCTAATTGAAAATTTCAGTCAAAGTGAACTACCCTGCCTTTCATAACTTTTGTGTATTTAGTATCAGGAACTTGTTAACAGAATACAAAATTACCTGAAACCCTGTTATGGACCAGAGAAGAAAACACAAGCTATATGCTAAAATGAAACCAACTGAAGAACTTTTAAAGACAAATATACACATTGGTTACACACAATTCACATTTTAGCCTTTACAAAGCATTTTTATAGTAGTCAAAAACAAAACACAATATAACAGAATTTGGAATTCAAAACAGGATTTGAAATTCTGTTCCAAATGTATGATTGCCACTGTCTATAATGTGTGGGTTCAGCTCACTCATTCTTAATCACATCTAAATTCAATTATAGAGATGTCAGCAGGCATTTTTGTTGGTTTAAAATATTTATCCAGCTTTCTCTTGACATGGGATTCATCTAAAATAAATATTCCCTATTGTTTTAATATCCTCAAAATTCCTCTAGATTTGTTTATAATTTTGTCTTAAATTACGCTAAGGAGAAATATGTTGGCAATTTTAAAATAAAAAAGAAATCTCTGCATAATCTTATTGTGCCAATTTTGGAGGGTCTCTCAGTGACACACTTCAAATTCATGGATTCTGAGGCAATAGCTGGTTCTTTTTAGTGTTTGTATGATGAAATAAATGATAAAGAATGGGTTGGATTCCCATTTAGATACATGCAATGTTGTATCCCCCATCACAAATTCTCTTGGCAGCCACTTAAATGCTGCAGAGAGGTTAAGAAATCCAGAAGCATCAGGGGGCCTGTAGTACAGGGTCTGAGGCCAGGGAATTTAAGGAGGAAATCCCTTCTAATTTGATGGAGGCACATTGGGTGCTACTGTGAAGAAAGAATAGTGGTAGCTGCAGGGACTGTGGCTCACTCAGGGCCTTTGCAGATTGCCAGAAATAGTGCAAATTGAGTCCACTTTAAGGGTTAGGGTTAGTGCTAGGGAATCATGGGAATTGTTGTTGTTGTTTTTTCTGAGACATTGAGCCTTCTCTGTCAGAGAGCTCTGGTGCCACAATAAAATACAGTTTCCATGATCATAGAATCATAGAATCATAGAATCATAGAATCATAGAGTTGGAAGGGACCACAAGGGCCATCCAGTCCAACCCCCTGCCATGCAGGAACTCCCAATCAAAGCATCCCTGACAGATGGCCATCCAGCCTCTGCTTAAAGGCCTCCCTAACCCTAACCCTAACCCTAACCCTTAAAGTGGACTCAATTTGCACTATTTCTGGCAGTCTGCAAAGGCCCTCAGTGCTTTGCTTTTCAGTACTGGGCTAGAGGAGTAGCAGGACAATAGAGATAAATACAAAAACTCTCCCTTGTCCATCCTGTAGTCAGTCTTAGGGTGGGGGCATCAACAGGACCATTAAGAAGATTGTAGATCATATTCCCCTGATCCCTGCCAGGTCTGGGCCTGACAAAGTCACTGTTACCATCACCCTGGGAATATAAAGTTGGGAAGAAGGTGGTTATATTTTGGCCAGCATCCCTATGCCAAGCTGCCCATGAATGGTTTATTGTTGCTGCTAACCTTCTTTAAAAACAAACAATCAAATGCTCCCTGTTCTCCTCTTGCATGTATCCATTTTTAAATGGGGGGGGGGGGTAAACCTCTAGAGCTAAATAGGAATTTACATTGCATAAAGTGAAAGAAGAATCTGTTCCAGTGCTTATCTGCTCCTGCCAAACCTTGCACTAAGAGTTTGATAATTGCTTGGCTACTGCTGACACCAACACAACTTGCTTAAAGAATATGCCCCAGATTGTTGTTAGCAATGTCAGCTTTTCCTGGAAAACTATGGCAATGAGAGGAAATCTCAGCAGGCAATGGATGGAAGCTGGCTTATGGGAAACTTTGTGTTCAAAATACAAACTAATATGTTGCACAATGTCCTTAGTTACTAATTTTAAAACTTATACTGTGGGATATATTTTATTGAAAGTGGAAAGAAGCCAAGAAATCACTCTCAGTCCCCAGCACAAGAAATAGTCCAAACAATAAGCATGCTAAGGGCCTTTGCAGACTGCCAGAAATAATGCAGCTTGAGTCCTCTTTAACTGCCCTGGCTCAGTGCTAAGGAATCACAGTAACTGTAGTTTATTGTGACACTAGAGCTCCTTGACAGAGAAGGCTCAATGTCTCAGAAAAAAACTACAATTCCCATGATTCCCTACCATTGAGCCAGGGCAGTTAAAGTGGTCTGAAGCTGCATTATTTTTGGCAGTCTGTACAGGCCCTAAGTATTTTGGACTTCAGCTCACAGAAACCCCATTTAGAATAACCAATGTTAGGTTTTATGTCTAAAATCAATAGGACAAGTTTTCCTCACTATATAAATTCAATGACCAAAATCCTATCAGGTTAAGATCAGAGTTAAGATAATCTCATGTTGATTAAACCTCCACACAGCTAGGAAATAGGAAGCTAAGGTTAATGTCTTAGATATGTTCCATATTGTTTATAACTTACCCACTGGGCACCCACATTTTTACATGTTCTCTCAGGCCCAAATCCAAACAAGGACAAAGGAGTACCACCAATTAGAAAAAAATCCCATGTTGTTCTTGTTCTCTGTTGAAATGTGAAGCATCTGGGTCTTTGTAGCTAGAAAAAACCCCTATAAATTCACCTTTGCTTCTTAGAGGTACATACTGAGCATGTCACTTTCTTGCAAACTCCATATAGTTTATAGTGAGCAAAATAATGAGGGAAATTCTCATGGTGGGGGGGGAGCTCTTCCAGCTCTCTGCTGGAACTTACATGCTGAAAGCCATAAAAATGAGAGGCTCCAAGTAAAAATGAAATAGATGGACAAGCTGATTTTTCAGCAAAAACAATTATTTCTTTATTTAAAAAAACAGAAAAAGATAACATTAGAAACCAACAGAACAGTCTACACTCAAAATGAACTGTTTCTCTAAGTAAAAGAGGGCAAAACAGCACGAAACCTAAAAACTAACCAATCCTAACCAATCCGGGGGGTGGGGGGGCTAGCTAAACTTAAAGGGCTTACAGTATAAAATACACACATGGATTTTCTCATCCTCTGACATGTAGAAGATGACCGGGGACTGGGAAAAATCAGAGAGAGGGCAGGTTGAAGGCAGAGATTCTCTCTGTGTATCTTTGTATTTTAAAGTTTTTCCTAATTTGAAAAGAGGTCCCCTGAGTGAAGAGAACTGCTCTGGGTGGAATCAAACCTGACCTGTGCTTGAAAAGGGGCTTAAGTGAACCTGCCCTTCAGGTTCTTACAATGGCTCTTAAGTGGTCTGAGCAATACCATGGAATACAATACTATACATAGAGCAAAAATCCAATCACTATAGTCGTTTATTATTCTCTTTTAAATCCAGATGTTTGACATTCTCTCTGAAGGCAGCACAGTACCCTGCCATAGGAGGCATACCAATCTGAGCCAATTTGGTAGAGTCTTCATTCAGTGGAGGTGGACACGACAGTTAAACACTGATAGCTCTTCATCAAAGAAACCATTTCCATGTTAGCAGAAGGGAGAATGAGGGGATTTTGCAGTTCAAAATGAGGCCTAGATTTTCCAAGATGAATGAAGTATCTAAGCTGCAAGAGCCCTAACCTGTCCACTATGAATTCTTTAGACTCTGGCAAGAGACAGCACCAAAATCTACTATTCATATTTATTGCACATTCCCCTTTACAATTCCAAAAAAAGCCCTTATCTTTTTGGTGGTAGGATAAGACACAAATATGTCATTATCATCATCACCATCACCATCACCATCATCATCATCCCAAGGTTTGAGGTGTGATACAACATAGATAAAAACAAAACCATTTAAACACTTTAAACTAAAATTCATAGTTTAAAATCAATTGGGTAGGCTTGCCAGAAGAGGTAGGTCTATACAGTAATCCCTCTTAGTTTGCAGACTTCCCATTCATGGTCTTGAATTTCTGTGGACAGGAAGCTAAAAGGGAAAAATAGTGCACATGCACACACTCGGTGTGCATACAGGGCCGTACGCAGGAGTGTGCAGCCATTATATCCAATGGGGCTTGGATATTTGCAGTTTTTCTGATTCATGGGGATGAGGTCCAGAATGGATCCCCTGCAAATTGGGAGGGACAATTGTAATACTGCTTTAAATCCAGACAGCATGTTTAGCTGTTGAGTCTATCCCAGCAGGTCATTCCACAATCTGGGGTGGCTGAAATGTTGAAAATGTTGAAAATGTTGAAATGGTGAAAATGTTGGAGTATACGGAGTGGACTGTACAGGAGGAGGTGATAAATATAGA
Source organism: Phrynosoma blainvillii (assembly GCA_026167975.1). Lineage (NCBI taxonomy): Eukaryota > Metazoa > Chordata > Lepidosauria > Squamata > Phrynosomatidae > Phrynosoma > Phrynosoma blainvillii. The sequence goes on from JANUYF010000004.1 coordinate 121,927,807, forward strand.
GAGCTGAGAAGTTTATTCTTATGAAAGAGGAGTTCTTGTGTCCATATACTCTCACTTTGTTATGAACAAGGTAACAGAAGAACTGGCTCATTTCTTATCTTTGATACACTCCATGTGATCAGCCACTTGTAGATTTGATAATATGGCCCTATTCAGGAGTTCACAAAGAAGTTATAATGAATACATGTAGATGAGAGAAGAAAGACACCCCCCCCCGACGTGTTGTGGAGGGGTTCTCCATTGCACCGGCCATTAATTGATGCCAGACGCTTGATTGGCTGGGCGGGAGGGAAGTCCCGCCCCTTCCTTCACCACTCGGTCAATCGGGACAGAGATCTTCTAGGATCCCATCTTGATGGTGGTCTCGCTTATTGTGAGATTACCGAGAACTCAAGGGGCTATAAAGCCCCAAGGCTGCCTCATGGTGGCAGCCATTTTAAGGAACAGACAAGCAAGGAGCTTGTCTGCTTGTCTTGTTGCTGCGGCCTGTTGGGCGACCAGGAACCTGAGGCTTGGGTTGCAGAGCGAGCGGCTGCGGAAGAGGCCGGTTGGATGGTGGAGGCCCAGGTGATTGGGCTCTAGTTGCAGGCCGTGGCTTGGGGGCTTGAACGGCCCTGATTGTTTTCCCACCCGGAGAAGCCCGTTGGCCTTGGGGGGCGGCGGCCCGGTGGTCAGGGCTCTCTACAGCAGAGGCGCCTGAGTGAATAGAAGGCCCGGAGCTTTCTCCCGGTAAAGGGAGGCCCGTTGGCCTTGGAGAAAGTGGCCCAGGTGGTGTGGCTTTGCTTGGCTGATGCTGCCTGGGGGCTAAGGAGGGCCCTGATAATTCTCCCGGCTGAGAGAGGCTGCCAACTGAAGCCGAAGAAGGCTGTGGTTTTTAAGGGCCCTGAGTACTACAGGGAGCCCATGGAATTGTTATAAAAAGAAAGAAAGAAAGAAAGAAAGAAAGAAAGAAAAAAAGAAAGAAAGAATTAAAGAAATAAAACTCCCTGCATCGTATAAGCAGGGGGCCTTTGGAGGCTTGGCCAGGTTGGGCTGCAATCTGCCTGGTATCCTGGGTGTGTGTGCTGTCCCATGAACCATAACAATAAATAATAATATTATAATTACAATTAATAATAATAATAATAATAATAATAATAATAATCCCCCCCCCCCCCACACACACACAGTTGACACACTTGACAAGGGGTGTTGGCTTGGCTTCTATGTCCCAAAAAGGGAAGTTTTGGGCCTTTTGGTGTCCATAGTAACTGGTAGGCCCTTTGGTTGGTTCTCTACCTGGTGGTTCTACACTAGCCAGTGTATTCTGGTTGGGTTCTTGTGTCCCACAAAGGGAAGTGATCGGCCTTTGGCCATTAACCTGGTCCCTATTTGGGGAAAGGCTGAGGGTTGGGGGACACGTGCGCTTTACATACGTTTACACTCTGCCCAGTTACAATAATAATGATAATAATAATAATAATAATAATAATAATAATAATAATAATTTAGACCAATTTATATACATAAATACTTATTATATATATATATATATATATATATATATATATATATATGACACAGAGTGCTAATTAAAATTATTATTCTAAGACATTAAACGAATAAATAATATTACAGTCTCTAGGATAATTATAACTGAGTCATGCCGCAGAGTAAGCCACAGTCTATAAGCGGCGTGCGGCTTCAGATGGGTCCAATTCTGGGCGATCAGCACCGAAGAAACCAAATGATCCTCAAAATAGAGATGATGAGATTGCAGCTCATTTAACACAATTAGGCCGCACTATGCAGGCAGGTGTTGCTGCTTGTGAACAGCTAGCACAAACTAGGGTTCACGGTCATAATTCAGGGTCCCAATTAGCTACAATGTCAAGTAGGGATCAAGTTTCTGGGCAGCAGGTTACTTTGGTACAACCAAGTACTTCATCTGACATGTCTTTTCAAGATGTGCCACGTGGTCCCCTGATTTCATCTGCTATGGAGGTTGGTCAGCCAACCGTAGCAGATATGATGGAACTGTTAAAGAGAATTCCTGGAGTGACACAACATGGTGCGTCTGTTATTGGGCTTGAGAAGCCTACTCTGGCAGACTTGTACAGTTTGTTACAGAGGGCTGTGGTTTCAAGTCAGGATAGTGTGTCTGCACCTGAAACTATGCAAATTGCTAACAAGGATGGGGGAAGTGTTTCTTCTATTCTGCAGACTGGCACCCGAGCAGTTGCTGAGGCACACTTGGTGGGAGCATCACAGACATCGGGAGAGGCTGCTCAGCATTTGGCTAGTACAGGTTTGTCCCCATCTTTGAATGCTACAACTTCTTGGCCCATCTCAGTATGGTCCTCTGGTAGCCCAGTTGGGCACAATGTGGGTGGGACAAGTTCCGAAAATGTTTCTATAGCTGCACCTTCAACTTTATCAGTCACACCGGGGGTGCCTGACTCGAGGGTGCAAGCTGACCAGCTTACGGTTACCAAGGTAAGTGATGTAAGGCCTTTGGTCACAGTGGGAGCCTTAGGTTTGGCTGGAGTCAATAGGTCAGTTGAGTGCAACCCCTATGCTGGGATGTCAACGCCCTTAGGATCTCACCTTCCCCTCTCTGCCACGGACAGAATATGGAAAGGAGAATACATAAACCTGTTTTCTTTGATTTTTCGTGACCGTGAGCCGCAAATTATGGTCAAAGATGGGGTTGTGTTCAGTCTTCTTAAAGAATTTCAGGCGCACAAGCGTTGTAAGTTGGAAAGAAACTTTGTAAATTGGATGATGGGATTCACCATATACAGCGGTGTGACAGAACAAAAAGACCACTCTAGGGCCCCTGATTTTTCAAAGTACCAAGAAATAATGATCAAAGCCTATACAAACTGTCATTTTAATGTGAGGGGAGCAGCATGGCTCCAGTATGATGAACAGTTCAGGATGAGAGCTGCTATGGATCCATCTTTGTCATGTCATCAATGCCGACACTAAGGCTGTTCCCTTTGGGCGTCATTCCTAAGAAGGCACCTGGTGAGTTCCGTTTAATCCACAATTTGTCATACCCAAAAGGGGACTCTGTTAATGATGCCATTGATCCAGTTTTGGCATCTGTGAAATACGCATCATTTGATGCAGCAGTGCAGATGGTATGGGCATTAGGTAAGGGCACCCTATTGGCTAAGTGTGATATAAAATCAGCTTTCAGGCTTTTACCAGTACACCCTAATGATTTTGACTTGTTAGGTTTTCAATTTGAAGGGATGTACTATTTTGACAAGGCCATGCCTATGGGGTGTTCTATCTCATGCTGTGCATTTGAAAAATTTAGTACATTTTTGCACTGGTGCACAGCCAAGAGGTCAGGTAATCAAGCTATTACTCATTATTTAGATGATTTCTTGTTCTCTGGGGCTCACGGTACTACAAGTTGTGCAGATACCTTGTCGGCATTTCAGGTGTTGATGACTGAGATGGGAGTTCCTTTAGTGGAGGAAAAGACGGAGGATCCTGGCACCTGTCTGACCTTTTTGGGCATTGAGTTAGATTCAGTTGAAGGAATCTCTCGCCTCCCAGTAGAAAAACTCGAAGCGATGAGACACCAGGTAAGGATAATGAGCAGTAGGAATAAGGCCACACTTTGAGAATTTCAATCCCTGACAGGGTTGTTAAATTTTGCCTGTAAAGTTATTGTTCCTGGACGAGCCTTTTGTGCTCGCCTATACAATGCTACTAAAGGGGTTTCCACTCCACATCACCATATTAGAATTACTAACGGGATCAGAGCTGATTTGAAGGTTTGGGAATCATTTTTTGGATCAATTTAATGGAGTCTCCTTTTGGAGGTCTGAAATGCTTTTAAAGGTGGACCTCCAGGTACACTCCGATGCTTCAGGCGCACATGGTTTTGTCCTATATTGGAAGGGTCAGTGGACAGCTGAGAGATGGCCCCAAGAGTGGATTGATGAGGGTTGGACACGTGACCTTACTTTCCTCAAACTCTTCCCTATTGTGGTTGCAGTTCATTTGTGGCCAGTTCAATTAGAAAATAAAACTGTTTGGTTTTGGTGTGACAACCAAGCAGGGGTTCATGTAGTGAACTCTCAAACCTCTAAATCCTTAAGGGTGATGTCTTTGGTTAGAGCAATGGTTACTCAATGTTTAAGATACAATGTGTTGTTTCAAGCTCGCCATGTGCCAGGGTTACTAAATCCGTTGGTGGATGCCATTTCTCGTTTTCAGTTTTCCAGGTTTTGTCAACTCACCCCGGAGGCTGCACCTCTACCACTGGAGGTACCGAAACATCTGTGGAGCCTTGGAGATTAGAAATCGACAGGGCGATTTTCCAATCTGTCGCTCCATCGAGCTTGCAATGCGAGCCTTTAGACTGTTTTTGTCTATGGAAGGGGAGGTTGAGGTTTGGCCATTGAGGGTGGAGACTGTGTTATGTTTTGAGGTTCATCTTCGGCAATCGGGTTTGTCCCCAGTAACTATTAGGACAAGGTTAGCGGCTCTGTCCTTTTATTCCAGAGCAGGAGGGATTTTAGGTTCCGTAGGGCCTTAGAAGGTTGGATCAGGGAGCTTCCTCCAGCACACGATACTCGCTTGCCGGTAACAGGATCAATTTTAATTCAAATTTGGCAATCCCTTCCTGAGGTATGTTCTTCAGCTCAGGAAGTGATGCTGTTTAGGGCTGTTTTTTCTGTGGCGTTCTTCACGGCCATTAGAATCAGCGAGCTGGTTCCTAGCTCTCACTCGGATAGTTCGGGCAGAGCACTTTACCTGTCTGACCTTCAAATTAATGAACAGGGAGTTCAAATATGTTTTCGGCATTTTAAGACTGACCAGTTGGCTAAGGGTCAGTTACATTGTCTAGAGCACCATGAGGTCAGATTTGTCCTGTTTTAACCTTGTCAGATTATCTTGGGATTTGCCCAACTGGCCCAGGCTATTTGTTCCTTCATGTTTCGGGCCTTCTGTTGACACAGTTCCAATTTCGAGCTGTGTTGCGAGAGACTTTGAGACATGCAGGTTTGCCAGCGGCCCAGTTCTCGGCCCATTCATTTCATACTGGGGCAGCGACTGCTGCTGCTTCACAGGGTTTGGATGATGCCACAATCTGATGGATTGGGCATTGGCGGTCCAGGGCTTTTAAGTCCTACATTCGCCCATAAGCTATGGGTGGGGCATAGCATTATCTAGTTCAGGTGTCAGTGTTATACTTAATATGTTGGTTTTTTTTAAGCAGATCTGAAGTTTGAAGACGTTTGGATCATTGGATACAGTCTTGTGTTCTGGGCGGAATGTCATGTGCTCCAATCCTGTCGCGATCGGAATCTGGCAATAAGAGAGGTTCAGCGAATACAATGGCTTGGTCAGAGAGGAATGCTATGGGGATCTCTCATTCCACGCATCATTGAATTATCTGCAACATTCTCACCACCCAAGATTCTACTGGTACATTTGGGAGAGAATGACCTTGTTAAAGTACCTTGTTACAAGTTGGCCAAAATTATCTTGATCGACATGCAAGACATTAAGTGGAGACTCCTGAACACGGTGGTGATGTGGACCAAGTTTTTGCCACGACGTGCGTGGGTGGGAGCAATGAATGACTCATCGATCAATGCAGCACGTCGTTGGCTGAATAGACACATGGTTAAAAAGTTGGGAGTTTTGGGAATTGAAATTGTGGAGCACGAGACTATTCAGAAGGATAGGCCACATTTGTACAGGGGTGATGGGGTTCATCTATCCCCTGAGGGTTGTGATGTATACTTGCAGTCTCTCTCTCATCATATTGAATGAGCTCTCCAGGGTGGGGGGGAGGGGATGCCAAGCTAGGCTGGCCCCCTCCTGTGGCTGACAGGATCCCCCCCCCCCCCCGGGGATAAGTTAGTTAAATGAAATTACGAAATTGGTTCAAATTTAAGTGGACAAAGAGTATACGTCAAGGGGTTAATCAAATTGTTGCTATGTCATCACCAAACAAATTGATGACGGCATGGACAAGTTACATCATGAGCTGAATTATGATGTCATTTTGTTTGGGGGAGATGATTTATTCGATGTGGGGTTTATTTAGAACTTGATGTTCTTGACACATGAATTAAAGGGATAGATTGACACAGTTGGTTAAATTAGATATGTAAAGGAACACATGTGTCAAGAACAATGAAAATTTTGGTTAAATTGAAGTGTTAAAAAATTATTGATTACCCTGTACAAATAAAGTTGCGGCCAAGTTTTACAACCATAAAGTTGAGTACGGTGTCATTTTTGTGTCGGTGCAATAGCTTGCCTTATTCAGCATTACCCTCTTTACCTAGAAAGTAATAATTTAACAGGAGATACTTCACTATAAGTGTTAAAACTATGAAGCACTCCATTTTATTTACATGTTGATGTTAATTCCTTTCTGAATGCTTGATCAAGGCTTCTGTTTGTGATGTGTTCCATTCTTTCAACAAATTGAAATCAACACCAAACAGCAACAACGACAAAAACTTAGAGCAAAACTGGGGGCACAGGGAGAGATAAGGAAAGTTCCTGAAAAATAAGGTTGCTACTAAAGCAACACTGAGACCTCTTCAGTTTTCTGCACTCCTTGATTTCCAAATTTATGTGAAGATAGAGAAAAAGAGACAAAAAGGATATAATTGGATGGAGGGGTCTCCTAGAAAAGCAGAATTGAAGTTCAGATCCAAGTACTTATAGGAAAATGAGAAAAACCCCAAATGATAGGAAGCATGTGCACACACTTATGTGTGCGCACACATATATATATACACACAAAACCACCAGATTCCAAACAAAAAGCAAAAAAAAAAAAAAAATCTCCCAAAGCATTATGAGTGAAGAGAGTTGCTGAGGTTTTGGTTTGGGTTTGGGTTTGTAGCTACTGCACATCATTGTCCACTCCCTTTCTTCCCCCCGATTCCTCATATGATGCTGTTTTGCAAAACTTTGGACACACACTGACTGAATTTTACTCTTTGGTCTGAAGCAATGGGAGAGATATGGGCTCAATTTGGATAGATCCAATCCAATTTGGACTTGAACCAAATCTATCTGAATCACCTCAGTTTGGGATTTGCACCAAATTGGTCGCATAGTCCAATTTATTTTGCCAGATTTTTCATCACTGGCACTGAGACTGATAAAACACCCTCATATAACACTTCTAAGAAAATAAGTAGTTCATTAGGATGAGCAGCACTTACCATCCTGAAGACTGCATCCTAACTTTTCCAGAAGCACATGCCAGTGAAGGAGGGGCAGAATACCCACCCAGCTGTTTTCTCACATTTTTTGATGGCCCACATACACTTAACACCCACACTCATAAATTCTTTCTGCCCTGGTGGTTTCACTTCTTCATTGTGTCTTCCATCTCTTTCTCTTTCCTCTTCATTTGCTCCACTCCTTGAATTCCACAAGCCCCTCAGTACTTTGTCATAGAATCATAGAATCATAGAGTTGGAAGAGACCACAAGGGCCATCCAGTCCAACTCCCTGCCATGCAGGAACTCCCAATCAAAGCATCCCCAACAGATGGCTATCCAGTTTCTGCTTAAAGACCTCCAAGGAAGGAGACTCCACCACACTCCAAGGGAGTGTGTTCCACTGTCAAACAGCCCTTACTGTCAGGAAGTTCCTCCTAATGGTGGAATCTCTTTTCCTGGAGCTTGCACCCATTGTTCCGGGTCCTAGTTTCTGGAGCAGCAGAAAACAAGCTTGTTCCCTCCTCAATATCACATCCTTTCAAATATTTAAACAAGGCTATCATATCACCTCTTAACCTCTTCTCCAGGCTAAACATCCCTAGCTCCCTAAGTCGTTCCTCATAGGGCTTGGTTTCCAGACCCTTCACCATTTTAGTTGCCCTCCTTTGGACACACTTCAGTTTCTCCACATCCTTTTTGAATTGTGGTGCCCAGAACTGGACACAGTATTCTAGGTGAGGCCTGACCAAAGCAGAATAGAGTGGCACTATTACTTCTCTTGAACTAAACACTATACTTCTATTGATGCAGCCTAAAATTGCATTGGCCTTTTTAGATGTTGCATCACACTGTTGACTCATGTTCAACTTGTGGTCTACCTGGACTCCTAGATTCCTTTCACACGTAGTCTCATTCAGCCAGGTGTCCCCCATCATATATCTGTGCCTTTTGTTTTTCCGCCCTAAGTGCAGCACCTTACATTTCTCCATGTTGAATTTCATTTTGTTAGCTTTGGCCCAGCTTTCTAGTCTGTTCAAGTCATTTTGAATTTTGATCCTGTCTTCTGGGGTATTAGCTACTCCTCCTAATTTGGTGTCATCTGCAGAAATTCTCCTATTCTGTTCTCTGCTCCATTATCCTCAGGTTGAGCACCCTTTGCCTTTTCTGAGAAGACTGAAGCAAAGAAGGTGTTGAGTAATTCTGCCTTTTCTCTGTCCCCTGTTAACTTTTTGCCACCTTCCCCACACAGTGGCCCTACCATTTCCTTCTTATTCCTTTTGCTGCTGACATACCCAAAAAAGCCCTTTTTATTGTTCTTAATCTCTCTAGCAAGCCTGAGTTCATTCTGCACGTTAGCTTTTCTGACATTACCCCTACACGTGCTAGCTATTTGTTTGAATTCCTCTTTGGTGATTTCCCCATTTTTCCATTTCTTATACATGTTCCATTTAAAACTTAGTTCAGTTGAAAGTTCCTTAGTCATCCAACCTGGTTTCTTGAGGCACCTCCTATTTTTCTTCCTGATTGGAACTGTTTGAAATTGTGCCTTCAGTATCTCCCTTTTGAGAAACTCCCATCCATCTTGAACTCCCTTCTCTTTTAGTATTCCTGACCACAGGATCACCCTCACCCTCTCTTAGGGCCTAAGCAGATGGCTTAAAAGGCCGTCCTGGGGGCAGGGAAGGAGAGGGGCAGCCGCACGCTCGGCGCCCCCTCCCCCTCCCGAGGTGGTCCTCGGAGCAGCCGGCCCTCCGCACAGCCGGCGCTCTGAGAAGGACCTCCCGCCGCAGCCTTTCCACGCGCTGTGGCAGAAAAGTCAGCGAAAGTGCACCGTAGCCTTTTGCAGCGCACTTTCACTGACTTGTGAAAGGAGCACTAATTTAGTGCTCCTTTCAAGGGTGGCGAAGGTGCGCCGCAGGATCGAGGCATGGGAATGCCTCGGTCCCGCGGCGCAGCTTCCCAGGGTGGCCCACGGCCGCCCGTCTGTTTAGCCCCTAAGTTTACTAAAATCAGCTTTCCTAAAGTTTAGAATGCATGTCTGACTATGCCTGGCTTCTCCTTTCCACTGTATAATAAATTCCAGGAGAACATGATCACTCCCTCCTAAGGATCCAATCACTTGCACTCCATTAACTAGGTCTTCCTAGTTAGTTAGGATCAGATCCAAAATAGCTGACTCCCTTGTTGCCTCTTCCACCTTCTGGACAATGAAATTGCCTTCAAGGCAAGTGAGGAACTTGCTAGTCCTTGAGGATTTTGCTAAATTTGAAATCCAGGAAATATCAGGATAGTTGAAGTCACCCATCACTACTATATTTCTCCTTTCTGAGTATGTGGTCATCTGTTCTAGAAAGGCATCGTCCAATTCCTCTGCCTGAGTTGGGGGTCTGTAGTAGACTCCCACAATAACATCCCTGTTGTTTCCCTCCCCTTTAATTTTTATCCAGATGCTCTCCACCTGGCTTCCAGGATTGATGTCCTGGATTTCTTCACTGGTGTAAATATCCCTGACATATAATGCTATTCCTCCTCCTTTCCTGTTTGGCCTGTTTCTCTTGAAAAGGTTATACCCCTGTATTGTTATCTATGAAAGTTTCCATTTGGAGAACCTACAGATCCTTGGGAGGTATTATTTTTGAAAGTTATTATATACTGGTTTCACAGTCTGCTAGAAGCTATTGATTTGAGTTTTAGACCATCAATGATTCAAAAAATCTAGGAATCAGTGAAGTATTAATGGATACTGTGAATATTCCTAGCAGCGTTGCATTTTGTAATGCTGTTGTTGTCACTGTGACAGTTTAATTCAGATGCTTTGTTAGTCCATTTGGAATTTCTCCCAGAGCATCTATCATTACAGGAACTAAAGCTGTTTATTTTTTTTTCCAGCAGTACTGAGAAGTTGTTATTGTTGTTTTAGGCTGCATCAGTAGAAGTATAGTGTCTAGATCAACAGAAGTAATAGTGCCACTCTATTCTGCTTTGGTCAGGCCTCACCTGGAATACTGTGTCCAGTTCTGGGCACCACAATTCAAAAAAGAAGTGGAGAAACTGGAGTGTGTCCAATGGAGGGCAACTAAAATGGTGAAGGGTCTGGAAACCAAGCCCTATGAGGAATGACTTAGGGAGCTAGGGATGTTTAGCCTGGAGAAGAGAAGGTTAAGAGGTGATATGATAGCCTTGTTTAAATATTTAAAGGGATATCATATTAAGGAAGGAACAAGCTTGTTTTCTGCCGCCCCAGAAACTAGGACCCGGAACAATGGGTGCAAGCTCCAGGAAAAGAGATTCCACCTCAACATTAGGGGGAACTTCCTGACAGTAAGGGCTGTTCGACAGTGGAACACACTCCCTCGGAGTGTGGTGGAGTCTCCTTCCTTGGAGGTCTTTAAGCAGAGGCTGGATGGCCATCTGTCAGGGATGCTTTGATTAGGAGTTCCTGCATGGCAAGGGGTTGGACTGGATGGCCCTTGTGGTCTCTTCCAACTCTATGATTCTATGATTCTATGATTGTTGTTGTTGTTAATTATTCATTTATATCTCACCTGTACCCTAATATTTGGAAACAAGTCAGTTTATAGACTATTTAAACCATGGGAAGTTAAAAAAAAATAAAAAATCAGTAATAAATATATAATTTTAAAGCAATTAAACAATCTATAGAAAGAACATTAAAATAGAGAATATACAAACTCTAAAACAACATTACCATTAAAAGTCTATTGCATTCACTTCTCAAAAGCTTGCAGGAACAAGACATTTTTCACTGGCTGATGGGAAAAGAATTTTTTTGCTGGCTAATGGAAGAAGGAGGGTGCCAACTTAGCCTTCATAAGGAAAATGTTACAAATGGGTGCAGACATAGGGGGGTTGCAGACTGCCAGAAATAGTGTGAATTCAGTCTACTTTTAGGGTTAGGGTTAGAGTTAGGGAACCATGGGAACTGTATTTTATTGTGGCATCAGAGTTGTCTGACAGAGAAGGCTCAATGTCTCAGAAAAATAACAGTTCCCATGATTCCCTAGCACTAACCCTAACCCTAAAAGTGGACTGAATTCACACTATTTCTGGCAGTCTGCAACCCCCCATAGTGAAGGGTCTTTGCCTTATAACTACCAAATGTGGGAAGTTCATCAAAGGAAGGCCTTTCTGAGTCAAACAGAAACAATGGAAACAATTTGAAGGAATCACATCATCTGCACCTCTTCGACTGTATTTATTAATACAAAATGCATACAGTAGCAACCTTCAGCTGCTTTGGGAGTGGGAAAGAAAACAGGTCAGAAAGCAAATCAGGCAAACACAACAAATGATAGCACAGCATGTATTTTGCATTAATAATTGTCAAGGCCAGTTCATACACTGAACTGCATGAGTTCAGTGTCGGGGTGGAATGGGGAGGGAAGCCTTAGAAAGTTAATGTAAATACATCCACTGTTTAATTTTCTAACAGTAAGTATTGGATGGGCTAAACTATAAAGACAATTCCTCCGTTTAGTTCCCCCTCTCAAAAGAGGACCCAGTCTCTGATGTGTGCTGTGCTACCAAATGACCCAATTTTCTTCTTCTTCTTCTTTGACACTTCAATATACCCAACATGATAGCCTTTGGGGAAATGTATCAGCACTGGCAAGCTGTAATTATGCTTTCAGAGTGGTCAAAACCCACAGGCCTTGTGCCATATTCTTGTTTTTAATTTCCTCTTTAAAAAGAAATGATTTGAAAGCTCTAGATAAAGAGAAACCCTGTGTAAAAAGAACCCTGTGATCAGATCAGGAAACTGAGTCTCCCCCTCTTTCTGGAACTTACAAGTATAAAGGGATATTGGATAGATCCACTCTGTAAGAATGGAAGGGTGGCCTGATCAACCCCCAAGTTAGCCCTAGCAGCCAGAGCTAGGGGGGCACTGGTGAAACAGCTGTACTCTAGGAAATTGGAAAAGGAGGGGGGCAGTGCAGTGTGTGTGTGAAATGACTGGGCCTTTGCAGACTACTAGAAATAGTGCAAATTGAGTCCACTTTAAGGGTTAGGGTTAGGGTTAGGGAATCATGGGAACAGTATTTTATTGTGGCACCAGAGCTCTCTGACAGAGAAGGCTCAATGTCTCAGAAAAAAAAACAACAACCAAAAAACAATTCCCATGATTCCCTAGCACTAACCCTAACCCTTAAAGTGGACTCAATTTGCACTATTTCTGGCAGTCTGCAAAGGCCCCAATGAGAACTGTCTGAATGACTGCCTGATTTCTGTTTCGTGCTGTTGGAATTTTCCAGATGCGCAGGCTGGCAGTGGATGATTGATGTTTTAATATTTTGTGTCAGCCAGTGGGACCCCTTACCCACTGGCCATTCCCTCTCCCTTCATATCTGTCTTGTTTAGAGGGTGGAAAATGGGTAGCAGTGGAAGCAAATGTACTCCACTGGATTGTATGTTAAAGAATTTTAACCAGGGTTTTAATGGGGATCAAGGAGGAAGAAGACCCCAGGAAAATTGTGCAGGAAAATTGTGCACATGCTGTGCAAGGTGGAATGGCCCTCATTTGGGGTGGCATGGCCACATGAGGGAACTTTAGTCTAAGAAATCATTAGACAGGTATATTTAAGGGTATGGGAACCCCCAAGCTGTGAATGCTCAGATTTGGAAAAAGGAACACCTTCCAGAGCAGAATCCCAATTGGGATCATAATCAGTAGGGTTGATACTGACAACTGTAGCAGTATCAAGAGTTATTGTTTAAGGGGGGGTGTCTCAAGTCAATATGTTTAAACCTGCAGATGTCCTGTAAGAACCCAATGAACTCGCAGGTTAGTTTTTTGAGACACTAGATGCCTACTGTCAATACCCCTGTAGACCCTGAAGATTTAGAAAATAGAGAGTGGATTTTGAGGGCAAGCAAGGCATCTTAGTAAAGCTGATAAACCTGCAGTGATTGGAGAAATGGATTGGAAGGGAGAACATTTCCCTGAAGTGGGATCCAAAATGGGATCCAGAAGGGATCAATACAGAAGGGCTGATATGAGCTGGGATGTCTAAGACAATGAACATGTTCAAACCAGCCAAGGTAATCCAAGAACTAGTTGAATCCCCAGCTGCATTTTTAGAAAGACTCCTAAAAGCTTATAGACAATTTACCCCTGTGGACCCAAAGGATGAGGAGAACCAAAAATTGATAAATGTGGCATTCATGGCACAGAGCAATCCTTGAAGAAGATCCAAAAGTTGAATGGGTTCTTGGGATCAAATTTATCCCAATTGGTAGAGATTGCTCAGAAAGTCTATGTAAATTGAGAGCAGGAAGGAGAGAGGAAGAAGCACCGACAAATGAAGCAACAGGCCAAGTTGTTGACTGTTGCCTTGACTGAGTCCAGCGGAACCTGACTGAGAGGTTGAAGATGGGGATGCAGAGGCACAGGAGGTAGAGTCCAAGGTGTCAGAAGAGGAAGAGAAGGTCTATGAGGAAGGTATCAGTATGCCTGATGTAAACAAGAAGGACATTGGAAGAATGCATGCCCACAACGTAACCAAAGTAACCAAAGGGGGGTCTGCCCAGGACAAAGAGGGCGAGGCCAAGCTCAAGCTCATATATACCAGCCCCAACCTTTGAATCCAGAAGCTAGAAAGTTAGTACAGAACAGGCAGATCCTTGGGCGGAGGTAATAAACACCTCTGCATGTCATGGATGGATCATTTCCTGGTCAAGGTTGGACTAATATTTGGTTAATACTTGAAACACCGATCTTACCAGGGCTATCGACACGATTGCACCCAAGCATCCTTTCCAACCCGCTCCAAATCATCAACCCTGGTTCACAGAGGAACTTTGGAATATGAAGTGGGTTGGACAACAACTAGAGCGCACCTGGCAGAAAACTCGACTCTTATCTGATAAGACTCAGCATAGGAACTTTGTTCCTATCAAGAGTCAATACGTGCAGCACAGAAATCTTTCTCCTCTGCAAGTATTGCATCTCCGGAATCTCATCCAGCAGAACTGTTTAGGGTGGTAAGGGACCTGACATAGGCTCCCCCTGTGCAGAACCCTTTACTCAACCCAACAACAGCCTGTTATAATGCTTTTAACAACTATTTCACAGATAAAATCTCTCAGATAGGAGTCGACTTAGATGCCGGAATTACAGCAGAAGTGACTGATGAGGTGTCCAATAAACCCGTTTTTGAGATTAAACTGGATCAGTTCAAGTCAGTGAGTACCAATGATGTGGACAAGATCCTTGGAAAAGTGAAGAAGATGACATGTTCCCTCGATCCCTGCCCATCTTGGGTGATCATCCAGGGGGGCGATGCCTTGATGGCTTTTCTTAAGATGGTCATCAATGCATCCCTTAGGGAAGGAATTGTTCCATCAAGTCTAAAGGAATCGGTTGTTAGGCCAATCTTAAAGAAACCTTCCCTGGACCCCCTGGACCTGAAAAACTACAGATCAGTCTCTCATTTACCATTTCTGAGCAAGGTGATTGAGTGAGCCGTCGCCCTCCAACTCCAAGTGATCTTGGATGAAACCAATTTTCTGGATCCATTTCAAACCAGCTTCAGACCTGGATACAGGGTGGAGACTGCCATGGTCGCTCTGGTAGGTGACCTGTGCCTTAACATCAACAGGTTAAGCATGATCTATTGAGTTGAATGACCTGCCATTAACAGGTCATTCAACTTTTGGACCTATCAGCGGCTTTTGATACGATAAATCATGACATCCTCTTGGAATACCTGGGAGAGTTAGAAATCAAAGGCACTGTACTTCAGTGGTTCTGTTCCTTCCTCTCAGGCAGGTTCCAGAGGGTGTCACTTGGGGACAACTGGTCCTCAAAAACAGAGCTAAAATGTACCATTCTACAGGGCACCGTCCTGTCCCCGATGTTGTTTAACATCTATATGAAGCCATTGGGAGAGATCATCAGGAGACATGGGGCGGGGTGTTATCAATATGCTGATGACACCCAAATATATTTCTCCATGTCTCAGTCAGCTTCTATGATGTCAGATGGCAGTTCTCCCCTCAATCGATGTCTTGAAGCAGTAATGGACTGGATGAGGAAAAACCGACTCAAGCTGAATCCAGACAAAATGAAGGTACTTACAATAGGGGGCCCCAAACCAGGTATTGGGTTGTAACCTCCAGTCCTGGGTAGGGTCATGCTCTCTGCTAAGGACTGTGTTCACAGTCTGGAGGTGCTCCTGGACTCATCACTTCACATGACAGATCAGGTGAATGCGACAGTCAGGAGCGCCTGTTATCAGCTTCAGCTGATACGCCAGCTGCTCCCTTTCCTGGAAGTAAGGGACCTAGAAACTGTAATACAAGCACTGGTAACCTCAGACTTGACTTCTGCAATGCACTCTACATGGGGCTACCCTTATAACTAATTCAGAAACTACAACTAGTACAAAATATGGCAGCCAGATTGATCACTGGAACATCGAGGAGTGATCATATTACACCTGTTCTGAAATCCCTTCACTGGCTGCCTATTGGTTTCCGAGCACAGTATAAGGTGTTGGTGATGACGTTTAAAGCCTTACATGGCCTGGGTCCAACCTACCTAGGGGATCGCATTCTTCCTCAGATCCTCTGGGAGGAAGCTGCTTCAACCGATGAAAACTAAATTGGTGGTGATCTCCCAGAGGACATTTTCTGCTGCCTTGCTGGAAGAGATCCGTCAGATAACCAACTTAGATGGCTTTAAAAAAGCTGTCAAGACAGATCTCTTCTGGTAGGCTTACCCAAAATAAACTACTTTTCTATCTTGATCTCCCACCATCAGACATTTTTGTATATCCTTGCTCTGCCCCAGAGTGCCCATTGTTTTTAATTTTGTTTATTATTTTAACTCTAGTTTTAACTGAGACTCATATTTCATTTTTTTAATGGGGGCAACTGTGCTTGCTTATATTGTTTTGTTGTTTATTGTAGGGGTAGTTTTATGTATCAGGGTAATAATAATAATAATAATAATAATAAATTGGAATGGCTGAAATAAAAGAATGGAATTGAAACCCATTGGTTCCCCTTAATCTTAGCCCCAGGTCAGTGTGGATGGAGGGGGCTGAGCTGCCCCTTTTATGATAGATTTAGGGACTGAAAGGTCAGTAGTTTCCTTTCCTGTGGCTCCCACCAGTGGCAAAAAAATTAGGATTATGGGGGCCACTGGAATAAAACAAGTTCATTGTTTATTTCAACCATGAACCTGTAATTAGCCAATCATCAAGTTAGTCATTGATTTTTATATATCCCAGAATGTCCCACCCCATTGATGGGCAGACCTTTGTTGTCCAAACTAAGAGCTCAAATATCCTTTGAAGAAGACAGCACTAGTAGTGTCCAATTTTGTAGGCCAGGTGTACCAAAAATTCTAGCCATCACCTGTCCACTGGAGGAAGAATGGTGAATTCATCAAATATTGGAGATAAAAGAGAAAGATGAGATGTGGAAATTCTTTGATGTAGCAGGAGTCTGAGCTGAAGATAAACCCCAGGAATGGCAAGATTTATCACACCAGTGGTGACAGAATTAAAGCCAGGAACTAAGGACTACCATCCAGTTCAGGACCTGAGACTAGTAAATCAAGTTACAGTCACTATTCACCCTGTGGTCCCCAACCTACATGTTTTAATGGGATTGATTCTGGCAAAAGCAAGTCATTTTACCATTTTGGATTTAAAAGATGCCTTTTTCTGCATCCACATAGCCCCACCGAGTCAATCTCCTATCATTGTGAATAATAACCCTGGTTGGGAGGACTGTCATACCTTTTTATTTCCTGAGGAGAAGTGAATGGTTTGCCCAAAGACAATAGATATGGCCTTTTGTCCAGAACATAATGTTTAACCTCAGTCTGCACTGGAACAACACATTGACTCTGAAGATACTTTTTTCTTTTTCTTTTTGAATTTGGAAGATGCTTTCTCATGTGTCTCAGCACTAGAACCTGAGAGAAAAGAGGTTGTCAGCAGGATAGCTGTCTTGAAAATTCAAAATGAACAAAGATATGAACATGTCCATCACCCAGCTGGTAGAGGTTACCTACAGAGTTTACCCTAATGAGGATGTAGATCCTTGATGTATTTAATGGTAATGGAGGATGTGGACAGGAAAGAGAGCTGGGAGGGCACCCCCAGCTACAAACCATGTGTAAATTGTCAGGAACAAAGCACAAAGAAAACAAGAGGCAAAGAAGAAGAAAACAGATTCTTGATGTCTGGAAAAGGGCCAGAGACATAGGGCCTTTGCAGACTGACAGAAAAATAGTGCAAATTGAGTCCACTTTTAGGGTTAGGGTTAGGGTTAGGGAAACATGGGAACTGTATTTTATTGTGGCACCAGAGCTCTCTGACAGAGAAGGCTCAATGTCTCAGAAAAACAACAACAATTCCCATGATTCCCTAGCACTAACCCTAATCCTAACCCTAAAAGTGGACTCAATTTGCACTATTTCTGGCAGTCTGCAACCCCCCTCAGATACTTTTCAAGTCAAATAGATTATGTAGTGTTACATTGGTCTGGCTGTTTAGAAAGCTGAAACAGTAACAGTTCTGTTGGTGGAGGAAGTTAGCAAATTCACTTGGAGGTACCAATTAACTGTTTATGTGCCATGTTTGTGGGAGGTACCAAGTAATCCTGCTTGCTGAAGAATTTTTCTTGCAGACCAATTCTAAATCCATCCAGCCTATAAGTGTAAATTCATCCTGGAGGTTGTTTATACCAGTGAAGATACTTTTGGAAACTATAGTGGTTCCTGGACTTGGTAGTGCAAATAATAGCCAAAGGGAATTGGAGAATTAAAGCTGCATGAAAACACTCACCAGAAAAATTGAAGCCATAATACAGAGGCCTCGGAAAATCCTGATTGAACAATTGATATTAACAGCAGAAGCAGACCACCACTTGCAGAGCCTAACCATAACTGGAAGTAGCAGGATTTTGCAAAGTCTGGATCCCTAATTTTGTATTGATGGCAAGACTCTTATATGAAGTAACCAAGGGTTCAGAATATTCAGAGATTAATTAGGAATCAGAACAACAAGAAGCATTTGGAAAAATTGAAAGAGCTTATTAGAAGCACTTGCTTTAGGATTGCCAGAGGTGACCAAGCCCTTTACCCTGTATGTGCATGAGAGGCAGGGAATGAAAGTCCTGGCAAAGATGAGTGGTTTATCTTTCTAAACAATTGGATTTAGTGGCAAAAAAATGGCCAGGATGTTTACAGGCAATAGCAGCTACTGCCCGATTAGTTAAAGAAGCTGACAAACTCTCACTAAGACAAAATTAAAAAGGCTAGTCCAGTTTGGTTCCCCATTAGGGACTCTCAGGATCCCTTGAAATTAACATTAAGGAGATCATCAAAAGCCCTGCAGCCACCCTACTTAGGAATGGGTGTGCCAACGCACAGCTGAAGAATCCATCTAAGGAGAAAGAAGATTCAGACTAGGCCCTACTACAAACACCCACAGGAAGCTGTTTGCCCTGCTTATGGCCAGTTCTGCAATGAGGGAGGGATAGACCCTGATTCCACCACAAACCGGAAACTGGTAGATCTACGCACGGTCCAACATATGTCTGAAACTAATCAAGAAGATTTGGTGGCAATCAGGAATAATTTGTGTTGTTGTATTTAGCACACTAGCCTGGTACTTTAGAATTCTTGAGTGAATGGGTGGGTCTCCAAGCCCTAAGACTGAGACCTACTCCAAATAGAAAGATACAGAACAGTAGTTGGAGCTAGGAGAACCTCTGAAGAATTATTTTTGTCTATCTGAATTTGTGAGAGTATTTAACCCATTGGTTCTAAAATGGGACCCTGATACAAATGTAGGGAAAGGTTTAGCTAGAATACTCAACACCCCTACAATGTGTTTAAAAGGAGGAAGGTTGGCAGCTCAGATATTGTCTTCCTGCCTTTATGGAGAGATTCCATTTAATAGTGATATATGGAGTTTGTGGAATTTTGAACATGCTAGCAAGTCCCCATAAAAATTGCAGGAATTATGATTAAAATATATTCATATCAGTTTATAAACATCACAGGGGAGCTGTGTATAATGGGAATACCTATACTACCTCAAAAGTTAGATTTTGTTGAAACAACTTCTGGTAAAGGAAGCAAAAAGAGTACACATATGCTGCCTGAAATAGGTGAGTCCTTTTTTACTTTGTGGAATGATGCTGAAGTCATATCAGCCTCATTCTTTATTCCAGGATTACAAACAACTGGAACTTTAAGAGGTCCCTGAGAAGATGAATAACATTCAGTTTTTACACCTAAAGTTTCAATCTTATACTCTTAGAATTTGTTTTTATTGTAAATATGGAGGTCAATGGAGTATAAAATGAAAATATTATGCCAAATATAAAATGGTTTTTCCAGGGGTTGAAATTAGTCAGATTGTATAGACGGGTTTTATTTATATAACCACTATAACAACACGTACCAACCTCAATATGGATTAAATGAGATTGACTCAAAGGAGCTATATGCTGCCTACTCAGTGTTTAGCCCAAATTATACAGGCTTGGGTAGCACATGTTCAGGATGGCAAGTTTGGGACCCAAATCTGTGGTTCTTTTTTGATGGATGGGCCACTAATTATTACCCGGGGGATATCAATGTGTTGGAGTTGGATATTTAACCATCCCCGTCCAAATAATTCATCCTAAACAAGATATGCGCTCTTTTCTCCATAGATTAAGCCCAAGAACTTGGAAAGGAGGAAAAAGAGACCAATATTTGGGCAAATTAGGACCTGGATGTAGTGATACAGTGATTATAGGCAAACAATTGTCAACACAGACCTCAATCGAGTGGGAGGAGGTTTGGTCACAGGAGTATTGACCCTAGGATCCTATCCAGGAATAATAGCCCAAGAAAATTGGAAAAATATAATTGGTTTGGCTTGCAGGTTAGAAAAGACAATTAATGCCACTGGGATGATGATATGAGCTCTACAGTCAGAGATTGAAAACCTGAATCAGGTTGTCTTATAACACTGGTTGGTTTTGGATTATTTGTTGCCCCGGTCAGGAGGATTTTGTAAAACAATAGGACCAGGATGCCAAATGAAGTTTCATAACTTAAACAAAACTATAGCAGATAAAATTATAAAGGTTACAGCAAATGTTAGGCCATAATGTAAGTGGAAGAGAAGACTTATTCAGTTGGCTAACAGATTGGCTTCCGAATTTACAGGGCTTAAAAAAAAATGTTTATAGTTATTGTTATGTGCTTATGCATGGGATTATTGCTGTGTTTAACAAAAGTTATAATGCATTATTACAAGGTATGATAGAAAATAGAGTTACAACTTATGCCATGCTAGTTCATCATCATTCTGATATGATGTCATGTAAGTCCTGAAAAGAAAAGAAAATTAAATTTGGGATAAAGCTATAATTGCTAAAGAATTAAGCTTTAAAGGGGGGGGGGATGTAGGAGATAATGTTAAAAGCCACTACAAAGCTCATGGCTAATTCGGGGCTGGATTGGATGACCCTTGGGGTCTCATTTTCTATGTTTAAAATTGTGCATTTCCAAGGCTTTTCAGTTTTGCTTCACTGAAATGGGATATTGTTTGCTTTGACCTTGGAGGCTAGACAGTCAGCTTCACAAGCCAAGTACATAAGGAAGGAATGAGCGGGCAGTGGGGAGGAAAGCTAAAATTGTACGTGCATGGCAAGTAGAAATGTAACATAATCAGCAAAGGACTGGTTTTGGAGTTGTGTCATATAGCCAATCAAAATATGAAATTATACATATATTAATATAATTATATGTTAACTATGTAAGATGGTATATAAGGATGTTAATTAGCAAGGGGGGGGCGCTTTCTGTCAGAGGCCCGTCAACATTAAAAGGAATAAAGAATAAACTCAATCTTTCCTGATTCAAAGGTCTCTGTTTCCTGTTTTACCCACAACAGTGTAAAAAAATTACAGTAGACTTTTTAATTAATTTTTTGAAAACTTGCACAAAACGTATTGCATGGACATCTAAAAATTCAAACGACCAAATGGATTCTTTGATTCTCTTTCATAAAGCAACCTGTTTTTGTGTGATTGTTTTGTGTGTGTGTGTGTGTGTGTGAGAGAGAGAGAACTTTGCTCTACAAAGGGAAGAGACAGTACTTTTTTTTGAGCAGATACATTTGAGCAAATTATGGAAACCTTAGTGAAAAAAGTCCTCCCTGTTTCATTCTCATGCAGGAACACTCTTGTGAAAATTGAAGATTTCTTGGTGAGCTATCTTGGCATGTGGAGGCAGTCTATCATTGATAATGTGAAATGCTAAGAATATTCTTCACATCCCTATCCATTAAATGTTATAGCTATTAACATACTGTGGCACATGACAATGTCTAGTTAATATTACTTCTCAGTCTTTTGAATCTGTAATCTCTACATCAAATCTTACACTGCCCAGAATGCCAAATATCAATGAATTAAAGCATGTGCTAAGAAAACCACTGGCCCACAGGCTAAATTCTATTCATGAAGCTTCCTTTTTCAGCCCAGGAGCCTACATGCTTTCCCATCCCATCTTCAGTTATTCAGATAAGAGTGACCTCAGGACCAGTCTAGACTGCATGAGATCAAGAACCATGTATTTTCTTCTTCAAACTTTTCCCCTTACCTGATCATTACCATTTTAAATATATTATAAACATTTTACTTTCCCCCACCCCCATTTTCTATGCAGAAAATGCTGTTGAGGGCACACAAAAAATGCTGTTTTATGTGGTAAACAACTACTTGCAAATTATGGACAGAATAATTCTCAAATTGTGAATAGGCTTTGAAAACTGTGTGGGTTTTGAAGACTTTCTCATAGTGAGAAGAAAATTAATAAAATTAACTCATTGCTTTGCTTGAGAAGAAAATTGATAATAAATTAAACCCCTAATTTTGGCATGGAAAAGATGTAGCTCCCTAGACATTGTTTAACTACAACTCTCAAAATCACTCAACATTGGCTAAGCTGTCTATGGCATCTGCGTATTCCAGTGCAATAACATATGAACAGGCATGCATTCCCATCCCACAGTCTAGTTCAAGAATTGTGCTTGTACTATTTCATGAAGCATTGATCTTTCCTTTTTGTTAATCTTGCTGTTTATGACAAAAATGAAAATAAAAAATTGACTTGAGAAAATATGTAATGCCACTCTCTGAAGTTGTACCTAAGTGATATCTTTTGTACTCCTTTCTTAAAGCTGTAACAAACTTCATTCTCCCTGGATTCAACAGGTTGTTGTTGATGTTAAAAAAACTAGTAACATTCAGTGCTCCTCCAGTGTAATAATACATGATATTATATAATGAATAAAACAAAACAAACATTGAGAAAAACTTTAACAAATGACAGAGGAAAAAGAAAATATCAATATTTTAATAATAATAATAATAATAATAATAAGAATAAGAATAATAATAAGAAAGCTATAAAATAGATATGATACCAAAGTATCTGGAACATCAGAGGGGAAAATCGGCTTCCCCAAAACCAATATGCACTTAACACAGCAAACTCTACTGAAATGAAAGATTATTCAAAGTTCTCAATTTGAAAGTATCACATATGAATGTGAGGTCAATCAATGGCCATGCTGAATCTTGCAAAGGCAAAGTGGGGATTTTCTCAGTTGCCTACAGAATCAAACTTCACAAAGACTATCCACATTGCAGAAATAATCCAATTTGATACCACTTTAACTGGTGTGTCTCAACACTATGAAATTCTGGGAACTGTAGTTTGTTGTAGCACTAGAGTTTTCTGACAGAGATAGCTAAATGTCTCACAACACTAAAGTTCCCAGAATTCCTTAGCATTGTACCATGGCAGTTAAAGCATGTCAAACTTGATTATTTCTGCAGTGCGGATGCAGCCATAGAAGCATATCATGCCTCTGTCAAAACCTAAAATAATGATGACTACAAAATCAAGTGATGGTTTGCTTGAATGTGAATAAGTTATCATAGACATAATTCTACATTTCATCTTTTCACTTCAAGCACAATAGAATTATTTTACACAATCAGGTGTTAAACAGAAATTATAGGGGAATAAAATAATGTTGTTCTTTCCCACAGTGTGAACCTTGACAAAGGAATAAGAAATGAACACAACTGAGATACAGAAGTCAGTAGATCACTGACATCCTTATGAGAGAATGTAAGAGAGTTTTAAGAAAAAAAATATTTTTGACTCTCATCATGAGCACTAAGGGAAGCAATTACCAGGAAAACAGTATCAAAGACCATCTTTGGTACCAAATTCTGACCAAACATTCTCTTAATAGTTTCTTCTGAAAGCTAGCAATGAATAATTTCAGCAATAGTCTCCCTGCTGTCAGAAAGTCTTTCAAAGGTGGTACAGGATTAAAAGGAGACTGTCATACTTTAGCCATACCATCAGGAGCCATGATTCACTGGAAAAGGCTATATTGCTTGGTAAGGTATATCTCCCGTATAACCCACCCCACACATTCAGGTCCTCTGGGAAGAATCTGCTGCAGCCTATAAAAACTAGACTGTCTGCAACAGCCCAGAGAACCTTTTTGGTAACTACTCCCAGATTATGGAATGGCCTGCCAGATGAGCTCCATCATTTTACCACCTTGAACAGTTTTAAAAATGCTGTTAAGATGGATCTCTTCCAGCAGCCTTTCCTGAATAGATATCCCAGCCATCAAGAGACAGCCCAACCTGCTCCCCTGATTCTGCTGCGGTTATTGTTTGTTTGTCTATTTGTATTATTATTTTAAGTGTGTTTTAAAATTGTTATTGTTTAATAGTATTTTAAGGGGTGGGTGGGATTGTGGAATATGAAATGTATATTTTAATGTTGTAAGCCACCCCGGTTGCATTACGTAGAGGGGCGGGATAAAAATAAATTTTATTTTATTTATTTTATTAAGGCAGTAGGAAAAGATGGAAATCATGTTGTAGATGAATGGACTCAATCAAGGAAGCCACAACCCTAAGTCTGCAATACTTGAGTACAGCTGTTGATGCTAGGGGTGTAATAAGTCAAAGTCAACTTCACAAAAGTTAAAAACATCAACAAAACTCTTTTTTTTTTCTTTTAAGCAGCAAGTTTCAAAGGTACTCATTGCTTCTTACTCTGGGCTACTTCACATATTATGTAGTAACAGATTCAGGTTTTCAACAGAATATAGGCTCAGGAGATAATCACCACTAGTCCCAGCTTTCTGATAAGCATCCCTATATAATTAAACTTCTTTTCTTCAATATTTGATTGTCACAATCAATCTTTACCAAAAAAAAATGTTCAGAATGCTTTGCCCTGAATTTAAACTTTGGCATTACTAAGACGTATACTAATTTGCCACTGTTGGGCTGGTATTGGGGGGCAAATGGCTGCTTAAGGGGCTACTGAGTGAATTTGCATCTGAGGCCAGGTTTGAACCAGAGACTTCTCATTTCATACTTCATATACAGGGCAACCACACTATACCAGTTTGCAAGATCTGTATTCAAAAGTGAATTAGTATTTAACATTGTCCTGTAATTTCTTATTACTGGTGTAAAACAGCAGGCTATTATTACAGGCTTGCTTTACTTCTAGTGAAATAATGGGCAACAGTTCATTTGACTTCACTTATTCAGGATATACATTAAGCTTTTATCTAGTCTCTTGCTTGTAAAAGTAATAGAGGAATGATAAAGGATGTGATCAGTAAGTATACTTGTCACTTAGCAGCGTTAAGTGATTCTTTGAAACTACTTTTCCCCCCAAAATTATCATTAGATTACCATTTTCACTGCCACTCACAGGAAGGATTCGTAGTGATAAAAGTAGCAGCCACTTGTTGTTGTTGTTGTTCAATTTTCCCGCCTGAAGAAAGTACTCTTTTGCTACTAATGGCTCACAGTCATTTACTGGGCTTCAGCAGTAAAAAGGTGAAACAATTTCCAACTCATCAGTGTTTGAACAATTGCTTTCAGAAGTGGAAGGTCATGGAAAATTCTTGCAAAGAGTCACCATATCACATGACACTTGCCTTTGTTCTTTACAAATACACAAAAATATAGTGAAGAAAACCAGAGAGGCAACGTGTGGGTGACATATGATAAAAGACCATACTCAGCCTGAGGGCCTAAGCAGACTGCCAGAAATAGTGCACATTAAATTGAGGCACTGCCCTGGCTCGATGCTAGGGAATCATGGGAACTGTAATTTATTGTGGCACCAGAGCTCTCTGACAGAGAAGGTTCAGTGTCTCAGAAAAAAATACAATTCCCATAATTCCCTAGCACTGAGCCAGGGCAGTGCCTCAATTTAATGTGCACTATTTCTGGCAGTCTGCTTAGGCCCTGAGTTTCCATGTGGATATTGCTCACTCCTTTCAAAATTGAAAGAGCATATGATAAGACAATTGGGAGAGTATAACTAAAAATCCAAATGCTACCATGCATGAACCCCTTTCACACCTAGGGACATAAACTGTGACATCATTTGTCCTTGTGTGATAAATGAAGAAAACACACACACAAGAAGTTATCCTCTTCATAAGTTTGTGAGATTTTTGTTTTCCCTTCAGGTCTTGGAGATAATTTTCAACACTGATTTTTGTGTATTTCTTTAGATGTGCAAATCTTTAAACTACAGTAACTGTTGCCATATTGCATGGTATATTGAAAGCAAAAATGAATGAGTCATTTGCAAATTTGTAAACAGTCAGATTGCCATTTTCCCTTCTTGTTTTCCCCTTGTGATGTGTGCACCTAGCTTTGCAAAAGGAAAGGACACTATAGATTGTACAAAACACAACCAGTGGCTAGGAAGTGCTTGACACCTCACTCTTGTGCTTGGCATATGTTGAAGTTAGCATTTTGCCCTTGTTTCTCACTTTTGTGCTAAGATTTATTTTGGGTCTTCTGTCTTGACTATAAACAAGACATTGATTACATTTATTCACATTTATACCAATACATAGATTGTTGGAACAGGACCACATTCCTAGGGCTAGGATCCCAAGGAAGCTTCCAGATAAAATAATGAAAATTGACTCTCCCATATTTAAAAACCAACAACAATGGTTGATTATTATTATTTGTATTGTGATTTCAACTTTAGCTCCTTCCACATTACATTCTCCATATGCTCACTCTCTGTGTGCATGTGTCTTCAAGTCACCTATCAATGTATGGTGACCCAATAAATGGGTTTTCTTAGGCAAATAACACTCAGAGGTGGTTTTGCTATTTCTTTCAGCTGAAATGTAACCTATGGTACCTGGTATTCATTAACATTACCCTATCCAAGTACTAAACAGGGCTGACTTTGCTCAGCTTCCAAAATCAGAAGGGACGTGGTGCCTTTAGGGCATTTAGTCTGTGTTTATTGTAAAGATGAAGAAGTGAGTGAAATTGTTCTCTTGGCTCCACACTTTCCATGCTCTGGTAGACTAGCACCAACTTCTGACTTTAGAATCACTGTCTGCAAATGATCCCATAATTGAGACATAAAAAATAGGACCTTCCTTAAGTATTCCATTTAACATTTGTTGCAAAGGAATTTTTAATTCTTTTTCAAAGCTCTTGTAATATTCCGCAGTAAAGCCATTGGGGCCAGGGGGCTTATTTGCTTTAAGATTTCTTATTGCTTAAGTAATTTCCAGAATTGTGGATGGTGCATTCAGTATCTTGTTGTCTTCTACTGAAATTGTTTTGATGCTATGTTTGGATAGAAATTCTTCCAAGTCTTCTTTCTTTATCTTTCCAACTTGTTTTTCTTTATATAGATTTCTGTAGCATTTTATGAATATATTTTTAATTCTGTCATGATTTGTTATAGTTTCTCCTTTGTCAACTATTTCTTGAATAAGTTTTTCTTTTTCTTTCTTCCATCTATTTGAAAGCCACTTTCCTGTTTTACTGGCAGATTCAAAATGCTTCTGTCTCACAAAAGTTAGCTTCTTTTCAACATCTTGTGTTAGTTTAGTATCTAACTTTTTCTGTAGGATTTTAAGTTGGGTTCTAAGTTCTTTTCTGTTTGGGTTTTCTTGTATCTCCTTTTCTTTTTCTCTTAACTCTTTTGTCAATTTTTTAATTTCCTCCTGGGACTTTCTTTTAACTTCAGGTCCTCTTTGGATGAACCGTCCCCCCTTCCTCCATGACAGCCTTGCTGGTGTCCCATTCAGTTTTTAGCTGAACATCTGAAGTTGTATTTTCAGAAAAATGTTGTTTTAAAATATTCTTTGCTTTTTCTAAGAATTCCTCATTTTCCAACAAGTGGTCATTCAGACACAACTACATTGAGCTTTTTGTTCCTCTAGAACCAATTGACTAAGATTATGATCTGAACTAATCTTTGGCCAAATGTCCATCTTTTTAATCTTCTACAAAAGATGTTTAGAAGTTTAAAAACATGTCAATACAAGATTCTGTTTTGTGGCTGTCTGAATAAAAAGTGAATCCTTTAGCTTTCTCATGTAAGCCAGACCAAACATCTATTAAAAAAAAAATCTACTGTAATTCAAAGAAAGACTTTGGTAGCGT
The DNA here is from genome assembly GCA_026167975.1 of Phrynosoma blainvillii. NCBI lineage: Eukaryota > Metazoa > Chordata > Lepidosauria > Squamata > Phrynosomatidae > Phrynosoma > Phrynosoma blainvillii. The sequence continues at coordinate 121,955,541 of JANUYF010000004.1, forward strand.
TCCCTGATTTTTCTTGATCTTTTTTTGTGCGGTGCAGTCTCTTTTTGGATCAATCACGCCATTCCAATTGCTCATTATCAAAAAATGATCATATTCAAATCTTTTAATTTGCTTATTCAATTTCTTTTTTAAAATGATCTTTATTTTCATGTGGGACATAAACTCCAATTATCAAAATTTTCATCTGTTGCCATTTCTAATGCCAGAAAATGTCCTTCTTCATCTATGAAAATTTCTTTGGTATTATATTTGTTCTTTATGTATAACACCACAACTTTCTTTTCTTTTTTTTCATTGGCTGATGCAAACATTTGGGTTTCTCAAAAATCTAATATTTGTTTGTTTGATTTTAGTTTCTTGTAAGCATATAAAGGGGTAGGCAACCTTTCCCCTTTAAGGGCCGAGGGACTTCAGCTCCCAGAAGCCTCAGCCATGTTGGCCAATAGTCCCATGTTGGCCATTAGCTTCTGGGATTCTGGGAGCTGAAGTCCCTTGGCCCTTAAAGGGGAAAGGTTGCCTACCCCTGATATAAAGTCTTGGTTTTTCTTCTCTAAGTAATGAAATATTTTGCTGCGCTTGTAATTTGAATTTAAACCTTTGACAGTCCAAGAACAGATCTGAGCCAACATCTTCAAATTATATTCTTGTTTTTAATTTATTTTATACTTTTTCTTCTTTCATTAAATTTTATTCAAATTATATTATACCTCTTCCTCCTCCTCCACTGGTTATTCTTCATCTTCATCATCACCTTTAAGACCTTGTTCTGAAGTTTTACCTTCATAAGAGAATGGTTCACTCTCTTCCCCTTCATCAGTAACTCCCTCTTTGTTTCTGTTCTGTTTTTGACATCACATTTCCATTATATTTCTGCCTTTTATTTCTGATTATTTTGATGTTTCCTTCTCCTTTTGATTCACAATTCAACCCTAACCCTAACCCTAACCCTAAAAGTATCTGCTTGAAATTGCTAAAAGAAATCCGTGGCCTTCTGTAATGAATTTATCTTGAATCTCCTTTGTTGATATGTAATTCAATTTTCTCCCACATGTAGTTTATGCCATGTTTGTGTAGTAGTTGTGTCAGAAATGTATATTCTTGATGTTTTTTCAATATCGACAATGAAAATATTAATTTTTCTTCCTTAGAACAATAAATCTTCCTCCTCTTTTATGTATTATTAAGTCTTAAATTCTGGTTCTTGTGAAACAAACTACTACATTATGGAGTAATTTCTTTTCTCTTGCAATAGCTGAATTTATTCTGAATATTTTGTTAGTTCCTTGGTCCATTTCTGATTGAGTCAGGGGGGTTGCAGACTGCCAGAAATAGTGTGAATTCAGTCCACTTTTAGGGTTAGGGTTAGTGCTAGGGAATCATGGGAACTGTTATTTTTCTGAGACATTGAGCCTTCTCTGTCAGACAACTCTGATGCCACAATAAAATACAGTTCCCATGGTTCCCTAACTCTAACCCTAACCCTAAAAGTGGACTGAATTCACACTATTTCTGGCAGTCTGCAACCCCCCTCAGTCTTATGTAGTTTGCCAATATCAGAATGAGTCTTGCATATAGATTTTCTTTAGGCTCCTCCAGAATTCCTCTAAATTTTAAACATTTTCCCTATAATGGATTTCTTGCCATAGAATCATGTTCTCATCTTTCATTAATCAATTGTTTCTTCTGATGTCTTCTTTAAATCTTGTGTCACTTCTTTTAAGTTTTCCACATCTGACTGCAATGTTTAAACTTATTTAGTTCTTATCCATCTTATTTCCTAAAGTTTGCAGTTCTTTCCTCATTTCTTCCTTTATCTCATATCTCGATCTCACTGCCTTCTCTCATCTTTCTCCCCAATTTTTTCCATCTTCTTAGCCAGCTCTCTGGTGTTTTTCACTCCTTCATCTATCTCCACACCACTTTTCCTGCGCTTTCTCCTCTTTCACCTCTCTCCTCTGCTGTCTTCCATCGCCATCTCTGGCTCCCCTGATTCTTATTCTCTTTCAAAACTTTTTGGTCACTTTTTCTCTCCCAGACACACACTTTCTTTTTCATCTGTGATGTCCCCTGTCCCTTCACCAACTCCGATCTCACTACAACTGTTTGATCTGGTTGTAACTATCCAATTTAATTATTAATTTGCAGGTAAATTTCATTCATGCTCACTTTTATTAATGTCTGTTTTTTCCTGTTATTTTCTATTATTGTTCATATTCTCCCTCTCTTTCGCCTCTGCAATTTGTAGAAGAATTTTGCCCCACTACATCTCAAGTTGATTTCCTTCTCTATTTTGATTTTTTTCTTTGAAATAAAGTTCTATTTTCAGTCCAAATCATCTTTTTATAAAATCTACAGAGAAAATATTTTGAAGTAAAAGTGGTGTCAGCAAACTGGAATTGTTCTCACAGAAGCTTAAAATCCCTTAATGTCCTCAAAATATGTTGCTGGCAAGATTTTTGTTCTGGAGAACAGCCATGGTAAGGCTTCAGCTGCTTTTCAATCTAAGCCCAACACAAAATCTGTGGATTACCTCTGCAATCCACCAACTTTGTGTGGGCAAAATTTGATTCTCTACAAGCCCTGATCTTCTTCTCCTTACCGGGAGAGGAATTGTAGAGTATTATCCACTCTGCAAGCATCAATTTGGCAATCACTGAGACCAGCTATTGTCTTCAGCAATCGGTCATCTTGCCTCTGCAACCAGAAGTCCTCAACTTCTGACTTTAGAATCATTGTCTGCAGATGATCCCATCACTGAGACATAAAGATAGAGGTACTTGATACATACAGCTGCACAGTGAACAACATGCTGGGGGGTAGCCCTGGCTATGTATACTGATGCTGGAAGCCTTTGTTTACATTTCAAAGTGAATTGATCAGAACTACCCCTCCTGAGTGAGTGTGTGGATTGGAAAATGGTATCATTTGGGTTTGTCTTTGAATTATGAAATGCAAATTTAAACTAAAATGTATGAAACCAACAGAAACATGAAACAGATAGGAACTGGGAATAGATTGGTCTGTTCAACTTATTGTCTGACATCTTTTCCCATGGATGTTTCCTAAATTCAATTAGATTTACTTTCTAGTCAGTGTACATGGGATCATGACCTTTCCTCCTGCTCACAACTGCTCATTGCCAGTACATACAAGCTTTTATACCAAACATAGGGGGCATGGTCTTCCAGAAGTTTTGAATTTAAATCCCTAACATTACAAATAGCTGAAAATAGTGGGAGTTGTATTCCAAAAGCATTGGAGAATCACACCTTCCCTACAGTTGTTGCTTGTTGTGAACAGGGGTGGAAAAATATTATAAATATTCAAAATTGTTAAAATGTGGAATTACTGTGTGTCAGAAAAGCCTAACAAAGAGAATCCTAGATGAGTAAGAATCTTCCAAATTTTGGACTTATTTGATGGAGGGATGGGGATAAAGGCTTTAGAATTTTGCTTGTTTGTTTGTTCTGTTTTTTTTTTTAAGAAACAATTTCTTCCACAGATATTAATATTTCTATACAGAAAAAAATTAAATGCATGTTTTCCCACAGAATTCCCAAATTGCAAATAGTCTTTGAAAACTGCACATTTTTGATGACTTTCTCACAGCGGGGGGAGTATATATATTTTTCTTTTTTTGTTCTTAGCTGCAATAATGAAGCATATTACATTAAACCCTTGGTGAATGAGTTATATGAAATAGCTGGAAGTATAGCTGTGGTGAATCCTCTTGCCACCTTTCCCCAGAGTACAGATTTATATGTTGCCCACCACTTTTGACAGGTGAAGAATTTAGGTGGGTCAACTACAAGCTACATTTTCTGGAAATGTATTAACCAAGAACTTGAACCATTACAAAAATAGATTCAATTATCATATAAATATTTTGTAAACGTGAAGCATTGTTTCACTTCAGACACAGTGGTACAATCATATAGGTCAGGGGTCCCTGGACTTTTTGATCCAGGGGCCGGTTTGCTGGCCCTCAGATCTTCCGGGGAGGTGGAGGCACGCGTGCATGCACACGCACACATGTGCACTACTATGGTGCCATTTTGTGTTGCATGTTCCACATCATTATGCCCCCTCCCCCATTTATATGTGTGGTTGTGAAGAATGGACAGTGAAGAAATAGGATAGGAAGAAAATCAACTCATTTGAAATGTGGTGCTTAATAAGAGTTCTGAGGACAGTGTGGACTTCTAAAAGGACAAATCAATGGTTCCTAGAACAGCTCAAACCTGAGCTTTACATAGAAGCCAAGATTACTAAAGTGAGACTGTCACACTTTGACCATATGTTGAGAAGATACGACTGACCAGAAAGACACCCCCTGACAAGTCGGGAGGGGTTTCTTGTTGTGCTGGCCAAATAAGGACATGAGAAGCCTGGTTGGTCATGGCGCACAGGGGAATGGGAACACCTGCGCGCCTTGTCCAATCAGGTTGTTTGGTTGCTACTCCAAGTCTCGCGGTGCTACTGGTCTCACGAGACTTGGAACGAGAGTTTGTTCTTTATAGCTCTGTGCTGCCACGTGGAGGCAGCCATTTTTGAGCTTGAACTGAGCGAGTAACATCACTCTGCTCTCTGCTCTGGCTTTGCTTGGCTTTCGGCCTAGCGCTTTCTTTAGCTTCGGCTATTTTTGGCTTTTGCCTATTTTTATTCTTGCTTTGTATCGGGGGCTCAGGTTTCATTCCTTGAGCAGCCCGTGGGGGGAGTGAGGCCTTCGAGCCGGAACTCTGGGGCCTGTTTCACCTCCGCATCCCCAATTCTTGGGGGTGTACACCCGAGGAGGGCCCTGCAGGAGGCATCTTTCACCGGGTCTGTGGACCCGGTACTGGATTTCAGGCCCAGAGACACCCCGGTAACCCCGGTCTGGTAAGGTCGGGACCCCATTGCTGGTTCGGGAGGGTTGGTTACACTTCTCCCCAGCGGTGAGTATGTGGAAGGCAGTCTTCAGATGAGAGATTCGCAAGGACCCTCGGTGAACACCTTTCCCCTTGGTGGTTGCCAGTGATGCTTCCTGGCTGTTTGCATCTCTTGTGAGACTTGGGAAAGGGTGGCCTGAGGGCCTGGTGGTAAGAAGATGGCAGTCTTTGGGTGAGGGCTCCGCAAGGACCCTCGGTGGACACCTTTCCCCTTGGTGGTTGCCAGTGATGCTTCCTGGCTGTTTGCATCTCCTGTGAGACTTGGGAAAGGGCAGCCTGCTGGCCTGGTGGTAATCATCCACGGTTGGGTGATTTGGTTTGGGCCCGTGTTCAATTCACTGAGGTTAAGATGCCACATAGTAAGGCCCAATCCAAGAGGCACACGGCTTCAACCGTGCATAGCTCGGGTCACTCTGCTTCAAAGAGGCCTTCCCAGTCTAACAACAGAGATGATGAGATATCTGCCCAGGTGGCACAACTGGGCAAAACTGTTCAGGCTTCTGTGGAGCTTTGCAATTAACTTGCACAGAAGGAGCTACAGGCTACAGCCACCAGCTCGATCGCCAGCCCTTTGGGTACCAGTAACACCGAAGTGTTGCTTCCTCTAGTGACATCTGATTCTCAGGTGGCGGATGCTACACCTGGTCCATTGGTGGTTTCGGCTGTGGAGGCTGGGCACCCCACTATTGCCGATGTGTGGGATCTCTTGAAAAAAGTCCCGGGTGTGGAGGCACAGGGTGCGGCTGCCCCTGTGTCCAAGCAGCCTACCTTGGCTGATTTATATAACCTCTTATGAAGGATGGTTCTTCCAGCTGGTGAAATGAGCAGACATGTGGTGAACAGAGAGGTGATCGAGCTGCTGCTGTCTCTGCTGTGTTTGACACCCAAGCTGTTGCGGGGCCACACTTCGGGGAACCAATGCGGTCAATTGGCGAAGCTTCCCAGCAAGCTTTAGTTTCAGGCTTGTCTCCTAATATTGCACATGCTCATTGGCCTTCCTCGGTATGGGATCCAGGTGGCCAGGTGGGTCAAGGTGTGGCTTTGGAACGGCCCAACCCTGTGGTTTTGGATGCACCCGTGCAGGCGCCTGCAATTTCACAGGTCCCTGACACTCGGGCGCAAAGTGGTCAGCCTACGGCTGTAGCTAACAACACCTATGTGATGTCTCTTTCAAGTACTCCTTTGTTATCTGGAGCAGTTGGAAATGTGGAATTTACACCTTACACCGGAATGTCTACAACCCTTGGTTCACACCTTCCCCTTTCCACTAAAGACAGTATTTGGAAGGGTGAATATATTGATTTATTTACTCTGACTTTTAGGGATTCTGAGCTGAGGATCATGGTAAAAGATGGGATTGTTTTTAGTTTGCCAAAAGAGTTTCAAGTGCTCAAACGCCCTAAGCTAGAGCGCAATTTTGTTAATTGGATTATGGGCTTCACTATTTACAGAGGTGTTATAGAGGAAAAAGACCCGCTCAGATCTCCTGACTTTTCTAAATATCAGGAGATTATGATAAAAGTGTACACTAACTGCCATCACAATTCAAGGGTGCAGCATGGCTCCAATATGATGAGCAGTTTAGGATGAGAGCTGCATAGGATTGCTCCTTGTCTTGGAGACATGTTCAGTCCGAGCTTTGGGCTGATGTTATGGTGGAGGCCTCCCCCTTGAGCAGGTGTGACAATGGGTTTGTCCCAATGGTTACCATGCCGAGAGGGCCAAATGCGAGGCCTGCCACTGGAGAGAAAAGGCAATTTGGCTTATGCTGGGACTTTAATGCTGGCAAGTAAAAAACAACCCTGCAGGTTTGAGCACAAATGTAACACATGTGGGGGTGGCCACCCTGGAACTTCCTGTGGTAGAGGCAAAAGAACAGGAGTGGGTACTGCCCCCCAGCCAGCTTCGCCTGGGGGAAAAGGCCCCGTCACCAATTAAGTTTGACACTATGGTGGCGTGGCTAAAGGTTTACCCTAATAAGGAGGCTGCTATCTATTTATTTCAAGGTTTTTCCTTAGGCTTTCGTATTCCTTATACAGGCCCTAGGATTCATCGCTATGCACCCAATGCTCATTCCGTGAGAGAGTTGCCGAGCATTGTGAGGGAGAAATTAGCTAAAAAAAATAGCTGCAGGAAGGATTTCGGGACCGCTTGATCAGCTACCTATCCCCACACTTCACTTATCTCCTTTGGGTGTAGTTGCTAAAAAAGCCCCTTGGGAATTTAGGTTGATTCATAATTTATCATACCCAAAGGGTGAGTTAGTGAACGATGCTATTGATCCTGGGCTTACCTCTGTTAAGTACACATCGTTTGACTCAGCAGTTAAGATGATTAGGAATTTGGGCATGGGAGCCCTTTTAGCTTAACGCGATTTCAAGTCTGCATTTAGACTCCTTCCTGTTCAACCAGATGATTTTGACTTACTGGGTTTTCAGTTTGAGGGAAAATATTTCTTTGTCAAAGCCATGCCGATGGGATGCTCGATTTCTTGTTCAGCTTTCGACACATTGAGTACCTTTCTCCATTGGTGTGCAGTTAAGCGGACTGGTAATAGAGCCATAGCACATTATCTAGATGATTTTTTAATCACTGGGTATCCCAATTCTTCATAGTGTAAGCATTCCTTAGCTCAGTTTCAGGAATTAATGTATGAGCTATGTGTGCCCTTAGCGGAAGAAAAGACCGAGGGGCTACATAGTCGACTTATCTTTTTGGGTATTGAGATTGACACCATAACTGGAATTTCTCGTTTACCTAATGAAAAACTAGTGGCTATGAGGCAGCAAGTTGGGGCTATGTTTAGGGAAACAAAAAGCTACGCTTCATGAATTTCAATCATTTACAGGTCTTTTGAATTTTGCTTGTAGGGTTGTAGTTCTGGGACGAGCATTCTGTGCAAGATTGTATAGGGCTATTGCAGGAATAGTGGCCCAGCATCATCACATTAGAATCACAAGGGGCATTCGTGAGGATTTGAAGGTTTGGGACTCCTTTTTGGAGCAATTAAATGGCATATCATTTTGGAGATCTGAAATGCTGCTGAGGGCAGACTTTCAGGTGCATTCTGATGCTGCTGGTGCCCATAACTTTGGTGTTTATTAGAATGGCCAGTGGGCTGCAGAGGCATGGCCTTCTGTATAGGTCAAAAGTGGTCTGACTAGAGACCTTACATTTTTGGAACTGTTTCCTATAGTGGTGGCTGTGCACTTGTGGGCAAGCCAGTTTGCTAACAGGACCGTCTGGTTTTGGTGTGACAAGCAGGCGGTTGTGCATGTGGTAAATTCTCAGTCCTCCAAGTCTCCTAAAGTTACAGGTTTGGTAAGGGCGATGGTGATGCAGTGTTTGAATTGTAATGTGTTAATTAAAGCTCAACATGTTCCTGGTGTGCTTAACCCATTGGCAGACGCCCTTTCTCATTTTAGCTCTCCAGGTTCTGGCTGCTAGCTCCCAAGGTGTCGACACACCCATTGGAGATACCGGCTTCACTCTGGAGCCTTGGAGATTAGAAGTTCACAGGGCAATTTTGAACTCCATTACTCCGTCTACACGCAAGTCCTATCAAACAGCTTTGAATTCGTTTAATCAATGTTTACTGGAAATTGGGGAGGATCAAAAGTGGCCAATTGAAGTTGACCTGGTCCTTCGTCTTATAGTTTATCTTAAGCACGCAGGACTTTCACCTGTCACTATCAGGCCGCCCTGGCATTTTGCTCTAGGGCAAAGGGCTGTTTTGATCCTACTATGGATTTTAGGGTCAAAAGAGCAGTGAAGGGTTGGTCCAGAGAATCCCCTGTCACAAAAGACGCACAATGGCCGATAACTGGCCCTGTTCTGGCTAAGTTATGGGATCAATTAGGCCATACATGTTATTCACCTGGGGAAAACCTTTATTTAAAGCGGTATTTGCTATAGCCTTTTTTGATGCTTTAAGAAGTAGTGAGATTGTGCCTGGATCCTGTAATGATGAATCTGGCAGGGCTTTACTCAATTTCTGATATTATTTTAACAGAACAGGGGATTCAAATCTGCCTTAGGCACTCTAAGACTGACCAGTTAGTAAAGGGTCAGTCTATTTGCTTGGCTAAAACACCGTAGATCAAATTTGCCCAGTGATAGAGATGATTAATTACTTGAACATTAGGCCTAATTTGGCTGGCTACCTATTTATTCACTTGTCTGGTTTGCCCTTAATGCAATTTCAATTTAGGGCTGTGTTAAAGGAGACTAAGGAGGGCTGAGTTGCCTCAGGAATGTTTCTCATTGCACTCCTTTCGTATTGGAGCAGCAACAGCTGGGGCCACTCACGGTTTGAGTGCAGCCGATATTTGCAGAATTGGCAGGTGGTGTTCACGTGCATTTAAGTCCTATGTCAGGCAGTCAGGTAACCGGACTCCTGATAAGCCACGTTAACTTGTTTTGTTTCATTTCAGCTGGCTTTCACCACGGCAATATATGGATCATAGGCCACAGCCTGGTCTTCTGGATGGAACGCCACCTTTTGGAGAATCACTGCGACAATACATTGGGCCTTTCACACATTGGACTTGTCATGGATGATGAGAGTTGTAGCTCTTCACCTCTGGCTCTAACTCACCACCTTGTTATGCAGCAGAGCTGACCAGCTTTGATCAGTGGTTAATGCTTTTCTCCAAAGCAGCAGAGTTTCAGAGAATAGGCTGAAGACCCTGACAAACTCTCCAAGCCTTCTCACTCTTCTTCCCCAGATGTCTCCAAACTTTTCCAGGATTCTGCTGGCTCTTGTATCTTCACTCAAGACACCAGACAACTCAGTAGTCTTATATAAAAGATCTACTTTATTCTACTATATACAAGTACTATATGCCCAACAAATCACAATCTCTACAAATCTCCTCAACTACCCACAATATCTCCAAAACTACTCCACACAAATACATTGGCAAACATTGCAATTATTATAGCCATTGTTAATCACCACCCACTAGTTAGTTTCCACCCAGTGGGTGTGTATATTTATTTTGATTGGTTCACATAGTTCAACCCATACTTAAGACCAACCCAAGTATTTCATCATTTTACCTTGTACACTTAATGAATCTCAGGTGTTTCCAATATGCATTCTATAACTCTGTCCTTGGCTCTCAAGACTTCTAAATTACATTAGCTTTTGCACCTGTGTAGCTTCATAATTGCTCTTGCTTAGTCATTGTGACTTTCACATACATATTTTATTTCTATCACTGTATGTCCCATGTTGCATTTTCCTTAACAGGACTCACTGAGTGGTTTGGGCAAAGGGGCATGATGTGGGGATCTCTCCTTCCTCTTATAATGGAGTTGGCACATTTGCGCTCACAACCCCGGGTTTTGGTAGTACACCTGGGGGAAAATGACTTGGTTTGGATTCCATGCTTACAGCTGGCTAAACAGATAGTCAAGGACATGCAAGAAGTCCAAAAGATTTTATCAGGCGCTGTGATCCTTTGGACCAAACTTTTGCCAAGGTGTTGCAGGCCTGGAGCGCAGAAGGATGCGGTAATTAATAATGCTCGGCACTGGTTTAACCATTATGTGGCTAAGCAGCTCTCTAAAATGAGCATCTTTTTAGTTGAGCATGGTATTAAACTTGACCAGCTGCAGCTGTACAGGGGGGATGGGGTCCACCTCTCTCTGAAAGGATCGGAGATGTACGTCACAGCACTCTCTGTTCAAATTGAAAAAGTGGTCTGTGGGGGGGAAGGGGGGGAGAGGGGATGCCTAGCTAGGCTGGCCCCCTCTTGTGATGGGCAATGACCCCCACCCCATAGAAAAATTAATCTGGCTATTTAAATTAATTGGGGTAAAATTGGCATAAGACAAATTTAAAGGAAATGACATATGCAGTTAAATGCATGACATCATTAATTGCATGACATCATATGACGTAATATGACATAATTTAGGAGGGGAGGGGGTTGTAAATTTGTTGATATTATTGTTTACTTATTTTGTCACGTGCGGTAAAGGACCACCCATTTGGGAGGTTACACCTTTACTTACACACGTGGCAGATTTGTTAATGTTTATTGGTTTGTAAATAGACCCTGTACAGCTAAATAAAAGTTGTGGCCTGTTTAAACCCAAAAAGAGGCGTCTCGTGTCCTTTGTGCCAGTGCAAAAGATGATAATATTTGGGAAAGTCAAGAGAAGTAGGAATAGAGAAAGACCACATTGCAGATGAATATATTCAATCAGGGAAGCCATAACCCGGAGTCTGCAAGACCTGAACAGTGTAGTGAAGGATAAGGGAAATTGGAGGATTCTCATTCACAGGGTCAATTATCATTCACAGCTGAAGGTTAGGCAACTAACAACAATAAGAAATGCTAACATCAAAGAACGCAACCCTGGAAGTCAATTTTAAGGTGAAAAACCTAAGCTCAAAGATACATCTGAGGCAATGCCCCATCATATTCTGTCACAGCCCAAATTCCTCAAATAGACGCAGAGGGAAGTTCTTGTCTGGAGGGCTACAATGGTTGTAGCCCACTTTTCAGTCTGTAAAGAACATGGGAACAATGCTTCATTGAGTAATTTCTCCTAGGTCGTCACCATGCCATCTTATTTTGCATACCCACTTGGATGACACTGTGTTGCCTAATGCCAAATAAAAGTCCAACTAGCAAAATTCAGAGTGGTAAAAGGAACCAATGAATGAAAGTCAAATTAGCCATAATCAGAGTGATAAAAAGCACCCATTTAATAAAAGACCACTTAAATTAATTAAGCGAGATAAAAGCAACCCATGAATAAAATTCAGAACAATAAAATAATAGAATGCCAAATTAATTAGTGACCAAATCAGTGAAATTAACAATGAATTAATATGAAGTCCCACCTCCACCCTTGTGGCATAGCAAGAAGTAGGTGAAAAAGTAGGTGATCCAGCCAATTCTGATAGCCCCTCAAATTCCTGCTTAGCCTCAAATATATGGGTGGGAGGACGAGGTCCAAAGAAAAGCTGTAATGACCCTGCAATGTCTCTGGGTCTTCAGTTATAGTAAGGGTTAATTCAGGGGAGATGGTTCATGCTGGCCAGTGGGAAGTGTAGAGACCTGATCAGCTCTGACATTCACAGGGTTCTGTTAGGCAGCCAATGGAAAGTGAGAAGGTCCTGATTGATCCTGTTTCCCTCTTGGATTCAGTTTATTACGAGAGGCTTCTGGTAGTGATGTGATGACTATTCGTCATGTTTCGCTAAAGACACGAATTGCTGATTTCTCAGCCCCTTTAATTTATTTATGTCCAATTAATAAATTTGCCACATGGTCACATAGGTGTGAGAATTTTCTCATGGCTCAATTGCAAATGAAGTAAAGGGACAAGAAATTTCTCTGGAAGTTTGTTGTTCCAAATTGTTTTACTGTTTTATGGCATCATTGCCATAAATGCAAGAGTGTGTTAATTTTCACACTCTAGTTACATACAAAGCTGTCTTGCCAATGAAATGTTGTTTTCGCAATGATTGGATTCCCCTTTGTCAAAGCTCAAACAGAAGGCTACTGTTCACCCTCCCGGGGGTGGTGGACCCATTAGAACGGTCCGCCCTCGAAGGCTAATGGAACCAATTGGCTTCCAGAAAGCCTTAGAGGGTTTAATGGTTGGCAACACCGGTGATTCTGTCGAAGCCCTGGTGGACACTTGGAACATCGATCTCACCAGGGCTATTGACACAATCACTCCCAAGCGTCCTTTCCAGCCCGCTTCGAATCGTAAGCCCTGGTACATCGAGGAGCTTAGGAGGATGAAGCGAGCTGGACAACGACTAGAGTGCGAATGGCGTAAGTCTCATCTCTCATCCGACAGAACTCGCCTTAGGAAGCATCTTGATTCCTATAGGGAGGCTTTGCGTGCAGCACGGAAATCTTTCTGTTCTGCACGCATTGCGTCTGCAGAGTCCCACCCGGCAGAGCTGTTTAGGGTGGTGGGGGAGTTGACGAAGGTTCCACCTGCGCCAAACCCCCTACTCAACCCGACGACAGCCTGCTGCGAGGCCTTTAATATTCACTTTGCAGATAAAATCTCTCGGATAAGAGCCAACTTGGATGCCATTGTTTTGGCAGAGTCCGTAAATGAGGCTTCCAGGAACTCCGTTGATGGCACTTTACTGGATCAATTACAACCTGTGAGTACTGATGACGTGGACAAGCTACTTGGAATGGTGAGGAAGACGACTTGCCCCCTCGATCCCTGTCCATCTTGGCTGGTCTTCCGGGGGGGGATGCGTTGAGGGTGTTCCTTCGGGACACGATCAACGCATCATTCAGGGAAGGCAAGGTACCATCTTGTTTAAAGGAGGCGGCGGTTCGGCCACTCCTGAAGAAGCCTTCCCTGGATCCCCTGGATAGAAACAACTACAGACCAGTCTCCTTGCTCCCGTTTTTGAGCAAGGTCATCGAGAGGGCAGTTGCTTCCCAACTCCAAGCAGTCTTGGATGAAACCGATTATCTCGACCCATTTCAAACCGGCTTCAGGACAGGATTTGGGGTTGAGACTGCCATGGTTGCTCTGACCGATGACCTCCGCCTGAGTATCGACAGGGGTAGTGTGACCCTGTAGGTGCTCTTGGATCTCTCAGCAGCCTTTGACACCATAGATCATGCCATCCTGTTAGATCGCCTGAGAGAGCTGGGAATTGGAGGCACTGCTTTGCAATGGTTCTATTCATTCCCCTCGGGCAGATCTCAGAGGGTGAGGCTCGGGGACAGTTGCTCATCTAAAATCGAGCTTAATTGTGGTGTCCCTCAGGGCGCCATCCTGTCCCCGATGTTGTTCAATATTTACATGAAACCGCTGGGGGAGATCATTCGGAGGCATGGAGCTCGGTGTCTTCAGTACACTGACGACACGCAGATATACCTCTCCATGACCAGATCATCGTCTCAGACTTCGGATGGCGTCTCACCTCTTAATGACTGTCTCAGAGCGGTAATGGGTTGGATGAGGGAAAACAGGTTGAAGTTGAATCCAGACAAAACGGAGGTACTTACAGTCACAGGCCCGAAGCCAGATCTGGGAATACAGTCTCCAGTCCTGGATGGAGTCACACTCTCCTCTAAGGTCTGTGTTCGCAGCTTGGGGGTGCTCTTAGATTCATCGCTTCACATGACTAGTCAGGTGAGTGCGGTGGTCAAGAGCGCCTGCTATCAGCTTCAGCTGATACGTCAACTGCACCCTTATCTGGACATGAGGGATCTGGAAACTGTAGTGCACGCCCTGGTAACCTCACATTTGGATTACTGCAATGCTCTCTACATGGGGCTACCCTTGTGCCTAACCCGGAAACTTCAATTGGTACAAAACATGGCAGCCAGGCTAATTACAGGATCATCTAGGAGGGAGCACATAACACCGGTGCTTAAATCCCTCCACTGGCTGCCGATTAGTTTCTGGGCGCAGTACAAGGTGATGGTTTTGACCTTTAAAGCCCTACATGGCTTGGGTCCATCTTATCTTAGGGACCGCCTCTCCCCGTATGATCCCCCCCGTGCCCTGCAGTCCTCTGGGAGGAATCTGTTACAGCCAATAAGAACTAGGCTGTCCCAGACCTCCCAGAGGGTCTTCTCCGCAACCGCTCCCAGACTCTGGAATGGCCTGCCGGATGAGATCCGTCTTATTACTACTCTTGCTGCTTTTAAGAAAGCAGTAAAGACGGATCTCTTTCAGCAGGCCTTCCTGGAATAGCGTTTAGCTGGGAGATGAGTTTTTAGAGTTTTTAGAATTGCTCCACTGATTCTGTTTATTTTTATTTTTTAACTATGTGGCATTTTTAATCTGATTGTAGTTTAATCTTATTTTAAGGGGATGGGAGGGTGGGATTATGAGATGGGGGAATGACTTTTAACTCTGTTCTGGTTTTTAATCTTGTTGTACCCCGCCCCGATTGCCACGCAGAGGGGCGGGTTATAAATAAAAATTATTATTATTATTATTATTATAGAAAATGTCACAAAAAGGAGGATGGGAGTGATGGGAGATAGCTAGGTCTGGTTTGTGAAGGAGACAAAGTAAAGAAGTCACTGGGGTCAGTTTTGGCAACAAGTTCTATAGCTGAAAGGGGGATTATGGAAGCTATAGTCCCAAACTTTTCGAAGCTCCAATTCTCTTCCTTTGTCTTCTTTGCTCTATCCACTGCAAATTATAATACACTGAATTCAAGGGAGTTATGGAGTCTAGCTATTGTTGGACTGCAAGTTCAAGCAGCCCCTAGCTGGGGTAGCCAATTTTGAGGAATGCTGGTAGCTGCCAAATCCTGTAAAAGAGTATATACCCACTCAGGGTTTTCTAATTCTTTTGCTATTATCTTATTAAGTTCAGGTGTTCTGAGGTCTTCATTATGCCCTATAACTTTTTGTAATTTGGTAGTTTCACTACGACCGTACCTCCCTAAAACGTCTTCGTGTCTTTGATCGTTTACTGATTTTATTTCAGATAGTTCTTTTATTGCGGTGTGTTTAGATGACAGCTTCCCCTCAGCAAGAGCTATCTTCTGGGCCAAATTTGGTATGGAGGAACTCTGATCTAAGGGTTTCAAAGAAGCTATCTTATCTAAGGACCATTCAAATACAGGCATCATTAACAAGGAAGTTGTTTCTTTAGCTTCAATATAATTAGTCTCTATTTTAGGTTCCGACTGTCTGTGTAATAACTCATCTCTACTATTCGAAAAGAACTGTGTTATTTTAGATTGAACATTTTTCCTTTTTGAAAGTTGTATTAAAGATGGAAAATATTCTAATGTATCATTACCCTCCTTAATCATGTTTTAAACTTATAGCGTCTATTTAGTACTGAGATGTATAAGATTCAGACTGCTATTTCCCTCTACGGACAGATAAGAATAATTTTGCAACCTACAAAACCTTAAAGAATTACCTCTATTTAACCCTTATAGTGACAGCCTGATAAAACAAAGTGTTAATAATTAGAGAGTAGACAGAAACTTTTTCCTTCAGATAAAAGAGAATTAATTTTACAACCTACAACACCTTAAAAATACCAGGAATTATAACCACAAACTGCAACTGCTTGTCGCTGAGTCAGAAGATGATGGGGGAGCTTGCAAGGGCCCTAAAAGGCACAAGTGGACCTGTCTTCGGCTCCTGCTACTGCCGCCCATCTACTGCTTGCCGGAGGAGAGAAAGTGCAGGTGGGGCTCTAAAGCGCGGCCTCCTTCTCACCGCCGTCACCGCCGCCGCCGCCAAAAAGGGGTTGTTGGGGCCTTTTTATAGGCCCAGAGCTTCTTCCGGCCTCTTGGCCGCCTGCTGGGGGAGGGAGAGTGCAGGTGGGGCCCTAGAGCGCGGCCTCCTGCTCGCCGCCACCATCGTCGCCGCGGCCACCCTCTGCAATCCAACAAAATCCAGATCTTGGAAGCCATGCAGTGTCAGTCTGCCCTGGTGAGTACTTGGATGGGAGATCACCAGGGAATAATACTAGGTGCTGTATGCTAGCTTTCAGAGGAAGGAACTGGTAAAATCACCTTGGAAGATTCTTCGCTTAAGAAAACCCTAGGAAATTCACATACGTTCATGGGCTTCTTGAAGGTGTGTGTGTATATGTGTATGTGTGTGTGTGTGTGTGTGTGTGCATGCATACATACACACACTCTTACTTAATTATCTCTGCAGCTCCTGTAGTCAGATATCTGGCCCTGTAGCACCAGAGGGGCAAAGGGATGAGTCCTAGAGAGTGTTGCTTGCATTCAAATAGAATCCTAGAGTAGGAAGGAACCTCCAGGGGCCATCCAGTTCAACCCTCTTTTGCCATGCAGGAATACACAGTATACTAGAGTTGGAAGGGACCCCCAAGGGCCACCCAGTCCAACCCCTTTCTGCCATGCAGGAATATGTAGAATACTAGAGTTGGAAGAGACCCACAAGGACCATCCAGTCCAACCTCCTTTGGCCATGCAGGAATACACAGACTCCTAGAGTTGGAAGGGATCCCCAAAGGCCATCTAGCATATGTGTGTGTGATGTCTCCACACACACCTTCAACTAGCACAGCCTCCTTCATCTGAATGTTATTGGACTGTAGCTCCCAGCATTTCTCAGCATTGGCTACACCACCTAGAGGATTCTGGGACTTGCAATCTAATAATATCTGGATCAGATGGTCTAGCTTAGTAGAAACAAAAGAGAGATCACTTTTTAAATGACAATTTGATTTCTTAAGTCAATGTAATGACCAAAACTGTCCCATGACCAAAACTGTCAGGATATCTGTCAAATAATCTGCCAAGTAATCTGTCAATGTGTTCTCAATGGGCATAAGAGAGAAGGGGAGGGTGCTGGGCCCTTACACCATCTGGGACCTAAGAAGGATTAAATATCCAAAGAAGGGCTTGGTGGCTGCACTATTAGGCCACTGCACTGGGAGTGGGAGACAAGTCTGGTGGATTTAGCCACATCCCAGGGCTCTTTTAACCACAAAAGCCCAAATTGAAATAGGGATGGGGACTGTTATGCCAGAGATCACCCCATATGTGTCAACACCCTCATATCCCACAGAGATATGCTCAGTACTGTCTTTTCATCTTTTTCAAGAAGAATGTGTTTCAGTAATGGACAGATTTAACTGGCAGAGCTCAGCTCTCATTCACTATTGCCTTAGAGAGATGTCCCATTTAATCACTGGTTTATTTATTCATTGTAATTGATTCTTCAAATTGTACTAAAACATTGTTCTTCTATAATTTCCTTTAAATTTAAATGAATATCAAAATATATCTGATGTGGGCAACAGCCAGAGGTTGAGGCTCATATTGGCCCACTACAGGAACCTGGAGGAGTCTATATACAGTGGTTTTATTCCTATACCCACAATGCTTTCTATCCTCAGGGTTCTTTTTAAAAATCATTTCATTACATTTTTAAGCCCCCCCAAATTCCTTTCTTTATCAAAAAAGTAATCTAGAATTCAACTTCTGCTTTATTAAATAACTAAAGATTTCTTCTGGACTTAAACAGCTCATAGGGATACAAATATGAGAGTTCATTCCCATGCCCCTAAGGATTTGTGGTGTGGGAATGAAAAAAAAAACCAAACAGGTTGCACTGTAGGGGCATGCATCCCATGAGCTACACTTTCTCCAATCTTCAAATAAATGAAATAATGTTATTCTGCTATTAACATATAAACAATACAAAATAGTCTGGCTGACAGAAAGAAATAAAAATGGTACCTCATCCCCACTTGTAGACCTACTCATTACAGAGAAACAGCATACCAGTGAATTCTCCCCCCCCCCCAAAAAAAATTCTCCCTGTATTTCTTATTTTAAAATTTACTGTCAATTGTTCACAATTGACACAAATCTCACAAAGGAAAAGCATTGTTTTTCACTCTCTGACCCCCCTCAAAAAAAAAAAAAAAAAAGCTTTTATTTTTGCCTATTCCAGGGATTACTGGTTACCCACACCCACACACACACATACACACGTGATCTGGCTCTTGGAATCTAACACAAGTCTATTTCTGGAATGTTAATGCTTCAGTCATTCCATGTGTTAGAACCTGTCATTGCATGTTCTCACTGAAATCTACAGTGAGCCCTATTGATATCCCTTCGATGACAATGATGGCATATTTATAGAGCACTTTAGTAGAAACAGGATGTATTCACAAGGACAAAAATTTAATGCTATGAGTATGATGGCTGTCTCACTAGAAGCTCTAACAATATTTTATTTTGCAGGAGCTACCAGCCTAAGATGTGGAGCCTTCAGGACATTCTACTTTTTGGAATGGGAAAGGGATATTTCACCACTTATATTTATGTATTTTATAGAACTGTATGAAATAGTAAATTCTAAGGGACTCCAAATATCCCCATTGCTCCAATACAAAGTAATTTGCGAGTATGATTAAAAAATCCAAGTAGAAAGGAGCACATAATTATGTAGGCTGATCTGAAGTAACTTACCTTGTTTTCTAATCATTTTCATGAATGGTGGAAAGCTCTTAGTGTCTCAGATTATTTTCAGTGTATGCAAAAAATCATAGGATCAAGCTATTCCTTTTATTAGGTATAGTAAGGCTGTTGCCTCAAGGCATCTGATTTAGAGTATCATGAAATGGCAACAAACTAGTAAAATTATTTATATTATTGTTATATTTTTACTGCTGAGTTCAGAGGTCTGCTCTTTCTAGTCTTAAAATAAGTTGTCTGTCCTTGGATATTATGTACCTCCAATCAGGTAAGTAGTGTCATTTGCTGTTCTGCCTCTGACAGCAAATATATTGAGATAGTTTTTGATACTTGGGAGCCAAATGTGGATATTTCACTTATTTTGTTTCTGAGAATGACAAAAAGTTCACAAACAACAAAAGTCACCCCCCCCACACACACACACATACACACTGGTAAGGATATGAGAATTTGTTGTACATTTTCAATGATTTTTCATGTTTTGAGACATTTTTTGTGAAAATTTCAGAAAATTTCTTAGCCTCCACAGTTTCCCCCACAAATATTTTCTCAAAATATATTCCCAAAATATATTGTAAATATATATATGTTTTCCATATATATATATATATATATATATATATATATGTGTGTGTGTGTGTGTGTGTGTGTTTTCCATATATATATATATATATATATATATATTTGCTGCTAACAAATATATCTTCTTTTAACTCTTGTGGAATGGTGAAAAATCTTGGGTGTGTTGCTTCATTTATTTATTTTGTTATTTTCTGAAAGTTGTCTCCATGTGTTAAGACACTCTTTGTTATCAAAGACTAGGAAAATGGTGAATATTATTCCAATGTTTTCTGGACACTTAATACTGTTTTGATGCTATATTTTTGGCACAGCTTTCCTTCTCCTTTACTATTTCAGAATTAGCTTTATTTGCTTCATTTCAGAGGTTCCTCCTACTAATACTGGTCACCAGTACTACCTTGCCCACTGTGTCACAACTGCTGTTACTTGATTTTGTTTGCTTGTTTCATTTCTACCCTACTTCTCTTTCAAGAAACTCAAGAAGGTATACACATTTCTTTGTTGTTGTTGTTAGCTGCCCTTGAGTCATTTCTGACTCATGGCAACCCTGTGAATGAGACATCTCCAAGAATTCCTATTCTCCACTGCCTTGCCCAGATCCTGCAAGCCCTTGCCCATAAGCCCCCTGATCAAGTCTATCCATCTGGTCTATGATCTTTCTCTCTTTCTTTTACCCTCTGCCATTATTATTTTTCTAGTGATCCATGCCTTCTCATTAAGTAGTCAAAGTACGATAGTCTCAACTGGCTTCCAAAGAGAGCCTTGGTCTGATCTGTTCAAAAACCCATTTGTTTGAATTCTTGGCTGTCCATGGTATCCTAAGTACTGTTATCCAGCACCACATTTTGAATGAGTTTATTTTCTTTCTGTCTGCTTCCTTCACTGTCCAGCTCTCACATCTGTACATGGTAATTGGGAATACAATGACCTGGACGATTCTGGCTTTAGTGCTCAGTTTTATCTCTTTGCTCTTCAGTATCTTTTCCAGTTCTTTCATAGCTGCCCTTCCTATTTCTAGTCTTCTTATTTTTTGATTGCAGTCTCAATTCTGGTCAACGTTTGACCCTAGATATGGAAATTCTTTGACTTTTTCAATTTCCTCATTGTCTAGATTGAATGTAGTAGAAATACACATTTCTACTGTCCCCTATTTCATCCTCACAATAAATCTGTAACATATTTTAGATTGCTAAATGATTGCTGGGCCATAACCAACCAAATAAATGAATAGGAATTTGAATTCAATTTTCCCTAGTCCTTATCCAACACCAACCGCTGTGGTTACCTTTGTTCATGCATTTTTTCATTCAAGAGCACTCAGAAATGATTTTATATTGTTGCCAGTGTTGCTGATAAAATGCAGCATAAGGATCACATGATCACAACAAGACACAACTCTTCTCTCCTGCTAGGGATCAAAAATGCACACAACAAAGAAAGCTGTTAAAAAACAGAAACCCTGTGTCAGGTTCAACTTCTTGTCTCTTTCAAATGTTGTGCACTTGCTTCCAATGATGTCACCATGCATATTTTTCTTGTGACAGCAAGCCATGAATTGGGAAGAGGTTGAAAAATGTATGACCTAATATATAACAACTTGGGCCATTATGCAGGAACAAAATAGAGAACTCAGCACTGGTATGACATTTTTGATGGCGTTCTGGTATAATTACTGGGAGTATATAATTCAGTCTTCAGTGTCTTCTTCAGATAATCTATTAATTTACTCTAGGCTTTATTTTTCTATGTGCTTTGGAAAGAGGAGAATATCAATATAAAGCCAATAAACTCTGACAAGAGTTTGGGGGAAGCATAATCATATCTGAACAGGTGCACAGTTTCCAGGCAGCTGGTTCATATAGGCATATGGCCAAGGTAAGACCATTAAGCTCTCATTGCTTCAGACTTAATGAGCAGATCCTATAAATACCAGCAATATTTTGTCTAGTTTGGAACTCATGGGTCTTGAAGTTCCTTCTAGCTAAAATTATTATTTCAGTTGACTGCATTAAGGAATCTAATTTATTGGTTTTGGTAATAAAGAACAGTTACCCTGTTGTGCCAAAGAAACAGAAAGTATGAAATAGGTATAATCATTCCTGAATTGGATTTCCTGCTCTTGGTGCTTAACCACACAAGCTTTAGGATTTTTGGAGTTCGCACTTTCAAAACATAACAATTCTGAAAAAAACGAGTGTTTTTGTTCTTAGCTGCTCTTGAGCTGACCTCAATTCATGGCAATCATGTGGATGAAACATCTCTAAGACTCCCAGTCTATACGAAATGACACCCCAGAAGTGGAGTGACACCTTCTTGGGCCTTCCCCTATTCACCATCCCAGCATACGCTCCCACCCCTGCACTGTTCTCACACTTTCTGTGTGTGTTCTCTCCCCTATCCAACACTGTGCCATCCTTTTCATCACCAGAAACAGAATGAGGCATCATGGGTCAGGGAGTGTGCACTGCCCCCAGAAGCCCTGCCCCCTGTACCAGCTCAGAGCACACCCCCTTACCTATCAGGAAGGTAAGGGTGTGTGCCTTTTGGCATCACCCCTGGAAGCCCTGCTCCCTGCACCGGGTGACACCCTGGTCAGGAACATCAGGTGAATCCCAGATTTCACCCTCTTCTGTAAATTGTGCTTCTTCCAACCCACAAGATATGTTATCAGAAATGAGCAATAGTTATTCAACTGCCTCTGCAGTTTTATTGTTAAAGCTGTAGCAATTGCTCACTACTGATAGTATTTGCTCACCATTACATCGGGGTACTACTTGTACACAGTACATCAAGGGCACTACTTGTACATAGTTGTACACAGTAGCCTTATTGGGAGTCCCAATTAGAGTTCCCATTAAAATAATGGTTGAATATTGAGTAAACACTTATTCCATTGATCTTCTATGTTGGATTAGGTCAATGAGAAACATTCAAGCAAAATAAGCAGGTCTCAGGCTGGCTTCAAGGTGAGGCATTTAGATGATGCATGCTTTAAAGCCGTCCGAAAAGCACCCTCTAGCCGTCTTATGGGGAGAAAAGCTGCTTCAAAAAGAAGCTGCTTTTTACCCCTTTTTTCCTGTAAAGTGTGCACCTTCACATGTATGTATAAATGCACCAATGCCAGTGTGATTCTAAAGGGGCACTCTTTCCAAACACTAACTCTAATTATGTATGTAAACACCCATTGCAGGAGCACATTTAAAAGGAACAGAGCTTCTGTACACAAGTCGTGGGAGTGGCAATGCTCAAAAGAGAAACTATGGAACCTCTCATGGAGATGAGTACAACATACATAAAACAGACAATCAGAGAGGGGCATAGTGTGAAGGGGGGTGAAAGAGGGCATGATTGTACCTTGCTGTCATCTGCATGGGCACACCTCTGGTCCCAGTGAAGTGCTGCACGTGCAAATGTGTACTGATTCACAGGGATGGCCATGCAATGGGATGGCAAGTCACTGACAGTTCATTCCTGCAAAGATGTGCTGGGATGGTGGTGGGGACAGTAAAAAAAAAAAAAAAAAAGGATCCAGTGGTGCGGCTTGAAGGCTAGCCATGTGGTCATGACATGTGCACTTCAGCCACTTTGGGAGCCGGCGGTGCAGTTGATGGGGTTTCAGTGTGGCTTTGGAAAAGGCAGCTTCAAGCCATGTTTTCCCTGACCTTCTTTTTCACACCATTGTTGCACAAAAGTGAATGGTTTTGATATGAGAGGATAACATTCAAATTCTTGATTACTCACAAGCCTCTCTGAAATTTTGAATGTCTCTGTTGCTCAACCTAATGCATATCTAGAGGTGAGTGGCCATTTCATTTGTTTGGGGATTTTTAAACTAAGATTTTTTTTTCATATTCAGAGTAGAAAGAATTTGGGTTGGTTGTTTGGTTGGTAAACATTAAGAATATAGGAGAAAACTAAACTGAAAGTGACAGATTCAGCTACCAAGGCCCAGAACATTTTGTGTGCAATCCTGAACAGCCTAGATTTGAAACTCTGTGCAGTAAATGAATTTGTTGCCACTGAATGAGGAGTGTCATCTTTTGTCTATTTTTTTTTTTGGGGGGGGGAGTCTCCTTCTCTCAAACTGCTTTATAGCAGACATACAATCAGGTTCTCCCCCTACTGTAAATAGCTGTACCTGTTCAATTTTGACATTACCAGTGGGAGATAATTGTATCTATATAAGGTTAGATTTGTTTGAGTTCATCTGTTCTAAGGAGGGCTGAACCTGTTGTTTTTACTCCCCCCTCTAAATTTAAATCTTGCAAATTTTGGTAACTTCTGATAAAAACAATGACATGAACTCTTTGCACCTCCTTTTTCTCTGCTGCCAAAACAATCTTTGCTGGCAAACCAGTGATCCAGGGTGTCATTTCATTACTGCTGATCCTTCACTGTTGATGCCTCCAACAAGTCATATTCATTCTTCTTAAAAGCAACTTTCCATCGCTAAAGCTCTTTAGAAAAGGCTTGAGATAGAAAAGAATAAAATAAATAAATAAATCTAAGAACTTTTTTCTTATCCATTCAAATTTTGTTGGGCTTGTGTGAGTAGTTTTACTGGATGCTTCTCCTCTGAAAGTGTTTCATGTTCTATTTTTAGCAAAGAAAGATAAATGCAATCACCCTTTTCCCTCCTCCCCTCCAACCCCTATGCACATCATATCTCCTATTTTCATTAGAATTCAGGGACTTACAAACTCAGCTGCTTGCTCAGCTTTCATTATACTCTGGGAACTGTCCAATTTAGTGCTTCAAGAAAGACTTTGCAGCACATCTCAAGTAATTTTTTTTCAGAGGGGGGAAGCTCTTCTCTCCAAGCTGATTTCAAGTTAATTTTTGCAGGCTTTTGAATGCCAAGAGCTTTATTTTCATCATTTTCACTCCGCCACCCTATCCTCAATTCATTTCAAACAGCAAAAGGACATGGGAGTTGAACAGGCTGTTCACAAGGACATGGGAGTTGAACAGGCCACAATAGGAAGCAAGTCTCTCCACTCCACATCCTGCTTGGCAGACAAAGCAGAAGGGAGGGAACCCTTCAAGTTCCTTCTTGAGAATAGAAAGAGGAATCATAAACTACAGGTTTCTGCTGAGTGACTTAGATAAAAATTCATTTTGTCTTAAGAGTCATGTGGCGTACACAGGCACACATGCATCACACATGCCTGTATCTTGTAATTTCTCATACATACTGTATCTTATTGTACACATTACAGTGGGAAACAGAATGAAACAGAACACCAAGGTTTGCCACCAAACGGAGATTTGGGTAAGGTATCACAGCCATTTCTGGATTCCTGTCAAGTGCACCTGTGTGATAAATATATTTTCCATCACCACTTTGCAGCATTCACATTTTTATTTTATTGTATTAGATAAAAGCAAGCATTGTAAAAACAAAACAAAAAAAATAACATCTTAAAACATCCTTACCATGCAAAACAATCCAGGAATTATTGGAACATGCATAGTGGAATTTTTAGAGTCCTCTCATGGGGATTAATCTGCCTCAGGTTTCACAATGGGAACACTTATAAGGAAAGAAAAAAGGACATGAGTAGCTTGGAATCTAAAGATGTTTTGTACCTGGAGATCTGAAGCAATGAAGGATTAGACTCACTTCTGCCTCCATAATATCTGCACATCCTGGGTTCTGTTCCTTGATTATTCTGGAAAGTGATGGAACTTTGGAAGGACAGAAGGAGAATCTTTGGAATCAGTTTTATACTAAGAGAAAAGAAAGAAGGCAATGTGTAAATGACACAAGGGGCTTAATATTCATTATCTTCTATGCCTCACATCAATCAGCACTTTCCAAGACACAGTTTCAAACAGGCTTCTGTCAGGAAGAATAAACAAACAGTATCATTTTACTTGGCTAAAATGAAGTACATATGGGAAGTTCACCCCAGTGGAAAACATCTGGTTGCCCTACAGGAGGCTTCTGTCTAATACAACACAATCAGATTTTGCAAGCACAAGAGCTGAAAATAGATGTGTTAAAGGGTTCCAAACAATAATAGCTTCAGGGAAACACTTGATGTAACTTTTAACTACCATACAGATTCAGTGATCAAGATGGGAGTTGAAGTGTTTTAATATGTACAGCCTTAGTAAATAAATAAAAGTATTGGAGTAAGTAAGTAAAACCATTGGAAAACAAACCTTAAGCTCTATGAATTGGGTGAGGGTTTACTCTTGAGTTTTGTTGAGTCCAGTTCAGTGAGGGAGGGGAAGAGAAAATAGAAATATTTCACTCTCATTCTTTCTTCCTTAAATGCCATCTTTCTTCTGTCCCATGGAATGGTATTTGTGGGACTTCCCCCCCCAAAAAAAAACATACACAAAATGGCAACTGAATGAAATGAAGACTTTCATGCAATTAAAACAGCATGACATTCAATTCAACACAAGTATATGGGGGAAAATGCATTGCCAGTAAGAAACAAGTGTAACTGACACAAGAAATAACCCTTGGGTATGAGCGATGCTAATGTTTGTTCATCTTTGACAAATTACCTGTCATTCAGCAAACAATAGCTTCCTTGGAGATCTAGAGTTGAGCAATCTACAGAATAAGCATCTACACAAAACACAATCTGTTTAGGTCATATCACAGGAGTCTAAAGTTCTCTGGCTTTTTGCTCAGATATCATAGCCAATTTGCTTGAACTGTGTTTCTTTCAATTCTTTTCTAACCTAAGACATTGTGGAGCCAATTGGTACTTCCCCTAGTTACTGATGAGCTTTTCCATGCAAGTTTCATTCACCTAGATGTCTGAGGATTTGCCAAAGATTAAAAAAAGGCAGCTTCCACCAAACCAGGAGATAGTTGTAGACCTCATATCTTACTTCAGAAACGTATCCACCATCACATTAACTAACCTTTCCTAACTTCATGTCCTCCAGTATTTCATGCTACAATTCACATGTCATCTGATCATTAGTGATGTTGGTTAGGGCTTTTGGTAGTTCCCTTATGAAATGTTTATGGAATGGCCTGCTGAATGAGATCCATCATATTACCACCTTAGACTGCTTTAAAAAGGCTGTTAAGACAGATCTCATCTGACAGGCCTTTCCCGAATAGATATTCTGGCCATCAAAAGACAGTCATCCTGCTCATCCCTGATTTGGCTGTAGCTATTGTTATTTGTTTCTTTGTTCTTTGTGTTATCATTTTAAATGTATTTTAAATCATCATTAATTAATTGTATTTTAAGGGGGAGTGGGATTGTGGGATATGAATGTATATTTTAAAGTTGTAAGCCACCCCAGTTGCATTATGCAGAGGAATGGAATAATAATAATAATAATAATAATAATAATAATAATAATAATATATGGAGGCCAGTGGGTTGAGGGAAGATCATAGGAAGAAAGTCTGATGATTCTGAAGTGAGATGGTAGTACTTATCATCCAAATCTGGTATACATATTTCTCATTCATTTCTCACTCATTTACCAGACACTTCGTTGGATCCTTCATACACAACAACACAATAATATATTCATGCTTATTTGTAAATAAGCATGCTCTGAGTTCAGTAGGGCTTACTCTCAGGTAAGTGTATTTAGGATTACATTCCAAACATTATTGTATTTTTGTTTATTATCAAAAAGCAATGCTATCCATGGAACAATCAATCCAAGTTCTTTCAGGAAAAAATAAGTAAATATGAGCTACACTTAGCTTGTGTCAGTGTATTTGCCTCTAATTATGGTTATCTGATTATTTTTATCTAATAAGGGACACATAAATGATTGCATTTTGTGAAAAACAATTACTGTTTGGACATGCTTTATTACTTTAGTTGAAAGAAAGAAAACTTTTGTGATACAATCAGGTAAAACAGTTTGGCAGAATGTAAATGGTCTTGACAATGACAGCATGTTTGCATATTTTTGCTTCACAACTCCTACTCCGAGCATTATTACAGATTAAAGAGTATAATTAAGGCTAGAATAAATGGTTAATTGTAACAATAACAACTATTTATTTATTTCTTACCTGCCTATTCCTTTGGATCAAGGTGGGGAACAACAAATGACACAACACATAACATCAGTTAAAGGAGTGTATAAAGCCAATATATATTACAAGTTATCAATAAATCCTTTAAAACTATAATTTTAAAATAATCCAGATTGGCCTGTGTCACACAAGGTAATCTATAAGGGACCTGATTATTGTACAGGAGCTCTCCAGGGATTCCTCCCAACCACCTACATTTGCTTTTGAGGTAGTGGTGGCAGTGCTCATGGTCATTAATTTGCAAGGCAGAAGTAGGAGCTGACAAATATTCCGCAATCAGGTCCCTTATATAAAATAAAAGTGAGAAAACAGAGCATCAAGGGTCAGGGCTAAATGGAGGAGTACACTGAAGCTGTAGATCTGCAATTTCAAAGGATATGCAACCCCATCCAACACAAGCTGAATCCCTATTGTCTGATTTGCTTATTGACCAGCAGCACCTCTATATTGTCTGGATTCAGCTTCAACTTGTTTGTCCTCAACAAGTCCACTACAGTTGACAGGTATTGGTTTAGCAGAGAATCAGTTTCCTTGGAATTGGGTGGATAGGAATAATGGACCTGGGTGTTATCAGCTACTGGTGACACCTGACCCCTAAGCTCTGGGCAACTTCTGGCTTCATGTATATGTTAAATAGCATAGGTGACAAATATAGAGCCCTTTGGGACCCCATAGGCTAATGGGAAAGGAGCCAAAAGGCATCCCCAACACTACCTTCTGGGTTTGCCCCTCCAGGAAGGAATGGAGCCACTGTAAAAGAGTGCCTCCAAGACCCATCCCAGTGAAGTGGTCAAGAAGGATACCATGGTCAAAAGTATCTAATGCAACTGAGAGATCCTGCAGAACCAACAATGACACAGTCCTCCATCTAGTTGCCAGCTTAGGTTATCAACCTGGGTAGCCAAAATGGCATTTATCCCATAATCAGGCCTAAAGCCAGACTGAAATAGATCTAGATAATCCAGATAACCAGTCTCATCCAGAAACTCCCTGAGTTACACTCAAGAACCTTGGCCAAAAATGGGCATGGAAGACCGATGGATAATTACCACATAGGTTGGGGTCCAGGGTCTTATAACTGCTTCCTTTGGGCAGGCTAGTAGCATGCTTTTCTGCAGAGAGATATTACACATTGCCATTAGCCATTTGTTCAGTCCTCCTTTTGTCTCTTTGATAAGCCAGGAAGGACAAGGATCCAGCATGCATGATGGCTTTCACTTCTCTGAAAATCCTGTCCTAATCTTCATGATGCACAAGTTGAAAGCTATCCATTAATAAGGAATTGTCATCTAATGACAAATGGGTGGCAAGATTACATCCACAGGATCTTCACTAATTGTAGCACCCAAGTTAGAATGGAACTGAGTAATTTTATCTTCAAAATGCTTTGCAAGTTGTTCACAGTAGCTGTCTAGTAGTCTAGATTCTGTTCTTGTGGATCAAGGTGTAAAACTCCAGTAATGAATCAGAGCTGTACTGGGTGGCTCTTTGCAGACATACTGATGAAAGAATAAACACTTTTTCTGCTGCCCACAATGCCATGGAATAGGCCCTAAAATAAACTCTATTCCATGTTTGGTCAGATTTACTACAAGTTTATTGTCAATGCTGCCCTAGTCATTATCTCCCTTATTTCATTGCTGCCAGCACCCTAGAGCCACGTTGGTGAATCTATGACACATGTGCCAGAGATGTCGCACAAAGCCATTTTCCCTAGCATGCAGAGCAGGGAAGAGGAAGAAAAGGCATGTGTTCTGAAGGGCTGGGAAGGTGAGGCGGGAGGGGGAAAACAGGTGTGTGCCTGTTCCTCCTCCTCCTGGGCCTTCAGCTGCCTCCGGAGAGGCAGCTGAAGGCCCGGGGAGAAGAAGTCCCACCCCAGAAGTCCCATTCCCCTGGAAGCCACATCTCTGGCACAGGGTAACACCCGGTGCTGGCAAGGCTGTTTAGTTTAGGCACTCAGTGCCTAAAAGGTTTGTCATCACTGCCCTAGAGAATCAGGGTGGTTTACCTCTACTCTATGGAGTGATTTCCTCATTCCAGAGGACTACTAGGGCTTTAGCAAAGTTGCCTACTAAGGCAACAGGAAACTTCTGAAGAGCCATCAGAAGCCATAAGCTTCCTGGGGCAGATAATTTTAATCAGCTCCTCATCCCTGCAGAGGCTCTAAGTGCCATTTGGTCTAAACCTGTTCAGGTAGTGGCCTGTCCATGTAAATGAAACTATAGCAAACTTCTCCACTCCCACATCACTCCTGGGGGTCAGGGCTAAGAATGTCTTAATTAGTTATCCAGCCCAAATAAACCTCATAATCCCTTGCCAGTTAAATAAAACTTGTAGAGATCCACCATTTACCAGTTTCTTTAGATATGACATTTATATATCTCATACAGAATTATCCCAAACAAGCATAACTATATGTTAGGCCTCCTTTGCAATGCTCATAGAACTATTTCTTCCCCAGCTGGTTTATCACACTTCTTATTGGTGCTTCTGTCCAAGCATACATAATTGGTTGAAGAGGGGGAGGGATTTTATACATTACATGATGGATAAAGTTACCTTCACAGAGATATATTTGTGAATCAAATTTCTTATCATACTCCTTAATATCCTACCACTCCTTGTGTATGTGATTTAAATACAATTGTTTTCTTGATAATGCATGTGGTTTAAAAAGTGTGACTCTTCAGCTCTCACTAAATCAGTTTCTATTCCACTGCATCTGCCTCCTGATATATTTATCTCTCACCAAAAAAGTATTTTCTACTCTCTCTTCTAACATGCACTAAATATATCTGCTGAATTGGAAAACTATATTTGGCATTATACTTAATGCATATAGGTTGCAGTGGATAAGGAAGAAAACACACCAAAAAAACAAACAACAAAAAACAAACATAAAGTTGCTATCTGAGCCAAAAATTACTGTTATAAGTCATACTGTGAAAAGTAGGATGTGACAATTTTTGAAAAGTTTTGAACAATAAGCATTTTCAAAGAGGTGCTTTCGGCTTGTGGACCAGACACCTCCATTAACAGGAAAGGATGGGATTTTTTTTGTTGTTGTTGATCTCTCCCCTATGCACTTTTCCATTGAGAAAGAGTCCCATAAGACAGGGGACACCACTGAAATGTCCTCTCTATAGTTCATACCAGCCTTTGAATCAACTCCAGGTTATAGTGACTTATCATAAGGTTCAATGGACAAGATGTATTCAAAGATGGACCATTGCTTTCCTCTGAGGCTGAGAGTGTGATTTACTTAATGACACCCAGTCAATTTACATGGTCCATCAAGAACTGTTTTCATGGTCCAGCAAGAATTGTTCTTAATTGAACACTCATACCGCAATACCACACTGGGTCTTCTCTGTCTATAGTACCCACCATTATGTGACAGTTGCCTGGGTCTACCCACAAGGTACAATGCAACCCCTTACTAGTTTAGTTGTGTCCAATTCTTTCAATTATCCCAATTTAATTTTGAAGAATAGCTGTTTTGTATAATAAAATATTTTGGGTTTTTTAGATGTTTGATCTCTGCCCTGTCTTGACTCTTAACACCATTATGTTGTAGGAAAGGAAATCTAAGCATCCAAAATACCCGGTAGGCACTGGCAATTTCAATAAAGATCAGCTATTTTATGTCATCATGCATATATCATATAGATGAGCTGGGAATGATGGCAGAATTTACATGCAATACCAGGAGCAGAGGAAGCCTAGGCATGGACATTTAGCGAACTGCTTCTGTATACGTATCTCTAAAGGAAAGGTTTAAAAATGTATCTATCTCTCATAGACATTTTTTTCAGTGCAGTTGAAAAATGGCCACAATTAGTTCTGCATTGTGCCAGGATATATTCCAACCTTCCTGTGCTGTTTAGATTCAAGATGATTTGAAACCCAGAGTTCCAATTTAGTACTACCTGGACCTGTGTTTAGCCAAGTTGCCCAAATAACATGATCTTTACCAACCTCTGTGAAATGCCTCCTAGCACATCTGTACTGGCTGAGAGTCCTTCCCATATAGTTTCAATGTCACCAATTCAATCAACTTTTGCAATTGGAACAAATGAGAGAGATCTTAACTATTATTCATTCAGTCCAAGTGCCAATGCAACCCAAGTTGCATCTGTTGACTGAGCAGATGGGAAGAGTTATTTTAGCTAAATCATTTGGCAATCATTATTATTAGCAGAGCAGGTCGAACAACATGCCATAAATTTTCCATTTACAGCTGTTTTATATGATAAAATATGTGGTTTAGAAAATCCCCTTCTCTTTGACCCGTAACATGATGGTGTCATGGGAACTGAAAGTTGCATAAGCACCCAAAATGCATTTTTTTAAAAAGTCTATCTAAAACAATGGTTTAGAACTAGACAGTCATACTCAGGATAGTCCCACTCTAATTAATTAATCAACAACAACAACAACAACAACAATAATAATTTATATCCTGCCCCTCTGCAAAGCAATCAGGGCAGCTTATAATATTAAAATTACCATCAAATACAATACAGTAACAACCTAAACTCCCAGAACTCGCCCACCTCATAAAAAAGTATTAAACAATAGCATAATTAAACAAACTTATCACAATAACAAGTCACAATAACAAGAGTCACAATAACAAGAAACAGCAGCAACACATGCAGCAGAGAACTGAAGAGAGAAGGATGGGCTAACCCACCAAGGCCAGGAGTCTAGTCAGGAAAGGCCTGCCGGAAGAGATCCATCTTAACAGCCTTTTTAAAGCTGGCTAAGTTGGTAATATGACAGATCTCATCCGGCAGGCCATTCCATAGTCTGGGAGCAGTTGCAGAGAAAGACCTCTGGGAGGTTACAGACAGCCTGGTTTTTATAGGCTGTAATAGACCAGAGTGCGTGGGGTGGATTATATGGAAGGAGACAGTCTTGGAAATAGGTTGGACCCATGCCATTTAGGCCTTTAAAGGTAATAATCAACACCTTGTACTGTGTCTGGAAACTAATAGGCAGCCAGTGAAGTGACTTTAAAACAAGTGTTATGTGGTCTCCTCTTGATGTTCCCGAGACCAATCTGGCTGCCATATTCTGTACTAACTGAAGTTTCCGGACCAAACATGAGGGTAGCCCCATGTAGAGTGCATTACAGAAAAAAAAGACATGAGGTTACCAGTGCATACACCACAGTTTCAAGGTCCCTAGTTTCTAGGAAAGGGTGCAGCTGGCGTATCAGCCAAAGCTGATGACAGGCACTCCTGACCATCGCATTTACCTGAATAGTCATCTGGAGCGATGGATCTAGGAGCACCCCCAGACTTTGAACACAGTCCTTGGAGGAGAGTGTGATCCCTTCCAGGACTGGAGGTTGTATCCCAATACCTAGTTTCAGTACCTGTAAGTACCTCCGTTTTGTCTATATTCAGTCTCAATCTGTTTTTCCTCATCCATTCCATTACTGCCTTAAGACAGTCATTGAGAGGAGAGATGCCATCTATAGTCAAAGCTGAAGACCAAGACATGGAGAAATATATCTGGGTGCCATTAGCGTACTGATAACACTCTGCCCCATGACTCCAGATGATCTCTCCCAGTGGCTTCATAGATATGTTAAACAACATCGGGAACAGAATGGCACCTTGTGGGATGCCACAATTCAGCTCTTTCCTAGAAGAGCAACTGTCCCTGAGCAACACCCTCTGGAATCTGCCCGAGAGGAAGGAACAGAACCACTGCAATGCAGTGCCTCCAATTCCTAATCTACTCAGACGATCGAAGAGGATGTTGTGACCTATTGTATCAAAGGCCGCTGAGAGGTCTAGGAACACCAACAGGGACACACTACCTCTGTCGATGCCCAGGTGGAGGTCATCAGCCAAGGCAACCATGGCAGTCTCAATTCCAAATCCTGTCCTTAAGCCAGTTTGAAATGGATCTAGATAATTGGTCTCATTCAAGACAGCTTGGAGTTGAAGGGCAAACACCTTCTCAATCACTTTGCTCAAAAAAGGCAACAGAGAAACCGGCCTATAACTGTTCATATCCAGGGGGTCCAGGGAAGGTTTCTTCAGTAGTGGCCTAACCGCTGCTTCCTTCAAACAATATGGAACATTACCTTCCCTGAGGGATGCATTGATGATATCCCTAAGGAACATCCTCGAGGCATCCCCCCCCCCCCCCCCCCAGACAGACAGCCACAATGGACAAGTATCAAGAGGGCAGGTCGTCTTCCTCACTCTACCAAGGAGCTTGTCCTCGTCATCAGTACTCACAGATTGAAACCAAGCCAGTATAATTTCATTAACAGAGTTGTTGGACATCTCGTCAATTGATTCTGTTACAACACTGGCATCTAAGTCGGCTCTTATCTGAGAGATTTTACCTGCAAAGAAGTTGTTAAACACATCACAGCAGGCTGTTGTTGGGTTAAGTAGTGGGTTCTGTGCAGGTGGAACCTGCATCAATTCCCCTACCACCCTAAACAGTTTTGCTGGACAGGACTCTGCAGACAGAATGCAACCAGAGAAGAAAGATTTCTGTGCTGCATGCATTGCCTCTCGATAGGACCAAAGATTTGTTTTTTAACAAATTTTAATTTAATTAATGTGGCACTTTTTAATTGACTGTGGTTTAATTCTATTTTAAGGGGATGGGAGGGTGGGATTATGGGGTGAGGGAATGATTTTTAACTCTGTTTTGTTTTTAAACTGTTGTACCCCGCCCCGATTGCCACGCAGAGGGGCAGGTTATAAATAAAAATTATTATTATTATTATTATTAAGAAGGTTCCTATGACCAGTCT
The DNA here is from genome assembly GCA_026167975.1 of Phrynosoma blainvillii. Lineage (NCBI taxonomy): Eukaryota > Metazoa > Chordata > Lepidosauria > Squamata > Phrynosomatidae > Phrynosoma > Phrynosoma blainvillii. The sequence continues at coordinate 121,989,830 of JANUYF010000004.1, forward strand.
TGTCAGATAACAGTCAAGTTTTCTGCCAGATGCACTCTAATCATTGTCCAACCCACTTCATCTTCCTAAGCTCTTCCGTATACCATGGCTTACGCTTAGAAGCAGGTTGGAAAGGATGCTTGGGAGCAATTGTGTCGATGGCCTTGGTAAGGTCAGTGTTCCAGGTATTGACCAAAGCTTCAACAGAATCACTGGCGTTACCAACCATTAAACCCTCTAAGGCTATCTGGAAACCAATTGGTTCCATTAGCCTTTGAGGGCAAACCATTCTAATAGGTCCACCACCCCCAATGGGGTGGACAATGGTTCTTAGTTCAGCCTTGATCAGGAAATGATCCATCTATGATAATGCAGAGGTTTTTATTATCTCCGCCCATGGATATTCCTGTTCCATTATAAAGATTGCATCAAGGATATGAACTGCACAATGAGTAGGCCCAACGACAAATTGGGATAGGTCCATGTTTGTCATGGATTCCATGAACTCCCAAGCCGCGTCTATTAGATTTAACAAACTGGTCTTGAGTGGGATGTTGAAGTCGCCCGGGACCAAAAGTCTGGGCGACTCCAGCAGCAACTCCGATACCAGCTGTGTGAGCTCGGTTAGGGAGTCTGCTAGACAACAGGATGGTCGGTATACTAGCAGAATCCCCAAACTATCCTTGGTCTTCAGCCTCAGGTACATACACTCGAAGTGGACTGTGTTCTGGACAAGTATCCTGGTCAAGGTCAGGTTGTTCTTATGAACCAGAACCACTCTGCCCCCCTCCCACTTCCCCTTACCTGCTCACTAACAGAGTACCCAGTTGGGAGGGCCTGCGCCCAGGTTATACTACTATCCTCTCCCAACCAGGTCTCTGTGAAGCAAGCCAGGTCGGCCTCCTCATCTAAAAGGAGGTCATAGATGATGTAAGTTTTATTTTTAACTGACCTGGCATTGCGAAGGAGCAGAGTGGAATGGCTGGTGTGCTCTCCAATCCATTCCAGGCAACAGAGTGAACTGAAGGTGGGATAGCTATCAAACACCGATCCCACCTTCTTTTGTAACAGGTCTTCACACTGTTCCCACCATACCTTCCTTTCCCCCGCATAACCTCAATTTCTACTCCCAGTTCAATCCCAGCCATTACAGGAGGTGATGGAAATTGGGCGACTAAATAGCCTTCTGCCTAATGTTCTCCTTGCAGCAGCACTTCGAATGGCAGTATAATTTAATTAAGGCAGACTAAGTGTCCTCCCAGCCAACTCCCCCCCCACACACACACACACCATGCAAGGCTGCAGCCAATGGCATTGGAGTTAAGTCAAGCTAGAGAGCTTTCTCTCCTGAAATCTCCCAAACAGTAACCTCTGCAGGAGATAGAAATATCACAGGAGGGCAAGTGTGTTCCATGCTAGCTCCCCGCCTCTTCCTGAGTCCCCCTCCCAACCCCATTGTTGCTATTGCTGCTACGCCACCAAGGGATGGGAGGTCCCACCCAGTCTTCTACTTGGCCCTGCAGCCAGTGTTGTTGCTGCACTGCCAGTCTTGTTACTGCACCACCAGGAAATGGGAGGGCAGCTTTGAAGCCCCCGCCCAGTCTCTACTTGGCCCTGCAGCTGGTGTTGTTGCTGCACTGCCAGGGAATGGGAGGGTGGCTTTAAAGCCTCCGCCCAGCCTCTACTTGGCCCTGTAACCGGTGTTGTTGCTGCACTGCCAGTGTTGCTGCTGCGCCACCGGGGAATAGAAGGGTGGCTTTGAAGCTTCTGTCCAGCCTCTACTTGCACCGCCGGTGTTGCTGTTGATAGATAGATGATAGATAGATAATCATCAATAAACTATTTCAATTGGCATGATCTAATTATGATGGCTAGAATCAACCCAATGTGTCTATCATTTTTACACATTCTATCCTAAAGAAATTTTTACGCATTCTATCCTAAAAAAGATATTATAGAGCAATACAATGAAAATATTTTAGGAAATGTTCATTGACAGTTACTGAGAAGACTGAGAATATTTTATGTCTTATCTAATAATGTAGAAAATGAAAACATTGTCAAATTTTCAACATGCTTCCTGTCCTTATTTAATCACAGCAAGGTGCCACTTGGAATTGCATGAATCCTTTTATAATACCAACTGAGAAGTATTGGGATCATGGTGGCAGGGGAAGAGTTTAATCCATTACTCCTACACCAAGTTCCTTATTAACATTCCCCTCTCTCAGTGGGGGCTAGTGACTCCAATATCAGTGGGGCAGTGAGCACACGCCACATTGTAATGAGAACTTTAAAGGAGCTGTCCAAGGTGTTGGAACATTATTCCTAGACCCCAAACAGCTCCTTGGAGCTGAGCATACAGAGAGGAAAAACTGGGTCACTCCTCCACTGAACATCTACTGTCCACACCACCTGCTTCCAAGGTGAGCCAAATATCCATGGGCAGTCCGCACCACACAGTGCCAAACCATACCACTCTATTATTATTTTTGCCTTCCCACTAGTGCATGTTCTCAATTGCACAAACATACCACCTGTCAGTGTCAATTATCTCCCTTGTCCTTCCAGGACCAGCCCCACAGTCACACAAGTGATAGCAGCTTCATTTACACTGCCCATACAGTCACTTTGGTGCACTCAGTGACACATTGGGAAAGCACAATCATAGAGGACCTCATGTTCCCCTATTGAACTGTCTAATTTCTTTATATTTTTATTACATCCATTGTGTTATTGGTGACCTGCCATGCTTGTCATAATTCAACCATGGGCTTTGGGACAGATCAATGGTGCAATGGGTCAATGATGCAGCTGGCCACTCGTGAACCTGTACATGTACAAAAGAAAAGAATAACAAGCAATGGCACCAGTGGCTGTATCTCACCAGGCTCATGGTGCATGTTCCAGACCACTTCTGTAAGCTGACTGGGGCTTCCTGCATTCCCACACTCACATTGTGCTGTTTATATGCCATTTTGATAATGCACATTTTCCATGTTAGAGCAGAACAAAGTGACATTATTTTGCTCCAATTTTTCTCCCCAAAGCATGGCTTCATCCTGGTTTCCTCCCAGCTTGTGTGTTGTATTAGCATGTAGGCCTCAAATAAGGTTGAAGCCACTTCTTTTTGCCAGTGAGGACAAACCCCTTGAAAGTTCAGACTCAAACTCAAGTCTGGATTCATCCCTGACAATAAAGTATGCAAATTCCATTGACTGTCCTGAACATCCCTGACAATAAAGTAAGCAAATTCTATTGACTGTCCTGCACAGGAGAGAAATCTTCATTGTTGTGAACAGAAATCTTTTTCCACTGCTGAACAGCAACCCAAGGAAGGGAAATTTTAATCAGGAATATAGCACATGATAAAATATACCATCACTGCTCACACACATACACACTGCATTAAGCAACTCTGATCCTGGTCTGGGGGCTATTGTCTACTTGCTCAGATTTGTACATTTAATAGCATATTGTGCTTCGTCCCAATATCTACAATGACAACCAAAAGTTCCATAATAAGCAAATCAATTTGAAGGCCATGAGGGAGATGAAGAATGAACACACATGCTGAATTCATGTTTAGTTTATATTGGGCTAGGTTTGTCTTTGTTGTTATTTTCCTTTTCTTTCTTTCTTTCTTTCTTTCTTTCTTTCTTTCTTTCTTTCTTTCTCTCTTTCTCTCTCTCTCTCTCTCTCTCTCTTTTTTTTTTTTACCTAAAGCACAATCTCAAGTTGACTTTTGGCAGAACTATATCATAGCTTAAGCCCATAATGGAGAATCCTCAGCAACCTCATCAAACTAAGAGTTGCATCAGTCTTTAGCAAAAGTCATCCTCACTGTTTAATCAAGGGCTCATTTCCACTTACATTTAAACTGGTTTGCTATTCGCCTTCACTCCATGTCAGTGAATCAGTTCCAAAAGGTCTGTCGTTCCCACTATGAAAGTGGATCTTTTAATTATTCACTTGTAATCACTTCTTTTTTGGCACAATTGTCTTTCCCACTAGTTTGTGCATCATTGGTGATGGAAGCGGTAACACGGTGAGGATGGGGCCATTCCAGGCACTGAGAGGGGTGACTTTAGCAACTGAGCCTTCCTCTGCTCTTCAGCAACCCAGGCTGCTCAAGCACACCATTTCCCCTTTGAGCAGGCCAGCTTGGGAACTATATATATATATATATATATATATATATATATTGACAGAATATGTGATCCATTGTTTTTGCAACTACTTGCCTCACTGAGCTGCAGTCAGTCTGATCACCCGGTATGCCACCCCTGAGTAATTGTAAGTAGTTGCAAATACAATGAATCACATATTCTGTCAATTTTTAATATATATATTAAAGTGCAGAAGGGGGGGGGTGATTTACTAAAAGAAGGGGATGGCTGATTTACCAAAAACTGAGAAGGGATCGTAAACACCCCTCTGCCATTAGTCCCTCCCCTCCAGAATGATGTGATTCATATCTGTTGTTCCTACTTGTTGAACACACTTTGGAATCAATTCTTTTCAAAAGAACCGCTAAAAATTAGTGTCAGGAAACCGCGGGGGTTTTGTCATTTGCCTCACTTCACCATGATTGAAACTGAGCACAGTTGGATCAGAACTGGTTTCAAGTGGGGACGAGGCACATATAACCCATTGAGTAATTTGCTTTAAATCATAGTGGGCCCAAAAATATCACTGGTGTAAATAAAAAGAAGCACTTCTTCATAGAGCTCATAGCTAAATTGCAGAATTTCCTACCATATGACAGCTTTAAAGGAGGAATTGGACAAATTTATAGGGAATGGGTCTTTTAGTGGTTATTTGTATATATTTCCTCAAGGAACAACAACAAAAAAAGTAAAAATGTATTCACAGTTGAAGAAGAAAGGAGACAAACTCCCACATGCTAGGTGATCGTCAAAAAACTTATTTAAAAAAAGCCCAACACTTTTCACCAATAAATTTTCTTCATGAACATTTCTAAATGAAAAGAAATACATTTACAATGTATGTAATGTTTGAGACAACACATAAAACATCTCTTAAAAACATATATTTTCAAAAATATAACCCTTTCTATTATACATATATACATATCAATCCATGGAAATGTCTGGAGTTGAGGACAGATTACATCATATGTCTTCTCATTTGTTTCCCTGGTAGAATCATCTTTAAAAAAATCAATAAATAGAACTCATTGTTAGACCTATTTTCTTTTAGGTTTTAGCAGTGTAGCATGTTTGTAGAACCAGCAGAACCAGGGAACAAAAATCCAAGCTTCTAAAAGTTGAGCTTTTATTGTTATTGTTGCAGAAATATAATAACAACAAGCAAAGTAAAATACAGTCCACTATAGGATCACATCTTGCTGATGTGGCTAAAACAAACAAACAAACAAAACACTACAGATCCATGTTTCCAGATCCTAAGGCTACATTGTAAAGCAATATAAACATATTATAGATCCATTGCGAGAAGTAAAGGGAAGAAGTAGTAATCCAAAAGAGGCAAATAATAATATCAATGCCAAACACAGTTTCACAGTCCTGCCCCTTCTCCACCTTTTTGGGTGTTAACCTTCAAGTTGATTGGATGTTCTGTATATGATGTTTGTTAACCCAGCCTTCTGCTGTCCATCATCCACCAGGTGATATACTTTCCCATACTAGCTTTTATTATTAATTTTGTTATCAAAACAAGGCTGTTTTCCCAGCTAGAGCTTCCTTTTGTTATGACCCTCTGGCCATCTGGACTGAGTTGTTTGTGTTTGTCTAGATGCTATTCTCAAGAGGAAAATTACAGACACACACATCTCTACATTTCACCTTTGACTGTATAGCCCATCTATATTCTAACATTTCTTTCTTCTAATAAGCAAATGTCCACTTGTACAGAGAGTACAAACTGCAATACAATAGTTCCAGAAGAAGAACAATTGTGATAAGACCAAAACAATTTTTGAAAAATAAAAATAAAATAAAAGATTTTGTTCACCACATAGCACATGAGAATTTGCCTCCTTTCATTCTTCCATTATATTTCCTACAGCCCAGACATATTTTATCTCTGTGTATAAGGTGGAATGCTCTTAAAGAAATGGGAGCACCAATTCACTTGATAGTCCTGATGAGGAATCTGTACTTAGGTCAAGAGGCTACTGTTGAAACAGAATATGGAGAAAGAGAATGGTTCCCAATTGGCAGAGTGGTAAGACAAGGCTGCATTACATCTTTGTATTTGTTCAGCTTGTGTGAAGAAAATATCATACTAAGAGCAGGTTTAGACTTAGAAGAAGGAGAAATGAAGATGGGATGAAGCAACATTAACAATCTAAAATATGTAGATGACCCCATAATATTAGTAGAAAATATCAGAGACTTGAAACAATTACATAGGTCTAAAACAGACAGGCAGATTTAGGTGGCTTCTACACATCCCCTGGAGCACCCAGAAGCTGCTTCAGGGCCATGCTGGGGCCATCTAAGGCAGCCCCTAAAGGGGCGGCTGTTTTCCACTCCTTGCTGTAGTTCATTTGGGACCTTAGCAGGAGGTGCCCTTGAGGCCATGACATATGTTCACTGCAGCCTTGGGGTGATAGGGCTGGGAGTGGCTTCTGGCCACTCCTTCCCAACTGGCTGTTTCATCCCATAGCATAGCAAACGTGAAGAAGAAAGTGCAAAGGCATGGTTATTGCTAAATATAAAATAAACAAACAAAAACAATGACCATGGAGGATCCACATAAGAGCAGCTATGAAAGAACTAAACAAGATCCTAAAGTGTAAATATTTACCACTGAACACTAATGTTAGAATTGTCCAAGCCATTATATTCTCCATCACCATGTATGGATGTGAGAGCTGGACAGTGAAGAAAATGGATATGAAGAAAATAAACTCATCTGAGATGTAGTACTGGAGAACAGTACTACTGAGGATACTGTGGATGGCCACAAAGTCAAAGAAATGGGTCCTTGAACAGATCAAGCCTGAATTCTCCCTGGAAGTCAAGATGACAAAACTGAGGCTGTTGTACTTTGGTCACATTATGAGAAAACATTTTTCATTAGAAAAGACAATAATGCTAGGAAAGGCATAAGGTAGTAAAAAGAGAGGAAGACTACACACCAGGTGGCTGGGCTCAATCTGGGAGGTCATGGGTCTGAATCCTTAGGACCTAGCCAGAGAAGTGAAAGATAGGGGGTCTTGAAGATGTCTCACCCACCGGGTCAACAGAATTGAGGTCAACTCAAGGGCAGTTAACAAGCATAAGTTAGGGGTGTGATGAATCCCCTATCTATGCTGCTTCCACACTTCCAACCCTTAGTTTATTGTCACACATCTTGTCCTTTTACCTACAATATCTCTCCCTGGATCTCGGTGACATCTATGCTGGATATGTGGTTGTGTTGATCAGATGGTTCAGTGTGGGAAAGTGTAGCCAGTCTTCCCTTTCAGTTATTAAATGTATAAAGTCAGACACACTTGGAGAAAAGAAAACAGTACTTATTTATTGTATAACAAATAAGTGAAACGTGATCTCCTACATCCTCAGCTCCTCAAACTCTATTCAGATCCCTGCCTTATCTCTGATAGCCCTAACTAAGGAGATTATCACACTGGCTATTTTCTCCTGATCCAGAAACAGGCTGAGATGGTGTAAAAATGGATGTTACTGCACAGCTTCACGCCCAGATCGAAGGCATTCTGTACCGGATCAGGACTTCTCCAGTACTTAGCTAAAAACAATTCTTATCCATGCATGGCTCAGTAAGGGAGAAGTCCCAATTAGGTATGGGATGCCTCTGATATGGGCACAAAGCTGTGCAATAACATCCATTTTTACACCATCTCAGCCTAGAGATAGACCAAAAAAAAACAGTGTGATAGACCAAAAAAACAGTGTGATAATTTCCTAACTCTTTGCCAGACAAGCCTCCAGGTTGTCCTCCTATAGGCCTCCTTCACAGCATGTCCTGAGTCATGTTTGACTGGTTCTACCCTAGCTTGCCAAACTTCTCAATGTACAGAGTGGAAAATAGATGACAGGTTTCTATTAAGCATATGATCTATGGTGGAGGTAGACATCTAGTTGGTTACCATGTAAGCAGAATGATGGACTATGAGACCTTTTATCTAGCCATACATGACATTTCTTATGTTTAGATGTTTGTACATAACTTACTAAATAAATTAAATAAAAAAACATAAAGGCAAAGTCTGATCCTCTAAGTTGCCTTTTTTCTTCTCACCTCCTCACATGCACATATCCCCAGATCTCCTTGAACATGAAAACAAACTGTTTTTATGCTTGTTTATTAATACTTGATACTACTACCATTTTCTACATTAAGCAAGGGTGGGATGTGATAAAAATACTTTATGAACCAATAATTCACAAATATATAACAATAATCATAAGCTAAAATGCTTTCACTTAAAAAGAGAAAGATAAAAACCCCAAAATGTTTGATGCATGCTAAGTACATCCTTAACAGCAGTAAGAGCATGCAAGTAAAATATCAAACAGGATTTGATACCTGAAATAAAACCACAAGCACTTATTCTAAGCTCATAAACTAATTCATAACAAAGTCTCAGTCAAATTCACAAGAGGTCTACAGGCCTTTGCAGACTGCCAGAAATAGTGCACATTAAATTGAGGCACTGCCCTGGCTCAGTGCTAGGGAGTCATGGGAATTCTATTTTTTTCTGGGGCATTGAGCCTTCTCTGTCAGAGAGCTCTGGTGCCACAATAAACTACAGTTCCCATGATTCCCTAGCACTGAGTCAGGGCAGTTAAAGTGGACTCAATTTACACTATTTCTGGCAGTCTGCAAAGGCCCTATATGTCTCTAGTCACATCAATCCCATAACTGCACTGATAGTTTGTACTTTGAAACCAAGCCAGTTTGATCATTTTCTCACCACTCTGATGGATTACATTCTAAAATGTGAAAAGAGTACTTCAGCTACCTCCTGGGTTTTTCCTCATTCAAACTTGATTCTCACTTATTAATTGTTGTTCAGTGCATACAGTGTAACCTAATTAAATTTCACTTTAATGTATCAATTAAAACAGAAAATTGTTGTTTCAGTACTGATAGGCGATGCCTCAGTTGCAAATATCTAGTTCCTTAAAGCAACTTGAACCCTAACCATGTTTGCATTTGATAAGAATAAGAATAATGCCATTTTTTCCACTAGTTTGCAAACTAGTATAAGTTCTGTAATCTATACAGCTTTTGAAACTTGTATACAGCTGAAAATTACAAGGAAATCTTGAGTTAACATTTGTATCTCTCATGAATATAGGCAGGCAGTACCTACTAAAGATTCATAAGGTAGAGCTCCGACAAATTAAGGGAGTTCACACTATGTTCCACACATTTTTTGCAATGTAATGTGAGAAGATGAATTTTGAGGCCCTTAAAAAAGAATGTGTGTGTGTGTATACACGACCATATGGGGAGGTGCTCATCTCCTTTACTAAGCTGAAGAGCCAGCGTTGTCAGAGACTACTCTGTGATCATGTGGCCAGCATGATTACACAGAATGTTGTTTACCTTCCCACTGAAATGGTACCTATTTATCTACTTGCATTTGCATGCTTTCGAACTGCTAGATTGGAAGAAGCTGGGATTAGTGACAAGAGCTCACCCCATCATGGAGCACATGGGCCTTGAATTACCAACCTGTTGATCTTGCAATCAACAGAGTCAGTGTCTTAACCACTTGAGCCACTGCATCCCATTACAATTTCTAATATTTGACATCTATAATGTGGAGAAAATGGGATATATATATATATATATATATATCACATTAAACTGATCTCATTTTCCCCACATTGTAGATGTCAAATATTAGTGACTGTATCATAGTCCTCCAGTGAGGGATAGATTTCATGCTGTGATGCCATCTGGCTTCCCTGGAGCTGATTCAAAATCAATTTGCCATTGACTGAGGGTGGTGGTGGGGGAACAGTGCTATTAGGAAGTATTTTATTGTAGGTGTATAGTCAGGGTATATCATTATCTATCTATTGTATCTGTAACTGTATCTAACTCCATCTATATATATCTGTCATTATGGTGCTTTCCACAGCCATGCACACACAGATACATATTTGCCAGCAGTAACACATTTTTTTCTGGTGCTGCTCCCAATCTGTAGTGTTGTGCCTTAAAATAGAATCTGGAACTCAAGATAACAAAAATCTATATTCACTTGAATCTTTCAAAAACTATATGTAGACAAGTAGGGATGGGTAAAGTTTTTCTGTTCTTTTTCTTTTTTTATAGCAACTTCACAAAATTTGCAAAACTACTCATAAATTTAATAAAAAATGTGAGGGTTTTCTTTTCAATATGGGAAAAAGCAAAACTGAAAACATCCATTCAACTAGGCAGAGATCTTTAAGTGTTTATTACTTTAAAATGTTTCTGTTAATCCCTGTGCATTTAACTATGGGCCTTTGCAGACTGCCAGAAATAGTGCAAATTGAGTCCACTTTAAGGGTTAGGGTTAGTGCTAGGGAATCATGGGAACTGGTTTTTTTTTCTAAGACATTGAGCCTTCTCTGTCAGAGAGCTCTGGTGCCACAATAAAATACAGTTCCCATGATTCCCTAACCCTAACCCTAACCCTTGAAGTGGACTCAATTTGCACTATTTCTAGCAGTCTGCAAAGGCCCTATGTCTATGCTGAAAAATTACAGTTCCCTACTACTTCTTGCTTCTATTAGAGTCCTCAGCTTCAATTTTTAATTTTCTTCCTACTGTAGGAAGTTTTTTGTGTTGAGTTTGCCCAGAATTTGGAATAAGATTTTTATTTTGTTCATTGTCAAATGAGTTTCCCAAATCTCACCACTTATTTTTTGACATTTGTGTTCCACTTCAGTACAGAATCAAACCAAACTGAGTAACCACATTATAAGGTCCACATGGCCGGCACTCCGAGGATGCCCTCCTGCTGCAGCGTCCGCACACGCTGCAGCGGAAGAGTCGCCGAAGGTGCGCCGGCAGCCTTTTGCGGCACACCTTTGGGATTTGTGGAAGGAGCGCTATTTTAGCACTCGTTCCTGGGGCAGCGAAGCTGCGCCGCGGGGCCGAGGAATGAGGATACCTCGGCCCCGATCTGCAGCTTCCCGGGGTAGCCCCATGCTGCCCGTCTGCTTGCCTCCTATGACTCCAAAACTGATTCAGTAGGAATGTAGGAGAAAGAAGACAATCCTCTCTGTAACTGACAGGACATATTCTAAAGGTCAAAGTTGCTTGTACTTCTAAGCATAAGGTGAAGTAATTGCTCAATGTAAATTGATTCTCAAATCAAAGCTGAGAGGAAATCTCTTTAAAAACACCTCTAATTTCCTTGGAATGTTAAACCCTTTTCATTACAAGTTTTAGTCCAATATATTCTCCATGTTAGGGGCTATCTTTCAGACTCCAAGAACTGGTAAAGTGGCAGGTTATTTTGCCCTTGGAATTTATCTTCTTGGCACTAGGAGAGACAATTTAAGTGAGCTCCGACACAACTATTAATGCTGACAGGTTGAGTCAGGGAATCCCAGCTTAATGGAAAAGCTGTGAGCATGTGGTGAGGGGGTGGATTGACACTACTGACAGCCATGCTCCATTCTGTTTCACATTCACAGTCAAGACTCAGCTTATTATCATTTACCTCCTTAATATCATGGCAAGTTTAGGCCCTATTCTGGGGGTGATAAATTATGTTACACATTGTAACTCTTAAAGGGGAAAGGGGGAGTTCAGGATAACTGATAGAATCTGTTCAAGCTTCATCTTCTTGATCATTCCTTTGTGAGATGCCTGCATGTACACCATTTGATCACTTCCAACTAAATGTGTAAATCAGCCCCAGAGAGAAGCATTGTGTTTCTAATGTCACTGGGTTATATTAGAAACCACTAGTCCTTGAGATGTTGTTAGATGAATCATCCCTGATCATTGGCTTATTGTTACATGAAAAAGTTATTACTACAGTGAATACAGGATGAACCATGCATATATGAACAAATTCATATGTTTTCATAAAACATATCTCTTGAAGGAATGCAGCTCAACCTAAGGCAGCCCAAGAGTTATTTATTTTTGGTGGGAAACTGCTCTTAAAAGAGTCATGGTCAGCCTGAGTCAAGTTACTATATTTATAGTCATATATTTATTTTAATAAGTCACAACTATATTTGTCAAAATAGACACAGTCACAATTCATCTGTCATGAAACCAGCAGGCAATGGCAATGGCAATGGAAATGCAAGTGCAGAACACCATGGAGAGGAAAGCATATGAATCAATTACAAGGGCATATATGCAGAGCTATATTATTTTACAAATGCCTGCCTTGATTGGTGTTCTGACTGGGCTGATAAATATCACTGGCTTTTGCAAATATGTCTGTGCTTCTCTCTCCCTGAAAAACCAGAATGAAACACTAGCTTTAGAAATATTTTACCAAAGTAACATAAACAACTCATGGAAATGGTGTGAAAAGAAGCCTAAAATGTAGATATAGGGTGGAAATAATCAGGATTAATTAAAAATTTGAGTATCCCTTCCCTGTAATCTTTACTGATGTCTTTAGTTCTCTACTTTGAGTCTACAACATACAATATGTACACTTCTTTTTTTAATAAATAAGTTTGAGTAAAAACAGTACATAATAACATACAAAGTGAAAATAAGTGATACACAGAGAAAAGAAAGAAGGAATATCACAAGCATACACATGCAAATGAAACTAGATAACATAGGGCCTTTACAGACTGCCAGAAATAATGCAGCTTGAGACCATTTTAACTGTCCAGGCCCAATGCTAGGGAATCATGGGAATTGTAGTTTTTTCTGAGACATTAAGTCTTCCCCGTCAAGGAGCTCTGGTGCCACAATATATTACAGTTCCCATGATTCCCTAGCACTAAGCCAGGGCAGTTAAAGTGGTCTCAAGCTGCATTATTTCTGGCAGTCTGTAAAGGCCCATAGATTGACTTCTTTCACTTATCAACCGATTCAGGCTATCATTAATCTATTGTTTTCCTCCTGATAAATTTATCTATATACTCCACACTTTCTCAAATTCCTTGTATGTTTTTTTCTGTATAATCTGTGTTAACCTGTCACTTTCCATTACATCATATAAATTTGTATTCCAGTCATCTATTGCAGGTATTATTTTTTGTTTCCACTTCGTGGCATATACCATTCGAGCAGTTGTAGTCATATAAAAGATCATTCTACCATATTTAATTTCTAATGTTTCTTCTTGATTCATACTTAATAGGATTCTTATCGTATCTTTCTTAAATTTGAGATTCAGTATTTTTCCATAACCTCATGACTCTTATCCCAATTTTTTTTTTTGCCAAATTGCATTTCCATCAAATATGATAATATGTACCTAATTCTTTCTCACATTTCCAGCATTTTTAATTATTTTTGTAATTTTTGCCAGTTTAAAAGGTGGGAGATGCCATCTATATTGCATTTTATAGAAAATTTCTTTCAAATCATTATTCAAAGTATTTTTAAATAAATATATTTATTGATTAAAATTACAAAACAATACATCTAAAACCTTTCATGCATGTACATACACACTTACTTATACTTACTTAATTTACTTCATTTTAACAATTGTAACATCTACAATACATACAATCATGTTTCTTTATTCCTTTAATTTTTTAAAGAAAGAATAAATTTCTCAAGAAAAGGAAAAAAGGGGGAAAACCCACTAAATTCTTTATTTGTCCATTCTTCTTACTTATTCTCACTTGTTTCCTTCTCTATCTAACTTCCCCCTCACTCTCAGTTCCCTTTCTTTCACTCTTCTCTCTTTTCTTAACTATTCATCCTATTACTTCTCTATCCTTTGAAGGATAGTTTGAAGGATAGAGACTCAAAGTATATTTCAATCTTTTATTCCAGGTTTTTCCCCACTGGTCTAAACTTATAGGGTGGCCAAAATTTTGTGCCCATTTTACCATTTGGGGTTTGATCTTTTCTTCCTCGGTATCTAGAGTCAAAAGTAGCTTATGATATTTCTTAATTCTATGATTGTCTTCTGATTTCAAAATTTTCTCAAAGTCAGGGTCTACATCTTGGATATTGTTTAATTTCAAATCTTGCTTAAATCTTTCATTTAACTGGCAATAGATAAACCATATACATTTATAACCTTTGTTCCTTAATTGTTCTAGGGTTTTTAGTTCCATTTTTTCCCCTTTTAGCAAATCTTCATATGTGATCCATTTTGAGTCATCCAATTTAGTTCTACTAAAGAAAGCTTCATTTACCAAAACCCACTTTAGCAATATTCTACACATTTTTGGTTTTAATTTCAACCAAATTAAAATTAAAGATTTCGTAATGTAATGGATGCTGAAGTTTTTATTAACTTTTAATTTATCATAGAATAAATATACGTGCCATCCAAATCTGTTATCTATGCCTTCCAATTGTAATAATCTATTATTCTCCAATTTTATCCAATCTGTAATCCAATCCATCATGCATGTCTAGTAGTTGAGTTTGAGATTAGGAAGTGTCATGCCACCTCTTTTAACCTCATCTTGTATTAATTTAAGTTTTACCCTTGGTTTCCTTCCAGCCCACAAGAATTTTGATACATCTTTATGCCAATCCTTAAAGGGGTAGTCATTTGTGATAATTGGTAAATTTTGAAATAAGTAAATTGTTTTTGGTAAGACAGACATTTTAACTGCCAAAATTTTCCCCATTCGTGATAAGCCTAATTTTTCCCATTTCTTTAAGTCTTTTTTTATTTCTTTCCATTTTATTTCGTAATTATTCTTAATAAGTCTGAGTTCTTTGTAGTTATGTTAATCCCAAGGCATTTTACTTTATTTACCATCTGGAAACTAGTTTTTTCTTTCAAATCTTGTTTCTCTTCTTCAAATAGATTCATTAACATCATGGCTGTTTTTTTTTTTTTTTCATAGATAAGCTCGATACTGCACAGTATTTTTTAATCATTTCTAAAAGTTTCTCTATATTGTCCATTGGGTTTGCTAATGTAATCAATAAATCATCTGCAAAGGCATGTAATTTGAATTCATTTTTCTTTATTTTTACTCCTTCAATGTTGGGGTTCTCTCTGATTGCATTAATTAGGATTTCCAATGTAGTAATGAAAAGTAAGGGTGACAAGGGGCATCCTTGTCTAAGCCCCTTTTGAACTTTGTATTTTTTTGTGGTCTCCCCATTAATTACTAGGTGGCTTCTTGGTTATTATAAATGTTTTTTTACCATTCTGTATAATTTGTTCCTATATTCATTTTTTAAAGAAACTTAAACATAAAATTCCAATTTAATTTATGAAATGCTTTTCAGAATCAAAAAAGATGAGAGCTAATTTTTATCTATATTTTTTGCATGATATTTGATCAGATTAAGTAAATGCCTTATATTTTCTTTTATGTGTCTTTTTGGGAGAAACCCTGACTGGTCATCCTGGATCCAAGTAGATAATATATTTTTAAAATGTTCCGACAGTATATTTACGAAAATTTTATGATCACTATTCAGTAGCACTATAGGTCTATAATTTTTGGTATCAAGGGGGTCTTTATTCTCTTTTGGGATTAGAACTACATTAGCTAGAGACCAAGAATTTGAAGCTTTTTCTTTTAAGATATCATTGAATACCCTTTGAAGGGGGAATATAATTTGTTCCTTAATTTTTTTGTAAAATTCTGTTCCTAATCCAACTGGGCCCAGTTTTTTTCATGATTTGCTTTTTTGTATACTATTAGTAATTTTGTTTATTGTTATCTCTTTATCTAAAATTTCTTTTTATTACTTTTATAGTCTAAATACTTACTGATTAAATCTTCATTAATTCCTTATTCTCTTGCCAGGCTTGAAAAAAAGTGAAAGAAGATTTATTTTCTTTTGATCTGTAATGATTTCATCTTCGTGTTTTAATTGGGTTATGGTTTGTTTGTTTTTCTTCAGTTTATATGCAAGGAATTTCCCTGGCTTATTTGCACTTTTGAAATTTCTTTGTTTAATCCATCTCATTTTTTTCTCAAGTTCCTCTGTTATAATTATTGATATTTATTTCTTTAATCCTATTATTCCTTTACAATATTCTTTATTTTTTTGGTTTCTCTTCAGATATTCTTTTTTTCTAATTTCTTCTTCCAATTCTTTTAATTTCCCCTGTTTCTTCCTATTCAATTCAATACTTTTTTGAATAAAAAAGCCTCTTATGAAAGCTTTAGCAGTATCCCAAACTATATGTATAGCTATCTCTCTATCTAGATTTTCCTCAAAAAATAATTTAAATTGTTTTTACCTTCTTCCAGTACTTCCTCATTGCTTAAGAGGTTTTCATTTAGTTGCCATCTATATGATTTTATATTAGTATGTAATGTCATCAGAACCAGGTTATGATCAGACCAAATTGTTGGCTAGACTTTGATCTTTTCTACTAGCTTAATCATGTGTATTGTAGTGAGGAACATATCTAATCTTGCCCAGGAATTGTGGGGATTTGAGTAAAATGTGAATTCCTTACATTCCTTATATTTGACTCTCCAAACATCTTTTAGTCCTAAATTATCCATCATTTTTTTTTAAAAAAAATCTGGTAATATCCCTTGATTTGTTTTGACCCTCTTTTCTGATTTTCTATCTAGTTGGGGTTGATAGCCCCATTCCAATCATCCATAGCTATGATGTTGTTGAAGGGGGGATGCAGATGGGCTAAAAGGGTTGTTTTGGGGTTGACCACGCCGAAAAAGTGCCCCCTACCTGATCCTTCCAGTGAAAGTGCACTTCAAAAAGTAGCCGCTTTTTTCCGTTCCTTTCAGAAACATTCGCACCTTCAACGGTACGTCGGGATTCAGCGACGGAGGTACGGCAGAAATAAGGGCACCTGAGCACAAAAGCCGCCGGTGTGAATGCATGTGTACAGGTGTGCCACATTTAGAGCTGCCCTTGGGGAGCATGCACTCATTGGAAAAAGCTTCTAATTAAAGGGTTTTTTAGGGTTCAGGTGTGGTCGAACTGTCGCAGGTGCATCTGTTTCAGAACCCTAGCACTAACCCTAATTTTCACAGTGCACATGCGCCAGAGCAGGAAGGTGAAACTGTTGCTACTGGAAGTTACATTGTGTTAAAGAGATAAAGGGGAAAGTTTCACTTTTAAGCTGGACCCCCATGCACATTCCAGCACCATTTTCCCAGGGCAACTTTGCCAGCTGCAGACCTCCACAGCTGTCCACTTTGGGGCTCCTCTTGTCCACAGTGGGAACAATGGCACAGCCATCCACAAGTGGAGGGTCAAAAAGAGGGAGAGGGACGTCATGGACCCATGCAGAGATGGCTGACCTCATAGCTCTATGGTTGCAGCCACACATTTTGGAGAAATTCCTTCTGGAATGCCGACACATTTAAGGAGTTGGCACAAGCCATGAGGTCGAAGGGGCACCAACACACCTAGGAGGAGTGTCATCGGAAGGCCCAAAACCTCAGGAGAGTTCACCCACTGGTCAACCAGGTCCAGGCTGCACATGGCAAATTCCCTGTCATGACAAAAAATGCATTTCATTGCATGTACGCCTCCACCTCAAAAAGCAAACCAATTTGTATGGCTTTTGTGACGCTTTTTGTGTAGGTTCGCAGGTTTGCAGATCTCTCCCCCCCCGGCATGCTGGTTTCACACCCTAGCATGTGGGGGGGGGGCATGGAGGAATGTTCATCTGTGTGTCCCATTCACCATGTCCCTCTCATGACCACCACCTGCATGTATCCAGTGTGCCTACTCAAACCTCCCTGGCATGTACCTCTCCCCTCCCCCCTGATATGTGCAGGAGATGGTGTGTGTGCAAACAGTGCCCTCTGCCATATATGTCCCTAGAACGAGAAATAGCACGACAGAGAGAGGAGGACGAAACAGCTAATGCCAGAGCTGCAATGCCACTGGCAGCCTGCCTCGCTGACATCAGAGGGAAGAAGTCACGTCACTCAGCAGCTGAAGCAAATACAAGTGCCCAGCAGGAGTTCATGGAAAGGAGCATTGCCAATTACTCCCCACCTATGCCCACCTCACTGATTGCCACCCGCACCACACACCATGCCCACCTCACTAATGCTGCTCACTGGTTTCCTGTAGGGATCCTTTGATGAACACATTCGCATAAAATGTCAGACGGCATTTAAAAATGGAAAATTGATTAATAAAAACCAGCAATTGCTGAACTTGCGTACGTGCGCAGATTTCGTCATAATTTTTTAAAAATATAATTTTCTTTTGATAAAAAACTAACAAACAACTATGTACAACAATTTACAAATGGGGGAAGGGGAGGGGAGTATTTACAAAGGGGAGGGGAAGTTACAGCGGGGGAAGAAGGGGAGGGAGGAGGTTGGAAGCATGTACAAGGGGAAGGGGAGGGGAAGGTGCTTCAGGGATGGGGAGGGTGGGGTGGGGTCAGGGGTCAGGGAAGGCCCAGGTGCTGCATGATGGCTGCCATGGAGATGCTCAGACTTTGTATCTGCTCCTCCATGGCAGCCAACCTCAGCTCCACTTATCGATCTGCAAAAGAAAAGAAAAAGAAACATGTGGTTAGGAGGTTGCTCTCCACCCCATCACCCAATGCTACAGCTAGGGTTCCTGCCCCCCCAACTCCCTCCCTCTGTGTCCCTGCCATACTTACCCCACTCACACTCCCGGGTAGTCTGGATGACTGCCAGGCAGGCAACACCAAGGGGACCCTAATGTCCTCTGCCTGGTGGCTGGCGACTTAGCCCAGCCACCTCCTCCTCAGCAGGTCTGCCTGTGAAAGGAAAAAAGACACCGTTTAGGAAGCCAGCTTGGACAGTAGTGGGGGAGGGGAGGGACAGGAATGCCATGGAGGCCGCAGTTATGCAGCCAGCACCCCTCCCCTCGGGGACTTACCTTTAAGCATGGGAGGCTGCTGTGCCTTCAAAGCGATGGCAGTGGGTCCCTCTGCACGGGCCTCCCTGGCTGGCCTGCCTCCTCATCGGAGGAGGAGGAGGAGGAGGAGGGGGAACTGGCAGGGTCCCCCCTCCATCCCTGTTACCCCCTCCACCACACGCCTGCATTGGGAGAGAAGGGAAAGACCATTACCACCCATGGAATGGGGACAAGAAGGAGGGAGAGATAGGGAAGAGTGGGGGGAAGGGAGGGAGGGCATGAGGCAGCATGGTAGGGGCCCAACATTTACTGGGAGGATGGTGATCCTGTCATCGAGGGTGGCCGGCCCTGATCCATAGGTCCCAGAGCTGCTGGTAGAAGGGTGGCCGACGGTGAACCGGAGGGTACTCCCCATAGTCATCCAGGGCCTCTAAGAAGACCCCCTTCAGTGCCTTGAATTTAGTCCAGCACTGTTGGGGGGTCCTCCTGAAGCCCTGGTCTCTGAAGGCTTGAGAGGACAGGGTAAAGTATCCCCAGTTTGGCCAGTTCGTACTTGCCATCACCTTCCTTGCAGCTGGCTCAGGGCCTGAAGGAGAATGCCCACCTCCTCATTGCTCCAGTAAGCAATGTGGATGGGCCCTCTCCTCCTGGCCACCATCGTCGTCCTGGGGATCTATGGAGGTCTGCAGGAGCATTTATGTGCAATTGTTGCGGGGGTAGATGGGCTTATCTGGGCCCTGGCCAATGGAGACCCTCATGAGAGAAGCTTGTATGTGAGCCCCAATGGTTGCCCTCTGGGCTACCAATTGTTACAATCGAATGGGCCATTAGGAAAGCTGATTGTTGGAAATTTTGCAACATTTTCAGAGTTTACAGTTGGTGGTTTTTGAACTGTATCTTTCTATTGCCAGGAATTCTGGCACTAGGTGACCCCCTCCCTTTTGTGTGTGTCTCTGTGTGACTCCCTTAGGCTCACGTTCAAGGATAGCTGCATAAAAGCGGGACTGCAATCCATAAACAGAGTGGGGATGATAGGATCTCATCATGGCATTGTGCAGTGGTGTCCTACATGAATTTAAACCATACACAGAGTGAGGATAACAGTACATACTTATTGAGGTGCCTGTGCTCATGGCATCATGCAGTGGTGTCCTTCATAAATGCAAGCCATCCACAGAGTGCAGATAATATGCAATGTGGTGTATTGGTGCTTATGCTCATGGCATAGTGCAGTGGTGTCCTACGTAAATGCAAGCCATACACAGAGTGGGGATAATAGGCAATGTAGTAATTTGGTGCTTATGCTCATGGCATAGTGCAGTGGTGTCCTACATAAATGCAAGCCATACACAGAGTGGGGATAATAGGCAATGTGGTGTTTTGGTGCTTATGCTCGTGGCATACTGCAGTGGTGACCTTGGGATACAGATGGAGAAGAGGGGATATTTTAAATCCTCCTGGTCTCAAAGAACTCTGCCAGGGCCTCCCTCACAGCCTCCCCTTCTCTCTGCCTCATGAGGTCATTGTCCTCCATGGGTGCCCCCAGAGTGGGCAGCACAAAGCGCAGCCTGTAGTGCCTTCCCTCATCCAGGACCCTTCCCTTTGTCTCGCAGATGTTGTGGAGGATGACACATGAGGTGATGGTGGGGATGACATTCTCCTCTGCCACCAGGAATGGGGCAGTGAGGCACCTCCACCGAGCTTTCAGCTGCCCAAAAGCCCTTTCCACCACATTCCTGGTGCAATTCAGCCTTCTGTTGAATCCTTTCTGCCTGGCATTGGTGGTGCCCTCGTAGGGCTTCATGAGCCACTTCTGAATGAGGTAGGCACTGTCAGCGAGCAGGAGGGAGCCGATCTGCTGACCCCTCAGGGTGATGGTGAGGTTCCCTGGCATGTAGATGCCAGCCTCCATGGCCTGAAAGATGATGGAATTCTGGTGGCACAATCAGACAGTGGCATCCCTCTATGGCACCCACTAATTGGGGGAAGCTGAGGTCAGCGAATCCATGCATTATCTGTGGGTGACAAGAAGGGGGAGAAGCGGAGGATGAATGATAAACAGTCACGGCATTTGTCAACTGATGACGTTTTCCGTGTAGCTGCGCAGGAATAACGGCCCCACCAGCTGAATCCATACAATAGAAGCAACACTGTATGCCGAATCGTGATGTTTTAGGCGAACCTGCACAGTTTCAATGGCTCTAGCAGCCGAGGAAACAGTAGGAGCCAAACTGTAGGCAGAGTCATGACACTTTAGGCGTCCCTGCGCAGCTTCAATGGCATATGCTAAGAAGAAAACAATATGAGCTATACTGTATGTCGATTCATAAGGGAACCCTAACCCTAACCCTAACCCCTAAACTGTAACCCTAACCCTGTGCAGGTACAATGGCCAAAGCTGCAGTCTCCATACAGTGGGAGCCACACTGTATGCCAATGCATGACCTACTAGGCGTCCCTGTGCAGGTTCATAGGGCTTAGCTGCCGAGGATACAGTAGTAGCTGTATGTCGAGCCATTATGTTTTAGGCGTCCCTGCACAGGTTCAACAGCTTAAGCAGCTGACTCTGTACAGTGACAGCCACACTGCAGAATGCATCTGCAGTATGCCAGGTCATGACGCGTTCTGCGCAGGAGGGAAAAGTGACGAGTGTGTGTGACTGTCCTTATCTGAGTGGCATCCCTCAGCTTCTGCATGGTGAGGGCAAACTCCACCAAAGCATCTTGTGGCACCTGCTCTGACAAGTCTCACTTCTGGGTTCTCCAAGTCATCACTGCTGTCTTGCATGAATGCATCTGCAGCAGGGACTATGGGGGAGGCTCCTGTGGCTGTGCATTCTACGTGGGGAAGTAGACAGTGCAAAGCGCCGTTTTTGGGGCAAGGAAGGGGAGGGGCAGCCACACAGTGGGCGCCCCAACCCCTTCCCCAAAATGTCCTCGGAGCAGCCAGCCCTCCACATGGCCGGCGCTCCGAAGATGACCTCCTGCTGCAGCGTCCATACACGCTGCAGCAGAAGAGTCGCCAAAGGTGCGCTGGCAGCCTTTTGCGGTGCACCTTTGGCAATTTGTGGAAGGAGTGCTATTTTAGCGCTCCTTCCAGGGGCGGCGAAGCTGTGCCATGGGGCCGAGGTGTGCGGATACCTTGGCCCCATGGCGCCGCTTGCTGGGGCAGCCCCATGCCGTCCATTTGCTTCCCCCCTACCAGCGCGGACCACTCGATTGCCGTGGCATCCATGATTTCTCTACAGCATATAGTGCGCAGGTCCTTAGCAATGCCAACATTTCTGTTAAAGGAGCCATGTTGAATCTGTACACGTGCACATGCGCCACAGAGAGTGAAAAAAAATTAAAGCCACTGCTGCCGGCCCATGTGGTTACTGCATTCCTATTTGGGGCAACCTCGGGGCCAGCAGTGTGGTTGATGAGGCTTCAATAAAGCCTTGGAAAAGCTGCATTAACTGGCCCCCAGTGAGGTTGCTCTGTCCCCATTTAGGGTAACCTCAGGGCATGCAGTGTGGTTGCTGCAGTTTTGGGAAAAGGCAAATTCAGGTCACCCTTTCCTTCCTGTCTGCATAGCCCCATAGTTTAGATCTTCTACCTGTTGTAGTATTTTTTATAGAATTTGCTTATTTGTTTTTTTCACAAGGGGCATAAATTCCAATAAGAAGTATTTTCCCTAATAGACCATTTAATTCAACTAATATGTACCTGCTGTCTAGATCTTTATGTACTTCTTTTGCTTCTAATCTATGATTTACGTATATCACTACTCCACTTTTCTTTTTGTCTTTGGTCACTGCTATAAATTCTTTCCCTAATATTTGAATTTTTAGATATTTCCCATCTTTTTCTTTAATATGTGTTACTTGAAGACAGATTACATTGATTTTTTTTCTGTAGATAATGAAAGTTTTTTTTTCCCTTTTTTGGGGTGAATTAAGACCCTTCACATTCCATGTCAGAAATTTTATGTTTGGTCATTTATCTACTTATAGCTCGATCTAGTTAGAACCCTTTCAATTAGTAGCATGCTAGATCCCACTCAAGTTCTGATTCTTCTTCTCTCTCTTCTTTCTCTTCTTCGTTGGTTCTTACTAAGTGAATTAAATCTTCAATTTCAACATCCTGTAGTTCTTCTGCGTGTCTAAATTCCCCAAATGATGGGGATCTAAGTTTTTCCATTTCTTCCCAGTCTGTCAGGTCCTGCCCATATGGTTTTGTTGTTTTTTATCTTTCTTCTTCTTCCTCACTTCTCAGTTGTGGGGCACAGAACCCCTTACTTAACCCGACAACAGCCTGCTGCGATGCATTTAACAATTACTTTGCAGATAAAATCTCTCGGAAAAGAGCTGACTTAGACACCAGTGTTAGAACAGATCGATAGACGAGGTATCCAGCAATCCTGTTGATGTAACTTTACAGGATCACCTTCAATCAGTAAGTACCAATGATGTGGACAAGCTCCTTGGAAGACTTGCCCCCTTGATCCCTGTCCATCTTGAGTGGCTGTCCAGGGGGGTGATGCACTGAGAGTATTTCTTAGAGATATCATCAATGCATCCTTTAGGGAAGGCTTTGTTCCACCTTGTTTAAAGGAGGCGGTGGTTAAATCACCCCTGA
This sequence comes from Phrynosoma blainvillii, assembly GCA_026167975.1. Taxonomy (NCBI): domain Eukaryota; kingdom Metazoa; phylum Chordata; class Lepidosauria; order Squamata; family Phrynosomatidae; genus Phrynosoma; species Phrynosoma blainvillii. The sequence continues at coordinate 122,013,355 of JANUYF010000004.1, forward strand.
AAAAGCCTTCCCTGGACCCCCTGGACAGAAACAACTATAGGCCAATCTCCTTGCTGCCTTTCTTGAGCAAGGTGATCAAGAGGACAGTTGCTTCCCAACTCCAAGCTTTCTTGAATGAAACCGATTATCTAGATCCATTTCTCTTTTTTTAAGATTTATTTTATTGAAAATATTAAAAAAACATACAAAGAAAAAAACACTTACAAAAAATATACACAATACAAGACATAAAAATATGCAAACAAAATAAAGTATAATAAAGAGAAAAGAAAGAAAAGAAAAAAGAAACGGTATAGAGAAGGAATAAGAAAAGAAATAATAAAGAGAGAGTCAAAAAGAACATAAAACATTAACTTCCTAAGCAGAACCTAAGGATTAAGAATTTAGATCCATTTCAAACTGGTTTTAGGACAGGATATGGAGTTGAGATCGCCATGGTTGCGTTGGCTGATGACCTCCACTTGGGTATCAACAGGGGTAGTGTGACCCTGTTGGTGCTCTTGGACCTCTCAGCAGCCTTTGACACAATAGACCACTCCATCCTCTTGGATCGTCTGAGAGAGTTAGGAATTGGAGGCACTGCTTTGCAGTGGTTCCGTTCCTTCCTCTCAGCCAGATCCCAGAGGGTGAGGCTCAGGGACAGTTGTTCTTCTAGAATAGAGCTTAATTGTGGTGTCCCTCAGGGCGCCATCTTGTCCCTGATGCTATTTAACATCTATATGAAGCTGCTGGGAGAGTACACTGATGACACCCAGATATATTTCACCCAGTTGTCGGATCAGACTTCAGATGGTGTCTCTCCTCTCAATGATTGTCTTAAAGCAGTAATGGACTGGATGAGGAAAAACAGATTGAGACTGAATCCAGACAAAACAGAGGTACTAACAATCGCAATCCTGAAACCAGGTCTTGGAATACAACTTCCAGTTCTGAATGGAGTCACACTCTCCTCCAAGGACTGTGTTCGCAGTCTGGGGGTACTCCTAGATTCGTCACTTCACATGATAAATCAGGTGAATGTGACGGTCAGGAGTGCCAGCTATCAGCTTTGGCTGATACGCCAGCTGCGCCCTTTCTTGGAGACTAGGGATCTTGAAACTGTGGTACATGCTCTCGTAACCTCCCATCTCGATTTTTGTGATGCACTCTACATGGGGCTACCCTTGTGCTTGATTTGGAAACTTCAATTAGTTCAAAATATGGCAGCCAGGTTAGTTACTGGTACATCTAGGAGAGAGCATATTACACCAGTGTGAAATCTCTCCACTGGCTGCCTATTAGTTAGCACAGTACAAGGTGTTGGTTATGAACTTTAAAGCCGTACATGGCTTGGGTCCAACCTATCTCCGGGACCACGCCCTTTCATACGATCCTCTCTGTGCACTTCGGTCCTTTGGGAGGAACTTGTTACAGCCTATAAGAACCAGGTTGTCAGTGACTTCCCAGAGGACTTTCTCTGATTCCGCTCCCACATTATGGAATGGCGTACCGGATGAGATCCGTCTTATTGCTACTATGGACTGCTTTAAAAAAGCAGTAGACGGATCTTTTCCTGCAGGCCTTCCCTGAATAACGTCCTGGCCCAGAAGACAAAGACAAATTCTCTGGCTATTTGCTCCTCCATTGTTTAGTCAAGCTGCTAATTTAAAGAATTGTATGTTTTTATTCATTTGGTATTTTAATTTCTGTATTAGTTTAATATATTTTTAAGGGGTGGGTGGGTTAGGGAATGGGTTGTTGGATTTTGTTTTAACTTTTTGTGATGTTTTTAACTTGTCGTACGCTGCACTGATTGCGCTGCAGAGGGGCGGGATAAAATTATTATTATTATTATTATTATTATTATTATTATTATTATTATTATCTCTTCTATCCTCCCTGTCTCTTTTTCTCTTTTTTTCTAGATATTCCCAAAATCTCTTGGCTTCTTCTGGTGATTTAATCGTGATCCTTTTTCTATTAACCTAAAAGGATAGACCTTCTGGTTGGATCCATCTGTATGGGATGTCATGATTTCTTAAAGAAGCAATCAGAAATGTATATTTTTTTCTTTTATGGAGGAGGATTCTCATAAGCACATCTTTAAAAATTTGGAGTTCTTGTCCTTCTACTTTTAGTGGGGATTCATTATGAAGTCTTAATAAGTCATTTCGGGTTTGCTTCCTTACAAAGTAGATAACAATATCCCATGGGAGATTTTTCCTTCTTGCAATTATTGAGTTCAGTCTGAAAATTCTGTCAATTTCCATTTCAAACAATTTTTCTTCTTTTTCCAGAAATCTAGCAAATTTTGGAAGGAATAAATTCATCAGATTTCTTCCTTGGATTCCGGAAATCCCCAAATTTTTATGCACCTTTCTCTTAATTTTTGTTCCCACATCACTTTCTTGTCCAAATCTGCTTCTCTTCTTATTTTGATAGACTGATATTCTTCCTCTACTACATCTGCCTTTTCTTCTAGAGTCTTAGGGGGGAAGCAGACGGGTGGCACGGGGCCGCCCCAGGAAGCTGCACCGCGGGGCCGAGGTATCCGCACACCTCAGTGCCGCGGCGCAGCTTTGCCACCCCTGGAAGGAGAGCTAAAATAGCGCTCCTTCCACAAGTCGCCGAAGGTGCACCACAAAAGGCTGCTGGCACACCTTCGGTGACTCTGCAGCGATAAGGCATCTGTGGATGCTGTGGCGATAAGGCATCCTCAGAGCGCCGGACGTGCAGAGGGTCCGGCGCTCTGACGATGTCTTGGGGAAGGGGTTGGGGTGCCCACCATGCGGCTTCCCCTCCCCTTCCTTGCCCCGAAAATGGCGCTTTGCGTCATCTGCTTCCCCCCTCAATTTTCTGGTTTACTGAGGACATTTCAGTTGTGAGTTTTTCCACTGTCTGGTTTATTTCCTTTAATTCAGTCCTTATTTCTTGATGGATTTCAACTTTGAAATCCTTCATTTCTAACCTAAGTTTAGATCTTAATCTCCTGATTTCCTCTAGAAGGATCTGATTTGATGGTTCTACTTTTTGTTGTTCTAGCAATGGTCTTCTGGTGAATTACAATTGAGTTTGTGATTTGCTTGAGCTGTTTTTTGCTGTATGGCTCCTTAGACTCATTGCCATTCTTCTATGTTGGTTCTCCAAAATCCTCAAAAATGCCAAATAAGTGAATATTTTAATTTTTAGATTGATTGAGGAATATACTCACTAAATTTAGATTTCTATTATAATTTTTGTTTATTTTATTTTATTTTACTTTATTTTTGTTTATTTATTATCATTTTTATTTATTTTTGTTATTTTATTATTGTTGTTTGTTTGTTTTTTCCCCTTCCTCCTCTTTTTTCCCTTTTCCTCTCCTTTCCCCCCTTTCCCCTTCCTTTTTTTCTTCCCTTCCCCCCTACAAAATCTATATATTTGGAGTGTCTTTTATATTCAAGTTGTTATTTTAATAGTATTCAATGCAAAAACAACAACAAAACTTTAAATTCTAAATTTTATAAATTGAACACTTATTATTAAAAGGGGGTGGGTGTAAATTTAGGATTAGATTGCAATTACCACCCCAAGCGCACAAATATTGTAAGTATCTTTATTGTCTTTAATTAATAAATTTCTTTGTCTATTTTTCTTTTTCTGCCTCTTCTATTTTTTTCTTCTGCTTATAATACAGCCCTTGTGTTTCTTGAAGTATATCAAAGAAGGCTGTTTAATATCTTATTCTCCTGAAGTTATTTATTCATTCCTCTTCCCTCCCTGTTTATAATCTATTTTGAGCCACCAGACCCACAATGCCACCTGCTTCTTTTCACTTTCACTTCACCTCCTTATCTTAATGGTTCTGCCCCTCCTTTTTTCCCCTGTATTAACCTTATCCTCTCCACTTCTCCCCAAGCTCCTCTCCTCCCCCACTCCTCAGTTTAACAAAGAGGGAAGCCAGAAAAAGGGACAGCCCATACAAGAAAAAAAAAAGGAAGTAGAGAAAGGGTAGAAAACCTCTCCCTCCCCTAAACAATCACCCCAATTGCCAGCTCTGGGGACACTCAAAGATCTCTTCTCCCAAACACAACCCCCCAACTCTCAAAAAGACCTGGCAGTCAGGCAAGGCGGCAATTTGGTGTCTCCTCCTTGACACCCTCCAAAAGCCTCCTTTGGAGCAAGCTATCCTGCAATTTACGCCGCCCAACCTCCTCGGCCTTGTCCTGAGCTGCCGAGCAAACAACAGATTTCTCTTGCCCCCAACTCCAACTGCCACTCATGCCCCCAGCTCCGACCATTGCAGTGTCCATCCCTCCCCAGGTTGGTCCCACTGCTTCCTTCCTCCTCTCCAAAATGATGACAAAAAGCCTCGGCTTCTCACATGCACCCCACTGCTGTTCGGGGGGGCGTCACAAGCCAAGTGCCTCGAACATACCCAGGAAACATGGTGAGCAAAACAATGTATTTTCCCCCTTTAACTTATCTTGTCCTGGTGATATTAGGTGATCTTAGGGATTGGGGTTAAAGAGGACATCTTTGCTTCTTTTATTTATTTTCACCTGTTCTTCGTTTCTTGTTTATCCTCGCTTGCTCCCAATTTCTGGAGGGGGAAGTAGGGATTCAAATGAGGGGAGTTTCCCTCTCTATTATTTATCTGCTATTATTTATTGTTCATCTCAAGAAATTCCAGAAGAGAATTATAGAGGAATTAGGTCCTCTATAATTCCTCTATCTCTTTTAAAGTTGCTGTGTGGGCCAGTTTCTAAATTTCTGGGTTGCTGAGTTAGTTCAAATCTTTAATGCATATAGCTTCACCACTATTTAGAAAGCATAGTCCATCTACCTCCAAAAATTAACGAATGTCCTCATTTGCTCTTCAGAGCTAGAAATCTTATATTTGTTATCCAAAATTCCTTGTGACTCTATGAGGGTAATGCTGGAGATTTTACCAGAATCAGTAATAAGGAATTACTCACAGATCCATTAATATGACTGTACATCTTTTAAAAAATTGGTGGCGTCCTGGTCGTCTGTTGATGAAACAAAGACCATGGGGTAGGCTGCCTCTTTGGTCCCCTCTGCTGGTCCGATTATCTTGTCCTGGATCTAAAAACATCCAGGGCTCCAATGTTTCAGAATTCAGGAATGGACCCACTCTGAACTCTTCATACCCGAAGATCCTCTATGGGCCACTTAGCATTGATTCCCACTGTCAAAATACCTCATTGCCCTGAATGATCCCCAGCAGACCTGCTTGGGGTTACCTCAAATGGACACCATTACCAACTGGAAGTCCCTTCCCTTAATCTTTACTGATGTTTTTAGTTCTCTACTTTGACTGTACAACATACAGTATGTACACTTCTTTCTTTTTTTAAAACCCACAAATCATTATGGTAGCCAAGTTAGTACTTGCCCTTGCCCTGAGACTTAGGGGAGATTCCTTGTGATGTCACATGGGGGGGGGGCTTAGTAATATCACCAGGTTAATGTTACAAGGGGTAGCCCCAGTTGATGTCATGCAGCTTTGTGGGCCAGTCAATAAGCTTCCTTGGGGGAAAAAATACAAAATTCAAATTATGCCTTCTAATAAATAAATAAATTTAAAAAAATATGCCTGGGGGATGAGATAGATTATAGAGCACAGTACTAGAAAGAGTTTATGTTGTTGTTGTTGTTGTTGTTGTTGTTGTTGTTGTTGTGTACCTTCAAGTTATTACTAACCTATGGTGACCTTAAGGTGAACCTATCACAGGGTTTTCTTGACAGAATTTGTTCAAAGGGGGTTTCCTTGCCTTCATTTGAGAGTGAAAGAGTATGAGTTACCAAAGGTCACTAGGGCAACTCAATATCTTACCCCCTGAAGTAAATGCATTGATTTCTATTTAGTTACGCTTTCAGTAATTTAATAGCTTTACATTAACTTCCAGGAAGCCCAAAATAGCTTCTGAGACATTTTAGCCAGTCCTAGAACAACCTGCAGTTAAATTTTCACAGTCATTTTGAGTTGCACACACCATTAACTTGTCACTAAGATAATGTGGCTTCCTTCTTTACCTTCTATTAATTCATTAACTGTGATTAGAGTCGGGTGGGTGGATGGAAATTGGCTGTGGCAATACTTATTGCATGATGACACTTCAGCCTGTATTTCTTGTATTCCTAAAATGTGCTTAGGGCATCCCTTTTCATTGATGGGAAAAACTTGTCAATGTCCTTGAAATTGTGCTAGCTCTCCAGGTACAAAACATCACTGCCAGGGCAGTTGCAATATTGGAAACTATTTGGTGTTAGTGCCTTGTCCTTTCTCCCCGTCTGCTCTCCTCTCATTATTCCCAAGCAGGCTGCTTCCCTTTATTTTATTTCATTTTCATTTCATCTTTTTTTTTTTTTAATAACAACTTAAATCATATTAGTGAAGGTCCAAAATTGTGTGGAAAAGTGAAAATAAAAATAAATGGATAAAAAATAAATGTCAGGGCCAGGACCCAGGCACCTAGCTGTACTGATTGTACAGCCAATGTGGAACATCTGTGCCCCCTGGGAAGAATATATAAGCTGGGTGTCTGCTTAGATTGAGGGGAAGTATAGGAGAGAGACAAGAAGAACAGTCCCCCTCACCCAGAACAGATGTCTGCTACCACCTGCTTTCTGCTCCTAGAGACAAGGGCATGGGAGGGGAAGTAGTCTAGGGAGCAGTCATCACAACACTAATGTGCAGGGGGGAGATATGAGGGGGTATTGTAAAGTTTTATTTATCATCTTTAAAAAAAATGACAGAAAGTTTGTTTTGATTTGTAGTTGTTAACTTATCTCTACATAGTCACCATCCAGATTTACACATTTTCACTATGTTTCTTGACCCTCTGAATAATAATAATAATAATCAATAAAATTTATTTGTACCCTGCCCTTCTGAGAACAATTGGGGCAGCTAACAATGTTAAAATACAGAGATACAATTATACACCCCAATACCCACCCACCCCTTAAAAAACTATTAAATCAATAGTACATTAAAAAGGTGGACCCTAAGTTTTCCCAAGGATCCTTTTTTGAGTCTTGGCAGGATCATTCTCAACACCAGTTCAGCTGGTTATATAAGAGACTCTGTGAGCAAGAGAAGAACATTGTAGCTTTTGAATTGAGCTGAGTTACTTTGTGTGAGCTAAGGAGGTGTTTTATATATATATATATATATATATATATATATATATATATATATATATTGAATGCTCGTAGGCCACTGAGGAAGACTGTTGTCAAAACGCATCTGGCCTTGAGTTTTTACTATTTACTATTATTATATTATTTTATTTTCTGCATTTGCACACTTTTTAGTGGGGCATTGTTACCCGTTTAGAAATTTTACTGACTTATCTACTTTAGGGTTCAGGGTTTTTTGGCCTTGAGTTTTGAAATTTTTATTATCATTATATTATTTATTTTTTGCATTTGCATACTTTTCAGTGGGGTATTTTTACCCTTTCAGAAATTCTATTGACTTTTCTGCTCCAGGGTTTAGTTATTCTTTTATTTCATCATATTGTTTTTGTAATTGGAAGTGGGATTATTTTATCCTGGAAATATATATTTTTGGCAGAACCCTTCAGCTTGGTTTTTTGATCATAGATTTTCGGTTTTCTGGCTGTAGGGACTTTTGTTGATCAGCGTACTTATAACACCCAGCTCCATAACTCCGAATAATCTAACCCAGCGGCTTCATATAGATGTTAAATAACATCGGGGACCGGATGGCACCTTGAGGAATGCCACAAGTGAACTCTTTCTTGCTGGAGCAACTGTCCCCGAGCAGCACCCTCTGGGACCTACCTGAGAGGAAGGAGCGGAACCACTGTAATGCAGTGCCTCCAATTCCTAGCCACCCCAGGCGATCCAAGAGGATGCCATGATCTATCGTGTCAAAAGCCATTGATGCAGATCATTGGACAAGGCAACCATGGTAGTCTCAACCCCAAAGCCTGTCCTGAAGCCAGTTTGAAATGGGTCTAGATAATCGGTTTCATCCAAGACAGCTTGGAGCTAAAGAGCAACCATCCTCTCTATCACCTTGCTTAGAGATGGTAACATAGAGACTGGCCTATAGTTGTTCATGTCCAGGGGGTCCAGGGAAGGTTTTTTCAGAAGTGGCCTAACAGCTGCTTTTTTCAAACAAGATGGAATATGTCCTTCCCTGAGGGATGCATTGATGATGTTTGTAAGGAACACCATCAAAGCATATCCCCCCCCCCCCCCGGACGGCCAGCCATGAAGGTCAAGGATTGAGAGGGCAGGTCGTTTTCCTCACTCTACCAAGGAGCTTGTCCACATCATCGGTACTCACAGATTGAAACTGATCCAGGAAAATTTCATTGAGTTGCTGGACACCTTGTCCATTGTTTCTGTCCAAATCCTGGCGTCTAAGTTGGCTCTTATCTGAGATATTTTATCTGCAAAGAAGTTGTTAACCGCGTCACAGCAGGCCATTGTCGGGTTAAGTCAGGGGTAGGCAACCTGTCCCCTTTAAGGGCCGAGGGACTTTAGCTCCCAGAATCCCAGGAGCTATTGGCCAACATGGGACTATTGGCCAACATGGCTGAGGCTTCTGGGAGCTGAAGTCTCTCAGCCCTTAAAGGGGAAAGGTTGCCTACCCCTGGGTTAAGTAATGGGTTCTGTGCAGGAGGTACCTGCACCAGCTCTCCTAACACCTAAACAGTTCTGCTGGATGGGGCTCTGCAGACGCAATACGTGCAGAGGAGAAGGATCTCTGTGCTGCACATATTGCGTCCTGATAGGACCAAAGAAAGTTCCTATGTTGAGTCTGGTCAGATAAGAGTCGAGTTTTCTGCCATTCACGCTCTTGTCATTGTCCAGCCCACTTCATCTTCCTAAGCTCTGATATATACCAAGGGTTACAATTAGGAGCAGGTTGGAAAGGACACTTGGGAGTGATCGTGTCGATAGCCTTGGTAAGATTGGTGTTCCAAGTGTCAACTAAAGCTCCAACAGGGTCACTGGCATTACCAACCATTAAACCCTCCAAGGCTTTCTGGAATCCAATTGGTTCCATTAGCCTTTGAGGGCAGACCATTCTAATCGGTCCACCATCCCCGGTGGGGAGGATAGAGGCTCTTAGTTTTGTCTTGACCAGGAAATGATCTGTCTATGACAACGTGGAGGTTTTAATGACCTCCACCCACAGATATTCCTGTTCCATAATAAAGACCGCATCTAGTATATGACCTGCACAGTGTGTGGGCCCAACAACCAATTGGGATAGGCCCATGTTTGTCATGGTTTCCATGAACTCCTGAGCTGCGCCTGTTAAACTGGTCTTGAGCGGAATGTTGAAGTCTCCCAAGACTAAAAGTCTGGGAGACTCCAGCAGCAACTCAGAGACCAGCTTGTCAGCTCAGTTAGGGAGTCTGCTAGACAACGGGGTGGTTGGTAGACTAGCAGAATCCCTAAACTATCCCTAGTCCTCAGGCTCAGGTACATACACTTGAAGTGGACTATTTTCCAGACAGGTATCCTGGTCAAGGTCAAATTGTTCTTATAAACCAGAGCCACTCCCCCCCACCCACCCACTTCCTCTCACATGCTCCATGACAGCATACCCTGCTAGGAGGGCTTGCATCCAGGTGACGGTGCTGTCCTCTCCCAACCAAGTCTCTGTAAAACAAGCCAGGTGGGCATCCTCATCTAGAAGAAGATCATGAATGATATGAGTTTTATTTTTGACTGACCTGGCATTGCAGAGGAACAAGTTAAGATTCTGTGGAATGGAAGGTACACTCTCCAAACCATTCCGGGAAACAGAGTGGACTGAAGGAGGGATAGCTTTTAAACAGCGATCCCGCCTTCTTTTGTAACATCTGTTCACTCCATTCCTGCCATACCTTCCTTTCCCCAACACAACTGCTGTTACCGCCCCCAATACTGTTATTGTAGAAGTCTGCAGATTGTGACTTTGTCCGGGAAGGCAGCCAAGAATGCTGATAGTCAAAGTCCAAACAAAATACAAAGGAAACCGCTTACGGAGCTTTGTGCAGTTTAAAGCAAAGAAGATACAAAGTAAAGTCCCATGCAAACAAATAAAAATAAAGCAAAGTCTTGTAGTAACAAACCAAGGGTCCAACTAGAGAGTAGTCAATCAGTCTGAAGTCCAAGGTTCCAGTGAGGCAAGATAACAAGGCAGTCCAAGGTCAAAGGTTCCAGAGAGTGAAGATGATTAGGCAGCCCAAGAGTAAAAGTTCCAGGCTGAGAAGACAAAGGAATCTCACCAACAAACTCAGATAATCTCTGACAACTGCTCTGGAGTCCTTCACCTGTTTATATCTCCTGCTCTCATGAGCACAGCTATTTGTTGATTATATGGCATTTCTCATAAAGCCTCCTTGAATGACGGAGACATGCTCTTTCAGCTTTCACTGGCTGAAGGCAGGTATGTTCTCTTCATCCCCTTCTGTGCCTGAAGGCTCTGCTGCCAGGAGGCTTGGTTACTGAGCCTCCTTGGAGGCCACGGAGTCTGCTTGAGCTGGCAGGGTAGAACTAGGGCCAGCCTCAGGTTCAGGCTCAGTTTCAAACTGAGGCTCTTGCTCAGCTTCCTCATCCTCGTCCTTGTCCTCAGGCTGCCTGGGCATGACAACTTTAAATCATTCTTCCACTTCATGAATGATGTCATCTGTTTTATCAAATTGATGACCCCACAACAGATTTTTCATTTTTGGGAAAAGAAAAAGTCAGTTGGTGATGATGACATTGACAAAATTTCATCAATACATCATAATAACTTTCGGGTGATTATTATTATTTTATGATACTCCCTCGTACCTCTCCATACACTTTAGTCACTTCTGGCACAGCCTGTAACAAAAATAAAGGACACACTGAGCTGATTTTCTCAACCTCATGCACTTTGGGACCAATGGTGATACTGACAAAATTTCATCAATATACCATAATAACTTCCAGGTGATAATTATTATTTTACAATAACCTCTCATATGGTATGGGGAGTCAGCCCTATTACCCTGATAGAAGAGAAAGCTACAGGATACTGGTCACTCCTGAGCTGACCCCCATGGGAAATGGCCAGAGTGGTCAACATGATTGCCCCTAAGTGTCCAGTCCCACAAAGTGGAGCCAAACTAGACCCTTGGTTCACTAGGGAGCTAGTGATGATGAAACAAGTGGGAGGGCAATTAGACTGATGATTGCTGAAGACTGAGAGTGAGTCTGATCGAACAAGGGCTAGAGCTCACTAGAAGACCTATTCCATGGTGATGACAGCAGCAAAGAAATTATACTTCTTTGCCACTATTACATCTGCACAATGTCATCCAACAGAGCTGTTTCAAGTGGTCTGGAGCCTTTTACACTCTGGCCTACATGAAGGATAACAACTTGTGAAGAATTTGCAAGACATTTTGCAGACAAAGTCACTCAGAACCACTCTGACTTGGATGCTGTAGTTGACACAGGTCCAATGGATGTAATCTTGGCACCGGCTTGTCCTATATGATTGGGTAAGTTTCAGTTTGTTCACCCTGAGGATGTAGACAGGATCCTTGGAGAAATGAAGGTTACCATATGCATACTGGATCCTTGCCCTTGCTGAATTCTGAAAGTAGCTAGAAGGGGCTGGCTGGGTAAGGAGAGTGGTGAATGCCTCACTGCAGCAAGGCAGATTTCCATCTTGCCTAAAGGAGGCTGTGGTGAGGCCATTACTGAAAAAGGCATCCCTGACAGCTGCACCCATTCCTAGGACCTTATCACATGGGGCCCAAAGCAGTCAGAACCCAAACAAAATCCTGACCTGATACGTATTATTTTTCCGTGTGTCCACACGACATCACTCAGAACCCCGACAGAATGCGGCAAGAACCGAGATCTTTTGTATTTCAGTTTCTTCAGGAAGTACAAGTGTGCGACGGGAATCATTTCGCTTTTACTGTAAAGACCTTATCAGTTTGAAAAGACAATACGTATTGGGGAGCATTTCCCCAATACGTATTGTGGAGCATTTCCCCGCCCCCGACTGCGCTCCGCGGCTGTCAAACACACCCCTTCCCAAGCCAGCTGTCCCCCAAACCCCTTCCCAAGCCGGCACAGGGTCCGCGGTCCGAGCAGAATGTCCTCGGAGAGGCGCCTCTCTGAGGACATCCTCCTTGGAGCTCAGACCCTGTGCGGGGCCTGAGCTCCGAGCAGAATGTCCTCGGAGAAGCGCCTCTCCGAGGACTTTCTGCTCAGAGCTCAGGCCCCGTGCAGGGTCTGAGCTCCAAGGAGGACGTCCTCAGAGAGGTGCCTCTCCGAGGACATTCTGCTCAGAGCTCAGGCCCCGCGCAGGGTCCGAGCTCCAAGGAGGACGTCCTCAGGTCCAAACTAGATTTAAACATGCATATGTTTTTTCCTGTGGGTGGAAATGTAGCTAAGGGAAGCATTCTGAATGCAACATTATTTAGAACACATGAGGCACACTCCTCACTCCCAGTCTCAACTAAGCCTCGCTACACCTATTTTTTTCCATCAACATCATCAAGTAAGAAGCTGTTACATGGATTTTCTATTTAAAAGCTAAATTTCTTAACTTAGCTTATATATCATTCTCAGTCACAATGCCAAATGCCATCACCTTCAGTTAAGCTTTAATGAACTGTTATATTCACTGACACTATTCAAAGTTGCTGGAAGGACCATGGATATTTTCACTGTCTACACAAGGATAGCAACTGTGTTGGTTGCAGGAATCAACTTTCTGCCCTTGGAACCCTTCACAGGCTTTATCAACTACTTTAAAAAAAGAAAAAAAAAGTGTTGACACTTCTGGTTTTGAAAAAAAACAATGCATGCTTGGCTGTAAAATGTGAATTGCAGCTCCTGGAGGCTTCCAGAACCAGCATCAATTCAAACTGAGAAGTCTGGATGGATTAAAGGCCACAAAAAATGTCTAGGACCATACCTTGCCCATTCTTGTTCTACACTGAGTGATTTTCCCCCTATTGTCCTTCATGGACTCCACTGTAGAATTGAGCAATTTACTATAGCAAAAGATTAGGTTCTGTTTGAATAGCTAAGGAAACCTTTCTGACAGATGAAACCACAAGATAACTAAACTGCAATTTTGCCAAGGCTAAGATCACAGATGGAGACAAAAGAGCACTAGATCTCCATGCTGCATTCTATTCATTGGTTTCTCTTATCTACACTAATGGCAAATTAGCAAGGGATGTGACTGTCCAAAGATTTTCCAATACCGCTTATAAAAAGAGCTTCATGTTGTACATCCATTTCACAAAATAGGGGGCGGGCTGCATGTTTGCTCATTACAATGGTATCTCCATGATGTTCTCATCTAGATTGATTCCAAAATATTACTCTCTTTTTGTGCAAAGGTAAACTGATCTTTTGTGAGGTTTTTTTCTTAAGAAAAAAGAAAATATTGATTTCCACTGAGAGAATGATAAGTGATAATGGATATGAAAACCAACAAACAGTTCACGGCTGGAAGAACATGCTGGAAGAATACTTACATTTGTGCAGTATTCAGTAGGCCCAGCTCAGGGAGCTCACTACTAGACCTTGCTTTGAGGGAGGCTTTCAGAAGGCCAGTGGAACACCTAACATTGGGAGCTGATTTGGTATACTCTGGTGGACATGGGTCCAGGGAGGCTGTTGTTGGATTTCATTTTGGAAAAGCCTTGGCAGGTCCAGTATGGGACCTGGTGGGCATGGAGCTGGGGGGTTGTTGTTGGACTTCATTTTGGAAAGGTCTTAGCAGGTCCAGTATGAGGCCTGATAGGCTTAGGGGGGTTGCAGACTGCTAGAAATAGTGCAAATTGAGTCCACTTTTAGGGTTAGGGTTAGTGCTAGGGAATCATGGGAACTGTTTCCCCCCCCCCCCCGAGACATTGAGCCCTCTCTGTCAGAGAGCACTGGTGCTACAATAAAATACAGTTCCCATCATTCCATAACCCTAACCCTAACCCTAACCCTAAAAGTGGACTGAATTTACACTAAATTATGGAAGCTAAATGTAGGATGATAAGTATAGAGGAAATCATATTAAAAAAAAAAAAAGCTTGAAGGAGCTGTGTTTGTTCAGCTAGGTGAAGAGACAATAGAGGGGTGACATGATTTCACTCTTTAAATACTTCAGGCTCTGTCACAAACCTGTTCTTTGATGCCCCAGAGGCCTGTTGTCTGCTGCCCCAGAGGACAGAATCAGGCCTAATGGTTTGAAGTTACAGGAGAGTAGCTTTCAACTGACCAATAGAAGGAACATCTTGACTGCAAGAGCAATTCATCAATGGAATCAATTGTCTAAAGAGGTGGTGTGCTCTCCTTTTTTGGACATCTTCAAAAAGAGGCTGGACTACTGGGGATGCATTAGCTGAAGGCCCATGAGGTGCCTTCTAACTCTATGATTCTATGATTATAAGGGAAATACTACCGGGGGGATGGGAATTTCAGGATGTCTGTCTGTCTGATGAACAGGCACAGCTATGCATTTTTCCCTTCAAAACAGACTAGAAACTTTGAGGCTTCCTAATGAGGCTTCAGAAGTGCTCTGATGTTCTGTGAGGGTTTTGTGCTGGTTTATAATGGTCTGCAGATCAAAGTCTGGATTCCTGTTTGTCTATATGAGGGGTAGGCAACCTTTCCCCTTTAAGGGCCAAGGGACTTCAACTCCCAGAATTCCAGGAGCTATTGGCCAACATGGGACTATTGGCCAACATGACTGAGGCTTCTGGGAGCTGAAGTCCCTCGGCCCTTAAAGGGGAAAGGTTGCCTACCCCTGGTCTATATAGATGGTAACCCTATAATCAAATATCAGTTTTGGGCCAAAACTCAATGGTGAAAACTGGTAGGCAATGGCCTTGGCCTGTTCAAAGGGAAGATGCATGTCATACAGGCTATTTTCAATTTCCATTATACTGAGGTGTGCTGGCCTGGGATGGTAATCAAATGATGTGCCATCCTGCCATGTCAAGTTTGCCATTTGGAAAGGGACCCATGTTGTCTTGATAAGGCTTGGTGGCAGGTGAACAGAAAATTGTGGAATGCACTGGTGGAATGTCTAGAGATTATCACACACAAAATCTGTACTGGGATAAATGTGGATTGTAACTGTGAGCAACATTCTTCAAAAGTTGCCAGAGAAACCTAAGTTGGATATGGGCTTCCTACTACCTGGGCACTGGGCAGTGTGATAAGATCTGTCACCTACTGTTACAACCTGCATCTATTCCAGCTCAGATTTCATGTGCAATAATCTTCTAGGTTACTTTTACCTCCATCCCAATATTGTATCCAAAAACTCAGCTCTACTAAGCGAGTGGCATGTACCTTTCTGAATAGGGCAATCTGCTATGTGGGGACAGCTGAATAAGGTTATGTGTGCTGTGTTGCTCACCTATTGGGAGAAAGGGACAAAGCAGACACTTGTCTTTTCTATGGCAGGTTGTGGACATGGGAGGATCAGAATCACTGTGAGCACCAGTGGTGGAGTAAAAGTTTATAGAAATGCCACTTTTGGTTACAAGACCCAGGAGGCGGGTTAGCCTGAGGCTCATGCACACATTGTCATGGGACTTGAGGGAAGGCAGCAATTCAGTGATTTGGGGGGTGCTTAGGTACATCATCAGTAGGTTCTCAGGTGCAGAACAGGAGGTCTGGAGGTGGTTTCCTACCTCAGTGGATCCCAAACTAGGTGTTCTCCCTTAGAGTACTTGGCTAAAAGTTATAGATCTAAATATTTAAATAAAGTAATTCTATTTTTGTCTGGTCTCATTATATCCAAAGTGGGTCACCAAACAAAAATATCCACAAAGTGTTAATGTTTCTAAATATACTGAGATTACAGCAGAAAACAATATCTGCACAGCTTGGTTAGCTGACTGTTAGAGAGAAAATGAAATCCTCCAAACATTATCCAGGGGCTTTGTGCCAGATAATTCAGTGCTGATTCTTATAATTTAGGATGTGAGGACACAATAGGACAATATAGACATCATTCAAATGCTTTTGAAATTTAAAAAATGTACAATTTTACTATTTTTGTTTGCTCATTTGAATGTGGGTACGTTTGGAGATAGGACTTATTAGTCATGGGAAATTTATTTTAGATTACAGTAAGACTTCCACAAAGCTTTTAGAAAGCTTATGGGCCTTAGCATTTGATTGTTACTGGCCTTTTTCCTGAGTACTCCATGTAGATATAAATAAATATTTTCTAAACAAAATCCCAGCCAAGTTATTAATGAGGAGGTGGGATAAGGGGGTTGTTCCCCGGTATATTTCTCCTTTAAATCTTTCCTTGCTCTTTCCAGGGGTGGGAGAAGTCATAATGTAAAGTAAGCATTATTATTTTTGAAAGAGATTTTGCCTTACAGTGACTTTAATAACGCATAATATTATCTTGAAGCATTTGTCCATTGTATGACTGTCTGATGGGTCATATAAATCAAATCATTTTATATCAGGTTAACTAAATAATATTTGAGCTTTGCTTCTGACATCTAGAACATATAAAGCTGTTTGAGAGCAAAATTAAATTCTGAAGCTTTCCTCTAAACAACCAATCTAATTTGTAGCAAAACCTGAAAGGGAACTTTATCCATAAACGTGAAGAGAAATTCATAACTGCTTACAGTGAGCTTGAGTTATAACATGTAACTACCATTGACTAGGGTGTCTTTGGCTAGAACTGGGTGGCTGCCAACAAAAATAGGTAACCATATGTTATGGCCAGATGTTTCAACAGATGATATTAGGGAGAGAGTGGAAGTGAGGCATGGAGCTGACATTTTCAATGACAATTCTGTTTCTTCCTACCATAATGCCTAGTTCCAGCATGGTGTCAGCAATTACTTGCACATAATGGACAAAATGCATTTAATTCAAGGGCAGGTTTAATTGAAACGGAGATAATATTAATGGCTAGGGATATGAACAAATGTCAGTTTCATTTTCTTTACATGTCTCAGAGCCCCACCAGCATATTTGTCACATCTAAATTCCTTGTTGGACTGCAAGAATTTTTTCATCTTTACACATAGAAATTCTTGTGTATTTTGACACACATTTTCCCTAAAATATGGATGACATGCATTTTCCTTAATAAATATAACTTTTTACACATTTCCCCCAATTAAATGAATTATGTATGTGCATTTTTTCATTATATAATCATTCAAGGTGTTGATGCTGCTGCTGCTGCTGTGTGTCTTCAAGTTGTTTCCAAGTTCTGACAACCCTAAGGGAACCCTATAATGGGGTTTTCCTGGAAAGATTTATTCAGAAAGGGTTTGCTGCTGCTTTCCTCTGAGGCAGAGATAGTTTGACATGCCCAAGGCCACCTAGTGGGTTTCTACATCTGATGGGGATTCAAACTCTGATCATAGTATCACCACATTGACCTTCTCTTAGGGGCTAAGCAGACGGTGCAAAGCGCCGTCTTCAGGGCAAGGAAGGGGAGGGGCAGCCACATGCTGGGCGCCCCAACCCCTTCCCGAAGACATCGTCAAGACCCGGACCCTCCATACGTCCGGCGCTCTGAGCGAAGCTGCGCTGCAGGGCCGAGGAATGCGGATGCCTCAGCCCCGTGGTGCAGCTTCTTTGGGCGGCCCTGTGCTTCCCCCCTTAGTATTTTTTGTACTCATGTTACTTATGAATCATAATTCCCATATATCACTGAATGCAATAGCAATAGTTGTTACCTAAGCAACTAGCAAAACTAAAATCATATCTTTGCATCACAATATCATAAGCACAGCATAAATATATTTACCTTTGCATAGTTTCATATTATTAAAGTGAAAATGTGGTAAGATGTCATGTTTTTAAAGACAATGGTAAAAGAGGTTTTTTTAAACAAACAAACAAACCCTGAGGTTTCTCCTTTCTTCACCCACTAAGCTTCACCCCACTAGTGACTTCTCTTCTACTGAGCTCCAGGTTTTTAAAGGAACATGGGCAAATTTCAAAGAGTATTTCTACCAAAAAAGCAGACATTTGGGGAACAGTGGTGTCACTCGGTGTAACCAACACCCTGTAATGATGCTCACTGATATATCACTACAGTAGTGACAGGGACTTTTTTTTTTTGCAACCCCCCCCCCCCCCCATTTCCCTGCCTACAGATAGAGAGCAGAATCTTGAGAGGCTGTTTCCACACAGTGATAGAAAGACCTGTTTTTCACACTGCAACTAATTGGTGTGAGGAGGATGTGTGCATCATTGTTCCTGCTCTGCAGCACTTGGAAATCCTTTAGTTGCTGCAAATGCCTGGCTTTTCAGGTGGGTTTTGGTGGGCATATGCAGTCATTATAATGTTGCTATGACTGTAAATGTGCATTGCAGTATTGGTAATGTCATAAATACTTACAGCTTAAATTATAAATGATGTCAACTGTAGTGCTATCTTTGTGTTGTAAGGACCAGGATGGAATCAATGAATAAGATATGACTTAAATAAAATTCACATATCAGCTATGCATCCTGATTCATGCTGTATGTAATCATTGTTGTCGTATTATTGGCTTACTATTTTTAAATGTTGGGCATTCTGTTGAGCAGTTAAAAATGTAGCAACTAGATGTGCGTATTCATAATCTATTGGCTTTCATGTCTGTGATTGTGGCACTATTGCCATAATTGCAAATGCCCCTCCAACTTACTTTAATAACCAACAACCTCACCAAGCAATGAAGGTCTGTTCTACTGGCAATTGGTGGCCAGCAAAATTGTTTCCATTACCTTTTCTGCCAGCAATCTCCATTGTGACAATCAGAACTAGGAGCCCTGTTACCACTTTTCATCACACCAGAAATTGCTGGTGAGAGAGGGCTAGAAATGTCATCCTACTGTGCCCTGATAGACCTTCATCAATAGATGTATTTGCTGGCTGTTAAGATATTTTGAGGGACTGGGTTAGGTGATGATATGTAGTAACACATTTGTAATTTGATCTGTGATGGAATATTTTCAATTAACCATTTTCCTTCTATGAATAAAAGATAATGAATGGTTTCAACAAGTAATGCAATTAATGGGGTTATAACATGAAATCAGCTTGGTAAAGTTATTCTAATAAATATTAGTTAGCATGAGTATTTTGGGCTGGAGGCGGATTACACTATCAGTTGGTAGTCTTTGGACTATCATACTGTGCACTATCCAGGTTCCAATTATTGTAATTTACTAATGGTTGAAAATGGTACTACCTTATTGGAGGCTGGGAACGATTTGGGAGCGGCCATTGGAGTTGTGTTGGGGAAAGGGAGGTATGGCTGGAACAGAGGGAACCAATGTTACAAAAGAAGATGGGATCGCTGCCTGAAAGCTATTCCGTCTTCAGTTCCCACTGTTGCTCTGAATGGCTAGGAGAGCAGACCAACCATACCACAGAACCTCACTCTGCTCCTTTGTAATGCCAGGTCGGTTAAAAATAAAATCTGTATTATCCAAGACCTTCTTTTGGGTGGGGATGCCGACCTGGCATGCTTCACGGAAACTTGGCTGGGGGAGGATAGCGTAGCTATCTGGGCACAGATCCTCCCAGCCGGGTACTCTGTTAGTGAGCAGGTGAGGGGAAGTGGGCGGGGGGGCGGAGTGGCTCTAGTCCATAAGAACACTCTGACCTTGACCAGGATACCTGTCCAGAACACAATCCACTTTGAGTGTATGTACCTTAGCCTGAAAACCAGGGATAGTCTAGGGATTCTGCTAGTCTACCGACCACCTCGTTGTCTAGCAGACTCCCTGACCGAGCTGATGCAGCTGGTCTCCGAGCTGCTGTTGGAGACCCCCAGACTGTTAGTCTTGGGGGACTTCAACATTCCGCTCAAGACCAGTTTAACAGGTGCGGCTCGGGAGTTAATGGAGACCATGACAAACATGGGCCTATCCCAACTGGTCAATGGGCCCACACATTGTGCAGGTCATACACTCGATGCGGTCTTTAGTACGGAACAGGAATATCCGTGGGCGGAGGTGGTAAGTACCTCCGCATTGTCATGGATGGATCATTTCTGGTCAAGACGGAGATTAGAGCCAATATCTGCCCCACCGGGGGTGGTGGACCTATTAGAATGGTCCGCCCTCGAAGGCTAATGGAGCCATTGGATTCCGGAAAGCCTTGGAGGGACCTATTAGAATGGTCTGCCCTCGAAGGCTAATGGAGCCATTGGATTCCGGAAAGCCTTGGAGGGTTCATTGGTTGGGAATGCCGGTGATCCTGTCGATACTCTGGTTAACACCTGGAACATCGATCTTACCAGGGCTAGCGACACGATCGCTCCCAAGCGTCCTTGACAACCCGCTTTGAACCGCAGACCTTGGTTCACTCCAGAGCTCAGGAGAATTAAGTGGGTTGGACAATGACTAGAGCATGAGTGGCAGAAGACTCGACTCTTATCTGACAGAACTCGCCATAGGAAATTTCTTAGTTCCTATCGGGAGGCAATACGTGCAGCGCAGAGGGCCTTCTCTTCTGCACATATTGCGTCTGTGGAGTCTCGTCCGGCAGAGCTGTTTAGGGTGGTAAGGGAGATGATGCAGGTTCCCCCTGCACCAAATCTCTTGCTTAACCCGACGACGGCCTGCTGTGACACATTTAACAACTACTTTGCAGATAAAATCTCTCAGATAAGAGCCGACTTAGACACCACTATTGTTACAGAGTCATTAGTTGAGGTGTCCAGCGACTCCGCCGATGTAGTTTTACTGGATCAGCTACAATCTATGAGTACTGAGGACGTGGACAAGCTGCTTGGTAAGGTGAGGAAGACGACTTGCCCGCTCGACCCTTGCCCATCATGGCTGGCCGTCCGGGGGGGGGGGATGCATTGCTGAGATTATTATTATTATTATTATTATTATTATTATTATTATTATTCACAGTCTTTAAAGTATTCAGCTGTGCTAGATAAAGATGATCATTTTAGTAATATCTTGTCCCCATCAGCATTGTGCACTTTAGAAAAGACTTCTAGTACTAAATATTATCACTGTGTGGATACAGCCTCTCAAGATTCTTTTCTCTATTTGTAGGTGGAGAAATGGGAGGGGTGTTGCCAAATTTCTCCAGGTGCTGGAGAAAATCTAGAGCTTTTATTTTGAAGGTGGAACTCACCATTAGCAATAGATAGATAGATAGATAGATAATAATTTATTCGGTCAATGACCAGCAATCAAAACAATACAATACAGAGCTATTGCATTAATAATACATAGGTCTAAATACACAGTTTCTGAGCACAATTAGAAACGTTAAAATCATACTGATAAAAATAATACTTTTGATACTTCAGGATAAAATTTCGGTGTAGTCATGTGATTCATTCATTACTACACCTTCAGTTTTTGCTACACTGGCTTTGTTGTTACCCAATGGCCCTATCTAAAGGCTATACCCACGATGTAGGGGGTTAGTATCTCAGGTAGAGCCATATACGGCCAGCATAGACCAACTGAAAGCAACAACCATAGTAAAATATCTAGTTAAGCTCCGAGGATATACAGAGTCATGATGATAAAAGTTGAGAGAATTGAAAGTTCAACATACCCCAGACTAAACATCATAATTTCCTTAATTTCATCATTAACTGCCACGGTATTACAGTCACACTGCTTACCATCATTATTTTCCTTTGACCATTAAAGGTCGGAGTTTGTATACAATATAGCAAAATTTTGCTACCTTGAATACGACCTCAGGTGCCTGATTGTTTAATAAATAGTGGATGTAGAAGGAGTCCGGATGCCCGGGGTATTTACCAAGGAGGGGGGTGATCAACTGATGGCGGCTGTCTCTATAGAATTGGCAATACAAGAGGACATGCTCGGTAGTTTCAATTACACCCGCCTCACAAGGACAGAGGCGAGATTCGAAAGGCACTCCCTTAAACCTACCTTCCAAGACTGCTGTGGGCAGGGCATTGAACCGGGCCAGGGAAAAAGCTCTCCTGAACTTGGGCAAGGTGATTTGGGAAAGGTATGCTGCAGGTGAGGTGACTCGGATTTGTTTGCTGACTACAACATGTTTAGGGAAAGCGGCGGTTTCCAGCTGGCCTTCGATGTCTAACAGTCTGTGTTTGATGGCCAGTTTTGCTTGATCAAGATTTAATTTAACGATGGTATCTCTGGAGAAGCCCAATGTGCTCAGTTTCTCAATTATTGATATTTCCCAAGAAGATTTAAAGCTATCAGCCAACACAAGTTTGGTCAGCCCATCAGAGTTTTTATTTAATTTGAGCCAGTATGTGAAGATGTTAATCCACATACTTGTCTCGAGTTTGCTAACACCAGCTTCCCTTCTTATCACTGCATTTGGAACACAGCTAGCTACCTGAAATATTTTCCTTAAGAACTTGGTTTGAACCTGTTCTATCAGCCTCAAATCTTTATAGGGACTTATTTGGGCTCCATAAAGTAATTGTGGTTTTACTTTGGCCAAAAAAAGTTTGATAGCAGCTGGGACAAATTGGGCACCCTTAGAAGAGAAGTACCTTTGAATAGCATTTGCCGATCTTTGGGCATTCCGGGTAGCATAGTCCAGGTGAGCTTTTCTACTCCCTGTGGATTGAAAAACAATTCCCAGATATTTGAAAATTTTAACCTGTTCAATGAATTGCTTCCCTATCGTCCATTTCCTTGTTTTTGGGCATTTTGCAAATGAGAGAATTTTGGTTTTGGCATAATTTATAGTTAAATTTTCTTCAATACAATAAAGAGCTAAAGATTTTAAAGCTCTTTTAAGTCCAATTGAGGTTAGGGATAGTATCGCTGCATCATCAGCGTACAACAGCACATTAATGTGCCTATTTGCTACTTTAGGCGGATGATAAGAGAGATTATCCAGAGCTGAAATTAAGGTATTTATATAATAGTTGAATAATATAGGGGCCAACACACACCCCTGTCTAACTCCATTCTCAACCTGTATTTCCCTGGTAACATGCCCTTGCACACTGCATCTTACCTTCAAGCAGTTGTTTTCATGAATCCTAATAAGTAGTAAAAGAAGGCGTTTGTCAATCGTACTGTTCATTAATTTATCCCACAACTTAGCTCTGGACACAGTGTCAAATGCCGATTTGAAGTCAATGAATGCTACATACAATGGCTGACCTTTAAGGGAGTATTTCTCTACCAGGTGTTGAAGTACCAACGCATGATCGAAAGTTGACTTCTCTGCCCTAAAGCCTGCCTGTTCATCTTTCAAGATCTCCTCTGTTTCGAGCCAGTCCATTAACTTGGTTTGCAGATGTTTTGCGTACATTTTGCTAATCTGACTAAGGAGACTAATAGGCCTAAAGTTTGTTGGGTCATCCCTTTTGCCTTTTTTATATATTGGAATTATAATTGCGAGATCCCAATCAGTTGGTATCCTCCCCGATCGATCAATTGCGGTGAAAAGTGAGGATAACACGGGTATCCACCAATTCAAATCATTTTTGATCATCTCACAAGTGATGAGATCTGCACCAGGTGCTTTGGCAGGTTTAAGTTGACATATTAAACTCTTAATTTCTGAATGGGAGACAGGAGGCCAATGAGGCAGGGTGGAAGCTTCCAAGATTTGTCCTGTGTGGGATTTCTCAGTATTCTCATACAGCTTAGCAAAATGGTTTTCCCATATATTGGCTGGAATCTGATACAGGGAGTTTGATACATTTTTGGATAAGGATGGAGTTACCTCCTTCCAGAAAAGAGTGGAATTATTCGATCTGGCTGCTGTTATTAGTTTTCCCCAGGAGTCTTGTAAGGCATTTCTTTTTTTAAGTCTAATCAGGTGTTTGTATTGTTTCTTTTGTTCCATAAGGGCTAAGGCAGAGCAGTATGAGGGGTTCAATTTATATAGTTTGAATTGTTTTTTCAGAGCTATCCAGGTCTCTCTGCATTCTGTGTCAAACCAGTTTTGGTGGTTTTTTTGCTTGTGCCTATTTGTGAGATTTTTAGGGGCAATTAAGAGAGGTCGAATTTTACTTACTAAGTTGTTAAAGTTTGCCAGTGTGTTGTTTTCTGCACTGTCATCCACGATGGAATTATAAAGGCTTCCCATCTCTTTGCTGCCAAGAAATTTGCTGAGTGCCTCTGCTAATTGTGTAGTCCATTTGATACGAATGGGACAAATATCGTCCGTCAAGGCCATATTTTGACAGACTGGCAGGAACAGGCTATCAGAGAGTTTTAAACATAGCAACACTGGAAAATGATCGCTTTCAGGGTGAACAACAACCATAAATTTATGCACAAAGGGGATTAGGTCTTGTGTGACCCCTACGTGGTCCAGTATTGAGGGCCTGTTGCCCGTCCAGTGTGTGTATTCTGCTGGGTAATCATCTATGGTGGAGCCATTCAGAATGACCAAATTTGACTCCTCAAAAGTTTTTACCATACATAAACCTCTAAAGTCGCAGATTGAATCCTTAGACTGGCGGAGTAACAATGGATGTATAGGAATAGATGGTATCAGCTGACAATTAAATTTAGAGAAAAGGGTAGCATCGTTTGCTCCAATTCTAGCATTGAAATCTCCCGCCAGAATAAGGTATGCTGCTGGTGAAGCAGTCATAATATTTTTAATAAAGCCATTTAGTTTGTCCCAGACTTCCTTTATCTTAACATGCCCTTGCAAAGGTGGAATATAGATAGTAATCAGGCAAACATGGCAATGTTTAAATTGCAACAATACGGCTAAAGCAAATTGGTCTAAGGTGGATAGTCTGACAATCTGTGTTTGTAAAGCGGTGGATATTAGAACGCCCAAACCCCCACACAGCCGCCCGTGGCCTTTCCCTGGCACAGCATCCAGGATGATTGATTTATAGCCCTCTACGTACAGTTCATCTGCCATCCAAGTTTCTTGAAGCAAGATGATATCATGTCTAGTGAGAAAGGACAGGAAAGAAGGGTCCCCACCTCTGGCTCCCCAACCCGCAATATTCCAAGAAATTATGGATAAGGGGTTGGTGGCCAGTGAGGTTGTCTGTCAATCATTTAAGAACAAGGAGGGAGTTAGTATTGTTGTTTCCCGTAGGTCAATTAGTTGGGCTTCCTTCCCTTTTGGAGTTCCGATTTCCAGGTTGGAGTTTCGGGAATTTGAAGTCCATAGATTTACGTTACCAGTAAGATCAATGCTTTTTATCCCTTCCTTTAAGATATTACGGGGCTCTGTATCTATCTCTCCCATATTGTTGGTCTGGTTACATGATTTACTAATACTCGTTTTACTGGTACATTGACTAGTTGGTCTCATTGGGTGCATGATTGGACTGAATCTTCTCCTTTTCTTATTCATGTGTGTAGCTGAGCATCTATGTGATGAAGATGATATAAGTGGCTCATCCGAGAGATCAGTCTTACAATTAGGAGAAAAGTGTATTAGTGGTGCCATGTTCTCAGATGCACATACTGATGGGTGTTTAGGGGTCATGCACATAAGTGAAATCAAAGGTTCATCAAGGCAATCAGCAGGTCTTTTAAGATCCTTTTTTGGTGGTGATGAAGGGTTCGATACAGAACAAGTGGAGGGTAAAAGTTCATTGATGGTCTTGGTTGCAGTTGCAACTGAGCTTAGTGTCAACTTAACATTCTCTAATTTAGACAGGATACGCCACTGTTCTTCAGGTGAGAGTGAGCCGAACAGTTGAACAATTTCTTCTTCATCTTCAGGTAAATTGGTAGGTGTTTGTTTCTTCTTTTTAGCTTGCTCTGTGCCGGTAACTTTCTTGCTAGCAGTCTCCTCTCTTGAAGTTGTTTCCAATAATGGTTGAATATTAGTGTTGAATAGAACTTTCATTGGTGTAATTTCAAATTTTTCCAGCAGTCTTCTACGGTCAAAAAGCAGTGTTGGGACAATAGGGTTCTTAAAGGTCAATGCAACTCTCAAGGTGTTATTCCGTGTGGGCAGCCAGAATATCTCAAGGAGCTCACTGGTGTAGATCCTTTGATGTAACAAAGAGGACAATGAATGGAATACTGCTCTTTTATTGTGCCATCTGCCACTATTGAGAGGGTTGTTTGCTACTTGCAATACAATCTTGTTTTTCTGGACAATTATTTTATCTATGCTAGAATCCTTTTGTGCTATGTTGTGTTTGTGTTGGTGTACTTCCGATTTGAGACAATCAACTGTCTCCACTACTTCCTCACTTTTGGCAGGTGGAATTATCTTAAGTTTGGATTTCTCCAGTAGAGTCTTTATCCCGTCAATTTTATGATTGATATTGGCTAATTGTTCAAAGATTGCAATTACTGTCTTTGCTGTTAAAAGACAGTTTTTAGCTACTATATCTAAGTCCATCTTTTCATTATTCATATTGTCTAAAGCAAGATTTAACTTATGAGCAGTATCCTCATTTGACAGATTAACCTCCTCTTCGAGGATGTCTAATTCAGGAGGGCCTAGAGGTGAATTTGAAGGATGATCAGTGGAGATGTTATCTACCTCATTAGGTGGCAAAAGATCTTCCAATCTTAACTGTTTAAGAGTGGACACTGCTTTTAGAATATCGGAATTTCCCAGGCTCCCCTCCTGGAGTTTCTTAGGGTTCTTGCCCTTCTTAGTTTTCATATGTCCATCACCTTTAGTAGTACTTCTCTTCCTTTTGGGGTTATTCTTCATCGTTAAGTTTAAGTCCTCGCAATCTTAATTTGTCTATGTGGGGTAATTCAGTTAGTGTTTCTGTGACTCAGATATCAGCACAACATAATCTCATGCATACATACATACAGTCAGTATTTTTAGACTCGAACTAATAAAACAGGTGAATTGGGGGTCAGGCGCGCCCAGGTCCTAATGCCAACTTGCCCTTATCTCTTTTATAGGCCCAGGACTATCTTCCTTCTCCTGCTTGCCGCTGGTCGGGGGGGGGGGGGGGAGGGACTCACTGGGTTCACTGGATCCTGGTACGCATGGCTTCTCTCCCTTGACCGTCTTAGCTTTGCGCCGCCGGCAGGATTTGGTCACACGCCGCCGGGAGGAGGGAGGAACAGGCTGGGGCCTGGGGCGTGGCTTATCTCTCCGCCGCCGCCGCCGCTGGCGAGAAGGCTTGCTGGGGCCTTTATAGGCCCGGTCTTCCAGCCTTCCCCGGCCACTAGCGCCGCTGCTGCCACCGCCACACGCCGCCGGGAGGAGGGAGGAACAGGCTGGGGCCCGGGGCGCGGCTTCTCTCTCCGCCACCGCCGCCGCTGGCGAGAAGGCTTGCTGGGGCCTTTATAGGCCCGGTCTTCCAGCCTTCCCCAGCCACTAGCGCTGCTGCTGCCGCCGCCACACGCCGCCGGGAGGAGGGAGGAACAGGCTGGGGCCCGGGGCGCGGCTTCTCTCTCCACCGCCACCGCCGCTGGCGAGAAGGCTTGCTGGGGCCTTTATAGGCCCGGTCTTCCGGCCTTCCCCGGCCACTAGCGCCGCTGCTGCCGCCGCCACACACCGCCGGGAGGAGGGAGGAACAGGCTGGGGCCCGGGGCGCGGCTTCTCTCTCCGCCGCCGCCGCCCATTAGCAATAGTTGTACCATGGGTTATTTCTTTCTGTATCTCTTGCTGCTCCTACTAAACTGCAATAGCCGACACTTTATTATCAGCCTCATCACCATCCACAGTGCACCTGATATAGCCTCATTCTATGACAAGAGGGGATGGGGCACTGACCTCTCCCCACACCCCAAAGTGGAGGAAATTTGGGTATAATTCCACAAAATTACCCTTTTTGTGGGGGAGGGGATGTGTGTGGGGAAGCATCCAACGATATATTTGAAAATAATGTCATCTGTGAAATTTAAATCTAGATATAGGGGCTATGCAGATGGGCAGTTGCCTTTTCCCCAAACTGCAGCAACCGCATCACCTGCCCTGAGGCTGCCCTAAATGGGGACGGAGCAACCACACTGGGGGCCAGTTAGTCCAGCTTTTCCAAGGCTGCAGTGAAGCCTCGCACTGCCGGCTCCGAGGTTTCCCGAAATAGGAATGGAGTAACCGCACAGGCCGGCAGTGGCGGCTTTAATTTTTTTTCGCGGTCTCTGTGGTGCATGCGCACATGTGCAGGCACAACACTGCCCCTTTAACAGAAATGTTGGCATTGCTAAGGACCTGAGCACTGTGTGCTGTAGAGAAATCATGGCTGCCACGGCAATTGAGTGGTCCACACTGGTACTCAGCCTGCAATGAATGGCCACAGGAGCCTCTGCCATGGTCCCTGCTGCAGATGCATTCATGCAAGACTGCAGTGATGATTTCGAGGACCCAGAAGTGAGACTTGGTAGAGCAGGTGCCACAAGACACATCACATGGTGTACTGCCGCCACCGCCACCGCCACCGTTCTGATGCCACCCAAGAGAGCCCCACGCTGCTGGTGGATGTTCCCCAGAAGCACCGATTGATGGGACGGGTTCATCACATACATCTAGCCCGATGAGCAATGGAGACTGTTCTTCCGAATGCCCCGTATCCTTTCCCGCTGTATTTGTCCATGGGACAAGGGGGCGGTCACGGTGGTTACTGATCCTGGAAGATACAGAGGTCCACTCCGAACCACAAGATGGTGGCCTGCTGGTGGAAAATGTAGAGGCACTTGACGGTGGTCTCATGTCAGAGATGTCCATAGCCCTCTGACTGCAGGATGTCTCATCTGAGTCGGGGTGTTCCTCTTGGTCATCTAAAAATGACAAGGGATGGGGTCATTTCTGCCCTCTGGCCACCCTAGTGCTGTCCCCTGCACCCCTTCCCAGGGCCCCTGGTGCATCTTACCTTGAGGGGGCAAAAGCTTCTGGGCGCATTCTCCCTCAGAGATGTCCTCCACAGTTTCCACTCTGGTTGGCTGGCCCACTGGGACCCTCACGACTTCACTGCTGGTGCATATTCTGCTGGGCCTTATGCTGCCATCCCTGGCAAGGAAGGCATGGAGTTCCTTGTAGAAGGGCATAGAGGAGGGACCCCGTTCGCTTTTGGCCTTGTGATCCCTAAACTTCTTCTAATCGGACCTGAGGTTTTTGGTCTTCTGATGACACTCCTCCCAAGTGCGTTGGTGGCCCTTCGCCCTCATGGCTCGTGCCAACTCCTTAAATGTATCGGCATTCAAGAAGGATTTTCTCAATTTTTCCAGAATGTGTGGCTGCGACCACAGAGCTATGAGGTCAGCCATCTCCACATGGGACCATGATGTCCCTCTCCCTCTTTTTGGCTCTCCGCTTGTGGATGGCTGTGCCATTGTTCCCACTGTGGACAAGAGGAGCCCCAAAGTGAACAGCTGTGGAGGTTTGCAGCAACCAAAGGTGCACTGGCAAAATGGCGCTGGAATGTGTGTGTGTGTGTGTGTGGGGGGGGGTTCCACCTTAAAAGTGAAAGTTTTCCTTTACGTCTTTCACATAATGCAACATCTTGTAGCAACAGTTTCACCTTCTTGCTCTGGCGCATGCGCACTGTGAAAATTAGGATTAGGACTAGGGTTCTGATGCAGACACACCTGTGGCAGTTAACCCACACCTGAACCCTAAAAATGATTTAATTTAAAGCTTTTTTCAAAGAGCGCATGTTCCCCAGGGGCAGCTCAAAATGCGGCTCACCTGTTTGTATGCATTTACACTGATGTCTTTTGCTCTCAGGTGCCCTTATTTCTACCATACCTCCGTAGCTGCATCCTGACGTACCTTTGAAGGTGCGCATGTTTCTGGAAGAAGTGGAAAAATGCAACTCCTTTTTGAAGCACACTTTCACAGGAAGAGGCAAGTACGGGGCACTTTTTCGGTGTGCGTCATCTAAAGACCATGCCTTCAGGTCACCCTCAAAACAACCCTTTTAGCCCGTCTGCATCCCCCCCCCCATAGTTGACATTTTACAATCTTCATTCTTTTCTAAGAGTTCCCAAGTGTTAGGTTTTCAAAAGAGCAACTGTCTCTAATGAGAGTGTTCATCATACTTCTTCAGTAATATTGCCATTAATATATCTGATTCTGGAAGCTAAGTAAATTAAGATATGATCAGCATTTGGATAGGAGTACATCAGGTATCTACAGGTAGGTCCAGGAAAGAATAATACTCCAAAACAGCTGGATAACATTTTCAAGTCAGAATTAGCAATACTGAGCTAGACAAACTAATAGTCTGAATTAGTAAGTCAGCCTTGTGTGCTCCGATGTTCCCCAGTAGCCCAGTCCCTTCTTCAGTTTGTGCAATCTAATTTCCCCAACATTTTTTTTTCAGTGAAAGGGGTTTCATTCCCCTGTTTCCTCCTTTCCACCAGACCTGTTCATTGTTAGGAAGATTTACAGGTCTGTTGGTAATATTTTTATGTTAAGCTTGTCAGTGGAAGGTGGCTAAAGCTGTTGAAAGTATGTGGTTCCCCTCCATTACATCATTCAGCTTCTCTGACTATTTGTACTTTCTAATTTAAAAATGTTCATGCTGGAAAAAATACCTTCTCATGCCTTAAAAAAAGTCTAGGAAGCCAGGAAGGCTGTAGCCCAATGAAGTGAATATTACACAATAAAATACCACCTCCTACCTAAAGTAAGCACAAGAGTCTTGAATTCCATCCATAAGAACTCCTTTGAAAACCTTACCCCAAGCACATTTATTTTCTATGACACTGAATGACAATATCCAATAACATTCAGTACTCAGTTTATCATTCATTTCACATTTCTTCTAGTTGAAAGTTCATAGGCAAGTCATTAAGGAGGACAAACTGTTCAGAGTATTTGATAGAATACATGTTAATAGTCTTGTCCTCCTTATGTAATTCTAGTCCTTTAAAAAATAACTGTTGGTTACCAGTTCTCCTAAAGGCAGGTCATTCTAATGGGTCTTGTGCTAAACATCCCACACACAATCCAAGATCTATAACCATTGGAACCATGAAGGTATCTATATTTAATTAATGGGGTTATTAACATTGCAGATCATAAAATTTTTCCTTATAGTTCACAATTTGGGTTGCTTATGTGAGTTATACACAACTTTCCTGTTTAGTCCTATTTTCTGCTTGGTGAATACTATGCAAATAATCACTCTAGCCAAAACAAACAAACAAACAAACAAACAAACAAACAAAAACCCCTGAGTATCAGCACAGCCCCTTCCAAATGTTTGACTTCATTGTTGTTATGAAAGTTTACTCTGTTTTCTACAATATGTTAATTAAACTTAAAATCATTAAATCACGAATCTATTACAACCTTTGTTTTAATGATCAATAAAAAATGAGCATATGACAGACAGCAAGTCCTTTTTATTTAAATGATTGATTAAAAGAAATAATATGCATTGCTTTCTTGGCTTTTTAGAAAGCAGCAGACTTTGATCAAGAATTTTACTTTTCATCTTAATCAAAACATACTTTCTAAAGTGAGGAAAAGTATATTGAGGATGTCATTAAGAATATATATACACACACACACCCCAAATCCTTCCAGAGGAATCGTTCATCTAGCCAGAAGGACTGTTTTCTGACTTCATTTTAGAAAGCAAAGGAATAGTAGGAAGAACTCTAGGGGATTGTCCCATCCTAGAATTAGTTTGTCAGGGAAAACACTAGCAGTCATGCCTTGGGTTATATTGTAGTTCAGTTGATAGGCTCCCTGACTTCCTGCCTTATATTATACAACTGCAAATCTGTGTTTGCAGATTTTATATAACTTCCCATGAGACTGTGAGGAAGCTTTGGGGCTTGTTAACATGAAACTATAGAAATAGTAAGAAGTTTTGCATGCCTAACTTGGATTGATCCTTCTCGAAAGCAGTTGCTAGAAATAGCATATCATGAGAAACATATTACTAGAAACAAAACACCACCATGATGATTCTTATCAACAAATACTGACTATATAAAAACCATATTATATTGTATACTATATAGTTTTTACTTCATCCCCAGTCCTTGGGCTGGGTGAAGGGCAAGTGAATATGTCCAAAACTAATTTTAAAAATACTTGTACAGATTGACCCAGTCTTTTAAAACAAAGTCCAAATAAAATCTCAATAATTGATATGGAACGCACACTCACACACAAACACACACACATGCATATAACAATTCAATTGTAGTAGAACTCACTGATGGTAAATTATCTCATAATGAAATCAAACTACTATCTATGGAACCTAACTTTTGTCTGACACTCAGACAATTTGCTGGCTGCATTCCCCCCCCCCCCCAAAAAAAACCCAAACAAAAATGAAGCAAGTGGCATTCCAGAACTTCTTGTACAGGGATACTTTTCTTCAATTTGTGTCTACAAAAAATTGGACACCTAACAGTAGAAATCCAGTTCTAGAAACTTTTTCTCCTGCCCATTGATAGAAACATAGATAATCAAAAGACTTTACCAGCTTGTGACAGTCTTCAGAAAACAGTTTCTGAAAGTCTTGAACAATTAAATGTTGTAAAAACCTACAAGCCTCTTGACAAAAACTTTGTATCAGAAAAACTATACAGCATTTTAAATAGAAGAACCCTCTTGACAACAAACAAATGGTCTTCTAATCAACATGCAAACATCTCCTAACAGGTTTTATATGTTACCTAAAAACATCACAAACCCAACAGCCAATGGTATTTCATTGTTTGTGGCAATAATAAAGTCACAGAGAGGAGCTCATTATATATTGACCTGCAACTACAGCATAGGGTACAAGGTCTTCCCTCATATATTAAACATGCTAATGATTTCTTTTTAGTAAAAATAGAAGTCTTGAACAAGCAACCTCTGTTCCATAATGACACCATAGTTTTAACATCTCATGTCATATCATTTTATACCAACATACTTCATTATAATGGCATTCAGGCTCTTGCTAAATTGGCAATATTCAAACCAACAATTATTGCAGAGATTATTACTGCTTTAACTACATTGGTGCTAACATACAATAGCTTTACTTTAAGTGAAAAATATTACCTTCAAATGAAAGCAGAGCAAACTATCCTCAAGGAATAAAAATATAAACTATTTGTATGGCAGAGACACTAACATTTTTGCAATATGGACTAGCAGCAAAGAAAGCCTGGAATTCTATATAAACAACACCAACTTATCCTGTTATTCAATTCATCTACAATAGCACCCTGAAAAAACTACAGATCTCTTTCCTGTGTATTCTTCTAACCATCAGGCCTGAAAAGATTTTTACAGTTCTGTTATGTAAGCCAAATTATGCTGATTTGAATTTCAACTGGAATTCCTGTCATCCCAAGTATCTTATATAATCAGGCACTCAGAAACAAACATATAAGAAATCTACCTTGATAGCTAATTCACCACATCTTGAATAGCTATTAATAAGTATCCTGTCATTGATTTTCATCAACCTCTTAACCAAAAGAAGCTTCTTGTGAGAACTTCAATAAAAAATGGCCAACTGAAAATCCTGGATCACATTACTGTGCATCTAAGTATTGCATCACTTGTGCCTATCTACATGAAACAACAACTTTTAAAGACAGAAGTATGGGCTGCATGATGGGTTGAGCTCCTGTCACTAATTCCAGCTTCTGTCAAGCAGTTCAAAAGCATGCAAATGCAAGTAGATAAATAGATACCATTTCGGAGGGAAAGTAAATAGCATTCTGTGCAATCATACTGGCCAAATGATCACTGACAACACTGGCTCTTTGGCTTAGTAATGCCCCCTATGGTAGGACACGACTTGACAACCTTGTCAACGGAGAACATCTTTACCTTTACCTTATGGGCAAAATACAACACAATAATGAAAGCATGACTTGCAATTCCATCAATACCTTATATGTGATTGGCTTCTAGCAACCTGGGCACAATATGCAGTATGTGGGTGGAAACACCACTGAGCTGTACATCAGATTCAGGAACCATAAGTTAATAATCATCAAAAAGTTGGAACAACATGTTGTGAATCATTTCAATGTTGAGGGAAACTTTGGGGCTGTATAGATGGCCACTGAGGGGTGGCAGGACACTGCCCCATTCCTTGTCAGATTGGGGCCATGACAACCACATGCTGTGGCCCCGATCTGGGCTTTTCATGGTGCAAAAAGAAGCTGCAAAAAGTGGTTCCTTTTTGCGCCACAGAAGAGGTGTCCTACAGGATGTCCTTCCGACACAGCATTTTGATGCGGTGTGCCAGAAGAGGTGCCAAAGAGCCACATGGCAGCTCTTGGGGTGGCCTATTTCTCGCCTCTGAAAGGAGCATCATTTTGGTGCTCCTTTCCAAGGTGGTAAAAGGGAGGATCGGGGCCGATGCATCTAGCAGCCTTGGCCTTGATCCTCCATTTCCCGGGGCAGCACAGGGCTGCCCATCTGCATCCCCCTTTAAATAGTCTGAGTCAGCACCTTCAGAAGGGATGGGTTGGGGTTGTGTGCTTGATGTGATGAAAGACTCAGAGGAAGTAGCAGATGAAAAGGAACTATTTGTTGTATAATTGGAGAGTCAGCATGGCATAGTGGTCTGAGTGTTGGAATATGAGTCTGGAGACCAGGGTTCAATTTCCAGCTTGGCCATGAAACCCACTGGGTGACCTTGGGCAAACCATATGCTCTCAACATCATCTGAACAAATTTTGCCAAGAAAACACCATGATAGATTAACCTTAGGGTTGCCATAAGTCAGAAATGACTTGAAGGCACACAACAACAACAACAATAACAGTGAACTAACACCTGTATAGATACATGGTATGGTTAAGACATCTTATACTTGTTATACAAAAAAAAGTTACAGTTTGTTTTTATATAATCACAATAAGACTGTCTGTATGATATATTATTCAGAAACATGGTACCAACTCACCAACCTATTTAGACACTGGAATAAGCACTGGGGTTCCTAGACTTCTGACATAAAGGGGGAGTCTGTTGAGGGTAGGTAGGAGACAATGCTAAGGAAAGGTCAAGAGCAGGGCTTTTTCTTAAGGTGAGAATGAAAGCCAGTCTAAAGAGGAATAAGAGACTGTCCTTGCCTGTCACACATGGCTATATTTCCAATAGTGAAACCCCATGACACAACCATGCCTGAGAAAAGAAAAGAAAAGGTCTGGATCTGCAGACATGACACCTTGACACTGTGTGGCCTTAATTCAGAGGACAATATCACTTTTGCCTCCAGCACCATCTGCTAATTTCCATCCTCATACCTTGGGAATTTTGAAACTGTCACTGAATGTTGTTTATGTCTCCCATTCCAACAGACACTACCAAAAAAGGCAGAAACTGAAATGTTGGATGCTTTCTACAAATATTCGTTTTCCATTACCACATATAGAAAGCCTTATATAATCTCCAAATATTTAATAAACATTTAAAATTTGTATTAAAATAAAAATATATATCAAACAATTCATAAGATATCATTCTACCACCCCCCTGGTATGTAAAGAAACTTTCTTTGAACATGACGCTGAAATGTTTGGTGTTTCTGACAAACATCAGTTTTTAATAATTTTATTAAATGAACATCAGTTTTATAGTGTCCTTTTTTAGACTCAGGTTCTGCCTGAAAGCACTGTTGTTAGTTGTTCTTTACAACTATATGCAATAATTTGTTAAGCAATGAAGTAAAATATTTTAATATTTCCTCATATAAAAGGTGTTTGTAAAAAGGAAATTAACATGTCAGAAGGATGATTATATTTAAATATTCTACACTTTCTTTGTAAATAGTTCACCTCTTGGATTAAAACAGACAATTCCTGCAGGTCTATGATATATATGGACATGATGCACACATCATAACTGTGACCATCACCATGCCCTTACTACATTTGCAATACAGTATATTGAGCTATATTTGTGTCTGACTAATATCAGTTGAAAATCAGCTACATTTAGCATGCTAGGCCTCAAAGAATTCTGCAACATTGTCTCTATTCTCAGACAGCAAATGGTCCAAGGCTTCGATGTATATTTCAATATTTAGGGATCTGAGATAGTTCTGTGATTGATTTGGCCAATGTGTCAGTTTGGTTCCCATTATATTTGTCTTGCTAAATAAAGTGTTCTTGTTATATCTGTAGCACAGTGACTTTTCAAAATGACAGTACAATTTCCCTACCTGCTGTGCTTAATTCCAGGTCCCAGAATTATCATCATTATAACACTTGCTATACTTTTCATCACTGTGCAAACTTTCATCTAAAATATCTGTGAGTGTTTACTCTGAGGTCTAATACTTCTAGCCATCATTAAAATTACTCATGCTTTCATCTCCCTTCAGTATGGTCTCAAACATGTGCATGTATCTGAAGAAAAGAGTGTACAAGATTTTACTGTTGTTGTTGTTATTATTATTATTTGTACTTCTGATATTAACCAGAGATATAGGAATGAAACATACTTTTCCAATTTCTGTTCTTTATAACATATAAATTTAGATAATTTTATCCCATACAT
This sequence comes from Phrynosoma blainvillii, assembly GCA_026167975.1. Classification (NCBI taxonomy): domain Eukaryota; kingdom Metazoa; phylum Chordata; class Lepidosauria; order Squamata; family Phrynosomatidae; genus Phrynosoma; species Phrynosoma blainvillii. The sequence goes on from JANUYF010000004.1 coordinate 122,049,680, forward strand.
TTTATGTCCTGTCTAGTTTTCTTACTTCCAGCACTCTTTCCACCTTACTCATTCTAAAATATATAATGTAGACCTTTATCATCAGGTCTCTGTGTATATCTAAACTCCCTCCCCTCAAATCTTGGGGGGGGGGGGACTGGAAGGATGGGGTTGCTCTGCCTTTTCTACCATGCCTCTGCCATTCCTTTCCAACCTTTGTATGTTCCTGCAGCTTCAGCATCAATGAATATGAATAAGAGAGGTATTTGCTTCTTTTAGCCTTTGGTAGTTGGGTTACTGCTGTTCAGTACACAATACACACAGAGAGCTGGATAATTTTCTCAAGTCTACTGCCATTCACACTATGCCTTATGTAAATTACCCATTCCAAATCAACTTGTAGCTAACACAGTGCAAATCAACACTACAGGTAAAGGCTGGGAGATGGACTTATCTGTTTCACTTTTTCCTTCCCAATTGCAACTATGATGCAGATAGCAAAAAGATAAGATAGCAATGAGGGTGATGTTTAATAAGTCATGTGGTAGTGGTATGAAAACAGAAATTTACATACCTGTATGTGTAACTAGAATGGTAAAAGGAACTGATTCTCTTTCCAACCATGTAAACAGAGGTGGAGAACAAGCTGTAAAGGTTGTTGAATAGTATCTCACAAGGGTAATATACAAAATAAGCAATAGTGAAGATTGATGAGATCTACATTACAACAATATCTGAAGAACATTGTTGACCCCAGTAAGCCATGGGAACATTGTTGACCCCAGTAAGCCATATAATCTTCTGTCTGATTCCGCAGGAGCAAGGTTAAAGCTATCTATGAACCCCAGTATCAACTTCTGACAGCCTACATGGTACTAGTTTGTAGGTAGTCCAACAGCTTGAAAGACAGTGTGGTGTAGTGGTTTGAGTACTAGACTGTAACTCTGGAGATCAGAGCTAAATTCCAACTTGACCATGAAACCCACTGGATGACCTTGGGCAAGTCACATGCTCTCACCCTCAGGGAAAGACAATAGCAAACCTCTTTTGAACAAATCTTGCCAAGAAAATCACATAAAAGGTTTTCCTTATGATCACCACATATTGGAAATGACTTAAATGCACACAACACACACACACAAACAACAGCTAGCTAGAACTCAGGGAGTAGCTAAGCAGGAAGGAGAGACGTGACTGGCCAGATAAGTCATTAAGGGAAAAACTAAACGGCTACATGTTGACGAGGAGGCGGGCTATGAAGAAGATTCCTGGAGGGCTCTTCTAAAAGGGGTTCCTGAGGCCAGGACTTCTATCCCGGAAAGGCCTGCTGGAAGAGATCCGTCTTAACAGCTTTTTTGAAGCTGTCTAGAGATGTAAGCGGATGGATCTCATCCGGCATGCCATTCCATAATCTGGGGGCGACCATAGAAAATGCCCTCTGGGAGGTAGCCAAGAGCCTAGCTTTTTGTGGCTGGAGCAAATTCCTCCCAGAGGACTGGAGTGCGCAGGGAGGATTGTAGGGGAGAAGGCAGTCCCAAAGATAGTTTAGAACCAAGCCACTTAGGGCTTTAAAGGTGATAACCAACACCTTGCACTGGATCCGGAAACTAATAGGCAGCCAGTGGAGGGACTTTAATACCAGAGTAATATGGTCCCTCCTGGATGTTCCAGAAACTACTCTGGCTGCCATATTTTGTACTAACTGCAGTTTCCAGACCAAGCACAAGGGTAGCCCCATGTAGAGCACATTACAGAAATCTAGATATGAGGTTACCAGCGCGTGCACAACAGTCTCAGGGTCCCTTACTTCCAGAAAAGGGTGCAGCTGGTGTATCAGCTGAAGCTGATAACAAGCACTCCTGACTGTTGCATTCACCTGATTTGTCATCAGGAGCGACAAGTCAAGGAGCACCCCCAGACTGTGAACACAGTCCTTTACAAAGAGTGTGACCCCGTCCAAGACCAGAGGTTGCAGCCCAATGCCTGGTTTCAGGGCCGCTACTGTAAGCACCTTCATTTTGTCTGGATTCAGTCTCAATCTGTTTTTCCTCATCCAGCCCATTACTGCCAGAAGACATTCATTGAGAGAGGAGACGCCATCGGAATTGGAGGCCAACAAACGAGACATGGAGAAATAGATTTGGGTGTCATCAGTGTACTGATAACACCCAGCGTACTGATAACACCCATAACTCTGAATAATCTCACCCAGCGACTTCATATAGATGTTGAATAACATCAGGGACAGTATAGCACCTTGTGGAACACCACAGGTGAGCTCCCTTTTACTGGAGCAGCTGTCCCCGAGCTGCACTCTCTGGGATCTGCCCAAGAGAAAGGAACGGAACCACTGAAACACAGTGCCTCCAATTCCCAGCCCCCCCCCCCCAAGTGTCAAAAGCTGCTGAGAGGTCTAAAAGCACCAACAGGGTCACACTACCCTTGTCGATGCTCAGATGCAGATTGTCGGACAAGGCAACCATGGCAGTCTCGACCCCAAAGCCTGTCCTGAAGCCAGTTTGAAATGGGTCTAGATAATCGGTTTCATCCAAGACAGCTTGGAGTTGAAGAGCAACTGCCCTCTTGATCACCTTGCTTAGAAATGGTAACATAGAGACTGGCCTATAGTTGTTCATGTCCAGGGGGTCCAGGGAAGGTTTTTTCAGAAGCAGCCTAACAGCCGCCTCCTTCAAACAAAATGAAATATAACGTTCCCTGAGGGATACATTGACGATGTCCGTAAGGAACATCCTCAAAGTATCCCTCCTCTGGACGGCCAGCCATGAAGGGCAAGGATCGAGAGGGCAAGTCGTTTTCCTCACTCTCCCAAGAAGCTTGTCCATGTCATCGGTACTCACAGATCAAAACTGATCCAGAATTATTTCAATAACGGAATCGCTGGATGCCTCATCAATAGTTTCTGTCAAAACACTGGCATCTAAGTCGGCTCTTATCTGAGAGATTTTATCTGCAAAAAAAGTTGTTAAACGCATCACAGCAGGCTGTTGTTGGGTTAAGTAAAGGGTTCTGCACAGGGGGCACTGTTGACATACAGTCCACCTAGACAATGAAAAAAATCAAAATAGTTAAAGAGTTTCTGTACTTGCCCAAGGCACTGTATCCCCTATCAGTATGTTCAAATGTAAAGAAAGCACACAGAAAGAAAATCAACTCATTTGAAATGTGGTGCTGGAGAATAGTGGTTAGGATACTATGGACAGCCAAAAAGACAAACAAATGGGGCCTGGAACAAGTCAAGCCTGAAATCTCCTTGGAAGCCAAGTTGATCAAGTTGAAGTTATCATATTTTTTCCATGTAATGAGAAGACACACATCACTGGAAAAGAGAATAATGCTAGGAGAGGAAGTAGAAAGCAAGTAAAGTCACACACCAAAAGGATACACTCAATCAGGGAGGCCACAAGAATGAATTTGCAGGACCTAAGCAGAGCAGTGGAGGATAGGGGAGCTTGGACATATCTCATCCACAAGGTCTCCACAAGTTGGGGTCAACTCAAGGACAGTTAACAACAACAACAACAACAACAAAATCTGTTTGTGTGTATATATGTGTGTATATATATGTGTGTGTGTGTGTGTGTGTGTATCTATATATATATATATATATATCCCTCTCTCTCCCTCTCTCTGTATATATGCTTAAAAAACATTGAAATTATCTTTCTTGATTCTTCCTCCCCCTTTTTTTTCTAGCAGAGGTAACTTGCAGTGAAATATTTTAAATTAGGTTGTTGGAACATCTGGGCAATAGCTAAAGCATTAATCTGAAATAGGAAATAAAAAAATTGATTCACTTCATTTTATCTGTCAGGTATTGGGTCTGGCAGTGTTAGTTAATAAAGCATCATCTCACTTAGTTTTAGTTTCACAACAAGCATAACAAGTTTTGAAAGCTGCTGTTTCTCGTTAACCCTTAGTCTCAATTAAAACAGAAGTCACAGCAGGTTCTTTAACCCCCCAGAGTGATCCAATTTTGGCTATTTACATATTAGCCATGGTGAGAGTGCTTTCCAGCTTACCCAAGATGGTAGATTATTTCTTCTGTTCTTAAAAGAAATGCTATGTGAATTTGTTATCTTTGTGATCAAAGCCATCATGCTCAGTAGGTGGGCTTGGGCAGGAGACTGAGGGGGGTTGCAGACTGCCAGAAATAGTGTGAATTCAGTCCACTTTTAGGGTTAGGGTTAGTGCTAGGGAATCATGGGAACTGTTATTTTTCTGAGACATTGAGCCTTCTCTGTCAGACAACTCTGATGCCACAATAAAATACAGTTCCCATGGTTCCCTAACTCTAACCCTAACCCTAAAAGTGGACTGAATTCACACTATTTCTGGCAGTCTGCAACCCCCCTCAGTTGACTCAAAGAATTATTAGGAAGATGAAATGGGATAAATCTTGTTTTATACAGCCCCAGGGTCAGACATGAATGAGCAGGAAGTCTGCATTTTCTTTGGAACTCTCCCAATAGGTACTTCTTAACTCCATGAATAAGAAGCAATCACTGAAGTATCTTTATTAAGAGAGTGGGGAAAAACTCAGACAATCCAGGAGCAATGCAAGAAAACACTTCCAATCCCATAGAATAAGTTTGCAAAGCAATTAATTCACTTCAGTCAGTTCTCCAACACACTGTTGACTGAAATTAACCTTGAGCTGGATCTAGACTAAATAAGGCATATTGTATTGTTTATTTCATTTTTCATTTTTTAACCATCAACCATGATCTCCATGGCTAATTCTACACTGCAGAATGAATGTAATTTGACTGTTTGAATAGCCATGGCTCCATTCCATGGAATTCTGGGAACTGTAGTTTGTTGTGGCACCAGAGCTCTATGACACAGCAGTCTATCTCAAAACAATAATAATAAAAAATAAAAACACCTTACAAATCCCAGAATTATATAGCATTGAGCCTTGACAGTTTAAGCAGTGTCCAGCTGCATTAATTCAGCAGTGTAGATGCCCTTCCCTGAAACTTCATAACCTTTCCACCACCATCCAACAACTTATGCAATAAATTTCCTGTTCAGTCCATGTAATGTGCCTACCTCTGTTCAGTGACAAAATAAGCATAAGCTCTCAGCAACACCCTGTTGACTTGGCTGATGGGAATATGTTTTCTGATCTTCAGTAGATAATCCTAGGCAAACAGAAATGGTTTCTTTATTTACTAACAGGATGCAATTCAAATGTCTCACACTTAAAATAGATAGTAAATACACATATTGTCACACACTGAGATACTGAGTGGAAAGAACAATTAAATAGCTATTTGTCTTGCCCCCCAATGGTTTTGTCTCCTCCCATAGAAAACTACATAACACTGTCTACACTATTTGTATTTGAATACATTTAATGGTCTCCTTTTGTTTGAAAGCTCCTAAGCTACTTTGCTTCCTAAACAAAAAGCAATTATCTATCCCTTGCTCAAATATCAAGTTGTTTCCTCTTTCTAAAATGCATTATAGCTGAAACTGAAAGTCATAGATGCAATTAAACTTTGCAGATGTGGCTAGCTTTAAATGTTAATGCTAAAAGTTGCATTTAATTACTATGTTTTTGCCATGTAATTACAGAAACAGATGTTACATGATAACATGGGCATGTAAAAATGAGCAAAACCAAACTGACTTCCTCAGCACTTTTGGAAAGAAACATGAGGGGGCTAAGCAGATGGGCAGCACGGGCCTCCCCGGGAAGCTGCGGATCGGGGCCGAGGCATCCGCATTCCTCGGCCCCGTGGCGCAGCTTTGCCGCCCTAGGAAGGACCACTAAAATAGCGTTCCTTCCATAAATAGCCGAAGGTGCACCACAAAAGGCTGCCGGCGCACCTTTGGTGCCTCTTCCGCTGCAGCGTGTGCAGACACTGCAGCAGAAAGGCATCCTCAGAGCGCCGGCCGTGCGGAGGGCCGGCTGCTCCGACGACGTCTTCAGGAAGGGGTTGGGGCGTCCAGCGTGTGGCTGCCCCTCCCCTTCCTTGCCCTGAAGATGGCGCTTTGCACCATCTGCTTAGCCCCATACATACATACTTACTTACATACATGTATATATACATACATATATGAATTTAAATTAAAAGCTTAATTTCTTTTCTGATTTTGTTTCAGTCTTCTATCTGCATGGCTAGATCAGATGCCATGGCCACCAACTACATATATATTATTTTAATCTACTCCTTCCTTCATGTAGCCCCTTGCACACCCTAAAAAACTACTTGAATGTGCTGCAAACCACGTGAAGGGGAGTTGTCATTACGGAGGGATTTGCTGGGAAGGGAAGAAAGCCTTAATTCCAGTACCATTAAATGCTGAAGGGGAAGGAAACATTAATATGACTTTGCTTGGGCTTATTTAGAAATATGCTTGCATCCCTTTCAAATTGTATTCCATAATTTCAAGGACTTTCCTCCAGAAAAAAACAAGCTGACACAGCAAATGTTATACTTAGCATACCTTGTTCCTCCCAGGCTAGTCTATATGTACCAAACCTGGGCAGCCCCAGTTTTTTCAGATTCATAGTGACTCTGGGCTTGCCTACACTATTACTATGGACATCTAAGGACATTCCTTGTGTCAGAAAGGTCATTGGAGAGCAAGGCTACTTCTCTGAATGAAGAGCTCCAGCTAACTATTCAATGAAGTTAGATCAGAGTGGGGACATCTAGGCAAATTGTGGCATATTTGGCTTAAGCAGCCACATGTTCCCCATCCTGAGATTGCCTCATTGTAAAATAGTGGCTCACAACCTAGATTCCCTGGACATTCTGCTTTATTCATGTTTTGCTTGTCCATCAAGCCTGTGAACATATGCATTTCTGCCCTCATTCTGGACACTCCTATGCCTCTTCTTTCTTTTTTAACCATGGGAGGACTGTAGCCATTGCTAAAGCTAAACCAAGCAGTCAAATAGAGGTGCACAGATAAGTATAAATAGCTACCAAACAGATATAACAATGCCTGGTTATGTGCACAAATTCAGCAGCCTTTTTTAAATAAATGGTAAATGAGTTGCTCATATTTTTAATTCCTCTTGAGAGTTGTCACTTCCTTGTGGGAACAATCATATGACCATTGGATGCTGTCTGTCCTACCCCACACACCACAAGTTCCTCTGTCTCCCACCATAGCAAACTCACCAGTCACCCATCCATTCATCTGAATTTTCTAGGAAAATCTGGAGTCAATTGAGATTCTTTCTTTTTTGGCAAATTGAAACCTTTGGGCACCTTAAAGCCCCACACCCACTGTGAATTGCTTAGAATGTCACGTATCTGGATGGTTGCCTATTTGAAGTGAGTAAAGTTTTTGTTTTGTTCTCAAATGGGGGCTTCCTGATTCTCTCCATAGAATTCTAGTGCTGCAGTTGAGGGGAATGGACTAGAGCTCTTTACCAATTAAAGTACCTCCCCAAACTAAAAAAAATCCAGGATTCCATGATGGTAACAGTGGTGTCATACTGCTATACAAAACTGCCTGCACTTTGAAAGCTAGCTGACCATGGAGGATGGGCTTCAGCTGACTCCTGAAACACTGACAGAGTACACCTAGTTCTGCTCTGGTCTTATCTTTCTTGTGTCAGAAAGGTCATTGGAGAGCAAGCTACTTCTCTGAATGAAGAGCTCCAGCTAACTATTCAGTGAAGTTAGATCAGAGTGGGGAAAATGCACACCAAGACTGATTTTTTATTCCCAAAGGAACCCTCAAGCTTACAATTGACTGAGGGCCATGGGGGGCATATGTGGCCCCTCGCCCTCAAGTAATTTTCTATCCTTGGGTTAGTGGATGTCACTAAACTTTGACATGGGGGCATAACCACAACAGCTGACACTACCCAATATGTGACCCTAAACTAGATTATCTGCACTACATTAGTGTGTCATTGGAGATGGGAAACAAGGTCTTGACAGCAAGGATCAGTGGAGCAAGAACTCAAGCTTCTTCTATAAATGGGTTGTTACCAGAGTCAGGCGGACTCTCATTGGCTCTTGATTCTTCCCTGTCTCATCAAATTCTTCTCCTTCCTCAGGAGTGAAAGGCACTGGAAGGGGGGGGGTCACTAATAGTGGCTCTCTGCTTAAAATAAGATGAGTTATCTTTTGCTTTCTCCAAACTGTGAGATTTAGTAGGTGAAAAGGCTTCCTTTTATTGAAAACTGGATCTTCTGTTTTGTTTTATTGTATTACTGAAGTAATTCTGTTGTATTACTGCATTTACTAATCAGCAGTTCAAGGACATTGTTACCAGAACTTCTTGTCATCCATATTACATTTAGAAAAGCTTCTATTAAAAGTTAAGACTATGGGGGGTTGCAGACTGGAAGAAATAGTGCAAATTGAGTCCACATTTAGGGTTAGTGCTAGGGAATCATGGGAATTGTTTTTTTTCCCCCTGAGACATTGAGCCTTCTCTGTCAGAGAGCTCTGGTGTCACAATAAAATACAGTTCCCATAATTCCTTAACCCTAACCCTGACCCTAAAAGTGGACTCAATTTGCACTATTTCTGGCAGTCTGCAACCACTGTATGTCTCTGTGTTCCATTAAAGCCCCATGGAGTGCATGCTGGAGACCTGAACATCGTAAGATGGATTTCTTTCCAACAGACAAAAGCACAGGGTTGTTTTACAGATGTAACTAAGAATGTCTTTGCTTTTATTTAAACTGATGCTGAAGTACAGCCCTTAGTGATTAGTATGAACCAGATGGAAATTGCAATCAGAAATTAAAAGCCTTTGTAACTGTCAGAGAACATAAGCATGCCTCATGATGGAGAAGCTAAGAGACGCAAACCACCTTTTGTACCAGAGAATATGTGATGAATTACAATCCCCCTTGAACTCACATACTCCCATTGTTACAGGGGCAAAGAGAGATAGGGAGGAATGAAGAATGACTTGTGACAACCTGTGTGGTAATGATGAAAGTCCCAGCAGATGAACAGGAAATGGAAGCAGCTGCTCTATTCAGATGAGAGGAAAGCTGTGACTGAAAAAAAACTCACATGGGTCTTGCATAAACTAGATATTGGCATTACTAGAAAATGTAAAGCAAAAAACCCTAGAAAATGTAAAGCAAAATACATTTTGTCACGTCATGCTCCTTTTCATTTTATCCTGTATTTCAGGAGACATGAAGATGTAACTCTTCCTTGTTTCCTCTATTTAGTGTAATACCTGAACTTCTTTGTGGGATGGGGATTACCATTCATTGTACATCATCCTTTTTGAAGCCATACTTCATGTAATAAGGAAAAGTGTGTGTGTGTGCGTATTAATAAATGCTATAGTGTAAGAAAATTGATCATGGTATTTTAAAGCATATACTTTGATATATATGATGTTTTTGATCCAAAACAAAAGAAGAATTCCTCCATTGGAAAAAGACTCTTATCCACTGCATAAAACCCTTTAGGTTGGAGGAATCTCAGTCCATTGGAGGAAGAGATCTTTGGAAAGAAAGAGAAGTAAATACTTGCTAACTACATCTTTACTGCCAAACATTTTCAAGTGACAATATACAAATCCCTGGGAAAATAAAAATACAGTTACAACAATACTGCTGATTCAGGGAAAATTTATGTATGAGTTTTGTGACTCAAAGCAGGAAAAATGTCTTGAAGGAAGTCTACAGGCAGATCATTACAGTGAATATGAGGCTTTACTCTCTGATCCAATCAATATATATCCATTGTTATGACAGTAACAGCACCAGCCAGTAGCCAAAACAAAACAACCTCACACTCTGTGTTGGTCTCTTTGTGGTGGTAACCTAGCCTCCCTAATTGTTAGTATAGGTTTTGCTGGTTGGCTTGGAACCATGTAGATATTTCTGCCACTGCCTCCCTGACTCACAACTTTGGAAAAAAGGAAATCCCCCCCCCACACACACACACACTACTTATTCAGGATGTGAACAACAGGATGATTTGCTTGTGTGAAGTAGTCATATTACTGGTTAGTGTTGGAGGAAGAAGTCACAGGAAACAATGGTAAGGGCCAAGGAGCACCGATTGGTGTAATGGACCCCTCAAAGCTACCTTCTGGGTCCCAGGAATCAGGGGAAGGGTAGAGAAAGAGATTATCTTTGAGGGAGTACCTAATTTTCCACTCTTCTCAAATTATAAGGATGGGTGGGAAATGTGGAAAAGAGAACAGCCTTCCTTGACATGAAGATAGTTGGTAGTAAGGCATATAGTGGGTCCTTATTATCCTGTTGGGGATACCAAAATCTGTGGATGCTCAAGTCCCATTATATACACTGGCATAGTATAAAATGGCAAAATGGCTTGATCTTTAGATTTTTTAAAAAAAATCAAGCCATGGATGATTGAATCTATGGATACAGAACTTAAGGATAAGAAGGGCTGACTGTATGTGGCTTGCCAATGTGGCAGCAACAGTGAGTGTGAGAAATGTGTCCAGGAGAGACCCATACCTCAAACAATATCACATTACAGAGGCATTTCACAGATGCTGTTTACCAGTTGCAATGTAAAATCATTAATATTGTGTCTTCACATCACCACTTCTGTCTTCCCTCTGCTTCTGCATAGGTAATCAGACTCTATTTTAAATTATGTGATATGCAATATGCAACATGTTCCCAAATCCTTATTTACAAATTGTGGAAAGAAGAAAATTGTGCTTGACAAAAATGAGAGTGAAATAGAAATTAAACCAGACAGATTCCTGTATCCCAAAAGACTCTGGAACTTGGATGCCCCTCATGCAGTACAGTATTGAAGGGGGAAGATGTGTTTGATGGCCTCCAAGGAAAAGAGGCTACATAGGCAAGCATCATGATGCTGTACACTGTGATGTAGAAGTGGAGGGGGGGTGGAGCTGGAAGAATTATAAGCTCAAGCTACCCCCCCATCTTCCTCTTACTGATATTCAGTTGACCCACCCTCACACTAACTGTAGAACCATGCCTGTGTGCATGAGATCTGTCAGACATTTACGTGCATGAATTCATATAGACATTTACATCCTGTTTTCCATTTCAGCCTGTTGAAACCTGCCCGGACCAGTGAACAATGGAGAACAGAAGAAACCCCACCATTGCCCATGTTGGTGGATGGGGAACAACATTTTGAAATATCCAAGATCCTGGACTCTAAATTGCATAAAGGGGAACTATACTACTTGGTGCGATGGAAACACTTTCCCATCGACCATGCTGAATGAGTGAAGGCCAAACATGTTAAGGCTCCTAAATTGGTTGGGGAATTTCATTCAGCTTATCCAGACAAACCAGGGGGGTGGGGTTAATTAAAAATATTGTACGTGATGTATGGGGGGGGTGGACTGTCAGAACCATGCCTGCGTGCATGAGTTCTGTCAGATGTTTTGCTTGAAGTGTAGTAGTTGTAGTTGTTTGGGGGATGATGGTGGGTTAGTATACATGAGATGTAGGCTGCTTGGGATAGGGGATGGGAGTAGTGCTGTGATATTAGAATAGTTTTGGGAAAGTCAGGCCTTTGGAATGTGTGAGCTGTGGGAGGAAGCTGGTTGGTGTCTGGAGGTATCTGGCAGGAGGCGGTGGAATGCTTTGGCTGGAGAAGGATATCTCTGGTGACAACATTGGGAAAGGGAAGCTGACTTGGTGAGGAAAGAAGAGCTATAGGAATTGAAGGTGGGTGCTAGTTCTGGTGCCATACGTGTGGGGTGGAGCCCAGTAATTTGGAGGGGGGGTAATATGGCATTTGGCTGTAGGGGGCAGTTCTGGTTTAAATGCTGATTGGTGAATTTCTGGCTATGTGTTCTCAATAAACTTCTGGTTGATTCAACTGGCTGGACTTATTGCTACATATTGGAATGGCCTGCCGGACGAGATCCGTCTTATTACTACTCTTGCTGCTTTTAAAAAAGCAGTAAAGATGGATCTCTTCCAGCAGGCCTTCCTGGAATAATGGTGGTTTGTTGGGAGATGAGTTTTTTATTCGATTTTATTACTCCAATTCCTTGCTCTAATATTTGTCTATTGTTGTTCTTATTGTTGTGTTTTAATTCCTTTACTAGTTTAATTCTGTTTTAAGGGGATGGGAGGGTGGGATTATGAGATGAGAGATATTTAACTTGTCAGTTTTAATATGTTGTAACCCACTCCGATTGCTCTGCAGAGGGGCGGGCTATAAATAAAAATTATTATTATTATTATTATTATTATTATTATTATTATTATTACACAGAGTTACTGAATTTAGCCAAGTCTGACACTAACACAGTGTAAATGTGCAGGAAATGTTCTCCCTTTTCCTTTCCTTTCCTTTTAAAATTTATTTTATTTTTTTGGTCTATCCTACATTGTTGGTAGGGAGTTGGATATTTGGCACAGGGTGGTGCTTTAAATAGGCAGTCACTTGGCTAGTAGTGAAGGGGAAATAAAATAGGATGTTGGTGAACACCTATGGCACCCATTTGGTGAAGGATGGGTTTCTGGTGCTGACCCTACCTGTCATTAGACCTAGGGGTGAGAAAAGAGGCTGTCCTTGGAGCTAAATTGGGGTTTAGCCCATAGCAACTTGGGAGTTGAATTCTTGAGTTGGTCTTCTAGCAGAGGGAGAGATCCAGAGTTTGGTTTCTCCCTGGGTCTCATATGTTTTGGCCAGGGGACTGAGAAAGACCAGCAGCCACAGCTGCTCCAGAATTAGGTTGCTCCCTGCTTTTACATGTCTCAGGGGATAACAACTTAAATAGTTAAATGAACTGGCCCATATTTCAATCCAATTTTCTCTGTGTGTCACCTGTGGGTACTCTCATTATTTCATGTGTTCATCAGATGGATTCATCAAATGCAAATACTTTCTCTCCACTTTCCTGGCCATGCTGACTGGGAAAATGTAGAAGCTGTAGATGGAAATAAAGAAGCTTTTCCAAGCTCCATTCTGCCCTTGTTCTTAAGAACCATTATTGCTTGTTTTAATTATTTATGTCATACCTGACGTGGGGAGATCTCAGAGTGGAAAATAGATGAAATCAACATAAACAATTAAAAACTTATTTAATAATAATGCAACATTTCAGGACAAATCAACTTTTAAAAATGAGCTCCAACAGTTTAAAAATATACATACACAGATATTGACAGAATCATTAGAACACAAATGATTTAATCTAACAAAAAGTCTTAGCTTGGTATAGTGCTATGGTCAATGCTGGCATTAAATGGGCTTCCAATGGATTGTATTGTATTGTCCCATGTTGTACTATACATTAATTAAAAGGAAAAAAAATAGATGAAAACACTCTGATGTTCTTTCCTAAAATTCAAAACATTTCTACCCATTTTGCCTGTCTTCCCTCTTCAGATACATATGTTTTCTATTCCCTTCAAGTTCTGATTTGCCACACTCCCATGAGCCAAAATTATGTTGCCAACCTGCTTCAGATCTACACCTCCTCACTGGCTGTTTTATACTTCCTGCTGTGCTGGACAGCTGGAGACCATGAGCTACATGTCACTAGTCACAACTGTGGGAATGACTGGAAATGGCAGCTAACTGGCATTTTATAGTATTATACCCCTTTTTGGTTTTCATGCATCCCTTAGATTTTCATACTTTTTCATATTGCTTAGACAGCTGCCCACATATTTTTTATTTATTTATTTAAAAAATCTAGGCTGGACTTCATGCTTTGAGAAAAAAGGATATCTCTGTAAGCACCTGAACCAATTTGTGTCATGGCTTGGGGTCAATAAAAATGGCTAAGGGAATTCAGCAGTGAAAGCTGCCTATCGATGGGGAACAAGGAACAATAGTTACTAGGCCTTAGGAAAAATGCTCTGACAGCACAAGCTGTTCAACAGTGAGACAGGCTACTTTAAAAAACAGCAATGCTCTCCTTTATAGGATTTTAAGCAGAAGCTGGACTATGCCCTCTCAGGGATGTACTAGTAATAGATTTTCTCAGTTCAGGGTGGTTATTCTACATGACCTTTAAAATCCCTTCCAGTTCTTTAGTTCTAGCTAGTAGCCTTAATTGTGCTTTGGAATACATATCCACTTTAGCAGATACACGTCAAAATATTATGTGCCTGCATTCAGAAAGCCACACAGAAATATCCATGAAATTAAAGGGAATATGTTCCACTTTCAAAAGTGGGTTTTCTCTGGTAACTAATTATTTGTCTTCTGCCACTCCCTCCTATCCTCCCCCCCCCCCACTGTCTTTCCACAGAGAGCATGGAGAAGGGGGTGGTCTTTTCGTGCTTCTCACAGAACCTGCTTTTAGCTGTAGATAAAAATAATAGTAATAATGAATCAGAATACTACAGATGCTTCCAGAGTCAGAATACAACAACAGAGGATGGGTTTTTCTATTTGCAGATGCCTAGCTTGCTCATAGATTGACACCTTTTGTTATGCTAGGCAATATCATTTGTAACACATTGTCACACTGAAAATGACTAGGAAAGAGCAAAAAGTTCAGATTGCTAAAGAAATAATTCTTGTTGCAAAGTGAATAAGAAGAGCTATTACAATTTATATCTCTAGCCTCACCTCTCTCTCCCCCCTCTCATTCTCTCTCTCTCTTTGTGTGTACACACCCCATTATCCTAAAATGTGTGTGTGTGGGGGGGGGGGGTTGTGGGTCCCACCAGCAGTGTCAGTATCTCTGAAATTGTGGGGAAATTATAGCTCAAAAGGTGGCCTGTGAGAGGAGGATAACTTTGAGAATCTTTTCATCAGTGTGTACCAGACCTAACTGCAGAGAACACCCCAGTTTCATTAAATTGGGCAATAATTACCAGTCCTGAAGAGAGGTCCACAGAAAATGGAGAGTGGCTCAGACAGCATCTGAGGATTACACTGCTGAGGACAACATTGCTAGGGCCTGGGGGATATTTATATCCCATTTTATATCCTCAAGGAGTGTTCCATGCAATGTTCAGTGTGACAAAGGTTTTGATGACTTTGCCAGGGAATTGACAAAAGCTATCCAAAAGGGCTGATGGCTTTAGGCCCATAGTGACAAAACATTTATTAGATTTGGAACAATCCCTGTATGGTTGGGTAGAAAGGTTAAATAGGAACATGTCAAGAGCTGAGGTAAAGTGTATGGTTTCTGAATGCTAAGGGATGGGAGTTCCTTGTCTCCATCATAAAAGGAAATCCTGAGGCTGTGTGAGGTGCTCAGCAAGCACATTTCCTTGTATCCAGGTCTCACAGATGACCTGGGGTCAGTGTGACTCCTACACATATTTTCCTACTTTCCACAGACCACTTTGGCCTCAGAACATGCCCAACACTAAATATTAATTATGAAACCTCATATCCAATGGGAGGGGTGCAAGTTATGCTAAAAATGCATATATTTCTATATGTGCATTCGGGGGGTGGGTGGGGTGGGGTTGAAATGTTTTGGGGGGAGGGTTGCTCCCAAATCCTTTACACTATCCCAGCACTGCTACAATCTAAAACAGAACGTGTTCCAGTTTCAGATTATATTTCAGTGCACTGGAGAGTTTGGGGATCCTCTAACTCTGAAACAGAAAACTGGAAGCTTCAGCTAATGGAAAAACCTTCTTTTTCTATATTGTTTTTTAATAGGAGGGGGATATCAGCAGGGAACACAAAAATTGTGGTTGGGCTCATGAGGCCCCTGTGGACTCCTTTTACATCTTTCCTTGTAGTGAGTCAGAGACAGAGCTCACTGGTCTATGTAGCTCAATGTGGTCTATATTGGCTATGGCTCTCCAAAGCTTCAACAAAAGGCCTTTTACCCAGCCTGGCCTGCAAATGTTGGTGATTGAATGGAGAACTTCTGCATTAGAATCATATGTTCTATCACTGAGCTTCAGCTCCATCAGTCCTCTATAATTTTTGTTTCTTTTAAGATGAAGATTTGAGTGCCTGCCTATACATTTCCTCTAATTGCCATGTTTTCTAAGCCAAGGGGACTTTGAGCTTCTCCTTCTTTGTAAATGTAAATATTATAATGTGGTCTCCATATATCCCACTCATGATCACATGGTTTAAGAGTTTCTTCAGCATACAAAAGATTTGATATCTCAAGAATCATTTAAAAACTTGACATCCTTGACAACTTGAGTGGACATCCTCTGTTTCAATACATATATTTTTCAATGAGTTATGTCTGCCTGACATTCTAATCCACCTGCCTGCTATTGTTGCTTACAGAATTTATAGAAATTAATTTGGGGATTGTATGGAATAATTTGGACCAATTTTTAGCTCATGTTTACTCACCCACATATGCATACAGAGATTCCCAATGAGTATTTGCACCTCCATCAAACCCTCCACAAAAAAAGAACTTCAGATGCTTCAGCAAATGTATGAAGATTTAATTTTGACATGATGCATATACATCATAATATATACATTCATTCATATTGTTGATCAATAAAACATAAGTTTAAAACTGAAAACTGTGGCAAACTGAAAATGTATAACAGTCTGAAATAGTTTTTTGTGGGTTTTTCGAGCTGTGTGGCCATGTTCTAGAAGAGTTTCTTTCTGACATTTCACCAGCATCTGTGGCTGGCATCTTCAGAGAAAACTGGAATGGAAGAGAATGGGTCTATATATACTGTGAGACCCTGGGTAGGGAGGAGGGGTTCCCAGGTGAACTGTGTGTTGTTCTGTGTTGAATAGGTATTGTTCTGTTGTTAATGGCATGGCTCCAGGGTGGGAGGAAATGCACTCAAGGTTATTGTCTGCTAATCCCATGTAAACTGTGTATTGTTCTGTGTTGAATAGGTATTATTCTGTTGTTAATGGCATGGCTTCCAGGTGAGGATATGCAATCAAGGAGATTGTCTGCTATTGTCTGCTGAAAAAGCCACTGACCCTGGTTGGTGTCCCATTTGCTTTGGTGAGTGCTGATTTTCTTATTTTGTAGGACTGGTAGCCATATCTTGTTTACTTTAAGGGTTTCTTCTTTCCTGTTGAAGTTATCCAAGTGTTTGTGGATTTTGATGGCTTCCCTGTGCATTCTGACCTGATAGTTGTTGGCATGGTCCAGAATTTCAGTGTTTTCAAACAGCATTTTATGCCATACCCAGGGTCTCACAGTATATATAGAACCATTCTCTTCCATTCCAGTTTTTTCTGAAGATGCCAGCCACAGATGCTGGTGAAATGTCAGAAAGAAACTCTTCTAGAATATGGCCACACAGCCTGAAAAACCCACAAAAAAAACTATGGATGCTGGCCATGAAAGCCTACGACTTCACAGTCTGAACAATTTGAGAATCAAATCCAAAGAACACTAGATCACTAACACAAGCGAGATATGGTAATGCAGAACACCAGGTTGTGAGAAAAATGTTAGATGAGGGGAAAAAATGTAAGCTTCTTTAGAGTCAACTACTTCAGAGAAAGAAAGAGAGAGGATTTTAGGATATCAAACACACTCATGCTAAGCTAACAGTAATACATAACAGGTTAAGACATTCTCTCTCTCTCTCTCTCAGGCTGATTTCCTCAGGAGTAGCCTGTTGGAGTCTGCATGAGTGGGCAAGGACAGAATTAAAAGTGTATGGTGTCACCCTTCTTTTTTCCTAGCATCTCTCTCTCTCTCTCTCTCCTGGCCCTGCTTGTCCTCTTCCTCAGCAAGCTACTAGAAGAAAAACAGATCATTCACAACAATAATCTGAAATGATCACTTGCTGAGGGTTTTTCAAATTAATATGAGATCTTCATCCAGACTTAGGACCACAGTTTATCCACCTGGTGAAAAATAAGAGGAGATAAAAGATGTTGCTCTGTGAATGTTTTATTCTCTCTAGCCAAGCAGTCCAAATCACCTACATAAGTGTCTTCTATACTATGCACATAACTAGCATCATCATATACCCATGAAATTCTGCTCTTAAATTTACCTAAAATGTGAAAAACCTTCCTTCCACAGGATGCAGGACCTCCTAATGCATGATTTTAGAGGGAATGGAATGGAATAATAAAATAAGTGTGGAGTTATCATTTCTCTTGGAACTTGTCTTTTGTGCGTGAGGAGGAGGAAAAGGAGAAGGTGGAGGAAGAATGGAAACAAATCTACTTTTAATGTGGAAGTATGTCCAACTAATCAAGTAGGAATTTTCAGTAGCACTGTGTTGTGGGGCTGACAATTAGTGAAAGGAAGCAGTTTCCTCTGATCATCAAGTATAACAAAGCCATTGTGAATATAGAACCACATGTACTCTGATGGATTTATTGTCCATTGATGAATGTTCCCAGGGAACATCACTAAAGCATATAGCTGGAGATTTCAGAGCTGAATAAACAGATAGTTTGAAAATTTCCAGTGGCAGAAGTATTTCCAGCTCTAGAAATGTGGCTGTACATCTCCATATGCTAGCTGTTTTGTGGAGTGAGGCCTGGGAGACATAATTGTTGCTGCACCAGTCTCAGCCAGGGTCTTGTTACCAGCCTGCACTGTGGCCAGCACCACCTGGAGCTTAGGGGCATCAGCCAATGAGGAGCAGCCTGCCTGTCCCTGACTGGCTGATCTCCCTGCCCATCAGGCTAGGTCCTTCCAATGGAAGGGGTGGCTTTTGCCTTGAAAGGGCTCAGCTGCAGTCCTGCTTAGATGTTCTGGTGAGGCAGCAGCACAGGAGCTCTGGTAAGGCAGCAGCACATGACCCCTGCCTGGCTATTGTGTCACCTTGGCACAGCAGCTGACCTCTTGATTGCTGGAGAAGCCACAGTGGCAAGCAACAAGACTGTGTGGCTAGCACAGGCTCTGCTGTTGTTGTTTTTTCTTGCTGCAGTGGGTGCAGTGGCAGGCAGTGGAGAAGATTCATGGTGCAACATCTGGTGTGCTGCCTAGCTGCTGAGGCTAGGCCTCCAGCTAGCCAGTGGCCAAAGAGACCACAGCTTCAGACACCATGGCAGTGTGGTTGTCACAGTCTCCACCATGGCTTTGAAGGGGGTGGAGCAGAACAACCAATGATGGCAAGGGGTTGATGGCCTGGAGGGGGTGGTACAGCTGCTGTCACTGCATCAGGCTGCCTTCTTAGGGCCAGGCATGGCTGCAGAAGCTGATGGAGGTGAGCACATATTGGTGGGGGACACTGGGAGGCTCCATAGGGGGGGGGGAGCAGCCCACCCAATGGTCCCAACAGCAGCAGGAGGTGGGATGGCACCACTCTAAGTGGGCTCCTCTCAACCTGCCTATGCTTTCTGCAGTTCCCTGCTGGGGCTCAGGACCTGCCTGAAACCCCCAAACCCCCCTCCTGCAGC
The DNA here is from genome assembly GCA_026167975.1 of Phrynosoma blainvillii. NCBI lineage: Eukaryota > Metazoa > Chordata > Lepidosauria > Squamata > Phrynosomatidae > Phrynosoma > Phrynosoma blainvillii. The sequence goes on from JANUYF010000004.1 coordinate 122,068,891, forward strand.
CATGCTGCCAAAGAAGACCCAGAAAGCAGGGACTGCCTCATATCCTTGCACCAGGGGACAAGCAAGGCAGACCAGGAAATCATGGATGGATCTGGCACCCTCCAAGGGCCAAAAACATGAAGTAGCCACCTGCGACATGCCCGCCTTCACTGAGCCCCTTCCCATGGAAGCAGATGCCAGCATTCTGTTGGACCTCCAGGTTCTTAACAGCCTAGTGGAGAGATTTGACTGCTTCAAATCATAAGCCTTGACAGCAGCAGACAGCCAGCAAGGGGAGGCAGAGGGATTCATCATAACTGCTACCCAGGCCCAACATGAAGAAGGCTCAAGAGGTGGGAGGAGGTTGCAGCCACAATCTAGCAGTAGTAGTAATGGCAGCAGCTCCACCTCTAGCAGTACTGGTGATGCCAGCAGCAGCACCTCTGATCCTACCGGTTCCTGCTCTTTTTCTGCATCATCAGCCAGGACCTCCCTGGGGGCCTGGGGGGCTGGAAAAAGAAGGAATAGTAATAGTAAAAAATATGGGAAGAAGATGCATGGCGGCAAGGAGCTGTGAGGCAGAGAAAATCTGGGGGAGTCATCAAACAATGACCTGGACAGAGATGATTATTGGAAGGTGGGGACAAACACCCCAGGCTCCCCTCCTGGGCCATTTCACACAGAAGGCACAAGGCCATACAACCAAAATCTTTTATGGGAATTTTTAATTTGCTCAATTAATTTGGCTGTGCTGCATAAATAGCCTTAGGATACATCCCAGCGTTAAAGGAGATGAGGTGAATACCAGGAAATACAGAGGCAGAATTTTATCAATTAACTCAGGGGTAGGCAACCTTTCCCCTTTAAGGGCCAAGGGACTTCAGCTCCCAGAAGCCTCAGCCATGTTGGCCAATAGTCCCATGTTGGCCAATAGCTCCTGGGATTCTGGGAGCTGAAGTCCCTCGGCCCTTAAAGGGGAAAGGTTGCCTACCCCTGAATTAACTAAATGTTTATTAAGAGGATCACACTTCAAGACATGCATTCACTCACACACTCATGTAAGAGGCTCAGGAATAAAGTAATTAGCTTTGGAATAGACCCACAGGCTAAACTAACGGTAATACTTACACAAGCTTGGTTTGACTCCGAAGGGTCCGATTAGATCAGGGGTAGGCAGCCTTTCCCCTTTAAGGGCCAAGGGACTTCAGCTCCCAGAATCCCAGGAGCTATTGGCCAACATGGGACTATTAGCCAACATGGCTGAGGCTTCTGGGAGTTGAAGCCCCTCGGCCCTTAAAGGGGAAAGGTTGCCTACCCCTGGATTAGATGGTGGGTTCTAGACTATGCTGCTTGGGAGAATCAAATTAAATGGCAGCCAGTTGGACACTAGTTAGAATTCAGAATGATGTGGAGTCACTATGAATTCTATCTAGCTTGAAGAACAAAGAAATCTGGCAACCTTATGTAGGGTAAAACTAGTCTCAAGCAAAGATATTTCAAAGAGGGGTAAATTTGCATAGAAGAGACATCACTTGAGATAGTTATTTTAAGATGGGAATGGGCTGTAAATTAGGATTCTAGCTTGGTGGCAGAACATCCTGGTTGTAAATTATCCTAGCCTTCCTGTCTTCTGGAAGTGTGAATTCCTTTCCTAAATGTGACCCCCCCCTTTTGATCTCTATCTGCTTGCCCTGTGTACATGATCTCAGGCTTTTGAATGCATGGCAACTCAGTGTGTCTGGATCTGCTTAGGACCATGACAAGGAAAGCATACATGCATACCAAAATTCGGGAAGATGTCCAGTAAGGCTAACAGCCACTGGCCCTGGGAGAGTTGGGGAGGATTGGGACATGTCCAGCCTGGCTTGGATCATGAGGCCCCCCCTGGCTTCACCACCCCTGGAAGGAGCGCTAAATTGGCGCTCCTTCCACAAGTCGCCGAAGGTGCGCTGCAAAAGGCTGCCGGCACACCTTCGGTGACTCTTCCACTGCAGCGTGTGCGAACGCTGCAGTGGGAAGTCCTCCTTGGAGCATCGGCCGTGCAGAGAGCCGGCTGCTCCGAGGACGACCTGGGGAACGGGTTGGGGCACCCACCGTGCAGCTGCCCCTCCCCTTCCCTGCCCCCAAAATGGCTCTTTAAGCCATCTGCTTCACCTGTTAGTTAGGGAGAATCTCTATGATCAAAATAAGTATTCTCCCTAAGATACTTTTCCTGTTCCAAAATCTCCCAATTATAATGAATGAGATACCATTAAAATAATGGCATCAGGACCTCTTAAAGTTCATATGGAACAGGAAAAGATCTAGAGTAAAAATCAAGACTTTACAGGATATGGTTCAGAGAGGGGGAATGGCTCTACCCAATCTAAAAAAAAATAAATACTATGAAGCATGCTGCTTTGAGTAGTTACTAGATTGGATTTATTTGGAAAATACAGAGTTGATATCACTTGAAGGGGTGGATTTTAGATATGGATTTCAGGGATATCTGTTTTATGAGAAATTAAAAGTCCATAGAGATTTTGAAAACCATTATATACAAAAATCTCTAATATGGGTTTGGCTAAAATATTAAAAAAAAAATCCTGTGTAAGAATATTTTATTATGGGTTTCCACAGATGAAGCACTTTTTAGAAGGGAAAGCTTAGATAAAAACAGATGGATAAGCTATGAAGATCTAACTGATATAGAAAATGACACAGAGAAAATAAAATTTAAGACAGAAGAAGAATTAAGGATGAAAGGCTACCAATGTGGATGGTTCTCCACAGACAGCTCTGGAAAAGATTTATTCAAGACAAAAATACCAAAGGTGTTGGGAAAGTAGATATAGAATTTGAAAAGATTCTAGTAAATAAAAATAAATCTAATATATCCCAATTCTATGCCCTTCTATTAAAATTGGACTTGGAGGAGGAAACTATCAAGGAAAATATGATAAAATGAAAAAAAAAGAAAAGAATGTGAGCCTTTAATATCTTTTCTGAAAGTAAATAATTATGGGAAAATGACTATCCTTTTATTTCTTCATATTGTTGCCTTTTTATAATTGGAAATGGGATTAGTTTATCCTGGCAATTTTTTGACAGAACCCTTCGGTTTGGTTTTTTGATCATATGTCTTGTGTTTTCTGGCTTTAGGGACTTTTGTTGGTTTGCTGTATACAGGGTGTGGTCAGGACAAATAAGATGGAGAGATCCAGTTACTCCACAGACTATATACAAAACCTTTTCCAAACAGACTTTTTTTTTTTTTTGGCAAATCTAGTAATACTAAACATGAAGTAACAGATTGTAACATACTTTTGGAATTGTCTCTGAAAAAAAATGGGAATAGAAACACACATGGGAGTATTGGGGGAATACTGTAAAGCACAGATGATCCCAAGAGGCTTAAGAATTATAAAGCCTCCTGGTATGTTTTTAGAAAATCAGGAGTTCACCCATAAGTGGGAAGCAATACTTAATAAATGCTCTCTAGATCTCATGGTCCTCTTGATAGAAACCAGTCAACAGGAGTGTAAGGTTTTGAGTGATAAATTAGAACATCATAAACAGGAATTTAATAAGATGATGAACTCTAGTATATTAAACAGTAAACTAGAGGAATTTGATGTAGAAGTAACTAAAAAAATGAATGAACTCAAAGATCTTAAATTCAAAAAATTTCAAAGGGATCTCAGGGATTACCAAGAAGGAAAGGTTTATTCCTGGAAATCCCATACTGTTCTGACTTCTACAAATAATAAGAAAAGAGTTTCTTTTGACCACAGTATAGATACAAGTAAAGAAGATAATAGCCTTGGGGGTTTTACCACTGACTCTTCCACTGATCATTCTGTGGACCACTTTAAGACCAGTAGGAGACCTTTTTTAGAAAAACAGTCCAACAGGTGGAGGTACAAAAACAGAGATATGGAGAGAAGAAAAATATACAAGGGAAGACACCTCTCCAAACCCAGATAGTCAATATATCAAAATCTTCATTATCTGATCTGGAAGTAGAAGTCTTAAACAGAGGTCTTTCGTTTGTTCCAACTCCTAGGTATAATTCTTTTGATACTATGCGGGAAGTCCATCAATTGTTTCAGAAAATTAGATTGGCCATGTTTTTTTCTAGGAATGAGACAACCAGTGAATACCTGGGACCCGCAGATATGGATAGATATAAGAATTTTTTTAAAAAAAATCTATCTTTAACCCCAATATCAATGACCCGTATATCAAGGTCTTTCAAGACAAAGTGTTAAAGGACATGCAGGATATCTTTCCCTCCCAAACCAATAGCTGGCACAATCTATCCAAACTACATCAAGCTACTTTGGAGAATTTGCAAAAAAGGCAAGATATAATAATTAAACCAGCAGATAAAGGAGGTGCTATAGTCATATGGGGGAGGAAAGATTATGAAATAGAGGCATACAGCCAATTATCAAATGTAAAACACTACAAGGAATGAATGAAAGACCCGACAGAAGATATTTTGAAGTCAATTAAAATCACTCTGGAAGAGGCATTAAATATGGGGTATATAAAGACTAGTGTTTATGAGTATTTACTGGATTCCCCAGGTAGAATTGCTTTATTTTATTTACTTCCTAAGATACATAAGGACAAAATTCCTACTCTGGGTAGACCTATCGTATCAGGCCGTGGTTCTATCCTGGAACCGTTGGCTACATATATTTCATCTTTTCTGAAACCTCTAATTCCGGATATACCATCATATATAAAAGACACCAAGGAGTTTGTTAAATATATGGAACAACTAACACCACCTGTAGAGGAATTTTTCTTGGTGACATTGGATGTCATATCACTTTACACTAACATTCCCCAGAATGAGGCCTTGGAGATCTTAGAAGCAGTTATGTTGTCTAAACCTATAGGACTTCCCCCTATTCATTTTCTGTTACATCTTATTGAAATAACTTTGACTAAGAATTATTTTAAATTCGGTAACCAATTCTACTGGCAAACCTCTGGGGTGGCAATGGGTTGTAAGTTTGCCCCAGAGTTGGCAAACCTATACATGGACCATTTTGAACGTTCCTATATATTAAGCAAGGAGTCCCCCCCCCCATATATATACATGGAAAAGATTTTTAGATGATATTTTTTGTATATGGGTGGGATCTGAATCTTCTCTCAAGGAGTTTCTGGTTTTTCTTAATGGTATCCATGAAAACATCAAATTTGATAAGGTATATAATTCCTGTACAGTAAATTTCTTAGATTTAAACATTCAAACAAGTAGGGGCTCATTTGAAACGAACTTATATAGAAAACCAAAAGATGTTAATTCACTTTTAAGATATGATAGCTATCATCCAACGCCTCTTAAAAACAACCTTCCATACTCACAATTCTTACGTATTAGACGAAATTGTAAAACACTGGAGTGGTTTCAAAGGGAATCGACTATTACATGCCTCCAATTTTTGGAGAAAGGGTATCCCTTAAAGGTTATAAAGGAGGCACAAGACAAAGTTCGTAAGTTAGATTGAAAGAAACTTCTGTTTGATTCCAGACCTAAGAGAGCACCCGACAGGGTGGTTATACCACTGACCTTTAACACACATTCACAGAGGGTTAAAGAAAGTATTATGAAACATTGGCACTTGCTGGAAAATATACCCGGATATAAAAATAAACCGATGTTTGCCTATAAACGTACTCAAAAGATCAAGAATATACTAGTACGGGCAGATTTTGAGTTTCCGGTTGTACAAAATAGTTTGATTGCCAAGGGACATTACATCTGTGGACATTGTTCGGTATGCAGACACAGCAGCAATTTGAAATGTTTTGTGAATACTGCTGATGGTAGAAGTTATGAAATATACAAACTTTTTACATGTGTAAGTAAAAATGTCATATACATAATTGAATGCCCTTGCAAATTAATTTATGTGGGAATGACCAGCAGAGTGATAAGAACTCGGATCATGGAGCACAGAAGTTGTATTAAAAACCATAAAATAGAAGCTCCATTGGTAAAACATTTTCTTGAGAGACATCATACTTATGATTCATTCAAATTCTGGTGCATAGATGGGATATCCAATACTAAAAACATAAAACAATTACAGATATTGGAACTCAAATGGATTCATCGTTTGAAATCTGAATCCCCGGTGGGCTTAAATGAAAATGTGAATTGGTTAGTTTGAGTCTTTTACTGTCCTTCCACACCTTAAATTTTCCCTTAGTTAAAAAAGAATTTCATTTAAATTCTGGTGCATTGATGGGACATCTAATACTAAATACATAAAACTACTACCAATATTGGTACTCAAATGGACACATGGTTGGTAAATCTGATCCCCTGGTGGGTAAAGATGTGGTTGTAAGTGGTTGGTTTGAGTTTCTCACTGTCCTTCCACACCCTAAGTTTTCCCTAGGATCTTTTCTTGAGTCTTGACAGGATCGTTCCCATTACCAGTTCAGCTGGTTATATAAGAGACTCTGTGAGCAGGAGAAGAACATTGTTGCTTTTGAATTGAGCAGAGTCACATTGTGTGAGCTGAGGAGTTGTTATATTATATATCTCTTTTGAATGTTTGTAGGCCACTGAGGAAGACAGTTGTCAAAACGCATCTGGCCTTGAGTTTTTATTATTCACCATTATTATATTATTTTATTTTTAGCATTTGCATACTTTTCAGTGGGGTATTGTTACCCTTTTAGTAATTTTACTGACTTATCAACTTCAGAGGTCAGGGTTTTTTTGTGGGTTTTTTTTTTTTTTTTGGGCCTTGATTTTTGGTATTTTTATTATCATTAGATACTTATTTGTAGCATTTGCAAACTTTCCAGTGGGGTATTTTTACCCTTTTATAAATTTAATTTTATTGGATTTTCTGCTCCAGGGTTTAGTTATCCTTTTATTTCTTCATATTGTTGCCTTTTTATAATTGGAAGTGGTATTAGTTTATCCTGGCAATTTTTTGGCAGAACCCTTCAGTTTGGTTTGTTGTGTGATGTGTGCATGCATGAAAGAGGTGGGAAAAAATCAAGTGGTGAGGCTTGACACCACATAGTGTGGACTGCCCGTGGGTGTTCAGCTCACTTTGAGAGCAGGGAGTTCCAAACAAATCAGGAAAACCCAGTAATGGCCTGGTTTTTCCATTCTCTCTGCTCAGCCCCTAAGTGTAGAAGCTGTTAGCACTAGAATTGAAATGTTCCATTTACTTGAAATCATCTTCATTCTCTCACAACTTCAATGGTTTTGTTCTTTCAGAAAGCTGAACATTGTTCATTTCTTTCCAATTAGGGAGTGATTGTGACATAAAAGGGGTTGCTGTCTCTCCATATTCTCATCCATTCTGACCACAGCAGAACAACAATAGCTTAATTTGTCTGAACACCAGGAATGAGGTTCCAAACTTGAGGAGTGATCATCTGAGCTTCCCCTACCAAGGATGCAGTTTTAACTGCTTTGGACTCCTTTAAACTGGCAAATAGCACATGCAGTACAAGTTTCTCAGAAAAGATGTTAAGAAGGCCCACTGCATGGTGCAGTTTTAAATGAAAGTTCCTTATGGTTGTTAGGAAGGAACTAATTAGGGGAATTTATAATTATCTCAAATATGCAAGAATGAGGCCCTAACAACACCCTGCAAGACCAGAATACCGATGTGTATACCAGAGCACTAAGAGATCCCACAAATGATGACGCTGAGACAGGCTTCCCTGATTAAGGTCTAAACATTTATTAAAGGGGAAAACTGCACACACACAAATATAACACATGCACTCACATTGCACACTTAGAAATAAAGGAGTGAAAGTGGGAATAGATTGAGATGGACCAGACTACGGGAGATACTCACTTCTGAAGGCTTCTCCGGGATCCGCTGTGGATGTGGATGATGGTAATGATGATATACAGCCACCGAAATGGGGTGGGGGTAAGGGATGGCTGAGGGAGGTATAATCAGAGCACAGACTGACATGGAGTCAAGATGCACTCTAGGGATAGCACATGGAGTCTAAAAATCTAGTGGTTTGTATAGGCAATATCTAGCTTCTGGCTATAGACTTGATGGCCTGGCTGAAGCCTGGACAAAGGCACTGATTGCCTTGGCTTTGTTAAGCCGAGGTGTGAGAATGACCTAAACAATGTCCTTGGATCTTGACACAATCAAGGAGGGGAGGCTAGAGAAAAAGGGGGCAGTTAAATCGGATCACTGCCCCATCAAGTGTAAGACTCAGGAAAAAAAAGTCCTATTATGTTGACTTTTGGGATAATGGTCTTTCCCCTTTAGCAACTCCCAAACCTGTCTGGTAGGGAATTTTCAAGTTATTTGGGCAGGCCCTCCCTGTGCCTACCTGACCTGCCATCTAGAGGATTATGGCTGACATCTCACAGAGGTCAGTTCAGGTCATAGAGGGAACTCCACATCTGTCCCAAAATTTTATTGATTTCATATTTGCTAACATGGTGTTTTGTAAACCTCAGATTCTCAATTTGTACAATAAGTACACCATAAATTCAACTGAAATAGGGCTGGGAACTTCAGGGAAGCTGTACTTCCCAGTGGGTGGGTATATCTGGCTGTCTAGACCTACATTGAAGATCACTTTTTTTCCAGCTGTGGTATCCCAATTTTTGTACATTCTCACCTGCTAAAAGGCTGAAGTTTTTCTGCTAATGTTACAAGTAGTTAAGAGCTTTAAACAAAAAAGTTATTTCCCTTATCCCCCTGCCTTGTATTTGAAAACAGTTTCCTAGTATGTTTAAATTGACTTGGTTCCTCAATCAGATATAACTTTCTCACCTTTGAAATATATGACAATGATGTAGTTCTTCACCAGATTTCTCCTTGAAGGAAGTAATGAGCAATTTGATTATTTTTATCCCTGTTGTGAGAAAGTATTTAATAGCTGTACAGTTTTTGAAGACTATTCACAGTTTGGGACTTATTATGCAAAGAATTAATATACAGTGACTAGTGTCCTGTAATGGGATTGTTAGCCAGGCTTATGATCTTGTAACTACTGGGCTTTTACATTTACATTTGTGAATGAATGAATGTGACCCCCCCCCCCCCCCAAATAAACCCTACTCTGGCAGCCTAACACCCTGACTGAGGTACTGAAGATAAGGGCAATTGGAAAAATTATCTGCAATGTATGTCTGGTTGTGGGGAGTCTTGCAACAAGGAAATGTGGCAGGACCCTGGTATGGGGGGGGGGGGGGTCTCTCCATCTGTAATTCCCTGTTATCCATGACCTGGATAATTCTGCAGATGTGAATTCCCAGCACACTTGATCTCCAGCACACTTGAAACACTTCAGTCAGGATACTGCCAGACTGTAAAACCAAAGGGTTTTTTTTTTGGGGGGGGGGGGGTGAGGTATCCCATCTCCAAATACAATGGGGCTCCATTGTAGTCATTACACTGATGATGCAGAATGTCAGTTGGTATTTTGAGGAAACCTTATTTGTGCATAATTTGGTAAAGAAATATCTGTTCAGGAAACAGTATTTTATGTGGATGACATAATATTCCTGCACTGTTTTCTTTGCAAAAATTCCATGTGCAGAATAAGTCCCAAACTAGGAACATTCTTTTGAGTCCAGGATTCTTCTTGTCAAGATTTCCCAAAACTACCATATATATATATATATATATATATATATATATGGTAGTTTTGGGAAATTCTGACAAGAAGAATCCTATATATATATTCATGTATTACTTCCATCTGTAATATAGGGAGACTTATTTCTTGAACATGAAGCTGTTGAGAAATCTCCACAATCCTTAAAAAAACCCAAAAAAACAACAACACACACACAAGGAAGGGAGGGAGGAAGCAAGCAAGCAAGCAAAGATCTAAGAGTAAACAAGCTTTGGGTTGCAATAAGATGGAAATTTAAATAATGCTTGAAATATATATTTCAGATACATAGTGCAATTAGTAAAAAGGGGTAGGTCATTCTTATACATACCAAGGAAGAAGTAATTCCCTTTGCATTCAATGAAGCTTGGCACTAGATAAATGGGCACAGGATTGTAGCTTGTTTCCACTTTTCCTTCAGCTAAGAGACTTCTGAGCCAGTGTTTTTGCTCTGCAAGTGTTCCCAGGACATCAGTTCTTTCTCAAATCTGAGCCTGAACTAGGGGTGTAGAGAAAATTAATTGCTATGAATGTCCACATGGAAATATCTGTTACACAGCTCTAAGAACCAGCAATCTTATCTCATAAAAATGGTACATCTGTGGGTCCTGTGTAGCACTTAAGAAAGAAACTATGCATACATTTTGGGGGAAATGATTATAGAATATATATATATATATAGAGAGAGAGAGAGAGAGAGAGAGAGTTTTTAAATGTGTGCTAAAAATACACAAATTTTCCAAGCAGTGATGGGGGAGGGGGAAGTATTGCAAACCCAATACAGAACCAAGACAAAACAAGAGTGTCAGTGGGATAATGAGAAAAACATTGAAAAACACATCCCTAGCCAGAACCTATTTATATTCTCCAGGTACAGTTTAATGAGTAAATAGAGCTTTCTTGTAATTTGATTCAGATGATCATTTATAACATATCATAATTAGGAATATTTCTCTGCTATCTTTCTTCTACTGGATGATGTAATGTGGGGGGAGGAGAGAAATACTCTGTGGTAAGGTACTCTAACTTTCTAAATTTCATGGATCTGTAAGTAGGGAAATAGTTATCTACTAAACAAAAGAGTGAGAATCAATTTTGGAAAGAACAGCAATAGCAGCGTTAGTAGCAGAAAAATTAGACATGACTCATATTTTTCTATACAGAGATTTTTTAAAAAATCTAAGGAAATATGCCAAAACAATATACAATATAATATATGAATGATGTAGAATTTCCTATTCTTCCATGAATACATGTGATGCTGGGATTTCACTCCTCAGTATTTGTAATTGCAGCAACTTTTATAGTTAACACAATACTTTATGCTTTTAACATGATTTTTCTACACATGATCATTTTATTGTGCAGGTAGGTGTACAAGTTAAATGCAAGGCAGGTGAAAGGACTATGATTCACCAGCAGCTAGTCCATATTAAAAGCATATTTTCATTGATCATAATGTTTCATTATGCCAACTCAAACTGACCATGCAATTCAAAGCAATTCTCCCTGAGTGCAGTGGGACTCACTCTCAGATAAATGAATAAATGATTGCTGCTTTAGTTAAATTCTTATGCAAAAGCCTATTTGGGTTTGCACTTTTAGGAACAGACTGCTACTGACTTCATAACATCATAGTTTCAACACAGTGAAGAAGTTGTGCATATGAGTCAGTTGCTATTGACTGTGCTTTCTGATCAAAAAGAGTTCTGTCAGTCTCTAAGCAATCCAACTTCATTAACCTCCTCAAGAAATAGTGTAAGATGGGCCTTTGCAGACTGCTAGAAACAGTGCAAATTGAGTCCACTTTAATTGCCCTGGCTCAGTGCTAGGGAATCATGGGAACTGTAATTTTTTTTTTTGAGACATTGAGCCTTCTCTGTCAGAGAGCTCTGGTGCCACAATAAACTACAGTTCCCATGATTCCCTGGCACTGAGGGGGGAAGCAGACGGGCAGCACGGGGCCGCCCCAGGAAGCTGCGGATTGGGGCCGAGGTAGCCACACTCCTCGGCCCCAATGCTCCGCGTCCCAGGCCCAGGAAGGAGCACTAAAATAGCGCTCCTTCCATAAGACGCTGAAGGTGTGCCACAAAAGGCCTCCTATGCACTTTCGGCACCTCTTCCGCTGCAGCATGTGTGGACGCTGCAGTGGAAGTGCATTGTCGGAGCCCCGGCCGTGCAGAGGGCCAGCCGCTCCGACAACATTTTCAGGAAGGGGTTGGGGCGCCCAGCGTGAGGCTGCCTCTCCCCTACCTGGCCTCAAAAACGGCGCTTTGCGCCGTCTGCTGAGGCCCTGAGTCAGGGCAGTTAAAGTGGACTCAATTTTCACTATTTCTAGCAGTCTGCAAAGGCCCATATTTCTTTCTGAGGTAAGAAGACTGGATTAGGAACAGGAAAATCCTGCCAGTTTTGGTTTCTCCTGGTCTAATATGCACTGCAGAAATAATGCAGTTTGATGCTGCTTTAACCACTATGGCTAAATGCTTTGGAAGCCTGGAATTTGTAGTTTGTTGTGGCACCAGAGCTGTCATGTAGAGAAGGCTAAGTATCTCTCAAAACTACAGATCCCTGAATGCCACAGCATGGAACCATGGCAGTTAAAACTGTGTCAAACTACATTAATTCTGCAATGCAGATTAGACTCGAGATTCAAAATTCTCAAATTCATTTCAGTCTGCATGTGAAGAAATCTGAAATATCAAATTCTTATGAAATGCCAACTTCAATGAAATTTTCATCCATCAGTGTTCTGAAACACTTAAAAATATAGAGCCGGAGCTCTATATATACAGCATGAGCCATGCTAGATTTTTGTTTCAATGAAAACATTTTGTTTGGGAAGAGGGTACAATCAAGGTAGCCATCATAATAGAGTTCTTGAAGAAGGAATGCTTAAAAAGAATTGGAGAAATATCAACTAGGAATAAATTATTGCTCATCTGATATAACATCCTGCTGCACTGACTACCATAATGGCTAGATGAGAAGATATCTGTCTACATCTACATCTATCTATCTACTTATTTCATTTATATGTCACCTTTCTTCCAAAGTGGGAACCCAAATGGCTCCCCAAAACATACATAAACACACTCTCTCTCTCACACACACACACACATCTACATCTATATCTCTGAGGAACATGTAAGAACCATTTCATGAAAACTTTAGAGCCAATTTATATTATACATGAATTGTCTTTCTGCAGTAGTGAAGAGATGGTAAAGTAGTGTGGATTGAAATATATTAAACTGCAGGTGGAATTTTGATTATGGAATAAAAATGTCTCCCATACACTTAGCAATGACAGACAAAAATGCTTTATGTTCTCCTCCATAACTTTATTTTATTTTTTGTATGTAGAGAATATTAGTATAGTTTATCTTACTTTCGCAGACAGGATGTCACTAATATGAGCGTCTGCTGAAATGGAACCATTCATAGTTTTATCACTTCCATATGGGAGACCACAGACTAAACACCTAATCAAACAGAATATAATCTACTTCGTCTGATGCATGAAATACTAGCCAGAATTTCATGTATACCAGATTTTATGTACTAAAGCATAGTTGGGAGAGGATGTAGACAGTGAGGTCAATTCTCAAGTGTGAATATGAGATTTATTCATGTCCCTTGAGGGAGATCCTTCTTATTCCTCATAGATCTTGAAACAAGTTCCAGATGTTGTTAGAAGCCTCTTCTCTGCATTGTATCCATGAGAGAATTGTATTCTGTATGTACCAAAGTGATGTCATTCTCACCACAGAGAATGACATTCTTTAGGCACTGATACTAAATTCATTTCTTTTGCTCAGGTTTTTAAAAATAATTTCATGGCCCCTCCCTTCCACAATTTAAGTCATTTTAAAAACATTTTATTCATCTTAGTTTTATTGTGTAGGTGTTTTCATGTCTTATATTGGTTTAAAATGTTATTGCTTTCCAAACTTTATGTATACAACTCTGATTATTATTATTTTAAAAAAAGAAAGCATGTCTTGCAAATTTTAAAATGAACATATAAATATTCCAACATGCTGCAAAACAACTTAAAGTTCTTTTAAAATAAAATAAAATGAATACAATGTTACAGTATTCTACATATGATTGGAAGCCTTGAATAAAGCTCTTACGTAGATTTCTGCTATATCTTGCTGCTGCTTTCCATTCACTCCAACATGGCTAAACTTTTCCTAATGTTCCATTAATTGTCATTGTCATTATCATTGTCATCCTCCCCCTTCTCCCCCTCCTCTTTCAAATAATTATATTATTTAATAAAGTAAATTAATACATAATGATGCTGTTGAACCTCAGACTTAGGACCTTTGCAGACTGCAAGAAATAGTGCAAATTGAGTCTACTTTAAGGGTTAGGGTTAGTGCTAGGGAATCATGGGATTTTTTTTCCTGAGACACTGAGCCTTCTCTGTCAGAGAGCTGTGGTGCCACAATAAAATACAGTTCCCATGATTCCCTAGCACTGAGTCAGGGCAGTTAAAGTGGACTCAATTTGCACTATTTCTAGCAGTCTGCAAGGCCCTGAGTTCATAAGCTAAAGCAAAAAAGGTAAAGGTATTTTCCTTTGACAAGATTGTCAAGTTATGTCCGACTATAAGGGGTGGTGCTCATCTCAGTTAATAAGCTGAAGACCCAGCATTGTCAAAGACAACTCTGCGATCATGTGGCCTTTATGACTGCACAGAACACTGTTTACCTTCCCACTGAAGTGGTACCTATTTATCTACTTGCATTTGCATGCTTTCAAACTGCTGGTTTGGCAGAAGCTAGGACTAGTGATGGGAGCTCACCCCATCATGCAGCGACCGGTCCTTGAACTGCCAACCTACCAATCTTGCAATCAATAGAGTCAGTGTCAAACCGATGATTAAATTTTTAATTAATGAATGTGTTAGTACCCCATGGGGCCTGGATTTATCATATATATATATTGCAACATATATATTGCAATTAATAATAATAATAATAATAATAATAATAATAATAATAAATTTTATTTTTATACCACCCTTTGGCGAACCAATCCGGGTGGTTTACAACATTAAAAACATACAACATAAACAGTATATTTCCCTCCCCCCTTAAAAAGTTATTAAACTATATATCAATTAAAATCACAATAACAAATTAAAAACAGAAAATAATACCAACAATTTAAAACCCCTGTAAAAGGGGAGCTATGGAGACACAGCTAAGGAGGAGGGGGGGGGGGAGATCCCGAGGCGGGATATTTTAGTCTGGGAAGGTCTGCCGGAAGAGATCCATCTTGACAGCCTTTTTGAAGCTGTCCAAAGATGTTAATTGACAGATCTCATCTGGCAGGCCGTTCCAGAATCTGGGGGCGACAACAGAAAAAGTCCTCTGGGAGGTCGTTGCAAGCCTAGATTTTTGAGGCTGCAGCAAGTTCCTCCCAGAGGACAGGAGAACGCGGGGAGGATTGTATGGGAGGAGGCAGTCTCTGAGATAGCTTGGACCCAAGCCATTTAGGGCTTTAAAGGTGATAACCAACACCTTGTACTGGGCCCAGAAACCAATCGGCAGCTAGTGGAGGGACCTCAAAGCCAGAGCGATGTGGTCCCTCCAGGATGTTCCTGACACAAGCCTAGCTGCCATGTTTTGAACCAGCTGTAGTTTTTGAACCAGGCACAAGGGTAGCCCCATGTAGAGCGCATTACAGAAGTCTAGGCGTGAGGTTACCAGTGTGTGCACAACAGTCTCAAGATCCCTTATTTCCAGAAAAGGGCACAGCTGGCATATCAGCCAAAGCTGATAGCAGGTTCTCCTGACTGTCGCATTTACCTGATTTGTCATCAGGAGCGACGAGTCTAGGAGCACCCCCAGACTGTGAACACAGTCACTGGAGGAGAGTGTGACCCCATCCAGGACTGGAGGTTGCAGCCCAATTCTTGGTTTCGGGGCCGCTACCATGAGCACCTCCGTCTTATCCGGATTCAGTTTCAATCTGTTTTTCCTCATCCAGCCCATTACCACCTGAAGACATTCATTGAGAGAGGAGACGCCACTGGAATTCAAGGCTGATGAACGAGACACGGAGAAATAGATTTGGGTGTCATCAGCGTACTGATAACACCCAGCACCATAACTCCATATGATCTCACCCAGCGGCTTCATATAGATGTTAAACAACATCAGGGACAAAATAGCTCCCTGCGGGACCCCACAATTGAGCTCCCTCTTACTGGAGCTACTGTCCCCGAGCAGCACCCTCTGGGACCTACCTGAGAGGAAGGACCGGAACCACTGCAATGCAGTGCCCCCGATACCTAACCCCTTCAGGCGGTCTAAGAGGATGCCGTGATCTATTGTATCAAAAGCCGCTGAGAGGTCTAGGAGCACCAACAGGGTCACACTATCCCTGTCGATGCTCAGACGCAGATCGTCAGTCAAGGCAACCATGGCAGTCTCAACCCCAAAGCCTGTCCTGAAGCCGGTTTGAAATGGGTCTAGATAATCAGTTTCATCCAAGACAGCTTGGAGCTGAAGAGCAAGCACCCTCTCAATCACCTTGCTCAAAAATGGCAACAAAGAAACAGGCCTGTAGTTACTCATATCCAGGAGGTCCAGGGAAGGTTTTTTCAGAAGCGGCCTAACAGCCCCTTCCTTCAGATAACATGGAACATGTCCTTCCCTGAAGGACGCATTGATGATATCCGTGTGGAATCTCCTCAATGCAACCCCCCCTCCCCGGACGGCCAGACAAGATGGGCAAGGGTCAAGAGGGCAAGTTGTTTTCTTCACTCTATTAAGGAGCTTGTCAACATCCTCAGTACTCACAGATTGGAGCTGATCCAGAATATCTTCATCAACAGAGTCGCTGGACACTTCTCCTATAGATTCTGTTACAACAGTGGCGTCTAAGTCGGCTCTTATCTGAGAGATTTTATCTGCAAAGAAGTTGTTAAATGCATCACAGCAGGCCATCGTCAGGTTAAACAAGGGATTTGGCACAGGGGGTACCTGCATCAGCTCCCTTACCACCCTAAACAGCTCTGCTGGATGGGACTCTGCAGATGCAATACATGCAGAGGAGAAAGCTCTCTTCGCTGCACTCATTGCCTCCCAATAGGAATGAAGAAAGTTCCTATGACGAGGTCTGTCAGATAAGAGTCGAGTCTTCCGCCACTTGCGCTCTAGTTGTTGTCCAAACCACTTCATTTTCCTAAGCTCTGGTGTGTACCATGGCTTACGGTTTGAAGCAGGATGGCAAGGACACTTGGGAGCGATCATGTCGATAGGCCTGGTAAGATTGGTGTTCCAGATGTTGACCAGAGCGTCAACAGGGTCACCGGCATTCCCAACCATTAAACCCTCTAAGGCTCTCTGGAATCCAATTGGCTCCATTAGCCTTCGAGGGCAGACCATTCTAATGGGTCCACCACCCCCGGTGGGGCAGATATTAGCTCTCAGTTCCATCTTGACAAGGAAATGATCCGTCCATGACAATGCGGAGGTACTTACCACCTCCGCCCACGGATATTCCTGATCCGTACTAAAGACCGCATCGAGTGTGGGCCCAATAACTAGTTGGGATAGGCCCATGTTTGTCATGGTCTCCATGAACTCCCAAGCCGCACCTGTTAAACTGGTCTGGAGTGGAATGTTGAAGTCTCCCAAAACTAAAAGTCTGGGAGACTCCAACAGCAGCTCAGAGATCAGCTCAGTCAGGGAGTCTGCTAGACAACGGCGTGGTCGGTAGACTAGCAAAATCCCCACACTATCCCTGGTCCTCAGGCTTTGGTATATACACTCGATGAGGATCGTGTTCCGGACAGGTATCCTGGTCAAGTTCAGGCTGTTCTTATGAACTAGAGCAACTCCACCCCCCCCCCACTTCCCCTCACCTGCTCACTGACTGAGTACCCAGCTGGAAGGTCCTGCACCCAGGTGACTGCACTATCCTCCCCCAGCCAGGTCTCTGTGAAGCAAGCCAGGTCGGCATCCTCATCCAAGAGAAGATCTTGGATGATGTGGGTCTTATTTTTGACCAACCTGGCATTGCTAAGGAGCAGGGTGAGGTTCTGTGGAATGGTTGGTCTGCTCTCCAAGCCATTCTGAGAAACAGAGGGAACTGAAGGCGGGATAGCTTTCAAACAGCGATCCCGTCTTCTTTTGTAACATTGGTTCCCTCTGTTCCAGCCATACCTCCCGTTCCCCAGTATGACTCCAATAGCCACCCCCACCTCATTCCCGGCCTCAGGTAAGGTGGTAGAGTTTAAAGCCATTGGCAGGATGGAATGATTGGGGTGTAGAACAAACCCAGCCCTTAGGCCCCATGGTCTAACAAACAGATTGCAAGAGATCTACTGACTGATGGTTCAATCCTATTTACCCAACCCCCAGACTCATCAGGTCTTAAGATGGCATAATCAGACCTCCCATTCCCCTTAGAGTTACAACAGCACAAACAGGGGGGAATCTAAAGCCACACCCTGGTCCAGTACTATGAATGTTACTGTGCCAGGGAAGATGGTCTTGGGTGCGCTAAACACCGCCCACTTCCCTCAGTCTTTGCTGGCATGGAGCAGAGCCCACATAATAATAAATCATAATAAATCATAATTCCTTTATATCACTGAATATAATGGTAATAGTTGTGATATAAACTAGCAAAATTGAAATTATGTCTTTAAATTACAATATCATGCACACAGCTTACATGTATTTACATGCACATCATTTCATATAGTTGAAATGAAAACATGGTAAGATATTTTTTTGAAAGAATAAAAAGAAATTTGAAATATTTTAACTTTTAACTTTCTTTTTAAAATCTGGGGCCTCTCTTTTCTCCTCCCACTGAGCCTTGACCCACTAATACCATTTCCCCAGCATTTTAAAGAGATGCAGGAGAACACCATAGCCTATTTCTGCCAAAAGGCAGATTTTTGGGAGCAGTAGTGTCAATCCGCTTAGGGTGTCACCTGGTGTGTTCCACACTCCCCACACCTCCCTAATGATGCCCCTGTTCCCAAGATGCAGTTTTATGATGCAGATATGAAAACATTGCAAGATATTTTAAAATCACCTAAGAATACAGAGAACATTTGTCCGTGTGTCTAAGACTATATTTATGAATTGGAGAGAAAATAAGGAATTATGATGAAGACAGTTTACTCATCACTAATCACAATCCATGACACTCAAAAAGGTTTTCATAGTTATCAATCTCTCCCTTTCGCTCTCATTTTCTCTCTTTCTATCTCTTTCATACAAAACATTCTCAGAACTAAATGCTGATTTTATTAATACAGCAGGGAGTAAAGGGTTGTAGCCAAAAGTCTATTAAAGGGAATTTTATTTAGCTCTAATTGACAGGGAGTTGGCTACAAGGATTCTGCAAGACCATCTCCCACATGTATACCAAGTGTTTGGGGGATCTAAGAATTGATACAGATACAGAATTCTCCAATTAAAGTATTATTTATTAAAGGGGAAAATCACACAGCAATTCACATACACACACACACTCATTCAAGGCTCAGGAAGCCAGGGGTCAGCTTGGAAAAGATGTTGAGGCAGAATGAAGGGTGATACTTACTACATATGGTGCTTTCTCTGGGATCTAATTGGGTGAAGTGGCATGGGAGACATCCATTTTGAGAGCATTGGTTTAAACGGAAGTGCCAGTAACTAGGCTAGAGATCACAGTGATGCAGTGTCCCCATGAACTAAAACTAGTGACACTGAGGGGGAAAATCCAGGGTTTTTTAAGGGCTAAAACTATCTGCAGGGCAATGGTGTGAGATTGCATGGGTGAGGTAATCTGGTCTGGCAATATTCAAGGTGAATGGGAAAGGATTAAGTTGTTAGCTGGCCCATCAGGTGAGACATCTAGGTACTTATTGCCCATTCTTCTGATTATGGAGGTGATGGTCCATTTGCAAACAGTTTGTCTGGTTTTTGGGATGGGGTTTTTCCAGTCTTCCAAGTGACCTTGGTATGCCCTGTCTGCCATTGCCTTGGTGGCACTTGGGGTCCATTGCAGTTTACATCTGGGGTCATGTGGAATTCATACACACACCAAAATTCAGGAAAAAAATGCACTTTTGGTAACAGGAATTGACCATATAATTCCCAAATCTTTCTTTTTTAAAATCAAGTTTTATCAAAGATATAAATAACAATAAACTATACCAACTATATTAAAAGTACTGTGAAAGTATATGTGTTCTTGTGTTTTCAAATATGAAAAAAATGCTCCATTAAGGGTATAGGGTGTGGTTTTCCAGTCTTGTATAATGTTAATTTTTCTGAGGAACATTCATATGCAGTTCCACGGTACTATGTTATTGATAAATAGTGGCAGGTGAGACCAAAAACAGGCTAGCAAATTAAAGAGGATTTCCACCGTGGTGCACCATAGAAACAACGCAAGATCAAAGGCATAATATATAAACAAAGTAGGATCAAAGGGAACACCTGGCTGTTAGGATACCATAGCATTAAAAAAAGAAAAGTAAAAGAGTCCTGGCAGAAGGTTGGTTTTTTTCCCCCTGCTGTAAATGCACCCATAGCAAAAATATTCATTTACAGCTGAAATGGCCATTGTAGAAAACATCCAGTGGTAAGAGATGTAAAAGTGGGAGCAAATTAATAGATTACATTTTTTTCCAAAATGATGCAAATTAATTGATGTAGGAACTGAACAAAAGGAAGATGTGGGGACTTTTATTTTGTTTTCTTAATGGGCAACCAAATGTTCCACATTCTGAGGAAAGCCAACAAATGGGATCCAGAATTATTTAAAAGTAGTTCATTTGTTTAAGATGTAGATTAGAGAAGAGAAGAATTACTGTTAAGTGCTGTCTGGTTGACTTTCACTTATAGTGACCCTATAAATGAGAGCCAGTGTGGTGTAGTGGTTTGAGCATTGGAGTGTGACTCTGGTGATCTTGGTCCAATTCCCTGCTCAGCCATGGAAACCCCAAAACTCCATCATAGAGTTGCCATAAGTCAGAAATGACTTGAAGCACACAACAACAACAACAACAACAACAACAATGAATGAGAGCCCTCCAAACCACCCTATCATCAACAGCCTTGATCAGATCTTACATACTGAGGGCTCTGGTTTCCTTGATTGACTCTATTCATCTGGAATGTGGCCTTCCTTTATTCCTACTGCTTCTACCTTACTAAGCATTATTGTCTTTTCTGTGAGTCATATCTTTGCATGATATGGCCAAAGTAAACTGTCTCAATTTACTCATCTTGGCTTTTAGGGGAAGTTCAGGCTTGATTTGCTGTAGGACCCATTTATTTATCTTTTTAGCAACCTACAGTACCTGTAAAACTCTTGTCCAGCACAACATTTCAGATGATTTTATTTTCTTCCTATCAGCTGTCTTCACTGAACAGCTTTCACAACCATACATAGAAATGGGAGGTACAATGGCATGGACAATCCTGACTGTAATATTCAATTATATATCTTTACACTTCAGGGTCTTCCTTCACAGCTGCCCTACCAAATCCTAGTCTTATTTCTTGACCATAGTCTCCATTCTGAGGAGACGGGCTGCTGAACCTCAGAGTCCCCTGAAGGAGACTCCACACAGCTAGGGCCAGGCTGAGTCAACTCTGCAGGGGCTGGGAGAGCAGAGCTGGGACCTGGCAGGGCAGAATTGGGCCCTGTCACAGCCTCAAGATCCCTCTGCAGCCGAGGGGCCAAGACCTCCTCCTCGTCCTCTGAGTCCTCCTCGTGGTTGACCATGACAAAAAACATCACTCAGTTCCATTTGGACCCTTTCTACAACTTCTTATTTCTGTTTCCCTTCTCTTATCGTTCCAGTCATTGTGTGGCTGGGAAGGATGACCTCTTGGGTTCACGTTTTGGGCATGGCTGGCTGAAAGGGCTTCCAAGGCTTAAGGTCTTTTGGTTGAGCTCATGCCCTGTTTCAGACAGCAGCAGAAGAAAGGGGGAAATTTTCCTTTTGATTTGGGCTAACTTTTCTGATGTGTGCAGGGCAGCTGTTGGTACATGGTCCTCTGGAATGAGGTTTCACTTCCCTGTGGGGAAGGAGAGAGGGCTGAGTGGGGCTTTTGGGTGGACCTAAAAAGTGTTCTCTTGGGGAACTTTTTTTTTTTTTTGCTTCCTTTTTGATCTCCCTTTTTCGGGTTGAAGATTTTTCTTGCCTATGCTCTAGCATCAACGGGAATTTATCAGAGAGATACATTAACTCCTGGATATAAATGTCCCAACTCACTTATCGTTCTCTGATTTGGCGGTCAATAAACTCCTTGCTCTTGGGATGGACTCCCTGGTGTATGTTGTATCTAACCCCTATATTTACTTTATCGGGAGGGAGAGCTATTTTTGCAAGCAGCTTTGTTCTGGCAATGTATGCCTCTGGATCTTCATTAATATGCTGTTCCTGTTCACAGAGCAAATCCTCAGCCAATTTTCCTGGCCACAATAGGCTCAAGATTTCTCTCATCCATCCATCTATCCATCCATATCTTTGTACAAGTCTCGAACCAGCACTGCTGCTTCCAGGGAGTCTTTGTCAGTGGGGGACATACATAACCTAGCTAAATGTGTTAGATATGAGCCTGTGGCAGATGGATAGCTGTTTGCAGCTCAAAGCATCCCCTTTATGGTAGTTTCTTGATTTAAAGGTCCCAACAAATCTGCTATGGCATAGACTTCTGTGATGGAGAAAAGGGCTTTTCCTAGATGGGATGTTGCTTCCAATTTTTGGATCCTAGTTACCAAAATGGAATTTTCCTCCTTGAGAAGGTTGACTTGGGCTACCATTTCTCTAATTTCTCTCTCCGTTTTTTTTTGGGGGGGCTTGAAATCTTAGGATCTCTTCTGTGTTGCAACCTCTGGTGGGAGGTAGATGAGCTGATGGGAAAAACTTCCTGCCTTTTCTTTGGAGGACTGTCCTCCAAGTCTGTTGTAAAGTTACAAAGCCACCTAAGGCTTCAACGTAATGGCTCAGGGTTTAAACCCAATTTTTAGCCCAAGTTGGTGGGGACCTTAAAAGGTTTTTCCACTAAAGAGCCTGAGTTAAAACCTCTTGCTCCAAATCAAATTGTCCAAGACCTTAAGAGGCTTCTTAGCATTCTCTCCACTTCTTCAGCTGAGGGAGAAGTTTAAAGCCAGGTAACCTCTAAGGTTCTGATTTTAGGATTTTTCTTCCTAGCTTGCTCAATCTTAGGAACTTTGTGGGAACACATCTCCATGCACACTTGGGAACACCTCTTATTCCCTCCTTCTCTCTTTTTGTTTTTGGCATTCCCTATAGAGCATTAAGAACCTCATGTTCCTTCTCTACCCACAGTCAGAGGTGAAACTTTTATCATCCTCTTTGCCTAGGAAACCCAATAGCTCCTGGAGCAAAACAACTCTCTAGGTTTTCTCCCTAGACTAGACCAGATCCCAGAACTTTCACTAAGGAACTTTTTGGAATCTGCACTCCACTGTAGCTACCAGCGGCTGACTTACACAGACCCCCAAAGGCTTGAATCCCCAGCTTGGGTTTTCCTTCACCTACCTTGTGCAGGCCACAGATCGGAGATGTCTCTCCACTGTACCTGCCCATGCCCATTCAAGGCTTTTCCCACTCACCTTGTGCAGGGGTCTTATGACCACAGATCAGAGATGTCTCTCTGCTGTCCCTGCCCATGCCTGTCCAAGGTGATGCACACTGACTCTCTCAAGGTTGAGGTTAAACCTGTACAGCCAGATGAGGGGGGTGTTCCTGAAAAGGCACACTGGCAAGGGATGCTAGTGAGGAGGATTCAAACTCACTAGCTGGATGGGTTGACCTTAAGAGGTACATCCATGGGGAAGACTAGGAGTAAAAACTCACTAGCTCCAGCTCCAAACATAGCATGCCAGCACCTTAAGAGGTTCCCTGGCTTAAGATTCTGAGGGATGTCTTACCCTCAGAAGACAAATCTTTTGCACTGCAGCTCAAATGCCTGGATTTGGCTGCAAGATTCAAACTTCAGAGTTGCTAAAACAGGGTTCTGAGGGATGTCTCATCCTCAGAGGACAAATATTTTGCACTGAAGCACAAATACCTGGATTTGGGTTCAAACTTCAGAGTTGGAGTGGAGAAATTATCAGGGTGTTTGGCCAGAGCATTTCCCGACAACTTTTCCCAATTCACAAAAGACTCACATAAGGAACAACACAGAGAGAGTCACATAAACAACAGCACACAGAGATTCACATAAAGAAAACCACACACACCTTTTTCCTATAGGACTCACACAAACACACACACTCCCTTTTTCCTATAAGACCCATACAAACAACACACACACTTTCCCCTGCAATTTGGGTTCTGCTGTCTATTCAGTCTCAAACCCTTTTAACCTCTACATCTGAAGTGTACGCAGTCCAACTGGCCAAATTGGAATGTCCACATTTTGGAGATTTGCCTGCATAATTCTCCACCAAAAATATAATGAAGACCTTGAACTTGGGGAATTGCTAAAGTTGAAGTCTTCTATGGGATCTTTTATCCTATGTTTACAGAGATGGCTAGGGAATGGAGTGATAGAGACAAAGCTTTCCAATGAATTGTAATTTATTTGGGGTTTCAAGCATACAAAGACACTCTAACATGCAATCATACACACAAGAACTCAGGAGTAAAGTAGTTAGCCTGGATAGGAAACACAAGGCTTTCTAATGGTGCAAATTATCTGAAAGGAGGCTGCTCCAGCAATGAATGAAGAGGGATAGACTCAAACATTATGAAAGGGAAAGGATAATGGATAGAGCCATCAACTCTACTCAGAGATCACAGTGTCACAGTGTCACCATGAAATCTATCCAGCCCCCCAATGTGTTTGAGATTTTGTGAAGCATTTATACCCTTAATCCTACCCTGAGGCGAAGAGTTTCTATTGTATATCAAAAGATTCCAATCACAATGCTTTGAAGTAGATAATTTCCAAAAGAGGGGAGGTAAGATGTCAATGTTATCTCATCTTCAGTTGGACACATCCTGGCTCACACTCATAAATCTTCTACATATCTGTACTGCAGCCACTCATAGACCACTAAGCTGTGAGTTCAATACTAGCCAGGGCTCAGGCTAGACTCAGGCCTGCATCCTTACCGCTAAAATGAGTACCCAACTGTTGGGGGGCAATGAACTTACAGTTGTAAACTGCTTAGACATCCCATAGTGCAATATGAAGCGGTATATAAATGAAGCTGCTTCTAGGTGTGAATGTCCTGCTTTGTAGCTCCTAAGCCTGGCCTAATGATCTGCAAATGGTGTAAATGGTTGTAGGAGCTCTGGTGGTGCAGTGGTTAAATGCCTGTACTGCAGCCACTCACTCACAAACCACAAGGTTGTGAGTTCAATATCAGCCAGGGCTTAGGCTCGACTCAGACTTGCATCCTTCTGAGGTTGCTAAAGTAAGTACCCAGCTTGTTCGGGGCAGTAAGCTTACAGTTGTAAACTGCTGAGAGACTGCATAGTGTGATATGAAGCAGTATATAAATGAAGCTGCTATTGCTATAAATGCAGATGTAACTCTGGAGTGCCTATGTCAGGTATAGGCAACCTTTCCCCTTTAAGGGCTGAGGAACTTCAGCTCCCAGAATCCCAGGCGCTATTGGCCAACATGGGACTATTGGCCAATGTGGCTGAGGCTTCTGGGAGCTGAAGTCCCTCGGCCCTTAAAGGGAAAGGTTGCCTACCCCTGGCCTATGTGATGTGCCCACTTTGAGCTCATGGTGATGAAGGCTCCTTCCAGCCCAGGGCTTGGACAGATAACCAGAGGGGTCTGTATATCAAACCAAAGATTGTAACAGTTCCCGCCCCCCGGAAATTATCTTCCTATTCAAATGCAAATTGGACAGGTTATCACAGGGGTAGGCAACCTTTCCCCTTTAAGGGTCGAGGGATTTCAGCTCCCAGAATCCTAGGAGCTATTGGCCAACATGGGACTATTGGCCAACATGGCTGAGGCTTCTGGGAGCTGAAGTCCCTCGACCCTTAAAGGGGAAAGGTTGCCTAACCCTGGGTTATCATTTCCACATTGCCAAATTCTCTTCGCCATGAAAATTTTGAAGGTGTCAATTTGGGGAGATAAACTCATGGTCCAGGAAATTATCCTTTAGAAAACCCTTCAGATTCCTGGGAGGTCTTTCATTTCTGGAACCCATTCACACTTGCATATCAATCCTAATTAAAGCAGTTGAAAGCATTGCTAATGACTAATAACCAATGTATGCAATGAATATCAAAAACAAGGGTAAGCAACCTTTCCCTTTTAAGGGCTGAAGGACTTCAGCTCCCAGAAGCTTCATCCATGTTCGCCAATAGTCCCATGTTGGCCAATAGCTCCTGGGATTCTGGGAGCTGAAGTCCCTCGGCCCTTAAAGGGGAAAGGTTGCCTACCCCTGATCAAAAACAATATGAAAATACAATGAGCATCATCAAAAGATCATGACTAAAACAAACTTAAGTATCAAAAGCATAACACAATAACAAAGTATTCAATGGACCAATGTCCATTAGTAACTCAAAGCAATAATGAATAAATCAAATGACAATCCATAACAAAATGAATAGATATAATCATGAGGTAGCAATGTCCACTTGTTTGGTAGAAAGTTGATGGACAAATGTCCAGTAATAATAAAGCAACATGAAAAGATATATTCAAGTCCATGAACATATGTGCATTCAGGTCTATTTTCAATTATTATGATGATCAAAGTTCAACAATACTGTGGCATCAATAGCCATGAAAAGCAGAAATCAATGCCCAAAATCTTGTAGCAGGTTGTGTATTGGTATAAAAAGTGTGTATTAATATGTCCAGCAAATTTGGATGGATTTGGTGAAAGTTTGTGAAAAAGTTCAGACTTTGGTCTGGAGCGGATCGACCAAATTTTTTGAATTGTGCCTTGGTGCGCTAGTGGCTGAATGGAGGCATTGAAAGGATGCCTCAAGAGCTGTGATGAGGTCACTCAACTCTAGAGGAGGACCATGGAGGAACTGATAATCTGTGTTCATGCAGCTCAGGAAGCATGAACAGTGTCCATGAATTGAATATTGAAACTGGAGACAAGGTAGACCAGGGCACCTGGAAACAGCATGAGTAGACCAGGACCTCTTGTGAAGAACAAGGTATACTGGGCCTCTCTGCAGGCATGAAGTTGACCCTGACTCCAGGAAGGTAGGACTGTGGCTAGCAGGCAAACAATTGTAAGGCAGAAGTGGGGCAGCAATCCAAGCAGGGAACACTTGGAAGACATCTAGGGAACTGCATCTGAGGTCTGGAAACAGCGGTGTTGCAAGGGAACAAAAACGAATGGAAGATGAAGTTCATGGATATGAGAGAATTAGATATCATGACATTCTTAATCAATAACAGTGTCAATAAACAAAATAGAAAAAGAATGGCTTCCTTTCAAAAAAAATTATGACAGATGTAAAGGAAATCAAAGTGGAAGTGTCAGAAGCAATATAGAAAATATATAGATATTATCAATTTCAGAGGAATAGTTAACTCATTAATGTCACATTTTCTGGTTATCTTTAACTCACTCTTTAGCTTACTTGATATGAATGAGTTATTGGACTGAAGAATGTATAGAGATAAAAAATGTGCATGATAACAAAATCAAACAAGAGAACACATACTCTTTTTGTAATAGATAACTTCATTATTATTTTTTCTGGAAAGTACTTAGTGTAAGCATTAAGGCAGGGGTAGGCAACCTTTCCCCTTTAAGGGCCGAGGGACTTCAGCTCCCAGAATCCCAGGAGCTATTGGCCAACATGGGACTATTGGCCAACATGGCTGAGGCTTCTGTTGCCTACCCCTGCATTAAGGTAAGTATTGAATAAGCAACAGATGATGGATAACTATATTTAAATGATTTTGAGATGCTCAATGGTTGAAACTTTTATCGCTCCCACCTAATGGGAAGTTCAAATTTTATAAGTTGTAATTTAATGGTACACTACATCAGCATTTTCTATTAGCATTATTGTTTAAGCCAAGAACAATAGATCTCTGTAAATATGTTTTTCAATGTATTTTTTAAAAATGCAAAAAACAACAACAACAAAACCCAAACATTCTTACTGATGGAGAGGGAAAACCTGAATAAAGGAAAAAAATAAGATTTGATTCCCTGTTTTGTCCACCCTTACCAAACAGAAAGTACTTCTGATGACAAATATTTGTCCTTCTTTATATTCACAACCAGTAGTCTGGGTCCAGATTCCATATGAATTTGGGGAGAATGTAAATTTAGAAAATACAAACAATAAGACCAGACATGACCAGGACAAACTCATTCAACATTCTTATTTCTTGCTTGTGTAAAAAAAAAAAAAATCATAAACATGCAGTCACTTGTAATCACAATATTCACCTATGCACCTATGCAGACTGGGACTGCTGTCACACTGTTGAATTAATGCAGTTTTACAACACTTTAGCTGTCATGGCTTCATCCTATGAAATCCTACAATTTGTAGGTTGTTTGCTGGTACAGAAGGCTTAATATCTCATAAAACTACAAATCCCAAAATCCATAGCATTGAGTCCTGACAAATTGTTGAGAGTTAATCTGGTGTCAAACTACATGAATTCTGCAATGTTGCAGCAGCCTGAGTCTCTCTGTTGTGTGCATAAAGGTGTTTCATGTGGTTGAAAGATGATGAACCATTTTACTGGTAGTTCCAAATGAAATCGAAATAGCATAGAAGTACAGGTTGATGGTTTGATGGGGCTTCTGAATAGGAAACAAAGAACATATATTCAAGTCTCTTGGTTTCCTTACACAAAAAATATTACATCTATGATATACTGGCAAGATGATATACTGGCAAGTCGGCATCTTCAGCCAATTCCCTGTCATTAAACAATTATTGTTTTTTATACCATTGTTTTCTGAAATTGTCAATGTGGCACCATTCTTATAGAGGTACAGTAGCATGTTGATGCTGACAATGCTGACAGATGCCTCAAGCAGTCCATCTCATCTTTTGCAGTCACATCAGACTTCCACTAGTTACAGTGCTACTTTCCCATAAACTTGTCAGCATTTACATTCCAACAATTCAGAGATTCAGTTGTCTATGGAGACCTTAAGATGGAATGTGCTTTGCAGCAGGATATGTTGTACAGTCACACTAAAATTGTAAGAATCATAGAACCACCAGGTTCACTGGTTAATGAAACACTCAGTCCTAAAGAAAATTAATGGGAGAATTTTCCAGTTCTTCTCTAGGTTCTTTTTGTAAAAAAAAAATAAAAATAAAAATAAAAAAAAATCCATAGAGCAGAATTAGGCAACATGGTGGATCTAAGAACTAATTTTCTGCACTTGACATCACCAGGCTGCTATCAATAAAATACAATGATGATAAGAACAAGAAAAGTGGCTGGAAGTCCACATCTGAAAAATAAATAAATAAAATTGTTTTCTATTTTTTTAAAAACGGGAGCAGACATGGTGACCTATTGAAAAGATGAGTCAACCACTCATTGACATTTTCAAAAGGGGTATGTCACATTTTTTCTTTTTTCTTTTCTTTAAAGGGGGGGGGGTCAAGATAGATAGACAGACAGACAGACAGACAGACAGATAGATAGATTGATAGATGTACAGCTTCAGGGAGGCACTCCAGGTACAGAACAGTTTTTTTGCCTCCTAAATTGCACAGAATGTAGTGTATTGCACAGAAGGTAAGTTCCCATTAATCAATGAAACTGTGAGAACAACAGAGTCTGAGCTTGGCTCAGCATAAAGCAATTTGTTTTTGGAATTTTTGGGGGAAGAAAATAATGGTTTCTTGAGCTGATTTGGAAACTGAACTTGTGAATGAAATACCTGTGGTGGAACTATGTTTTATTTCAGTAAACATGTTTCCATGTATGCATTTGGTGAGGTTAATGCCAAGGTGGAAAGTATCTGCTATCAGGCAGAGGGTGAGACATGTTAGTCTCTCCTACACTGGTGGACATTTTACCAATACAAGCCCCTGTGAATAATACTGCATCCTGATATTTCAGACAAAAAAATGGCCAGTTTTTCTGAAGCAGCAATGCAATTGCACACAGAAGAAAAAGGAGAACTTCTGCAGTCTGGACCCTTTGGATGAAATGTGTCACCTCATCCATGGCCTATTTGGCCCATTCAATACCCATTAATTTGGGGTTACAAAGCCTCATTAGAGAAACCTGCACAGAGTCTGTGCTCCTTAAAAAGCGTCTAAAGTGTTGTTGAGTCCCGCTATCTCTTCTGTTTATATTTGGTTGGAAATTATATGGCCTTCCGGATACTATTGGGTAACAACTCCAGTGTTCTTCACCATTACTTAGTAGACTAAGGGCCATTGCAGACTGACCCAAAGGGCTGGCCTGGGGGTAGAGTTGGGGTAGGGCAGCCACACGCCATCCACCCCAACCCTATCACAACACTGTCCTGATACTGCGTGGTCGTATGCATGGCATGTGGCATCAGGACGCCCTTCCGGCACAGTGTGTTTAAACGCTGCACTGAAAGGACGCTGAAAAGCCACAGCGCTGGCTCTTAGGGCAGCCTTTTGCTGACTCTAAAAGGAGTGGCAAAAGGGAGGATCGAGGCCCCGGCATGGGGTTGTTGAGGCCCTGATCCGCCACTTCCCGGGGCTGCTCTCTGCCACCCCAAATGGCCGGTCTGCATCGGCCCTAACGCTACTGTGAGATGCTGTTTAGTATCTTGTTTAATACAGCTGTAATGCTGATACTATTGGTACCAGGTTCTGTTGATTACCACTTGGAATGTCTCATGCTTAGTTTAAACATTTGATATGTGAAATGAATTGTGATGTTATATTGACAGGAAGTTAATGTTATGTTAATGTATCCCACTGCATAATCTATTATGGTTATTGCATTTGTTTTCTGAATCACTTTGAGTGTAATGTATTGTAGGAAAAGTGCTACACATACAACCTATGACTCTCATTTTTTGTTCTTTAAGACTGTCTTTCTTCCCCCTCCTTTCTGAGGCAAGTTTAATGAAGGATATTACATCTTGAAGATGCTTTGCATTTTCATATTTGGATAAACTTAACCTTCAATATTAGCTACTTCAACTTTTATTTGTTTGTTTAAATTGCCTTTGGATACATTGCATGTATACCAGAGCAGCAATGAGAAACAGCCTGGAGTTGAATATCAACAAAGACAGTTAAGTGAATCTTGCTTGGCAGAGTCAGAGTCAGCAGAAGTGTAAGGAACTATTTAAAATTCTAGGTTGGCATTTCTTTCTGTCATGAAGTTCAGTGCTATGGAGGTAGTCATGAGTCTGAATGATTGCATTATTCCTTAAGGACCTTATAGTTGGATTGGCATGAGGCTTTTATGATGCAGTGCCATCAGAAAAATAGCCTCCCCACTTTGCCCAAGAAACCTGTTCCACAATATCACATGAATGTGATTGACTGTTAACCTTAAGTGCCTTCATTAATATTAACTGTGTGATTGGTCTTGCAATACGTGGACAATGACTTTCTTCCTGAGATAGTGGGGAGGGGAGGGGGCTTTTATTATCTTTTCCCAGACTTCAACAAGTGCTGGTGTCCTTAATATTCTGCAGACTCTTTACAATAGGAAGAAAATTAATCAGAAATTTAACCTCTCAGATATTAGTGGACAGAAGGCATAATGATGAGATGGGAAGGGAAATGAATCACAATGACTCTTTGCCAGGTAATATCTTCCACTGGAGTCTAATTGTCCATTTCATGTTAAAGAGGTCTTTCAGAATACACTAGGGGGAGCACATTCTAATGAACAGTGCTGAGGTTCACCTCATTAATGACCGTAGCAGATGAAACTTATATTTCAAGTTGAATTGTTGTCACAAGAGATTGTGTAAATTGATTCAAATTACACTTGGTTACATGCTAAATTGAAACACATTTTTTGGTGAATAGTCTGAACTGATTCAATGTTAAAGTCTATAGTACCAACAATATCCTTGAAAATGCATTTGCTTGATTTCTGACATTTATATCTACCCAGCTTTTAAAGGTTAGACAATACACAGAGTAAGTGGGCACTTACCTATTTCAGCTAGTTTTTTTAAAAAAAGAAATAAAGCATGCAGTCTGTTGCTATAGTCTGTTGTTTTGTTTTAAAGATTTTGCTTCCTATTGCCTGTTCAACCATTGTTTATCTGCCAACATTTTTCAGGGCAGAACACTTCTCTGAAAACACTTGTCCACCTATGCCAGCCTCCTTTTGCAGTCTTCTAAGGAATATTTGAAAACACTGGAGAGTATAGAATACCCTGTCAGGCTGTATTCATAAGAACTTCTCCATACAATTTGAATTTCCAAAAGGTACTGGCCACATATATGAAATGTTCAAGCTACCACTATTTCAACAATTCCAAAAGCACTGAATGTGTATGGAAACATCATGGCATCATACAGAAACATCAGTTCACTCAAATGATGTTTCCATCTACCCCTACAAATCTGCTGCTGGAAAGGTGCAATCCCCAGCCACTCACATAGGTCTGATTCTGCTTTTCAAAGACTGGACAAGACATGACTGATGCAAACATCTGCCCTTTTTTGTTCTCCATGATACATGACTCCACCCTCCAACTTTAGGTGCTTGTTAGAAGCATGAAAGAAGAATGCACAAACAAATTGCACATCTACAGTCAGTGCTTGCACAGTTATGCAAAAGGTAAAGCTGTCCTTTACCTGTTAACTGGAATGGAAAACTGGCTACCCATCCAGTGGATAGGGTAGTAAATAGAAATTGACAAGAAACATTAGCCCCTCCCCATTTTTTCTCAAAGGAAGTGGTTCCATCAATAGGAAGACAAACATGGTTCTAAGTTTGGCAATTTGCAAATTCAGATGGAGAAACAAAACTTTATTTTCTTTCTTTTGCTAACTTTGGGGGAATGCAGATGGGTGGCCATGGGCTACCCTGGGAGGCAGAGGATTGGGGCCGAGGCTGCCCCATGCCTTGGCCCCAATCCACCCTTTTGCCGGCCCTGAAATGAGTGCTAAAATGCCACTCCTTCCAGAGCCAGCAAATAGGGCACCTAAAGAGCTGTCACATGGCTCTTTTGCACCTCTTCTGGTGCAGCATGTAAAAATGCTGTGCTGGGAGGACATCCTGAAGGTGCACACCATGTGTAGTGGCACGCGCCGTGATAACATCCTTGGGAAGGGGTTGGGGCATCCGGCGTGTAGCTGCCCCTCCCCTGCCCTGCCTCCAAGACGGCACAAAGCACCGTCTGTAGAGGCCCTTTGTTTCCAATTAGCTCATGAGCATGGGGGAAAGTGTATTGATGCTTTCCCAACAACATCTAAAATAAAATTAAATATGTGGATTCTGTGTCTTCAATACTGCCACTTTTCTTCCCTGGATATTTTTTAAAACACATTCTTCACTCATTGAAGAATCTTGTGAGCTGTGAAAGTTAACATGAAGTATTTAGTGCCTTTTGGTTGGTATAAAAAATGTTTCCATCGCAATATGGACCACTCGTATTAGGCCTTCTAGATTTATGGGGCTGAGTGGTTCTGTTTTATTTCCCTTTCTATCAGCTGGAACAAATTATTGTTACCTGATTTACTCATTTTGACCTTCTGTGATAACCTTCGTACAATTCTGTTTCTCTCTTTTTCTTGACACACAGGACAAATCCCATTTACTAGGGAATTAAGTTGCATGGAAATCAATGGGACCTACTTCCATATATTAAGAAGGCTTAACAGGACCAAAACTTACAGTCTATTTTTGAGGAAGCAATTTTCAACCAAAATTAACCACCTCTCAATTGTTTATCTTTCTGCTTAGGGAACAGATGTACTCATCCTCTAGACACACATTCAAAAATGACAATCAAATAAGACTGCCAAGAAAAGTAGTTTCTTATTCTATGGAGATTAAACTATAGAGGGTATAAAGTCATACCTGTTGCAGTGTAATGTTAGAAAATAAAGTATTTTGCACAGACAAGGACTTCATGATGAATTGTATTGGATTGACCATATCTCAGTTTATTAATCTGGGGAATGAACAAACTTTTTTAACCTGTGGAAGCAGGCTCTTCATTTCTTCCTCAGAACACATAGTAATCATAGTTTCCCTTCTCATTCAAAACATAAAATTATAGTTACTGAGTTTGGAATAAGACAGAATATTTATATAATATGCATATCATTTTAAACTGTGATCATAAGAAAAATACAACTTCAAACTGTGGTTTAATATTATGTCTTGTAACAAAATTGGTGGCCATCATTTCCTAGTTCATAAAAAAACAGGAAACTATGGTTAATTGGACATTTCCTGGCTTAGAGTGTGATAAAAATAGAATACTAGGAATTTGCCATGGCATCTCATCTAAGATGAAATGTAAGACCACGTTCATTTATTTTTGCTTGCTACCTTATCACATGGGGGAAATTGGACAAAATCAGGGATTTAAACAGCGATTAGCCCATGCAAAACATGATATCATAACTAAGATTTTCACACAACATTGCTATTAAACAGGCAATAAACATGCAATAAACAGCAACAAATCATTTACAGGGAAATGCCTGTTTAATAGCAATGTGTGTGAAAATCTTAATTGTGATATTGTATTTTGCATAGTATAATCATTGTTTAACCCCCTGATTTCCTTCTAGTTTTCCCTGTGTGATAAGGTACATGGAGATTGATTAGTGGTGCTGATAGTGCACCAGTAGAATTCTCAATCTGTTGCACTTAACCAAAACAAGATACAAGCATCCTAGATTGGTGCCCTGAAAATACGAATAAAAGAGATTTAACAATTAATTGACCTGATTTTTATTTATTTATTTATTTATTTATTTTTGAAGAAGCACCAGTAGGAGAGTTTGATGGGAAGTCAATTGGCAATGTTGGACCTGCTAGTTGAGGGAGAAATGTGACAAATGGCAGACATTTCTTATATTTCCTAACTGAACATATCAAACTTTCAACTCGATATTTTCCCATAAACAATAATTTTAGTAAATGTAATTAATATGAATCCCCACATAAGGACACTACAGTGGGTCCTTGGTATCCATTGGGATTTGGTTCCAGGTCTCCCTGTGTATATAAAAAACCATGGATGCTCAAATCCCATTATAAACAGACGCAGAATCTGCAGATATAGAGGGCAAACTGTACATCACAATTCCTCAGTTAATTAGTTCCAGTTAATTAGCTCCAGTTAACTAAGGACTCCCCAATTATCACTGAGTCACCTAACATAACCCCAGATTCTTGGCACTTACCCATCCTCATCCTGTTCTCATTTGGCAGGGGAACACAAATTTCTGTCATCCCACCTTCTACACTTTGGTTTTTTTTTTTATTCTTTTCTTTATTCTTTTATTCCTTTCACTTTTCCCCTTTGTCCTCAGTTTACTTTTATTGGTGCAAACTGTTCAAATGCAGCAGTGATTTGCACTCAACTCAGCATGGGGAGAAAAAAGGACAGAATCTTGCACTTCCTTGCACATGCAGTGCTGAAGCCTCTCCTTAACCTCTTGACCACACTCTGATGTTGTATGGCCACATTTGTCCTGGTTTTGATCTGTGAAGCATGGAGGATATTGCAGATTCCACCACCCTGGCAGAGCCATTGAGGAAGGAGGCATGGTTTGCTGGCCTTCAGTGACTATGAGACCAGGATTGAAATGTAAACAGAGTTTCTGAGATGCTGTTAGCAAAGTCGGGGCAGAGCCAAGTTGTTTAGATGTGTTGCCGCTCCTGGCTATGCCTCTTTTTATCCTGCATTTGACCCACCCTCCCACAACTACTGCAGTATGAAGTTCCTTGGTTGTTTCAAGACTGGATAGGATTCCCCCCCCCTTCCATAGCTTTTTCATGTATCCCATACTGTTTTGCAGTCAGATTTGGGCAATTGACTTGGTGTGGTGTCTAAATAGGGTTGCCATATCTCAGTTTTTGCCGGGACATTCACAGTTTTTAACCCTAAGTGAATGTCTTAGCCTGGATTTGGAGCTGGTCCCAGATCCCAGATTCTCCTCCTCCTTCACTGCCTCCTCCTTCTGCCGCACTTTCAGCATGATGGCAGCAGAATGTGAGGCCTAGCTGCCTTCTAAGCCTCACTGAGGTAAAGGGGTTGTTTTGGGATGGGGCCTCCACTGTCCCCTGCCGTACAGGGCCTCAGCTGGCCATGCAAAGCCCCAAGGAGGGAGGCTGCTGTGGCAAGGCCTCTCCTCTTCCTCTGGTGGCAGAGAGGTGCAGGGCCTCTGCTGACTGGCTGGGCCCAGAGGAGGAAGGCCACCACAGTAAGGCCTCTCCTCCTCTAGCATTATTTGATAATAACATCAAAATCTCCATTTTGAGCATGAATAAGAAGCATAGATTTATATTAATGTTTTTTAAAAATATTAATATTTTTGGCTTTTAGTTGGCTGTGTCCTCCAGTTTTATTGAATATCCTAAATTCTGCCCTAAATTTTGTCCTATATTTGTCCCACATTTGGCCTAAATGTTGTCCTACATTTTATCCCAGTTGGGAGTGGAGAATTATGGCAACCATATCTAAATAGGTTGTCACCTGGCAGATGATGGTTGGACGATTTAAGTACAGTGAGCACCTAGGTTACCAGTTTGGTGGAAGGAAGGTCACTGCAACTGCTTCCTTTGGTCTGAGAAGGTGGTGAAAGGGACTTCCTTTGAAGCCAGCCTGAAGGATAAACCCCCTCTTTAAATCTTGAGGCTTGTGTGAAGGACTTTGGGGTTGGCTTTCCTAATGCAGGCTTGCCAAGGATTATACCAATGTGTGGGTTATCCTTGGGGCTCAGGTGTCATCACCCTGGGGAAGCTGCAGAGGAGATCTAGGGAAAGGACCACCTGTTGCAGCTGCTCCCACACTAGGCTACTCCCCCTTTAGTTGCAGTTCTTCCAAGAAAATATTAAATAGGTAAGTTAATAAAGTGGCCCTTTTGAAACCCATGTCTTGTGTCTGATCTCTTTATTCACTGGTTGGTCAGCAAGTATTTATGTATTATATTTATACCTTACATTTCTTCCAAAATGGGATTCGAAGTGGTTAGGATATAGCTAGTCAAGTAGAATATGGATATACATAATCTCTAAGCATGGTTTCAGTCTCTAGAAACATTTCAAAACTCTAGTCAAGAGCACTGCTGCAGCACACTGCCTGTGATTTTTTTAAGTGTCCTTCTATTCTGTGGACCCCAACAGCTCTGACTCCTTTTTCTCATGTCTTCTCTTCTCCTTCTCTTCCCCCTTCCCCTAATAGCCCCAGTTTGAGCTGTTCAGAGACCATGCTATGGAATCAGAGAGGAAGTATGGCAGGATATGCTTGGAGAAGAAATAAAGTGCTATGTTAAGAGGGCACATGCCTACCCCTGGCAAAGAGGTAATGTCACTGGCCAATACAATAGGGAAAACATCACTGGCCAATACAATACTGCATGAGACAATAACTGCAACAAACCAGTGAGAGAGGAAGAGGGCAGGAGAGTAAGTGTGGACCAAAAAATCAATTGGGATGTGTCAGTATTGGGACTGGAGGTGACTTTGCTCAATGAACACCAACTTTTTCTGTCAGTGGCCAAGAGCTGTAACTATATTGACACACAAATAATATGCAATGAACTGTGGGCAGCCCATGCGTGCCTCCTTTCCTTCTGAGGACGTTTTCACACAGGCGGCTCTAAAGCCACCTGGAAGCCCCCTGGAAGCCATCAGGAGTCATTCCGGCGGCAAAAACAGCAGCCGCCGGAATGACTCCTGATTGCCTCCGGCAGAAGCGCCTGTAATTCCTTTTTAAAAAAGGAATTAAAAAGATGGGGCTAAAGCCGGCTAGCGGCAGGGATGGCGCAGGGATTGCGCAAGATGGGGCGGGGCTTGCTGCGACGTAGTTTGAACACGACGAGCAAGACCCCGGAGTGAGGTAGGGATGGCGCAGGGATGGCGAAGGATGAGGAGGGGCTTGCTGCGACGTCGTGTGAACTTTTCCTGCACAGAGCCGGAGTGGGGCCGGATGGAGGTAGGAATGACTCCCTTTTTTGCCCCGTGTGAAAACGTCCTGAGTACCAACACCTCTCTTAGAACTAATGAAAATATTTTTTAAAAAAATGGCCCTCAATCTGAAGGTTATACTGAATGTGTGCTGACCTTCAAATGGATACTCACACTTCTTCCTTGCAGTGTGTAATTTCTTTATCTCTGTAATATATTTGTTGAGTGTCTCAGATCATTCATGGATTCTTTTTACCTCAAACAAAACACCTTTTCCTGTGCATTTCTTATAGTATCTGGACAGATTTCTTTGGTTGGAGGCACTCAAGCTGGCAAGTTCACATACCTATGCTGCTGCTGTTGTTGTTGTTGTTTGCCTTCAAATAATTTCCAACTTATGGTGACCATAAGGCAAACCTATCATGGGGGTTTCTTGGCAAGATTTGTTCAGAGGGGTTTTTGACATTGTCTTCCCTGGAGGAGCATGTCACTTGCCCAAGGTCACCCAGTGGGTTTCATGGATGGGCTGGGAATCGAAACCTGGTCTCCTGAGTTGTATTTTAATGCTCAAACCACTACACCATGTTAGCCTGTATCTATGGATATGTATTAATGTTTTCTTCAGGAAAAGTAAAAAGC
Source organism: Phrynosoma blainvillii (assembly GCA_026167975.1). Lineage (NCBI taxonomy): Eukaryota > Metazoa > Chordata > Lepidosauria > Squamata > Phrynosomatidae > Phrynosoma > Phrynosoma blainvillii. The sequence goes on from JANUYF010000004.1 coordinate 122,107,179, forward strand.
AAGGATACACACTTGCTCTTGTGAAGGAAACTGTTATTTCCTATGCAAAAAAGGCAGTTTTCTGTTCAAAAAGTGTGAATTTTACATAGAATAAATCTCTAATTGCTGAATTTTCTATGTAGGAAACATCATTTTCTGTGTCAATGCTGCTTCCTGCACAGAAAATAATGTTTTATGCAAAATAATAATAATAATAATAATAATATGAATTTTACACTCAAGTTATTTTTCAAGAAATTCTTACAGGAGAAAAAAAATCACTTGAATTAAAATTAGTGAAGAATTGCATCCCTGCTTTCTAATTTGTTAGACTTCAACACAAATCCTGTTGGTGATTATTCATTCTTACATTCCTCTTTCAGAAGTGTTTGCATAATTCTGTCCAGCAAGAGACATTCATAACATTGAGCACAAACAGAACTTCACATGTGATAGCATTGCATATGAACGTACATTGTGCATGAATGGAAAGTGTGCAAAAATTCACACCATGCATTGTGCATGGGCATGCATATGTAGTGTGCATGAGAAATTATGAGGGGGTATCGTAAAATTTTAATTATCACCTTTTTAAAAAAATGACAGAAAGTTTGTTTTGATTTGTAGTTGTTAACTTATCTCTATGTAGTCACCATCCAGATATACATATTTTTCCATTTTTTCTTGACCTTCCGAATACCTGATATTGTAGAAATATGCAGATTGCACCTTACAAGGGGGTATTGTAAAATAATAATTATTACCCAGAAGTTATTATGGTGTATTAATGAAATTTTGTCAGAGTCATCATTGGTCCCTAAGTGCATGATGTTGAGAAAATCAGCTTATTGTGTCCTTTATTTTTGTGACAGGTTCTGCCAGAAGTGACTAAAGTGTAAAATCCTCATTAGGCGCAATCTGCAGACTTCTACAATAAGAGTATTAGGAGATTCTAGAAATGCTGGGGAAAATGTATAAATCTGGATGGTGACTATTGTCCTGGACTACAGCCAGCCTCAGTTCCAACAACTGCTGCTAGGGATGGTGAGGATGAGCAACAAACAGCAGAGCCAGCTACAAACCTTCCTGTAGTTGAAGCACAAACAAAGCAGAGTCCAGAATTCGAAGTCAATCGGTTTAAGGTCAGGGCAGGCAGCAATCAACAGAAGTCCAGTCCGGTCCGAGGTCAAGGCAACAGGGTTCCACAAGGCAAGAGGCACAAAGCAGGAAACAAGGAGCCACACCACCCGTAGTCTCACAAGGAAACTACAATAAGTCTTGACACTGAGGAAGCCTTTTGCAGATGTTTAAATAGCCAAATCCTACCTCAGTGCCAGCTGAGGCTTGTTGAGCAGCTGCTTTTCAGCCAGCCTCATGGACCTGCGAACATCAGCACTCTCAGCTCTCCTCTGCCTAAAGGAGGGTATTGGCCCTGCTGTATCTTCCTGATTCTCCCCACTAGGCAGCTGAGCCTCCATAGGAGTAGCACTAGGACCTGGCTGCTCTGGGGCTGGGAGAACAGGGCTTGGCTCAGGCAAAGCAGAATGAGAGCCAGGTGGAGCCTGTATCTCTTCCTTCTCTGGAGGACACCCATCCTCCTCCTCATCCTCCGAGTCCTCCTCATGGCTGGCCATGACAACTATGTAGAGATAAGTTAACAACAACTGCAAATCAAAACAAACTTTATGTATTTTTTTTAAAGGTGATAATTAAAACTTTATGATACCCCTCATAAGTTCATTTGTGTTACCTTGGGGTGCATCTTTTACACACACATCTGCTATCACCACTTGATGCCAGGCACACTATTCACTGCAATGTTCCACTTCTGCCTCTTCTGAGAAAGTTGGTGTAACTTGGCAAGAACCTGCTCTAGAATGTTGTGTAGGTTTGGCCCCTCCTAGAAACTACAACTGAGAAGGAGATAAAAATAAGTAACTAAGGGCCTCGGCAGACGACTAATTGGGTCGTCTTCCGGGCCCGGAAGAGGAGGGGCAGCCGCACGTTCAGCACCCCTTCCTCTTCCTGAGGTCGCCCCTGGAAGCGCCGGCCATTCGCATGGCCGGCACTTCCGGGTTGACCTCACGCCGCGGCGACCGCACTCGCTGCAGCGTTTGAGTCAGGGAAAGTGCGCCCGCCACTTTTGGGGCACACTTTCCCTTAAATCTAAAAGGAGCGCCAATTTGGCGCTCCTTTTAGATTCGGCGGGGAAGCGCCGTGGTGAGGCTGCCTTGGCCCCACGGCGCTGCGGACCAGGGCGTCTTGGACGCCCTCGTCTGCATCCCCCATAAGGGCCTCTGCAGACTGGCCTAAAGGGCTGGCCTGGAGGCAGAGTTGGGGCAGGGCAACCACACGCCAGCTGCTCCAACCCCATGCCAACGCCGTCCTGACACTGCACACCATTATGCACAGCGCATGGTGTCAGGATGTCTTTCCGGTGCAGCGTTCAAACAAACTGCGCCGAAAAGGGCACTGAAGAGCCATGCACCTTTTCAAGGCAGCAAAAGGGAGGATCAGTGCCATGGCATGGGGTTGCTGTGGCCCCAATCTGCCGCTTCCTGGTGCGGCCCAGAGTTGCCCATCTGCAGTCCCCCTAAGTAAATAGACACTTTCTTTCTTTCTTTCTTTCTTTCTTTCTTTCTTTCTTTCTTTCTGAGGCAAATGGTCTCTCCTTCTTCCTCTACTCCAACAGTGCTGCTGCTGCAGCTGCTCCATAAGCCTAAGGCAGTATTTCCTGTCCTGGGGAAGATGATGCAAACTGGCAGGAGATTAACAAAAGGTGGTGCAAACCCAGCAATTTTCCATTTGGTAGCTGAAAGGCAATTTCCAGGACTTTGTGTTGTTTCACCTTGAAGAATGGTTAAACTTGAGATTCATTTGAGATTCTTTACAGACAAATAACATGAAGACTTCTACTTAACTCTGACTTTGCATTGTATTTTTTTTTTTTAAGAAATCTTGAAAGAACAGGCTGCACTATGAGAAAGGTACCATAGAATTCAGGTCAATCTACAATGCAATACAATGTACAATATCTCTTCTCCACTGCACTTTGCTCCAATCTTTAATATGAACACCTATTCTCCTTATGAAATTTCTTCTGTACTGAATTCTGCACTACCTCCCCCCCCCTCCCATAATACAGCTTATGACTAGGCACTCATGAACAAACATATATCATATGAAATTGATTTTTTGTACTGCTGCATAACAACCAATGGCTCAAGGTCCCATTATTTTTAGGTACTGCTTATAAATGTCTTAGAGACTAATGAAAACTTGCAAACAAAACAAAACTCTCATCATGAGCCATTCTGACCCAGTTTCCACTATGTCTGATGATGCATTTAAAAAACACTTATATTTGACTCCTGGGGAAAAAAATAATTGAAGTGCACTTGCTTATTTCTATTTTTAAGCTGCCAAATACTGAAAGGCTCAAGGAAGGCCATGAAATTTTCAACTCAAATTCTTAAAAGTTTCAGAAGCGTGCCAAAGATTGTATCTTCCAAAGCAAATGAGGCAATTAGAATCAATTGTATTTTTTTGTTTTGTTTCTTCCTTCCTGCTGTAGTGCAGCCTATTCTCTGATCAGTAGTATAGAAAGAAAATGACATCAAGATAATGGTGTCTAAATTTGCAATAGTGTACACTAGAATGGCACACTCTCCCACTTTGGACTTTTAATATATTTGCTAAAATTACAGCAGCTATGTTACATGTTGCAGGGTGCAGTGGGTCAAATATAAATACTAGTCCAGAGATATACTGTACTATTTTGTTTGAAAAGAAGCAGGATTGTAGAGAGACAGTTTATCTTTGCTTATGCAAGCTTAACTGTGATCTCTTCCCTTACCTTTACCTCTCCCTAAACTCATGAAATCTCAGGCATGTGCAAAACTACTTTTATGCCAGCACCAACTGAGTTGTTTACATTTCTAGTATCTTCTTCCTGATATTGGCCAATATTGGGTGTTTTCAGGGAAATTGATTTGGCAGCATGATGAACAGAAGTCCTTAGCATTAAATCTCCTGGTTTCTCTCTTTTTCTTAGGAATATTTGACAGGCTATGCAGACAAGAGCTGAGAATATTTTGAACTGAATAAATTGCCTAGGACATTGATCTTTCATAAAGGCTGCTGAATCAGAGCCTCTGTTGAGATTGGAAACATTAAAAAAAAGTTTCACATGTTCTAGTAAAACCTTTTATACCACTTGTGAGATGAACAGCAATATCAACACAAAAACATAGATAAAAGAGATGCTTACCAAAGGGGATTCCATGGAATGCTGTTTCCATTTTTATTATGAGCATATACCTCTCTAAAAGTAATACTGAATGAAATATTACAGATCTTAACCTGTAACAACATCACATGTCCTATGAATAAGTATTCTTGTCCATCAAAGAGGTGTTGCTAGGAGCTTGTAGAGATTTAGAAGTGTGAGCTATATATAAAGACCAGGGGGTAGAATTCCTCTAGTCATTCAGCTTGTGGACTTCCACTAGTAGGAAAAAAGAAGCAAGTTTCTTTGTCCTTCTAGCTTTTTTTCAAACACTCTAGCTGTAGCAATAGCAATAGCAAGTACATTTCTACACCACTTATCAGTGAACTAGCACTTCCTAAATGATTTACAATGTACAAGCTGGGTACTCATTTTATCAGTGAGCTAGCACTTCCTAAGACAATGTACAAGCTGGGTACTCATTTTATCGACCTACAAAAGGATGGAAGGCTAAGGGAGCTATGCAGATGGGCAAAAAGAGGTGATTTGAGGCTTACTTGAAGGTGTGACATTTAGACGATGCATGCCTAAAAGCCTGCAAGAAAACGCCCTCTAGCCGCTGTACGCTGGGAAAAGCTGCTCCAAAAAGGAGCAGCTTTTTTTCCTCTTCTTCCACAAAGATACACACCTTCACACATGTATCTGTATGCAGTGACACTGGTGCAGCAGAAGGTTGCTGGAGAACTAAAATGGTCCTATAAAAGCACCACCACATGTGCAGCGGAAACTGAGTCGGCAATCCAGAGCATGTGCTCTACGATGCAGGATTTAATTTAAAGGGCCCTATGCTTCCAGGTGTGGATGCACCACTGCAGGTGAGCTTGAATATTAGAACCCTAACCCTTACCCTTGTAGAATCTTAGAGTTGGAAGAGACCACAAGGGCCATCCAGTCCAACCCCCTGCCATGCAGGAACTCAAAATCAAACCATCCCTGACAGATGGCCATCCAGCCTCTGTTTAAAGACCTCCAAAGAAGGAGACTCCACCACACTCCAAGGGAGTGTGTTCCACTGCCGAACAGCTCTCACTGTCAGAAAATTCCTTCAATAACAATAATAATAATAATAATAATAATAATAATAATAATTATAATTATAATTATATCCCGCCCCTCTGAGTGCAATCGGGGCAGCTAATAACAATAAAATACATAATATAAAATCCTGAACCAATACCCACCCACCCCCTTTAAAAAACTATTAAACTAAACACAATTAAAACATTTGAATAACATAAAAATTAAATAAACTCAAATTATCTAAACAAAAAAATGGCAACACAAAACCAAAACAGCAGAAAAGCAAAGGTGGCAGCGGTAATAAATTTGAAGAGGGCAAGGATAAAACAGAATAATACAAAATAAAGTCATTCTAGAGGATGGGAATCTAATCTGGAAAGGCCTGCTGGAAGAGATCCGTCTTAAGAGCCTTTTTAAAGCTGTTTAGCATGGTAATCTGATGGATCTCGTCCGGCAGGCCATTCCATAATCTAATCTCCTAATGTTGAGGTGAAATCTCTTTTTCTGTAGCTTGCATCCATTGTTCCAGGTCCTGTTCTCTGGACCAGCAGAAAACAAACTAGCGCCCTCCTCAATATGACATCCCTTCAAATATTTAAAGAGGGCTATCATATCCCCTCTTAACCGTCTCTTCTCCAGGCTAAACATAGCCAGTTGCATCGGCACAAAGGACTCACACGCATTGTTATGGGTAAACACTTTAGGCCACAACTTTATTTATACAGGGTCATCAAAATTAACAATTATTCACAAAATTATTATTTGGCGCATGCGTAGTTGCGATTACTCTAATCGCCATTATTTTAAACCATATTATTTCTAGCCTGCGCCAAGTTAACTTTCTTGTATATCCCCTACCAATTCAGCCCCCTCCCCCCTACCGTATATGATGTCATATAACTTATTAACCAATGACGTCATTATATTTAACTATTACGTCAATCAATTTAATTAAAACCAATGACATCATAAATTATTTAAATGTATTCAAATCCTATACCTATTACATTCAGAATTAACCTATTTCCATCCCTGAGAGGGAGGGGTCCCTGCCCGCCAATCATACCTTTTACTACTACCTTTTGACCCTTATTCTAAGTTGCGACATATAACTTTGATATTTAATCAATTCAAATCAACCATTACAAATTACATTGTTCAACCATTACAAAATATCATAATAACATTTATGCAATTATATTCCACACCCTCAATAATGTTGTTTGTTCTCAGAGAGGGCGAAAAACCCAAACAGATTTTATTTGGGAAAATTCCCTCCCGGCCCCCGTAGGCGACCAGCCTAAGCCTGAGAGTAAACAACATATGCCACTTAAGGGTGGGTGGGATGGGTTGCTCGCTTTTAAACCTAAAATGGCTGCCGGCCACGAGGCAGCCCAGGCTTATATAGCCTGCCCCAAATCTCGTTCCTAAATCTCGCGAGAGTTAAAATCCCGCGAGATTTCAACGTCCTACCTTCTTCTATTGGCCGAGTAGCCCCCAATAGGCGGGACTTGCGGACTACTCGGCCAATCCTCTGCGTTGAGGCCTTTCCAGGCCGATGCAACCTTAAGCCCCTCCCGAGAGGTCGGGGTGGCTTCTTTGCATCGGCACAAAGGACTCACACGCATTGTTATGGGTAAACACTTTAGGCCACAACTTTATTTATACAGGGTCATCAAAATTAACAATTATTCACAAAATTATTATTTGGCGCATGCGTAGTTGCGATTACTCTAATCGCCATTATTTTAAACCATATTATTTCTAGCCTGCGCCAAGTTAACTTTCTTGTATATCCCCTACCAATTCAGCCCCCTCCCCCCTACCGTATATGATGTCATATAACTTATTAACCAATGACGTCATTATATTTAACTATTACGTCAATCAATTTAATTAAAACCAATGACATCATAAATTATTTAAATGTATTCAAATCCTATACCTATTACATTCAGAATTAACCTATTTCCATCCCTGAGAGGGAGGGGTCCCTGCCCGCCACAGGAGGGGGTCAGCCTAGCTAGACCTCCCCTCCCCCCCCCTCGATAGTCTTTTTAAACATAACTCTACCGAGTTCAAATAAATGTCAATACCTTTTGGGGAGAGGTGCACCCCATCACCCCTGTATAAATCAGGCCTATCAGATTGAATACCATCATGCTTCAACATTAACACCTCTAAATCTCCTAAAGATTTTGCCAACGATCTGTTCAAGAAGCGTCGAGTCTTGTTAATGGCAGTCTGATTTCGCACTCGTTGCCAAATCCTTCTGGGCAGAAACTTTGTCCAAATCAACACCGAGTCTGGCAAAAGTCTCTTGATTTCTCGGAAATCGTTCAAAATCATATTAATTAGGTTCAAAGATGTAACTTTTCCTAAGTCATTCTCTCCAAGATGTATTATCACTCCCTCAGGCTGTTTGAATGTTTCCATGAGCTCCAAGATTCTGGGGAGTAAGGCTCCCCACATCATTCCTCTGCGTCCAAACCAATTAACAGATCCTGAACCTCTCCATCCCAAATCAGTGTTGCTGTGCTGTTGGACCAAGTGCCTCTCTGCCCAGAATACAATGCTGTGCCCAATAATCCAGACACCTTCTGTTGACCGTTGTGCTGAAATAAAATGAATCAACACAAGAAATCAACCGTTATGCTGAATCATTTTCTTACATAAGACTTGAACGCTCTAGAGCGCCAACGTCCTATCCTACGAATAGCCACCTCACTTAAACCCTGATTGGCCGCCGACGTGGCGGCCCCAATTCTAAAAGAATGAGATGCAAAGTGCACCGATGGCAAGCCAGCCTTTTTTAAAACGTCCTTTAAAACTGCCCTAAATTGGAACTGGGTTAAAGGAAGTCCAGAATTATGCAAAAACAAATAACCCATACCATTTGGTCTAATCTTCATATATTCTTCCAAAGCCAATACTGGACAAATTTGCCCCCCAGGTGTTCTATTCAACACTAAGGACTGGCCCTTCCCCAACTGGTCAGTTTTAGACCAACGAATTCTAACATGTAAGCTCTGTTCATCAATTTGAACATCTGCTATAGAAAGAGCCCTGGCGGACTCGTCAGCGCTCGAACTTGGCACTATTTCGCTGATTCTTAGTGCTGCGAAAAATGCCAGAGAAAATGCCGCTCTAAATAATATTACCTCCTCATGTGAGAAGCATGTAAAAGGAAGACCTTCCCAAATCTTTATCAATATAGAACCTGTGATTGGTAATCTGCTGTCCTTCACCGTAACTGCTTCTCTTGCCCAACCATCTAAAGCTCTTCTAATTCTAAAATCGACTGTGGGGTCTGAGAACCCCCAAGCTCTAGAATAAAATGATAACGCCGCCATCCTGCCCCTTATAGTTACTGGCGCCAAACCCGATGTGCGAAGGTGAACAGCAAACCTAAGAATTAAATCCACTTTCAATGGCCAAAGCTCCACCTCCCCCACAGATGACAAAAAAGATCTAAATGCTCGCAAAGCGAGTTGATATGACTTGCGTGTAGCTGGAGCGATAGACTGGGTAATTGCCCTTTCAATTTCTATTCGCCAAGGCTCCAAAGTCGGGTTGGTACTTCCAGCGGCTGTGACGATGCCTCCGGTGCTAGTTGCTGGAACCTGGAAAACTGAAAACGTGAAAGGGCGTCCGCCAGGGGATTTAGTAAACCAGGAACATGCTGAGCGTGGAACAATATATTAAACTTCAAACATAACGTCACCATTTCCCTAACTAACGTCATCACTCTGGGGGATTTGGATGTTTGTGAATTGACTATGTGAACTACAGCTTGGTTGTCACACCAAAACCAAACTGTCTTGTTTTGAAATTGTTCCTTCCACAAATGGACTGCTACTACGATTGGGAACAATTCCAGAAATGTGAGGTCTCTATCCCATCCCTTATCTTTCCAGAGCTGTGGCCAAGGTTCAGCTGCCCACTGTCCATTAAAAAAGACGCCGAAACCGAATGCCCCAGAAGCATCAGATTGCACCTGGAAATCTGCTCGTAAAAGCATATCTGACCTCCAAAATGATATTCCATTATAATTTTCCAAAAATGTTTCCCATACATCCAAATCCTTTTTAATACCAGATGTGATCCTGATGTGATGATGTGGAACTTTAACCCCCTTTGTGGCTTTGTATAAGCGAGAACAAAAAGCTCGCCCTGGAACGATAACTTTGCATGCAAAATTCAACAAACCCGTCAGGGATTGAAATTCTTTAAGCGTGGCTTTGGCTTTGCTTTTCATCAGCTTTACTTGGAATCTCATATCTGTCAGCTTTTCTATTGGAAGGCGCGATACTCCTTCCTTGGTGTCTAATTCTATTCCCAAGAATACTAGTTTTGTGCTAGGACCCTCTGTTTTTTCCTCTGCTAAGGGAACTCCTATTTCTTCCATCAATTTTTTAAATGCCATTAAAGTGTCAAAACAAATAGACGTTCCTTCCACCCCAGCAAATAAAAAATCATCCAAATAATGTGTGATAGCTGGGTTGTTAGTTCTCTTAACAGCGCACCAGTGTAAAAACGTACTGAATGCTTCAAATGCTGCACAAGAAATAGAACAACCCATTGGCATTGCTTTATCGAAATAAAACTTACCTTCAAATTGAAAACCTAACAAATCAAAATCATTAGGATGTACAGGCAATAACCTAAAAGCTGATTTAATGTCACATTTTGCTAGCAATGCGCCTTGACCTAAATTTTTTACCATTTTAACCGCTGAATCAAAAGATGCATATTTAACAGATGTGAGTTGTGGATCAATTGCGTCATTGACTGATTCACCTTTTGGGTATGATAAATTGTGAATCAATCTGAATTCACCCGGTGCCTTCTTAGGTATGACACCTAGTGGTGATAACCTCAAATTTGGCAATGGCAATTGATCATGAGGGCCTGAGATTCTTCCTTCTGCCAATTCTTTAGCCAGCTTAACCTTTACTATCCCTGGGAGTTCCTTCACTGAGCGTGCATTAGGAGCTATACTATGCACTCGAACACCTGAATATGGTATATGGAAACCTTGTGAAAAACCTTCCCATAAGTATTTAGCAGAATCCGTTTTTGGGTAGATTCGCAACCAGCTCTCCAACACATTCAATTTAATTGGTGTTGGCACTCTTTCCAGCAGCCGTGGTTTGTGAATATGATGCCCCACTCCCGGCTTTTTTATTTCTGTTGCAGGATGATCCAGGGTGAGGCCCCCTGCAGGTGCTGCATTTATGATCAAACCTGCAAGACTGCCTCCTACATCTGCCTGCGTTGAAATCCCAGCAGAGACCCATCTGTCTTTTTTCCCCCGTGCTAGGCCTCGTATTCTGCCCTTGCAGCTGCGTGACCATGGGCACAAACCCATTATCACAACGGCTCGTAGGGGAGGCACCTAACATCACATCCGCCCAAAGCTCTGATTGCACATGACGCCAGGAAAGGGAACGGTCCAACGCCGCCCTCATTCTAAATTGTTCGTCATACTGCAACCATGCCGATCCCCTGGCATTAAAATGACAATTTGTATACGCTTTGATTATAATCTCTTGATATTTTGATAATTCTGCTGCCCTCTTGTGGTCTCTTTCCTCAATAATGCCCCTATAAATAGTATAACCCATTATCCAATTGACGAAATTCCTTTCCAATTTGGGGCGTTTATGTACTTGGAATTCCTTGGGCAAGGCGAAGACCACCCCATCTTTCACTAAGATCCTTGGTTCAGGATCACGAAAGGTGAGTGAAAATAAATCAATGAATTCGCCTTTCCAAATCCTTTCTTTTGTGGACACTGGCAGGTGTGAACCCAAAGGAGTTGACATGGCTGAATAAGGATTACATTGATTGGTCCTGTCGGACCCGGTAATATTCAGCGGCCCTAATACTACCATTTCACTGTTCTGACTACTTAAGTCATTTGAAGTAGCACTCCCCTGAGCCTGTGCCACCGTGCTTTGAGTGCCATTGGAATTTGTGTTAGGTAATGTAGACTGTGCCCTTTCCATATTTCCTAAACTGCTGGATGTTCCTAGTTGACTACTCGACGACCACACCGAAGCTGGCCAAGTCGCCTGAAGATTATTAACAGTTGACGCACCTGAACTTGTCCCTTGGCCTGAAGCATCTGCCGATGCTTGTGGAGCTCCCACCGAGAGCGTAGCAGTAGCTGCTCTGGTGTTGTGGCGTCTCCCTCCCAAGTTTTGCACGGTATTGCTTGTCAACCCTGAGGCTTCGGTGACAGGGACACTGTTTTGACCTGAAACGACAGCCCTCTGAACCAAATTAAATAAATCAGACAGCGTAGGTTGATTGGCCACTGCTGCTGAAGTTGACGGAAACTCCATCCCTGGGACTTTCTTTAACAATTCCATTACATCTGAAATGGAAGGCTGCCCTGTTCCCATAGAATTTATTTCTTGGGAACTCTGGATCACAGTAACACCACTGTTGGCCATATTACCAAATTGTTGTGAAGAAGGAGCTTGTGCTATAGCTGTAGGCGCTATAACCTGCGAAGTATGTGAAGTCCTTACCAAATGTTGCTGAGCTAATTGTTCACATACAGAGGCACACGCTTGCATAGTGCGGCCAATTTGTGCAAGGTGAGTATGAATATCCATATCTTTGTCAGTATCAGTATTGCTACGCTTAGCCAGTGCCTGGTCTGATCTCGGACCTGGCAGAGCTGCGCGTTTCTTGCCTTGGGCCTTACTGCGCGGCATGATAACTGTAATGGACAACACTGTTCGCAAATGCTTAAAGTCAAAACCTCAAAAAGAACACACCACTGATGAAGTGTAAAGTTTCGAATAAACACTTCACATTTATGTACACCGTGACGTTGCTATATATATAAATTGTATGAATCAATATATGTATAAGAGAAGTATATATGAATTCAATATTATTATTATTATTATTATTATTATTAGTAGTAGTAATACTCTTAATGTGAACAGATAATAGCAATTTGGTATAAAATTAGCTCCAATAATCAAATGATACTAGCCCAAGCCCCAAATAGGCTGTCCAAATGTAGGCCTCAGTCAGGCCGATTAGTCTCCAAGGCCCCAAATAGGCCTGAACCACGATTAGGCCCCAAAGAAGCCACCAGCATAGGACCCAAATGGGCCTCTGAACATAAGCCCCAAATAGGCCTCCACTATAGGCCCCAAATAGGCCTAAAGTAAAGATTAGGCCCCAAATGGGCTGCAGGAATTGTGCCCCAAATAGGCCTCAATTCGACTTTTTTTTTTTTTTTTTAATACTTGCGGTTAGTTGTCCTCTATTGCAGCCACTTCGTTCACTCCACGGTCGACTAAGGCACCGCTGATGGGCTGCCTATGGGCTAGGCCGCGGAGCGTATTGAAGCCCACCGCTTGGTTAGCAAGCGAGGGCAGATTAATTGGAAGCGGCGCCGTTTGCCGCCCGTCGCTCCCTTGACGAGCGAGGGCTATGTATTGTAATCAACACCGTCCGGGCCGCCCCCGGGCTGTAACAAAGGCCCGATGTGGCCGTGGGCGCAGTCTCCCACTAGGCGAGGCCAACTAGGAGTAACTTGCTCCTTTGCCCCTCGGTCGCCCCGCACTGGGATTAAAGGCCTAAGAGGCCTTGGGTGTAGTCACGCCCACGGGGAGGCCGCCCCGCACTGGGATCAAAGGCCTAAAAGGCCTTGGGCGTAGTCTCGCCCACGGGGAGGCCGCCCCGCACAGGGTTCAAAGGCCTAAGAGGCCTTGGGCGTATTCCCGCCCACGTGGATGTTGGCGCGGAGCCACCCGCGCTTTCCTGAATTTCGACTGCTGATATTTGCAGTCATCCGCCCTTTTTTGCTCTCCGAGGCCAGTAGGCCTAACTCCTACTGGAGAGAGAGCGGAATATGCGAGCTCCTTGCTCGCTTTTAAACCTAAAATGGCTGCCGGCCACGAGGCAGCCCAGGCTTATATAGCCTGCCCCAAATCTCGTTCCTAAATCTCGCGAGAGTTAAAATCCCGCGAGATTTCAACGTCCTACCTTCTTCTATTGGCCGAGTAGCCCCCAATAGGCGGGACTTGCGGACTACTCGGCCAATCCTCTGCGTTGAGGCCTTTCCAGGCCGATGCAACCTTAAGCCCCTCCCGAGAGGTCGGGGTGGCTTCTTTCCCTAAGTCTTCCTTGTAGGCCTTGGTTTCCAGACCCTTCACCATTTTAGTCATCCTCCTCTGGACATACTCCAGCTTTTCAACATTCTTTTTGAATTGTGGTGCCCAGAACTGGACACAGTATTCCAGGTGGGGCCTGACCAAAGTAGAATACAGTGGCACCATTACTTCCCTTGATCTAGATCAGGGGTAGGCAACCTTTCCCCTTTAAGGGCCGAGGGACTTCAGCTCCCAGAATCCCAGGAGCTATTGGCCAACATGGGACTATTGGCCAACATGGCTGAGGCTTCTGGGAGCTGAAGTCCCTTGGCCCTTAAAGGGGAAAGGTTGCCTACCCCTGATCTAGATACTATGCTTCTATTAATGCAGCCTAAAATTGCATTGGCCATTTTAGCTGTGGCATCACACTGTTGACTCATGTCCAACTTGTGGTCTACTAGGACTCCTAGATCCCTTTCACATGTAGTCTCATTAAGCCAGGTGTCTCTCATCTTATATCTGTGCATTTCTTTTTTTTTTTTTTTTTTCTTTTTGTCCTCAGTGCAGTAGCTTACATTTCTCTGTGTTGAAATTCATTTTGTTAGCTTTGACCCAGCTTTCTAATCTATTAAGGTCACTTTGAATTTTCATCCTGTCTTCTAGCTATTATTCCTAATTTGGTGTCATCTGCAAATTTGAGAAGCATGCTGCCTATTCTTTCATCCAAGTCATTGATAAAAAATGTTGAATAGCACTGGGTCCAAGACAGAACCCTGTGGCACCCCACGGGTCACTTTTTTCCAGAATGAGAAGGAGCCATTGTTGAGCACCCTTCAGGTTTGGTCCGTCAACCAGTTACTAATTCATCTAACAGTTGTATTATCTAGCCCACATTTTACTATCTTATTTGCAAGAATATTGTGGGGGACCTTGTAAAAAGCCTTACTGAATTCAAGATATGCTATCTCTACCACATTCCTTTCATCTAGCAAGCTGGTAATTTTATCAAAAAAAGAGATCAGATTAGTCTGGCACGACTTGTTTTTGAGAAACCCATGTTGACTTTTAGTGATTAATGCATTCCCTTCTAAATGTTCACAGACTCTTTGTTGAATGAACTGTTCTAGAATCTTTCCCGGTATTGATGTCAGATGAAGGGGCTATGCAGACTGGTGGCTCTCGACAGCACCTGCTAGCTGCAGATCAAGGACGTGGCAACTGTGTGCTGTGGCCCCAATCCTCCCTTTTGCTGCCTCTGAAAGGAGCAGCAAAATGCTGCTCGTTTCAGGGGCAGCAAAAGGGCTCCCTAAGAGCCAGCACTCAGCTCTTTAGTGCCCTTCTGGCACAGTGCGTAAAAACGTGTGCCAGGAGGACTTCCTGATGCCACGCACCATGCGTCAGGACGTCATCAGGCTGGGGTTGGGGTGGCCAGCGTGCCCCTCCCCATCTCTACTTCCAGGCCGGCCCTTTGGGCTGGTCTGTAGAGGCCCTAACTGGGTGATAGTTGTTGGGATCCTCTTTTTTCCCCGTTTTGAAGATGGAGACAATGTTTGCCCTTCTCCAGTCTGCTCGGACTTCTTCTGTTCACCAGGAATTCTCAAAGATTATTGCCAATGGCTCTGAGATTACATTTGCCAGTTCTTTTAATATGCTTGGATGTAGTTCATCTGGTCCTGGAGACTTAAATTCATTTAGGTTAACCAGGTGTTCCTGTACTTCCTTTTTACTTATTCTCTGTTGCATTTCCCCTATTGTATCCTCTGCTCCATTTTCCTCAGCTTGAACACCCTTTTCCTTTTGTGAGAAGACTGAGGTAAAGAAGGTGTTGAGTAGCTCTGCCTTTTCTCTGTCCCCTGTTAAAATTTCTGCATTTTCTTTGTGGAGTGGCCCTATCATTTCCTTCTTCTTTCTTTTGCTATGGTCATACCCAAAAAAGCCCTTTTTATTGTCTTTAACCCCTCTAGCAATCCTGAGCTCATTCTGCACTTTGGATTTCCTGATTTTACCCCTACATGTGCTAGCTATTTGTTTGAATTCCTCTCTAGAGATTTCACCCCTTTTCCATTTCTTATATATCTCACATTTAAAACTTAGGGGAAGCAGACAGCGCAAAGCGCCATTTTTGGGGCAAGGAAGGGGAGGGGCAGCCACATGGTGGGCACCCCAACCCCTTCCCCAAAACATCCTCAGAGCAGCCAGCCCTCCGCACGGCCGGCGCTCCGAGGATGACCTCCCGCTGCAGCGTCCGTACACGCTGCAGCGGAAGAGTCGCCGAAGGTGTGCTGGCAGCCTTTTGCAGCGAAGTTGCGCTGGCAGCCTTCCAGGGCGGCGAAGCTGTGCCGCGGGGCCAAGGTGTGCGGATACCTCGGGTCCACGGCGCAGCTTCCTGGGGCGGCCCCCCCCCCTTAGTCTGCTTCCCCCCTTAGTTCCTGTCTGCTTCCCCCCTTAGTTCAATTGAAAGTTCTTTTGTCATCTCCCATTTTTCCTTCTCATTGGAGCAGTTTGAGATTGTGTCTTCAGTATCTCCCATTTGAGAAAATCCCATCCAACCTGAACTCCCTTCTTTAGTATTCCTGACCACGGGATCACACCCAGTGATTCCCTAAGTTTGTTAAAATCAGCTCTCCTAAAGTTTAGAATGAGGATTTGACTATGCCTAGCTCCTTCTTTCCACTGTATAAGAAACTCCTGGAGAACATGATCACTCCCACCTAAGGATCCCACCACTTGCATCCCATTTACCAGGTCATCCCTGTTGGTTATGATCAGATCTAAAATAGCTGATCCCCTTGTTGCCTCTTCCACCCTTTGGATAAAAAAAAAAATATGTCTTTCAGGCAAGTGAGGAATTTGCTAGACCTTGAAGTATTGACTGAGTTTGACTTCCAGGAAATATTAGGATAGATGTAGTCACCCATCACTACTACATCTCTCCTTTCTGAGTGTGTGGTCATCTGTTCTAGAAACACATCATCCAATTCCTTAGTCTGACTTGTGGGTCTGTAGTAGACTCCCATTATAACATCCCTGTTGTTCCCTTCCCCTTTAACTTTTATCCAGATGCTCGCCACCTGATTTCCAGGATTTAAGTCCTGGATCTCTTCACAGGTGTAAACATCCCTGACATATAATGCTATTCCTCCTCTTTCCTGTTTGGCCTATTTCTCTTAAAAAGCTTATACCCCTCTATTCCTACATTCCAATCATGAGACTCATCCTACCAGGTTTCAGTGATGCCTATTATATCATATTTGCTTTGTTGTGCTAGGAGTTCAAATTCATCTTGTTTATTTCCCATATTCTGTTTATTAGTGTAGAGAAATTTGAGAGCATGGGTCCTCCCACTTGCTGCCTGTGTGAGTTTTTTTGCCTCCCAATATTGAGCCCTTGCATCATTTACCTTGTTCCCTTTATAACACTTTGACTATTATCTCCAGCCCATGATGTACTCCTGCCTTCTAAGGGCCTAAGCAGATGGCTTAAAAGGCCGTCTTGGGGGCAGGGAAGGGGAGGGGCAGCCGCACACTCAGTGCCCCCTCCCCCTCCCGAGGTCATCCTCGGAGCAACCGGTCCTCTGCACGGCCGGCGCTTAGCCCCTAAGATACCTTCCAAGATACTGTCTCCCACACCAAAATGACTCAGTTTAAAGCTCTCCTGATCAAATGTTTGAGACTATTGGCAAAAATGCTTCTGCCAACTGAGATGCAGCCCATCTCTTGCTAGAAGTCCACCCCCATGGAACCACAGCCCATGATCCAAGAATCCAAATCGTTCTTGGTGGCACCTTCTACGTAGCTAGTTATTCACATCTGCTATCTTCCTCTCCCTTCCTGGACCATGCCCTTCAACTAGGAGAAGAGATGAGATAACCTGTGTATCCAGCTCTTTCAGCTTCCTACCCAAAGTCTCATAATCCCTTCTGATATTCTGAAGGCTGTGCCTTGCAGTATCATTGGTTCCCACATGGACCAAGAACAAGGGGTAATGGTCAGTAGGCTTGACAAGTCTTGTCAGCCTTGCTGTCACATCACGGATTTTTGCCCCAGGGAGACAACACACCTCCTGGGACATCTTGTCAGGCCCACAAACCACTGCTTCTGTACCCCTCAACAACGAGTCCCCAACCACCATCATATGCCTCCTCT
Source organism: Phrynosoma blainvillii (assembly GCA_026167975.1). Taxonomy (NCBI): domain Eukaryota; kingdom Metazoa; phylum Chordata; class Lepidosauria; order Squamata; family Phrynosomatidae; genus Phrynosoma; species Phrynosoma blainvillii. The sequence continues at coordinate 122,124,734 of JANUYF010000004.1, forward strand.
GAGGCTTAGCAGTGGCTGTTCCCTGCGGTGGTGCTCTTAGGGTTCCCTGCACTGTCCCTGAGGGCTGTGCCTACTGCTTTTCCTCTTCATCCTTGATAAGGGAGAGAGCTTCAAATTGATTCTATAGCTGTAAGCTCCCAGAACGATCCCTGGTTTCCCTACTTCTGTGTGTGATATTCCTTCAAGTGTCCACCTCCTGTGTGCATGAAGTGACCTCCTCCTCAACAACTTCCTCTATGTGGTCCCTGTCCAAGACCATTCATTCCGCTCTGTCCAGGAAAACCTCTTGTTCCCTAATATGCTGAAGTGTAGCTACTTGGGCCTCCAGCTGTTGTACTTTCTCTTCTAGGAGGGCTACAAACTTGCACTTGGTGCAGGTGAAGTTCCCCACATCTCTTCGCAAGAAGACAAACATCCCACAAGTGTTGCAGGTGACTGCAGCAATTCACTCAGTGTCCATATAGAGAAATCTTAAGTAAGCACTGAAACAGGATTGTGGGCTTCTCCCTAGTAAAGACCCACGTAAAGGGCCACCGTTCACTTGGAGCCTTTGCAGACTGCTAGAAATAGCGCAAATTGAGTCCACTTTAAGGGTTAGGGTTAGAGTTAAGGGAATTATGGGACCTGTATTTTATTGTGGCACCAGAGCTCTCTGACAAAGAAGGCTCAATGTCTCAGAAAAAAACAACAACACAATTCCCATGATTCCCTAGCACTAACCCTAACCCTTAAAGTGGACTCAATTTGCACTATTTCCGCCAGTCTGTAAAGGCCCTTGGTCTTTTCACTAGGCTCTGTCACAGAGCTCAATCAACTGGGTTTCTACAATTCAATAGTGCCAGCCCCATGTGGTTGCTCCATCCTCATTTAGGGCATCTTCAGGGCAGGTGGTGCGGTTGCTGCAGCTTAGAGAACAGGCAGCTTCAGGTCACCTTTTCCTGCCCATCTGCATTGGTCCTAAGTAGACCTTGGAGCCCTGCCTGGGATTAAACTCACAACCTTGTGGTTGCAGTACCAGCGTTTGATCACTGCACCAGCAACAAGAGAAAGGGAATCATTAAGTTTCACCCACTTTTTTTCACTGATGGATGCCTTTTGTCAGAGATCAACTCTGGCCACCCAGATGTTACTGTCAGTTAGATCTGAAGTACGTTTGGAGGTTTCAACATCTTGGACACAACATTTAATTTTGAAGGAAATTAAAAGAGTTGTGACAAGACCTGCAACATACTTCTGGAAGGTGACCTCAGTGTATATGTAGACTGTCATTTCGTAGTGGCTGAAGAAAACAATCTGAGACAAATTTGGGGGTTCTTGGTTAAGTAAAATACCTGACAATTTGTTGTTGGGTTTTTTAAAGGTTTGGGAGATGTGAGAAGTCTCTTTGGGGTGTTTTCCCCCTTCATAGAATCATAGGAGTTGGAAGAGACTACAAGGAACAAGTAGTCTAACCTCTTTCCATACGGGAATACACAAAGTGCTCCTGAAAGATGCCCATACAACCTGTTTAAAGATTTACAAAGAATGAGTATTTACCACCTTCTAAGGCAATCTATTCCACTATCAAGCAGTTTTTACAATAAATAAATTCTTCCTAATATTTAGGTGGATTCTTTTTTCTTGTAATTTGGACCACTTGCCTCATGTTCTATTCTGTAAAGCAGCAGAAAACAATTTCGTTCCATCTTCCACATGAGATCCTTTCAGATATTTAAAGATGGTTATTTTGCCAAATCTTGGTCTTCTCTTGTCCAAGCTATATATACCCAACTCCCTAAGTCATGCCTCATAAGGTTTGGTTTCTCAACTTTTTGATAATCTCAGTTTCCTTCTCTGGACATGTTCAGACTTTTCACTATCTTTTTAATCTGTGTGCTCAGAACTGGGCAAAGTATTCCAGATGAGGTCTAACCAAAGCAGAACTCTTGCTTTCATTTTTAAAAGTCTTCAGGCCTAGAATATATCAGCCACTTTCCCATGGAAGAAACAACAATGTGAGAAATTCAACCACAGTCTCATGAAAGTACCCTAGGCAGAACTAACCTTTTATCCATATTTTTAAAATACAGCCAGGCAGACAAGCACATTTGTATATACACATGCGCATAGACAACACCTGCATGTATATCCCTTCTTTCACAATATGTCTGTCTGCTAAAGATGTTTTAAAAAAACAAAACAAGCATTTTCTGTCAATCACAACAACAAAAATGTCAAGGTTATTTAGACTGTCCCATCACTACACAAAATATGTCAAAGGAATCTGGGACCATGCTAGATATGAAAAGCAAGCAGCAGAGTTGGTTACAGAATGAAAAGAATCCATGAAAGAAATGTCATGCTACATACTGCCAGTGACCTTTTTTCCAACAGCAATCTGTCTTTGCAATAATTTACTGCCCTAGTAAGTTAATGAATGAGAATGTCACTGTAAACAAGATGGATCATAGCAAGAGTGGTTTTATAGCATTGTCACTAAAGGTTACTGCTACAAGAGGTCCATGCTGTGTGTGTGTGTGGGGGGGGGAATTCATTCAAAAGCAGTATTATCTGGTATAATACACACCTGAAAAATACATGTACCTTACACAACCAGCAAAATAACAGTAATAGTACTTTATTAGACCTCAAAGCCTCCAGTTACATTAATTTTGACAGTACTTAAACTCTTTATTCAGGTCCGGCACAAAAGTATCTTTAAAAAAAAGTAAGGACATGTTTTATAAATGCACATTACAGAGGACCAGGATTGCCTATAAATATTTTCCCAACGAGTCTGTGTTCCTGGATGACAAAATGTGCAGCATGGTTTTCTCTATGCTGGGAAAATGGGTGGAAAGCCAATTAGAAAACTTAAAAAAAGCTAAAACAAACAACCATCCACGGCTTGAAAATATTTAAAGAAATATAAATTCCAAAAAGCAAACCCTTATTTTGACATTTTAATAAGGGAAACCATTTTACTATGTCATTGTATTTAATGGGACTTGATTTTCCACAGATTTTGTTATCCACAGCTGGGAAGGTGTGGTCCTGGAAACAAACCATTATACATTTTGAGTTTTTAGAAATCCATGAGAGAAGAATCCTAGACTTATAAGTATTTTCATAGTTCAGGACTTTTTTTGTGCACAAGTCACAAGTTGTTGCTTTGCAAAGAAAATAGCATATTGAATGTGTAGAAAACAGAATGTGCAGAAAACAGCATTTTCCTTTGCACAGGAAATAATATTTCTGCATTGAAACATTATTTTGTACACAGAGAATGCTATTTTCTGTGATGAAAATGCTGTTTTCTGTGCAAATTTTGCAGCGAATAAGTCCCAGATTGCAAATAGCCTTTGGAAACTGTGAGGTTCTCCAAGACTTTCTTGCAGTGGGAAAAAAATTGCTGAAATTACTCATTGCTTTTTTTGAGAAGAGGATTAGTGAAGAATTACATCTCTAGCTAGAAATAGCTGAATTTAGATATTACAAGTGGGTGAGTTTTGATCAGTTTCTTTTTGAGAGGTGACCAAAATTCAGAAACTTCCTTATGAATTTGACCAAAATTGAGGGTCCTTTTTAAATGAGTATGGGGAAAAGTAAAGCTGAAATATTCAATTATCACTACCTTTGGCAAACACAGATAATTTACATTAATCTGCCTTTGGGGGGAAGCAGATGGCGCAAAGCGCCGTTTTCGGCACAAGGAAGGGGAGGGGCAGCCACACGGTGGGTGCCCCAACCCCTTCCCAAAACGTCCTCAGAGCAGCCAGCCCTCCGCATGGCCAGCGCTCCAAGGATGACCTCCCGCTGCAGCGTCTGTACACGCTGCAGCAGAAGAGTCGCTGAAGGTGCGCCGGCAGCCTTTTGCGGTGCACCTTCGGCGATTTGTGGAAGGAGCGCTAAAATAGCGCTCTTTCCAGGGGTGGTGAAGCTGCGCTGCAGGGCCGAGGTGTGCGGATACCTTGGCCCCGAGGTGCAGCTTACTGGGGCGGCCCCATGCCACCCGTCTGCTTCCCCCCGTCATCTCTAGCAAACACAATTTGTGGGAGAGATCAATCTCATTTCATACCAGACTATGGAGACACTCCAGAGAAGCTAGAATCTTACCAAGACCTACTTTATTAACTCATTTCTTCCCTCAGAGAACAAGATAGATAAAAGGTAATTACAAATAACAGCCAACTACTGAATGTAGCTAAACTCTGTGGACTCCTGAAACCTGGAATTAAGAACAACTATATAAACAATCAACCAGACAGAAACTGGCTGGTAGCCTAAGTCTGGCCAAAGATGGAAAGTAATAATTTCTAATTAGGAAATCTGTTTTAATTTTCTTATTCATTCTCTTGCTTTCTCGTATTTGCAGTTTCCCTCCTATATCTGGCTTCAAGGCTTGGCTTATTTCTTCTTAGTAATGGTGATATAGTATTTCCTCATCAATATACAAGATCCTCATTTTCAGAGTCAAGCACAACAATATTATAAACATAGATGTATTCTCTCATTTGCTTTACTGCCATATATTCCGGTGTATAAAATAACTTTTTAATGAGGAAAATCTGGGGTTAAAGTTGGGGGCTGTCTTATACGCCGGGTATAAGGAGGAGGAGGAGGATGAAGATAGAGGTGTGAGGCAGGAAGGAACAAGGGAAAGAAGGAGGAGGACTAGGAGGTCCTCCTTCTTCTCTCCACCACTTCCCTCCCCCCAACTTTCCTCCTCGTCCTTCTCGTCCTCCTTCTCTCCACTGCTTCCCCCCCACTTTTCCTCCTTGTCCTCCTGGTCCTCCTTCTCCCCGCTTTTCCCCCTCCCACCTTTCCTCCTCATCCTCCTGGTCCTCCTTCTTCTCTCCTCTGCTTTTCCCCCTCCCATCTTTCCTCTTGGACTTCCTGGTCCTCCTTCTTCTCTCCCCTGCTTCCCCCATCCCACCTTTCCTCCTCATCCTCCTGGTCCTCCTTCTTCTCTCTGCACCTTCCCCCCTCCCACCTTTCCTCTTTGTTCTCCTCATCCTCCTTCTTCTCTACACCGCTTTTCCCCACCCCTCCCACCTTTCCTTTGTCCTCCTTCTCTCCACCACTTTTCCTCCCTCCTCCCGCCTTTCTTTTTTGTCCTCCTGGTCCTCCTTCTTCTCTCCACCACTTTCCCCCCTTCCTCCCACCTCTCCTCTTTGTCCTCCTGGTCCTCCTTCTTCTCTCCATCATTTCCCCCTACTCCCACCTTTCCTCCTCATCCTCCTGGTCCTCCTTCTTCTCTCCCATCCTTCCCCCCTCCCACCTTTCCTCCTGGTCCTCCTTCTTCTCTCCCCTGCTTTCCCCTCTCACTTTTCCTCTTTGTCCTCCTGGTCCTCCTTCTTCTCTCCCCACCTTTCCCCCGTCCTCCCACCTTTCCTCCTTTTCCTCCTGGTCCTCCTCCTCTCTCTGGCTTCCCCCCCTCCTCCCACCTTTCCTCCTCATCCTCCTGGTCCTCCTTCTTCTCTCCAACACTTTCCCCCCTCCTCCCACCTTTCCTGCTCTTCCTCCTGATCCTCCTTCTTCTCTCCCTGGCTATCCCCCCTCCTCCCACCTTTCCTCCTCATCCTCCTGGTCCTCCTCCTTCTCTCCACTGCTTTTCCCCCTCCTCCCACCTTTCCTCTTTGTCCTCCTGGTCCTCCTTCTTTTCTCCACTGCTTTCCCCCCTCCTCCCACCTTTCCTGCTCTTCCTCCTGGTCCTCCTTCTTCTCTCCCTGGCTTTCCCCCCTCCTCCCACCTTTCCTCCTCATCCTCCTGGTCCTCCTCCTTCTCTCCACTGCTTTTCCCCCTCCTCCCACCTTTCCTCTTTGTCCTCCTGTCCTCCTTCTTCTCTCCCCACCTTTTCCCCCCTCCTCCCACCTTCCCTCTTTGTCCTCCTGGTCCTCTTTCTTCTCTCCACCACTTTCCCCCCTCCTCCCACCTTTCCTCTTGTCCTCCTGGTCCTCCTTCTTCCCTCCACTGCTTTTCCCCCTCCTCCCACCTTTCCTCTTTGTCCTCTTGGTCCTCCTTCTTCTCTTCACTGCTTTCCCCCCTCCTCCCACCTTTCCTCTTTGTCCTCCTGTCCTCCTTCTCTCTCTCTGCCTTTTCCCCTAACCTCCCACCTTTCCTCTTTGTCCTCTGGTCCTCCTTCTTCTCTCCACCACTTCCCCCCCTCCTCCCACCTTTCCTCTTTGTCATCCTGTCCTCCTTCTTCTCTCCCTGACTTTCCCCCTTCCCCCCACCTTTCCTCTTTGTCCTCCTGGTCTTCCTTCTTCTTTCCACCACTTCCACCCCCTCGCACCTTCCTCTTCATCCTCCTGGTCCAGGAGGACATGTGTGAGGCAGGGGAAAAAAGCTTGAGAGAGAAGGAGGGTTTCCTTGGTAATGTTTGTTTAGAAAGGGTTTGCATTTGGTTCCCCTGAGGCTGAGAGAGTGTGACTTCCAAGACTGCTGCTGTTGTTGTTGTGCACCTTCATGTCGTTTCCAACTGATGATGACACTAAGGCAAACCTATCATGAACCTATAATTTCTTGCCTATGTGTTTTTTCAGACAGGGTTTGCCTTTGCTACCCGCTGAGGCTGAGAAAGTGTGACTTCTAAGATTGTTGTTGTTGTATGCCTTTGAGTCGTTTCCGACTTACAGCAACCCTAAGGCTGGTGTTACATGGTGTTTGCTTGGCAAGGTTTCTTCAGAGGGGAGTTTGCCATTGCCTTCTCCTGAGGCTGAGAGAGTGTGACTTGCTCAAGGTTACCCAGGGGGAATCCATGGCTGAGCCAGGAATCGAACCCTGGTTTCCAGAGTCATACTACAATACTCAGAAAGGGTGACCAAATGTCTTCACTGCAAAGGAGGACAGGTCACTACAAAAAATGTAGGACATATAAGAAAAAATGTAGAGAAAGCTAAAAACACTAATATAAATGTATGCTAAATCCATGCTTCTTAGCCATGCTCAAAATGGAGAAGATTTTAATGGTCAAAATGGTGAATTTTAACCTTATCATACGGTTTTCTTAGCATGTTTCTTCAAATGGGAGTTGCCATTACCATCCTCTGAGGCTGAGAGTGTGTGACATGCCCAGGGTCACTTACTTGGCCACAAATTGTACATACCCCAGAATGATTACCTAGTACAGGGGTAGGCAAAATTTCCCCTTTAAGGGCCAAGGGACTTCAGCTCCCAGAAGCCTCAGCCATGTTGGCCAATAGTTCCATGTTGGCCAATAGCTCCTGGGATTCTGGGAGCTGAAGTCCTTCTGCCCTTAAAGGGGAAAGGTTGCCTACCCCTGACCTAGTATATTGGCAGTCCTTCCCCCAACACTTTCTCATTTCCCCCCAACCATCTCATAGCTGGGAGATGGAAATAATTTTTAAAGCAGCATTTAAATCTAGACTATTTTTAAAAAAGTAAGGTCCAAAATACACTGCAGAAATAAATGCTAGGAAACATGGGAGCTAAAGTTTGTTGCATTTATAAGTGGCAGTTTTCCTGCTACGTACCTGCGTGTCATAAGTATTTGATTTAAAATTACCATAGTGAAATCAAATCTGATTTTTTTTTAAAATTTTTATTTGGTGTGCGTTGGAAGAGGGGTCGTCTTATACGGCGAGTATATCCCAAACTCGATATTTTGACTGAAAAGCTGGGGGGGGGGTGTCTTATATGCCCAGTCGTCTTATACACTGGAAAATATGTGTTTGAAAAAATATCTAAAGGCTGGAAACTACAACATGTTCAATAGAGACAGTTTCAGTCATATAGAAACAGTGAAAATAATAATTAAACTTGATACTTTGGCATGTTGGACCTTTTACTAAATTAAATTTTTACTAGACTTCAAAAAATTCTCAAGGACACTTCACACATTCCCTTGTATAAGGTCAAACCACAGCAGCACCATTCCCTGACATGATTTTGACGGGAATCGGAGGGCTGACTGAGTTATCTAGTCTCAGTGCATTCTATTATGATTTCAAATTATACCACCTCACCTGAGGCCGGGAGGGAGATGGGGGCGGCTATTGGAGTTGTGCTGGGGAATGGGAGGTATGGCTGGAACGGTGGGAACCAATGTTACAAAAGAAGGCGGGATCGCTGGTTGAAAGCTATCCCACCTTCAGTTCTCCCCGTGTCTCAGATTGGCTTGGAGAGCAGACCAACCATGGCACAGAACCTCACCCTGCTCCTCTGCAATGCCAGGTTGGTTAAAAATAAGACCCATATCATCCAGGATCTTCTCCTGGATGAGGATGCCGACGTGGCTTGCTTCACAGAAACCTGGCTGGGGGAGGGTAGCGCCGTTACTTGGGCGCAGGCCCTCCCATCTGGGTATTCTGTTAAGGAGCAGGTGAGGTGAAGTGGGCGGGGGGGCGGAGTGGCTCTAGTTCATAACCTTATCCTTGACCAGGATACCTGTCCGGAACACAGTCCAGTTCGAGTGTATTTACCTTAGCCTGAAGACCAGGGATAGTTTGGGGATTCTGCTAGTCTACCGACCACCCCGTTGTCTAGCAGTCTCCCTGCCTGAGCTGACGCAACTGGTCTCTGAGCTGCTGTTGGAATCCCCCAGACTTCTAGTTCTGGGGGACTTCAACATCCCGCTCGAGACCAGCTTAACAGGTGCGGCTCGGGAGTTCATGGAGACCATGACAAACATGGGCCTATCCCAATTGGTCTCCGGGCCCACACATTGTGCTGGTCATACACTTGATGCGGTCTTCAGTACGGAGCAGGAATATCCGTGGGCGGAGGTGGTAAGTACCTCCGCGTTGTCATGGACGGATCATTTCCTGGTCAAGACAGAACTGAGAGCCAATGCCTGCCTCACCGGGGGTGGGGGACCTATTAGAATGATCCGCCCTCAAAGGCTAATGGAGCCCGCTGGATTCCAGAAAGCCTTGGAGGGTTTTTTGGTTGGGAATGCTGGTGACACTGTCGAGGCTCTGGTTAACATTTGGAACACCGATCTTACCAGGGCTATCAACACAATCGCTCCCAAGCATCCTTGCCAACCCGCTTTGAACAGAAGGCCTTGGTTTACACCAGAGCTTAGGAAAATGAAGCGGTTCGGACAACGACTAGAGCGCGAGTGGCAGAAAACTCAACTCTTATCTGACAGAACTCGCCATAGGAATTTTCTTAGTTCCTAAAGGGAGGCAATACGCGCAGCAAGAAGAACGTTTTATGCTGCACGTATTGCATCTGCAGAGTCTTGTCCGGCAGAGCTGTTTAGGGTGGTGAGGGAGATGACGCAGGTTTCTCCTGCGCCTACCCGACAATAGCCTGCTGTGACACATTTAATAACTTCTTTGCAGATAAAATCTCTCAGATAAGAGCTGATTTAGACGCCACTGTTGTAGCAGAAACCAGGGACGAGGTGTCCTGCGACTCTGTCGATGAAGTTATTCTGGATCAGCTTCAATCTGTGAGTACTGAGGACGTGGACAAGCTGCTTGTTAAGGTGAGGAAGACGACTTGTCCTCTCGACCCTTGCCCATCATGGTTGGCCGTCCGGGGGGGGACGCATTGCTGAGACTCCTTACAGAGATCATCAATGTGTCCTTCAGGGAAGGACATATTCCAGCTTGTTTGAAGGAAGTGGCTGTTAGGCCACTTCTGAAAAAACCTTCCCTTGACCCCCTGGAGATGAGCAATTATCGGCCTGTGTCATTGCTGCCATTTTTGAGCAAGGTGATCGGGAGAGCGGTCGCTCTTCAGCTCCAAGCTGTCTTGGATGAAACCGATTATCTAGACCCATTTCAAACCAGCTTCAGGACAGGCTTTGGGGTTGAGACTGCCATGGTTGCCTTGACTGACGATCTGCATCTGAGCATCGACAGGGATAGTGTGACCCTGTTGATGATCCTAGACCTCTCAGCGGCTTTTGATACAATAGATCACGGCATCCTCTTGGACCGCCTGAAGGGGTTAGGTATCGGGGGCACTGCTTTGCAGTGGTTCCGGTCCTTCCTCTCAGGTAGGTCCCAGAGGGTGCTGCTCGGAGACTGTAGTTCCAGTAAGACGGTACTCACTTGTGGGGTCCCTCAGGGATCTATTCTGTCCCCGATGTTATTTAACATCTATATGAAGCCGCTGGGTGAGATCATACGGAGTTATGGTGCTGGGTGTTATCAATACGCTGATGACACCCAAATCTATTTCTCCATGTCTCGTTCATCAGCCTCGAATTCCAATGGCATCTCTTCTCTCAATGAATGTCTTCGGGCGGTAATGGGCTGGATGAGGAAAAACAGATTGAAGTTGAATCCAGACAAGACAGAGGTGCTCACGGTAGCGGCTCCAAAACCAAGAATTGGGTTGCAACCTCCAGTCCTGGACGGGGTCACACTCTCCTCCAGTGACTGTGTTCGCAGTCTGGGGGTGCTCCTTGACTCGTCGCTCCTGATGACAAATCAGGTAAATGCGACGGTCAGGAGTGCCTGTTATCAGCTTTGGCTGATACGCCAGCTGCACCCTTTTCTGGAAGTAAGGGATCTCGAGACTGTTGGGCATGCACTGGTAACCTCACGTCTAGATTTCTGCAATGAGCTCTACATGGGGCTACCCTTGTGCCTGGTTCGGAAACTTCAGTTAGTTCAAAACATGGTGGCCAGGCTTTTGTCGGGTACATCTAGGAGGGACCACATCACTCTGGCTTTGAGGTCCCTCCACTCGCTGCCTATTGGTTTCCGGGCTCAGTACAAGGTGTTGGTTATTACCTTTAAAGCCCTAAATGGCTTGGGTCCAAACTATCTTAGAGATCGCCTCCTCCCCTATAATCCTCACCGCGCTCTCCGTTCCTCTGGGAGGAATCTCCTGCAGCCTCCAAAAACTAGGCTCGCGGTGACCTCCCAGAGGGACTTTTCAGCTGTCGCCCCCCGGCTCTGGAACGGCCTGCCAGATGAGATCCGTCAGTTGACATCTTTAGACAGCTTCAAAAGAGCTGTTAAGACGGATCTCTTCCGGCAGGCCTTTCCAGACTAAATTACCTGGCCTCGGGAGCTTGGGATCTTGGGATTCTGGGACTTGGGATTTCTCTTTTAAGATTGTTCTTACAGCCCTTGTGAGCATCAAGCTGTATGGGTTGCTGGGTTTAGCCAATTGGTTTTGTTATTGTTTGATATAAGTACTGTTTTAACTGACATCTAGTTTAATTGATTTTTAAGGGGGGGGGAGTTTGTTATTAAGTTATGTATTTTTAGCTCTGTATTTTTAAATTCTGTAAACCGCCTAGATTGGTTCACCACCGGGTGGTATAAAAATAAATTTTATTATTATTATTATTATTATTAGTAGTAGTAGTAGTAGTATAAGTCAGACTGAAAGCAGCGGGACTTGTATGGCTGGGAAACTTGGCCTATAGAGTAGAAATACTTCTGGCAGATGTTGCCTGGATAAGTGAACTGGATACTTGCGACCCTGAAGATGATTGCTATCATAATACATTAATGATTTTATTCTTTTACTATAGCAATCTATACACTGTTAGCATACCCCCACACACACACACACTGTATATAGGGTCTTCACATTTTCATATCTACCAGGCATGTTCTAAAGAGGTAGTGATGACCTTTGGTTTCCCATGAGAAGAGCACATTGACCTGAAGACATGTGGAGGACCTAGGCCAGGCATAGGCAACCTAAGGCCCGGGGGCCAGATGCGGCCTCCCAAAGCCTTTGGACCGGCCCTAGGCCGGTCTTGCTGCCGCCGCCGCCGCCCACCATGATGATATTGATTATTGTTGTTATTACTTGTTCTTGGGGTTTTCTTGGCAAAATCTCCACAGGGTTTTTGCCATGGATTTTCTGGGGCTGAGAGAGTGTGCATGCATATTTTTTTTAATTTATTTTTTTAATTTTAATTTTTATTTATTTATTTATTTATTTTTGGTGCTTTGGCCCCCCAGTTGTCTGAGGGACAGCAACCCGCCCCCTGGCTCAAAAAGGTAGCCTACCCCTGAGCAATGCCAAAATAAAGTTTAAATAGTTATGCTGATAACTCCATCTCCTGCCCCAGCTTTCTGCATATCCTCTTGCCTTTGAGACAAAGGAAATCTCATGACAGTAAGATGAATAAGATCATATTTCCTACTTACCCCCTGCCATGTTTGCAGCCAAATTCCCTATCCACCTATCTTGGTTGTCCTACATCCAATCAAAGTTTTGTTAACCTGAAGTTAAAACCATCAACTAGGATTGTTCTTTTTGTTAATTCCATGAGCAAGCACTCAAACATTTTATATTTTATGTGGGACCATTAAGTACCCTTTGATGGGCACCAAACAGGATGTAAATATTGGAACAACACACAGTCACTCTGTGCATACACCTACCAAAGCTCTGTCCAGCCATCCAGAGCTTCCTCTTCCTGTATAACTTTCAGTTGTTGTCTGAGCCACAACTCACTTTCTGTGGATTCCTCATCAGGACTGGTAAATATTATCCTCTCTACAATCCTAAGCCTCTGCTTTATAATTTCTATACCTCTTTTTCTGTTAGGTTTCTGATTGAATTGTTATTGTGTGTTTCTGTGCTCTCTTGCATATTTCTAAGTATGATCCTCATTCATTAAGGTTAGAGTCTTCCCACAGTTAGTACTGGTATACATGGGTGGAAATGGTTCCTCAGGTTATCCAACCTCTTCTATGATTCCCTTCAGCTAAGCAATTCCCCCAAATGTAAGGAGCTGCTGACACAGTTCATGGGAATCCCCAGTGCCCCATACCTTTTAGGGTAACAACGAGCCTGAGCAGATGGTGCAAAGCGCCGTTTTTGAGGCCAGGAAGGGGAGGGGCAGCCTCACGCTGGGTGCCCCAACCCCTTCCCGAAAACGTCATTGGAGCAGCCAGCCCTCTGTATGGCCAGCGTTCCAACGATGCACTTCCACTGCAGCGTCCACACACGCTGCAGTGGAAGAGGCGCCGAAGGTGCGCCGGAGGCCTTTTGTGGTGCACCTTCGGCGTCTTGCAAAAGGAGCACTATTTTAGTGTTCCTTCCTGGGCCTGGGATGCTATGCCGCGGGGCCGAGGAGTGCAGATACCTCGGCCCTGATCCACAGCTTCCCGGGGCGACCCCGTGCCACCCGTCTGCTTCCCCCCAACATGATTTCCATAGGTCTGGGGACCATTTACTTTAAACCCACAAAGGACTTCACTAAGTTGTCACTGTTGTTGAGTAGTATGGCACCAACAAGCCACCACCACCACCATCTTCCCCCCCCCCCCCCCACTTTTTAAACAAAGCCTAATGAGTAGGCCTGGAAGCTTCCATAAGAGCATTCATTTTTTTAAAGCAGTGTGAGCCCCCCGTGTTTTTTTAAAGTAGAAAGTACAGTTAAGGTTTTTCTTTTGTTCTTTTTGTTTTTGTTGCCACTGTGATGCACCAGTGAAACTGGCATTGGCAAGAAAGTGATATGGACAATAGAAAGGAGATTATATAATTTAGCAAAGATCTTTTTTCTAATACCATTCTAATTTTTAATTTTTTAAAAAAGCAGAATCTTTTTCAGAAAAAGGAGGGGGAAATGGTTTGGCTATTTTCTCAGCCAACTCAGATTTGGCTGGAACCAAATTTATCTTCAACCAAGAGAACCATTCAGGGCATCTAATAATATTTTCTTCTTTGGTCCAAAACCAAATTGCAGAATTAATCCCAATTGAAACTACTTCAACTGACCTGACTCAGTGCTAGGGAATTATGGGAATTGTAATTTATTGTGGCACCAGAGTGCTCTGACAGAATAGACTAAATGTCTCACAAAGCTATAGTTCTCATAATTCCCTAGCATTGAGCCGGGATAGTTAAAGTGGTCTCAAGCTGGATTATTTCTGCTCTGTGTTTTGGACCTTTGAGATTAATACTATAAACCCTCAGATATTAATAATAATAATAATAATAATAATAATAATAATAATAAGTTTTATTTTTAACCCGCCCCTCTGCATCGCAATCGGGGCGGCTTACAACGATTAAAAAATACAATAGTTAAAAGACAGTCCAATATCCCAATCCCTCCACCCACATCCCTCCCACGCCCCTTAAAATAAAATTAAACTTGAAGATATTAAAACAAATAAATACATGACAATATAAAATTACAAGCAAACAGGAGGCTTGGGGAGGAGAAATCCAGTGTTCATTCTCTGAGGAGAGTTATTCCGGGAAGGCCTGCCGGAAGAGGTCCGTCTTAACTGCTTTCTTAAAGGCAGTAAGTGTTGTAGTAAGACGGATCTCATCCGGCAGGCCATTCCATAATTTAGGGGCAATGGCGGAAAATGCCCTCTGCGAGGTCTGTGTAGACTTTGACCTCGGCTGTAGTAGTAGGTTCTTCCCAGCTGACCGAAGAGCACGGGGGGGCTCATACGGGGAGAGGCGGTCCCTAAGATAAGTTGGACCCAAGCCATGTAGGGCTTTAAAGGTCAAAACCAACACCTTGTACTGCGCCCAGAAACTAATTGGCAGCCAGTGGAGGGATTTAAGCACTGGTGTAATATGCTCCCTCCTGGATGTTCCGGTGATTAATCTGGCTGCCATATTTTGCACCAACTGAAGTTTCCGAGTTAGGCACAAGGGTAGCCCCATGTAGAGTGCATTGCAGTAATCTAGACGTGAGGTTACCAGTGCGTGCACAACGGTTTCCAGGTCTTTCTTATCCAGGTATGGACGCAGCTGGCGTATCAGCCGAAGCTGATAGCAGGCACTCCTGACTGTCGCACTCACCTGGCTAGTCATGTGAAGCGACGAGTCAAGGAGTACCCCCAGACTGCGCACACAGTCCTTTAATTTTATCCAGACCTCTAAAGTATACTGGAATTGTTACATGAAAGTAAGGTGACTTTCTATATTTGTGATGACTAAAACTTCAGACACTGAAAACATATTGTGGAGTTTGCATTTAGTTCTGAATATTTAAAACACAATTGCTTAAAGCTTCAGATTCTAAATCATGTAGTTCATATTCTCCTTGAATCAGATATGGTTATCTCTAGCAAATAACATAGATAGCAGATTTTGCAACATTCCTGGGTGGCAACAGGCAGTCTTTTAACAGAGGAAGCCATGCAAGCCTGTTTCTCCAACACATTAGATGACTGTTTCCTAGAGTGTAAGGAATATTTACCATGTCCTTCATAGATATGCATTTCCCTCGATGCGCATATACACCTGGAAAGCTGTTTTTGAACTTGTAATCTTCAGGGAACTATTTCAGTGGGGATTTGTCTGTTAAAGAGCTCCTTTGCATTCCACAAGTCATGTTCTCATGCAGTGTGCTAGCAGGTTTAATGGGCTCACTGTTGTCCAACATAAACTGAAGGGACCACCTAAAACACTTCTAACACTTCCCTTGACTATACATCATAGGGCAATATCAGGACTGATGAACAGATCAACGTCTGGGCTATCTTACCTACTATTACTGAACTAATTCAGAACCATCTATATCTTATGTCTTACTTGGAGACTGACAGATGAGGAAGAGAAGAGCCAAGATAATGACTTCCAGATGGACCTTCCACCTTCCAGCTTTTGTTTGCAGTCGGTGGAGATGATCACACTGGAGATAGGATCGCTCCCTCATTCTTATCTCATCCATAACCTGAATGAAAGTGACCATGAGGATCACTTTCACATGAAAGCTGGCTGAAAGCGCTTTTCAGCTCTCATTGCATTAATGGATTCTTCCGTTAATACAACATGACATCAGAAAGCTGCAAATGACAGCTGAAAGCACTTTTCAGCCAGCTTTCATGTCAAAGTGATTCCTACAATCATTTTCACTCGCACTTTCCTGCTGGGTCAAGTGCGGGTCAAGTGTGAAAGTCCTTCCCATGATTGGCCAGGAAAGAAGGGACAGAGATGGGGCAAAGACATTCTGTACCCAGTGTTATAATCTCCTGTGTATGACCCTAGACTGGCTTCACTTCTCCACTGTTTATTCCAGACTGGACAACAGGTAAACTTGTCTCAGTACTTGCCGATGTTGACATGCTACCAGTGTCCTTGAAAGCTAGCTGAAAAACAGCACTTTAGAGACATTATCTGTTTTAAATCCATTAAACTTTAGTTTAAAAAGGCAGAATATCTTTCATCTCATAATGTCATTTGTGTCCTGCAAAACTGGTAGAACATGTTTTGTTAATTTAAGAGATATTTGAAGTTCATTATGTTTTTTTGAAGAAGAACTTTAAATTATGACAAAATGGAAGATGTGAAGACAAAGGCTTTCACTGCCAGCATCCATAGTTTTCTATGGTTTCCTGGGTTATGTGGCCACGTTCTGGAAGAATTTATTCCTGACATTTTGCCTGCAACTGTGGCTGGTATCTTCAGAGAGTGGTATCATGGAAATGTGTGGGGTATAGATACTTGGTTGGGAGGATGTGATTTACATGTTAATCTGTATTTTGGTCTGTTGTTGAATGGCAAGACCTCAGGGTGGGAGGATATGTGTGTCTATTTAATTAGCAATCCATTGTCTACAGGGAAACCCTCTAGGCTGTCTCAGACCTCCCAGCTCATAAAATGATGTTTGTAAACACTGGACATAGAATGATGTTTGTAAACACTGCAATTCTGGACCATTCCAACAACTACCATGTCAGAATGCACAGGGAGACCATTGAAATCCACAGACACCTGGACAACTTCAACAGGAAAGAAGAAACATTGAAACTAGGCTGTCTCAGACCTCCCAGAGGACTTTCTCTGCAACCACTCCCAGACTTTGGAATGGCCTGCCGGATGAGATCTGTCTTATTACCACTCTTGCTGCTTTTAAGAAAGCAGTAAAGATGGATCTCTTTCGGCAGGCCTTCCCGGAATAACTGTGGCCTGGGGTTAGATAAGTTTTTAAATTGTCATACTGATTCTGGTGTCATTAGGATGTTTTATTTTATTTTATTTATTTTATTGTCATATTTTAACTGCTCCTGGTTTAATTCTGTTTTAAGGGGTTGGGAGGGTGGATTATGGGATGTGGGAATGTTTTAAATTGCCTGTTTTAAAACTTGTTGTACCCCGCTCCGATTGCCTTGCAGAGGGGCGGGCTATAAATAAAAAATTATTATTATTATTATTATTATTATTATTATTATTATTATTATTATTATCCCTCTGACCCTGGGTAGTGGTCATTTGCATGCACTTAGTCTTGATTTTGGTGTTTTTCAGGACTGGTAGTCAAACTTTGTTTACTTTCAGCATTTCAGCACAAAAAGGTTCTGTGAACCCTACTTCCTGGAAGATGAATTGAAGACCTAAACTAGGCTCTACAGAGTAACTATTACTCCAGCTCAGACATCAGAAGAAATGCCAGATCCAGAAAAAAGCCACAGGAGTGAAGACAAACAACCACCCAAATGGAAGTTATTTTTTACCATACATCAAAGGAGTTATGGACAGAATAGGGAAATTGATGAGGAAACACAACCTGCAAATCTACAAACTAACCAGGAAAATCCAGCAAATGCTGCACTCAGCAAAGAACAGGAGAGACCTTCTCATTGCCACAGGAGTTTACCTCATACTGTGCAGCTGTGTGCAGGTCCACATAGCGACCACTAAACACAGTGTTCAAATGTGAATCAAAGAACACAAGAGACACTGCAGACTGAGCCAACCAGAAAAATTGGCAGTAGCATAACACATCATAAACCAAACAGGACATAGAATGATGTTTGTAAACACTGCAATTCTGGACCATTCCAACAACTATCATGTCAGAATGCACAGGGAGACCATTGAAATCCACAGACACCTGGACAACTTCAACAGGAAAGAAGAAACATTGAAAGTAAACAAAGTTTGACTATCATCCTGAAAAACACCAGAATCAACACCCAGTACATGCAAATGAACACCACCCAAGGCAGATGGAAGATGTTTTGTCTCTCCCTACCCACCACCATAGCATAAAAAGAGGAATTGTCCATGCTTCAAAACATGGTAGACTATCTGTCAAAGAAGAATAACAGTCAGATGGCCCTGCTATTAGGTAGAGCAAGTGAGCCAGTGACAGATCCCGGGGATGGGCAGCAGCAGATACAGAGGGACTTCATCCTGTGGAATGTCATACACTGAAACACCAGTTGCAAAAGAAGAGGAACCACCATTCTCTTACTTAAAAAAATATTAAAGTAATTAGGCAGACCCTGAGGTGGACAGCAGCAGTCTCCTAGAATCTCCAATCATCCCCCTCTTTTTTTTTTTTTTTTTTTGGTGGGGAGGACATATATGTGTATTACACACAGCTGTCCTGAACTAGCCTGTTGCTTTCAGGTACGATGTGAAAGGGTGTTCTATCATCAGTACTGAAGTAAGATGCAGTTAACAGTACAATCAGCTTTCATTTGTGTAATAGAGGCAGGGAAACCACCTTGTCATTTGCCTCAGGCAACAAAATCTCTGAGGTCAGTCCTGGTGACAGTGATCTAATTTACTGCAGACTGTCCCAGGGGGAACAACATGATTCTATCCTGATATTAAAAAAGAAAAGGAAAAAAAAGACAAAAGCTCTGTTTTCTCACCTTAAGTAAACTTACCTTCAATGAAAATTTATGAATGTTGAAGTACATTACAGTCTTTGGGGACCATTTTTATTCTTACCTTGGAAAACCAATGAAATACCAGGACCAATTAGTTTATCTCATCTCTGCAACTCAGAGTGCAATCTTAACTGGTGAAGATTGCCAAAAGCCAGCTGAGCCAACACTGTGACAGCCGGATCTGTACTGCAGCAAAACCCCTACTTAGAAATTATTTAGTACTACCCTTGTTCTGACCTAACTGTGCCAGCATTCTGGCTGTGATTCCAAACAATAGGAAGATTAGCATAATTTGGCTCTTCCTCCATCTCTCCCCTTCTTGGTTCATTTTTTGGCTCTTCTATAGACAATTCTGTCTGTTCTGTGAAACTAGTAGAATGCATTGTTAGCAGATTTCTGAGATAAGCTGGAAGAAGATTATACCTAATTCTAACTAAACCTACTACAGAGGAAGAAATTAACAAAAACATCTTTGAGTTTATCACATGGAGTTTATCCCATGCAGAAATGGGATTTAAATTGGGAAAATCCCATAAAAGCAGGATTGTGTTCAGATGACGTTGGGGGGCATCCCGCACAGAAAGTGGAAAAATCACACAAAAGCAGGATCACTTTCAGATGACATTAAGGGCATTAAGTATTAACTCAACATTAACCCACATAGAAAGTGGACAAAATTGGCCACTTTTTACTTTTGGGATTCTCTTTGTGGGTTGATGTCGGGTTAATGCTCAATGCCCCCAGTGTGTCTGAAAACAATCCCACTTTTTCAGGATTTTTCTGGGATTTAAATCCCATTTCTGCATGGGATTTGGGCATTTAGCATTTCATGTGATAAACTACTGAGCATTTACTGCCTATGGAATTTATGGGGTTGTTGACAAGCAAATTGAAGGCACACAAACATATGGCTGACAGATCTTTTCATTAGGATTTCACTGTAATGATCCAGCCTCACTCTACCTCACCCCCACCCATTCCAACAATCAACAGTCTCTTAGATAATCTGGTATCAGAAAAGTAAACATAGAGTTTAATTTGAATTATTTTTTAGCTAACATGCATGTTAACATAGGAGAAAGGGAAGCAAAGGATGTAAATTTATTAAGGGCCTTTACAGACTGCCAGAAATAATCCAACTGGAGACCACTTTAACTGTCCTGGCTCAGTTCTAACGAATCATGGGAACTGTAGTTTATTGTGGCACCAGAGCTCTCTGACAGAAAAGTCTCAATGTCTCAGAAAAAACATGATTCCCTAGCACAGAGCCAGGACAGTTAAACTGGCCTCAAGCTGGATTATTTCTGGCAGTCTGTATAGGCCCTAAGACACTTATATATACCAAGTTCAGTATTGTTTGTGCCTCACAAACATTTCACCTCCCTTGTTCCTTTGTGAAGAAAATTTAGAACAGGGACCGGCAACCTTTTTGAGACCTGGGCCGGTCTCCACTAGCCCAGGTCTCGGCTGGGCCAAGGGGGGGGATGGCGGCACGCGTGCGCGCGCCCCCTCCGCTAACGTGCGCGTGCGCCCCCCACGAGTCCCCTTACCTTACCAAGCCAGGTGGACCCCTGCCGCCACCGCCGCCGCCGCCTCTGGCTCCTTCTCCTCCACTGCCTCTGGCTCCGCCTCCGCCTCCTCCTCCACCGCCGCTGGCTCCTCCTCCTCCTCCTCCTCCTCCTCCGCCGCCGCCTCTGCCTCCTCCTCCTCCTCCTCCGCGACTGCTGCTTCCGCTACTGCCGCTGAGCCCGCTTTTGGCAGAGTGGGACGCGCCCGGCATTTTGGTATCCAAAATGCCAGTCGCGTTGCGTTTGCGCACGCGCAAATCCTCTGCCAAAAGCGGGCTCAGCAGCAGTAGCGGAAGCGGCGGTCGCGGAGGAGGAGGAGGAGGAGGAGGCAGAGGCGGCGGCGGAGGAGGAGGACGAGGAGGACGAGGAGGCAGAGGTGGCGGTGGCGGAGGAGGAGGAGGAGGCGGAGGTGGTGGTGGCGGAGGAGGAGGAGGAGGAGGAGGAGCCAGTGGTGGCAGAGCCAGAGGCAGCTGCGGAGGCAGAGGCAGCAGCGGAGGCGGTGGCGCCTCCACCTCTGCCTCTGCCGCCGCCTCCACTGCTTCCACCGCCACTGCCTCCACCAATGGCTGGTCTTGGTCGGCGCGCGACTGCGCGCGCCATGGCCGGCATTTTTTTCTCCAAAATGCTGGCCGTGATGTGTTTGCACATGCGCAAATCCTGCGCATGCGCAAACGTGTCGCGGCCACAATTTTGGAGAAAAAAATGCCATCCACGACGCGCGCAGTCGCGCGCAGACCAAAACAGGTGGCGGCAGCGGCAGCGGCAGGGGTCCGCCAGGGCCTGCAAGTCTGGCGTCCTGGGCCGGAAACGGCCCGGGGGCCGTAGGTTGCCAACCCCTGATTTAGAAAGACACAGCAGTTGCAAAATTGTCACCCTAATAAATACAGATAGCTTTGCTTTAAAAAAATCTTCAGGGAGTCCATATAAATATTTTTGTTATAATACGTATTATTTTGGTAAAACTGAAGCCTGTAATAAGATGCAAAATTTTGCTGCCCACTATTTTTTATTTTCATTGTTTGGAAGTTTCTCCCACTCCTTCACAACACATATACGGTGAAGTATCATTTTATGGATTGCTTACAAATGAGCTCAGTAGGAACTGGAACAAACAAGTAATAATAAAATCAGCACTTTGAGAAATGAAACTGTAATAGAACATTTTAAAAAGCCTTGCATGCAAGTGAAACTGCAAACATGTTTGAAACTGAGGGCTATGCTTTCATCCAGAAACCAAACATTCATTCAAACATTTTATAGACTTTAAGAAAGCAAGAAATGAGGATCTTTTTGAAACCTCAGAGGATGCATCCTGGTTGTTATAAGTCAGGAATGGACAATTATCAAGGGCTAAGAGGCCACATTATTCCCCCATGGGACCTAAGAAGGTTTCACAAACCTCTGTTGCAACCCCCCCCTTTTTTTAAATTACTTTTTATATTTTGCTAAAATGACATCCACACTCTAGGCAAGGGATGGGTAACTACAAAAGATGTGGAGATCCATTTATTGCCTGTAGATTCATTTAGCAGGGCTACAGAGACTTTTCAAACTAGCAAAACAAACAATTGATGCATCTGAAAGTCCATTTCTGGTTTTGAAAAACTGTTTGTTTTTTAAACTTGAACAATACAGAGGAGTATCTGGGCTATTTTTTAAAAGTGAGTTGGCACTCCTCAAGGCTTCTAGAAGAGACAATTCATCCTTTTCTTTGGCCAGAAAAAAGATGATTTGGGGAGGGGGTCAAAGAACTGGAGGCTTAAAGTGCAGTGCAAGTGCAGGCTTAAAAAAACAGACTCTGGGAAAAATCTAGAGACCCACAGACAATATCTGTACTATACTCACTTCTGCTGTAAACAAACAGGAACCTAAGGAGGTCAATGCCCTCCTTTTCCCTATCCCACTTCTACTTTCTTCTTCTATCTCAACTGTTACTTTATAATTCTGTACAAGATGGAGTCTCATATGTTCCTACAAGGCTTAAAGATTTCTTCTTCTTCTTCTTCTTCTTCTTCTTCTTCTTCTTCTTCTTCGAATCCACCAGTGTATAATCTCCATATGCCTAAGGAATCATTAGAGTATGTAAGCAATAACAACTTATTTTTAGGAGGATTCCTTTTAATTACAAATTGATTAGACACTCAAACACCTAAGCTCACACTTAGAGGTGAATATTACTTAAGGTTGAAAGCTGATAGGTTCCATACCCTTCAGTCATCTTGATTTGGAGGGAGAGTCCCAATTAATCCACTTTCCCTCCTGCCACTTTCCCCATTTGTCCTTGTCCTTATTTCAGTTGCTGAAGACTGAGGGCTTATCACATGAGGAGGGAAAGCCAAAATGGATTGGTAAATTTGCTGCTTATTCCTTACCTCTCTGCATGCCACTGAAGTATTTCCATTCTCATCTTGAGGGAGATGGTCATAAAAGTGTCCCTTCTGTCACACTGGAAAGATCAGCTGGACAAAAGGCACGCTTGTATTACCATCTCCCTCAGGAAGGAAAACATAAGTGCTACAATAGCATGAGGAGAGGCAAGGAGAAAGCTGCAAATCTGCTGATCCATTTTGGCTTTCCTTTCTGATGTGAGTAATTTGGAATCTTGCCCTTCCCTCTAGATTCAAGCAAAAGCAAACTCTCCTAGCTTGTGTGTTCCTCTGCTTTCTTGATTGCCTTGTGATGTTGCTTGACCCCACATATCCTGGTTTTCATCTATGGCATGTTGGAGGGTATGAGGTTCCCTAATCATTTTGCTCTTTCTCTATGGTAAATGTGACTACAAATCTGAGAAAACTATGAGACCATCAGAAGAGCTTTGTGGGTTTCAATATCATACATTATTTGCTGAAGACTGCCAGTCAGAAATGTTATCTCACTTTCTTCTGTTGGGAAGTTGTGGAGAGAGAAAAGATTTAATCTCTAAGCACATTTATTTGACAGTGATCAGAATTAAAAGAATCTATGCAAAGCAATGTCAAATGAGGTTTTGTGATTTTAAAGATTTTAGAAGTAGAGGGAAGGGATCCAGAGCAAAATTAATCAAAAAGAA
This sequence comes from Phrynosoma blainvillii, assembly GCA_026167975.1. Classification (NCBI taxonomy): domain Eukaryota; kingdom Metazoa; phylum Chordata; class Lepidosauria; order Squamata; family Phrynosomatidae; genus Phrynosoma; species Phrynosoma blainvillii. The sequence goes on from JANUYF010000004.1 coordinate 122,147,872, forward strand.
AAAGACATAAAATGGAATTTGCTTTTGTGGAGATTGAGTGTGCAAATTCCAGCCAAGAAATCAATGGAAACATTAAGCCTGCTTCTGTCTTTCCCCCCACCTCCTCTGTTTGAAAGCATTTCTGTTGATTCATGGCTTTACTAATGACAGGTTGGATTATTTCTCTTCAAAGCTCTACTAGGAGTTTCTGTACATCTCTGAATCAAAAATAGTGACCTCAGGAACTCACACCTGGTGAAGCTTGAGATTACATTATATCAATATGCAGGAGGGGAAGAGGAGATGAAGAGAAGTGGGACCTGGCATTTAAAGCATGTAGAGTATATAGTTATTAGCTTGTCTTTCTTGCAATTCTGCAAGTATTTAAAATACTTGAGTTCCATTTCACTGAAGATAGATAGGCATCAAAACTGGTATGAGTATATTTCTGTTTGGGGTTCCCAGACCCCCTTTGGTTTGCATTATCCACCATCCCCAGATGCCAATATCCAGGGATTATGTGGGCTGTATTCCAAAACCATCTGGGGACACATGTACTGGGAAAACATCTCTGTGCAATCTTAGCTAGTTGCTAGAGTTCCACTAGAGTCACAACCAGAAAAATATGGTTTATTTACATTTGTACTGGCTTGTTCCTTGGTTTCATACTGCTTGCCACTCACAGGGATCTATATTGAACATGCTGTCAGCAACTGTAAGGATCTTTAAACACAAACATGGAGCTAATCACACCGCTTTAAAAAAAACTTACTTCTCCCGTATTGAATTCTAGTTCGGGCTGCACCTGGATACTATCGCATGGATTCTGCCACCGAATCCACAGGCAGAATAAAGCCTGGATGTAGCCCAGGTCCCAGGAGTGCTTAGCAAGCCTCTTTTCAAAGTCAGCAGTTTTCTGACTTTGAGAAAATGACTGCTGAAGTGCTCCTTGTACCAAGGTTGCATCCGGGCTGTATTCTGCCAGTGGATTCAGCAGCAAAATCCATGCAATAATACCTGGATGCAGCCCAAATTAAAATTGAATTCGGGATAGGTAAGACACTTTTTCAAGTGGTGTGATAAGCTCCCACATATAGTTCTGGGTAATTTGCTAAGATTCAAAAACTTTGTACTGTAAAATGAGGACACTTATAGCCCCCTGACCATTAGGAGGTTAATATATAGCACCTTGTGGAGTGCATATCACATCAGAATATCAGCCTGGACTGAGGGTTAACTTTCACCTTTCATGCCACTTCTCCAATCACAGTCAGAGAACCCAGAAGGTGCATTCAAATAAAATGAAAATGTTAGGAAATAAAATTACAGATCACCTGTGTCTCACATAGTTTTTATCTCATATCCTGGCCTCCCTGAAATACTTGCATGCTGTTTTTTGCTATCTGTTCTTTAGCAAATGACCAAGGAAGAAGCAGGTCTCACAAGTGCCCAAATGTGTTTTGGAAAACAAAGGTTGTTTTTTCAAGAAACCTAGAAAACCTGACAACCTAGAAAAATAAACTTCTTAGGTCTTTCATTTCAGAGTTAAATCCAGGTCTTACTAAATTTAGCTACATCTGAGAACTTGTTCTGTCATTTACTGCAGTCAGTGCCTTTTTATTATGGCATATTGCAACAACTCTGGGAACAACTTTACATATGTAGACATCTTTGGTATGTTAACGGCCTCAGATATGTTAGGGAAGCAAACATGTAGCCCTCCAGATATTGATGGACTAGTAACCCCTTCATGTCTCCACATTGACTAGGCTGAGAAGGGCTGATGGTAATTCATATGTAACCACATCTAGAAAGCCATTTCACACCTTACTTTTTGATAATATGAAAGCATGCTAAGTTTATAAGTAATAACCAAATTAAATACACAGTTATATAAGGAAACAATTTCCATAGTATCCAATGAAAGAACAAGGTACTAAGTCTGCCAGCTTAGCAAATAAAATACATATTTTTCTAGCTTCCCCTGAAGTCACAAATCAGTCACTACATGATGGTGTGGAGGGAGGTGAGGAGAGGAGAGATACGTCATTTTAAAAAAATAATTCAGTAAAACTTCTCACACCAGGCTAAATCTGAAAAATAGTAATTCTAGAAGACCTAGGCTTATTTGCGTATCTAGCATTGTCATGTCCAATTTTAATTTTTTACAGTTTAAATTTTGTTGTTAGCATATTTATTCAAAAGTAAGCCCAGCCATGTTCAGTGACACCCACCAGGTAAATCTGTTAACAGCTTTAGTTTATGGAGAATTAAAAATAATGATTAAAGCCACAGCCCACATAAATCATAATAATTCAAAATATATAAATTATAATAGATGAAATTAGTTCATATCCCACAGTTTATAATTTAAAAGTATCCTCTGATAAGAGCCCATTAATGGCCCAAAACACAGTTCGAAAATAATGCAGTTTGAGACTGCTTTAACTGCCACATCAATCATAATTATATGATTAAAATATATGGATGATAATAGATGAAATTAGTTCATATGCCATAGTTTATAATTTAAAAGTACCCTGGGATGAGAGTCCATGAAACAGTCAATAGTCCAAAACACAGTGCAGAAAAAAATCCAGTTTGCGACCAGTTTAACTGTCCTGGCTCAGTGCTAGGGAATCTTGGGAACTGTAGTTTATTGTAGTACCAGAGCTCTTTGAGAGCTCTCTGACAAGGAAGGTTAAATGTCTCACAAAACTACAGTTCCCAGAATTCCTTAGCATTGAGCCAGGTCAGTTAAATCCTGGTCTCAAACAGGATTATTTCTGCAGTGTGTTTTGGACTAATATTACAGGAATTGTTTTAAAGGGAATTTTTCAGTGTTCACCTCTAATCAAAGCAGGAAAGATATCCTTTCCTTCAAACTGTGTGTGGATATGGGACTTCACATATACCAACATAGGGGGGGTTGCAGACTGCCAGAAATAGTGCAAATTGAGTCTACTTTTAGGGTTAGGGTTAGTGCTAGGGAATCATGGGAATTTTTTTTTCTGAGACATTGAGCCTTCTCTGTCAGAGAGCTCGGGTGCCACAATAAAATACAGTTCCCATGATTCCCTAACCCTAACCCTAAACCTTAAAGTGGACTCAATTTGCACTATTTCTGGCAGTCTGCAACCCCCCTTAGTCCACAAGCTACACATATCTCTAATAGTATTGGAACCCACATAATGGCAACACTTATTATTTTAAGTGTGTAGAAGATGGAAGAAAATGTTTTTTAAAAAATATGTATCTCAAAACCTAGGTCTATAAGTGTGAAATCCAGTACCCTGATGTAATCTGGAAAGTAATGTAAAGCAGCTGGTAGATCCCTAGAAGCACAAGAGATGGAACTGACCACAACACAAAAAACCACAATACAATTATTAGAATATTAGAATTTTGGACCATCAATTATTTGAATTCTTGGGTATGAAAACAATAATAAAAATATTGGGAAAATGCTGAGTAAATGTTTCTCAGTGTAGGACACTGTGACAAAGACAATGCTGGACTGATATGAATCTTCACAGCTTGGAACTAATTCCATAAAAGTTTGCATACTAGAGTTTGGAGCAGAAAACAACATTTTCTGCATAACAATTTTGTATAGAATAAGTCCCCAAGTATAACCTCTTCTGCATAAGAAATGATATTTTCTGTACAGAAAACAATATTTCTGTCCATAAACAATACTTTCTGTGGAGAAAATGTTATTTCCTATCCAGTATTCCCATGATTTGTTGAATTTGTCAGCCAAAGTCCTCGACGGATTTTGGACTGCCAAATCCTAAACTTTATTTGTTTTGATTAGTTGTTAATTACAGTTCCAATTACAGTTCCCTCTATTTCCTTTGATTTTAATTTGACTTCCATGTTTGTAAAGCAGGTGTAATTTTTTGTTAAGCATTTTGGTTTGTCCCTTAATTTCTTCCAAACTGTAACCATACCATTCTTATTAAGGACGGTATTGTTATTCTTCTTTTCTTCTAGGGAAGTTATATTGTGCACTCAGTTTAAATTCAGTTAGGTGAGTTGCATACCTGGATATCTTTTTTGCTATTCCATTCATAGGTTATTTTAGCATTTCCAATACTTTTGAAATTGTTTTTGTTTCTAACTGATATTTTTTATTTAAGTTTCATTTTCAGTTCTTAATTGTTCAGCTTCCCATTCTTTAGATCTTTGAAACTATTGGTATCTTTTTGAATTTTATCAAGTTTCAACTCAAGTCAAGTTCTTGATTTGGTTTTCCATCTTCTATTATTTTCTTTGTTGCATGAAGGCATGAGGTCCTGTCTGATTGTGGAGGCTAAGCAGGGCCAGCTGTGGTTAGTACTTGGAAGGGAAACTCAATGAATACCAGGTATTGTAGGCTATATTTCAGAGGAAAAACTGGGAAAACAACTTCTGAGTACTCTTTGTCTTAGAAAACCATATGAATTTCATGGAGCCACAAGATATTAACAGGCAACTTGAGGGCCCTCATTCACATCAAACTAAAACTCAGGTTCTGTTATGACTACTATCACTGCACTATACAATAACTGATTTCTAGTCTGAAGTGTAACTGCTGGAATTGCCAAATTGATATCTATCTCTTCAATAATTGGTTTCAGTTCTTTGTTTGGTACAAGTTTTGCGTTAGATAGCCTTTTCCCTTTTTGAGAATGATTGATTTCATCAATATTTTTCTCTTTAATTCAGCTTGTTCACCAGTAAGCACCAATATGTCTTCTATTTCTGAATTTCCTATCAATATCCCCTCATCATCTACATTTTCAATATTAGCTTCATTTTCAGTATTACCATGTTTCCCCAAAAATAAGACAGTCTTATATTTATTTTTCCTCAAAAAGACACAGTATGACTGATTTTCAGGGGATGTCTTGTTTGTCCTGACTTTGCCCTGATGCCCTCTTGGCACAGCGTGCATAAGGCTGCATCAAAAGGGTACAAAAGGGTACAAAAAAGCCGCAAGCGCAGCTCAAAGGGTGGCTTTTTCCCACCCCCAAAAGGAGTGGCGCTTTGACCTGCTCTTTCGGGGGCAGCAAAAAACAGGATTGTGGCCGTGCCCCTTTGAGTCTTTTCTGGGCTGCCCTCTCAAAGATCTGCCCCTCCCAGGGGGAGCCCCGAAAAGAGCCGCAACTGTGGCTCAAAGGCCGGCTTTTTGCTGCCACCGAAAGGAGTGACCCTTTAAGCCACTCTTTCAGGGGTGGCAAAGACGAGGATCATAGCTGCGACCCTTTGAGCCCTGGCTGTGGCTCAAAGGCTGGCTCTTTGCCACCCCCCAAAAGAACTGCCCTTTGAGCTGCTCTTTTGTGGGTGGCAAAGAGCAGGACCGGGGCCGTGGCCCTTTGAGCCCCAATCTGCTGCTCCCAGGGGTGGCCCAGAAAAGCCACCTCGTCTGCATCGGCCCTATGTCTTATTTTCGGGGTATAGCTTATATTGCACAAATGCCTACAAACCCTGCTATGGCTTATTTTATGGGTATGTCTTATTTTCAAGGAAACACGGTAGTAATCTATACAAGTTGAGTATCCCTTTTCAGAAATGCTTGCAGCCAGAAGTGTTCTGTATTTTGGATTTTTTTGAATTTTGGAATGCCTGTATTTGCATATACAGACATAATGAGGCTGAGGATCTGTGAAATGGTGGGAAGCTTGTCATTTCACATATACTCACATCTCTCTCCAGCCTCATAAATTCAGTACAGGCATGTACTATGCTACTTGTGTTGTAGCTCAAAAGTTTTGGATTTTAGAATTCTGGAAAAAGAAACCTATACTTATTTTTCTATCTTTCGGGTTTTCACTGATTCATCCCAATCTTTTCTTTTTTATTCAGTTTGCTTTCTCTTTATCTGCAGGTCTCCAACTTCTATATTTGAAAATACCTTATTCTGGCTATTATACTTTGATCTTGGAATCTGGGGACATTTTTTTCCAGATAATGTACATTCTCTTTTGGAGACCTTGGGCTGATGGATTTGCTTTATAATAGCATTACATTATTTATCTTTTGTCTACCATTTCTAATCTATTTCTTCTACTGTGGCAGGTCTTCCAGTAGCTTCATACCTTGTTTAGCAAAATATATTAATTTCTCTAGCACACACCCCTTATTTTTGTCCAATGTCCAGGATCTCTGATATCTGATAAGCTTGTTGTTGAAACCAGTGATAAACAATCCAGAATGTGATGTAGCTCATTTAATGGGGTTCACTGTTGGTACATTTTGTTTGGCTGTTCCACAAAAATCTGTCTGATTTGAGAGATTGCACCTTTAACAATAATCCTCAGAGCATAGAGGGCTCAAGGCAGCTTTTTTTTTTAATAGTTTAAAAAAGACAGTGGTCATAGCTTTATCATGCTTAGACCCAGCAGTTGAGGAAAAGCCTTTCCTCCATCCTAGCTTCTACTACTGTGGACTCGGAGGGAGAAAAGAACAGGCAGCATCTGGTGGGCTCAATCCCCCTTTCTCTGTGTGTCATGTATTTTTATATTTTAAATCTGAGAGCAGGGAACTATCAAATTAACAATTGTAATTCACTCATGTAAAGCATCTTGTACACTGATGGTGCTAAATAAATATTTAAATAGAATTAACAGGAAAAATAATTAAAATAGAATGAAACTATTAGCAATACTAATACCAGTTTCAATATGCAACTGAAATGTGTAAAAGCACTTTAAAAACAGCAAAGTTAAAACAGTACAACAACCTCTTAGAAACACCTTCTTCAAAAAAAACCTTCAGTTCTGAGAAGTCTGTTGGAATAAAAATGTATTTGCCTGCCAATGGAAGGACAGCATGAAGAGGGAATGCCTTGCCTCTCTAGGAAGGAAAGGGAAGCTGGATCTGGTTAATACTTGGATGAGGGACCATTAGATAATAGCTGGATAGTCCAGTAGAACTACAAAAGAATCCTGGCCTGAAACCCTGAAGAACTGCTATCAGTCACAGCTGGTAATACTGGATGGATTAATGCATGTCTCAGGATATGGAAGTTACCCACGTTCCTATTTGTTGCCACTAAAGTCTAGGCCAAATGAATTTTCTTGACCTGCCTTTAAGGACATACCTATATCAAGGTAGTGCCTAATTGAACTGGGTAATTTGACACTGAATTCTATGTGCTGTATTTGTAGAGAAGAGCTACTCAAATCAGTGCTCTGTGAACTGGTATTTATGATGAATTTCAGAAAGCCAGGAACATGCAATGACAACATGACAAAAATATAGAATCAGCCACTATAACATGGGGGGAGGGGGAGCCAGTCAATTATATCAGATAGCTTGAGATGCACTTTTCTAAGTATATCTAGCCAGACAGAAAATCCAAAACCTTGCTACATCAAGGGCTGTTTGTGAAATTCATTCCCATTTATTAGTCATAAAGATATTGTTGTAATAAGTACTACAGAGAACCTCACAAGTTATTGCAAAATAGGTTCAGAACTTCAGAGAGTAGGCTTTTTTAGCTGACTTATTTATCACATACATGACCTTCCTTGAATTGTTTGCCAATTAGCTATTGTAAGGAGGAGGCATAAAGCTCAACATCACTGGAGGAATTAATGATAGTAATCAAGAGGTATTTATTCTTTTTGACTCCTGACAGACAGGAAAAATAGGATTAAGCGAAATCCAGTGAGGTTACAGTAAGAGAACTCAATTCTCTTTTATATTTTATCTGTTAGAAAAGTCAATACCTGTGATTTTAGTCTTTCTCAATGAATTGATAGTTTTGCAAAGCCTCTGGGTTAAATTCCTCTGTGTCACACTCTTTTTCTTGATAAAGATGTATAACAAAGAAAGTACGTATAGTAAAGTATACTAATTGAAAGCCTTCAAATATTATTTGGTGGGGCAATATGTCTGAAGGTTTCTGTATAAACAGAAGTGGTGCCTCTATTTCACATCACAGTTTATTTCAAATTGGAGGAGCACAGATACCTGAACTTGGAACTCATGACCTGATGATCTGGGCCCACGCTGGGTGAAAGATTGTGTGTTGTCCTCTTTGAAACTTCTCAGGTTTGAAAATCTTTAAGGGCAGCTGTTCTCTCTTGCCTTATCACCATCACAGCTATGGCTGGTAAGAAAATAAGAACAACAGTGGCTACCCACAAATTGTATACAGTACTCCCTCCGGATCTGAGGACTTCAGATTCTCAGTTTTGATTATTCACAAACCCAGACCTCCTATCCCTTTAGCCAGCGATGGGAAGCCAGTACACACCAGTTTCTCCTTATCCCTCTACCCTCCTGTCCCTCCCCATGGCCAGCTGAAAGGGCAAGGGGATGAGGAGAAGCCGGCTTCTCCTCATCTCTCCACCCCCCTGTCCCTTCCCAGGGCTGGCTGAAGGGGCAAGATGATGGGAGATAAGGAGAAGTAGATGTGCACCTGTGCCTCTTTCTCCCTTCCCCCTCCTATCCTTTTCACTGGCTTCCTAGAGCCAGTTAAAGGCAAGGCAAGGCAGGGCAGGGTGGGGGGAAGAGCCAGGCGAGCTCCCTCTAGCTCCTCCCAAGCCTTGGACAGACATCCCAGGCATTGGAGCGTAGATGGGACGGGATTACATTATTCATGAAATTTCCATATTTACAAGGGGAATATGGGACCACTGAATTAGCGAAGTTTAGGTGTATCTTTTTTTAATTGTGTGGTGAGCCCCCTTGAGTCCTAATCCTAGAAGAAAAGGGAACAGTTCATTAACTAATTAACTCCCTGATAATCAAGAAAGTGTATAATTTAATTACTTCTTTCCCAGTCATTGTGACACCAGATACCTCCTTTAGCTTCTTCTGTTGGGGCACATGTGAACTGAATTCAACATGTACAGGAAATGTACGCTGGAACAAACACCAAAGATCGGTCTTCACTGTGAAATTCTATGCAAGCCGTAAACACTGCAAGGAAAAAACCTCCCACACAGGCAGCTGTCAGCAACACACAAAACTGCTGGACTCTCTCGTCTCACTAAGAGGTTATTTATTCTTCTGTTACAGACTATGTACAGACTAACAAAGTGCTCTGCCAGTATCTCTATATAAAATCACCCACAAATGAGTATCCAACTCACCCACTGATATACAGTATCCCCTTCTGGGATATTAGTCCAGCCCACTTCTGGGATGTCACCCAATTTCAAGTCACCAGACTGATGTGACTCTGCAGAATTGAAGTTTTCTGACTCAACCCTCTGCCTAGTGTTGCATCAGCCCTCTGTGACTCAGGACTGTTCAAATGTTGAGTCATCATGGCTCCCAACTGTACTAAGGCAACCCTCTCACCTTTGTCCCAGTTTCTTTGCACTAGTCACATCAATAGCATTTTCTCTTCAGAGTGCATTTTACTCTGACATCTTCTTAAACAGGATGAATGTATACTCAAGTTGAAAGCACAATTACAAAGACCTGTATCCTGTCTTGGGTCAAGGTTATAATTGGTTATTGGACATTCTGTAAAATGTTTGACTCCATTGCCTGTAAAGTAACAACGTTTGGAAGAGTTTGGACAGTTGCCCCTAGATGTGTCACCATATATCTGATCATGGTGGCATATTTGGTCATGCTTCCAACAGCTGCTCCATGCATCTTCTACTAGAGATCTCTTCTATCTCTCTTTATTGCTTTCATTTTTATTGGTGACCAGGCAGGGTGTAATTCTATCTTAGTGATCCCAGACCACTACCACCCCGCCAAAAAAAGTGCTACCACTGTCAAAAAGAGCACAGGAACCCACCTTATTCTTCTGTCTTCCCCAAATACTCTAATTGAAATTGTATCCCTTCTCTCAGGGCAATCTTTTCAACTTTCAGACAAGACAAGTGCAGCCGGTAGTGCCAGCAGAACTGAGCTGAGACATACAAGTGTCTTATACAAGGCACTTCTACCCAATTTATCATCACAATCCTGTGTTTTCTGTGTGTGCACATTTGTTTACAATCAATGTAAAAGACACCTTTAAAGCAGAATATAAAAGGCAGCTTTAAAAACATATTTCTTAGAATTCCCACACGCATGCAGTAAGGATGTAACTATTTGTTTATTTCATTCTTGAAAGCAGGGATGGTTAATTTAACAGTTTTGTCCTTGGTGTGGGAGAGTTTTCAAAAACTGCTCAATTTTTTGAGGACTACCTGCTTTCTAAAATGTATGAAAAAATCAGGCAATTGTAAGTAGGCATTCTTCCATTTGATCCTGGTAGACAAGTGACCTCAGTTGGGCTGGGAAGACATGGAGGTTTTTCTTGGACCACTGTAGGCCCAAGTCTGTGTGTGTATGTCTGGCAGGGTGTGTGTGTTGCAGTTTGACTTTCACTATGCTTCTTGCTCCAAGCCAAGGATGTATTGCTCTCTCTGTTAATGCCCCCCCCCCAAAAAAAAACACCCCTGCATGAGTTTGGTTTTCCTTGATGCTGAATGTGATATCTTCCAACAGTTTTGTCACCGGTGGGAATTTTTAATGGGTGAGCACAAAATCACACTGCAAAAGTTGCATGTACTGGTCAAGTTGAATTTTAAAGTTAAGGCCTTTACAAACTGCCAGAAATAGTGCAAACTGAGGCCACTTTAACTGTCCTGGCTCAGTGCAAAGGAATTATGGGAACTGTAGTTTATTGTGGCACCAGCGTTCTCTGACAGAGAAGGCTCAATGTCCCAGAAAAAAATACAATTCCTTAAAAACTGATTTTAGAAATGCCATGTGCAGGGATTGCTCTTGATATATCTTTATTTGATTTCATTAATAGAAGAGAAAGAGAGAGACAGAAAGAATGAGAGAAAAACATTCACCTTATCAAACAGTTATGCATGGCTGCAATAAATTTTCTTTTAATTAATAGAAAAGTTGAAAGTTTCTTTCCCATATTAATGTGCTTTCTTGTTTATATTTATTGAACATATACATGCCCACCAGTGACTATATAAATAAATAAATGCATGACTTGATTGTCTCATCAAAAATGCATCTTGTATCAAAACTGCCACAGAACATGTGGTCTCTCATGCCTACCATGTCTTCCTAGTCTTACAGTCATGGCTTTAACACCAGTTCCCCTCCTCCCCTCAAAAATTCTGAAACCCAATGGAGATCTGATGTCTGAGGACAATATTACACTACACTGTTATTATTCATTTTTAATTGCTATGGCTGCCTCCTCTGGAATCCTGAGATCTATAGTTTAGGGAAGGCCATTTAGAATTCTCAGTCAGGGAACTCACTAAATTACAAGCACCAGAATCCCAAAGGAGGCAGCTATATCTGCTATAGCAATACCAAGTACATTTCTATACTGCTTACCAGTGTATTAAGGGGGGATGCAGACGAGGGCGTCAGAGACGCCCTGGTCCGGACCGCCGCCGGAGTTCAGCCTCTGGACGGCGGTGCATCCCCGGCGCATCTAAAAGGACCGCCAAAATAGCGATCCTTTTAGATTCTGCTGAAAGTGCGCCCTAACAGCTGCGGGCGCACTTTCGGCGGCTCAAACGCCGTGGCGCGTTCGGCTGCCGCGGCGTGAGGACAACCCGCAGTCGCCGGCCGTGCGGACGGCCGGCGCTTCCTCAGGAAGAGGAAGAGCCGCTGAACGTGCGGCGGCTCCTCCTCTTCCGGGCCTCGGAGACGGCGCAATTAGCCGTCTGCCGAGGCCCTACGTGGTTTACAAAGTGTAAGCTAATGGCCCTCAACAAGCTGGGTACTCATTTTAGCAACCTATGGAATGATGCCAGGCTGAGTCAACCCAGAGCCCCTGGCTGATATTGAACTCACAACCTTGTGGTTTGTGAATGAATGGTTGCAGTACAGGCATTTAACCATGGTGCCACCAGGGATCCCTATAATAGTGTAGTGTGATATTGAGTGTGTCTGTAAATTTGCCTCATGCTTAAGATTCTTCCTCCAATATGCCCCCCTTTTTTTGGCTGAAGCACCAGTAAAACCAGCTATAAGTTCCCATTTCATCTCTAGGTCTCCCTGCATATTTGCCCAGGAATGTTTTGTAACTTTACAGCTGAAGCTGCAACTTTACAGGCAAAATTGACTAAGGTCCTTTACAGACTGCCAGAAATAATGCAACTTGAGTCCACTTTAACTGCCCTGTCTCAGTGCTAGGGAATCATGGGAACTGTAGCTTTTTCTGAGATATTGAGCCTTCTCTGTCAGAGAGCTCTGGTGCCACAATAAACTACAGTTCCCATGATTCCCTAGCACTGAGACAGGGCAGTTAAAGTGGACTCAAGTTGCATTATTTCTGGCAGTCTGTAAAGGCCCATTGATACTAAGGGGAAAAGAATCAATAAAATTGTAAAATACTTTGATAGCAGCCTCTTTCTGCTCTGTTTGGAAGGAGTGATGCAAGACTGGGTCAAGGTAGAGCTACCTTGGCTGTATCTCTTTCTAGGTCAGCTACTGAAGAGAGGGCAACGCAAAAGATACTACCTGAACAAAGAGTAGGGGGGAAAACCCCAAGATGGGTGAAGAATATGATAATAAATTGAACAGTGAGGTTAGTTCAGATCATACAAATGCAAATGGTATAGGGGCTCCCTGCAAATTGTCTCACTTCACCCTGACTTAGATGGGAGGAAAGAAATCTTTTTAAATTTAACATTGGGCAGGTATCTTTGAATTGGGCAGAAAAGAAATGCATAAAACATTTCAAGCACTGTAAAATAATATCTCCCTCACCTTCTCTCTCTCTCTTTCTCTCTCTGTCGACAACCTCAGCACTAATGTATTGCCTACAGAAATTGGGATCAGATACTTAAATGTCTCAGGTAGAGGGCAACCAATTTGAACATGTTCGGCCCTTGAACCTTAATATCAGATATGTACAATGTACCATTCCGTTAATGAATTCCTCCCCCACATAGCCTTCATAAAAAGCCACCAGCTTGTTCCTGTGAGGAGGTGTTTGGAAAAGCTTTGCTTGAACCTAACATCCCCATAAAATAAATCAGGTCAGTGATAAATTTTACATCTCCAAACTGTCTAACATGAACAATTTTCCTTTTCAGAAATGGAGCTTAGGGATCTTGAAATTCTCTGTGAGGCAATAGCTTCTCAAAGACATTTGAAGGGTAAGAAATACAGTTAAGAAACTCCCCAAATAATCTATGACAAAGTACTTCTAGGATACCTGGGGCAAGTACAGTTCATATCTTTGCATGTGAGGGTAAAAATACTATGTCAAGTTTTATGAAATTTATCTGATCTAGAGCAAAGCCAGTTCCTGATCACCTGGCATATGATAAAGCTAGCAGGTGTAATGAATCGCTCATTTGCATTATTTTTGGCTTATTCCTTTAAATCATTCCCAGCTTATGGTGATCCTAAGGCAAACCTTGGTCTAATACCTAATAAACATTGGATATGTGGAATATTATGGATTTCTTTTTTAAAAAAGGTCCCCAAGTTACCTTATCTAAGGGCCTTGGCAGACGACTAATACAGTCGTCTTGGAAGCAGGGAAGAGGAGGGGCAGCTGCACGAGCGGCGCCCCTTCCTCTTCCCGAGGTTGCCCTCGGAGCAGCCAGCCCTCCGCATGGCCGGCACTCCCAGGGCAACCTCCCACCGCAGCGTCCGGACACGCTGCGGTGGAAAAGTCAGGGAAAGTGCGCCCTACGCGTTTAGGGCGCACTTTCCCTGATTTCTGAAAGGAGCACTATTTTTGCGCTCCTTTCAGGGACGCCGGCAGAGTGCCGCGGTGCAGAGGCTGTGGTCCCGCGGCACTCCGTCCCAGGGCGTCCCCGACGCCCTGGTGTGCCTCCCCTCTAAAGTGCCACTTCTGATGTTCAACAGCAAAATGGCTGAAGTCTCTGAGTGACTGTCTCTACTATCCGCCTGCTCCAAAAAGTAGGGATAAAATTCTTCCTTAATTTTGCACTTGAAGAAAGCAACAAGTAACTACAGAAATTTTCTTCCCAATCTGGAAAGTGCTCAGTTTTGAAAAATGACTTACAATTTAATAATAATAATAATAATAATAGTTATTATTATTATTTATACCCCGCCCCTCTATCGAACAATTTAGGATTTTATTCTGCATAAATTTTGCATGTTTTGTTTTCCTTCTTTTTTTACACAGAAAACAGCATATTCTGTACAGGAGAGCCTGTTTTGGAACTGTAGCACATAGCACTGTGGTGAGGAATTGATTTTATTCAACCCAAGGGAGAGGAGCCCTTGCAAAAGGTCATGGCACACAGCACCATGACATTAAGTGGGGGGGGGGGGGCATAGCCACAAGGTTTATTAGGCTCTGTAAACCCCTTCTAATTCCTCTTTGAATCCAGTGATTGATGTAGGAACATTGAAAGCATTCTCTCAAGTTAGGAAAGGAAATAAAGGTAAGGATGGTTGAAAGTAATTAACTAGATTTTTGCCTACCAAGATACATTTGAATGCCATTTCCAAAGGGTGGAAGTTATTGGTCTTCCAGAGAAGGATGCTGAGTAGATCTATAATAATAATAATAATAATAATAATAATAATAATAATAATATGTATTTATATCCCGTCCTTGGGGACCCAATCCGGGTGGCTTACAACAATAAAATCACATGAAATATCCCAACAACAATCCCTCCCCCCCTTAAAACAGTATTAAATCAGATAACAATTAAAATTACAAATTAAAACAGTTAAAAATTAAAACAGTTAAAACACACTACAAAATGACACATTGGCCTACAGCAATGTTCTCCCTCCATCCGTAGATGGGGCCACGCAGAGAACACTGCGGGTGGGAATCTAGGAAGGTGCAACAATTTTTGGTGGAGTCCCAGAAACTGTAGCCTTGTCTACATCTATAGTTAGCCCAGGTGGGACACAGTACACATTTGATGGAGCAGCAACTTTGTACATATGACCGTTGAGGGACTGAGACAAACTCGTATAGGGTCACAGATGCAACAGGGTAGAAGGAGAGCAGCATGTCCTTCTGGATTGGGCTCAGCTACACAACCTACTTGATCGGTTGGCTCTGCCTAATGGTATCTTTGTATTAATTTTGCCCAAGAACAAGGACCAGCTCCTATCTAGGTGTGTGACTTGGGTTGTGTTGCACATACTTTGTTGCTGTTGTGTGTCTTCAACTTGTTTATGATTCATGGTGACCCTTTTACAGGGTTTTCTTGGCAAGATTTGTTCAGAGGAGGTTTACCATTGCCTTCTCCTGAGTCTGAGACATTGAGTTCCTTCTACCAAGTCTTTAACAGTTAGCAGTGACTGTTGGCTACCAGTTATTTATAATCTAAGTACTTGCAAGAGATATAAATCAAGCAGTCTCAAAGGAGTAGAATTGCGCAGAACTAATTACAGCTCCCCACCACCACTGATCAGGTCTGTACTTTGAATTCCAGACTAGCCCATTCACCTATACAACATAGGACTTTTTCACATGGCAAAAAAAGACAGGAGTATAGTGCTATGCTTCCATCAATATCCCTCAATAACGGGAAGATTTTCACATGACATCACCATTATCGTGTGATTATCCTGTGAATAAAGAAGCGTAATCACACCACTTTTTATTCACAGGATTTATTTGCTGTGTGAAAAAGTCCATAGTGTAAAATCTATTTCACAGAAGCAGAAACTGGCTGCCTAGCAGGGATTTTGGGATAGTTGGCCTTTGTCACAGATGGACATTTTATAGTTCTGTCTTCCCCTCAAGGAAAAAGGGTTGTAACCATAGTCCATTAGAGGTAGATTGTCAGCCCTGGCCTTTTATGCTAGGGCTCTGGGATTTTCAGATAACACGGGTGATTTTAGGGTTCATGAAATGTTGGAAGGGTCATCCAGGGAAAAGGGTCAATGGTCGATAAGTTTGAACCTCTCTCTTTCCAGTTGTATTGAGGGTCTTGAGTGGCCTTTGGAGCAGCATTTGATATTCACATTATGAAGTTTTGCTGTTTCATGCTGCTTTACTAACTGCTTTTTTTTTTTTTTTTTGCTTTTTTTTTAGCTTTGGACATTAGTGAGTTCGTGGTGGTATCCAGAGGGGGCATCTCTGCTAAGGTGCTTGTGATAAGGGATGTTCAGCTACTTAAACTTCAGGGAGTCCTTAGTGTTTGTTCCTCTAAGATAGACCAGAAGAGAACTGGCACAACTCTTCAGTTGGGCTCCAGCAGTAATAGGACATTATGCTTTAAATTGGCTCTGCATGAGTTCTTGTAGGTTAGGGACTCTTAGGCTGGTCTCTCATTCTGCCATGCAGATAATTCTCTTCTCACCAGATACCAATTTTGGTGGGTTATTGCTAAGGCATTGTCCAGTCTGGGCTCGAGTGGTTAAATCTGGGACTCACTCTTTTAGAAATGGAGCTGCCAGAGTAACATCTGCAATGGGCATAAACATGGGCACCATTCAGAAGTTGGGGCGATGAAGCTCTTCTGTTTATAAGGGGTATATTAACATTCTCAGGAGTTAAAGTTGTTTGTTCACTAATGTTGTTGTGTTTTAAGTTTTAGGTTCTGCTTGGAAATTCCATGTTTTGAACTGTGGGTATAGCATGGTCTATTGGGCAGTCTGATTGGCATGGTGGGTTGCAGCTGAGCTTGACTGACCAAGTCACAGTCAGGTAGTTGGGGAAGAAGGCCCTGTGACAGCATGGTTTGCTTCCTTTGCTATTCCAAAGTACAAGGGGCATCCACTACACATTTTGGTCATTGACTTAGGGGCTAATGACTTTTGCTTGGTGAAGGGAAACCTTGTTTATCCAAACAGCTCATGTTTTTTGAATTATTGAAGCCCAGTGGCCAGGGTGCCTTTATTATGGACAGCTCCTATTCCCTGCCAGGTTCAGCAGGGTGAGGCTGATCTATGTTGTTTGGAGAGGGCCTGTATATGGGTCAATAAGGAAATGAAGAATGCATTGATGAAAGGAATGGATCATTTTAAAAGCACATCCCCATATAGTATTTCCAAGCTCTCTGCTTTACAGAGCTGATGACAATCACCTCTATGAGGATTTGCAGCAGAAAGTGAGAACCTGTTGGATGGTTTGGGGCAGGAAATGGACTAAGCAGATCCTTGCCCCTTGTCCATGGCAGGTACTGTGAAGAGAAAAAAAACAAGATTTTGCTGAACACCTATTGCATGCATTTTGGTGAATTGTTTTGTTTTGTTTTATTTTTGTGAACTGCCTCTTTAAGTCATTGAACCAAGGAAGTGAGAAAGGAGACTACCTTTAAGGCTGGCCCTCACTTTATGTCTCACAACAACTTGGTGAAGGGATTCCTTGGGTTTGCTTTCCATTAGGATAAGCTGGGGAGCAACCTGGGTATTTGGGTCCTCCTTGGGGTTCTGGTGTTTGTCCAGGGGAAGCTGAGGAGAGGAGCTGGTGAAGACTACTGATTCAGTTATTCCCTTCTTAGGTTGTTCCTCTTATTGCTTATCAAAGAGTTTAAATGAGTTAAATAGTTTAATAGGTCAATTAAGAGGTCAACCCAAGTTCTTGCATCTCATATCTTTATTCCCGTTGTGGATCAGTAACAGCATTTTTGAATAGGAAATAATTCTGTACAGAAGTTATATATGCAGTTGCTTGAACATTAAATGGTGTTCTTGGGGAAATATTTTGCACAAAATTCATATGTATTTTTGTTGCTTATTGCCCTATTGTTTTGTGTTGTGTTGTTTTTTCACAGAAAAGAACATTTTCTTTTGAGAAAACAACTCCTAAAAAGAAAAAAAATATATATTTAGATACATTATTTTCTGTATTATTTGTCTTGTCCCTATTGCTGTTTGACCCTCTTTTATTGTTTTACTGCATTGTCATATTTTACTTTTTCTCAAGTTTAATTCTGTTTTAAGGGGCTGGGAGGGTTGGATTGTGGGATGAGGGAATGTTTTAACTTTGTCTGTTTTAAATGCTGTAACTTGCCCCAATTGCCGTGCAGAGGGGCGGGCTATAAATAAAAATTTGTTGTTGTTGTTATTATTATTGTTATTGTTATTATTATTATTATTATTATTATTATTTCATGAGTGGCATGTGTCAAAGATTTGGCACCTTACACAAGAATAAACATAGAGCTTCCAGAAGCAGGATAAGATTTCTATTAACAGAAAGAAATCAAAGGACACAACTCTGTCTGATATGAATACTACAAATAATTCAGAGCCTGATTTAGAAATTATGAGTTCTTTGTGCAAAGAATCAGAGAAAGAATGCTTCCACTTTTTATTTTTCTTAAAAGTGAGTTGTAATAAATGCCTCAGTGTCTAGTGCTTTCCTAGTCCATTCTGGTATTTTTCAGTTTATTTTCTGGATTCTTGGATATTTCCTCTTCTAATAGAAAAGATAGAACTTCTAATCAACTTTGCACCCTACAGTGTAAGAGAAGATTACTAAGATCAAATATATTTAGTCTACACCATGCGCTCATTTAACTTCTTTATACAATGTGAAGGTATCTCTGAATTATTTATAATTCTTGTGTTCCATAGCTGACTGCAAGCCTATTGCCATAATGATTTTGCCAAGGCAAATCATTATACTTTTCTTTTGTTTTATTTTTTTAATGAGTAAGTCAATTAAGATAGAAAAATGAGGGAACACATGAACTTTACCCATAGAGACGGGATGTCCCCATACATCTTATGATTACCTTTTCAAGATTGTTTCATTAGGTATTTATGATTTCTGCTCTTTTAGTTATATGGTCTTCGCTATTACCTATATGGCAATATATGTGATCCGTTCTCACTTTATTTTTACAGTTGTATATGACCACTGAGGAAGACACATATGTCGAAACGCGTTTGGTCAACATTTATTATTTCGTAATGGACATACTGTATCATCCCTTTTAATTTGTTTGTTATTGTGCACTCTCTAATCTGTTGCATACCATTGTGAGGCACAAATGAACTGATATTTTATGTATTGCATAAGTTTCCATGGGATTTGCAGTTTTTTGGCCCAGTATTGATTGCTCATTTTATGTTTATGTCTGTTTGGGCATGGCCCACAGGCGTAAATTACTTTTTATAAAGCGCATGCTTTGTATTTTAAAAAAAAAATTTAATACATTTATTACATTGGAGTATAATACACTGTCTAAATAAAATTGCCGTATGTTCATTTTCCCTAAACTTTTTGCTCTTCACCTGTTATTTAATCTGGCCAGAGGTCCATTTGGGCTTCAATTCTATACCCACTTATCTAAAAGTTTATCCCACTGAGCTCACTTCGAGCTCATTGTGGGTAGATTCAGCCTAGTGTCCAGTTTATAACAGGAGCTAGCCAAGTGTTTCTGGGAATGACTTAAACAGAGAAAAAGACAAACTACTTGACACAAGAAATCCAAGAAGGAAACCCACAACACAATTCAAAGTTGTGAGATCAATTGTTTTATTTTGCTTTATTGTTGTGATATGTTTTGTATATAGTTGTTTACTTATAATAATTTTCTTTAAAAAATAAATATATAAAAAAAACATTGAGGAGGAACAAAATTGTGGACAAGATCCAGGACTGTACTTCAGTAAGCATTAGCTGCAGAACTGCAACTTGATTCTCCTTCCCCTCCTTAGTGTAACCAGCCCTTCATGGTGCCTTGTGAAACAAGGCTTTTTGATATGTAATCTGATAGTAATGCCAAAGAAACAAGGGTTGGAGAGATAATTAAAATGACATGAATTCAAACTGAGTTCACATTAGGACTATACAGTCAACTCTCAGTATCTACAGATTCTGCAGCCATTAAAAAACAAACAAAAAATCCAAGAGCAAATCTTGATTTGGCCATTTTATATACAAGGCACCATTTTACTACCCTTTCATATATAATGGGACTAGAGCAGCCATAAATTTTGCTATCTTCAGTGTGGGGGATTCCTAGAACCAAACCCCAGTGCATACCAAGGGATAACTGTATTTGGATCTTATGGACTATGGGTAGGCCACAGGAATGAGAAAGAAATTCTAAAGAAGTCTAAAGAGAATAAAATTGAGGTGGGGAGTGGGTGATATGGAAAGTAGCTTTCTAGGGGAAAATTATTTTTGGAAGATTGGGAGGCCAGATATCAGCATGGCATCATTTAATAAGTGTAAAAAACAACAACACCTGGTACATGTGTATGTGGGAATAAGGAAGAAAGTTACATGAAATTCCAAAGATTATGTTTCATGAACCCTTATTCCATTTGTAAATTTGATTGGGCCTAGTAGTAAAACAATTTTATACCTTTTGAATATAGAGGTTAACATGAAATAATGTTTGAACAAAGTAAGAAAAAAGTGATATTTTTTTTCAATAAATGAAACAAAACAAAACAAAACAAAAAAGAAACAGTGCATTCACCCCAATTTAGAGAAATCCAGACATGCTGAAGGCTCATTGAAATCAATAGGAGAAACTGGTTGCAACAAGTGTATATCTCATCAAGTTTGGCAGGACTTTAGTGTAACTCATTGTAGTGTACCTATACATAACAGGGTGGGGTGAGGAATATATATATATATATATATATATATATATGGAAAAAGAGAGAGAGAGAAGCTACTTGTGACAAAGGCATAACACTAGAACACACTAGAAAATTAGGGGAAAAGCCAACAATGCATGCATTCCTATAAAGTGGATAAAAATGTAATGTTCATGCCCTGAAACAATAAGTCATAAAGAATGGAATGTCAATAGCTTAACACTACCATAAAGAGGATGGGGAGATGGGGATTTTTCCTGTGGCCTCAAATAAAGTAAGAGCTATTAAAATAATATATATCAGATTTTGTCAGATACTTATGGAGGGCAGAAACAGCATGACAGTTTCTCATTGGACCAATGACTGCAGCCTAATGCAGCAAAGCATATTCAACCAATGAATACTATTGGTAGGAATGAAAAAGTAATCTTTGAAGAACTTTATGCAGGAGCCAGAAAACTGGGCATTTCACAGCATCTTCTGATCCAATTCATTGTACAACATCTGGAGATTTGTGTCTGAATAGTTAGCTGAAGTACACTTTTTAAGTCAATTGAAATAAGGAGTGGGAATTCTGTATTCCTCCAGTTGTTGTTGGAATGCATTTTCCAGCAACCTTATATTGAAAAATGTTAAGTGATGCAGTCTAGGAGCATCTAGAGGGGACCATGATTCCTATCTATGGTATAATGTTAACAAGCATGGTCTGTTAGATACGATGTGTGCTTTCTGGGAAAAGGCAGAACTGGGGGGGGGGGGGATACAGTGCTGGAATTAATATCATTTGGTTTAGCACAGTTGGTTCAAATGTTATTTTCAAAAACATTAAAAGCTTAAAGTGGAAATCATTTTACCTGAATGTATTAATGTAAAGAGAACAGTATATTCTTTCCTTAAATTACATAGCTAGAATGAGAGAGAGAGAGAAAGAGAGAGAGAGAGACTACACCAGAAACAACTCTAATATTTTTAAGGACATATGCCTAAACATGTCTACCTGAGATATCTTATATCAACAGTTCAACCTTATTTTGCTCTATTACCTTCTGTTTCACTCATTCACTGCATTCACTACTTATCAATTCCTTTTTAAGTTGAGAAATATATGATTCAGTACAAGTGGAACATTCTGTTTCACTGAAGGTGTGAGTTTGCGCTTCCAGGCAAAATATCAAATTTGTCTTGACTTGTGACTGATTAAGAAGCAAGAGATTTTGTGAAAGAGAAACAAGCTTATGAGTGCATTCATTTCATTATTTTTTCCTCTGAGCACCAGGATTTGCCAAAACTTATCTTCTTTGACAAATAACTAAATGCTAATATCCTACATTTAGCCCATCTACCATGACTGATTGTACATCTGCCCAGATAACTATGAATAAGTGTGTGTGGAAAAGGACTTCCCATATCAATGGAAATTTTTCCAGAAATACTGGTTACAGGTAGCAATCTTAACAGATCTATATTCAGTAATTGCTTCTTTGAGCCTTATTGCACTATAAAAGTAAGCAAACACACAGTGAGAGAGAAGTAGCTTTCTGCTTACCTCTCTACACAACATCATAGCACTTCCATTCTTGTTCTAGAATGAGACAGTCATAAAAGCATGCCTTTTGCCAAACATATTTTCCCAGAACAATAAAGGACACATTTTTACAACTGTCTCCTTCTAGAAGAGAACAGACATGCTTTGAAGGCAGGAGGAGAGGTAAGCAGAAATCCACTTTTCCCTTGCTGTGTGTTGTCCTACTTTTTTAATGCAATAGAGCTTTCAGTATCTCTAAGAGTAGGCACAATATGCATTCATATATTTTCCTGTTTATTGATCTGAGCTACACACTCTCTCTTTGCATCAATTAATCTGAAGTTATTAATCATTCATGATGCAGTCTACTGTTTTCTTTTTCATTCCATATCTGAACATATGCTAAAGAGCTTCTCATCATGAGATGTTACAATACTTCTAGTATTTGAAAGTAAGCTTACTTAATATGTTTTTACATAATAATAATAATAATAATAATAATTATTATTATTATTATTTATAGGAAGTTACAGCATATTAAAACATACAAAGTTAAAAGCATTCCCTCATCCCGCAATCTAACCCTCCTACCCCATTAAAACAAGATTAAACTATTGAAGAGTTAAAATACAATAATACAATTAAAACAATAAAAACAACAAAACGGCAATAGAGCAGGCAGCAATGGACAGTAGGGCAAGCAGCAGCAGGGGCAACACATGAAAACCATCTCCCCTGAGCCGAAAGGTTATTCCGGGAAGGCCTGCCGGAAGAGATCTGTCTTTACTGCTTTTTTAAAAGCAGCAAGGGTGGTAATAAGATGGATCTTGTCTGGCAGACCATTCCATATTCTGGGAGCGGTCACAGAAAAGGCCTTCTGTGAGGTCTGGGACAGCCTAGCTTTTATTGGCTGTAACAGATTCTTCCCAGAGGACCGGAGGGCGCGGGGGGGATCATACAGGGAGAGGCGGTCCCTAAGTTAAGATGGACCCAAGCCATGTAGGGCTTTAAAGGTCAAAACCAACACCTTGTACTGTGCCCGGAAACTAATCGGCAGACAGTGGAGGGATTTAAGCACCGGTGTTATATGCTCCCTCCTGGAGGTTCCTGTAATTAACCTGGCTGCCATATTTTGCACAAGTTGTAGTTTCCGGGTTAGGCACAAGGGTAGCCCCATGTAGAGTGCATTGCAGTAATCCAGACGTGAGGTTACCAGAGCATGTACCACAGTTTCCAGATCACTCATGTCCAGATAAGGGCACAGTTGCCGTATCAGCCGAAGCTGATAACAGGGACTCCTGACCGTCGCATTCACCTGACTAGTCATGTGAAGCGACGAGTCGAGGAGTACCCCCAAACTGCGAACACAGTCCTTAGAGGAGAGAGTGACTCCATCCAGGACTGGAGACTGTATTCCCAAATCTGGTTTCGGGCCTATGACTGTAAGTACCTCCGTTTTGTCTGGATTCAATTTCAATCTGTTTTTCCTCATCCAATCCATTACTGCTCTGAGACATTCATTAAGAGGAGAGACGCCATCTGAAGTCTGAGTCGATGATCTGGTCATGGAGAAGTATATCTGGGTGTCATCAGCATACTGATGACACCGCGCTCCATGCCTCCGAATGATCTCACCCAGCGGCTTCATGTAAATGTTAAATAACATTGAGGACAGGATGGCACCCTGAGGGATGCCACAATTAAGCTCTATTTTAGAAGAGCAACTGTCCCCAAGCCTCAGCCTCTGGGATCTGCTTGAGAGGAAGGAACGGAACCACTGCAGAGCAGCGCCTCCAATTCCTAAATCTCTCAGGCAATCCAAGAGGATGGCATGATCTATTGTATCGAAGGCCGCTGAGAGATCCAAGAGCACCAACAGGGTGACACTATCCCTGTCGATGCCCTGGCGGAGGTCATCGGTCAGAGCAACCATGGCTGCCTCAACTCCATATCCTGTCCTGAAGCCAGTTTGAAATGGATCAAGATAATCGGTTTCATCCAAGACTGCTTGGAGTTGGGAAGCAACTGCCCTCTAGATCACCTTGCTCAAAAAAGGGAGCAAGGAAACTGGTCTGTAGTTGTTTCTATCCAGGGGGGTCCAGGGAAGTTTTTTTCAGGAGAGGCCTAACTGCCGCCTCCTTTAAAGAAGATGGTACGTTACCTTCCCTGAATGACACATTGATTGTGTCCCGAAGGAACACCTTCAACGTGTCCCCCCCTGGACGACCAGCCACAATGGACATGGATCGAGGGGGCAAGTCGTCTTACTCACCCTTCCAAGAAGCTTGTCCACGTCATCGGTACTCACAGATTGTAATTGATCCAGTAAATTGCCATCAACAGAGTTGCTGGATACCTTGTTTACAGATTCTGCCAAAACACAGGCATCCAAGTCGGTTCTTATCCGAGAGATTTTATCTGCAAAGTGGATGTTAAATGCTTCACAGCAGGCCGTTGTTGGGTTAAGTAGGGGATTTGGCGCAGGTGGAACCTTTGTCAGCTCCCCCACCACCCTAAACAGCTCTGCCGGGCGGAACTCTGCAGACGCAATACGTGCCGAACAGAAAGATTTCTGCGCTGCATGTAAAGCCTCCCTATAGGAATCAAGGTGCTTCCTAAGGCGAGTTCTGTCAGATGAGAGACGAGTCCTTCGCCATTCGCACTCTAGTCGTTGTCCGGCCCGCTTCATCTTCCTAAGCTCCTCCATATACCAGAGCTTATGGTTTGAAGCGGACCGGAAATGATGCTTGGGAGCGATTGTGTCGATAGCCTTGGTAAGATCGGTGTTCCAGGTGTCCACCAAGGCTTCAACAGAACCACCTGCATTACCCACCATTAAACCCTCTAAGGCTTTCTGGAAACCAATTGGTTTCATTAGCCTTCGAGGGCGGACCAATCTAATAGGTCCACCACCCCTGGGGGGGCGGACAGTAGCTTTTCGTTCCACCTTGATCAGGAAATGATACATCCATGACAATGCGGAGGTTTTTATAACCTCCGCCCATGGATATTCCTGTTCCGTAATAAAGACCGCATCAAGGGTATGACCGGCACAATGTGTGGGCCCGTCAGCCAGTTGGGATAGGCCCATGTTTGTCATGGTATCCATGAACTCCCGAGCCGCGTCAGTTAGATCTTGTAAGCTGGTTTTGAGTGGAATGTTGAAGTCACCCAAAACTAAAAGTCTGGGCGACTCCAACAGCAATTCAGAAACCAGGGCAGTCAGCTCGGTCAGGGAGTCTGTTAAGCAACGGGGTGGCCGGTATACCAACAGAATCCCCAAACTATCCCTGGTTTCAGGCTAAGGTACATACACTCGATGTAAGTCATTTTCCGGATAGGCTTCCTGATCAAGGTCAAGGTGTTCCTATAAACCAAGGCCACGCCCCCCCCCACCCACTTCCCCTTATCTGCTCACTAACTGAGTACCCAGCTGGGAGGGTCTGCACCCATGTAGCGGCGCTGGCATCCCCCAGCCAGGTCTCAGTGAAGCATGCCAGGTCGGCCGCCTCATCCACCAGGAGATCGTGGATAAGGTGGGTCTTATTTTTGACCGACCTGGCATTGCAGAGGAGCAGATTAAGGGTCCATGGAATGGTTGACACGCTCTCCAAGTTATCTTGGGAAACAGAGTAAACTAAAGGAGGGATAGATATTAACCATTGATCCCTCCTTCTTTTGTAACATTTGTTGACTCTGTTACTGCCATATCTTCCCTGCCCCCACACCACTTCAATGCCTGCTCCCAGACTCTGTTCGGCTCCACTACGTGAAAGGGGAGATGGGTAAGCCAGCTGACTTCTGTCCCTGATAGATGGCAGCATCTTTCATGGACAAATGGTGCAGAGAAAAAGGGGCTAGGAGGATCCTCCAACTATCGCTTCTCCAAGACAAGTAATTTCTCCCCCCTGATGGCATTCTAGGGGTTTGGGGCAAACAAGTCTGGTGATGATGGTATTAGCCCCCGCCCAGTCCTCTGCAGCCCCAAACACCGCCACTTGCTGCGTGGTTGCCGGGGAGAGATGGAATTTCAGCGGGGTTATATCCCCGCTGAAGCTCCTCTCAGTTTCCTCACAGATGTGGCGGCTCAGGCTGCTTCAGGTGATTCTCTGAGGGCTGGGGGTCAAGGTCAGGAACAGTCCTCCACGGCCCCAACGCCGCCACAGGCCGCCCAGGAGATGGAAATTGAGGGTGCAGCCCAATCCTTTTGCAGCCCCAGATGCTGCCGCTGCAAGTTCCAGCAGGAGAGATGGACCCTTGGGCGGGGTGTTAAATCCCCCACCCAGTGCTCCTCCTGGCTCTTCTGCCACTTGCAGCACAGGCTGCCCAGGTGATGGAAATTAAGGGCGCAGCCCAGTCCTTTAGCGGCTCCAATCTCCCTGCTGCTGTCCCAGCTGCTCCTCCACCAGGAGAAGATGTCTCTGGAGCATTTATGTAAGCTCCGGTCTCCCTCTACTCCCTCTACGTGGATCAGCTGTCCTCCACTGGGAGAGATGGTCTGGGAGCGTTTTTAATGGCTCCAATCTCCCTGCTGCTGTCCCAGCTGCTCCTCCGCTGGAAGAAGGTGTCTCTGGAGCATTTATATAAGCTCCAGTCTCCCTCCACATGGAACAGCTGTCCTCCACTGGGAGAGATGGTCTGGGAGCATTTTTAAAGGCTCCAATCTTCCTGCTGCTGTCCCAGCTGCTCCTCCACCGGGAGAAGGTGTCTCTGGAGCATTTGTATAAGCTCCGGTCTCCCTCCACATGGAGCAGCTGTCCTCCACTGGGAGAGATGGTCTGGGAGCATTTTTAAAGGCTCCAATCTCTCTGCTGCTATTCCAGCTGCTCCTCCGCTGGGAGAAGGTGTCTCTGGAGCGTTTGTATAAGATCTGGTCTCCCTCTACGTGGAGCAGCTGTCCTCTGCTGGAAGAGATAGTCTGGGAGCATTTTTAAAGACTCCTATCTCCCTGCTGCTGTCCCAGCTGCTCCTCCGCCATGTTGGGAAGCCAAGACCTAATTTTGGGAAATTTATAATTAGCTCAAATGTGAGAGGGAAGCGCCCAACTTCGCTTCTAGGTCCTTATCCAATTGTCTATGGGAGACGTAAGAATTCTGGCTGGGAAGACACTGAAACGGACCAAGCTCCAATTAAAGTCTAAAGTATTTATTTGGCAACAATAAGCAAACATCCAAATGAAGTGCACACACACACACGCTAGAGGAATAAGCGGGGAAGAGAGAGAGTGGGGAAGGCAAAGAGAGAAAGACCAGGACAGAGGATATACTTACACCCGAGCGACTCCTCTGGGCTTTGGCAGCAAATGAAGATGAGTTCCGTGGAAGGGACATGACCGGCAAGGGGGGGGGTCACGGGAACTATCTCAGAGTACAGACCAACAGAGTTTCAGCATGCACTTCCAAGGTAGCACGAGGTCTGTTAAAATCCAGGGGTTCTTATAGGGAAATTCTGCCTTCCAGCCATGAGTTAGACAATAGGTGGACAAAGGCTTGAGTGGTTCGCTATTGTTTACTTAAGTCTGGGCATAGTCTAAACAATGCATTTGGTTTCA
Organism: Phrynosoma blainvillii; assembly: GCA_026167975.1. Lineage (NCBI taxonomy): Eukaryota > Metazoa > Chordata > Lepidosauria > Squamata > Phrynosomatidae > Phrynosoma > Phrynosoma blainvillii. The sequence continues at coordinate 122,175,372 of JANUYF010000004.1, forward strand.
AAACTATCAAGGAAAGGAAGCTAGAGAAAGGAGGTGCCATCAAATCTAATCACTGTCTCATCAAGTGTGAGACTAAGGGCCTTGGCAGACGGCTTATTAAGCCGTCCTGGAGGCAGGGAAGAGGAGTGGCAGCCGCACGCTCGGCGCCCCTCCCTCCTCCCGAGGTCATCCTCGGAGCCGCCAGCCCTCCGCACGATTTCGAGTTATGTTTAATCAGCATCACCTTCCTTTTTGTGTCTAAAGTGCACTTCAGTCAAAATTCAGTCATGCAGGAACCAGACCAATCCCTTTGGCATTTTCTTTTATGTTACCTACTGTCACTCTATCTAAATTAGCCTCCTCACCAAACCACAGAAGGGACTCAAATGCTGGGTTTAACATAAAGGGCTAATTTCAAATTAGAGTATTCAGTGACTATTGCCACTTCATTAAGTTTATAACATTAATATATATACACTTAATGTGTAATTAATTTTAATAGTTGCAGTGGCTGTAAGATTAAAAAGAAGATGAAAAGTTTTTTTCCTCCCTTTAGTTATTCTTTTCAGCTTCAGATTTGTTCCAATTAACCTCTCCCTTCAGTTGAAGCCACTCCATTCATTGCTTTTAACAGTTGGCACAAGAAAATATTGCTGCAATGCTTGTACACTTAGGAGAAATTTGCATATTACTGAGATAACTATTATCCTTTTTTGTTCATAGTTGTTTGGCATCCATACATAAGCTTCCAGAAAAATATGCTATCTGCCATAGAAAGCAATTGCTGGATTTCACTTATGGTAGCTAAACCATATTCATTTTGAAAATTAAAGGCACATCACACAAACATACACATTGAGAAAAGTTTTTTGTGCTTTCTTTCTGCCAATATTCTCAACTTCTTTCATGTACATTGATTAAACATTTTGAAAATGATGTATTAACTAAAAAGAAAGCAAATGAAAATGTGGAATTTTGAGAGTCTTCCTCCTCTCCTCCTCTCTCATACATAGACACCATAGCACAATAAACTGAAACATCTAAACCTGCCCTCTGTGTATGCTATTTATCTCAAAAAGACCCCCTGAAGTGAGCAATAAAAAGTAATCAAAACATCCTGGATATGTATCAGAAAAAAATTATCCCCACTACTATTGGAAGCACAGTGAAAGTACTTTAACTACCAGCCAAAAATGTTTGGGACATTAAGGGCCTTTGCAGACTGCCAGAAATAGTGCAAATTGAATCCACTTTAAATTGAGGCACTGTCCTGGCTCAGTGCTAGGGAATCATGAGAATTGTATTTTTTTCTGAGACATTGAGCCTTCTCTAGTTTCAAAATGGAACTTATACAAAATTAAATGTATAAAGATAGATGAGAATCTACTGAAGAGAGACAATTTGTAGACTTCCAGATGTTGTTGGACTGAAGCTCCCATTGACCCTTTCCAGGACAGTCAATGGTAAGTAAAGATGTCAGATGTGGTCCAACAGCTTTTGGAGAGTTACACTTTACTGTTTATTATTTACTCAGTTGTTGTTATGTGCTTTCAAGTTTTTCCAACTTATGATGGCCTAAGGTGAACCTATTATGAACATTTCTTGGCAAGATTTCCTCTGAGGTTGTCAAAGGAGAGCCAATGGGTTTCCATGGCCAAGTGGGGATTCATACTCTGGTCTTATGGAGTCCTAGTCCAGCCCTAACCAAACTGGCTCTACTTTGTGCAGAACTCCTACAAATTGAACTATAAGACACAGACAGGGATACTGTTGCCACTGCTATATTTTAGAATTCTGCACGATCAGAAATCAATTATGAACTATGTAAACTGTATTTTGGTCAATAGGATGAGCTCTAAGGGGCTATGCAGACAGGTGGCTCTGGGCCACCCCTGCTAGCAGTGGATCGGGGCTGTGGCAACCCCACGCTGCAGCCCTGATTCTTCCTTTTGCCATCCCTAAAAAAGCGGCAAAATGCCGCTCCTTTTAAGGGTGGCAAAAGGCCACCCTAAGAGCCAGTGTCGCAGCTCTTCCATACCCTTTTGGTGCAGGTATCTACATGCTGCACCAGAAGGGTGTTCTGATGCTGTGTGCCATGCAAATGGGCACGCAATGTCAGGACAGCATCGGGGTGGGGTTGGCGTGGCCAATGTGCGACTGCCCCACCCCAACTCCACTCCCAGGCCAGCCCTTTAGGCCAGTCTGCAACACCTCTAACTCAGTCATACATGAGGACTAGAAAACATTTTTAAGTAAAACAACATATCATTCTTAAAATGTTATTTTTATTAATTGTTATTAAAACAAGAACACTCCCTTTTATATGTAAGGAAAATTAAACCTTATTTAATTTTAAAGAATTATACTATATTCTATTCTTGGATGCCAAAACTGTACTTCAAAATGTGTTTTCATAAGTGTTTGTCTACTCATGGCAGCCCCGTGAAGTTCATGGAGGTTTTCTTAGGTCACACTACAGAAATAATCCAGTTTGAACCACTTTAACTGCCCAAGCTCAGTTCTAGGGAATACTGAGAATTGTAGTTTATTGTGGTACCAGAGCTCTGAAAGAGAAAGCTAAATGTCTCACTAAATGATAGTTTCCGGAATTCCTTAGCATGGAGCCAAGGCATTTAAAGTGGTCTCAAACAGGATTAATTCTGCAGTGTGTTTTGGACCTTAGGAAAGGAATACTCAGAGGTGGTTTTGCCATTCCTTCCTTTGAAATATAGCCTACAGCACTCCGGTAATCATTGGTGATCTCCCATCCAAGTACTAACCAGAGGTGGCCCTATTTAGATTCCAAGATCGAGCAAATGCCTTTTGGACATTTAGGCCAGCTATGCTCAAGTGCAATTCCAGAAATTTGGGGGCTGAAGGAACATTCCAGAGGGAGTAGAATTCTTATTTTGGAGAGGCACTGCCCCATTTTCCCCACCCTGGTCACTACAGCTCTAATATCCTACCAGGGGGATAGGGATGAAAGTTTTCCCCTACGCTCATTATTAATGTTGGCCTCGATTGCTTGAAACATCCTGCCCACACAGCTAAAATAGATACTTTCACCTCTCTCACACACAGACATAGCACCTTTGCAGACTGCCAGAAATAGTGCAAATTGAGTCCACTTAAAGGGTTAGGGTTAGTGCTAGGGAATCATGGGAATTGATTTTTTTTTCTGAGACATTGAGCCTTCTCTGTCAGAGAGCTCTGGTGCCACAATAAAATACAGTTCCCATGATTCCCTAACCCTAACCCTTAAAGTGGACTCAATTTGCACTATTCTAGCAGTCTGCAAAGGCCCATAGTTTGTCCTCCTCAGATAGTTCTCCCTAAGTGCCCAGCCTCCTTAAAAGGTTTTTTCAGAACAACTGGCACTTCTACAAAGTTGGTGACCAGCCAGGCAGTAATGTAAAAAAAGTAAGAAAGAAGGTTTACCTTTGTACACATACACAATAATTTTTATCCAACAACAAAACTTCTTTGGCCTCTTTGTGCCTCCTCTCAGCCCTTTTGCTTAGTGCAGGGGTAGGCAACCTAAGGCCCGTGGGCCGGGTGCAGCCCACAGAGGCCTTTGGACTGGCCCCTGCCCTGTCCTGTCGCAGCCGCTGCCTTTCGCGGCCGCGGGGGCCTCCAGGGTGCCATTTGGGATTCCAAAATGACACCCTGGAGTCTCACGCGACCTTTCCTGTTGTGGGAACGGTCGCGTGAGATTCCGGTAGCCATTTTGGAATCCAAAATGGTACCCTGGAGGACCCCAGTGGCTGCGCTGGGCCTCTCTGAGGCCCGGCATGGTTGATGGAGCCCTCCTGGGGAACCCCCGCGGCCATGCCGAGCCTCTTGGAGGCCCACCGCAGTCGAGGGAGCCCTCCTGGTAGTGCGTGCGTGCATGTGCCACTGCAGCCTGGGGTGCGTACGCATGCATGCGTGCATGCACCAGCATGGCTTGGGGGCATCGGGGGACAGGGGAACCTGCCCCACCCCCAAAAAGGTTGCCGAGCCCTGGCTTAGTGACTGTAAGTGACCTGTGCAGGGCAGAGCTGAGAAAGAAACTTGACTGGTCTGGGAAGAGGATTAAGGTGAGAATTACAGAATCAGTTGTCCAAGAAGATATTCAATAACAGCCCTGCACAAGTTCCAGCAAACAAATTCACTTGCATAGTAGGAGCTGTAACAAGTTCAATAATGTCACTGGATACTGGTCTGTCAGCCTGTCTGTCTCTGTGCAAGCACACATATGTTCATCCACACACACTCATTTCAAATTATTTATATGTGAGGTATGACAATGCTCTCAAGAGAATGAGATATAAAACTACACAAAGAATAAAATACTCTAAAATATCCCAAATCAATATACATTAGTATTAAAACCAAGATAAAATAATTCATCTATTGGAAACAGCAAACAATTTATCATAAGATGCCTCTCTCTCTCTCTCTCATATTTTAAAATCTTGCCTTAAGGCTTAGTTCATGTGGATGAAGTCAGTTTCTAAGAAAAAATGGGACTAGGCAATTTGAAACTTTAAAGGAAGATGCACATGGACTCACATAGTACTACTTAGCCAAAGAATGTGGGTTTATGTGAAAGGCATTTAGAAATATTATATAATATGAAAGGTAAATAGATGTAACTGATAATATAGTTTCAGATGAATAGAAATTATTATGCTGGTGGTATAAATAAAATCCTTTATCAAAATGTTATTGTTTATTCTCTATAGAAGCAATATTTCTGTCCCTGGGAGCTTCAGAGGCTGATAATTTAGAGAGCAGTGAGGTGCTGAGTCTGTTTCAAATTTCAGTGTGTTACAATGGCTGATTTAATATAAAGACCCCTTTTGGGTCCCTACCAATACCCTAGACTTGGAAAAGCCCCAATTGCCATAGACCCAAGGCAAGCACATCACGTAGGCAACTGAGAGGTCACATCTGTACTTACAACATTTTGCAGATCAAAAGGGCCAAGCCTAGGAGCTGCAATACAGGACATTCACACCTAGAGGATTTATGAGTGCCAGCCAGGATGTGTCTGGCTGATGATGAGATGCATTAACATCCCATCTTCTCTCCTTGGAAATTGTTTACTTCAAAGAGTAGGAATCTGGGGGTCTTTTGATATACAATAATAACTCTTTGTCTCAGGCTAGGGTTAATGATATAAAAGATCCCCAAAATCTCAGGCTCATTGGGTCTGGTTGGATTTCATGATGACGCTGCACCACTGTGAACTCTGACTTGGGTCCCAGGTCTTTCTGATGTCCTTTCCCTGTTCATAACAGTTGAGTCTATCCATCTTCATTCATTGTAGGAGCAGCCTCCTTCAGGTAATTATCACCATTAGAAAGCCTTGTGTTTCCTCTCCAAGCTAACTACTTTATTCCTGAATTCTTGTGTGTATGAGTGTATGGCAGAGTGTCTTTGTATGTTTGAGTCCCCAAATAAATTACAGTTCATTGGAAAGCTTTTTCTCTATCAGTCTATTCCCTAGCCACCTTTGTAAACATATGATAAAAGATCACACAGAAGACTTGGACTTTAGTAATTCCCCAAGTTCTTGCTATTGTTATTGCTATCTCGTTTGACCCTGCCTTTCACCCTATGGTGCAATGTAAACTTTAGCTGGGTGCTCTTAGGCCATGTAGGAATTTTCGGGCTAACTCCAAGGGCAGGTTATGGACCAAGAGGCATCATTTGTGAAGGACAAGTCTTTGGAATTGCTCTTTTTTGTCATGGGACTTGGGGGAAGCTGCCCTTGGGGTTAGTCTGAAGTTCATCCTAACTTTAAGTTGTGGGTTCCTTGGGTGGACCATCTTCATTTCATGGACCTTCTTTAACTAGACCAGGATGGATAGCAATCAGAGTATTCCTAGGGCTTAGGTGCTTCACCCAGGAAGGGCTGGGAAGGAGGCCTTAGCAAATCCCACACTAGGTATTTTCCCCTCTGCAGTTCATGGTTAAAGTTAAAAGGTTATCGGTCAAATAAAGTGGCCTAGTCATTCCACATTTTGTGTCTGGTTTCATTGTTTCTGGACTGGGTCAGCAAACCTCTAACTGCAGTTATCCACTGTTGACTTGCTTAAATGAGCCATCACAAATCTAATGTATCATCAGTTATATTCTGATTGCAGGGATGTTTTTGACAGCTATGCTCATATATTTAAAATGTAACTTAATTTAAACTAACTAACTAACTAACTAAATAAGTTAGGCATCGTGCTTTTATTCCCCCCACACCCATTGTTTAGATCTGATGAAAAAGGAAGCCACATTTTAGATACTGTAACTGGATGAACTATTTTGCCTTTATTGTGGTGAGTCTGGAAAGAGTAAATCAATCTGGGTTATATTTCCATGAAATGTGGCATACAGATAGCATGAGTAAATAATGTCACATGACTGGCATATCACCATAGGCTCGGAGGTTTCTAGTGCAGTCAGGTAACACATTCTTCAGTCTGCCAGTCATCAAGTGATTAATTCCATGTGTGAACCACCTCATGGGGACTTGGCAGCCCAATGTGTGAAATGGCTCCATTGGGAAGCACATTGTTAAAATGGGTTTAGAAATTGCAATAACCCATTCATACAGACAAAAGCCCAGATGCTCGCATCATATGCCTATGTGAAACAACCCCAGTTATCCAGCCAGCCAAATCATCCCACTGAATTGCAGCCCAGTCCTACTAATGTTTCTATGGGCCTGTGCAGACGAGTGGCTTTGGGCCACCCTGGGATGTGGCAGATCGGGGCCACGGCAACCCCACGCCATGCCCCAATTCTCCCTTTTGCCACCCTGAAAAGAGTGGTACCGTGGCTCTTTGATGCCCTTTTGGCACAGCATGTTTGAACACTGAGCCAGAAAGTCATCCTGATGCTGTGTGCCATGCATAATGGCACACAGCATGAGGACAGCACTAGTGTGTGGCTGCCCTACCCCAACTCTACCTCCAGGCCAGTCCTTTGGGCCGGTCTGCAGAGACCCTATGTGCATCAGAATGGAGCCTTCAGAGTATCTGCTATCCTTCTAATTCAAGTGGAGTTTCAAAAACAAACCAAAAACCAAAACAGTCTCCTTCCTTCTATCAATATGTTATTTCACTCAAAGTGTAATGCCTACATTTTCAGATCCTTGTTTTCTTATTTATTTGCTTCATTGTGGATTATAAAATATGCATCACTTTACCTGTGAAGAGTGAACACAGGTCATGCATATTTAGTCAACTTGGTTTTGTGTGTGTTGTTGTTTTTAAAAGCATACCCCAGGAGAAGAGCAGCTTAGAAAAAGCTGTTACACTCTGTCAATTAAATACATATTTATCAAATAAATGTATTATACATTTTTATAAACAATAGAGCTGTGCAAAATAGTTCTTATGCAAATTGCTTTATTAATGGCACCAGACAGTCATATAAGGTAGAAGCTGGCATTTGTTTTTGTTTTGTTTGTTTGTTTAATAACAGGTCAGACTATGTTCATATTTTCTGTATTTCTTTCTAACTACAGGACAAGGGAGCTCACAAGCTAGAGGCTTGTCCACATAATGCTGAACTGTAGTTTAGCATTACAGCCCAACAGAGCCAGAGAGAACCTTTAGTGTGAACCAGGGTTTGTTTGTTTTTTCAGGACAGGCACTTCACATTAGTTGCTCACTCCAGGCTGTGGAAAATCTGGCCATTCACATGTTGGACTACAGTTTGTATCATCCATCATTATTGGCTGTTGTGACCAGAGAGTTGCAGGCTGACACATTCCTCACCCTGACCCATGTCTTTTCAACATGGACAAAATGAGTGAGCAGACCCTATTTGCAATGCCTGCAGTAACTTACTAGCTTATAGTATTTTCTTTATCACTGAATATGGTGAGGGTTAATCACATAGATCAGGGGTAGGCAACCTTTCCCCTTTAAGGGCCGAGGGACTTCAGCTCCCAGAATCCCAAGAGCTATTGGCCAGCATGGGACTATTGGCCAACATGGCTGAGGCTTCTGGGAGCTGAAGTCCCTCGGCCCTTAAAGGGGAAAGGTTGCCTACCCCTGTCATAGATACTTGTACAGGATGGGTCTCCCTTATTCAAAATTCCAAAATCCAAAATACTCCAAAAAGTATAACTTTTCCTGGTGTCTGAATGACACCTTTGCTGTCTGTTGATTCAGTGTCCACAAACTATGTTTCATGCACAGGATTATTATAAATATTGTATAAAACTACCTTCTGGTCATGTGCATAAGGTGTATAAGAAACATGCATGAATTTTGGGTTTAAGCATGGGTCCCATCATCAAAATATCACATTATCTACATATATGCAAATACTGGCATTCCAAAATCCAAATAAAAATAAAAATAATCTGAAATCCTTTTGATCTGAAGCATTTCAGATAAGGTAAACTCAACCTGTAATAAAGCTTTACAGTGAACACTGGTATGAAACACTGACCATTTCATACTGTATGCTAATGATTTCACAAAGTTTTTCAAATGTCACTGAGAGTGTAGGATTGTTAACTACTTTTGAATGTTGCTTTTAACTGCCATAAAAAATTGTCTTGGATCAATGGAAGTCTCTCTCTCACTCTCTCCCACCCCATTTCAGTAAATAATTCTTCCTCCACTAGGCTTCCTATGTTATGCTTGCAAACTACTCCTCTACATATTGGAAACTTCTACACATTCCTCCAAAACTACTTTTCCTTATAAATATTAGTCTAAGTGAAAATAAAATGGCTTTGACAAAGGACATAACTTGAATTTATATTAGGGATATGCACCAACCAAAAAATTCAGTTTGAACCATGCTTTGGTGAATAATAAACAAAAAATCTTATTTGGCCAGTGCTGCTAGTCAATTGTACATTGATATGCTTTATTTTAAAATTCTATAATTAAATAAGAATTGACTTCAGTTTACTCTTCTGTAATAATTTGTTTTCTATAAGCTACTCTCCAAAGAAATGATCACCTTGATTTAGTTCATTTTTTAAAAAGTGCACATATAATTTCAGTATAATACTTATATGATTCGGTTACAGAGCCATCCCACCAGTAGGTGCTGTGTGGTCCAAAAGAAGAACCTCTGCAGAATTCATGCTCCTTCAATGCAAGCTCAAAGGTGCAGAACAAGGAGAGGAGCAGCATTTTTAAAAAAAAAAAAAACAAACAAAAACAAAACTTGTTTGTCATTTTCTTTTTCCCCCCTTAAATTGTTTCCTTCTCTATGACATCAACAAGATGGAACTAGATTACTGTATTTCCAGAGCTAAGGTGATTCTCTTTCTCCATCTCCCTCCTTCTTGAGGACATACCAATGGCATGAATAGGCCCTAGATCCTACAAATTCTTCCCCCTATCTTTCAATACTGGAGCTGTGCTGATGGAAAGGAAAGGTTTGCACATATTTCCTGAAGTCTGAGTTTGTCTTTGGAAAGAAAATCCGCAAGATACTATGAGTGATGGAACACCTGTCCGGATAAGGGAGATTGGTAGTTCTAAAGTCACTGGGATTGAGAATCTGTATTTAGTGTGGACACAAAGTTCAGGAATCTGGAGATTTTTTTAAATTTTATTTTTAACCATGGACTTGTTACAATGGCTGATTTAATATAAAGACCCCTTTTGGGTCCCTGCCATGGCCCTAGACTGGGAAAAGCCCCGATTGCCATAGACCCAAGGCAAGCACATCACGTAGGCACCTGAAAGGTCACATCTGCACTTACAGCAATTTGCAGATCAAAAGGGCCAAGCCTAGGAGCTGTAATATAGGACATTCACACCTAGAGGATTTATGAGTGCCAGCCAGGATGTGTCCGGCTGAAGATGAAATAACATTAACATCCCATCTCCTAGATAGCAATAACAATAGTAAGTACATTTCTATATTGTTTATCAGTGAACTAGTACTCCCTAAGTGGTTTACAATGTGTAAGCCAATTGCTCCCAACAAGATGAGTGCTCATTTTAAAGGTAAAGGTATTCCTCATTGACAAGGTTGTCAAGTTGTGTCTGAGTGGTACTCATCTCCATTACTAAGCTGAAGAGCCAGCGTTGTCAACAACTACTCTGTGGTCATGTGGCCAGCATGATTACACAGAACACTGTTTACCTTCCCACCAAAGTGGTACCTATTTATCTACTTGCATTTGCATGCTTTTGAACTGCTAGGTTGGCAGAAGCTGGGACTAGTGACTGGAGCTCAACTCATTGAGTAGCACCCGGGCCTCTAACTGCCAACCTGCCAATTTTGCAATCAACATTAGTGACCTACAAAAGGATGGAAGGCTGGGTGGACCTTGGAGCCCTCCTCTAGGATTGAACTTACAACATTGTGGCTGCAGTATCCACACCAGCATTTTAACCTCTGTGCCATCAGGGAAAACAGATCAAACAGGATGGTAAGGGCTTTCGAATCCTCTTGGCCCCATCCATGCAATGTGAAACTGTGGTATACAGTGCCACAATGCTCCACTGATTTATGGCCTTGGATGCTTGCAGAGCCAGTAAAGATGGCCCTCTCTCAGATGATGATGATGATGATGATGATGATAATAATAATAATAATAATAATAATAATAATAATTTTTATTATTATTTATATCCTGCCTCTCTGTAAAATACAACCGGGGTCGCTTATAAGATAAAACAAACAGTCCTGCCCTCCAATAGCCCACCCCCTCTAAAAATACAATTAAACAATTAAAATTTAAAACATTCTTTAAAATAATGTATTTTTACATACTTTGCAATAAATAAAAAAATAAATTAAAATACCTGTAATTGAAAACGGACAGGCATAATTTTTTCAGTGGCCGGTATCTACTCAGGAAAGGCCTGCCAGAAGAGATCCATCTTAACAGCTTTTTAAAAGCTGTTTAAGGTGTTCAAATGACAGATTTCATCTGGCAGGCTGTTCCATAGTCTGGGAGTGTGGTGAATAGAATGTCCAGCTGGCCAATCAGGAGGCAGCTGAGAGCCAGCCAATGGGATTCCAGCTGGGAACATTTAAAAAACCCAGGCTGACAGTTGGTAGTTAGAGTTGGGGAGTGTGTTGGGAAAGTTAAGCCAGAGAAAGTGCTGTATTTTAGGGTGTTCCTGAGGGAACTGTATTTTGAGGAGTTAGAGTCTAGAAAGGAGAGACTCTGAACACTCACAGAACTCTAAAAAAGAGAGTTGTTGTGGTGTTCTCTCCAGATAGATATTGTTAGCCAGTGTGGCTGAGGTACTGTGAGTGAATTAGAAAGAAACGTTATAATTTTCTAACCAAGAAATACTATAGTAGCAAGTTCTGAAGCAAGGTACATTTATTACATGCTGATTTAAAATAAACTTTTCTTCTTGGCCTATGTTTCAGTCACATCACTTGGCCTGTTTCAGTCACAAAACATGCTATTAATATTTTGAAGTTTTGGAGGTGGGACATCATACAAAAGGCAGTGTGGGTCCCTTACACTTAATTAGGTGGCAAGGGTGGGGATAAAAAGTTCCCACAGGACTGCCAGCTAGAAAGGTGGCAGTAGTGTGTGCCACAGAGAGTGATAGCTAAGAGTGTATTTTGAGTCTGGCTACAGTGTTCAGCAAATTAAACAAATGAAACAATGTACATGCTTGAGTGAGCCATGGAGCTACCACTACAGTGACATATTAGGATTACGTCAAAACTAGACCCTTAAAGGTGAGCAAGGATTACCAGTTCATAACCCCATGTCCCTAACAGTACCATCACCTTCATCCAACAGCTGTTCCATGTGTGTCCCATGTTGTGAACATTCTAAAAGTGTAAAACAAGCAAGGATTGTGCACAGAGAAATAGGACAGAGTAAGAATTATGATTTGCAATTATATTGTGCCATTTCCAAGGCCATGAGAAAAGGATGGCTGATGCACCCCAAAAGTCAGATAATCTTTTCACTTCTCTCAAATGTCCCTGAATATGCATTTCCAAACATTTTTTTTTCCTAGAAGGTGAGAGGAATGGTTGTGTGATGTTCTAAAATTTATTTTAGGATTCTGTACTAATGGCTTAGTTGTATGTTTATAAGGTGGCTTTCTCCTAAGATAACATATCAAGATGTCACTAAGCATAGGAATATTCTCAGTAAATGCACTAAAGCTACAGTAAATCCACTTGTTAGTCCCAATTACATTAGACCCACTGAATGAATTAAACTTTCATAATTGTTCATTTACAATGTTTCTATTTGTTCACTAATTTAGATTAACAATTGGATTTAGTTTTATATGTCCAATAGAAATGCTTGTGTAAAGTACTGTATACTGACTTTCAATTTGTTTCCTAGTGTAATACAAAATGCTAGTAAAAACCATTAAAGCATTGGATGGCTGAAGATGAAGATATTTGAAGAACAGTTTTCCTATGAGACTACCTGTTTATTGAGATTGTTTTAGGTGACTGCCTTGTAGGTTCCAATGTCTGAGATATGTTTAACTGAGACTAGAGAGAGGGCTTTTATGGAGGTGACACCCAGGTTATAGAATTGCTTCCCACTCCATCTTTTCATTAATGATATTCCAAAAGCTAATTGGGTCCTTTTTAAGGAGAAGTTTCAGTATATGATTCTAATTGTATGTTTAGATTTCTATTTTTTTTAAAGAGTAATGTTTCCATTATGGTTTAACTATTGCCATTTAAAAAAAATGGTTTAAATATATTGGCCAAGGTCCTGCATAGGATCAAACATAGGGTTTACCATGTGGTTATATCTCTGTATCTACACCTTCCACCTTATCTTCCCCCTCAACACAGCCCTTTCCTTGTTGTTAGAGTGTAGGCAGATGAATGGGGACACACCCAGCTGTTTTCATGTTACAAAGGTCTTTTTATTTTTAAGCAGGGAAATGGAACATATATCCTAAAAGTAGAGAGAGATGAGTGACTGGACACACTTCAATAATAACAATTAATGCCACATACAATTTATCATTAATAAAAGAAAAGAAAAGCTGCCTTTAAAGTGAAAAGAAAATACTTCAGGATCCTATGAAAAAGGAGGTGAGATAGCTCAAACAAATGGTAATTTGAAAGTATTATTTATTTATGTATTTATTTATTTTTAAATCAAGACAACAAATGCTACCACCTTTCAACACATTTTTCTCACCTGGAAGAGGTAAATCTATATAAAGATCCCATGGCATAACTTTTTATAGCAAGAATTTAATGTTCAAAACTGCTGTGTTCCAATATGTTGCTATTACTTTTTACATTAACTGCCCACAATATGTTTCACCTCATTAGCATAAAATCTGAAAGTGTTACTATAAATTCTAAATGGCAAAAAAATATTCATACCATGCGGCAATTTAATACAGTATCAGATTGGTTACTAACTAATGTTAAAAGAATATATCACCTATTTACCCTTGCTTTGAAAAAAAAATGATAGGTTGGGTTAAAAGTTTGTAATTTTGTAATTATTGAAGATGAAGTTTGCATATTATTGCAGGGATTTATTTAAGAAAAAAGGACCCAATTTCATTTTCAATTCCCATGTTTGAAAATAAAACAAGGCAACAAAAACCATCAAATTGATCATTTTCCATTTGCACATTATGAATTACATAATGCTAACCTTTACACATGCTTTTCAGAGCATGCAAAAAACACACAAAACACAGACACACAAAACACACAGACACCAAGATTCTCTCATTATAACAATCTAGAGTTAATATTTATCAGTTCAACTGTGGATTTGCTGTTTTTATAGAATCGAATGTGGTCCCATGACCAATAATAGCAAGCAATAGCAGCTTCATTTATATACCGCTTCATGCCACCTAAGTAGTCTCTAAGCGGTTTACAACTTTACAACAAGCTGGGTACTCATTTTAGTGACCTCAGAAGAATGCAAGCCTCAGTCGAGCTTGAACCCTGGCTGGTACTGAACTCACAACATTATGGTTTGTGAGTGAGTGGCTGCAGTACAGGCATTTAACCACGTGCCACAGTTTTCAAATGTTCAAAACTTGTCCCTATTTGTTCAGCATATGCAAGTTAACATGGGGTTAAATAAAATTTGTAGCTTCAAGTATGGTAGTCCCAAATTGGATTCAATGGAAATGATGATTTACCATTCAGCAATTGATTCCATTGGTTTGCTCCAGATAGAATTCAAAACTGGATATAGACCACAGGTAAAAATCCTTACAGATGAGTGTAAATATTGATATATCTTTGAGGTTTTTGATCAAAGTATTAACCTAAGATTTCCCCCCCCCCCATAATGTGTATGCATAGTGTAACATATAGATAAAAGGTTTTAAATGGGGTGGGTATCAGGGTATCATACTTTTTTGTAGTTTTAATATTTGTAATAAATTTGAATGTGTTTTTGTGACCTGCCTTGGGTTCCTTTCTGGGAAAAGGTAACATAAAAATAAAATAAAATAAATAAACCACCTTCTCACAATTTCTTGATGCACAGAGAAAATGAGTAGAAAGGAAGATGGATCCATCACAGCCCCCACCCATCATTTTACAAACACACACACACACACTTCACATCTAAAATTGTATGCTTACATAGGGGTCCTGACTACATGATTGCCTGCTCCTAACCAGCTGCTCACAAGTAGTTACCCCTTTGCAAATGTTGTGCTAAACACAAAAACATCATAAAAATTGGTCTCAACAGACTATACAAAACTATAGATAAGTCCAGTTTTCCCAGTCTACTCTTCTCCATAAAGAGTGACCCCTTACTGAATTAGAAATCCAACACCAGTTCCTGTCCCCCAAGTTATAGGGACAAATTCTGTCTCAGTGTTTCAGAAATTACATAATGTCTCATTCTTTCTATAGATTTATCTTCTTGTATAATGATATGTCTTAATGGATATTAAAATGCATTTAAAAACTCAGCTGCATTCATTCTTGTCCTCCTCCACAGCTACCCAAACATAAATGCTTCTAAAAGCGCTTTGCGTTGATTTTAGTACAAATCTGTTAAGATACAAGCTTGTTAAAACCAGACTTTAAAAGATAAAGTGCTAGAGGGCTGCTCTATAGCTTCCTTTCATTGACTGTACTGCAATAAAGTGAAGATTCAGTGCCACGGGGTTACAGATTCAGAAAAACTTAATGCCCAAGGCATTCATATGCCTTGCTAATCCCACATTCCCATGAGTTTTGAAAATTCAAGCTTAGAAGTAATTCGTCTTCCTTAGAATCAGGCATGCTGCACTCAGGAAAGGAGAACAATCTATAGAGAAAAATCTATTAACAGTAAGTGGGGGGGGGGGAGTGCTCATACTTTTTGAGGCTTAAAAGGAAATGTGAACACATACTATTCTTCAGCCACAGCTATATCCCTGGAGAATATTGTCAAGTATACTATATCATTAAATTCCCCCATTAAAATGATTTCTCACTAGGGGAGCAATCATGTTCTATCAAGTCACCCATTGTAGCCCATGAGCATATGTTGGTGGCCTCAGACTTGTTATCTTGAAGTCTTCCCTTGAAAAGCTTATTCCATGACTCTTCCTGTTTTGTGACAAATTAAGATTAATTAACAATTTCAAATGAGAGAAACAGTGTGTCTTCAAACATGGATGTGTTTCTCCCATTCTCTCCATATAAAGAAAACATCACAGTGGAGACAGGGAAATGAAATATGATGTTTTGTGACTAGCTGCAATTGGTGTTATAGCTCCCCAATTCTAGAGGTTTGGGAGAGAGATATTTAAATAATGTATCACGGCATAAATCCAGTTCTTATAGAAAAGAAAGCGATAAACATTGGTTGATTTCCAGTTATATTGCTAATTTTGATGCTCACAAGTTTGGCAGAGTGACAGTTTGAGACTCAGATGCCACATGACAGAGTGAGCTCCCATCACTAGTCCTAACTACTGCCAACCTAGCAATTGAAAAGCATGTAAAAGTGCAAGTAGATAAATAGGTCCAACTTTGATGGGAAAGTAAAAGTGTTCCATGCACCTTATCATTTAGTCATATTGGCCACATGACCACGGAATCATCTTTGACAATGCTGGCTCCCTTGGGTTAGTGACAGAGATGAGCGCTACCCCCTACCATTGGACAGGACTAGACAATCACATCAAAGGGGAAACCTTTACCTTTTTACATGGTGAGGCACAAGGATTACAAGTTCTAAATCAAGAATTGGATTCAGACCAGAGCTAAAACAGGAAACCTCCAAACTGATGGATTAGCATCCATAAAATCTTGTGGTTGTGTACATTTTTAAAAGATGCCCTAAAGAAACAACAGGTTAACAAAGTACAATTATATGAACAGCTGGTTGGAAACAATGGAATATAGGATCCTAAACTGAACTCTCATAGTAAGTAACAAAAACTTTTCCTATCTTTAGTGGAACTTAGCCTACATCTACACTGAAGAATTAATGCAGGTTGACACCACTTCAACTTCTATGGCTCAATGCTATAGAATTCTGGGATTTGTAGTTTTGTGAGACATTTAGCCTTCTCTATAAAAGAACTCTAATGCTACAACAAACCACCAATTCCCAGAATTCCATAGCATTGAGCCATGACACTTAAAGTAGTATCAAATTGCATTAATTCTTTAGTGTGGCAGCAGCCATTGTTCTACTTTCTGAATCAAAGCAGCAGACCTCAGCACTGCAGTAAGTTGTCCTTTAATTAATCAGAATATTGTTTCATCATGTCCTGCTTCAATTGTTTGTCTGAAATGGCAACAATAATAGCTTTTTTAAATCTATATATTTATTTATATTTCTATGCTACCATTAAGGGCAACATCTTCCCATTTATTAACATGATAGAATCTTTGAAATCCTAACCAATAATACAGTGGTAAAAACTAACAAGGGATGTGGTGGCTTAATGGTTAAGACACCACTTCTGACAATCATAAGGTCAAAAGGTTGGTAGTTCGAGGCCCAAGTTCCACTTGTTGGGGTGAGCTCCCGTCACTAGTCCCAGCTTCTGCCAACCTAGCAGTTTGGAAGCATACAAATGTAAGTAGATAAATATAAAGTAGATAAAGATAAACTTTGGTGGGAAGATAACAGTGTTTGATGCAGTCATGTTGGCCATAAGACCACCTTCAGACAAAGCTGGCTCTTTACCTTAGTAACGGAGATGAACATCACCCCTTACAGTCAGTTACGACTAAGCATTCTTGTCAAGGGAAACTAACAAAGTCAGCAAATGCCAGCAGTTAAAACAGTCAACCCAGACAAGAGGAGAACCCACTGCACTGAAGTATCATCAGATAATATGTCATGTTTCAAGTAGTGCCACCTTTGTGTAATTTCAAATCCAGGAAACATGTTCAGGGGTAGCCATGTTGGACATGCAGCAAAATACAACAAAATTCAAAATGCACAAAACAAGATGTACAAAGGATACATTGTGCACATTACAGTTGGACCAACAGATCTATCACTGTTTGATGGATTCTGGTTTATTTATTTATCTGTAATTGTACTATGGTAATCCTATTTAGGCTATTTCATTCATATGTTTTGTTAGTTTATTTGGATTCATTTATATTCATGTGAATGGATAAATTCATGTACCAATCTAAAAAAACTACCATAGGCATCTATTTTCCCATTTTTTTTCATATAATAATAATAATAATAATAATAATTCCAAAATGGAGGTGCAAAACATAAGCAGCACTGTATTCTTGAACTTCTTCTTGCTTACTAGAGATATCACTGCAGTGAATGTTGATGCCAGCTTTTGCTTTTTCTACAATAATCACCACAGGACTATTGGGACAGGACTGTCTTGAATCTTGCAGATTTTATCAGGATGTGTCTATGAATAGGAAAAACAAAGGTAATTAAAAAAAGATTGCAGATCTAGAAGAAGAGGAAGCCTGAGAAAGGTAAGAAAAGGTTGTGTTGATAGTAGAATGCAAAAAATCACCATTGTAGAATCATAGAATCATAGAGTTGGAAGAGACCACAAGGGCCATCCAGTCCAATGCCCTGCCATGCAGGAAATCACAATCAAAGCATCTTCGACAGATGACCATCCAGCCTCTATTTAAAGACATCACAGGAATGAGACTCCATCACATTCTGAGAGAGTGTATTCCACTGTCAAACAGCTCTTGCTGTCAGGAAGTTCCTCCCAATGTTGCGGTGGAATCTCTTTTCCTACAGCTTGTATCTGTTATTCTGTGTTCTAGTCTCTTGTTACCCAAAGTTCATTTTTCTGAATTTTGGTGTGTATGAATTCCACATGACCCCAGATGTACACTGCAATGTGCCACCAAGATAATGATAGGCAGGTCATACCAAGGTCCCTTGGATGACTGGAAAAAAACCCTTCCCAAAAGCCAGGCAGATAGTGTGGGAGTTGCAAATGGGCCATCACCAATATAATCAGAATAATGGGTGATAAGTGCCTAGATGTCTCACTTGATGGGCCAGCTAATGATTTAATCCTCTCCCATTCACCTTGAATATTGAGATTACCTCACCCATGCAATCTCACACCTTTGCCCTACAGCTAATTTTAGCCCTTAAAAACCCCTGGATTTTCCCCCTCAGTGTTGTAAGTTTGGAGTTCATGGGGACACTGCATCACCGTGATCTCTAGCCTAGTTACCGGCACTTCTGTTTAAACCAATGCTCTCAGAATGGATGTCTCCCATGCCACTTCACCCAATTAGATCCCAGAGAAAGCACCATATGTAGTAAGTATCACCCATAGTTTTGCCTCAACATCTTTTCCAAGCTAACCCCTGATTTCCTGAGCCTTGAATGAGTGCATGTATGTATGTGAATTGCTGGTGATTTTCTCCTTTAATAAATAATACTTTAATTGGATAATTCTGTCTCTGTCTCAATTCTTAGATCCTCTGAACTCTTGGTATACACATGGGAGACTGTGTTGCAGGGTCCTTGTAGCCTATCTCCTCTAAATTTGAGCTAAATAAAATTCCCCTTAATAGACTTTTAGTTACACTCTGGAGCAGCAGAAAACAAGCTTGCTCCATCCTTAATGTGACACTCCTTCAAATACTTAAACAAGGCTATCATTTCACCCTTTAACAGTCTCTTTTCCAGGCTAAACCCAACTCCCTAAGTCTTTCCTCAAAAGGCATGGTTTCCAAATCCTTCACCATTTTGGTCACACTCCTCTGGACATGCTCCAATTTGTCAACATCCTTTTTGAATTGTGTTGCCCAGAACTAGACACAATATTCCAGGTGAGGCCTGACCAAAGTAGAATAGAGTGGCACTATTACTTCCCTTGATCTAGACGCTATACTTCTATTGATGCAGCCTAAACTTGCATTGGCCTTTTTAGCTGCCACATCATCCTCGTGTTCATTTTCAACTTGTAGTTTACTAGCACTCCTAGATCCCTTTTACAAGTAGTCTCGCTATGCCAGGTGTCCCCCATCCTATATCGATGCATTTCATTTTTCTGCCCCAAGTGCAGTACCTTATATATCTCCATGTTGAAATTTATTTTGCTAGCTTTGGCCCAGCTTTCTAATCTATTCAATCTAGTCTTCTTGAATTTTGATCCTGTTCTCTAGGGTATTAGCTCCTAATCTGGTGTCATCAGCAAATTTGATAGACATGCCTTCTATTCCTTCATCTAAGTCATTGATAAAAATGTTGAATAGCACTGGGCCCAGGACAGAACCCAGTGGCACCCCACTGGTCACTTCTTTCTAGGATTAAGAGAAGCCATTGCTGAGCACCCTTTGGGTTCAGCCAGTCAACCAATTACAAATCCATGTAACAGTTAACTTGTCTAGCCTACATTTTATAAGCTTCTTTGCAAGAATGTCATAGAATCATAGAGTTGGAAGAGACCACAAGGGCCATCCAGTCCAACCCACTGCCATGCAGGAACTCAAAATCAAAGCACCCCAACAGATGGTCATCCAGTCTGTGTTTAAAAGCCTCCAAAGAAGGAGACTCCACCATTCTCTGAGGAAGTGTGTTCCACTATTGAATAACTCTTACTCTGACAGTATAATTTTCTAATTTATGCTATTATCTAATTTGTTTAGTTTTTGTTTAGTTTTTAAAGAACCAAGTTAGAATTTTAAATTGTTTGAACTATGCATATTTATAGCATTTTCTAAAAATACACTTTTATTAACCAGAGCTGCTATTCCTTACTTATAAAAGAATGGTTAGTAAGAATGAGAAGAACAGGTTAAAGTTAGCAACTAGTAAAATTATGGTTTATAGTGGTATACTGTTGAATTTGTCACTATGATGGCAAAAAAATGGCATTTTGTATTTACATCTTAATAGTACAACACCCACACTAAGCACATGATCATTACTCCTTGTTTTAAAGTGGAAGTTCTTAGGGCTTTGGGGCAGGGTGTTACTATTTATTTGGTGGAATGAGTCTGGTAGTGCCGACTTCTGACTCCCAGAACATGCCCATCCCAGGCTTAAATCTATTCTAAATTATCCTTGACATACAATTTTATATCTCTCTCCCATAGGAGGCTGAGGCATTGGAATAACTCAAGAGATATGAATGTTTCTTTGGACAGATAATTTTAAACAAAATGGAACTGGATTCAGAGCAGTTTCAAATGTATTAGATGGGGATGTACTGCTGCTGTGATTCAGTTTGGGAGATCTCTTGGACTTGACCCTTTATCAAGATGTTATGGAATCAGGAGCACTTTCTACCAGTTTAGTTAGGTTGCTTCATCAGCTACAGCTCTACCGAGACAAAGTGAACTTTGCTCAACAAGGTACATGCTAGTTATGCTCAACCTATGCTATACTGTTTCTCTAAAGACAGTTCAGAAACTGCAGATTGATACAGAATGTGGCAGAATGCTTGTGTAAGCAAGGCATTCAAGTCAGGTTATATCTAATTTGTACTGGTTTTGCTGGCTACCTATTTGTTTCTAGGTCCAATTTTAAGGTTCTGGTTTGGAATTTTAAAGCCTTGCAGAGTTTGGGAATGTTCTACTCAAACAATGAAAAGACAAGAAGAAACAGGATGGCTTTCATACAAAGAGAAGATGTGGCAAAAGCAGACAGAGGATACAATGCAAAATCAGACCGAATCATCCCGATAAGGCTCCACAGGAAACCTATGAATATTTCTATAATTCAAATATATGCACTAACTACAGAGGCAGAAAAGGAAGAAATTGATAGCTTCTGTGAAGAAGTACAGAAAGAAATTGACAGCACACCAACACAGGATGTCAAGCTGATCATTGTAGATTGGAACACAAAAGTTGGAAGCAAAGAAGATTTGAAAACAGTAGGCAGATTTGGATTAGGCAAATGAAATGAAGTAGGTGAGCATTTGATAGATTTTTGTGAAGCCAACAACCTATTCATTGCAAACATATTTTTCATAAAACCAGAAAAACAGCTATACACATGGACATCACCAGATGGTTAACACAAAAATCAAATAGATTATGTCATTGGAAGTAAAAGATGGTGGCACTCTATACTGGTGGCCAAGAACAGGCCAGGCACTGACTGTGGCACAGATCACGAATTACTCTTATCAAAAATAAGAGTAAGACTCAAGGAGAAAACAAAACCAGTGATTACACCAAAATATAATCTAAATAATATCTCAACAGAATTTACTGTTAATATAAAAACAGATTCACACTACTAAGCATAATAGACTGTGAACCAGAGGAACTATGGTCTGAAGCCAGGGACATAATAAAAGAAGAATGCAGACAGACACTTTAAATAAACAAAAAGAAAGAGAAAAATCCATGGATGACAGAAAAAAAAACCACTACAAGTAATAAAGAAAAGAAGAGAAGAAAATCAAAAGGGAGATAGGAACAAACTAAGAATTACGAATGCAACAGTACAACGGCTTGTGTGGAAAGATAAAGAAAATTACTACAATGACCAACACAGAGAAATAGAAGACAACAACAAAAAGGGAAGAACAAGAGATCTATTTCACAAAATCCAGCAAATGAAAGGAAAATTCAAACCAAGGACTGGGACTCTCTATGACAATAAAAATAACATAATTCAAGACCAGGAAGGAATAAAAAAACATTGGATGAAATACACAGAAAAATTGTACAAAAGAGATGACAAAATGAAGGACACGTGGAATGAAGAGCCCTATGAAGATGAATCCCAAATTCTAAAAAGTGAGGTGGAAACAGCAATAAGAGAAATAGTGAAAAACAAATCACCAGGAACATATGATATTCCAACTGAAATGCTGCAATCCACATTGAGAGTCAACTCTAGTGCTAACCATCAAATGTCAACAGATATGGAAAACAAAACTATGGCCAACAGATTGGAAGTGATCAATATACATTCTTATCCACAAAAAAAGAGATATCAAAGACTGCAGAAACCATAGGACCATAGCACTGATCTCCCACACAAACAAAATCATGCTTAAAATTCTGCAATATAGTCTTAAACCATACATGGAGAAAGAAATCCCGTAGGTTCAAATGGGGTTCAGGAAAGGAAGAGCCACTAGGGACCACACTGCAAACATACAATGGCTAATGGAGCACACTAGGGAATTCCAAAAGAAAATCAGCATGTGCTTTATAGACTATATCAAAGCGTTTGCCTGCATAGACCGTGAAAGGCTATAGAATGCTCTTAAAAACATGGGAGTGCCAACACATGGAAATTTTAATGTTGTAAGCCGCCCCGATTGCTCTGCAGAGGGGTGGGATATAAATTATTATTATTATTATTATTATTATTATTATTATTATTATAGTCCTAATGAGGACTCTGTACTCAGGATAAGAGGCTACCCTCAGAAAAGAGCACAGAGAAACAGAATGGTTCCCAATTGGCAAAGGTGTCAGACAGGGCTGCATCCTTTTACCCTATGTATGCAGAACATATTATAAGAAAAACAGGCTTGGACACAGAAGGAGGAGGAGGAGTGAAACTAGGAGGAAGGAATATCAACAATCTAAGATATGCAGATGACACCATAGTACTAGCAGAAAACCCCACAGACCTGGAACACCTACTAAGGAAGATCAAAGAAGAAAGTGCTAAGGCAGACTTAAAGTTGAAGATAAAGAAAACAAAAATAATGACCACCAAGGACCTTCAGAAGTTCAACCTAGACAATGAAGAAATAGAAATACCTTGGGTCAAAAATTGATAGAAATGGGGATTGCAGGTAGGAAATCAGAAGAAAATTAAGAATGGGGAGGGTGGCTATGAACGAACTAGAAAATATTCTAAAATACAAAGATATACAACTCAGCACAAAAGTTAGAATTATACAAGCCATTGTATTCCCTATTACCATGTATGGATGTGAGAGCTGGACATTTAAGAAAGATGATAGGAAGAAAAGCATTTGAGATGTGATGCTGGAGAAGAGTGATGAGGATTCCATGGATAGCAAAAAGGACAAATAAATGGATCCTAGAGCAAATCAAGCTGGAAAACCTCCCTGGAAGCCAAGATGACCAAACTGAGGTTGTCGGACTTCGGACACATCATGAGAAGGGAGGACTCATTGGAAAAGATAATAATGCTGGGAGAGGTGAAGGGAAGTAAGAGGAAGGGAAGGCCACATGCTAGATGGATGGACTCTATTGAGAATGTCACAGGTATGGGGTTGCAGGAATTATGAAGAGCTGTGGAATACAGAGGGTCTTGAAGATGTCTCATCCATAGGGTTGCCATGAGTGGAGATTGACTCGAGGGCTGTTAACAAGAAAACAACAAAGAGTTTAGGACAAGGCTATTTGAAGGACTGCACACACCCATATGGGCCTGTCTGAATTTAAATATCTATGTCTGAATCTTTATTCTCTGGTCTACCAGTAAAAATGGTTAGATTGATGGTTACCAGATATAGGACTATTTCAATGCTGGTTCAATACCTTTATCATTTTTTCTCAGGGAAACTCATACGAGTCCATCAGCACTAGATTTTAAGAGAGCTTTGAAACCATTTTTATTTCTGTCTGCATGTGGTTAAGGCTTGGCTCCTAAACTTTTATTACTGCTGTTTATTTTCCAAGTTTGCTTTTGTATAATTATCTAACAATTATGCTTATACAGGCTTTAAATTTTGTAAAAAAAAAGCTTTGTGGGGACATTATGCGCTGAAATGCAACCTAGAAATTCAGACTAGTTAAATATACTAAAAAATGTTGTGCCTTTAGAATTAAATATGCATAACTAAGCAGTTTCTGTGGGCCCAACACCATTCTCATTATTGCTTTATTGTACAACAGCCACTGTGGACAATGGAGGTATTTTCTCGTGCAGATTAGGAAGCAGCATATTGACATTTCCATCTCCTCTCTCCAGTAAACTTCAGTGCAACAGTCAGAAGCAGGATTCCTGTTGCAGTTTCTCCTCATAAATGAGATTGTTGGTTGGAGGAGAGTAGTAATGACAGTATGCTATGCCCTAATGAATCAGAGAACAGACAGCCATCACTCACAGCAACTGCTGCCCACAAAGCAGGATTGGGGGACTTGTATGATAGTGACAATAGTGCCTTGATTGTCAATACACAGATATTGTAAATGCAAATCAGTTACGTAATTCTAGGTTATGCTTTCTAGTCTCCATATATAAATGCATTCTTCCTTGACAATAATCCTTAGAGTATTCCAGAAAGTTTCTTCTAAGAGCACATTTTGCGCTATCACTTTTCTATATTGGAGTTGGTGATACTGAATAATGTGGAACCAAACATTGTAGAATCAAACTGTTTAGAGCCTATATCCACTCATCAAAGTTTTAGAGCTTAGAAAGTTCATTTTTGGACTAAAATAATCCAGAATCCCCCATGAAGGATCATCATTGGTAATATTAATTGGGAGATTTTGAGAGTTACAGTCTGAGGGCCTTGATAGAGCCGCCCCTAGGAGTGGCGGATCGGGGCCATGGAACCACACACTGCAGCCCCAATCCTCCCTTTTGCAGCCCCCAAATGAGTGGCAAAATGCCCTAAGAGCTGGTGCTGTGGCTCTTCTGCACCCTTTTGGTGCAGCATGTGTACAGTGTGCACCAGGAGGGCGTCCTGATGCTGTGTGCCATGCAGACGGGCATGCGGCATCAGGACAGAATCTTTGTTGAGTTGGGGTGGCTGGCATACATCTGCCTCACCCTAACTCCACTTGCAGGCCAGTCCTTTAGGCCAGTCTGCATAGCCCTTAAATCTTTGTAAGGATTGTACCACTGTTGTTGTTTTTTTTAAAAGTCTATTTAGTTAAGAATTTCACAGAAATCAAGTTTCTCATGCAGCAGTTCCTGTACTGGGCAGTCACATGGTGACAGTCTCTCCTCCTTTCCCCTCATCATTGTTCAGGCATAACTAACAGTCAACTCTTTGCACTTAACTTTTTAAGATCAGGGCCAGACTGATGATTAGGTAGAGTGAAATAACTCCCTCTGGCAACAGATTATGATACCATCAAAGAGCAGCAATTTGCCAATTCTTTACTTTGTAACTTTTCTCATTTTATTGCTAGAAATAGACAGAGGTCTAAGTGAAATTTTATGCCTCCCACAACATAATAATGTATCTGGCTGTGACTAATCCTCTCCTTGTCTCTGAGAGGTACTATTTGTTGCTGGACCCAAGGAAGAGAAATACCTTTGGCTGGTCTTAAATGGGATTTTAAAAATATAGCAGATCATTTCATCTTCATCTTAAAACTCAAACTGAAAACAGTAAAAACTGAAGCAATCATACACAAACAAACAAATATAGAAATGAATGACTTCTCTACTCTCCCAAGACTCCTGAAATATCAAAACTCTTAATAAAAACCCTAGTATGTAAATACTGACCAAGGACTAGTGTACTGATCAAGGCTGATATGTTATTTGATGAGTACCATTCTTCAGCCATATCTGGAAGGGGCTACCTTTCACTCTAACACTTTTGGGGACTAATGTTCACTCTTACCCTTTTAAGGTAGGTGCAAAGGACCATTTTGCCATGTTTTGGCAGGTTGGACACTTCAGTGGGAAGGTAAACAGCATTCTGTGCAATCATGCTGGCCACATGATCACAGAGTAGTCTCTGACAACGCTGGCTCTTTGTTTATTAACGGAAATGAACACTGCCTCCTATGGATGGAAACGACTTGACAACCTTGTCAACAGGGAATATCTTTACCTTTTTTTTTCAATAAACTGGTGTCTTTGCTTTAAAATAACAGTATGTATCAGAACAGATTGCACTCTGCCCTCCCATTTAATATAGCTTTGAATTTTTGAAAATACTAAAAAATAGTAATAAAAAAGTAAGTTCCAAAAGCTAAACCTTGGTTTTGCCATTTTTATATAAGGGGTACCATTTTACTATCCCATTATATTTAATGGGTCTTGAACATCTACAGATTTTGGCATACACAGGGGTCCAGGAACCAAACCTCAGTAGATACCAATGGTGCACTGTAGTTAGAACATATAAATGCATTTTGCCAAGAGTACATTTATTTTGTTTCATATTTTAATTTTCCCTTCTGTTCTTCATTCAAGGCAGTTTATCACTCAAGTGAAATCCTTCTGTTGTTTGATTAAAACTTGCACTGTCTTAATTTGGGGGATTTTAGTTCCACTTCACTTGATATGAGCAGAAACCAAAACCAACTACTGTCATGTGTTGGGATGTAAATATTCAGCTATTTCACATCATTACATGCAAAGGCCATTTTAACACTTTTCTCCTTAGTGAGGGAGATAATAAATATTTGCATGGTTCTCACACAATATTTGTACATCTAGAAGTGTTTTAGGAAATTACTCTGCATGGTAATGGTGTGTGTGTGAAAAAATAATGCTTTTATAAAGAAACCCACTTTCTAATGTACACAATTCTCTCTGCAAAACTTGATGAATGCTACTGTGGGTAAGGGAGCTACTTGTTAGCCTCCATGGAGGCGACCAGGATGCTTTGTTTATCAGATGCAGGGGGTGATATAGGAGTCTACTTGAAAATCAGTTTCTTTCTCACATGTCCTTCTTTCCTGTTTACAGCAATCCACCCACCCATTCACCCTCAGTGTAATATGAGCTTTGCTGGACACTGGAGGTGGGTAGGATTTTTTTCTCCTTTTCCAGTTTTTTTTAAACCTACCCCATACTGTAACTATTGAGTCTTTGACAATTAGCATGAGGTGCTGTTGAAAAATAGGCTTCTTTTGGCAGGTAGCAAGGGGAGAAGATATGAGATTTGTGTACACCATGGCACCCCATCATGGTGGAGTTGGACTCTGGGACTGAATCCATGGGGTATGGGACTGAAGGGGCTGTGAAGTCTGCACCTGGGGTTGATCTGGTAGTTTGCTCTCTTTTAGGGCTGGGAGCATCAGATCGGGGCCACTGCAACCACACACCGTGGCCCCAATCCGGCTTTTTGCTGGTCCAAAAAGGGCTGGCAAATACCACTCCTTTTGGGGGCAGCAAAAAGCCATCCTTAGCACTTCTGCAGCAGCTCTTTTGCATCCCTTTGGTGCAGTGGGTCTACACACCGTGCCAACGGGGTGCCTTGATGCTGCATGCCATGCAGTTGGGCATGCAGCATGATGGCAGAGTCAAGGTGGCCAGTGTATGGTCATCCCACCCCAACTCCACCCCCAGGCTAGCCCTTTTGGCCAGTCTGTATCAGCCCTTATAGTTATAGGACTTGGGTGAAAGTTTTCCAGGTTTGGCCTTCTGAAGATGACTGTCTGTGATAGTAACCAATCTCTTTGGACTGTACTTGGGGTCTGGTGTTCACCTAAGAGAAGGCTGGGGATGTGTCATAGTTTGATATGTGGGCCCCAGCTAGAGCTGCATCAGGATGCCCATCCTCATCTGCTCATTTCCAGGCCTCAAATATTTAAATAGGTTCAAGGTCAAAAAAGTGACCGTTATTTAACTCAATTATCTGTATCTGGTCTCATTATTTCATGGTCAGTCAACAAAGCCTAAAGAGAGTTTTTAGAAACTATTCTTCATGCACACTCTTCACAAATTAAAAAAAATAGATAAAATGCATATTTCTGTAAACATTTAAATTAAGATTTTGTTTTGCAATTTTCAGACAAAAACACTTTCCAGATATCCACATTTGTATGGGTTTTTGTTTTGTTTTGTTTTGTTTTTTGCACAAACCCAGACACTGAACAAAGAACAAGTGGGTATCTGGAGGTCCATGTGAAATATGGATTCTGTTTGCAAAAAGATAATTTTCTTACACATCCATAAACACAAACACACAAGCATGAATTTCTGGGTAGAATAATTTCCTGAAACACTGGTTTCATTATTTATTTATTTATTTATTAGTTAGGAATGACTAGTTCACTCATGGCACAATCCTATACATGTTACATTCAAATACTCACTGCCTACAGTAGGACTTACGCCCAGGTAATATGTGCATGGAATTGCTAATGAACTGATTTCTTTAGTTTTTCTTGTGCATTTGATGCAGGTCATAATGAGAACCAGGATAAATTAAAAGCTTACCACCAGCTAGCAATTATTTTAATGACACATTTGTTCTTTCTGTGGAGAGGCAGCTACACCTTTTGACCTAAAGCCAAACTCTGAAGAGCATTTGGGAGGATCTTGCTTGTGAAATGTTTAGATATGACCAGTTTATGAGGAATATTTCATACATTCCTAGGTAGGACACACAAAAACGTCATGATCAATTTTTAGTCAAACACTTGTATGCTTCAATTGCTTTGTTGCAGTTTTTAGTTATTCTGCTTCACCTGCCCAAGTCTAGTGAAAAATTCTGCATGTAATAGAAAGAACTTACAGTTTAGACTAACAATGTCCCTGAATTTGACCCTAAAACAAAGTTTCAAGACATTGATCTATCAAGCTTTGAGGGAGGCCCAAGGAACTTTGGCAAGACTTTTATTGTGGCTTTGCTAATAGCAGCTGAATGTCTTGTCTGATAAAAACTGGTCAACTGTAGATTAAGTATGGTGAGTGTGGGCCACACTTCACAACACAGAAAAAAATCATCTGCCCACAAGGGCAGGGATCACTGCCTTCTTCATTAAACATGTTTGCGTGTGCACATGTGTGTGTGTATGTGTGTGCATGCATGCATATGTGTGTTGTCTACTTTGGACTCTGGCCTTTGTGGCAGAAAAAAGTCCAGTAGTTAAGGAACTGTCTGTGGAGCTAACCTGCTGAGATGTCTTAAGTGGCCAATTAGGGACAAAGGAAGTGGAGTTTGTAGAAGTGTTTGGTCAATTTTTTGTTTCAGTTCAATTTTGACAAAGACTTTACCAAAATCCATGCAATTCCAAATGTGGTAGAAAGCAAAACATACAAACTTGTTCATAATTGCTTGGAAGTGATGGGCACAGAAAATAGTGAGGGGGCAGGGGCAGAGATTAAGAAGGAGAGAGATCAAGATTCTACTTGGAATTGTGGAGCTCTGGGGTAACAGTTTAATAAAATCTGGCAACACCCTGGCAAAATGAGTTATTTAACAAGCTATTAGTCACTTGCCTTTCCAATTAACAGTTGCTCAAGACAACATCATTGTTGCTGTGTGCCTTCAAGTCATTTCTGACTTATGGCAACCCTAAGGCAACCTTATCATGAGGTTTTCTTGGCAAGTTTCTTCAAAGGAGATTTATCATTGCTATCCTCTGAGCCTAAGAGCGTGATTTGCCCGAGGTCACCATACATAAATGAAAATAAAGCCATTTTTTTTTAAAAAAAGGAATAAAATCTAATTAAATCACTAAACAAAATAATAATAAAAAGGAACCATTTTGAGAAAGAGAGAATTTGTGAAGTAAACAGTAAAGGCTTGTTACCCTCAATTTTGACCTGTCCAGAGAGGACATTTCAAAAATCAATGTGTTTACTCGGTGAATTATATTTAGCTGAAATGTAGAAGTATCTAATGTCTGGGGTATTCAGCCACAGGATCTTTCCCAACATTATGAGGTCCCAAAGTACACAGAATTCCAGAGGCAGATTTCCAATTATTAGTACATTTTATTAAAAGGAGAAATAAAACATTCACACACTAAACATGAATATATATACACATGCATTGAAGAGGTGACAAAATCAAGAGTAGGAGGATAGGATAGAAGTGAAGTGTCCCTCATGCTTATATGACACCTGAACAGATCTGGGGGTTCGGGATGAAATGGAGGACTCAAACAGCTCCCACAGCAGTGGGAATGGATGAAATGTTGTGGTGCTAAGCCAAACAGACAGCATTTCTGCCTGCTGCTAGACTAAGCCAAAGATTTGCTGAAATAGTCCCACATTTATACCAAAAATATGCCTTGGGGAAGATTCCAAGGGGTTGAAAAGACCAAATGGTCCTGGAATTGCTTTGAAATGGGTTTAAGATTCACTTTGAAGTAGTTTGGAGTTACTTTGAAATAGTTTTTTAGGGTTGTAACACTAAGGTGTGAATGGGAGCAATAGACGCTCATTTCCAGGCAGAGGATTAGCGCACAAGATCATCCAAGCTTTGTTTACCATACATGCAACCCTTTATTCTTTAGTTATGGGTCTA
This sequence comes from Phrynosoma blainvillii, assembly GCA_026167975.1. Classification (NCBI taxonomy): domain Eukaryota; kingdom Metazoa; phylum Chordata; class Lepidosauria; order Squamata; family Phrynosomatidae; genus Phrynosoma; species Phrynosoma blainvillii. The sequence goes on from JANUYF010000004.1 coordinate 122,205,845, forward strand.
CTCACTTTCTCCAGAATGTCAATCAACCAGGGTCCCAATGCACTTCTGTTTTCTAGCCTATGTATGGGGATTGCTTTCTGGTCATGGCATCCATAATCAGGGTTGCAGAAGGGTCACCCAGCCTATGTTTTATTACATTTATGATATCAAAAGAGGAGGGGTACCTATGGGTCTAATAGGCTGACAAACCCTGTTGCAACACACACACACACACACACACACACATTGAGAATTGCTGTTACATTCAGCCAATTAACTTCCTCCATGACTTTCCAGAGTAAATTCAGAAAACAGAACCACATATTCTACCATTCTTCCTATCACATATGTCTTCACCCACAGCCTGGATTCTTTCTGATTACTTCTGCTTTCCCAGAAAGACGTTATCATCTCAACCAGGAGCAAAACCAATTCTGTGCCTTGGAACAAAGGAGCTTTACAATAATTCATTGAAAAACACAGGTGGCCATCAATGTAGCAAAATAATGTTGTTTAGACAAACTCTTGGCTGACTGGCATGCTTAACTATTCTCTCTGATAGACTCTCACCCTTTGTTTATGAAGTTAAGCCAAGCAGCGGTTACTGAGCTAACTTTCAGAGTAATTTCTGAACCATAAAAGGGAAATAAAACCTGTTATTTTGTTTATTCAGATCTCACTCTTTGATTCTTTACCCTGCAAGAGCAGAACTATCTTCCTTTTAGAGTTTTTTTATTTGTTGGTCCATGAATACACTTCATTATGACCTTTCATTGTGAACAAATAATACAACATTAATGGAAAATGGACATTTAACAAGACAGACCTAATGTCCAGCTTTCCTTTTTCTGTTAGTCTTATAGTCCTTGCCCTAATCTTTTTCTGCACATTTAAAGCTGTACCTTGAAATTATAATTGTTGTAATTGCTATAGAGAAATTACTACAGGCTAAAGACAGACCTTTGGCTCTCACATTTTTCGTTAGTCAGTAGCCCTCTGCTAGTCAGTACATTTTTTGTTTGAATGCTAAAAGCTTTCAGATTGTTTAAAACACACACACACACACACACACACATTCTGAAATGATTGAAGACATTCAGCATTTTCAGTTAACCTGATTGCATTATTTGGAATGCTACCTTTTGAGGAAAGCAGAAGGGGGTGCAAGAAAGACGGGGGGGGGGGGGGGGGGGGGAAGCCAGTCAATAAATGTGCCTAATTTTTGGTCTTCTGTTTCCATGCTACCTTGTTAAGTTTTATGACAGTTTGAAGGTAGTAATATTGTAGCTTACTCTGTAACTAGGAATAGAGAAAGTGGTCAATTTTACTTTCTCCTTTATGTGTACTTTAAAGAAAACTTACATTTATTCCTGTCTGGAATATAAAATAAATTCTGGCTTTTGGTAAATTTTTCAGAAATAAACTAAAAAAAATTCCACATTTGTACCTGACAAATTAAATAGGTACCCTTGCTCCTAGCACGGATGTTTTAAACCTGACTGCCACATAGGTGTTAAAGAGGAGCAACCTTCACTCAGCATTTACATTATTGAATATACAGGATTTCCATTTTAGAATCTTTACAGTTAAGATTCAAAGGCCTAGTTCTGGATGACCAAATGTATTAGTTTTGTCAGAGTAAAATGCACTCTGAAGAGAAAAATGTAACTAGGGCAAATAAATTGGGACAAAGGTGAGATGATTACCTTAGTGCAGTTGGGAGCCATGATGACTCAACATTTGAAAAGTCCTGAGTTGCAGGGAGCTGATGCAACCCTAGTCACAGGATTGAGTCAGAAAACTTCAATTCTGCAAAGTCACATCAGTCAGGTGACTTGAAACTAGGTGACATCCAGGAGTGGGCTGGACTAATATCACAGAAAGGGATACTGTATATAAGTGGATGAGTTGGATACTCATTTGTGGGTGACTGCATATAAATACTGGTGGAGCACTTTGTTAGTCTGTACATAGTCTGTAACGGAAGAATAAAGGACCTCTTCATGAGACAAGAGAGAGTCCAGGAGTTTTGTGTGTTGCTGACAGGGGCCTGTGTGAGAGGTTTTTTCCTTGCAGTGTTTGCAGCCTGCATAGAACATCAGTGTGAAGACTGACCTTTGGTGTCTGTTCCAGCATAGGTTTCCTGCACATGTTGAATTTAGTTCACATGTGCCCCAACAAGGCTTATGGGCCCAGTGTGTGCATGAACACCGCTAAGATATTTGTGTGGAGTTTGAGAGTGTGCATAGTGTGCAAAAGTTTCACTGTGGACTCTAAATTCCGGCAGTTTTTGAGTTAATGCTGAACTGAGTGTCTCAGAGACTGTTATCAAAGTGATGAGAGAGTTAGCTGTCTGCTCAAACTGAATTGGATAGTTTTCAGAAGTCCATTTGTGTCTGAAAGCTGAAAGCTCAGAGCAAATATAGAAACAGCCATAAAATTCCAGAGACTAAATGATGAAAATTATGCATCTTAGTGCATTTATATTGAGGCTTTGTTGATAAAGCAAAATTTCTGGGAGCTGGTAGAGTCACACAACCACAATCAGACAAGTTAGAGGATGACAGGAAAGCAAGAGCCACAATTCTGCTGACCCTAGAGCTGAGCCAGTTGAACCATGTAAGAGGGAAGCAGACTACTTTTGAAGTGTGGAGAACCTTACATGACATCCATCAGTCTGATATGCCCTTATCAAAGATAATTTGGAGTAAACACTTATACAGCTGCAAGTTACAAGATGAGGAGTCTGTAACAGAGCACTTGCAGAGAATGCAGGATCTGTTTTCCAATGTGAAAGCACAGGAATAATATAGAGGACTGCCATAAATTCTACATTCTGCTGGGCAGTTTGTCGAAGGATTGGGACTTCATAATCTATAGTCTGAAAAGGATTTAAAGCCTGAGATGATTGCATCGAGAATCCTGGATGAGGTCCAGAGGCAGAGCTTTGAGGCAAAGATAGAGAGAGCAAGATGAATGCCAGAGCAATGAAAACAGATTTCTTCATTCCAGGGTGAAAGTGCTGCAGTCTGCAAAGCTAAGAGGTGTTTTTCTTGTGGAGAGACTGAGCATTTCAGATGGAACCATCCTCAGTCTTCTACAGCACAGAATAAACATCTAAAAAAAGAGAAGAAGCCCCAGGAAAGGAGGGGAGTTGCTTCAACGGTTGAAGGGGTTCTTTGTAATAACCACAATTATTGTGATTGGATTTTGAATAGTGGTGCTTCAGATCATATGGTAAACAGATATGATATGTTGCAGAACCCAAGGGCAACATCAGTGAACATTGTGGTTTTTGCTGATGGTGAGTCTGATAGTGTGAAGCACAAAGGGTCTGCATACATACCTAGTCATGATAGAACATTTGATAATGTTTTATGTGCACCAAAGTTACAAAATTGTCTTGTGAGTATTTCATCCTTAACAACACTTCAAAACCAAGTGTTGTTTAAGGAGGATTAGTGTACAATATCTGAAAATGATACAGTTTGTGGTAGGGCAATTAAAAAGAACAAAATATACCACATGGTTTCAAAGGGGCAATGTGCAAATGTAACAAACAAGCCATTGCATGATGATTGTGCACATTACTTACACAAAGTGATGGGACATGCAAGTTTGGAATTTGGAAAACCTAAAAATAAACAAATGTAACAGGTACTTTGACTATTCAGTTTGCAAGAAGGCAAAGGTAAAAGCATACACAATACTAAAGGAAACCAAATGGACCACTGTGAGACTGTTTCAGACAGTTTATGCAGATCTTTCTGGACCACATGGTGTTCAGAGTGAAAGTGGGAATAGATTTGTACTGGTGGTGGTAGATAGACACACCAGATTTGGCTGTGTCGCATTGTTGAAGGCCAAAAGTGAAGCTGCTGAGCAATTGAAGCAGTGGGTAAACACCATTGAAAGGGAATTTCCCTATCAGATTGGCACTTTAATAACAGATAGGGGAGGAGAGTTTCTCACTCAAAATCTGCAAAATTGGCTGAAGAAAAAGGGCACATGTTGCTGTATGACCAACCCGGCTTGTCCAGCTGAGGACGGTTTGGCCGAATGAAGAATTGGCATAATAAATCAAATGCGGGACTGCATGATGTTGGATGGACGTGCACCTCCTAGTTTGTGGGGAGAGGCAACTAGAACAACTTGCCATGTCATAAATAGAATGTGGAGCAGTGCAGTGCAGGAAACTCAATATTATCTATTGTATGGCAGAGAGCCCGATCTGAGTTACCTAAGAATGTTTGGACAATATGCAAACATGCTGGTTCTACCTCAGTTCAAGAGGAAAGGGGAACCAAAGTGGAAATGATTGCGTTTTGTGTGTTACCAAGGTAACAGCTACAGATTGTCATTGGGAAATGGCAGAATAATGTTCTCAGGGACTGCAAACTTCGAGAAGCACTCAAGATGGGAAAAACTCTATTGCAATCTTGATGCTTTTGAGCAAATAATCAGAAATGGAGGGGCAGATTTTCTGGGGTTGAGAAGGATGAAAAGCCCAATACACCACACAGAACACCATCCAAACACAAATACAAAAGCCTGAGCCAGAACAGAGGTCTGTCACAGAGACAGGGACACAGACCAGTAGCAGTGATAGTAAGAATGAGGAAGACAGGAAGAAAGTCTTTATTCCCTGGAGGTATCAAAGGGACAAGAAGAAACCAGATTGATTTGTTGTTCAGGAAATAAGGGCAAGCACAGTAGTAGCATAGGAACCAGAGAGTGTTCAGGAGATGTTACGTTGTCCCAGAAAGGAATAAGAAAAGTGGAATGCTGCACTGAACAAGGAACATTGAGGTTTAAGGGAAAGGCAGGTGTCAAAGACAGTGAGCAGGACTGCAGAGCAAAAGGCAGTAAGAACATGAAGTACAGATACAAACACATGAGGATGAGATACCAAAAAGCACGTGAATCAGTTCAGAACAGAGTTCTGGTGGTGCAGTATGTTAATACAGAGAATAGCATAGCTGACACATTCACAAAGGGAAAACCTGGGAAAAGCATGAAAGATGGGCTAACAGGTTGGGTATCAACATTTGAGATCCACACAACACATGGAGATATGAGATTCACATAGGATATACATCTAATGCCATTTTGGAGGTGACTGTCAAATGCACTCTAAAGAGAAAATGCCATAGATGTGACTGGAGCAAAGAAACTGGGACAAAGATGAGAGGCTTACTTTAGTACAGTTGGGAGCCATGATGACTCAACATTTGAACAGTCCTGAATTGCAGGGGGCTGATGCAACACTAGGCAGAGGATTGAGTCAGAAAACTTCAATTCTGCAAAGTCACATCAGTCAGGTGACTTGAAACTAGATGAAATCCCAGGAGTGGGCTGGACTAATTTCCCAGAAGGGGATACTGTATATAAATGGGTGAGTTGGATACTCATTTGTGGATGATTGCATATAGATACTGGTGGAGCACTTTGTTAGACTGTACATAGTCTATATGGAAGAATAAAGAACCTCTTCATGAGACAAGAGAGAGTCCAGCAGTTTTGTGTATTGCTGACAGCTACCTGTGTGGGAGATTTTTTTCTTGCAGCGTTTGCAGCCTGCATACAACTTCACTGTCAAGACTGATCTTTGGCATCTATTCCAGCGTAAGTTTCCTGCACATGTTGAATTCAACATATTTTGATGTTTCCTGGATTTGTTGTTGTTGTTTTTAACATTTGTGACTGTCCATTCACATAAAAGATCTGATGTGAATATGCTGGCTGACTTAGGGGGGAAGCAAATGGCGCAAAGCGCTGTTTTCGGGGCAAGAAAGGGGAGGGGCAGCTGCACGGTGGGTGCCCCAACCCCTTCTCAGGTCGTCCTCGGAGCAGCCGGCCCTCCGCATGGCCAGTGCCCCAAGGATGACCTCCCACTGCAGCGTCCATACACGCTGCAGCGGAAGAGTCGCCGAAGGTGCGCCGGCAGCCTTTTGCGGCACACTTTCGGCGATTTGTGGAAGGAGCGCTATTTTAGCACTCCTTCCAGAGGGTGGTGAAGCTGCACCGCGGGGCTGAAATGTGCAGATATCTTGGCCCCGCAGCGCAGCTTCCTGGGGCAGCCCCGTTCCTCCCGTCTGCTTCCCCCCTTAGTAAGCCATTACTCTTAAACTCTCTGACCATACTGGTAGCCAGACCTGGTAAGTTCCTCCAAATCTGCACATATTTTGTCATACAAATATTTAATTTCTTCCTATGCAAAACTGATAAATGTGCACATACCCTGTCTTTTCTGTCTGCCTGACACTGTTTTTGTGTCCTGTCTACAGCTTTTCCCTTCTATTTGCCCCTGTTCCACCTCTTCCTTTCTTCTCAGCTTATTGGCCTCCCTCCTCTTCCCACTGGTTATTTTTTGGTCCTGCTTTTGTCATGCATTTACTGAACCCTACTACCTCCTGCTCCTAATCAATATGTGTACTGTTCTCTTGTCTGCCCAAATTTGGCCCCAATGCTGTTGGCACTGTGGCACTAACATTCATATAAATAGAATATCTTGAGAAACTGTTTCACTGTAAAAGCAAAGAAAATTGGTAAATTATTTTATTAATTAAATATATTTGTGAATGTTGCTTGGTTGTGAATCTTTGCTTAACAGCTCTAGTATTGTATCAGTCCACCAATGATAAGAGTTGGGAGAGAAGGAAAGAGGGTTATGATAAATCAAGCATTTTCCATGCTCTGTGAGTGTGTTTTCTGGTATGATTCTAAAATGGAAATCTAGTTGCCACCATGCACCCAGAGGTGAATTGGTCATGTAGACACCCTGGTCATGTAGACCCCAGCACTCATTTACAGATCAAACAGAGGTTGCAAACAGAGAGATTCACACCTCTGGAGACAAGGAAGCTAGAGGATTTATGGCCCAGATGACTTTTGGCCACAAGCCAGATAAGACCCATTATCCCCTTTTGAATCTATCTACTTCAAGGAGATCTTTACTATACTAATTTGGCCCCTTTGAAGTTAGGATAAACAACCTTTGCCTGAAGCCATTTTTGGGCTATATTAAGGGATGTTGTCTCTCTGAAATTCTTTGCTGGCCTCCCTCATGCTGCTTTCATCTCAACTTTGCTCCATGAGCAGCTATATCTACATCAAGAAAAGGAGCACCAGGGTGTTGGGTAATTATTTTGATTGGGAAGCCTATCTTATGAATTCCATGAACCCCTGCCTGTATGTGTGTGTGTCTGCATTGTTGATTTATTTTCCCACTTAATAAAAGTACAATTAATTGGAAGAATTTTGCCTTTGTGAAGGTTCTCTCTCTGTATAAATTGGGTTGCTTTCCTACTATTTGAGCTAATTAAAATTCCCAAAATTCAAGTCCATTTTTTTACAAGAGGAAATTCCCAGGTTGCTCTACAAACTTTCACACATCTCAGATCATGCATTTGTATTGACTCTTTAAAAAAAAAGCCAAATTTACAGAAAGCATTCTTCTGGGAGTGCAAGTCTTGAATCATACAAAGATATTTGCTGGAGTCTGAGAGCACTGTAATTTCATACTGCTCCCTGCACTATGAAATATAGAAGCACTGGCATCATGAAATCAAAGTAATATAAAAGAAGGAAAGCTTTTTGGGTTTATTTTAAGAGTGATGGAAACAGATCTATGCCTTTAAGTATGTGAAAAACTACAGTGGCTCCAAAAGTATTAGTCAGCAGGTTAGGGTGCAAATGGAAGCAAACTGCTTTAAAGGACAGGCTGTTGAAGATCCATAGGGTGAGAGGAATCCATATTGATTATTTCTACAAAATCCATGTATTTCTTGAAGTTTGGAAGCTAGTGTATCTCATCTCAGTGCTATGGTGAATCTCTTCAGGAGAATATCTGAAAACTGAAGGAAAAGTAATAGAAGAGCTTCTTGAGTATCTGAAAATTCCAATAAGGAGAATCCTTAAGTTTCCTACTCATCCTCCCCTCAAGAACTATTCCTGTTCCTCCAGCCCTGATTTGCTGGAGCGGGGGGGGGGGGTATCTGAGCAAAGGTAATCACAGTCTGTGTTCTGATGGCTAGCACACAGTGACAACTGCTTCATTGTGCAGAACGTAAGTGAGGATGGCACTTGTTATTTTGTAAGATGAGTTGAGCAGAGCAGATTGTGGAAACCTCCACTGCTGAAGCCTTCCTCCGCTGCAAGTTGATCTTCATGGCATTTGTCTCTGGTGTTGACCTCACCACCTAAGAATACAGCTCCCATGAAACAGTCCAGAGACAGAAGATAACTCTCAAGAGGCACATTTTATTTTTCCAGTTGCAGTAAATAAAAAATAAGTATTTACAAGTAGATCAGAACATCAGCAGGCAGAAACAAAAAGAATCATCAGAGCTAACCAGCTAACCAGCAGAAAAAAAAAGACAGCTCCACCCCCCAAGCTGAGGGCTTAATTCTTTTGTGAACACTTGCTAATTCCTAGACACATACTGTCTTTGACTATCTTCTCTTGTGATTGTTTTTCGTATTCCACCTGCCGGCAAACTTTCCCATGTTGTCATTTTATTCACTCAGACTACAATTCCCACATCTGTACATTTCCACACACAAATTACATTTTTCAACAGCACTCTTCCTCTCTTGGTTGCTCATCCCACAAGACATTGGACCAGGAAAGTGATAACACTCTTGGAAACCTGTAGATGTCTTGCTTTAACAAAGTACAGGCGTCCAGAGCCCATAAGCTATGGTCAGATGGAGGCTAATTTTCAGTATTAAAAAAAAAATTATATTGTCAGTAGCAGGTTAAGAATTTAATGGAGCCAGAACTACAGAGTTTCCTTGCAATCAGGTTGTTCAGTAAGCCAGGGGTCATAAATCCATCAAGAAAACGAGGACCATGTCAAGAGCTGAGAGCCGGGAACAGTATTTCTCTCAACAATGAGCTAGTTTTCTTATCAGTCTTTTATAGAAAGAGATACCTGGCCATGACCAAATCCCCAGCACTTCATAGGATATTCTTTCTCCACCAGTGAGGGTATAGCCCCATAATTTTATTTTGCAGAAGGGGCAAAGATATCCTAATTTTGTTACTATGAATAGGAAGTTGATTACAAATAACTCATTTATTAATAACTTCCAAGTTCTGCGCTAGTGCTTTACTTCATACATGATTGTCCCTAGTGATGTCATCGGTCCTTCTGGTTGGCTCAGGTGAAAAATGTGTTGCTGGCATGTACATTTTGAGTTCACTGCCTGTTTATATTATGCTCAGTAATTATTAATTATTTGCATGGCCTTCCACCCACAGTCAAGTACTAAACACAGAAGAGGTAAGTATTAGTTAACCAAGGGCCTCGGCAGACGGCTTATTGAGCCGTCTCCGAGGCAAGGAAGAGGAGGGGCAGCCGCACGCATGGCGCCCCTTCCTCTTCCTGAGGTCGTCCTCGGAGCCGCCGGCCCTCCGCATGTCCGGTGCTCTGGGGACAACCTCCCACCGCAGCGACCGCACGCGCTGCGGCGGAAAAGTCAGTGAAAGTGCGCCCGATGCTTTTAGGGCACACTTTCACTGACTTCTGAAAGGAGCGCTATTTTTGCGCTCCTTTCAGAGGTGCCGACGGTGCGCCACGGTGCGACTTGAACGCCCTCGTCTGCTTCCCCCCCCAACTTTCCTAAATAAGAAAGATGTACAAAAATGTTCTGTCTTGTTGGGGAGGGGGTGGTGGTGGTCTTTTTCCATAAATATTTCTGAACAGAGAAAAAGTCAACTGTGGGCCTCTGCAGATGGCAAGAAACGCCGGCTTCGAGGTGGTGTGGGGGGATGGCAACTGCATGCTGTATGCCTTGACTCTGCCCCCAAGCCAGTGTCATGTCACCCACCTGCCCAGATGGCGGGCAGCATTGTGACATTTCTGCAGCATAGTGTTACACATGCTGCACCACAGAAATGTGGAAAAGCCACCGCTGTGGCAAAAGTGGTCTTTTTCTGTTTCTAAAAGGAGCAGCATTTTACTGCTTCTTTTGGGGCCAGAAAAATGCCAGATTGGGGCCATGGTGTGCAGTTGCCGTGGCCCTGATCTGGCGAGCAAAGGGGTGGTGCAAGCCACTTCTTCAAGGTGGTCTGTTTCACCCTTGCAGTAGAAAATTTAAGCAAGACAAAAGAGACATAAAGAAAAGAAAGGGGATGAGTGTTTCGTCACAGGCAACACAAATTCTCCTCTGACAAGAGCACCTTCTAATTTCAGTATTTTCTGCAGGTGGGGTTCTGTCTCACTCACAATAGTGCTCACAAAGACTTCTTTTAATAAAAAAATACCAGTTTGGACCAAACTGCTATGGACCCATGAATTAGAGTGCTAACAAGCATATTGGCTTTCAGGTTTCATTTGACTTGTATTGCTGAAAGCAGCCCTTAAGTTACAAGATAACCAGGTGGAATGCCCCCATCCCCAGAACCTGAGAGCTATTCATCTTGGGTTTGTTTTTTTTAGAAAACTATAGCAGACTCTCATAACATCTCTTTATTTATAAATGTTACGACTGCACCAAAATCTAGCGGATGAGCTCAGTCAATCTAGATCACTATGATCCCACTTAAGAACAAACTCAGATTAATTTCAGATAACTCTGGATCAAAAAGAGCACAAACTTATCCATATCACAACTATGAAAGAATTATACTGATTGAGGAGGAAGGGATGAACACAAGCAGATGGAGAGCAAACCATATTTATAGTAAAACATCTCCAGCACACCATTACAAGTAGACTTAACAGGAGTTCAGATGAAATCAGTGGAGCGCAGTCTTGCACAGCATGGTACATAGCAGCTGGTGAAAGTATCATCATTTTATGCAGTAAAGGGGGATGCTGAAAGCCACTGAGACCAGCTTGGTTCCTCTGAGATGTATGTTGACAGGATTTAAAAATATCCCCCACCACTATTATAATTTTATATTAGCATAATAGGTCTCTCTCCTCCCACTGAGAGTCTTTTCCTCCAACATTTACTATACAAGCCAGCAAATAAAAGCATATATACAGCAAACAGATCTCTGGTAATCCAATATCCAGAAACTGATAAACTACTTCCACAGTTCATGAATCAAAGCAAAGCACATGGAATTGTCCCAATGTCATACGAAGAGGGAGCAAGGGATCTGATTTTACAGTGGAAAGAGCTATGTAGCAGAACTATATAGCTCAGTCTGTCTTTGTAAATATAATTTCTGGTATCAGAGTTACATCTGAGAGACAAGTGAATAAAGAAAGGGGTTTAAGTACAGCAAGCCACAGGCAGAAGAAGACCCATCACTCTTCATCTACACATACATTTTGCTTTTAAAATAATCTCATTACTGATACCTGCATGTATAGATATAGATGTATGCAAGATGGGATAGTTCATTAAAAACATTGTCATAAATGTTTAAGATGAAGATTGTAATAACAAAGGAGATAACATGGATTTGTAAAGAAGATATCTCCGAGATTGTAGAGAGGGAAGTAGTGAATGATTATTGAATGAGTGTAATTAATTAATTAATTAATAACTTTTATTTATATCCCGCCCCTCTTCAACGCAATCGGGGCAGCATACAACAAATTAAAAACATCACAAAAGTTAAAATCAATCCAAGTCCATTCCAAAACCCACCCTCCCCTTAAAAATAAATTAAACTAATACAGAGTTAAAATGCCAATGGCTAAAATCTACAGACAATACAGGCAAAAATACAGGCAAAAATTTGCAGCGCAGTAAACAAGGTGGTAGGAGGGCAATGGCCAGATCATTTTGTCTTCTGGACTGGGATATTATTCAGGAAAGGCCTGCCGGAAAAGATCTGTTTTAACTGCTTTTTTAAAGCAATCAAGAGTGGAAATGAGACGGATCTCATCCGGCAGGCCATTCCATAATCTGGGAGTGGAGGCAGAGAAAGTCCTCTGGGAAGTCACCAACAACCTAGTTCTCATAGGCTGTAACAAGTTCCTCCCAGAGGACCGAAGTGCATGGGGGGATCATATGGAAGGAGGCGGTCCCAGAGATAAGTTGGACCCAAGCCATGTAGGGCTTTAAAGGTCATAACCAACACCTTGTACTGTGCCCGGAAACTAATAGGCAGCCGGTAGAGAGATTTCAGCACAGGTGTAATGTGCTCTCTCCTAGATGTTCCAGTAACTAACCTGGCTGCTATGTTTTGAACTAATTGAAGTTTCTGAGTTAGGCACAAGGGTAGCCCCATGTAGAGCACATTACAGAAATCAAGACGGGAGGTTACCAGGGCATGTACCACAGTTTCAAGGAAAGGGCGCAGCTGGCGTATCAGCCGAAGCTGATAGCAGGCACTCCTGACCGTCGCATTCACCTGGTTTGTCATGTGAAGTGACAAATCTAGGAGTACCCCCAGACTGCGAACACAGTCCTTGGAGGAGAGTGTGACTCCATCCAGGACTGGAAGTTGTATTCCCAGACCTGGTTTCGGGCCCGTGACTGTTAGTACCTCCGTTTTGTCTGGATTCAGTCTCAATCTGAAGAGGAGCCCTCCCTCCATTGCCATCTGATGTCATCTGGGGGAGAGACACTGGGCCGGGCACCACCCAGCCTAGAATGGGAAAGAGGGATGAGATTCGAATGTGTCTGCTTTAATGTTTGTTTTGATGTTTTGAAATGCTGTGCGCCGCCCCGATTGCCTAGCAGAGGGGCGGGATATAAATAAACATTATTATTATTATTATTAATCTGTTTTTCCTCATCAAATCCATTATGGCTTTAAGACAATCATTGAGAGGAGAGACACCATCTGAAGTCTGAGCTGACGACCGGGTCATGGAGAAGTATATCTGGGTGTCGTCAACATACTGATAACACCGTGCCCCATGCCTCCGAATGATCTCTCCCAGTGCTTCATATAGATGTTAAATAGCATCGGGGACAGGATGGTACCCTGATGTAATTATTAGATGTAATAAGATGAATGAGGTGATTGAATAGATAATGGATAAGGTAATATAATGTATATAATTGTATATTGATAAGAATTTGTTAAAATGATAATAAAGATATTACTGATTCCTGCCAATATTGTGCAGTTCTGTGTGATAAACCACTGTTGTCACTTCTAGTTTGACCTTCAAAAACATCATATCACTCTGTTTCAGTAACAACTTTACAGGCTGTTGAAAAGGAAAAATGAACAAATCTCCTTGTATCAGGTATTTCTCCAATCTTAATTTAACTCTGAAATTTTCTCCATTTTAAACATTTCATTCTAAACTCTACAGGTTTTTTAAATGTTCAGATAATTTCTTAATACGTTATTATGCATATTTCCATAAAAATTTTTTATATAATCATGCCTAATCATGCTAATTTTGATAATTATTTTACCTGTTATTCATTTTCAATGTTCTTTTCACTACTATCAACATTTTTTGTCTACTCCCTAATATCTATATTTTCTATGTCTTCTTCTTAAATGGAAACCTCTACTCACAAAATTAGATATTCATATTTTGTAGATTAACAACAGCACCAAAACCTCAGTTTTGAAAATAGCAGAATGATAGTCCATCTTAAGACCTATCTTATAAATTCAGCCATACAAGTCATAATACTTGCACCTGGGAACAACTCACTCTCTCATTCATCTCTTATGTTAAAATCTGGTCTGCAGCTAATGAAAACAATACCTAATATTGACAGCTTCATTCAGCACCATCATCTGGAGCTCACTTTTTAAAATCAGAAATATTTAAAAAACATGATTTTCTATAGGCACTTAGATCCAGCATGATATAAACATGTTTATTTAATATGTGAGGATAGCCTTTTTGTTATTATTGTTACTGCTTCAGCTACTGCTTCTATAGTGGCTGTGTACTCTCAAATCTGATACGGTTTTCTGGGGCTGAGAGTTATGAGTTCCCATGGCTGAACAGAGAATTGAACCCTGACATCCAGAGTCACTGCTACACCACATTGGCTCTCACTCTAGCCTCACTCTCATCATTATAATTTATGTTGTCCTGTGTGTTTCCATTATGTTCAAAGGTTCCCTGAATGAACTAGAACCTTGGAAAATCAAGATTCCAATATAATATCAGATATTGGAGACCCTCTGATTCAGATGTCACCATCCACACCTGGGAGGATAATGTAAAAAAAGATGGATGGAACAAGGCTTTTGCACACCTTCTTCTAGATAGATATATTCGTATAATATTGGTGCATATTTACTGAATTTACTTCAGATGAGTTTATATAAGGCACAGGGGAAACACATACATTCTATGTAGGAAGTCTTAAATATCTTGGTATCAAATTAGTATTAGGGACCACAGGGACCACTTGGATAAAAAAAAAAAAGTTTTAGGCAGCAGGGATCATGGATTGCCCCGTGTATGACTTTGTTTTAGAGGCAGAGGCCTGAGGAAGAGACAGAACTGAGGTTACTTGGTGGCTCTATAGTCTCAGAGGAGATGCAGGAGGCTGCATAGGGAGCCTCAATCTTTCTTCCAATTTTATTTTCAAAGCCCAGGTTCCTCTTATATTAGGAGAAAACATAGCACCTGGACTTTGGCAACTGGTGATGCTCCGTCTCCAGTTTTAACTTGTTAAAAGAGAAAAATATTTGCAGTTATTTGATAGGAGTAACATCTGAAAGTATAGCATTTTCTATCACCTGCTGAAAGGTTATTTCAGTTTGCCACACATAGTGGAAGCCATAAAATGGAATGTAATTACCTCTGGGAAAATACTCTGAAAATGTGAAATGTCTTTAGCCCTGAAAACAACACACACACACACACACACACATGCACACAGGGACCACTTGGACAACTAATTCTTAATTTATTTCCTATCCCATTAAAGTTTTCTGCTACCTTGCCTGGAGTAACTGACTGACAAAGTAGAGTGCAGAGGTCATTGAAGAATAGTTGCCATCAAAAACCATAGATGATGATACTTTCAATCACTAAAGAGGCAACCCAATTACTTTTGATGAATACCACCCCCAGAGCAGGATTCAAAAGTACTTAATGGTTCTAGCATTAGACAAAGGAATACATTACCCATGGAAAAAATCAAAGCTAGCATTGTATTCAGCTATACAGTCCTGTATGTTTTTCATACTATAATGAATTGCAGGTGGGGCAAGAATTCAAAACAAAAGTAATTCACTGTATGAGCAGGCTCAAGGGTTTGGATGTGCATATCTATAAAGTCTACATCTGTGGATGTCCTTCCCATCCCCATGTCCAGTCTACACCAAGGAGGAGCACTATTATATATATATATATATATAAAAAAAAAACAACCTAAGAAGTAAGCCCCAAAATACATATGTAAACTAAAAGAGCTCGCATATCTTGATTTTTCCATTTTAATATAAGGAGTACTATTTTATACCACTGCATTTAATGTGGCTTGAGCATCCATGGGGGTAGGGGGGGTCTGGAACCAAATCCCAGCTGATACCAAGGACCCACTGTATTATTTCTTTTAGCTGTAATCTGTTGGAAACTTAAATGGGAGCAACCTGAATGTTTCCAGAGAAATCAGTACCCTTGACATTCTGAGGGTTATTCAAGTAGTGAAAATAATGCAGGTAGAATCTGGGTTGAATTTTTCTTGTTCACATGCATTTGGAATTTATCCAATTAAGTTGTGTGTGTGTGTGTGTGTGTGCCAAACCCTCCACTTAACCCAGGATAATTGATGTAAGATACCTCCCCCCCCTTCCCGGTTTTCTAAAAGATCCAGATTCTTGGCTGTGTGAATAATCAATGCAAATAGATCCAGGATAAACCAAGATAAAACTCTGAATGCCTTGAATTTTCTTCATTGACTCCATACATTTTCTTCATTGACTCTATCTTTATTTGAGTGCTGAGATGCACATAGATGTGGTTCCATAGTGTAAACAACAAATCTGGAATGCATGAGTGAGATTATTTACATAACCACACTAAACAAAAATGTACAAATGACCCCTGAGTTCCCTTTTTCTGTGTGTGTGTGTGTGTTTTCCCCCCCAAAAAATTCTAGGATTCCCTTTTTGAGATCAGGTTGAATGGATCAGATTAAGAATAAAGAATTTACAGAGGGATCAGCCATCTATTCTCTCCCTTCTCTATGTGAACACAATCCATATTTACCTCTGCATCCTTTCACTACTGTCCCTGAATTTTTTCAAATCTCATTTTTGCCCAGCCTCTATGCCATTGTCTCCCTTAATGTGGCTGCTGCATTTGCATTCCTGAAATACAAGACAGGAAGGAAATGTCAGACCACTCTGATGTTTTATTCTTGCCATGTATTTCATTGGGAGGAGTAAAATGTCAAGTAAACGGCAATTACACAATGAATACATGACATTTTATATAGTTGATGGATAAGCGGGAGGAGGGCATAGGGAAAATTTTGTCTTTACTGATGAGAAGGCTAAAATAAAATTACAAAGGAATGGACCAAGGGAAACACTGTACCTCAAAGTTGTTAGTTTCTTTTGCTTTTTAAATAATGGTCACAAGTTCACTCAATATTCTTGATGCAGACCTCAAATTATTTCATGTGTGGCATTTCAGGAGCATGAACTAGAGACTGAAAGTCAAAGAAGACTATAAGAATTCCATTTCTTTTTCAGATAGATTTTTCAGTACTCATACTTGGTTGACAATATTGGCAACTGAAAGGCTCTTGTTTATGCAATGACCAACTCTTGATCATGATTGTCAATGCTCACCACTACATTCCTGGCTTGTCTGTGACCTACAAATAATCTTTAGGAAGAAAGAGTAATATAATAATATTCATTTTTTTAAAACAGACATCAATGTTAAGGTGGTGGAGAAGAGTATTTTTTTTTCCTTTGGGAGAGAGATTTGTTCATAGCCACAAGGGATGATAACAAAATCAGTCAAGAGGATCAGGATTGGCCCTACCATAAAATGGAACATTCTGGCTGCTTCGGACAGCAAGAGTTGGGGGACGATGAGGAACAGAAAAAAAAATGTTGCAAGGCAAGAAGCTGGAGGGTTTTATGGGAGCTATCCAAACTGCTAACCCTATTTTGGTTCTGAACCGCCAAAAACATAGAGTAGCTCCTGCAAAATTCAGAAAAGATTTCTCATCCAGGAGCAACAGAGCTATTTGCTACTTCTGGATGTTGGTGCTTTGGACAGTGGACAAAATATGTTTTCAATAAAGAAAAAACTTTATTGAAGTCAAATGCCTGCTTGGTAGCCGCGGTGGCTTATGGGCTCCATGTCACTAGAGCAGTGAATCTGCTCTAAGATTTAGTTTGAAGTTAATGAAACTATTCAAAGGACTGATCTTATCCTCAAAATACATTCAGTCCCTTTGATAGCTTTTATAATCCTTTTTGATAGTTTTGATAGTTTTACAGCTAGAAATGAATCTACACTGTAAAAATAATGCAATTTGACACCACTTTTACTGCCATGGCTCCATCCTACAGAATCCTGGGATTTGTAGTTTTGTGAAGCACCAGCACTCTTTGACAGAGAAATCTAAAGACCTTGTAAAACTACAAATCCCAGGATTCCATAGGATGGAGTTACAGCACTTAAATTGGTATCAAACTGAATTGTTTCTACATTATAGATGCATCCTAGGACTAAAACCAGGAACAGATTTGTTACCTCACTAAGGGCCAATGCAGACGGCCCTTAAGGGGTGGCTCTGTGCTACCCCTGGGAACACCAGATTGGGGATATGGCAACCACATGCTGTGGCCCCGATCCACCTTTTTGCCACTCCCAAAAAAGAGTTGGCAAATGCGGCTTCTTTTTGGGGAGGCAAAAAGCCACCCTTAGAACCGCCACCGTGGCTTTTTTGCACCCCTTTGGTGCAGTGTGTGTACATGGGGTGCCCTGATGCCATGCACCATGCGGTCAGGCATGTGGCATGATGGCGGTGGCAGGCCTGCCGTTGTGTGGTCGCCCCAACCCAACTCCACCCCCAGTCTGGCCTTTTAGGCTGGTCTGCATCGGCTTTAAGATAGAAAGCACCATTCCTCAGTAGAGACAGAAAAGATGAAGTTACATGACTAGTTTCATGATTTATGAGAGGGAAGGATGGGAGGGGGAGGAGGAGGAGGGATATGAGAGGGTATCGTAAAGTAATAAATATCACCTGGAAGTTATAATGGTATATTGATGAAATTTTGTCAGTGTCATTATCACCAAGTGACTTCCCCCCCCCCCAAAAAAAAATGAAAAATCCATTGTGGGTCACTGATTTGACAACACAGATGATGTGATTCATGAAGTGGAAGAATGGTTTAATGTGCAATCTGAAGATTTCTACAATAACGGTATTTGGAGGATCAAGAAATACTGGGAAAAAGTATAAATCTGAATGGTGACCATGTAGAGATAGCTTAACAACTACAATCAAAACAAACTTTCTGTCAAGTTTTTTTTAAAGGTGATAAATGAAGCAAAGACAAAGCAAAGCAGCTTCATTTATATACCGCTTCATACCGTGCTATGGGATGTCTAAGCAGTTTACCCTCCAACAGTTGGGTACTCATTTTAGTGACCTTGGAAAGATGCAGGCCTGAGTCTATCCTGAGCCCTGGCTAGTACTGAACTCACAACCTTGTGGTCTATGAGTGAGTGGCTGCAGTACAGGCTTTTAACCACTGCACCACCAGGGCTCATATGTTTCTTTCAAGCAAGAAATTAACAGAGCATAGATTAAAAGAATAACGGTACAAGAAAATGCCACTGAGCGTGCATCTACAGTGTAGAAATAGTGGAGTTTGACATCTCTTTAAGTCTGAAGGCCTATCCTAGGGAATCCTGGGATTTGTAGTTTTACAAGGTGTTTAGCCTTCACTGCCAAAAAGTGTTGATGCTTCACAAAACTACAAATCCCAGGATTATGTAGGATGGAGCCGTGACAGTTAAACTGACGTCAAACTACTATTTCTACAGTGTAGATGCACCCTAACAGCTTCTATCTCTATTGGCTCAGTGTTACATAATCACATATACAAACATAACACCTTCCATCACTTCCAACAAAAGAAGATTCAAGTACATGTCCAGTCAGCTTGTATACTTGGAGTTGTGGGTGAGTGGTCTGGGGGGGGGGGTTGCAGACTGCCAGAAATAGTGCAAATTGAGTCCACTTTTAGGGTTAGGGTTAGGATTAGTGAATCATGGGAACTGTATTTTATTGTGGCACCAGAGCTCTCTGACAGAGAAGGCTCAATGACTCAGAAAAAAACCATTCCCATGGTTCCCTAGCACTAACCCTAATCCTAAAAGTGGATTCAATGTGCACTATTTCTGGCAGTCTGCAACCCCCCGGAATTCCTGTGAAGATGACTATCTTGATACAGACTACAGTGGCCTCAGCTTGTTATGCACAGTGTATTGCTATCACCCAACCTGAACTTTCTGTTATGCAGGCATTGCCAGAGATGGTGACAAAGCAAGCTTGTAATTCTTGCATTTCCAAATATTGTCAGGTATAAATATTACAAATGATTAAAACTTTCCCCCTTTTGTCTGAAAAGGAGTCCCATTAGTAAGATGCCAACATCACAGGGAATGATTGATGACCCATATGTTTTTGGTTACTTTCTTACAGCACATCATTATGTAAACAGTGGACTGGATATTACTCAGTAGAGCAGGGTTTTCAGTGGTCAGGAGAATCACCTCCAATTTTTTCATTTAATATCCCTATTACAATGCTGTCAAAGTGATGGACACTAATTAAATTGCTAGTTAAGGCTGAGTAGCAGCTGTATTTTTGTCAGTGAAGCTAATTAAGGTGGACAGTGCCCAGCTATCATGCACATGGAAGGATCACATTTGTCTTTATATTTTTCTCTCTGTGACAAAAACATACTATGCTGACAGAAATTTCTCTCTGTGGCATAAGCAGAATTCTTTATTTAATGCTCCTAAAGAATGACAAGCATAGGCTATGAATTATTACTATTAACAACAGTTCTGATCACACCCACCTACCCACAAAAAACAGTGAGGGTGATTTTTCTGCTATGTAGACAGAGATGGTTTGTAACCTATACTAGTATTTCACTGGACATTTTAGGATATTTTGTTTTAAATAAAACGCTGACTTTTTTGTTTTAAACAAACATAGCTATAGTACTGCTTGTGGGAGTTAGAAGAATGGTATCCAGTAGGCATGTATCCTGCATGGAAGGGGAGCTAGGGGTGGGGGTGAACCTATCCTGAAATGGTTTGGCAAAATGGATGACCAAGATGCTTATGTAATTGAACTGTCATAGCAATTCTCAACCAGAAGTCACTAAAACATTCAAGTGCTAAGAAATATTAAGACAGCAACTTCCACTGAGCCCTTCAAGGAATAATAAAGGTAGCCTGCAATCTGTTGGATGCACACTTACTTGAGGGTAAGCAAAACATAAACACCCAGAAGGCAATTTAATGGACACCTTCTGTTTGTCAGAATTTTCATTTCTCATTTCAGAATCTTCATAACCCACTGCTGATACCTACAAGAAGGAAAAATAACAATATGCTTGCTAATGTTGACCCTTCCACACATTTCTAAGGCAGTGGTGGCTGGTGAACTCCATGTTAGCTGGATGATGAAAACATTCTTGGTTTTAGTATAATCCTTAAAGGAGGACCTATCTATTTAATGGATAGGTCTTAGAATCCTAGATAGCTCCCTTAAAGATCAGACTAAAATCCTAAAATAGGAACCACTAGTTATAGCTGTGCTATTGACCAGAAGCGGGCAACTTGAGGCCATCCAGAACTGGGACACAAATCATCCCCTACTCTTGGCTATTCTGTCTAGGGCCAATGTGGTTTTGGTCCAAAAACAACTGGAAGACCACAGGTGGACCCCTGCTGCTATAGACATAGCAATATATTGGAGTTCACTAAGGCAGTTCTAAATGTGTAATCTAGATATATTCATGGCTGGTTCATATTTATGAACCCTTCATATTCCCTAGTTTAGGGAATACATAGGGACCATGAAAGTTCCCCAGTCCACACTTATTGGGCAGCAGCTGTGGTGAGTGACAGGGTTCTGTTTGCCTGTCAATCAGGAAGCAGTTGTCTGACCTTTACATACACACCTCATAAGCAATCTCCAGAGTTAAGGGGAATTACAACAGGGATTCTGTTTCTGACTTTCACACCAGGGATTGCTTATGAGAGGGGATAAATCCATATTACAAGAACACTAATTTAAAAAACAAAAAATAAAACAAAAACCTAGAGTACAAGAACTAAAAGAAAATACAAAAATTAAACATTTCCTGGCACCCATCCGGGTGCTGAAAAGGGTCG
Source organism: Phrynosoma blainvillii (assembly GCA_026167975.1). Taxonomy (NCBI): domain Eukaryota; kingdom Metazoa; phylum Chordata; class Lepidosauria; order Squamata; family Phrynosomatidae; genus Phrynosoma; species Phrynosoma blainvillii. The sequence goes on from JANUYF010000004.1 coordinate 122,227,111, forward strand.
GATAGGTGTCAGGAAATCTTATTTTGAGTTTGCATTCCAGAGCTAAGAGGCCACAACTGGAAAAGACCTCTCTTGTTGCCACTCTCCAAAATTTAGAATGAAAGAATCCTTGAAAGAGGCCATCTGCTCATACATACATGCATACACACACACACACACACACACACACACACACACACACACACAATGAGGCATCATCTTGGATGGGGCTGCAGTTAGCAGCCATAGTTTTTGTCTAGATAATAAAATGTCTTGTTACTCTTTGTGAATGTGGAGATAAATTCATACACATCTTCTCTAAAAATAAAGTAAAATAAAATAAATTCAGAAAGAGAGAGAGAGGGAGAGAAGGAGAGAGAGAAGGCTTATGCTCATACTTAGAATAAAGAGGGGGGGGGGTCAACTATATCTGCATCTTTTTTTTTTTTTAACCAAACATATATTGAGCTGCTAAGTGAGACACTGGACCTATTCAGTATAAAGAGGAAGAAACAAATAAGAATCCACGCTAGTAGACTGTGTGCATTGGCACTCCATTTTAAAACAAATGAGGCTTTTCATTGGGACTGCATTTGGGAAGCTATAAAACAACAAGACAATTTAAAGCAAGCCTATTTGGGAAATTTCTGCCTCAGTGGTAAAAATCAAATATTCACAGTACCATTAAAATGTACTATTCCAAGGTAATATTTTGCCTCTTATTTATTTATTTATTTATTTATTTATTTATGCAAATAGTATAGAGTTATATGTGTCTCAAAAAAGTTCCATTGTGGAAGGCAATCAAATGAGAACTCCTGCAGCAAGCAGTTTCCATACTAATACTTATATAGTTGGTCAAAGATTTCCTTTCATTTCATCAGTGATCCAGGGTCAACTGCAAACCTTAATATGTTATTTCAACAAAATTTGAAAAGTACATGGAAGAAGAGTAGATTCATTTAGGACTAATAATCTTTCAGCTACAAAAGTTTTAGTAGATCACTAGAATATAGAGTTCTGCACAATAAAAATATATACCATCAGACAAATTCATTATCAGTCTTCAACAACAGTAACCAACTGGATGTAACGGAAAGAGGGGTGTTGAGTGGGATGTCTGTGCTGAAGAGAGATGGGGCTGGTGAGAAGGTTTAAAAAGGGGGGCTTTTTTGATGGGGAGGAAATCTATGGGAATTGGAGGCGGGTGCTGGTTTTGGTGCCAAGGGTATTGGGTGGAATTTAATGGTTTGGGGGTTTTAAGATATTATTTGGCTTGGAGGGTGAAATTCTGGCTTAAATGCTGTCTGATGAATTTCTGACTGTGTTCTCAATAAACATCTTGTTGGTTCAGCTTGCTGGACTTATTGATAAGACTTCCTGAATTTTCTCAAATCTGACAGTATTAACACATCAGAACTCTGAGGAAGGGACTCTACCCTGTGCTTACAGTAGAAGACAAGTGTATTAGCAAGTAGACAGGAGATTTTTCAGATTAGAAAAAACAATGACCAAGAGACACAACAGCATGAGGACTTGAGGGTGAAGAATTCTTGGGGATAGGCTATTTGAGATGAAATAGTAGATTTATTGCTCTGAATTAATGTTTACCTCCATTTATACTCTGCTTGCATACTTGTATATAAAATATATAGAGAGAATTTATAGGTCACCAGGACTCTTTCATCCAAAGGGCAGTAAGACAGTGATTGTTACTGAGCCCTCCCAGGAATAATAAAAGGACATGTGCCCCCTCTTTTGCATGGAGGACACATAATGTTTGTATAAGTCAGGGGTCCTCAAACTTTTTGAGTCGGGGGCCGGTTCGCCAGCCCTCAGACCATTGGAGGGCTGGAGTAAAAAACAAAAAAACAAAAAAACCCATTACCTTGAGCAAGTCACACCCTCTCAGCCTCAGAGGATAACCATGGCAACTCTCCTCTGAAGAAATTTGCCAAGAAAACCCCCATGATAGAGGTTTGCCATAAGTTAGAAATGACTCCAAGGCACTAGATTACCCCGGGCAGGTCACACTCACTCAGCCTTGGATGGTAAAAGAAACCCTCCTCTGGTGAAACTTGCCAAGCAAACCCCAATGATAGGGTCAAAATAAGCCAGAAATGACTCCAAGGCACTGGATTACCCTGGTCAGGCCACACTCTCTCAGCCTTAGAGGAACTTTACTACAACAACAACAAATCATCATCATCATCACCATCAATTAATAGTAATACTACCTTAAACCAAACAAACAAGCACAGGGCCACCACAGTGTAGTGGTCTGAGTGTTGGGACAATGGGTTCCAATCCTGCTGAGTAACCTTAGGTGTCTCAGCCTCAGAGAATGGCAACGGCAAACTCTGTCTGAAGAAATTTTGCCAAGAAAACCCCACCACCAGCACAACCACAACAGGAGCAGCAGCTTCAAGAACAAGAACAACAACAACTCATCATCATCATCATCATCAATTAATAATAATACTATCTTAAATCAAACAAACAAGCTCAGGGCCACCGCAGTGTAGTGGTTTGAGTGTTTTCTAATTAGAAAAATGTTATATTATGAGAAATATATGGAAACATATATAGAAATTTCCATTTAAGACTACCTGTTATGAATGAATATTGGGATGGCAATGAACATTTGATATGGATTAATATAATGTGAGTTTTTTCATATCCCTATTTATCGGTTTAACCATCATTTGTAATTTATTACATTGCTATTCTTTTTTTCCACAGAAAAACCTTGATGAGGGTAACATCATTAAAACAAGTAGAAACTAGTTAGACAATAAAACCATTAAAACTACAGTAAAAATTAACATGACAATTGCAGTAACTGCCACCATTAAAATAATCACAGTGTTTTTTTCAAACTATCCTGCTGATTATACTTTAGTAAGGGCTCTGAGAATTCACTATTAGACACTTGATGCTCTTTACAGAACACACCATTTCTATGGTATGAGAAAGATAATTATGTTTTGGGACCATACCATATCTCCCTGTATGAATTTAACTGAATTTTAAGATTGTCAGAGGAATGTTTTCTCTTGGTCCCACCACCCTCCCATTCACTTTTGCTGAGAACATAATTGAAGTCCATCTTGCTGACTGTTCACAAGCTGTTCAACCCCCTTTCCCAGGTAGTTAGACTTTGAATCTCTGTTCTCTTTCTATTGGCAGGAAAATACCCTTTATTCAAAGAAGTTTTAGCCATTAAATAGCTATGCAGAAGGGTATTTTAATGGAAAGACCTTTACTTCTTTTCTCTTTCTTGTGATTTTAAATCACTTTTGATTTAGGGTTTGGTTTTATTTGTTCCTATAGTTCCAGTCTAAAGGGATATAATCATAAATGAGTACATGCACTTGGAGGAGTTGATCTGTCCCAGCTCTGTCCACCCAGAAACTCATTGCAGCACCAACCTAGGTTGGAGGAATGGAAGAGAGGATTTGCCATCATCCATAAGAATTCCAGCCTTCTCTCAAGGAGACCCATCCACCAAGGTAACTATTACAAGGGTTTGTGCCTTGTTTGGGGCCAGAGAGGCAGAACACAGATGCTACTGGTGTATTGTCCACCCTGCTGTGCCCAATTAAGTGTTGTGGGACCCAGAATTAACCTTGGTTTACAGAAAACCTGAGAGCAATTAAACAGGCTTGATGGCACCTAGTGAAACAGGCTGGATGGTGTAGGTCTTGGAGTGAATGTGATCAAAAGTCATTAAACATTCTTCATTGTACCTACTGTGCAGCAGTGAGAAAAGCCAAAAAAATAAATAAAAATAAAATAAAATCATATTGCATTGCTAGGATTGCAACCTCCCACCCAGTAGGAATATTTCAGATGGAAAGTATCTTTTGGGCACAGGCCTAGAGAGTTCAGGTATGTAACCCACAGACAACTGCTGTGTAAAGTTTGCCACATATTTTCATTCACTAAGACCTTGGTACCTCTCTGGAGAGGCAGCTGAAGGCCAGCCAGTGTTGGGAAGGAGGAGGAACAGGTGTACGCCTCTGTTTCTGTTTCTGCATGCTGGGGAAAATGGCTTTATGTGCTATCTCTGGCATACATGCCATAGGTTCGCCATCATGGATCTGATCAGTGTTCATGGGATCAGTTTCATTTACTAAGGCATGATGATGTGGACAGACACTTTTTTCCCCACACACACATATTTGAACAAAGAGAGTAAACTCATACAGCAGTATTACCAATTATATAACTTGTTATGTGCATATAATTCTTTTCTACAACATTATTTCCACTACCCCCCCCCAAAAAAAATCATTTGCCTTTTATAATATGTTATATGCTTAGTTTGGATTGTAATAAAGCATATCAATATTAACATTATTCTTTCTTAAATTAAAGTGATAACAATGTTCATCTACATATTTATATAGTTATTGAGATATTTGTAGACTATGCAGTATTCAAATACATTTTGAATCATAAATAAACTAAACAAAAATAAAAAGGATATTTCATTTCTTCCCCAGAGTGTTGAGAGGTTTTTTTCATGAAATTATTTGTTTTGATTTCAAATATAAATTAGTTCAATCTTCAGCTAATTGTTAGCTCCCAGATTTAGGTTTGTATTGAGGACCATTTCTGTTCACAGAAGATTAAAAGTGATTCCCAGTCTTTATCTTATCCTTGGTTTGATTTGATTTATCCTTCAAAGATATAGGGGGGTTGCAGACTGTCAAAAATATTGTGAATTCAGTCCACTTTTAGGGTTAGGGTTAAGGTTAGGGAATCATGGGAACTGAATTTTATTGTGGCACTAGAGTTCTCTGACAAAGAAGGTTCAATGTCTCAGAAAAATAACAATTCCCATGATTCCCTAGCACTAACCCTAACCCTAAAAGAGGACTGAATTCACACTATTTTTCACAGTCTGCAACCCCCCATAGTCAGCTTATCAATCCATCATGTTTAAACATTTCCTGAGACAGTCATCCAGTGTTGGTACTCCATTCTCCTTCCATTTTGGGACATAAATCAGCCTTGTAGCTGATACTAAGTATAAAATATATTTTAAATGTTTCCTTTCTTCTCTCCCTTCTATTATATTTAATAAAAAGCATTCTGGTGTCATTTTAATTGATATTTGAATTATTTGTTGTACTGTCATATGGATTCATTTCCAGAATCCTTTAGCTACTGGACAGGCCACTAGACATGGTAAAGTGTCCCTTCAATCATGCCACATTTCCAGCATTTGCCTTTTTCATATTGTTGAATTTTTGCTAACTTGTTAGGAGTTAATGTAATATTTTATATCTTGACCCCATGCTCTTTCTTAACACTCCAATTGAATAGTATGACCAATGATTTTTGCCTATTTAATAACACATTCTTTGACAGTTTCAGGTTCCATATCAATCTTCAGTAGAAGTTCATAAAGTTTGGATACAATAGATTTATGTGGTCCCAACAAAATCTCATCTAATTCTCTTCTTCTATTACTTATTCCTTCTAGTTTAAGGTCCATTTTGAATCTTTCATTTAATTGAAGGTATGTAAACCAATGATATGTATGACCATCCTCTTCCAATTTCTGAAATGACTTCAATATGGGGGTCTCTCCTTTCCAATTCAGTAAGTTTTCATATTTTAAACATCTTTTTTGTTGTTGTGTTGCTTGATCAAACTACAATTCTTCTTTAGGAGACAACCAGTTTGGTAATTTACTATAATTTTTTGTTTGAATTTAGTCCATACTCTTAACAATGATCTTCTGATTATACGATCATTAAATTTTTTATTGACATCTATCTTATTATAAAATTAATAACCATGCTAACCGTATCTTTTATTGAGTCCTTCCAAGTTTAGTGTCTTTCCGTCTTCCAGTGTTATCTGATTTTGAATCCAATCTGTAGCACAAGAATAATAGTACAATTTCAGATCTGGGATTCCAAACCCACCTCTCTCTTTAGCTTCCTTCATTATTTTCCAGCTTTTTTCCAGTCCAAATGAATTTTGATATGTCAGTTTCCCATAATTTAAAAGATTTATCATTGATTAGGATCTGCAGGTTTTGGAATAAGAACATTATTTTTGATAGGACATTCATCTTGATGGCCTTTAATTTGAGCTCCTTGGATTTGTTTATCATTTCTTATTTGATTAATTAAAATTTCTAATGTCAAAATGAACAATAAGGAGGATAACGGGCTGTTGGGATTTTTAACCTGAGTTTAAATGTCCAGATGTGGGAAAGTGACAAAGGGTACTACAGGTCACTTGACAGCTTGCTAGCTGGGAAAGTTGTTTGCAGATGGGACTCAAAACATCTTAGCAGTGTTCAAGGTCAGGATGTGCCATAGAGCACGTAGACCAAGTGTAAACACATTATGTCATCATGCTTGGAGGGACAACAATTCAAGTGACACAGGAAGAAGTCACAGGAAGAGGCTGGAGTTAGAGGCCACATGGCATGTATCTATGAAAAAAACTGAGACCACAGGTTGTGTGTGAGTTGTGGGTTGTCGGTGGTGAGTATATATAGTTTTGTACATATTGCAACTAAAGAATAAAAGTGCCTCTTTGGAGTTAAACTGGCTTCAGTCTGGTTCATCAGAAGCAGGGAGGAATGCATTCCAAAGCAGCCAGACAGCTCCAAGGTCGCCTGGTGTTTTTCTCTGCAAAGTGAAGAAAGCTTCTGAAGACTTTGTCTGCACACTCAATTGCTTTGTCTGCACACGCAATTGCTTCTATCATAAAGTTCCAATTAACTGCATTGAAAGCTTTTCCAGCATCTAAAAATATTAAAGCTGCTTTTTCCCTTGGATTTTTTTTCATAATATTCTATTAAATTCATCATTATTCTTATATTTTGTTTCATATGTATCTGAGGTAGAAACCCCATTGATCTTCTTGTATGATGTCTTGAACTATCGTCCTTAGCCTTTTAGCTAATATTGCAGAAAATAATTTGTAATCCAAAGTTAGCAGAGAGATCAGTCTATAATTCTGAGGGAAAGACTTTTGGTATAAGAGTGATGTTCGCTTTTGATCAAGAATCTGGTATGCCTTTTTGTTTTATCTCATTAAACAATGAATAAAGAGGGAGACTAAGTTCATCCTGTAGAGTTTCATAATATATTGATGAAAAGCCATCTGGTCCTGGAGCTTTACTAAATTTCCTTTCCTTTAACAGAACAGAACAAGTTTTTTGATTAGTCGTCTGACCATATCAACAATAGAATATGATATTTCAAATACAAAATACAAAATACAGCATATCAAAATGCAAACAAATAGTAAAATAGCTCAGTCCTAAAACAAATGTAAGATTAAATGGGATTAAAACATATTCATTCAAATAAACAGCTATATAAATAAAAATGGTATACCAAATAAACTACCAATACAATATAAAATATAAAAAGCTAAAACTGGAGGAAATGACTGAAAAACTAAGGAGTTTAAATAAGCTCATCACCATGACATGACACTCCATGATGAATAATGAATTGCTCTCCCAAATGAGAAGCTTTTATAAGAAATTTTGCCGTACATCTCACTAAATGTAAGTTCTCCCCAGCGAGAAAAGATTATTTAGCAATAGGCTCCCAATTATTTGTTCTAGCCAGATAAGATTGTAAAAAGTGAGATCTCTCCTGAACATATATACTACAATCAAACAAGATATGTATAGTGTCCTCTACAGTGGAGGCACCACAAATACATGTTCTTTCATGGGAAGGTATTTTTCGGAATCAACCTGATCTTAATTGCTCAAATCTAGCTCTTCTGAAAGCTGTTCTCTGGCTTTGTGTTAGCTGTAGTCTAAGATATTTTTTTAAACCAAAAAAAAAAAAAAAAAAAAAAAGTTTTATTTTTGGCTAGCCATTTTAAAGATTTACAACCAGTCATCTCAGCTATATCTGTTTGAATACTAATATCCCAAATCCTTTGTTTTAGAATTTCCCGGGCTTTGCGATCCACAGAGAGAAGAAGAAAAAAAAGACAAGCCTAACCAGTGTAATGATAGGGAAAGCTGGGATACTCAAAATTTCGGGTGGCCAATAGCTAACTGTTCATTCAAACAAAGTTTGGGAAATCTCCCTAACTCCATTTTATGGATCTTTAACCAGTAATTAAAGGTCTTTTCCAAGACCTGACATTGGGTTGAATAGATTCCAAGTTCTGCTCTCACTGCTTGTGCTGGAGTGGATCTATCTAGTCCAAGAATCCCCCTGAGGAAGCTGCTCTGGGCCTGTTCCAAAATAGGAGTTTTCAAATAGCCCCAAAGTTCTGCTCCGTATGACTAGATGGGCATAATTTTGGCATTATAAACTTTTAGGATAGGGGATATACTAGAGGAATAATTGTAATTTATCAGTTTATAAAGAGCACAGCAATTCTTAATAGCTCTCTGTTTACTTCTTCTAAGGTGATTTATCCAATTCCCTGTGTTTGAAAACATTAACCCTAGATATAAGAAGGATTTAACTTGCTCTATCAGAGTTCCCTCCAAAAACCAATTATATTTTTTATGCCTTTCCCCAAAAACCATCACCTTAGACTTTGAAGAAGCCATCTCAGACCCACTTGCGTACGGGCAATCAGGACCATGTCATCAGCATAAAGGAGGACATTGAGGATTGTATTACCCATCTTTGGTGTATGCACCGATGTGGAAGAAAGGTGACCCAGGATATCATTAATGTTTAAATTAAATAGAGTGGGAGCCAAGATACAACCTTGTCTAACTCCATTATACACATTAACTTTCTTGGTCAACACTCCATTGGTGCCGATATGCACTTTAAAACAGGTATCAGAGTGCAGGGCTTTAGCAGAAATAATAATCTTGGTTCCATATTCATTCCTGCTAATTTCATCCAAAGAATACCTCTGTTGATCAAATGCTTCTCTAAGATCGATAAATGCTGTAAAAAGTCTTTTACCTTCAGACATATACTTTGTAATGAGATGATGCAAAATAAAGCAGTTATCCATAGTAGATCTACCTGGTCTAAATCCTGCTTGTTCTTCCACTAACAGATTTTTAACAACAATCCAGTCCTCACTTCTGCCTAATAGATGTTTAGTATACAGCTTGGCCACAATATCAATAAGGCTTATGGGTTTATAATTCCTGGGGTCCCCTTTCTCACCTTTTTTGTATATAGGAACTATGATAGACAATTTCCATCCAGAAGGGAAGTGACCTGTGTTGTTAATAAAGGTAAACAAAGCAGCCAAGGTTGGGGCCCACCGTCCACATAGGTCTTAAAAATCTCTGGAGGTAGTAGATCTTCACCTAGTGCTTTATTTAATTTCAAGGTTTGTATGATAATTTTAATTTTGGCCACAGTAACTGGTGGCCACAAAGGCATTTCTGCTGAGAAAGAGTACTCATCTGAATAATCCTCTGAGAGACCTTGATTGGGATCTTGGGACAAATTTAAATAGAAATCCTCCCAGACTGAGGCTGGAATGGGACATCTGAATGTAATCTGCGTTCTTTCAACATTCCATTTACTGTGTACCAAAAGATAGCAGTATTTGATCCTTTGGCTGATAGTTCCAGATTTGTCCATAGCCTAGCTACATAATTGCCTTCTTTGTTGACAGAAGTTTTTTTATAATTATGTCTGAGAATTAGCATCTTTGAGTGGTTAACTACTGAAGGCTGATATTGAGTTTGACACATGGCAGATCTTAATTGTCTCCTAGCTCTAATGCAGTCAAAATCAAACCAGGAAGAGCCAGTAGACCTAGGTTTATTGTATCAATTAGAAATTTTCTTAATGTGTTACAGAGATTGTTAAAGCTAAGGAGGGGCTTGTCCCTTTCTGTATTGTCTAGCATTATTAATTTGTAATCTGACAAGATTTGCTCAGAAGACAAGAAACTGGATAGGACATTGAGATTAACCTTACTCTATTTGAGTCTCCTATCCTGGATGTCCTCCATGTTAGCTAACATATTTTCTACTCCTGGGTTACTGGGTCTAAGATCTGAGTAACCCTGGAAGGTAACAGTGACAGGTTGGTGATCGCTATCTTCTCTCACAAGAACTTTAATGTCTGAAAATAAACCCATGTTTCCAGATGAAACAGATATAATCCAAAACACTACTAAAAGCTCTAGAGTGACACATAAAAGGATAAACAAAACTATCAGTATAACCTCCCCCACCCAATATTTGAAGATTACAATTATACACAAGTGAGATAAACCAGGAACCTCCTTGGTTCCTAGTTTGATCATGAGAGTGCCATGTTAATTCATTTTGAAGATAAGATGCTGGGACAACCCCTTTACATACAAACTCCTGAAGTGAGGGCCCCACTCTGGCATTAAAATCCCCCAGTAGAAATGTAATAGCCCTAGAATATTTTAAGTTTATTTCTAAAATTAAGTTTTCCAACTCAAGCCACATCTCTTTGGAAAAAAAAGGATGAAGTAATTGGTGGTGAGTAAACATTCAAACAAATTATATTCATAAATTTGAAATGAAGTTTTACCACCAATATGTAATGTGAGGCTGATTTCAAAATTAATTCCTCACTCTGCCATAGAATCCTAGAGTTGGAAGAGACCACAAGGGCCATCCAGTCCAACCCCCTGCCATGCAGGAACTCCCAATCAAAGCATCCCCGACAGATGGCCATCCAGCCTTTGCTTAAAGACCTCCGAGGAAGGAGACTCCACCACTCTCCGAGGGAGTGTGTTTCACTGTCAAATAGCCCTTACTGTAATGAAGTTCCTCCTAATGTTGAGGTGGAATCTCTTTTCCTGGAGCTTGCACCCATTGTTCCGGGTCTTAGTCTCTGGGGCGGCAGTAAACAAGCTTGTTCCCTCCTCAATATGACATCCCTTTAAATATTTAAACAAGGCTATCATATAATAATAATAATAAATTTTATTTATTTACTGCCCATTGGTGACCCAATCTGGGCAGTTCACAACATTAAAATAATACAGCTTATCACCTCTTAACCATCTCTTCTCCAGGCTAAACATCCCCAGTTCTCTAAGTCGTTCCTTATAGGGCTTGGTTTCCAGACCCTTCACCATTTTAGTTGCCCTCTTTTGGATACGCTCCAGTTTCTCCACATCCTTTTTGAATTGTGGTGCCCAGAACTGGACACAGTATTCCAGGTGAGGCCTGACCAAATCAGAATAGAGTGGCATTATTACTTCTCTTGATCTAGACACTATACTTCTGTTGATACAGCCTAAAATTGCATTGGCCTTTTTAGCTGCTCCATCACACTGTTGACTCATGTTCAACTTGTGGTCCAGCTGGACTCCTAGATTCCTTTCACACGTAGTCTCATTCAGCCAAGTGTCCCCCATTGTATATCTGTGCTTTTCATTTTTCCGCCCTATGTGCAGAACTTTACATTTCTCCGTGTTGAATTTCATTTTGTTAGCTTTGGCCCAGCTTTGTACTCTGTTCAAATCATTTTGAATTTTGATCCTGTCTTCTGGGGTATTAGCTACTCCTCCTAATTTGGTGTCATCTGCAAATTTGATAACTATACCCCCAATACTGTCATCCAAGTCATTGATAAAGATGTTGAATAGCACTGACCCCAGGACAGAGCCCTGTGGCACCCCACTGGTCACTTCTTTCCAGGTTGAAAAGGAGCCATTTTTGAGTACCCTTTGTGTTCGGCCAGTCAACCAATTACAAATCCATGTAACAGTTACTTTGTCTAGCCCACATTTTACCAGCTTGTTTGCAAGAATGTCATGGGGAACCTTGTCAAAGGCCTTACTGAAATCAAGATATACTATATCCACAGCATTCCGTTCATCTACCAAGCTGGTAATTTTATCAAAAAAAGAGATCAGATTTGTCTGGCATGACTTGTTCCTCTGACACCCATGTTGACTTTTTGTGATTATGAAATTACCTTCCAGGTGTTCACAGACTCTCTGTTTAATGATCTGCTCCAGAATCTTTCCCGGTATTGATGTCAGACTAACTGGATGATAATTGTTGGGATCCTCTTTTTTTCCCTTTTTGAAGATGGGGACCATGATTGCCCTCCTTCAGTCTGCTGGGACTTCTCCTGTTCTCCAGGAATTCTCAAAGATTATTGCCAATGGTTCTGATATTACATTTGCCAGTTCTTTTAGTACCCTTGGATGTAATTCATCTGGTCCTGGAGACTTATATTCATTTAGATTAACCAAGTATTCCTGTACTATCTCTTTACTTATTCTATGCTGAAATTCTCCTATTCTGTTCTCTGCTCTATTATCCTCAGGTTGAGCACCCTTTGCCTTTTCTGAGAAGACTGAAGCAAAGAAGGTGTTGAGTAATTCTGCCTTTTCTCTGTTCCCTCTTAACTTTTTGCCATCTTCTCCACACACTGGCCCTACCATTTCCTTCTTCTTCCTTTTGCTGCGGACATACCCAAAAAAGCCCTTTTTATTGTTCTTAACCTCTCTAGCAAGCCTGAGTTCATTCTGTGCTTTAGCTTTTCTGACTTTAACCCTACACGTGCTAGGTATTTCTTTGAATTCCTCTTTGGTGATTTCCCTATTTTTCCATTTGTTATACATGCTCCATTTAAAACTTAGTTCAGTTGAAAGTTCCTTAGTCATCCATCCTGGTTTCTTGAGTCACCTCCCATTTTTCTTCCTCATTGGAACTGTTTGAAATTTTGCCTTCAGTATCTCCCTTTTGAGAAACTCCCATCCATCTTGAACTCCCTTCTCTTTTAGTATTCCTGACCACGGGATCACCCCCAGTATTTCTCTAAGTTTACCAAAATCAGCTCTCCTAAAGTCTAGAATGCATGTCTGACTATGCCTGGCTTCTCCTTTCCACTGTATAATAAATTCCAGGAGAATGTGATCACTCCCACCTAAGGATCCAACCACTTGCACCCCATTAACTAGGTCATCCCTGTTAGTTAGGATCAGATCCAAAATAGCTGATTCCCTTGTTGCCTCTTCCACCTTTTGGACAATGAAATTGTCTTCAAGGCTATCCCAGAGACTCATTCACAAAGATACTTAGGGCCTAAGCAGATGGGCGGCTGTGGGCTGCCCTGGGAAGCTGTGGATTGGGGCTGAGGTAGCTGCACTCCTCGGCCCCAACCCGCAGCTTCTCAGGTCCTGGAAGGAGCGCTAAAATAGCGTTCCTTCCACAAGATGCTGAAGGTGCGCCGCAAGAGACCTTGGGCGCACCTTCGGTGTCTCTTCCGCTGCAGCGTGAGTGGACACTGTGGTGGAAGTACGTCGTCGGAGTGCCGATCGTGCGGAGTGACAGGCACTCTGATGACATGTTCGGGGAGGGGTTGAGGCACCCACCGTGAGGCTGCCCCTCCCTTGCCTCCAAGACGGTGCAAAGTGCCGTCTGCTTCCCCCCTTTAGACCCCCAGAGGCCCTTCCTTTATTTTTGTCTTTCCTTGCTGCTTTAAACCAGGATTTGAAACCGGGTAAATTAGGCTGCTCAACAGCAGAGGTAAACCATGTTTCCTGGAGAGCTATTATATGAATTTTTATCAAAAAATCGATCAAATCCCCACCAGCAGCTCTATTTCTCCATCCTGCTATGTTCCAGGTTAAAAATTGAATATTAACCTCTGGCCTTTTAGACTCTTCAGTTTGTAGTGATTGCATTTAATTGACCTGAGTGGTCATTATAGATACAACCATTCTTTCCTTGGCCACTATATATTCCACTTCCATTTCCAATAAGGCCTATAAGTGCCTCTTAACAAGTTGGTGGGTGTTCCAAGAGGGCACAATTCCTCTATAGCTATATACTTCCAAACAAATTTTAGTGGGGATTAACACCAATTTTGTGGGTTTTCCCAAGTCATGGAACAACAGGGTAGGCTTCTTAAAAGAGGCTTTACCCTGTTCTAAGACAATTAGAAGTCTTCCAAGATCTTATCTCTTCCTGATTTTTGATAATGAGGTCCATTTTACAATTAAGTGTTTTTAATTCCTTGTAAATATTCTCAGCTGTTATGGCCATAAGTTGTATTATATTTAGACAATCTAACAGATCAATATCCCTCTTACTGTTTCCCTTAACCTTGCTAGAGCTGTTAGAATCATTTGGTTGATGTGCATTTTCACAGGGTCTTTCAGGAGCCTTAACAGTCTCATATTCCTCACTATCATTTCTTCTGTCAGCTAAAACTGAAAAACGATTCTTGGTACGGATTTGCATATTATAGAAGTCCACAATTTTGGGTTGTTTAGCCACTGGGGGTTAAAACCTATCTCTAGGGAGGTCTCTCTTCTTTATGATTGTAGAGTTAATTCAAAAAACCTGTCTCTGCATCAAGAATTCCACTGGGGACATTCTGCCAAGAATGGAACAATAATTTCATATAAATTTTCATTGGTTTTTTTTCTCTTAAACTCTTATTTTTAAGCATTTTCTCATTTGATTGACTTCTTTCATCAAATTTGTGTCACATTCTTGGTTTTGTCTTGCCTCTGTTTCTTTAGTTTTATTTTCCAAGTCATCAGTCTTAATTTGTAATGTCTCCACATTAGTGTGTATCTCTTTCATATCATCTGTTAATGTTCTGATAGTTGATTTTAGTTCATCCATTTCTCTTTTGAAGTCACTTCTTATCCCTTGTCCAGAGTCTTTAAGTTCTTGACTGAAATTTCTTTCCATTTTCTCAATTGCTTCTAACATTTTTAGATTCAATTCCGCTGTTTTAGTACTCCTTTCAATAGATGGTCTTCTTGCTTACATTTTGAATCTGAACCTGCGTCTGAGCTGTTTTACGTGATATCATTGACATTTTCTTTTTAATTGTTATAGTGTTATCAGTTCTGTGTTGGTCTTATTTGGCTTCAGATATGTTCCTGCTTGCAAGTCTTCTTTAAACTTAAATTAAATTAAATCTTCTTGCTTGCTACTTGTTTAGCTTTTATTATTTACTTTTTCTCTTCTCTTTTTCCTTATTTCTCCTTTATGATTAATTAATTATATTCAATATTTGCTTACAAAACAATGAATTTATACCTTTCACCTTTTTATCCAATATTCCAGACATCCAGAATTCTTGATCAGTTAATCAGTTAAATTAATTAAGCTTCAGAAAGCAATCAGTACTTCAGAAATTGATTCCCTCATAGGTATCATCTATCATACAATCAACAATAATTAACAGAGATTTATCCAGTAATATTTTGTGATAATTTTTTAATCCTAGAGTTAATTATATATTCAGAAGATAATAAAAACTGCTATATGTTAAATGACAAAAACTTAATAAAATAATGTGTAAGACTTCAATGGTTCAGATAAAGATCATATCAAACTATCATAATTCAGATAATTAATTACATTAACCTTATTACATTTCATAGGAGCTAGGAATTAACAGAAAGTAATTAGTCTTTAAATTTCTACCCACAGCTAGAGTGGTTAAATTGATTAATTTAAACTATAAGATTTAGAATTTAAGCCAGTCTAGCAAGTTAATTTTTAACCTTATTTTAGAGTGTAAAGAAGAGAAAAGGGAAAGAAAAAGAAATTGGCAGAACAGTTCATTTAATATTAATTTACCAAATATCACTTTGTTATTTGCTCACATTAGTATATATATAACTATTTGTTCTCCTTTTCCAAAATCTTCTTTATAAAGTCTTTTATGTAGATATATGAGTATTCCAGATAATTCTTATGTTTTTTAGATCTTCCCTTAGATCTTCCCTTAATAAACCAGATACTTTGATGTTTCATATTCTTCTTGTTCGAGTCAGTAATTAATCAGGTTATAACAAAAATATACTAGTCATTTAAAATATGAAGCTTTAGTCTAAATTTTTGAAAGTGATCAATTTTTTTCTATCCAAGCAGAGAGAGAGAGAGAGAGAGAAATAGTCCAGCCAAAGTCTACTAAAGATTATATTCCAAGCAGATCCCAATATGTAGGAAGAGAACACTTCTGCCAATGTGAGAGAGGGAAGAAGAAGAAAAAAGAAAAAGAAAAAAAATTGTTTAAAATCCTGATCTATAAGCCAAAGAGAGCAGGTTCCAGACCAGACCGTCTTTCAAAATTATTCCCATTCTCTTTTTTCTGGCTTTCCTAGTCCTCCTGGTCCTTCTGTTATATTTCTGCTATCTGAAATCTCCTATAGTTTATAAGATGAGGCTCCTAAAATTAAATTAGGATCTTGCTGTGTCCCTGTCCACTATTACTGTGACTGTTCACTATGAGCTGGCAAGGGAAGTCTTTCAACCATTTTGACCATGCTGTATTGAAAAACAGAGTATTAAGATAATACACGGAGTTGAAAACTGTCAGTTAAATCCAGTTTATCAGATTATTCTATAAAGATAGCTTTCAACCTTCTAATTTAGATTCTTTGCATTCTATATATAGTTCCTCAGATTTTCTATGTTAGCTGACAGTTTCAGCCCCCAGCTTGTTCAGTTCAGTGCAGTCTCTTCCTAGAACAAAGATTTCAAACCCCAATGCTATGTTCTGGGGTCATATTTTAGCTTAGTTTGTAGCAGATGATTTTTTGTGAAGATCTTATTTTGAGTTCCAAACTCACTTACATCTCCATGGATCTTCTCAGTAATAAAAGTGGTTAAAAATGGTATCACTGGAGCTTCACTTTCACTGAAAGCTCCTGGCCACAAATGTGGTCAGCCCACAGTCCCTCAGCCCCCATCCACATTGTCTCCTTCTTCTCTTTCTCCTTCTCTTCAGTGATGTTGAAAACTGTCTGAGACCTCAGTGAGCCCTTCTGATCCCTGTTTATTGGCAGAGAATTTTTGTTACTTATTTGGTCTGCAACTTTACAAGCTGCGGCCAGATAAGCTGGATTCCTGCTCAAAAATCCAGCTGCAATCACTCTGCCATCTTATTGGAAGCCTCCAGACACTTGAAACAGTTCAGTCTACCACATAGAAGCTCAAAACTTCCCTAGCTTGGTAAAATCTAATAGGGAAGACTGACCTAGTGGATCCAGGTGGTGGTAAATGCCTTATTATGTTAGTGGGCAGTTCCTGCTGCCTTTAAGGAGGTAGTTCTCCAGCTTCTCTTGCCTTCTCCTGAAGAGGATCTCCTTGGATATGAAGGTATATGAGAACTACTGCCCAATTACAAATATCCCCTTTTGGGTCAAGGTGCTTGACTCACTGGTGGCTGGGCAACTACAGGCATTATTGGAGTTTTGGTCTTATTCCAGGACCAGGGTATGGTATTGAGACAGTCTTGGTTGCTCTGACTAACAATCTACTGGGGGGGGGGGGAATGAGGGAATGCTACCCTGTTGGTCTTCCTGGATTTCTCATCAGCTTTTAATGCTATTGATCATGGGATCTTACTGAACTAGCTCTGTGTGATAGGAGTAGGAAACAATGGAGGGCCAGTTCCAGACAGTAGCATTGGTGGATTTCTGTTCAGCCTCATGACCCTTCAGCTGTGGGGTCCCACAGGGTTACATCTTACTCCATTCCACCATCCCCATGCTGTTCAATATTTACATAAAACCACTGGGAGACATAAGAGGGTTTGGAGTGGGGTATTATCAGTATGCTCATAACACTTAGCTCTATTTCTCCTTGCCATCAGAATCAGCTGGGGCTATGTGGGTGCTGGACCAGTGCATGAATGCTCTGATGGGTTGGATGAGGGCCAATAAACTGAAACTGAATCCTGGTGAGATTGAAGCTTGATGGATTTGTGGTTCTTAGGTCTATTAAGTGATAAAACAATTTGTCCTGAATGGGATTCCACCTCCCCTGAAGGAGCAGCTTTGGAATACTCCTCAATCTATCCTTGTGACTTCAGGCCCAGGTAGACATAGGGCCTCTGCAGACAGGCACCTCTGGGCCACCCCAGGCAGATTGGGGCCAGGGCAACCCCATGTTGTGGCCCTGATCCTCCCTTTTGCCACCCCGAAAAGAGCAGCAAAATGCCATTCCTTTTAGGGGTGGCAAAAAGCCGCCCTAAGAGCCATCGCCATAGCTCTAAAGTGCCCTTTCAGTGCAGCATGTTTGAACGCTGCATCGGGAGGGTGTCTTGATGCCACGCACCATCTGTAACAGCACACAGCGTCAGGACGGTGTCGGCATGGGGATGATGTGGCTGGCGTGTGGCAGCCTCACCCCAACTCTGCCTCCAGGCTGGCCTTTTGGGCTGGTCTTCAGAGGCCCTTAGTGACATGGAGTGTTTGGCATCAGCCTTCACTGATGCATCATCTGCTACCTTTCCTGGACAGATATGATCTAGCCACAGTAGTCCATGCACTGGTAACTTCATGATTAGACTACTGCAATGTATCTATGTGGGGTTGCCCTTGGAGAAGATTTGGAAGCTGCAGCTAGTGTAAAATGCAACTGTTCAATTGTTTACTGGAGTACCATATAGACAGCATATCAGACCAGTTTTAAAAGAATTGCACGGGTTGTCAATACATTTCTAGTCTGAAATCAAGATTCCTGTGATGACATTTTAAGCCCTAAACTGCTTGGGACCTAGATACTTGAAGGAACACTTCTCCCCATGTTTGCCCACCAAAGGATGAAGATTTGTGGGCAGACCCATCAGTGAGACTCATACACTGTGTTGGGACATGGGAAAGGGCCTTCTCATACATGTCATGGAATACCCTTCTCCTGGAGGCACAACTGGCACCACATCTATGTCATTTAGGTGCTGAGTTAAAACGTGGCTGTTCACCAAAGCTTTTAGGCCTCATTATCTTATCCAAAATTTCAGAAACATTTCCATCCAGGTGTCACTGTCAGTCAGCCAGGTGACTCTGAATCTGGGTTTATTTAGGCCTGTTCACAGAATATATCTTTTTAAATAGTCCCCTAGAATCTTCAGCTCTGATTCATTGTCTACACTTGCACCCAATAGAGGCAATATAGATAAATATAATTTTTTTTTTTACTTGCATGGCAAATATCAGAGAAAAAGTATACTAGAGACAAACAGTGATTCACCCAGAATTCACAGGAGACACAGTGTTCAAGGAGAAAGATGTATCATGTCCACTCACCATTATTGCTCCTATTCATTTCATGGCTGATTCCTCATTATTTCATTTCTACCCAGGCAAACAAGGATTGTTTTGGGACATGTCTAACATAACTCAAGGATGAGAGAGGAAGTTTTATCTGATTGTCTATGCAACTCTGTAAAGAATTTTCAGATGGTATGGATAAGAACCAAGTTTTTTGTGGGTTTTTGGGGCTGTGTGGCCATGTTCTAGAAGACTTTCTGATGTTTTGCTGGCGAAACATCAGAAAGAAACTCTTCTAGAACATGGCCACACAGCCCAAAAAACACACAAAAAACTATGGATGCTGGCCATGAAAGCCTTCGACAAGAGCCAAGTCTTTCATCTGACCTCAGATTCCTGTCCAAAACATTCCCTGCTCAACTTTTAAGAGCATTCCTTAAAGGTGTTTGGAAGAAGGATTCAGACAAGCTAACAGCAGCCATTTTCCAATCTTTTATATTATACATATTTCTTCATTCCAGGGATGAATGATAAATGTATTCTTTTATTATCAATTGGAAGAGGGGGAGAATCTTATTATTGTTGTTTTGATTAGATAAGAATTGTTCATTTCGAAACCCAGATACAAACATAATCAGATTCCATGCATCTAAAATGAGATCTCTGTAACAATAAAACTTTGAGAAAGGAAGCAGCTGAAAAAAATATGTATAAAAAAGGCATATATTTTTAAAATGCACACATTATTTGGGATAATTTTCAAATGGGCATAAATATGTGAACTTGAAAAATAACCATCAAAATGTATATGAAGTTGTGTACAGGTGGATAAGGGGATCCTACCTACGCATGTTACATAGTTCCAAGTTGCAATGGACTTTGAATTGAAAATGGGCAAATCTTGGGAAGTTTAAATTGTTCACCTGCATCCCTTTCGAAGACTGAAAGGATGATGTGAGTGGGGCAAAGCTCAATGGGAGGAGAAAGGAGGGGCCTATTTAAAAAAAATATCAAAATTTAATTTTAATAAAGTATATTTTATTGTTTTTTTTGTGGGTTTTTTTCGGGCTGTGTGGCCATGTTCTAGAAGACTTTCTTTCTGATGTTTTGCCAGCATCTGTGGCTAGCATCTTCAGAGAAAACTGAGATGGAAAAGCATGGGTGTATATATACTGTGAGACCCTGGGTAGGGAGGAGTGGTTCCCAGGTGAACTGTGTGTTGTTCTGTGTTGAATAGGTATTGTTCTGTTGTTAATGGCCTAACTTCAGGGTATGCAATCAAGGGTATTGTCTGCTATTCCCATGTAAACTGTGTATTGTTCTGTGTTTGAATAGGTGTTGTTCTGTGTTAATGTCATGGCTTCCAGGTGAGGATATGCAATCAAGGAGATTGTCTGCTATTGTCTACTGGGAAAGCCCCTGACCCTGTTTGGTTTTCCCTTTGCATTTGCTGAGTACAGATTTTCTTATTTTGTAGGACTGGTAGCCATATCTTGTTTACTTTTAGGGTTTCTTCTTTCCTGTTGAAGTTGTCTGAGTGTTTGTGGATTTCGATGGCTTCCCTGTGCATTCTGACCTGGTAGTTGTTGGCATGGTCCAGGATTTCAGTGTTTTCAAACAGCATTTTGTGCCCAGGATGGTTTATGATGTGTTCTGCTACTGCTGATTTTTCTGGCTGGCCCAGTCTGCAGTGTCTCTCATGTTCCTTGATTCGTGTTTGGATACTGCGTTTGGTGGTCCCTATGTAGACTTGTCCGCAGCTGCATGGTATGCGGTAAACTCCTGCAGCTGTGAGAGGGTCTCTCCTGTCCTT
Organism: Phrynosoma blainvillii; assembly: GCA_026167975.1. Classification (NCBI taxonomy): domain Eukaryota; kingdom Metazoa; phylum Chordata; class Lepidosauria; order Squamata; family Phrynosomatidae; genus Phrynosoma; species Phrynosoma blainvillii. The sequence continues at coordinate 122,247,857 of JANUYF010000004.1, forward strand.
CGCTGAGCGCAGCATTTGTTGGATTTTCTTGGTTGGTTTGTAAACCATTTGGAGGTTGTGTTTCCTCACTACTTTCCCTATTCTGTCAGTGACTCCTTTGATATATGGTAAAAATACCTTCCCTTTGGGTGGCTGCTTGTCTTCAGTCCTCTGGGTTTTTCTGGGTATGGCAGCTCTTCTGAGGTCTGAGCTGAGTAACCATTTGCCTGTAGAGCCTGGTCTAGGTGCTTCAATTCTTCTTCCAAGAAGTGGGGTTCACAGATGTGTTTTGCCCGGTCTACTAGTGTTTTTATTGTGCTTCTTTTTTGTCCTGGGTGATGGTTAGAGTTCTTGTGCAGGTATCTGTCTGTATGTGTGGGTTTTCTGTATACTGTGTGTCCCAGACATTGGTTAGGTTTGCGGATGACTAGGACATCTAGGAATGGCAGTGTTCCTTCCTTTTCGTTTTCCATAGTGAACTGGATGTTGGGGTGGATGTTGTTCAGGTGATTTAGGAACCCAACCAGATCTTCTTCTCCATGGCTCCAAATGGTGAAAGTGTCATCCACGTATCGGAACCAAGTTGTGGGCTTTTTCGATGCTGTTTCCAGGGCTTGTTTTTCAAAGTGTTCCATGTAGAAGTTTGCGATCACTGGGCTTAGAGGGCTTCCCATTGCTACCCCATCTCTCTGTTCGTAGAATCCATTGTCCCACTGGAAATAGCTTGTGGTGAGGCAATGTTCAAATAAGGTTGTGATGTCCTCTGGAAAAATTTGTCGGATGAGTGTCATGGTGTCCATTATGGGGACTTTGGTGAATAGGGAGACCACATCGAAGCTGATTAGTATGTCTCCGGGTTGAAGTTCAAGGTTATTGATTTTTCTTATGAAGTGAGTTGAGTCCTTGATGTGATGGGGGCTTTGCCCTATATGGGTTTGTAATTGTGTGGCCAAAAACTTGGCCAAATCATATGTGGGAGATCCAATGGCACTCACTATGGGTCGGAGTGGAATGGAGTCCTTGTGAATCTTGGGAAGTCCATTTGTCTTGGTGGGAGAGCACACAGTTCACCTGGGAACCCCTCCTCCCTACCCAGGGTCTCACAGTATATATACACCCATGCTTTCCATCTCAGTTTTCTCTGAAGATGCTAGCCACAGATGCTGACGAAACGTCAGAAAGAAACTCTTCTAGAACATGGCCACACAGCCCGAAAAAACCCACAAAAAAACTATGGATGCCGGCCATGAAAGCCTATATTTTATTATTTTGAAATTTTCTTTAAAAACATGACATCTTATCAACTTTTAATTTTAATAACATTAAATTATGTATATGTAAATACATTTAGGGTGTATGAATAATGTTGTAATTTAAAGGTATACTTTTAATTTTGCTAGTTGTTTATTATACAACTATTACCATTACATTTGGTGACATGCAGGAATTATGATTCATGAGTAACATGATTACCAAACAATTTACTATGGATTCTTTATGGGATGGGATGGGATGGGAGGGGGGTTGACACTATGAGTTACCACACCATGTGCCACCAACTCTAGTGATGCCACTGTCCTATAGTACACATTTTTAAATTATTTGTCCCACATATAACATTTTTACAGGTTTTTCCCATTGACTAAAGCATTTTGTGTTCATTTTTCCAAACATACATATTTTAGTTGAGCACATGTACAAATATGTATACATGGTATTACATACTTCTTTTCCTACACTAATATGAATCATAGAATTTAAAAATATATGAATTTCTGAGGCCACATGTGCTTTGTCTCATTGTCAGTTTTGGCAGGTATGAAAATAAGTTTCAATAGGGAAATATGAACCCAACTAATGCATTCCTCAACAGCTAGCATGATATATTAATTTAAGTATTGGGATATGACTCTGGGGACCAGGGTTCAAATCCCAGCTTGGCCATGTAAACCCACTGGCAAGTCACACTCTCTCAGTCTCAGAGGATGACAATGGCAAACCCCCTCTGAAGAAACTTGCCAAGAAAACCCATGATAGATTTGCTTTACAGTTGCATAGGATGGAAAAGATTCAATGGCACATGACAACAACAATGCATTCTTCATCCCTAATGATACCAACTCCAAGGGAGATTCACACTGTTCCCATATGAATTGGTCTTTAGGGTGTTATTCATAAAAAGTGCCATCTGAGAGCAGAACATGTAATTGGTTGTTTCTCAGGGAGTCTATTTTTAAAAACAAGGGTTCAGTTGCTTGTGTTTGAGACAACATGTGTATTTCTTATGTATTCAAGCAAACATTCTTGGGGTCTTTTTTTTTCTTTCTTTCTTATTTTTCACCTTGCTCTTGTTAGAGATAAGGAAGCTTCCCAAAATTTCTCTTAGATAAACTCAGAAATGACTAAAATTCTTGGGAGAAGAGAAGAGGACTGGAAAAGCTTGAATATCCCCCCTCTTAGTCACTCTCCAAGCTAAATAAAAATGCCTCCCTTAGGAGTATTCCCTGTTATTAAAGAAATGCAGTGAGAGGAGTTAAAGCAGGGATACTGAAATGGTCTCTACCTCAGACTGAAGACTAGTCAGTATTGACACTCCCCTCCCTGAATTCATCCCTGCAACCACTTTACCATCCTACATAGGATGAAATGACTTCATTTCTTTAGTTGTGTAATAATAATTGTTTTCTTTATATCAGCTTGAATGAGTTGCTCAAAGGGTTATGTGGTGAATCCATGTTCAATCCAAGTTTCATTGGGCTGTTTTAAACTGCACTTCCCATGCTCTATGCAAAACAGATACAATTTTCTCTCTGGAATCCTCACACTGATGGAAATGAATATTTATGGACTGACTCCCACTCCTCCATTGTGCACATTTGAAAAGTGTGTTTAGAAACAGTTGTCCATTTCCAAATGCACACAGATACTGCTTCAACATGATTTAGACAATAGTGGAGGGTGTGTGTGAATACATTGAAACATTGTGTTCAGTTTATACTATGCAAACAAATGTGTAGATTTTAGGGGAAACAACCATAGAGAGGGATGAAATTCATTACATTAGAAAAATGCACAGCAATGGAACAGGACAAGAACTGAATGCAGAAGTTCAGAAGGGAGGCCACTTGGAGATGCAGCATGGTTCTGGAAAACTTCATTGCCTTTCCCCTCTCAATATTTAAACTACAAGGTTGTTTTGGTAGCAGTCTAGCCCTTTTCCTTATGTTACATAGAAAAAAAATCATACAACACTGATGCCACATGAAAATCAAATGAACATTGTCATAAATACACACAGTCAAGAGTTAATTCATAGTGCAGACATTTTTATTGATATATTATGTACCTCTAATGGCTTTTTCACGCAACAACCCACTAGAACACTGGGATCACAAGGAGTAATCTGTATGGACAAGTACATATAACTAATTTGTGCTAAGAGAAAAATACTCAGGGAGATTCCAGTTCCCTTTGGAGCAGGTTCATCCCCAGAGCCAGGCAAGCTGGTCTGGGGACATATAAAAATGGCACAGATATCTTATCCATGAGGATAGATTTCATACTGGTTAGAAATGGAGGTTTGTAGTTGGCCAAAGAGCTGTTCTTAGACTTTGGTCCCATTAAATCTTCATATTTCAAGCAGAAATATGGTATATATGAAGTTCTGTAGTGATGACAATGGAAGTATTTCCTTGCTAAGATGCAAACAAACAAAACACCTAAACATTTATAAATTGTTATAATTGCAATAAACCATTATTACTGGTGGGATGGAAAATGGAAGCAAGTAAGCAAAGCAACACATGTCAATTAGATTCAGGAAGTAGGAGTCAGAATTAAGAGTCTTGTTTGGATTTTTCAACTTACAGTTTGGTTTTTCCTTACACAGATCTTTCTCTGAGAAACATAAATTTTTGTATTGATATGTTTACTTCAGATATTGGATTAAACCAGGGTTGGGAACTGTATAGTCCTCTAAATATCATTGGATTGCAACTCCCATCAGCTCTAGCTAACATGGCCATTGTTCAGGGATGCTGTGAGTTGCATTTCAAAAACATTTGCAGGACCACACAATTTCTACCCTGGTTCCTTTCCAGAAAGGAAAAAATAAGATGACAATTCCTGAACCAAATTATAAAAACACAAGCAGATTTTTAAATAATAATAATAATAATAATAATAACAACAACAACAACAAAAAGGCAGAAAAACATAATAATAATAATAATAATAATAATAATAATAATAATAATAATTTTTTATTTCTAGCCCGCCCCTCTGCTCAGCAATCGGGGTGGATTACACCATTTAAAACATACAATTTAAAACATAGCATATCCCATATCCAACCCTCCCACCTCTTAAAACAGAATTAAACTATTGAAAATTTTAAAACATAATACAATATAATAACACACAACACAACAAAACAAAACACAGCAATAACAAACGACGATGAAGTGAGGTGCCGGAAAGGAATGGTAGGACTATCTCCCCTCAAGGCAGAGGATTGAAGGCCTGCCAGAAGAGATCCATCTTTACTGCTTTTTTAAAAGCAGCAAGGGTAGTAATAAGACGGATCTCATCCGGCAGGCCATTCCAAAGTCTGGGAGCGGTCGCAGAAAAGGCCCTCTGGGAGGTCTGAGACAGCCTAGTTCTTATTGGCTGTAGCAGATTCTTCCCAGAGGACCGGAGGGTGTGGGGGGGATCATACGGGGAGAGGCGGTCCCTAAGGTAAGATGGACCCAAGCCATGTAGGGCTTTAAAGGTTAAAACCAACACCTTGTACTGTGCGAAAAACTAATTGGCAGCCAGTGGAGAGATTTAAGCACTGGTGTTATGTGCTCTCTCCTTGATGTTCCCATAATTAATCTGGCTGCCATGTTCTGCACCAGTTGCAGTTTCCGGGTTAGGCACAAGGGTAGCCCCATGTAGAGTGCATTGCAGTAATCCAGATGTGAGGTTACCAGAGCATGTACCACAGTTTCCAGATCCCTCATGTCCAGATAAGGGCGCAGTTGGCATATCAGCCAAAGCTAGTCATGTGAAGCGACGAATCAAGGAGTACCCCCAAACTGCGAGCACAGTCCTTAGAGGAGAGTGTGACTCCATCCAGGACTGGAGACTGTATTCCCAGATCTGGTTTCGGGCCTGTGACCGTAAGTACCTCTGTTTTGTCTGGATTCAGCTTCAATCTGTTTTTCCTCATCCAATCCATTACCACTCTAAGACCGTCATTAAGAGGAGAGACACCATCTGAAGTCTGAGTCGATGATCTGGTCATGGAGAAGTATATCTGGGTGTCGTCAGCGTACTGAAGACACCTAGCTCCATGCCTCCAGATGATCTCGCCCAGCGGCTTCATATAGATGTTAAATAGCATCGGGGACAGGATGGTGCCCTGAGACAAAAGTGACAGTGCCAATCCTTTGCAGTTCTGCTAGAAAGTCATTCCCTATAAATTCTAGCAAGCTTGTTCACAGCTAAGTAAGTATAGGATTCCAGCACTATCCCAGAGTCATGAATTATAGTAAAGTCAGGTAGCTGAGCTATTCCAGTAGCAAGAAAAGATCAGAAAATTGTAAGTACCAAGGGTTAGGGACGTATTTGAAATACACTGATAAACACAGATAGTAAGCTAGGATGTAATTTGGACTTTAAACTCTGACTTTGATCTGCTGCCTTGTCTGGAATGACTTGTTGCAAGTGAAATGGTTTCCACTCAGATTAAAGACATATTTACACACAACACAATCTTTATGATGACATATAGATTTTATAACCAATGCATGCTCATTTGGAAAGATACCAGAAACAGGAGACATGATGAGATACAGTCCATAGGCTGTACTTTGCTGACCTCTCCCCAGGCACAAGAAACTGCAGATATACAGACAAGTAATCATGCATTTATGTATGCCTTTAAAATAAATGTATGAGGAATTCAGTCATTTTGTGTATTCTTTAATTGCAAAGATAAGGTTAGGGATGTGGAAATATAAGAAAATGCTGTCAGCTTTATCTTTAAAAATAATTCATTTATTGTTTTAATTGTTACCTTCTCAGAATTCCACCCAATTCACTCTCCAAGGGTCTGCAAGAGTCTTTTCAGACAACACAGTTATAGCATTATAATTCCACTGCCATGATAACATCCTATAGAAAGAATTCAAAGATATAGCCATGTTAATCTGCAGAATCAGTATGTAGGGAGATTTTGTAGCTCCTTTGAGACTAACTAAAAGAAAGAAGTTGGCAGCTTGAGTTTTCAGACTTACATCTGCTTCTTCAGATGTATTTGCATCTGAGGAAGTAGACTTGAGTCTACGAAAACTCATGCTTTTTCTTTTAGTTAGTCTCAAAGGTGCTACAAAATCTCTCTACATACCGATGCTATGGAAAGCTGAGATTGTAGTTTGATGAAGCACTAAAGCTCTCTGGCTTCAAATTCTAAATATGCTTCCTGGTACTGCATGATGGGGTGAGCTCCCATCACTAGTCCCAGTTTCTGCCAACCTAGCAGTTTGAAAGCATGGAATAGGTACTGCTTTGGTGGGAAGATAAACAGCATTCTATGCAATCATGCTGGCCATATGATCACAGAGTTGTCTCTGACAACACTGGCTCTTCAGTTTAGTAACAGAGATGAGCACCGCCCCTTTGGTCAGACATGACTTGACAACCTTGTCAATGGGGAATCCCTTTACCTTTACTTTTTAAATGGCAAACCCCAGGATTCCATAGGATATTATGATGGACCAAGACATACTGCAGAAATAATCCAGTTTGAGACCACTTTCACTGCCCTGGCTCAGTGCTAGGGAATCCTGGGAATTGTAGTTTGTTGTGGCACCAGAGCACTCTGACAGAGAAGGCTAAATGTCTCACAAAACTACAGTTCTCAGAATTCCCTAGCACTGAGCCAGGGCAGTGAAAGCTGTCTCAAGATGGATTATTTATGCAGTGTGTTTTGGCCCTATGACAGTTAAAGCTGAGTCATAGAACTGTAATTGTGACGTATGAAGGAACCCTAGTTGTTCACCCAGACACCAGCCTTTAATCACCTGTCCTTCACCCTCTCCCATAATCTTTAACTCTTCCCTGAGTTGAACTAAACTTGGGCCCTAAATTTAACCTGGGACAAGCACATGTGGTGTTAGGTTCTCACTGATAATGGTATGATTGATTATCCCTTTAGCCATTTCAATAAAATGGCTTGTTATTGTAGAATAACAAATCTACCAAAGTTTGTTGACTGACAGGTTAAATATCCAGCCTGTAGTTGGCTCCATACCTATTTTAATGTAACAGAATCAAAGTAACAACTTTTGCCTGAACTTTTGACTTAACACTTCTCTATATTCTAAGTTCCTTCCAACTAAATTTCAATTTCCATCTGATCCTATCTTGGTTTTATTCCTGTCTTTCTTAACATCTCTGTATGACAGATGAACAGTCAAACTTCTTATTTTATATTCTTTCCCTCTTGGCCCCACTTTCTCAGATTTCTAAGAGTTGTGATTGGCTGACTCCACTTTGGTCATAGAGGTTAATCATCTAACCCTTCTCCGCATATTATTTCCATACTGGTTTGTAAGAGCACCAGCCAAGCTGCAGCTGGCTTTCAAATAAATGAAATAAAGCAGACCACAAAAAAGAGTATAGACAGACAGAATGGTGTTGTGGTTTGAACACTGAATGATGACTCTGGAGACCAGGGCTCAAATGCCTGCTTGGTCATGGAAACACACTGGGTGACTTCAGAGGCAAACCCCCTCTGAGCAAACTTTGCCAAGAAAACCCCAAAATAGGTACACTTTAGGATTCTGCTTTTTCCTCATTGTGAGGGAAAATTCTAGAAATGTGCATTCACACTTCAGTAATGGGACAGCTGAGGATTGAATCTGAAGGTCAACTGACCTATTATTCACCTGCTCAAACTAACATGTGACAGACCAAAAATGTCTTTCATGCTCACATTCCTCCAAGTTTTCCACTGAACTTTTTAGATTAAAACAATAATAATACCAAATTTGGTTTTTTTGGGGCTCAGTATCTATCTATATTCAATGTTTTCCCCTCCTGGGCACATCATTCCTCCCAGGCCTGTGCTGCCACTTCATTTTTTAAAAGTGCTACCATTTTTAGTTATCACTGCCATATGACTCTGTGTATTTTGAGTGGGAATCCTGTAGCCCTCCTGATGCTATTAGAGTTAGGGAAGTAATTTTTTCAGTAATTGCATTCTCAATGGACACAATGCATAATTTTAGCAATTTTCTCCCCATTGGGACAAGTTTGTTATGGCACCAGAATACTAAGAGCAAAAGCTAAATATTTAAACAAACAAACAAAAAACTACAAATCCCAGAATTCCATAACATTTAACCATGGCAGTTAAAACTGTTAAATTGCATTAATTCTGCAGCTAAAGTCAAATATACTTTTCAAGTGCTCTTCGCCATACAGCATAGCCAACACTAAAGCATGATGAATGTTGCAGGCCAACAAAATTTGGTGGGATGCATGATTCCTACCCTTGTCTTAATGTGCCATTGGCCATGATGAAAATATGAAGAGACTACTGCTACATCTCACATCAGATATTTACTTCCCGCAACATGTACAGAACAGAGGAATGAAAAGCCCTGCAAATTGTTTTTTTTTTAATTTCTTTGTCATCTGAAAATCAAGTTTTTTTAATTGAATTGAATTGAATTGAAAAATGCTTGCATTTGAAGCTGCAACAAACCACTGACAGTGAGTGTAGACTGATCCAAATGGATTTAAGTATAAGAACACAGCTAAGTACAACACAGCTTCCAACGTTCTTATCTGCTCTGAAAATATACCTTTGATTACATTACTATGAACCTTTTAGACTTAAAAAATCAGCAATATCAGCAAGTATTTTTTGCAATGCTCATTTATTCTCACTCAGCCCTAAGCTGTTAAACCATCTTTAATGAATATTTAGAGAAATCAATACGTACCTGAGCTTGGGGGGACAGGTTCCTAGCTACAAAGCAGAGCACTGAATTGTCAATCAAAACAAACAGACCAACAAGCCATTATCTCTCCTCTTCTTTTCTAACAATCACACACACACACTCATTTCATAAGGAAGAAACAGTTTACTCAGTTTTAATGTCTGCATGATTTGTTTTTAAAAAAATCTCAGAATGGCTACTTACAATCTTAAAATTCCTCAGATAAGAACATAACAATAAGCAAGTTATCTACTCTCCAAGAAGTATTTTGACAGACGCATAACCACTGCTTGCATGAGCAACATTTAAAGACAGTTTGGGATCTATGCCTCTGTCATTTTGGGGTGAGCTTATGCTTCCCTCTCTCCACAGACATCAGAAATGGAGTTTGATGCCAAAATGTCAAAGTTGCCTCTTAGCTGGCTGACAAGGGAGCTTCCTTGTGGGTTTGTTGTTTTGTTGTTTTTTGGAAGCAATCATCCGCTATCAGTATAGGAAATTAATTGAGCAGAGAAGAAGGAAGGAAGGGGAGAAGAAGGAATACAGCAATGTCCATACTTACCCAGGGAATAGTTCTTCTGTGGTCTACATGATCAGGATTTAGCATGATTCTTCATCTGAGAGACCAGGATATTAGATGCACTTAACCATGACAAATCATGTACTTATTTGAAAGCTGTTAGTTGGTGCAAAACCACTCAGAAGCAGTTTTCTCTAGATGAAACTTCTCATACCATTGGAAATATACATCACCTCATTCCAGCTCCCAATCATAACTGTATGTCATGTCTGGGAAGGGATTGTCATTTTTTGGTAGCAGCTCCATTAAGAGCTCTTCCCTTCTCCCTTGTGATGCTTTCAATCAATTCCCCCTTTTTGTAAGTAACTACATAATATTATCTGTCTACATTCCACACCACTGGGCAGAATCAGTTCTTCCATTGGAGAGAGTGAGGCAATTGTGTAAAGCAGAATAATCTAGGAGGCAGCACCAAGGTGTCACAGGAGAGAGCTCTATGCAAGGTTGTTTTTGTTCTGTATTCCCTAAACTATTTTCTGATGCCCTGCTGCCCTGAGGTGTGGTGGATGATATTGTCCTGTACCACAGAAGATTTAAGCACTGATCCACTCAGCTGTTTTACAAGAATGGGCAGCACCTTGGTCTGGGGGTGAGGATAGGGAAATTCAAAATATAATGACACCACAATATGAATTGGCAAAAGACGATAAGGGACATGTGTTATTTTCTGCAGCATGGGTTAAAAGCGGTCTAACTAGAGACCTTACATTTTTGGAATTGTTTCCAATTGTGGTGGCTGTGCACTTGTGGGCAAGCCAGTTTGCTAATAGGACTGTCTGGTTTTGGTGTGACAACCAGGTAGTCGTGTATGTTGTTAACTCTCAGTCTTCCAAGTCTCCTAAAGTATGAGTTTGGTAAGGGCGATGGTGTTACAATGTTTGAAATAAAATGTGTTGTTCAAAGCTCTACATGTTCCTGGTTTGCTTAACCCTTTGGCAGATGCCTCTGCAGCCCACTGGCCATTTCAATAAACTCCAAAGCCATGGGCACCAGCAGCATCTGAATGCACCTGAAAATCTGCCCGAAGCAGCATTTCAGATCTCCAAAACGATATGCCATTAAAATGCTCCAAGAAGGAGTACCAAACCTTCAAATCCTCACAAATGCCCCTTGTGATTCTAATGTGGTGATGCTGGGCCACTATCTCTGCAGTAGCACTATACAGTCTAGCACAAAATGCTCGTCCTGGAACTACAACCCTACAGGCAAAATTCAAAAGACTGGTAAGTGATTGTAATTCATGAAGGGTAGCTTTTTGTTTCCCTAGCATGATCTCAACTTGTTGCTTCATAGACACAAGTTTCTCAGTGGGCAAACGAGAAATTCCAACTATGGTATCTATCTCGATGCCCAAAAAGGTAAGCTGAGTATGTGGCCCCTCTGTCTTTCCCTCCGCTAAAGGCACACCAAGCTCCTGCATCAATTCCTGAAATTGAACTAAAGAATCTTGGCACTGAGAGGAATTAGGATTTCCAGCAATTAGAAAATCATCTAAATAATGAGCAATAGCTCTATTAACAGTTCTCTTAACTGCACACCAATGTAGAAAAGTACTGAATGTCTCAAAAGCTGAACAAGAAATCGAACATCCCATTGGCATAGCTTTGTCAAAATAAAATTTTCCTTCAAACTGAAAACCCAGTAGGTCAAAGTCATCTGGGTATACAGGAAGGAGTCTAAATGCAGATTTAATATCACATTTAGCTAGCAGGGCTCCTGCGCCTAAATTCCTGATCATCTTAACTGCTGAGGCGAACAATGTGTACCTGACTGAAGTAAGCCCAGGATCAATAGCATCATTCACTGACTCCCCTTTAGGGTATGATAAATTATGAATTAACCTAAATTCCCCAGGGGCTTTTTTAGGCACTATGCCCAAAGGGGATAAGCGAAGTGTGGGGATAGGCAGCTGATCATGGGGTCCAGAAATTCTCCCTGTTGCTATTTCCTTAGCTAACTTATCCCTTACCACACTCGGCAAGTCCCTCACAGAACGAGCATTGGGTGCAAAACGATAGGCCCTAGGGTCTGTATAAGGAATACGAAAACCCACAGAGAAACCTTGAAATAAATATAAAGCAGCCTCTCTATTAGGATAAACTTTTAACTATGCCACCATAATGTCCAGTTTAATTGGTGACGGGCCTTTTTCCCGAGGCAACACTGGCTGGGGAACAAAACCCCCTCCTGTTCTTTTTCCTCTAACGCAGGAATTTCCTGGGTGGCTACCCCCACAGGTGTTACACTTGTGGTCAAACCTGCAGGGTTGTCTTTTACACTTGCCGGCATTGAAGTCCCAACATAAGCCAAATTGCCTTTTCTCTCCCGTGGCAGGCCTCACATTCAGCAAGATAACCATTGGGACAAAGCTGTTATCACACCTGCTCGAGAGGGAGGCTCCCACCATAACATCAGCCCAAATCTTGGACTGTACATGCCTCCAAGATAAGGAGCGATCCTGTGCTGCTCTCATCCTAAATTGCTCATCATATTGGAGCCAAGCTGCACCCCTTGAATTGTGGTGGCAATTGGTATTCGCTTTTATCATGATCTCCTGATATTTAGAAAAATCAGGAGATCTGAAAGGCTTTTTTTTCTATGACACCTCTGTAAATGGTGAAGCCCATATTCCAATAAACAAAATTGTGCTCAAGCTTAGGGTGTTTGAGTGCCTGAAACTCTTTTGGCAAACTAAAAACAATCCCATCCTTCACCATAATCCTCAGCTCAGGATCCCTAAAAGTCAAAGTAAATAAATCAATATATTCACCATTCCAATTCCTTTCCTTAGTGGAGAGAGGAAGGTGTGAACCAAGGGGTGTAGATATACCAGCGTAAGGAGTAGCTTCCACTTTCCCCACTGCTCCAGACAACAGAGGAGCACCAGAAATAGACACCACAGGTGTGGCTCTAGCAACAGCCAAAGGCTGACCACCCTGCACCTGCGTGTCAGGGACCTGTGAAATTGTAGGTTCCTGCATGGATGCATTCAGAACCACAGGGTTGGGCCATTCCAAAGCCACACCCTGCCCAACCTGGCTACCTGGAGCCCATACCGAGGTAGGTCAATTAGCATGTGCAATATTAGGAGACAAACCTGAACCTGAAGCTTGCTGGGAAGCTTCACCAACTGACCGCAGCGGTCCCCCAAAGTGTGGCCCCACAACAGCTTCGGTGTCCAAGGCAGCAGAGGTAGCAGCAGCTTGATCACCTCCTTGTTCGCCACCAGTCTGCTCCATTGCACCACCTGGAAGAACCACCCCCTGTAAGAGGTTGTATAAATCAGCCATAGTGGGCTGCCCAGACACAGGGGGAACCACACCCTGTGTTCCCAAACCCAGGACTCTTTCTAGGAGATCCCACACATCGGCAATAGTGGGGTACCTGAGATCCACTGCTGAAACCACCGACGGGCCCGGTGTAGCCAAAGCCAGTTGAGACTCAGGTGCCACCACCAGAAGAGACACTTCGGTGTTACTAACACCCAAAGGGCTGGCACTCGAGGTGGAGGCAGTAGCCTGTAATTCCTTCTGTGCAAGTTGGTTGCAGAGCGCCACACAAGCCTGAACAGTTTTGCCCAGTTGTGCAACCTGGGCAACAATCTCCTCTTCTCTGCTGCTAGACTTCGAAGGCCTTTTTGAAGCAGAGAGACCTGCAGTAGGCGCGGCAGAAGCCGCGCGCTGTTTGGATTGGGCCTTACTGTGTGGTATTCTGAACTCAGTGAAAACAACGCGGGCCCCAAACAAAATCACCCAACCGAGGATGATCACACCAGGCCTTAGCAGGCCACCCTTTCCCAAGTCTCACAAGAGACACCACAGCCAGGAAGCGTCACTGGCAACCACCGCGGGAAAGGTGTCCACCGAGGGTCCTACGCAGATCCCTCACCCGAAGGCAGCTGTCTTCCCACACTCACTGCTGGGGAGAAGTGCGACTAACCCTCCCGGACCAGCGATGGGTCCCAAACTTACCAGATCGAGTGACCTCTGGGCCTGAAAACAGGTACCTGGTACACACACCTGGTGATGATGCCTCCCGCAGAGCCCTCCTCAGGTGTGCACCCCCAAGAATTGGGGGTGCAGAGGTGCTACAGGCCCAGAAGGCCGACCCAAAGGTCTCACTCGCTCCCCCCCCACAGGTTGCTCAAGGAAATACCTGAGCCCCCGAAGCGAGCGAGAGAAAGTAGCAAGATTAAATAGGCAAGAACTGAATAGCAAAAACCCAAAAGAGCACTAGGCCAAAGCCAAGCAAGCCAAAAGCCAAGAGCAGAGCGATGTTACTCTCTCCGTCTCAACTCTAAAATGGCTGTCTCCACGTGGCAGCGCAGAGCTATAAATAACAAACTCTCGCCCCAATTCTCGCAGAACCATAAACACTGCGAAACTTGGTTCAAACACCAAACCTATTGGACAAGGCACGCAGGTGTGCTTGTTCCCCTGCACGCCTTGACTAATCAGGCGTCTTCTGTCCTTATTTGGACAGCACAACAAGAAACCCCTCCCGACTTGTCGGGGGGTGTCTTTCTCTTTTGTCCAAAACACACTGCAGAAATAATCCATTTTGAGACTGCTTTAACTTCCCTGGCTCAATGCTAGCGAATTCTGGGAACTGTAGTTATGTGAGACATTTAGTCTTCATTATCTGAGAGCTCTGGTGCCACAATAAACTACAATTCCTAGGATTCCCTAGCACTGAGCCAGGGTAGTTAAAGTGGTCTCAAACTGGATTATTTCTGCAATGTGCTTTGGACCTTTGTCTTTAGCATCTTGATTCTGTTCTCACCTCCTACTCATGATGGATTAAAGCCTCAGCTATTACAAGTAGTGTCTCTTCTTTGGCTGCAGAGGTGGAACAACACTTTTTGATTTGCAGTATAGGGAAGATAATTGAGGAAGATCTTAAAACTTTCACTGGCAAGGGATGTTCTTTCATCAGAATTGGCAAACAAAAATAATCCCAATCCTTTTACTTTTCCATATTTCTTTTCTTTTCTTTCTCTAAAGCTTTTGTTGTTGTTGCTGTTGAGAAGTGCTGGTGCTCCTATGGATCTCCAGAGTGGCACACTCATAACATCTCTGTGGGATAATGTTACATTATAACATACTGTCTTTCCAGAGTCATTGCTGGTAGAAGGGTGCATGACTTCCCATGGTGGCCAGTACGGTAGCCATATTTTCCCCTAAAATTTAGCTAGCAAAATGGTACCTCCTAATAGAGCATATTTCCCCAGTGGCATTGTGCAACATGATTACCCTATATTACAAATCAGAACTGCACAAGTCAGGCCCAGCAAGGTAGAGTATATATATATGCACAAACACTTCATAATAAAGCAGTTTTCAGCCAGCTGAATGTTTGATGCAGTGTAAACTTGCTTTCAATGGCAACTACTGATTATCCTTGGTTTCACAGTTTACTTGATGTTACTGACTATAGTTCTGGAGCATCATGGAATCAATGTCTATCCAATAATTCAGGAATCAGTATGGTATGATTGAATAATGTGAAGTAGTGTCATTCTTTAAAACTGTTGTTGCCAGCCTATCTATTTCTTTCAGAGGTTTTGTGAGTCTAGTATGATTTACCATTTGCAAGGAACTGGTGGGAACTTGTATCTGAAAAAGTTGTCAAGAAGGATGAAGTAAAATTGTATACAGAACTTTAAAATTCAAACTGGTAAACAATAAGAACATAATGTACTAAGTATAACTACAGTTGAGAAAAAGGACGTTTGGGTTATGTTTGCAGCCCAAATTGGAGATAGCAGAATCAAAAACAAAAATGGGGGGCAGGTAATGAAATATCAAGGCCAATAAACTGAGATTCAGTATGTCTGAGAAAAGAAAAAAAATGTTGTTCTAATATAAAAAGGAGGACGGAAGGGGGGAAGGAAAAATAGATGGTGCAACATCTTTAAGATTAACTGTTTTTTACTTTTGCATGAGCTTTCAGAGATACACATCTACCTCTTTGGATGCAGAACACAGTGAAAATAAATGTGCAGGTATAAAACTTATTTACACAGTTGTGGGAATGGAATGGAATGTAAAAGGAACCAGAAAGATGCAAATCATAACTCTTGCCCTAAATTTTAAAAGGGTTGTGCTCCAACCACACATGGAGAGAGAAATCCCAGAGGTCCAAGCAGGGTTCAGGAAAGGAAGCAACACCAGGGATCACATTGCAAATATATGATGGCTAATAGAGCATAGCAGGGAATTCCAAAAGAAAATCAGTGTATGCTTTATAGACTATAGCAAAGCCTTTGACTGCATAGATCATGAAAGGCTATGGAACGTCCTTAAAGAAATGGGAGTGCCAACACATCTGATAGTCCTAATGAGGAATCTGTTCTCAGGATAAAAGGCTACCATCTAAGAGAACACAGAGAAACAGAATGGTTCCCAATTGGCAAAGGAGTCAGACAAGGCTGCATCCTATCACCTATTCAATCTATATGCAGAACATATTGTAAGGAAAGCAGGCTTGGACATGGAAGAGGAAGGAGACAAAATAGGAGGAAGAAATATAAATAATTTGAAATATGCTGATGGCACCATAATACTAGCAGAAAACCTTATAGACCTGGAACGGCTACTAAGGAAGAAGAAAATGCAAAGGCAGGGTTACTGTTGAACATAAAGAAAACAAAAATAAAGACCACAGAGAACTTACACACATTCAAACTAGACAATGAAGAAATAGAAATAGTAAAAGAGTTTTCATATCTGGGATCAAACATTGATCAGAATGGGGACTGCAGCCTGGAAATCAGAAGAAGATTAAGAATGGGGAGAGCAGCTATGAAAGAACTAGAAAAGATCCTAAAATGCAAAGACATACAAGTCAGCACAAAACTCAGAATCATATAAGCCATTGTATTTCCTATTACCATGTATGGATGTGAGAGATGGACAGTCAAGAAAGAAGATAGAAGGAAAATCAACACATTTGAGATGTGGTGCTGGAGAAGAGTGCTAAGGATTCTATGGACAGACAAAATGACAAACAAATGGATCCTAGAACAGATCAAGCCAGAGATATCCCTAGAAACCAAGATGACAAGACCTAGAGCTTCTGTAGACAGGCAGCTCTGGGCTGTCCCAGGAAGCAGTGGATCAGGGCAGTGGCAACCCCATTCCATGGCCCTGATCCTCCCTTTTGCCAAAAAGAGCAGCAAAATGCAGCTCCTTTTAGGGATGACAATAAGCCACCCAAAGAGCTGATGCCATGGCTCTTTAGTGCCCTTTTGGTGCAACATGTTTAAATGCTGCACCGGAAGGGCATCCTGACACCACGTGCCGTGCGTAATGGTGTGCAGCATCAGGATGGTATTGGCGTGGGGTTGAGGTGGCCAGCGTGCGGCTTCCCCATCCCAACTCTACCCCCAGGCCGGCCCTTTGGGCCAGTCTGCAGAGGCCCTTAGATGGTTGTACTTTGAACACATAATGAGAAGGCATGAATAATTGAAAAAGACAATAATGTTAGGAAAGGTGGAGGTAAGTAGAACGAGAGGAAGGCCACATGCTAGATGGATGGGCTTTATTAAAGAGATTATGAATATGGGTTTGCAGGAGCTGGGCAGAGCAGTAGAGGACAGGGGGTCCTGGTGATGACTCATCCATAGGGTCACCATGGGTCAAGATCAATGCAAAGGCAGTTAACAACAACAAAGCTGATACAGGTCTTTCAGATATTTACAGTGGTTAATTGATCTTGATGTGTGAAAGCAATAAATATGGCTAATCACAGTCAGTTGCTTAGGATTCAAAACACTATTTGAAAAGATTGTTCTTATTATTTATGCAATAGAGAGGGCTCTTGTAGTGATATATGTAGTGCACCATGAAGCCATTGTCTTTGTTCATATCTCTGCCAATGGATCAAAATTTGTGAATATGATTCAATTAAGCAGTTTATCTTTGTAGTCTTCCTTTGTAATTTCATTGTTTAAGGTTTGCAGCTTGTAAATCCCTTATGATGTGTCCAGGAAGGTTGAAATGTTTTTCAACAGGTTTTTATTTTTTGTTTTCTCGTTTTTTGAGGGGAGGGTAGCAGTTTGAAAGCATGCAAATGCTAGTAGATAAATAGGTACCACTTCAGTGGGAAGGTAAACAGCATTCTGTGCAATCGACTTAGTAATGGAGATGAGCACTGCCCCCTACAATTGGACACAACTTGATAACCTTTTCAACAGGGTATATCTTTACCTTTTAGTGCCCTTTCTAATGTCAGATTTGTATCTATTAATCCTCTAGCATAGAGAATGTCCTGTTTGTGCTGTGTAAATGTACATCTGATGTTGTGACTGATGTTATTGACTCTGTACTATTGGTCCAAGAGTACATGTGGGAACAAATTTGGCATCTGGGTTTGTGGCAGGATCTTATCCCTGTATTATCATACATACTTTGTACCCTGTTGTAAGAATTGGAACTGTCTGTAGGTCTGTCTCCCAGAGCTTGTGAGAGGGTTGTGATATTCTCCAAAATTGGTCGTAGCTCACTGAGTGGTCTTCAATGGGACTGAAATTGACCACTAGGGGTGTTCTGTCATTTTGTGTTTTTGGTCTATCTTGCAGTAAATAGTTTATGGGTATTAATCTTGCCTTGCCATTTGTTTCTGTATCTCCCTAGATGAGTTTCATAGGAGCTTCTCGCATGGCCAAGAAATGCTGGCTTACCCTTGCTGGCTTCAGTCTTCTTCCAGGATACACCCGGACCTTATCACACATAAGTTGCCACTGATTTTGCCACAATGCCACAGGCAAAATACAACCTAGGTCAGATATGGGCCGAAGTCATGTTCAGCACTAAATTTTCAAAGTCGGAAGGTTCTGCTTTTGAAAAAGTGATAGCTGTACGTGGCTTCGACCTGGCCTGAATTTAGCTGGTGGCATCATAGCAAAATCAGTGGTGACTTATGTGTGATAATGTCCGGGTATATCCCAGAAGAAGATTGAAGCTGGCAAAGGTAAGCTTGCATTTTCAGCCATACGATAAGCACCATGGCTTGAGAAATGCCTGCTGTAAATCCAAGAGTTTTGAATCTACTAGAGATGGATGCTCTGAGAGTAGTTCTTGTTGTTGCTGTTACTGTAGCTGCTGTTTCAATACATGCACATGCACGTGTACACGAATACATCACTTATACTATGTATATCATGAAAGCAGAAAAATGCCATTAATTTCATGTTGTTTTTATTTGTAACCATACTGAGGACATTACCAGTTGGGCAATATATAAACATGTTAAGTTTGGCATAAAAGTTTGTTTGGATCATTGGTGTATTTTCTACAAACCCAGACCTGTTTACAATGATAGTCTGATGCACTTATACCCTATGTTTGATAGGGAAGAGATGCAATGGGAATGCAATGATGGTGCAGATAAGGTTTCTGTCAATGCATTTACAAGGTTTCATAGCCACTATCAGACACATTAAAACTTGGAGCACTTAAAACAGGAGACTAATTTCTGAGGAAGGATGTGTCTGAGGAAATACCATGAGTAATTTACAAATAGTTCAATAGAGTAGCAAAATTACAACACAAATTTAGAGAATGCTCTATTATAGGGAAAGTGTTGGAAACAGTACCATTGGTGGGGGAGAAGTGATGCAAATTAAGTGACAAAAAAGAAAAAGAAAAATTGGAGTTCAGAGTTTTTACCTCTTTTATTGTTCTCCAGATTATGGGGGGGGGGGGGGGGGGGCATGAAAAAAAGAAGAAAAGTATACAGCAGAATAACACATGTGTTTTTCCTAAGACTATTTAGCAGAACATTCTAGGGTTCATAAAAGGTGCCATAAATGGACACATAATGTGAGGTGGGAAAGAATTGGTTTGAAAAAGTGAGTACCCTTTGCACAGTTTTAATTTACTGTTTCTCAACTAATACTTTAATATGAAGCTGACAGCTAAGGGGGGGAAAGATTAGAGGATAAATTAGTTCACGTTAAAGTAAAATATGTTCATGCTAAACTGTGTATTTCACAAGAAAAGTCATCTTTCAACAGATGCCTCATTTTTAGCACTCTTTATATTACAGGTAATATCTATTCCACAGAAACTTCTTCATACACTATACCTCATAGCCAAATTGTGTTCAATAAATGAACACATTTTAGCAACTCATCTAGGCAAAAAGCTCTTTTTGTCAACATTGTTCATCAAATCTTTTTCACATTTGTTCTTTCTTCCATCTGTCTGCAAGAAAATCAAACATAATTGTGACATGCTGTATGATCATTAGGAGAATTCATGAGCCTCACATGCTCTTAGGAGCAGATATAAATTGTTTCATGGTTAATTCTGATGGTGGGGAGCCATATTCAGCCCGTAATTTAGGGGCTTTGCAGACCAGCCTAAAGGGCCAGCCTGGGGCTGGAGTTGGGGCAGGGCAGCCACACGCTGGCCACCCCAACTCAACCCCAATGACGTCCTGATACTGCGTGCCCATTCACATGGCACAGAGTGTCACGACATCCTCCTGGCACAGTGTGTACACACACTGCACCAAAAGGGTGCAGAAGAGCCATGGCGCCAGCTCTTAGGGCGGCCTTTTGTTGCCCCTAAAAGGAGCAGCATTTTGTTGCTCTTTTTGGGGTGGCAAAAAGGAAGATTGGGTCTGCAGCGTGCGGTTGCTGCAGCCCCGATCCGCTGCTCTCAGGGGCAGCTCTGTGCTGCCCCTTTAGGTGAGCCTGTAAAGGACCTTAATTTCATATAAGTTTTCTGAGGCTACATTCCACTGAAAGGCAAGGGATTACGGGTGGGGAAAAACACCTCCCAATATTTTAGTTTAAAGACCTTACTGCCAGTTTCAAAAGCTTAGGAAAAGGGCTACATGTGACACACAAGCCCTGTGATTCTCACCCATATCTTCAATAAATGCAAATGTAATATATCTGGTGATCCTCTGATGTCACCAGAGCTGTTGTTTCTTTCAGCACTCTTCAAGGTTTGGCATTCAATTTCCACTGATCAGCAGTATCATTGAAGGTTTTTCTTTTTCTTCCCCCATGATGCTAAAATCCTTCCCTCCTCTTCAGGATTTCCATTAAAAACCATGGGTAGGGCCAATTGTGTTTCTCTCCCAGTTCTCCTAACCATGTTATCAAATCAGAAACTCAAAACAATTTCAGGGAGTAGTAACCATGGCAAGGTATATGCATAAGTATTCCACAATGTTATTCTTTCCAAAATATAATTTGTTTCAAAATGTTATTCCTGCTGTCTAACAAATACATTCAATGATCAAAAAATATTTGACAAATGTATTAAAAATACAACTTGCTTGCCTTCCAAAAGGGGCATTGACCTATAATAGGAATAAATTGAATTCTTCAGAAAAGGCAGAGGAAATGTCTAAAAGAAGAACTCTTACAGAGCATAAATATTTGGTACATACTCTATGCTAGTGGAGACAGAATTTAAAAACTAACCAGTCTTATTTGCAAAAGCAATCCGACATTTAGTTGTATTTGCCATATAAAATCTGTCAGCTAAGACATAAAATAAAAGATCAGATGTCTGGTGCATGTAAAATAAAACCATTCATTTAGAACATTTGGAAAAGGTCACATAAATGCAAAGTTTTGTAATGTATCTGCCAAGTATACCATTTCCCATTTCAAATAAGACTAGCAAAAACTTCAAAATCACAGGTCAATTGAAATAATCTGACAAGGTCCCCCCCCCCCCCAGACAATTGTTACCTGCATTTACCATTAAGTATCTTCTTTTATTTTTTTCATTACAACTGATGTTTTGAAATGAAAGATTATTTTGGAAGTGGCATATCGTCTAAGCCTTTGCTGTTCATCTTTCCATACCTCTAGCAAGAATCAGCATGGGCAGTTGGGCAATCAATCTTCTCAAGTTTTAATCCATACTTTAACAGAGTTATCCATGGGTCTGAACACATTTTGAACATATGATTCACCACCTCATTGAGAGGGAAGACACCAGATGCCTCTGGGAACACTGCTTTTTGAATAGAAATAACCTAGAACTTTTCTGATGATGTTGGTTCATGTAGCATGATGACACTCACTTAATTCTCCTCTGCATGATGCCTGGCCAGCACTTATACATAAGATAAGAGGAGAATTAGCCTCATGACCTGATTCTCATGTTGTCTTACTGTTGTTGTTTCTTCCTGTGATGTACAAAGCCTCTCTCATTCTTGGTCTCAGACAAGGGACTAAGCAGATCTAGATATTAGAACTGTCAAAGTTGCTTGATGGATCTATGGCTAAGCCTTCAAAGACAATTGATTGGTTAAACTGAATTTCTCTTACACAGAGCTATCCAGTTGAAAGAACAATACCTTTGCCCATGAATTAAAATTCCCTTGTCTTCACATGGATTAAAAAGAGGCATGCCAGGTCTATCCTATGCTAGGAAATCCTAATATGGTTCTTGTTTCTTCCGTGCCCCACCTGTTCATACCAAAGCAAAACATTTTTATACTAAATTATATATTTTGAAAGAAAGCCATCTTTCCACAGATGAAGCCATGTTTTCATTACAGGTAATATCTATTCCCCAGTAGGTCCTTCATACAGTGTACCTAGCTGCGAAATTATGCTCAATGCTAAACCACAATGAAGTTAAATAATCATTGTAACTGGACAAGGAGTGTTTTCTCTTTTTGTAATGTTTAACTACTCATTTCATGGTTACAGGCTCTTCCTCCTGCTGCTGCCTTGTGCAATGCTGTGTGTGTTGAGGTGATGGTATGGTAGATGGGAGGAAAGTGTTTTTCTATCACAAAACAGTGGCCTGTAGCATTCAAATTTTTTGTTTTGTTTAACAAAAATAACAAAAAGGAAAGTCAGAGACATACCAGTTTTAGTCTGGAATGTCAGTTTGAAAACGGGATCTTGATGGAGCTTTGAGATTATGTAGAAGAAGTTATAGCATAAGCTTTCTGAGGAAGTAGAGCAAGTCTACAAAAGCTAATGTTACAACTTCTTCTACACAATTAGTCTCAAAGCTGCTACAAGATCTATTCAAAATAAAAATGACATGGCAGTTGAAGTTCACAGTACAATAATTTGCTGTTAAATATCATATATTGGGCCACACACATTATACAGATGATATATTAGCCACCATGAATCCCATTTTAGAAGAAAGGTGGGATATAAATTGTATAAACACACACACACAAACATCTGATCATTTCATCCATACTATGTGATCTATAGCCAATCTTGGAGAATGCAAAATCAAATTTGATTAATGTTTAACACAGATAATTAATTCAAAATGCTCTGCTTGAAGAAATGAATTCTATAATTACCCTTTTCTTATTGCCAGTCCAAAATTATTATTCTTTCCCTTCACTTTCATTAGGGTAATTTGCTCCCTTGGGGAAAAGACTATTTTAATAGTACCTAATTTCAAGAGCCCTAGTCTTCATGTTTACAAAATATGAATTCTGCATCCATTGAAGATGATACACTCTGAAAGGAAGAGAGTTTTGCTATGGATGTTTTTTTAAAAAATAAAATAAAATAAAAATCTTTTCTCTTGGGTTATTCAAAAATCTGCATAATGGTTTGCTCACCTTTGACTTCTATGCATAAAAAAGTCTTCATTCACCAGACTTCAAGAAGTAATATTCTTTCCTACTCTTCACTACATCCCCCATTTCAATTTCTTTTTCACAATAAGGAGGGAATATATAGAATATATAGATAGATAGATAGATAGAGAGAGAGAGAGAGTATATATATATATATATATATATATATATATATATATATTCATTAGAATTTTTAATGGAAAGTAAATACATTTTTTAGTTGGAAAAAGAAAGTGTACCCCCAATTTCAATGCAGAAGAATAGTGTATCTCTGTTTTAAGAGCTTGAGAATCTATGATGTCAAAAACTAGAAGAGCAGAGTTTCAGTCTCTATCAATGGCTAACAGATCAGTCCAGCATAGATATTTCAGAAGTTCTCAGACTATGCAATCTGGTTAATATGAACATTAAAGATTATATGAAGTATTGAAATTATTAAAATAACATTGCATTTTGTAATTTTGGTTTATTTTGCTGTGGAATCATTAAGCATATCTTCAAGAACACAGGTGGATAAAACAAGAATCAGCTTCCATAGAAATTTAGTGAAAATCAGCTTCCTTCACAGGTTTAGTGAAGACAAGAGACTAGACAGAGTGGCATTGTTGCAGCTTTCCCCCGCAGAGCAGTCCCTAATAGTTAAGTCAAAAGCTAGGAATAGAAAGAATATATTTTTAAAAGAAATTAATTTTGTTGAAAAAAAAACATGTCTGTGAGTGATGGGAAATTTTGATGAGAAAAACCCTGGATTACTGAAAATCTTTGCAGTTTGGGATTCATTCTGCACAAAATTCACAACTGGCAGTTATGCACATAAAACTGTTTTCTGTGCAGGTACCAGCATTTCATTTGTGGAAAATAATATTTCAGCAGGGAGATATTAATTTCTGTGCATAAAATGCTGTTTGTGCTGAAAATACCATAATTAGGCATTTATTATGCATAAATTTTGCATATGGTTGATTTGTATAGAAAACAGCATTTTCTGTGCAAAAGCTAGAATGTTTTACACAGTAATTTATATTTATGTGTAGAAATATTATTTTCCACACAAAAAAATGCTGTTTCATATGCAGAAAATGTGTTTCCTGTGTAAAACAGCAACACGCCAATTTTACTCAGAATAAGTCTCAAATTGTGAATAGCCTTCAAAAACTGTGTAGTTTTCAAAGATTTTTCCCCACAATGGTTAGACAATTGCTGAAATTACTTGTTGCTACCTTCAAGAAGAAACTTAATGAAGAGCTGCATCCATAACAAAAATACAGAATGAACCACCAAATAAGTTTTCATGAAAGGACACACATGGATATATGGAAATTTGACATTGGAATCCATCAGGATTTGGAAGGCATTGCACATCTTCCAAGAATGAGCAGTGAGAGCTTGGCATTTCAAGAACAATATCAGTTGAGGGTCCATGGACATTCTAAGTTGCCAGAGAAAACTGTAGGGGAGCAGCACCAAAACAGACATAGAATGAACAGAATGACAATTCTCAATTGGTGTTCAACACTGGACTTATTTTAAGAAGAATGCCCAGGTTTCAGCCATAAGTCCTCAAAAGCAAAGGGTCTTCATATTTTCGGTATCAAAATAAGAAATGTGTGTGTGCATAGGAGGAGAATCTTATTTTTTTCTCTCTCTGTGCTTAAGTAAAAATAATTCATACAGATATGAAATGCAACAAATTTCCTAGTAAATATATGCAAAGGAGTCATGAACTAAATTAGGACTGTTCTGCCCATCTCAGTTACACACATCCATAACTACATGCTCAGCATCAGTGTGCAACAGAGTGGGCTTGTCAAAATATGTCAATTTCATGTCCATTCTTCTTCTCAAAATCCCAGTGGCATTGTCCTTTAAAAAAACAAAAACACTTTGTTATGAAATTTCTTCCCCTTCCCACATGGAAATCTGTGTACATTTTGTATACATTTTTTCTTAATGTCTTCATTTTTAGCATAGGCTTACTATTGACAACAGTATATTTACCCACCAATGGTACTATCTTTCCTCAGTGGTGGGACTGTATGCTCCTGTGAAGCTATGTTGATTGTAGAAGTGCCGGTAGTAGGGTCTTCCATGTTAGACAAGCTTTTGCTGGTTAGGCAGACTAAATGTGTCAAACAGCTACTGGGCAGCAACAGTTGTAGGGGATGTCACTGGCAAAGGATTTCTTAGAGAAAATGACAGTGACACCATAGCTAACCCTTGTTAGTACTGACCAGAAGAAGGCATGGTAAACTCCTTTTGAATGTCTTTTATAATGAAAACCCTATGATGAGACCATCTAAAATGAAACAAGAGATAGTGCCAGAAGATAACACTCCTGAGTTTTGGCCAGGATAGGGAAAGTAGGAGGAGGCTCTC
This sequence comes from Phrynosoma blainvillii, assembly GCA_026167975.1. Lineage (NCBI taxonomy): Eukaryota > Metazoa > Chordata > Lepidosauria > Squamata > Phrynosomatidae > Phrynosoma > Phrynosoma blainvillii. The sequence continues at coordinate 122,273,378 of JANUYF010000004.1, forward strand.
CAAGCCAGTTTCTGAAAGAAAGGAGAAAGAGAAGGAGGCTTTCCAGGCAGTTTCTGCCAGGAAAGGAGAAAGAGAAGGAGGCTTTCCAGGCCAGTTCCTGCTAGGAAAGAGAAAGAAAGCAGTTTCCAGGCAGCCATTTTGAGTAGGTGAGTCTTTACATTCTTTTTTAAAACACTTGGGGAGAGTGTGACTGTTACTCAGAGGGTGGTGCTTTGTTGAATCACATTTGCAAGTCAATAGGGGGTGGGCTAGGCAGTTAGCTCTATACAACTGCTCCCAGAGGCCAGTTTCAGGTCAGTTTCGGCCAGGACAGGGGAAGGAGGAGGAGGCCCTCCAGGCCAGTTTCTGAAAGAAAGGAGAAAGAGAAGGAGGCTTTCCAGGCAGTTTCTGCTAGGAAAGGAGAAAGAGAAGGAGGCTTTCCAGGCCAGTTCCTGCTAGGAATTTTATAACCACTACTAATTGTAGAAAAGTTCTGGTCATCAGCAGACTTTAACACTGGTGTTAGCGAGGGATTTTCTTTGAGGAGGAAAGCCGTAGTCCTCTTTCAGGTACTAATTAGGACTTAGTATGGACACTGAAGGAACTGCTGCCATCACCTGCAATACCTGTGAGATGTTTGTCTTCTTAACTACAGATGTGGGGAACTACACATGCTCCAAGTGCAAGTTGGTAGCCCTCTTGGAGGAGAAAGTACAGCAGCTTGAGGCGCGGGTAGCTACACTTCAGCATATTAGGGAGCAAGAGAATTTCCTAGACAGAATGGAACGAACAGTCTTGGATTGGGACCACACAGAGGAAGTTGCTGGGGAAGAGAAGGTCACATCAATTCCCTCCTTCATCTAAACCTTGGTTCCCCCGCAGTGCCACAATGAGATTAGCTGCTATGGTGTTTATTATTTTAATTGTTGTATATTGTTTTATGTTTTTTAATTATATTACTGTTTAATAATGTTTTAAGGGGGGGAGGGCTATGTTGCTTATTGTAACTGTTTTTATCTTGTAAACCACCCGGATTGGAAAACCATTGGGTGGTATATAAATAAATTTTATTATTATTATTATTATTATTATTATTATCATCATCATCATCATCATCATCATCATCACATACACAGGAGGTAGACAGCTGGAGGAATGTCACACGCAGAAATAGGGAGACCAGGGATCGTTCTGGGAGCTTGCAGCTACAGAATCAATTTCAAGCTCTTTCCCTTATCAAGGAGGCCAAGGAAGAGCAGCATGGACACACTTCAGGAACAGAGCAAAGGACCCTGGGAGTTCAACCACGGGGAACAGTCAATGCTAAGCCTCAGAGGAGGCGTGTGGTCATGGTGGGGGACTCCTTGATGAGGGGGACAGAAGCAGTAATTTGTGGGCCTGACAACAAATGGAAAAATTGGGAAATCACCAAAGAGGAATTCAAATAAATAGCTAGCACGTGTAGGAGTAAAGTCAGAAAAGCTAAAGCACAGAATGAACTCTGGCTTGCTAGAGAGGTTAAGAACAATAAAAAGGCTTTTTGTGGTATGTCAGCAGCAAAAGGAAGAAGAAGGAAATGGTAGGGCCACTGTGTGGAGAAGATGGCAAAAAGTTAACAGGGGACAGAGAAAAGGCAGAATTACTCAACACCTTCTTTGCTTCAGTCCTCTCAGAAAAGGCAAAGGGTGCTCAACCGGAGGATAATGGAGCAGAGGACAGAATAGGAGAATTTCAGCACAGAATAAGTAAAGAGATAGTACAGAAATATCTGGTTAATCTAAATGAATATAAGACTCCAGGACCAGATTAATTACATCCAAGGGTATTAAAAGAACTGGCAAACGTAATATCGGAACCATTGGCAATAATCTTTGAGAACTCCTGGAAAACAGGAGAAATCCCAGTGTACTGGAGGAGGGCAAATGTTGTCCCCATCTTCAAAAAAGGGGAAAAAAAGAGGATCCCAACAATTATCGTCCAGTTAGTCTAATATCAATACTTGGAAAGATTCTAGAGCAGATCATTAAACAGAGAGTCTATGAACATCTGGAAGGTAATTTCATAACCACAAAAAGTGGTTTCAGAGGAACAAGTCATGCCAGACAAATCTGATCTCTCTCTCTCTCTCTCTCTCTCTCTCTCTCTATATATATATATATATATATATAAATTACCAGCTTGGTAGATGAAGGGAATGCTGTGGATATAGTATATCTTGATTTCAGTAAGGCCTTTGACAAGGCCTTTGTCCCCATGATATTTGTGCGAACAAGCTGGTAAAATGTGGGCTAGACAAAGTAACTGTTACATGGATTTGTAATTGGTTGACTGGCTGAACCCAAAGAGTGCTCAACAATGGCTCCTTTTCAACCTGGAAAGAAGTGACCAGTGGGGTGCCACAGGGCTGTGTCCTGGGCCCAGTGCTATTCAATATCTTTATTAATGACTTGGATGACGGTATTGGGGGCATAGTTATCAAATTTGCAGACGACACCAAATTAGGAGGAGTAGCTAATACCCCAGAGGACAGGATCAAAATTCAAAATGACTTGAACAGACTAGAAAGCTGGGCCAAAGCTAACAAAATGAAATTCAACACAGAGAAATGTAAGGTACTGCACTTAGGGCGGAAAAATGAAAGGTACAGATGTACTATGGGGGACACCTGGCTGAATGAGACTACGTGTGAAAGGGATCTAGGAATCCAGGTGGACCACAAGTTGAGCATGAGTCAACAGTGCGATGCAGCAGCTAAAAAGGCCAATGCAATTTTAGGCTGCATCAGTAGAAGTATAGTGTCTAGATCAAGAGAAGTAATAGGGCCACTCTATTCTGCTTTGGTCAGGCCTCACCTGGAATACTGTGTCCAGTTCTGGGCACCACAATTCAAAAAGGATGTGGAGAAACTGGAGTGTGTCCAAAGTAGGACAACTAAAATGGTGAAGGGTGTGGAAACCAAGCCCTATGAGGAACAACTTAGGGAGCTGGGAATGTTTAGCCTGGAGAAGAGAAAATTAAGAGGTGATATGATAGCCGTGTTTAAATATTTGAAGGGATTTCATATTGAGGAGGGAACAAGCTTGTTTTCTGCTGCTCCAGAGACTAGGACTCGAAACAATGGATGCAAGCTGCAAGAAAAGAGATTGTTCCTCAACATTAGGAGGAACTTCCTGACAGTAAGGGCTGTTCGGCAGTGGAACACACTCCCTCGGAGAGTAGTGGAGTCTCCTTCCTTGGAGGTCTTTAAGCAGAGGATGGATGGCCATCTGTCGGGGATGCTTTGTTTGGGAGTTCCTGCATGGCAGGGGGGTTGGACTGGATGGCCCTTGTGGTCTCTTCCAACTCTATGATTCTATGATTCTAGGTCATGGATGACACTCAGCAAGCTTCTGGGGAACATCAGAGGACAACTATATATGGTGATATGTCTAATGACACAGCTAGACTCAAGCCAAAAGAATATTCAGGTGCTGATGTGCTCAGAGATGAAATGAAAGTCCAGTGTTGAACAATACATATTACATTATAATGTACTGAGTGAACAAGCTAAAGAGAACAATAATGAGACATTTTGAGTGAGATAATTATGCAGTATTTTACTCAGGAAATGAAAATCTAAGAAGAACTGGGTTTGCATTAATAGTGAGGAAGCATGTAGTCAAAGCATTCAAAGGATATAATGAAAAGTCTAACTGAATCATATCAATAAGACTTAGGAGAAAACCTATCAATAATCCAAGTTTATGCTCCAACTACAAAGGCAGAAGAAGGAGAAATTGAAAGTTTAGAAGTTTCTTTGTTGCCTCCCAATACTGATGACTCATTGAATTTGCAAAAAATGGAAAATTAATTAATCTTATGAGAGAGAAAACTATAGAGTCTTTCAACCATCAATGGAAATTTGTGATTTGTGATTGATTATTGATTATTGAAATTTGTGATTTATTATTGGAAAAGGAAATGGGGATATTTATACAATAGTATAGATCATATTCTTAAGTAGTGTGCCATCTTTTAATAACAATATTACTATTTGGTTATTTTAAATATATTTTTATTTCAAAGATATTGGGGAAGTAAAACTGACAGTTTGATATCATAAACTGGCGAACTGGAGGTTATTTCATTACTCTTGTCCTTACAAGTTTGTAAAGTATAATTTTTTAGTAGTAGTAGTAGTAGTGGTGTTGTGCAGATTTTGTAGAGGTAGAAGTAGAATTAGATTTTTGAAAAGGTTTTGTTGGTAATGTTTGTATTATTTGTAATATTGTAACCTTTTCTGTGTGTTTTATACAAAGAAAATATTTGTGTTTGAATAAAATATATTTGAAAAAAAGAAGAAGAAGAAAGATTCTATTCTGAAGCCCAGGAGAAAACTGATCATACACCAAAACAGGTGTTAATCCTAGGTGACTGGAATGCAAAAATGGGAAATGGAGGAGAATCAAAAATTGCAGGAAAATTTGGCCTGTCAGCATGAAATGAAGCAGGAGAGTGACCAATTCAATTTTGTGAAACCAACCAACAGAAGATGGAAAAGCTCTATTATCTCTCCACAAACAAGACCAGGAGCAGATTGTGCACAGGCCATGATTTCATAATATCAAAAAATTAGAGTAAATCTAAAAAAATTAATAAATACCAAACCAAATATTATGCCCAAATGCAACTTGGAGAACATCTCTCAAAATTTTAAGTATAATGCTTTAAAAAAAATATGCCTAATTGACTAAGAGCAAGAGGAACTCTGGACTTAAGCCAGAAGACATTGTCTAGAATGAATGCAAAAAGACAATCTACAGCCAAAGAGAGGGGGAGAGAGAGAGAGAACTCTCAATGGGTGACAGATGAAACTCTTCAAGCAGTTGAGGACAGATGAGAATTAAAAGTAAAAAGTAACAGAAACAGAATCAGAATCAGAAGTCTGAATCCAACTGTTAGTGACTTTTGCTTAGGTACAAAAAGGACTACTACGATAGTCAATGCACAGAAATAGAAGATGCCAACAAAAAGGAAGAACAAGAGACCTGTTTATCAAGATCTTAAAAATTAAAAAGAAATTTAAACCAAGAGTGGGGATGCTCTATGAACTGTAGTGGAACATATTATATAATTTTGGCCTAAAGCAGACAGGGCAAAAGGAGAAGATTTCAGCCACTTCAGGGGCATGGCATGTAGATGACACATGCCCCAGGGAAGCTGAAAGCTGATCCAAGGCTGCCTAAGGTGGCCCGAAGCCACTGGCAAAAGGAGTGGTAAAAAAACCTGCTCCTTCCAGCAGCTCGCTTGGGGCCACAGTGATGGCCCACTTTGTGAGCGGGCCATGCTGCTGGTCTGCATCATCCCACAGTAGAAGCAAAAAGGGACTTCCAAGAGAAGATGGCAAGAGCTTTCACTTTTTCAGGCCCCCACAGAGAAAGAGGCAATGGTGGCCTTTTTAAAAAAATCAAGTGAAGGTTAAGCTCTGGTTAGATTTTATTTCCCCCGGATCATAGGGCTATCAAAGCAATTGCCCACAAAAGCCCCATAACCCAGTGGTTGCTGCAGAGACCACATGAACAGTTTTTATTTTTGTTATCTTTAATTGACAAAAAAGTTTAAGTAGATTTGGAAATAACAAAGCTACAGAGACAGAATCTACTCTAGTTCTAAGTAAAATCATTCAGAAAATATGGTAAACAAAAGAATGGCCCATAGATTGGAAATGCTCAATATAATTTCAAATCTACAAGAAAAGGGACACTAGGGATTGCAGCAATCACAATTGCATTAATCTCCCAGGGGTAGCCCAGGCACACAAAATGATGCTCAAAATTCTACAACAAATATATTTACATATACAGAGCAAGAAATGTCAGCTATTCAAGCTGGGTTCAGGAAATAAAGACACACCAGAGATCATATTCAAACATACATTGGTTAGTAGAATACACAAATCAGACTGTGCTTTATAGATTATATCAAAGCCTCTGTGTGTGTGCGTGTGTGTGTGTGTGTTTTGAGCTTGCAAACCTATGGATCACTTTTAAAGAAATGGGTGTGCCCCAATATTTAATTATTCTGATACACAACCTATACTCAGGACATGAGGCTACTATTAGGACAGAATATGGAGAAACATAATGGTTTGCAATTGCAAAGGGAATCAAGAAGGCTGCATTTTTTTTACCCTATCTGTTTTATCTGAATATTGAATGTATCATATATAAAGCAGGATTAAACTCAGAGGAAGGAGACATGAAAATTGGTGGAAGGAATATCAACAATTTAAGATATGCAGATAACACCATACTGCCTGCAGAAAATATCAACAACTTGGAATCATTACTGAAGAAAGTCAAAGAAGAAAATGCAATGGCAGATGGCAGGTTTACAGTTGAACATTAAGATTTTTTTTTAAAGATAACTACAAGATCCTATAGTGTAAAGGTATAGCATTTAATGCTACAGTTAGGATTGACCATACCATCACATTCAAGATTTCTATGTATGGTTCTGAATGCTGGGCAGAGAAGAAAGCAGATAGAAAGAAAATTAACACATTTGAAATGTGGTGCTGGAGAACATTTCTTCAGATACCAAGGACTGGTAAAAAGACACATAAATGGGTATTGGAACAAATCAAGCCTGAAAACTTCCTAGAAGCCAGGATAAATAAATTGAGACTGTCATATTTTGGACATGTCATAAGAAGATATGACTCCTGAGAAAATAATGCTTGGTAAGGTAGAAGGCTATACGAAAAGAGGAAAATCACATTCCATCTGTAAAAACACAAAGAAGGAAGCCATGACCCTGAGTTAGTTGATGACAGGGTGGCTTGGCAGTTTCTGATTCATAGGGTCACTATAAGACCTGATGGCAGTTAATCATGGGGAGAGGTGGGTAAGAGATTATTATTATTATTATTATTATTATTATTATTATTATTATTGTCATCATGATCATAATCAAAAAAGGGATTCCATCTCCTCATTCTATGCATGCATGCATGCATGTGTGTGTGTTTGAGAGAGTGGCATTTGAAGCCCCTCATTTCAGTATTGAATTGTGATGCCAATAGCACAATTTAAGAAGCAATCTTCAGTACCTTGATGCTTTTATTAACAGAATAATTATGAAAAGCAACTCATCCTGATAAACTACAACCACATGCCTGGGGGGTAGAGGGGAACTGCTCTCTTCATAAGAAATAGAAAGGCAACAGGAATGATACCTCATTTGTCTACCAAAGTATTAAAACTTCATGGAACATTTTCTTCTCAAAGCAACCATTTTTAATGGTATGCATAATAATTCACCAGCTGCTATCTGATCTCCCATCACACCTTTAATTAACATTTGAGGAAGAATATCAATTCATATTAGTCATGCACAGAATATTAAACAATTGTGAACAAGAAAAAATACATTTATTTCTGTAATACTTGATTAATAATGATACACATTCCTGTTTGGACAGGATAGCTGTCCATATACTTAATATAACAACAAAACACTTTTTTCAGAATTCTGCTCAGAATTATTATGAGGAAACAAGCTTTTGTGATGTTTTCTGCATTGCAGAGGAAATACCACAAGAAAGTGTCTTTTTGTTAGTTTGCCTTGACATTTACATAAATGACACTACAAAATACACTGTCTAGAGAGTATTTTGCCATGTAACACCTCTTGTTTACTCACTTTGTTTCTATTTCATAATTAAATGATACATTTTAGTAGTTGTTGGATATAAAGGAGCTAAAATGAGAGTTGAAACTGACTCATTTTAACCCTCAGCTTGGGTACAAAATGGTCAACATGTACAGAGGCTTGATCCAAACTGCAGAGGCAGGATAGACAGGAATTTTACTTCTGAAATTTGCTTCAGAAATTTGTTGAGAATTTACCACCCCACAGAAATGTCTTCATGGTGAGAACATAAAGAAATGAGATTAAAATATCTCAAATGTAGGAGAAACTTCATTTAAAATGATTAGAGATAGTGATCTTAGCATGCCTATACTCATTAACAGATTAAGCATAATGCATATTTGTGTCATCTCCTCTTTGTTGGTCTTTGGCACACTGTCTCTCTTCATGCTACATTTAATCTGAATTTCTTCACTCATCATTTTGTAGTGTGCAGTTCTCTCTCTGTCCTCTATGTTTGAAGACTGTATGTTACATTACTACCATATGATATTTTATGAAACCTCTATATTTGTAAACAATCTGGAAGCAAACCCACTTTGTATGTTTGTGGAAAACAATGCTAAACATTGTGTGTCGAGGATGATAGTGTGGGACTGGTTGTTGCTCACCTTCTGCTTTTGAATATTGATGACCCAGTTAGTGAGATGCACCACCATCTCACACATTGCCCAACAATTATGTAGGTGAGGGATTGTGAGCATTCAGTATTCTGGAACTGAAGTAGAGTTGGCCCTCCTCCTCCTCCTCCTCCTCCTCCTCCTCCTCCTCCTCCTCCTTTCCCCCTGATATGTTTGCCTACAGAATTTACTGGTACATTTGGGATAAAATTTAATTCATTTTTTTATGTGAATAGTTTATGAAAACATGCCTTTCTCTCTTATCTGGAATGTTTGGCTAATTGTCTGCATTTGGAATAGAAAGAACTTGAGCTTTAAAAAAAAAAAAACAATGGGAGAGATATTTTGAAATCAATAGGCTGTGTGTAATTCAGCAGATTGGAATAATTCTTCCTGGCATGCAAAAAGAGACCTATGGCAGCCAAGGAATGTTTTCAAGCCAATTAGGCCTATCTGTGCATTGTTGGGAGACTTCTGTTACCAGGAAGGCTGAAAAAGTAACATTGTAAAGTAGCATTTAAAAATACTGAATATACTGACAAGCTGAAATGTCAATAGCTGATAAATAAGAAGATATAGTTTGCATCCACTTTGGTTTCTAGAAATTTTCAATGAGGATTTCAATTCGGGAATTCTACATCTGTTTCCAGGATTCAGAAATATCATACACACACACACACACACGTACGTGTGTGTGTGTAAGGAAACCATGGTGAGATGAATCCTGGACTGACAAGCATCTTTACAGTTCAGGTCTTATTCTGCACAAAATTCATACATATATTTTGAGCAGAGAAAACAGCATTTTCTGTGCAGAAAACTGTTTGTTTTTTTCTGTGCAGAAAATAATATTAACAGAAATATAACTTTCAGCTAAGATGTTATAAATAGAACAATATTTGTAGGAATGAGAATCATGGAGTCACTTATGATATTTCGGGGCTATTGTTATCATCATCATCATTATCATTAACAACAATAGAAAAAAAGTGTTTGCTTCAGTGAAAATTTTGTCTTCTGAACCCAAAGAAAAGAGTTTCATCCCACACAAGGAAGACATCTGGCCTGGATTTCAAGAACAAGTATTATTATTGTTGCCATTATTATTGTTCTTGTTGCTATATATGTTAAATGTTATGTGATTTGTTGCCAGTTTTTATTCCGCTGTTTCACCCATCTTCACAGGATTATCCCTATACAGTGTACCTTCTTGATATTGAAGAAATGTTTAATCCTGTAAATTTCTATGCTCACAGTGTCTGAGTTGCAGGTCCTCCATATCCATGGATTCTGCATTCATGGTTTCCACCAACCACAGCTTGAATTTAAAAAAAAAACATTCAAAAAAGTAAACCTTGATTTTGCCATTTTATATAAAAGACACAATTTTACTACATCATTATATATACTGGGATTTGAACATCAATAGTTTTGAGTATCCATGGGGAAGTTCTGGAATAAACCCCAGCAGACACCAAGGGTCGTCTTTGAAGATAAAGCACATCAGGTCCTTGGAAAAGAATTCATGACTTTCTATCTGCATTGGGCATCTGTTCCACCACCCTCTCAGGCTCATTTGGTGTGAACAAAAGAAAAAGCCTTCTCAGTGGATGCTCCCAAGCTTTGGAACTCCCTCCCTAGAGTGGTTAGGATGGTTCCATCCATGCTATCCTTTCAGTGGCAGATAAAGACATTCTTATTCTGTCAGGCCTTTTTATGGTGCTAAAGGCTGGGATCTAAATGTTGTGTTTTAAATTTTAATGTTTATATTTTTGACATGTTACATTTTAATTCATAACTTAATTTAACTTTAAAATTGTTAGTTTTTTAATTTTATGTGTATACATTTTAATATTGTTTTTAAATTGCATTGTTTTTATATTTATTGTTAGCTGCTTTGAGTCCCTATGTTGGGAGAAAGGCAGGATATAAGAAAATAATAATAATAATAATAATAATAATAATAATAATAATAATAATAATAATTTTATGGTTTCTGGGAGTTTTACCAACCTTCCCTATTAGGAATGGGAATCAAACAGTCTTCTAAATGTTGTACTGCAAATCCCAGGAGCACTACCCAGTATAACTAACAGTGAAGAACAGGTATAGGATAGTCTCCTTTCTCACATGATGAATGCATATGAACAATCCTTTGCATACTAAATCTAATTCAGGTGGTGCTTTTTTCCTGTATAAGTTCAAAAGAATTCTTTTCAGATATGATATCTGAGCTTGACAGATTAGATCTACTTTTTTTCCTTCTTGTGTATAGAGAAAGGCCCCCTGGTTCATGGCTTAGCAAATGTATAACTTCCAACCCCAGATCATGTACTTGGAAGAGGTGGACTAATTTTTGCAAGTGATTACATCAAGGAAAATGACCAATCCCATGGGCCCAGTCCATTTATTTCTCTTATGCACATAAGAGCAAATATCTCATAAACTAGGCCTCCATGATAGGAAGCATTCATATGCAATACCACATTCACCTTGAATGGCAGGTGAGAATGACGAGACATTTGTTCCAATAACCCAGAAGGATTTAATCATCTTTTCAAAGTTTATAACATGATCATAGTCTTTTTCCATCCAAAATTCTATCCATTTTCAGTCCAGTTTCCAGACATAGAACTGCACATATCTCCCCTTCAAGGGTGAGAATAAGGGCCTGTACAGACTGGCCACAAGGACTGGTGTGAGGGTGGAGTTGGGGCAGGGTGACCACATGCCAGCCACCCTGACTCCATCTGATACTGCCATCACGCCATGTGCCCCACTGCATGGCATGTGGTATTAGGGCACTCCCTTGGTGCAGAGTGTAGACATACTGCACCAAAGGAGTGTAGAAGAGCTACGGCGGTGGTAGTGGTAAGGGTGGCTTTTTGCTGCTTCAAAAAGGAGCAGCATTTGCCAGGTCTTTTTGGAGCAGCAAAGAGACAGATTGGGGCCACAGCATGTGGCTGCTGCAGCCCTGATCTAGCGCTCCCAGGGGTGGCACAGAGCCACCCTTAGGGGCCATCTGTAGAACCCCTAAGTCACTCTAAGAACATGTGTTTGTGTAAACCTCTCTCTCTTCCTCTCTCTCTTTCTCACTCTTGCTCTCATTGAAAATATTTTTTATTTATTTATTTTCTGAAAATATAATTGTAACATGCTAGAGAAGTGTCCTAGAGACTTAGAGCAGAATAACATGAAAAAGTCAGACTAACAAGCTGATAAGCAACGAATAAATATTTTTTTAATAGCTTATGCTAAACTTTACTATATGAGAGTCATAATATTAACATTTCATGGTGCTCTGTTGGTCCATTGTTTAAAAAATAGTGGGATGATGGAATTCTACCTTCTACAGATTTGAGTTTCTGGTAGCTGCAGTCTACTATTAGTTCAGTTCATTGGAGATTCATTCACTCAGAAGACATTCAGTGGAGAGCAGCTCATGAAGAAATTAGGAGTCAGTGGGGAACACCCATTGAAGACAAAAGAGGATGGGAAAAGCCTGAAGACTGCTGACCCTCAGTGGGAACAGAATGCTAAGGGAAGATCACTATGCACAGTTGAGATCATGCAAGAAGTCAACTGGCAAAATTATGTGCATGACAGAAACTCTGGAGGAAGACTTCAAGGTAAGAGGTGTGGAAAGAGTCTCATCCAATGAGACAGGGAATCTGAGGGTTCATTCACACTTGCATTTAAACCAGTTTCTGCATCACATAGATTTGGGATCACATAATCAATTTAAAATGAAACAAAGTTCACACTTTGTTTGCCAAATCTTTCCATGTGTGCGATGTATTTCACATTTGAAATTGCTTTCAGATCTGGCACACAGGAGGAAGGTGCAATGGGCAGAGGGTTGGCAGAGGGGTGGAACATACGCATCTCAAAGGTCTTGCCAAACTGTCTCCTTTCCCCCCCCCCCCTCTCAGCACTCACGGAGGTTCTGTGTGGCTCATTGTGATTTAAATTTTTCCATGCTGTCAAAGTGGCCCCTTTAAATCACTGTTTTACACTTCTGCTGGTGAATTGTTCCCTTTTTACCTGTAGGGCAGAGATCAGGGAAGTTAGGGGGGTCCTTGGGGGGGCATAGTCCAGCCCATGCTGTTTTTTGTTTTGTTTTATTTTGTTTTGGGTTTTTTTTGTTTTTTTTAGAAAAACAACTTTGTTAGCTCCTGTGCTCCGGCTCAGGGTCACAGTTGCATGGGTTCATAGGTGGAGGGAGTAATGGGCTCAGTGGGAGTAAAACTGCCCCAGCAAGCAAGGATCCATGGGATCCAATCATCCCAGGGGGGAAAACTGTCCCAGCAGGCAGAAAACTGCCCCTGACTTCCTCGAATTCTGCCCCACAGACAAAAAGGGAACTGTTCACCAGCAGAAACAGCTGTATGGTGATTTAAGGGGACTATTTTGGCAGTGCAGGAAATTTTAAATCACAAGGACCCCATGGAACCTCCTCAAGTGCTGACAGGGGGGGAAGGGGAAGTTTGGCAAGACCTTTGAGGTGGGTATGTTCCAGCCCTCTGACCACCCTCTCTCCATTGCCCCTTCCCTCAAGTGTATCCAAATATGATCAGAAATGCATTCACATTTGTTCAGCAAGATTGCAACCCGGTTCTTTTCAAAAGAACCTGTAAAAGATCCATTTCTGAAAGAACTAATTCTTTGGAGTTGCGCCATTTCACCCTGATTTAGACTGAACACAGTCGGTTCAGAAATCGATTCAAGTAAACGAGGCACATATAAACTGATTTGAACCGATCTGCAAACCTGTTTAAATCATAGTGTGAATGAGCCCTGAGATAATAGCTTGATGCTGAGCAAAATTGTGTATGTCATACCAAAAATTGATAAGGTGACAAAATTTCAATATGATTTTGAATGGTGTATGCCAGGGGTAGGCAACCTTTCCCCTTTAAGGGCCGAGGGACTTCAATTCCCAGAATCCCAGGAGCTTTTGGCCAACATGGGACTATTGGCCAACATGGCTGAGGCTTCTGGGAGCTGAAGTCCCTCGGCCCTTAAAGGGGAAAGGTTGCCTACCCCTGGTGTATGCTAATAGATTATTTTTTTATGTAATATCCCATTCTGGCTGGTTTCTCAGACTTTTTATGATTTCATCAAAGCTTTTTTTCCCTTTTACCTCTCTGAATGTATGCCTGAACCAAGAATCCATTTTTAATTTTGAAAATGTGTTGAAAAATGAATGAATTCACCTACAAATAACTAATAGTATTATCTACTCCCATGTTCATGGTACAAACGGTATATTAATGGAAAAGTAATTTTACTTGAAATTATACTTCTTACTGTATATGAAAATTTATCTCATCCAGACACACACCTGAACAATATGAGACATTGGAAACTTTGCTGAATTTACCCAGTACATAAGAAACAGGTAACTTAGCTCTCTCTCTCTCTCTGTGATCTATGCACACACACACATGCATGTGTAGTCTTGGGATGCAGACAAGTGTGAGGATGTACTCAATGGCAAAAGGACATCACACAGAATAAATGAAATTGCTGTTCAGTCAAATATATGTGATACCTTTAGTACTGAGATCTTTGATATTGCCACCTCTGACATTGACTGTTTGGTATCTACATCTTCATCACCAAAGTTTTTGATACTGTTTTGATACTGATGACTTTGATATTGTTAATGCCATCAATACCAATAATCTGACTGATTGATTCTGATTTTATTCTTATTTATGATACTGTGAAGTGTTTGATAACAACTATTGTATCTCAGCCATCTTCAGTCCTGCAAACAATATAAGAACTTTGATCAAGGAGTTTACCTGAATTCTAACTGCTCAAACACTTACTTTTCTGTCACTGCCTCCTAACAAGCTTCAGCCACAACACTATTTACTTTAACTCCTAGAGACCAAATCCCACAGCAAAAAACAAAACAAAATAAGAAAACTCCTCTTGTTTATGTTTTAACAATATTTGTATCTCCCATTGTACTGACAGCCTAAATGTCAATACCAGCTGATCCACTATCCCCTATGGGTAAAACACAGCAGCAGCAGCAGCAGCAGCATGGGATGGACTCATTTGCCTAAATCTAGAATGTCAGGTGGTAAAACAGAAATAAGAGAAGCATTACTTGTCAGATGTTCATGTTACCAATAAACAACAATATACAATGCTGACAAGAGAAGACACTAGGATATAATTTAGAAGCAGAGAAAAACACATTGTTGGACAGTGGGCAAACACAGCCCTCATGTCTATCCATTGTTATGTCACTATAAGACAAAACAATATTGGGCATTTGCTCCTCATATATGTTTCTATCACTGCCTGTGACACATTGAATTATGCACCATCTATACTCATATACTAGAAGACCAGAATTTTCACTGAACATTCAATAAATCTGAATATTCCAGTTAAAGGTTTTTCCCCCAGGATATATCTTCCATTTTGGAATATCAGAAATCCTGTATAGTCAACAGGAGCAACAGGCAATGAGGATACACAAATGCAAGGAGGGGAAAAAAAGAATGTTAGACTCAGTCAAGGAGCTATCAGTATGTACTGACAGAAAATATAAGAGAATATTTCTGAAGCAGCTGAGATATATGATTCATCAGTGCACTATAAAATGGCATTTCCAGATTTCCAATTTTTTTTTAAAGGCATATAACCATGGTTTAATCAATCTGATGATGAACAGGTGGCTAAATCTTGCACATTTGACTAGTAGATTTGACAAGCTTGTACACTGGTGTAGGGATGTGTTTAAAATAATGTCCATGGGAAGATTGTCCAGCACAACCAGAAAACTTATTACAGTATCAACAGAAATGTGTTATAGCGACCTGCAGGCAACTTGTTGCCATGTACAGTCCTTATTGACAACAGTAGGTAGTTGCATGTGAGAGATGTCTTGACTACCTTTTGGGAAGCTTTGTCTTGGTCACTTACAGATCCCTCTGGAAGACTGGCAAGATTTCACTGAATGAATTAATTTATGCAGAAGAAAAAGAACAATGGAATAACATTTTAAAAAGATAGTTTAATCTATCTTCTGAGTCATTCTTCACAAATATAAAATATATTTACCTGGAAATATCTACTAAAAATGATTGCAAGAGAAAATGCTTCTGCAATGTTGAGAAACTTTGGACTACTCACAAATTCAGTTAAGTTGGTATCTGTCCATCTTATCAAACAAGAGTTATTCTAATTCTTGTCCAACAATCATGGATGTCTAAGTACACAAAGAAGTGCAATTTATGCAACAAGTGGGGAGGCCTTTCTAAAGGCCACTCAAAGCCGTTGGGAAGAAATAAGAAAACTGAGGTCCAAGTAAGAAATTGAGCTCTAATTCTAACACATGCACAGCATGTTGTGAAGATAGGGTGAACATCTATTGTTGTTCTTTCAGAGAACATACAGTACATTGACTTTACAAGTAAGATATCATGACTTGTAAGTCAGAAATAATTTGAAGGCACACATCAAAAACAACAATTGTAAGGGTGGCAGTGGTGATGGAGTAGGCTCAAAGGAGCAATGCAGCTCTTACCTCCCTTACAGACATGGAGAAATGGAGGCCAGTCATGGAATAGAAGGGTGGCATCTCCTGGGAAGGATAAGAGCAGCATGTGCTGCCCAGCTCCAATCCTGATCAGCTGAGTTCTGGTGGGTGGGCATTCAGCTGCTTAAAATTACGCTGGAGATGTCTGACTGCATAGTTGAAGGAGGTAAAAGAAAATGTCCATTCAGTCATTGTTTCGTGTGTGATCTTGGATAATATATGTGAAACATGGGAAAGGTGCTTGGCAGCAGTCCTCATTGTGTACACTAGTATGTGCTGGACACCTTGAAGACAACTCTAGTCAGTGTGGAGGGGAAAAAAACAGGAAGGGGGAGGCTATATGGGATGCACTGACAGACTATCTATGGTCTAGCACTATGTAATTAGTGCATTTCTCTCCCTATTTCTTCTTGTTGCTGTTTTGGGAGGTTTGGGGTGGGCTATGGACTGTAAGTTGTTTAGTATATGGGCTGTTGTTTTTAATATTCATTAATAAAGATACAATCAACCCTCAGTATCCACAGACTTGCCATCTGCAGATTCAAGCATCCACAGATGGCAAGCCTGCATTGTTCCCAATGGTGGAACATGCTCATGGCCGCACTGTCATGAAGAGCAGCCCTTGTTGTCCTGTGATGGTATATGCATGCAGCCACACCACCATTAAGTTGTGCACATGCTGCCATTAAACCATGTGCATGTGCTGCCGTTCAAGTTCTGTTGTTTCTAATGGTGGTGCCTCCATGTGCACATGCTGCCATTAGGGACAACAGAAATTGAGCATCCACGGATTTTGGTATCCATGGGGGAGTCCAGAATGGATCCCCCGTGGATACCGAAGGCTGACTGTACTACTTTTTGTGAAACTGATTCTGACATATTGTGTTATCGCTGATGTCTGTTGAATGGGCAGTGTGGGTTTTTTTATGCTGCATGTGAGGGGTACTGCAAACATCACACAAAGTTTTATAAAATTTTCATCTTGGGCATAGGTTTCCCCAGTATTAGGGATATGTTACCCATCTGTGGTAGCACACTTTTTAATATCAAAGCTTTGTTTAAATGTAACACCAACTCCAAGCCACTACACACTTTTTCTGCCATCCTGGGTGGCCAACAAATGTCTGCAATGAGGTGTATTCATCTTTTCAATTGGAATCCCTTTTATTCAGAATGTTGTATAGCTTGCTAGCTAGGCTATGTATCATTATATTTCAACAATTAGTTATACAGTTATGCAGTGTGAGTTAGAGTGATAGGATGGCAGCTCCCCAGGCAAGCCCAACACATCACTTACTGGTGAGAGGAGGAGAGAACCCCACTTCTGAATACCTTTCTGCAGGTTGATGGTGCTCAGCAAATTAACACCAACAACAGGAACCAACTTTTTTTTTCTAATTGTGGGAGCCTATACACTGAGATTGCAGGTTTTAACTTGTCAGCAGTACAATGCTCAACCAATCTGAACTTCCTGATGGACCAGTCCCCCCCCCCCCCGTTCTTGAAGACTTCAGTAAGGACCACCCCACAATTGCCATATCCCACTTCTATGCTAGGATGCACATCTGTGTGACAGGACAGGCTGGCCAAGCTGACTGGATTGCTGACCACCAGGTCATGAAAAAAAATTGCAAAATGTGCAAGTCAAACCATAGTTCACTTTCATGCTCTCCAATTCTTATCTACTTCCTGGTGCCACCTGTACATGTCATGGACCGAGGTTCTCTGTTGTTCTTTTGATCCAGAGAGAAATCCAGCTACCCCAGACTGTAGGATTTTCAATATAGACACATGGGAAACTAGATCTGGGTTTAAGACGCCATGCATGTAACATTTATTAAGACATATGGCTGAAACAATAAGAAATAAGACAATAAGACAATAAGAAATAACAAATAAGACAATCATTTTAAGTCTCAAGAGCTCTTTCACACACACATTCACTCAGACATACTCATGAAGGTCCTCCACTAAATGTTAATCAGGCATCCATGAAGGTTGGGATGACACCTAGCCCGGGTAGGTACCAACAAAGTGAGGCTGGTAGACCACTTCTTTTATACCTTGTTCATCTTTCTTTTGATGAAAACATGTTTTTCCTTGGTTTCCATAGTTTCAAAACATCCTGAACCATCATGCCAAGTTCTTATCAGTTGATGCAGCTCGAATTGTCCAGCGCACCTTGTTTGTACAAATTCCTTCTTGTTTCTTCCTTATTTTGCAAACTCTATCTACTCTGGCCAATTCTACATTCCTTTTAATTTCTTGCTTTTAATGTCCAAATCCTTCCCACATCAATGCATTGAATGCAGCCATGTTCTCTGGTTTGGGACAATACAGTCAGCTCGGAACCCACTCATTCATTGCATTACCCACTCATTCATGTAACTGCTACTTCTGTTGTCTAGGGGTTCCTCACTTCCAGTCACCACTGGGGGGGGGGGGAAATAAAGCATTTGAATGAGGCAGGATTTCTGGGTAATTTCATTTTTGATGCATTTGCACATATTTGGGCATGCTGAGAATATAGTTATTGTTTGTGTCACCCTCAATTGCACCAAGATAATGCATTATTTGAATGGGTTTCAGGGGGCTTTGGGGAATTGTTAAGAAAATTCAAGTGCCTCAAAAATGGTATCTGGCGGCCACATGCAGCATGCAGGACACATGTTTCTCACCCATGGATTTTAAAATGCATTTGCAATATGGACATTGGACTAAACATCCAAAGAAATTTAAAAGGAGACAAAATGATTTCAGTAAGATGGGGGGGGGGGGACAACTCAGTGAGAAAGAATAGCAATTACATCTATTATTACCCTTGGAAGCAACACAATAAGCAAGGTCAAGAAGATTAAAAGGCCAGAAATTTTAAATTATTTTGATTCACAGTATTCACTGTGCTTTTGATTTTTCAAATCCTTTAGAATTGATGATTAAGCAAGAAGAGCTGTCAAATGTTCACACAAAACAGAGCTTTCTTTAAAAAGTTCTTTACAGATTCCACTTTGTACAGGGCCTTTACAACCCTGAGTCTTGCCCTGATTATGCACTCTCAACACCACAGTGCTCTGTTTCCTTCTAGATGCCTAGAATAATAAGTTCTGACCTAGTGAGCTCAAAATTGGTCTTTTAACATACAAGACAATGTATCAAATCAATCCACCCTATCCTACTGACCTTATTATTCCCTTAGCTCACAATTGCACCTTGAGGTCAAGTAATGCAAGTCTTCTGCTGATACAATAGTTCCTATTTATCAGTGTAAAGACATCTGGATTAAAGCCTTTGAGCTTACACAGCCTTGGAGCTGCTGCCGACATTTAATATGGAACTGCTTGTATGCTGGCTTTTGCAACATTCAAACATAGGCTTAGGGTTGATTTGATTAACTTGGCTCATTCTCAATTCGCTGATGCCAAGGGCAAAGAAAAACAGAGATGAAAGCATCTATAACATTCTTGTAAGTTGCTTGTTAGGAAGACTGTCACCTCAAGAGATGTTCCAGTAGAGAAAGACAGCAATTTGCCACAGTCCAAGAGGGTATATCTTTACCTTAGAGACAGAGAATTGTTCATTTGTATATGAGCTGTAAGATAAGATACACTGTTATAATATTATGATACTTTGATTCTTGGGCTGGGACCTTCTACCTGTCTTCACTTGCAACAGCTTTGCAGATGAATGGAATAAGGCAGCTTCATCAGCATTGCTTTTTTACTGTATGAAGCCTGGAAAGTTACGTCTAACAAATTTATTTACCTGATAATAACAGCTATACTATGTTGCACTGTGATTTAATGAGGAACAAATTCACTCTTTTGAGAGGTGATATAACTAAACGTTTTAGTTATTTTTATTGCTGCAGGATGTGATCTTACAAAATGGAAAAGGAGAATAACATGGGGGGAAGCAGACGGGAGGCACGGGGCCACCCCAGGAAGCTGCGGATCAGGGCCGAGGCATCCGCATTCCTTGGCCCCATGGCGCAGCTTCGCTGCCCCAGGAAGGAGCACTAAAATAGTGCTCCCAGTGACACCACTACTACAGAGTGACTCTTCAATCATTTTAGATGATTATGTGGGAGAATGAGGGGTAGGTAATAAGTCTTGCCCCTCACCCATGGCAGAAGTGTGGAAAGGAATATGGAATTGATGGAAGATGTGAGAACCTAGAAGTCACCTTGGGTGGTTCATGTCAAGAGTTGTAATAGGCATTGTGGAAAGGAATGGGCATTGGGGTCAACTCTGCACACATCTCCCTTTAAAGCTCAGGGTTTGGGGAGGATGGTGGGTGGAAAGGACTCCTTTCCCCATGGGAATGGCCAGCCAGTAACATGCTGAGAAAACTACCTGGCATCAGGGCCTAGGTAGGTTCTCCTTTCATAGCCTGAAAAAAATTGAGGGGACATCTGGCCTCAATCATTTTTGCACTATTAAGATCCCTTTGCAGGTTAGGGTTTTATATATAATTTAATGAAGTGGGGCTCTAGTTTACCTCATCACCTTATGTTTTATTATGAGTGGCTGTACAAACAATGTATGTGGGGGGGAAAAATAAGAATCTGGCTTCAAATATATCCAAAGAGCACTCTTGTAATAGATCAAATATAAGACATGTGTTCTAACAGGGATGGCTGATAATATGTATTCAGTCCATATTCATTTTTTTCTTTATATTTGAGATAGAAAGAACTTGATTTAAAAAAAATGAGTGTGTAAAAAAAAAACTGTACAAATTTGTCCAGGCAGGCCTGTTTCTTTCAGTACTTACATCATGAAAATCTGGTTTTTAAATCCTATAAATTCAACTATAGGCCTAAGCAGACTGCCAGAAATAGTGCACATTAAATTGAGGCACTGCCCTGGCTCAGTGCTAGGGAATCATGGGAACTGTATTTTTTTCTGGGACATTGAGCCTTCTCTGTCAGAGAGCTCTGGTGCCACAATAAATTACAGTTCCCATGATTCCCTAGTACTGAGCCAGGGCAGTGCCTCAATTTAATGTGCACTATTTCTGGCAGTCTGCTTAGGCCCTTAATTAGTGTTGAATTAGGCTCAACACTTCTTTTTCCTGGTAAGGCAAGCCAGTACAATATAGTTTCTCCATGTAGGGAAACAGTTCTCCCTATTGAATTTGGTGAATGTGGATGGGTCAGAATTAAATTTCATCTCTACATTTCACTTGCTTTTCTTTAAAGCATCAGTACTATTTTCCCCTCAAGGGTAGACAGAATATCAACTTCATTTCTGTCAGTTAGAAATGTTGCTCTTGGGAGAGCATGGACTGAACCCAACTGCTACTTCTAACCAGAGTAGACATATTGAAATATTTAAGGTAAAGGTAAAGATATACCCTGTTGACAAAGTTGTCAAGTCACATCCAACCATAGGGGGCAGTGCTCATATCCATTACTAAGCTGAAGAGCCAGCATTGTCAGACACTATTTTGTGATCATGTGGCCAGCATGATTGCACAGAACACTGTTTACATTCCCACAAAAGTGCTACCTATTTATCTACTTGTATTTGCATGCTTTTGAATTGCTAGGTTTGCAGAAGCTCACCCCATCATGCAGCACCCGGGCCTCAAACTGCCAACCAGCTGATCTTGCAAACAGAGTCAGTGTCTTAACCACTTGAGCCATCGTTTCCATTCCTCTATTCCATTCCTTTTCCATCGTTTCCATCCCTCTATTGAAATCGATAAATCAGGGCATGTCTACAAAGGCCAATTTCACTGGTTTGCCCCAGCCCTCACCACAACCTATAAACAATACAGGCCCAAAGTCTCAATTCGAATGGGGATTGTCTTCATGAGGAAATGCTAGTTTCACACTGAATCTGTCCTATCCCTGTTTAAACCAGTACAATAATCCCCCTCACCTTTTTGTTCTGGAATTTGCTGGGAAATCCAAAGCACTCTGGAGCTATGCCAAGTGGCTATTTATATACCTGTCCACTGTGCCACTTGGTGCAGCCATCTCTGGCACAAGTTGCTCCCTTTGAAGTCACAACAAGGTTCCCAGACATGTAATTGATGCTGAGTTCCTTGTTTCTGACCTGAGAGGAAACACCCTCTGCCAGCAGCAGTAGCAACAGGTGGCACAGTGGGATGTCTGTGTAAGCAGCCACTCAGCATAGCTCTAGAGCACAGAGGTAACAGGGGGAATCCAGGGCATCTCTGGGAACAGAATACTCCCGGAGCAGTCCTCGGTGTATGCAAATCCCATTGATTCAAAAATTTATGCTAGCTGGTCCTAGTAGTTAGACATGAGCCCTTTTTTGACCTCCATACACAATTATATGAATACATTAAGGAGAGGTTTAAATATTAACTGTGGAAGTTGCTTAAAGGTATCATGTTAAATGGCAGATTTTATATTTAAAACCTTTTTCATTTAACCCATCAGCTGATCTATACATTTCTGCTATTTTTACATACCAATGTTTTACTGTCCAAGCATCAGTCACCCTGCCATGAAAATGCGACACATGAATGGTAGAACTGTTATGATACTCTACCAGTTTTAACCAATGAAAATTGGCATGTTCCTGGCATTAATTCTATGTATATCATCTCTTTTCTTTTCCTCCTTTCTTACTTCTATCCACTCCTATTTTTTGATCATGTTGTGGATCTGCTGTTAATGGTATTTCCTTTGACTGTGAAGAGGACAGTGAGAATGTTTCAGGTCCACCATGTAATTACATTGATCCTCCTAAGCAGAAATAGTTGAGTCCTTGTATAAAAGACAGCATCTCTCATATTGGTGCAAAGATAGCCATTATTTTTTCCCCTTTTCCACCTGTGTAAAAAGCAGACAGATAAGAATAGTAATTTACTTCCTAGTGAAGTGGCAGCATGAATTGTAGAAAAATGAATTGCTTTATTGTTGGAGTTAATTATGGGAGTATACAACATGAAATGTGAAATCACACATCTGTAAGATATATTGCTATTACAAATTCAAAGTGACTTGAACTGTGTGGGTGGAAATGTGTAGCTAAGAATGGGAGAGAAACACTGACAAGCAATAGACACATGCTCCCTTGTATTTTGAAAAAATGGCACACACAAGAGAGTTGGAAATGAAGCAGGAAATGGTGTTGGCTGAGGTGCAGCATCTCCAGGCTAGGGGAAGAAAGCCAGACAGTTCTACCAGAGCTCAGATGGAGCTGAGCCAGGAAGAAGAAAACAGAATGCTGTTACATCTCTTTCTTTTGGAGGCCTTATGGTAAGCACACCCCTGGAAACCCGGTGAGTTCTATTGCAATTTCCTCATTATGTTTTACCATATAATTATCTTTTTAATATATATATTTGTATTTATATTTACATCAAATATAATAATAAAACATACATATTGACATAGATGGAATTAAACCCCAGTAGATACTAAGGTGCACTGTACCTGAGAAGTAACAAATTTATTTTGATTTCCTTATATCTTATGCACTAAATTTTCTAGTCATTTGAGACTTTAGGGATATTGGAGAAATACAATCAATAATTTTGGGTTCCCTCATATTCTTCAGAGATTCCATCAATGAGGAATATCTATCTATCTATCTATCTATCTATCTATCTATCTATCATCTAGTTATAACTATCTAGTTATTTACTGCAGATAATTTTTGTGGAAAATCTACACATAGCTAAATGTCTGAAAAGGACAGAGAAGATGACAGGAGTAACTGTAGCTAATACTTTGCAATCTCAGCAACAAGTTAAAACTCTGTTCATATATACCAATAAAAAAGTAAGATACACAGGTAACTCCCACAAATAATTATTTTTAATATGGTGTATATGTGTGCTGTTTATTTAAGAAAGGGGAGAATGAAGATACCCCAAAATGTTAAGATATTGAAAACTTATGATGAATGATTTCACTGAAACAAGAAAATAGTACTTATAAAATCTTACTCAAAGCATATTTCTTTTTTGAGTTCAGCTAACATTTGATGGATTTCAGTTGTATGGGTGCACTGATTCTTACAAGTCTTTCAAACATGGCTTACTGCTGTACAGTGCATTATATATATATATTGTTTACTTTAGTCTCTATAAATGATTTGTTTGCATGTTCACAATAATTTGATGTATTATATTCACAGCTATAGCTGTCACCAGATTACCTCAATAAGTAAGATATATCTTTTGTTTGATGTTCTGGAAGTCATTGTTAAGTCCATGAAGGTGTTTTGTTTTTCTTGTCATTAACTTAAT
This sequence comes from Phrynosoma blainvillii, assembly GCA_026167975.1. NCBI lineage: Eukaryota > Metazoa > Chordata > Lepidosauria > Squamata > Phrynosomatidae > Phrynosoma > Phrynosoma blainvillii. The sequence continues at coordinate 122,297,465 of JANUYF010000004.1, forward strand.
GTCACTTGCAAAGTTTTCTTGGACATATATACACATTTATGATCTGCAACAAAACAACTTACTTTGGGGGAAGGAAAAAACAAAACAAAACAAACTATTTTAAGAACAAGACACTGTCTATATGCCAAGACATAATTTGAAGAAATGTTTCATGTCAAATAAACCATGTGCAAGGACAAAGTTACCCATCTTGGGTATGCCAAGTGTATATGGTGTAATTGCTTCCATGAACAGTTGTTTAAAAACCCCATAAAGAAGGTGTTTGCTTATTTAAAATCATATATTCAATTCATATTTCAAAACAGGGGCCTCTTGTTTCTGTTACTTCCTGCAAGACAACTTGACAGATGTGCTTTATTCTCTGCCTGCCCCCCCCCCCCAAAAAAAAGCACACCAAGTAGAAGGATGAAATACTAATTTCTATAAGCAATCCTGGAGAAATGGGAAAGTGAATCTTGCAAAACATCTTTTTCTAACATCTGTTTTATCAGACAACACATTAGCGAGTTCACAGGATGTGTCACTGGACTACATATAGCCCTATTTAGGTGAAAATGGGTTTCCAGCCTCCTGAAACATAGGCATTATATGATATGAAGGCTTTCACTTTTAACAGGGCTGTAAAAACAAAAGCAGACAAACCACAGAACAATTTCAGAAGAGGAAAGTGCCTAACAGCATAACATAGTTGCTTGAACAATACTGCTATCTCCTGTCCAGTCTCCCTATTCTTATAATAGCCATTTATACAGAAACTTAACAGAAATGATCACTAATTAAACACACACCACAAATAATTTGATAATCAATAATGAAAGATTCTATGTGCTGATAAATGTAAAGAATAAATAAGAGGGGGATTTCACATGTTTGCTTAGAAATGTGTGGCTAGCTACAACAGAATGAATGAATAAATGAATTTAGAATTAAATTGCAGGTGGAAGGCACCAATATAATTTGCACCTAACAAAAAACCAAGATCCATACACACAGTAAATTAGCCATATATTTAACTCCCACTGAAATTAATTCCTGGTTGAGACTAATCTAAACTGTTTTATGAATTTCAGTGGAATTTGTCCATGCTTGTGAGGATTGAATCGCAACACTATTGGATATTTTCTGTAAGCTCCCAGCATGGCTAAGTGACAGAACCAGGCTGCTAAGAAAGTAGCTGGATCATTACATGCCAATTTTGAGGGGGTACAGTGAGCAAACCAATAAATTGGTTAAGGGGCAGATTCTGAGTATCATTCCTGAAACGATTATGTCATCAGGTTAGCTGCAGCAATTTCAATTGGGCTGAGCAACCAATGCATCTCAATCCTGAATAACAAAGACAGAGCAGATTTTGACCATTTTGTATGAAGTCCTAATTGGAATGGAATAACACAGTTTGTTTCTAGAATGTAATGGGCTCTTCAGACAGATCCAGAAACCCTAGCATAAAAAAAAATAAGTGTGTGTGTGGGGAACAGCCCAATCAATGACCAGGATCTACTCTGGGCCTCTCCCCGAGTAATCTGGCACTGAAGCTTACCCAGATTCCCACTATTACCTTTGCATTCTAGAGTGATACTGTGTGGCTGTTTACTCAGCATGCTGTTGTGCCATCTGACATTGCCACTACTGGCATGAGTCACCCTCTCTGAGGTCAAAAATGAGGTGCCCAGCATTGATCACATGTGTGTGTGCCTTGTAATCTTAGAAGATGCAGCCTATGCCAGTAGCAGTTTTAGTAGGTGATCAAGCAGGACACTGGAGTGCTCTGGATTTTCATGGAAGCTCTGGACAAATGATGAGGGGTTTTAAAAATCTCTTTAATGCAAGGATGACCTGGATTTGCTGTGGAAATGTCCTTCCCACATGAATACAATCTGCAATCGAATTGGACTTCTGGTCCAGCATCAGGAAGACAAGGCAATGTGAGGAAAAAGGGAAATTGGTTCATTTGTCCAAGTGTAGACATGACCAATGTATCCCCAACATAACCATATACAGAAGACAACAAAGTGGTGTGATACACAGAGAGAGGAGGGGAACACAGCTCTGATGTGTAAATAGGACCAAGAATCTCACCAGTTCAATCACTGTGTTTCTAAGGAGGGCTTATGTAAAGTCAAGACCGAGTGTGAGTAGTTGTTTGAGTGTTACACTATGACTCTGGAAACAAGGGTTCAGTTCCCAGCTCAACACACTCTCAGCCTGAGAAAACTCCATGATAGAGATAGGGTCACCATAAGTTGGAAAAAATGACTTGAAGTCAACATAAACACATGTGTAAAGTCACTGAAATTATACAGTCATTTATCTCCTCTTGGCATCTCTTTATTTTGCAGGAAATCATAAAGGAGCTGTGTGTGGAGGGGTGTGTCTGGATGGTTGCTGATTTTAAACTGAGGTGAATAGCCTAGCTTAATCATGTATTTGCCTTTGTTAGTTTAATTAGTCTTTCTATGTATTAGGTTGTGAAATGTATTTTCTGGCGTATAAGACTGCTTTTTAACCCAGGACAATCTTCTCCAAAGTCTGGGGTCATCTTATACGCCAGGTGGAGGAGGAGGGAGAAGATGGGGTGGCGCAGTGCAGTGGGAGGAGGAGGAAGAGAGGAAGTCCAGGTTAGAGGGGGAGGAGGAGGAGGGGAAGGAGGAAGGGGTGGTGTGAGGCAGGAAGAGGAAGCAGCAGCAGATAAGAGATCCCTTGGTAACAATAACTGGGGTTTTCTTGGCATGTTTCTTCAAATGGGGGTTGCCATTACCATCCTCTGAGGCTGAGAGTGTGTGACATGCTCAGGGTCACTTACTTGGCCACAAATTGTACATACTCCAGAATGCATCATCTAGTATATTGGCAGTCCTTCCCCCCCAACACTTTCTCATTTCCCCCTGTTGGAGGAGGGGTAGTCTTATACGGTGAGTATATCCCAAACTCTATATTTTAACTGGAAAAGTTAGGGGTCGTCTTATACGCCCAGTCATCTTATTTCCCTGCACTGCCCCAGTTGTCTGTTCTTGTTGCTGACATTATTGTTGTTGTTGCTGTTGCTGTTACTTAGGTGTTAGACAAGTGAAACAGCCAATGTTCCTTCACCCCTACATCTTTAGAAGCTTAAGGTTCTTTGCCTTACACTTTTCAGTCTTTGTTTCATCAGATTTTCTGGAGTTTGCTGTATTAGTTACCTGGGCTCCCAAGGCTGCAAAAAACTAGTCTTATCTCACACACAAGTTAACATTTATATTCCTTCCCCTCAACTTAAGGATTTCTTAAGCCCTGGTATATCAGAAAGTTACCAGGAGCATGAACTAATATTTATTCTCTTAACACAGATATCACAGATAAATGCACTGTCCTCTTAGGTTCAGCTTACATAGACCTTATACACTCTTGGCATATATATAGTAAGACATACATCAATACTTTCAACTCTTACAAACCAACTCCTAGATTGTACATTTGCATTTATTTCTACACCAGCATTTGTTTTGGTATTAGGTAGCCAACACATCAAGAAATGAATAGTGCTTACCACTCATAAGAATTCAAGTTGTCAACTATCACTTCTGCAATAGTTACCAAAAGGTGTGTCCAGCTTTATTAAGTGTAAAGCTTCGCTGACCCCCAAAGCTTTGGGTTTTTATCCTTCCCAGCGTCAATTCATCCAATAGATCTTTACTTGTCTTTAATCTGTGATGTAACACTTGGAAGCTAGTGATTCTTGGCTGCCTTCCGTCTGATACTAGTAAACTTTTATAGGAGTTTATCACATGGGGAAAATTGGAAGTATAAATGGTGATTTACCCGTGATTAACCAGCAATTGCGTTAATGGTTTTACATGATGCCAGCGCTCAAAGCACTGTTATCTCATGCAGAATCCATGATTAACCTGACTTGCATGTAATTGCACAAATGGTTTTCACACAACATTGAGACAAAATGTGATTAAAGTGCCATTATCCAGTGAAATATAACCCAGTGAACCAGGCAAGAAACAACAGTAACTCATTCATGGAATTTTCCCGTGAAGGACTTTTTGCTGTTTCTTGCCTGGTTATTCTCTGGTTCTTCATGGGATAATGGCGCTTTTGTTAATGTTGTTTTAAGCACGTTTTAATGTCAATTGTGTGATTTTCATGGGTTAATCATTGTTTAAACTCCCAATTTCCCCCGTGTAATAAACTCCATAGTCAGGTTTGTTATAAGACAATCATATGCTTCCTTTCAGACTTACCTATGTTTATAGTTAGGTTTTCTACAGAACTGGAATTATCAGTTGTCTATTCTCAAAACATACTGCTTCCTAACACAAAATCATTCCAGATTAAGGTTCTCAAATTTTGCAAATGTAACACAAAATCAGTGCAGCCTGAGACAAGACTGTTTCAGTGGGGAGCCCAGAATTTCAGCATCCCATCTGTGATAAATGGAAGTCCCTCCATTTATTGGGGCCTTCTCCCCTGTGGAAGGGGGTAGTGTAATATGAGGTGTGATGACATCACACGTGGTGTGAGGGCAACCATCCAATCAGATGGCTGTGGAAAAAGAACCTTCTGGGTGGTTGCTGGAGTGAGACCGTTGAGACAGTTGGGAGAGTAAGAGCTGAGAAAAAGCAAGATCTCGGCTTTTAACCCTTTTTATTAGTCAGGGATTCAGGTTTGGCTTAAATGATTATTATTCTGTAACTTATCTTTTTAAGTTTGTGCCTGGAGGACCAGTTGACCTCCATGTCTTTCTCTTTAATGTTCATTATTTTATAATAAACCTTTTCATTAGTACTCTGCCTCTTCCTTCCTTCTAACAGCTATAATAATAATAATAATAATAATAATAATAATAATAATTTATATACCCAATGGATCGAGGTGGGAGTAAAGCAAAAAGGATAAAACAGCAAAGTTAAAACATAGCAGCAAAGCATAACAAAGTTACAATAAAATTTAAAAACATTAAAATTACATATACCATAAAAACAATAAAAATTAAAATTTCAATTACATCTACTAATACAATTCTATGCTATAGTGGAGGTCATCCTTCCCTGGGGGTCATTAGTCATGTGTTATTTTAGTTCGGGTGGGTAAGCCCGCCAGAAGAGTTCTGTTTTGAGTGCCTTTTTAAAGGCCTCCAGCGTGGAAATAGTACTAACCTCTTCCGGCAGGCTATTCCATAATTTAGGAATAGCTCGGCTAATATTTATTCTAATTGTAGGTTAATGGTATAAGGCCCAGCAATGTCCCAATGCATTGTTAGGGTGTGACAAGCTAAATCTTTGGCTGGTGGCATTGAGGTTTTGATTTTTGTTATTGTTACCAAGGGATCTCAATGAGTCTCAGTGAGTGCCACACACAATGCAAGCACACACACGCTCCTCTATCCTGCCCCTGAGCAGGGAAAGTTAGAGAGAAAGAATAGATCAGGTCAGGCCCCACCTGGAATTCTGTGTCTGGGCACCACAATTCAAAAAGGATGTTGAAAAACGAGTGTGTCCAGAGGAGGGCAACTAAAATGGTGAAGGGTTTGGAAATGGGTATGTTTAGCTTGGAGAAGAGACGGTTAAGAGGTGATATGATAGCCCTGTTTAAATATTTGAAAGGATGTCATATTGAGGAAGGAGCTAGCTTATTTTCTGAAGCTCCATAGAACAGGACCCGGAACAATGGATGCAAGCTACAGGAAAAAAGATTCCACCTCAGCATTAGGAGGAACTTCCTGACAGTGAGAGCTGTTTGACACTGGAACACACCCCCTCAGAGTATGGTAGAGTCTCCTTCTTTGGAGGTCTTTAAACAGAGGTTGGATGGCAATCTGTCAGGAATGTGTTAATTTTGATTTCCTGCATGGCAGGGGGTTGGACTGGATGGCCCTTGTGATCTCTTCCAACTCTATGATTCTATGATTCTATGAGATACCACACACTTTTCCTTATCTGTACTCAAGTCTCATACACCTCCCAGGTCCAAAAACTGCTGACACCATGTGAAGGTTCTCTATGGTCCTACTCTACTCCACTGAGCTGGAGAGGCTCATCTTCCAATTGACTGTCACCACATTATGATTAGCATATGTTTCATTTAAATTTTACCAAATTTTCTAATTGATGCTCTAGAGGGCACTGCCTGAAGATCAGTAGCATGAAGTTAATTCCAAAGACTGAGTGGTCACCAACAGTTTTTAAAAGCTATTTTTGTTTTTGACAGAAGACTTTACAGGTGTCCAGTGCAAAACCTCCTGAAACCACCTGAAACTGAGCTGCATTAATCATCTTTTAAGGATCTTCTAAGGCTTTTATTAAATGAGCTTTTACATCCACTATCAAAGTTAGAAAATAGTGGCTTTAGCACTGTTCATTGCACAACTTCATAGCCATTTCATCGCTCCTTTACTCTTAGAGTATATCTTTTCATTGATGGGAAACACCCATCAATAAAGTCCCAAATATGTCACTGTAGCATTTTTTTTCTCAAGCAGGGTAACTTTCTGGTGTGGCTATTCTGGTATCAAGTAGTAACATGAGTCAGTGTCTCCTCCTTCTCCCACTTTATTCCAGAGCAGGCTTCTCCATGCCCACTTTGCCTGCCAAAAAAGGAATGACTTCTTTACTCCTGAGGAAGCAGTTATTCCTTCTTTGGCAGAAGGAAGAGGGAGAGGTGGGGAAGGCAGGGAGGTAGGGTTAAGGGGGGATGAGGAAGAGAATGCATATATTGTTATTGTAGGGCCCTTGTGGCACAGTGGTTAAAAGCCTGTACTGCAGCCACCCACTCACAAACCACAAGGTTGCGACTTCAATCCCAGCTAGGGGCTCAGAGTTGACTCAGCCTGGCATCATTCTGAGGTCGCTAAAATGAGTACCCAGCTTGTTGGGGGTAATTAGTTTACAGTTGTAAACCACTTAGAGACTGGTCAGTGAGATATGAAGTGGTATATAAATGAGGGTGCTATTGTTATTGCTACATTCATATATTTTCCCCTGTTAGCCACTCACTCCTACAGGAAAATGGTATGGTACAGTAATTTGAGACAGTAGATAGCCAGAATTACAACAACAAAGATCCCAATGCAATGTACCTCAGTGTACAAAAGTTTTCAGAGATGAATATCAGCACACTCAAAGGACAAAATAAATATTCTCTAAACACATGGAGAGGTCAGCATTTACTGTCACTTTGGCTAGTGAGTAAACTACCTGTACAAAACACTGCTATGCTTTAAACAGTTGTACAATGTGTTTGCATCTTAAGGACTGTGTATGGTTATGTTCATCCATTATTTGATTAAAGGGCAAGACTGATTAAAGAAAGTGGTAGATACACCACAATCCTTTTTAGAGGTGTGATTCTTCACTTATTTCATCCTCATGTGCAAAAAAAAAAAAAAAAAGTTTCAATATGTTTCTTCCCTCTGACCAAGATTATATCAGTTTGTGTACACACAAACACACATAGACACACATGTATGCAGATTGTAGAGTGATTTGCAAACATTGCATTAAAAATACACCTTTTTTGCTTCTCTGCAAAACATGTTTTTGCCATTGCTACTGATGAAAGAAAGTGAAAATGCTGATATTTTTCGTCTTGTATAAGGGAACAAAATCTGATGGTGATTGCTGTCTTCTTTGTTACTGTAGATGAGAACTAGTCAACACTGTTCATCAATCATATAAGTCAAAGATGGCCCATATCATTATGATTCAATTATTTCAGGTATTCTAGGAAAGGAACAACTTATTCCTGACTATTTCACATGTATGTGTGGGATTTTTTGTTACTTCATCAATTTCTAGCATTGCAATATTGTGAAGCTTCAGCTGAAATTTAGAAATACAGTTTATGCATCTAAAAAAAGGGCCAGGCAAATATACCAAGGGAATGTAAACACAGCCAATGTAAGAGTTCTAGGGTATGAATGCTTTTCGATGTATAACTCCCTGCAATACAAAAAATAAAAAATAATAATAAATAAATAAATAAATAAATAAATAAAAATGGAGAAGGAAAATTTCGTTTACTGAGCAGAATTCATTCCCTCTCCTATAGATATACTCCTGCTGACAAGCACACCTCAGTTCAACTTGGTGCTTCAAAAGCTGTGCAGACTGGCTATGGGCTGGTTCCAGACAAACATGGGTACCCTTTTTAAATTTTCAGGTTCGTTATTGCAAAATTCATTCCAGATATATTTGGCAATTAGAGAATCAGTTAAAATGGATGTCACCAGGACATTTGATGAACTTCAAAATACTCACTATATTCAGGCACATTTTACTTTAGGTGTACACATTTTAATAAGGTCCCTTCTGAATAAATCTGTCATAATATGAGGAATCTATTGGCTTTTTTTATATATTAAAAAAAGAAAAACTCAAAGGATGAATCTTAAGCAACTGATCCAAAAGCCAGAGGGAAATGAACAAAGGGATTTTTAGATTTCTAAAATGAATTGCCAAGAACAGGGAAAGTGTTCACTGTGGGATTTTCCCCTGCCTTAATTCAATTATTTGTTGGAACTCATGCATTTAGTCAGATTATTATTGATCAGATGCTGCTGCTAATGATGATGATAGTTACAACAATATACCCCCCCCCCCCTATGATGTTTCTGTGAATGAACAGGATGCCAGCTATTGTGGGCAGCAGCAGGCTATGATCTTGATGATATGTACACCCACTCTTGGATCATTCTCAGTCACTGTGTCCAAAATAGTTGATAAATGATATATGGACTGGAATGGCATTGAGCATTTTCCCATGATTTGTAGTTAACTACAGTGTCTGAATGAACACACTTCTCTCCTTTGAAGCCAGATTGTAGTCAGTCCTTAAACTAGTTTCCACAATCAAATGAATTGTTTTTTTTTTCCTTTTCAAAATTTTTAATGTTCCATAACTCTAAATATCTTGTCACTAGGTTTGTTAGTTTCTCAACAGTACGGCTGGCACTAAGGCTGATGGCACTTTCATTGATGTTGTCTACCTTCATTCCTAGTGGAACTTCATGGTTTGTGACATTGTAATGACAAATGGTCAATATGTCCCTATTTTAAAGTATTTATCAGCTTAGGCAGCCAGGTTTTTGGACAGGAGCATTAATGTCATATTTTTCCAGCATTCGATTCTAAATCATGAGTGGCCTGTTTTTTGATTCCTCAGTATTTCATATCTAACTTCAAATTATGATTTCCCAGACTGAATAAAATGATCTGCTGATTTCAAAACTGAGTAAAGGCAAAAGTATCAGCTTAAACCTAGTTTTCGAGGAAATCTATTTGTGGTGGATTTTCCTGGATATTGTGCCATGCCAGTCAGCACACCGCATGGCTGCATGCCCCTTACCTGCTGCTGCTGAGGTGTTCCCTCTGAAGACCCCTGTTGTGGTTGTAACATTAGAAGGGGGGGGGCTGGCCATGTGGGTGAATCCAGGAGTTCCATATCTGCCCTTACGAGCCATGGCATTGGTCTTCAGAGGAAATGTGGCCACTACATTTGGTGGCAGCTCCACAATGTTATGGCAGGTGGACATGTGAGCAACCACCCATTGCCATGCTGGCTTGGGGCAGGAAAAGGTTGGGACTATGGACCATGGACGGGAGACCATGGGGTTGGACCATGGTATCCTGCCCATGTTTATGGGCCCTTAGTGATTTATTTTTTTTAAAAAACGCAAGGACAGTAATATATATATATATATATATATGTGTGTGTGTGTGTGTGTGTATATATATCCCACTTTGTATGTCCATCAATGACTAAGTATATAGTAGTTTCCATGGTTAGATCCAGATCTAGGATTGTACAATCAGGCTAACTAAAGTACATTCCAGGACACTGGACATATTAGCTAGAGGATTCTGGATTATAATCCAAAATGAATCTTCCCTAGTTCTGTATATAGGGTTAGAGGAATCTTCTGAATGAGATAGGCTACAAGATATGGCAATGGGAGAATCACTGAAAATTGAAAAGAGGTAGCTTATATGAATGGAGTGCTTTCATCTACATAGAGAAGCACTACTGTTTAGGGGGGAAGCAGACCGGCGGCCCTGGGCTGCCCCGGGAAGCTGCGCCACGGGGCTGAGGTATCCCCACACCTCGGCCCCGCAGCACAGCTTTGCCGCCCCAGGAAGGAGTGCTAAAATAGCGCTCCTTCCACAAGTCGCTGAAGGTGTACCGCAAAAGGCTGGCAGTGCACCTTCGGCGACTCTTCTGCCGCAGCGTGTGCGGACGCTGCGGCAGGAAGGCATTGTCGGAGCCCTGGTCGTGTGGAGGGGCTCCTTCGGGAAGGGGTTGGGGTGCCCACCGTGTGGCTGCCCCTCCCCTTCCTTGCCCCCAAAATTGCCCTTTGTGCCATCTACTTCCCCCCAAAGTTTCTTAAAATTGATCTATCAGCTCATCACCATACAGGACATATTGTGTGTTAGACTGCTCCTCCATCTAAATCTGCTGGGAAAGGAACTTGTTAGTTCAGGAAGCAGAGTGGAAAGATGGAATATCCATATGCAAACACCATACTCTTTGAATATGCTGATGAAGTTTTGAGCCAATGCTGACTCACAAAAGAATAATGCACTCTTTCCAACTTGCATGGCTCAGTAACACATGGAGCTACTCAGTTATTTTTTAGTATGAACAATTTGTGAGAACTGTATATAAAAAATAATGGAGGAGACATGAAAACAACCACAATGTGCCTCCAAGTCACAGACTAAGGCACGTTAAAAGTGTATATTAAAACTGAGGCATCTAATCATATTTAAACCAATTTCATTATTTTTAAATGCTTGGCTCCTGATTTTGTAATGTCTGGGATTGACAGCCTGAAATTAGATACATAAAAAGTCAATTAACATCAGAAATATAACACTTCAGTGTGCAGCTGGGGCATCCCAAAAGAAGGAGTAACATTATCAATAAAAATTCATGACAATAATTTGTAATAATAGAATGCCAATATGTTCTAATTCCATCCAGCTCTTTTCAACACAAAGTAATGCCATTGTCAAATATGCAAATAAAGACCATAGCATGTATAACAGCTTCATTTAACTGTACTTCAGCAGCAATTTTCAACATTTGTACATAACAGTGGGATTTACCCAGCACATTTACTTCTAATATCTCCAATCTAGATTATTTAGATTTGTAGACCTTTTAAATTTACATGTCCAGTTCTGTGTTGATTGGCTCAAAATGAATAACATGATCTCAAATACATACTAATGAAGAGTCATCATATGAGCTTGAAAACAGAGTGGTTGAAGGAAGACTTCAGCAACTTTCATTCCACCATCAACTGAACCTGGCTCAATCTAGGGAGTAGACACACTATAGTGCAACTATGAGATAAGAGATATACTGGAAGCCAACTCACCACTGCACTTTCATGCATGTGAGCACACCTTAGGCTTAATTATTGTTGCTGTGTACCTTCAAGTCATTTCCAATGTATGGTGAACCTATCACTGTATTTTGTGAGGCTGAAAGTGTTTTTGTCCAAGGTCTCACTGTATTTCCATTACTGTGCAGGGTTCCAACCCTGTTCTCCAGAGTCATATTTCAGTGCTCAACCCACTACACCATACTGACTCCTCATATGATCAATATTGTTCTTAGTTGCTTTCGAGTTGACTTTGATTCATAGCAACCCAATGAATGAGACACTTCCAAGCACCTCTGTCCTTAACCACTCTGTTCAGATTCTACAGGCTCAGAGCTGTGATTTCCTTGATTGAATCTATCCATTTGGTGTGTGGTCAACCTTTCTTTTACTGCCCTTTGCCTTTCCTACCATTATTGTCTTTTCTAAGAAGTCCTGCTTTCTCATAATATGTCCAAAGTAGGACAGCCTCAATTTAGTCATTTTGGTTTCCAAAGAGAGTTCAGGATTAATCTGTTATAGAAACCATTTGTTTGCTTTTTTCCCTTTTTTGTTGTTCTTAACTCACTTTTCTAGCACTACATTGCAAAGAATTGATTTTCTTTCTGTTGGTTTTCTTCACTGTCCAGTCCTCATGTTCATACATGGTTATGGGAAATATTGTTAGGATTGGGTCCCAAGGGAAAATGTACATTGTGGGAAAGTGCAGCAGCCATGATGACACAGCATTTGGCCACAGCTGAGTCATGCAGCCTCATGCTGATGTAACAGGACATGACATCATGGGGGTAGTCACCTGGTGCTGGAAAGCACAGAAACGGCTGCAAAAGTGCTGTAAAACTGCAGTGTCACTTAGGTGAGTGACAGGTGTCCAGCAGGAAGAGGCAGGGCCAGAAAGCCATGTGGAGCACAGGCTATATAAGGCACAAGCCTCTGGACACACATGTGGGCTGTTGGGTTGTTGGATGGTGGACTGTTTTGCTGTTGGAGTTGCGCTGGTGTATGCTGTATATATCTGTATATAGAGCAACAAAGATTAAAGCCTCATTCATGAGACATCTGTCTGTGGAGTCACTGTGCTCTATCTGGAAGGAGAGAGGAGTTTCTCCAGCTTACAAGCAGCCTGCTTCATCGGAGAAGTCTGGATCCTGGTGCTTCATGTTACGTGGTCTCCACGCGCTGCATTACCATGCTTAACAAATATGATGATTTCAATGATCCTAACTTTGGTATTCAGTTTCATATCTTTGCATTTCTATTCTCTATATGTAAGGCTGAAGTCCTTTGCTCCAGTTCCTTCATCAGACAAACAAGTATTGTTAAAATTACTGCAGTTATTTTATGGATTCAAAAAAACAGATCAAGAAGTCTTAATAGTAGCCATGAGTCATATATCATATGACAAGTCCAGCAGAAAAAAGCTTGGACCAAACTGGACAATATGCTTAGTAAGTAGTATGCAGTTTAGCATTCCATTTTTTTTCATAAATAAATTCCTCTCTTCTCCATTTCCTAAAGGACACAACTCTGTGTGCCACAGTTTAGTCTGAATCCCAGGTAGCAGGTACCATGCTACTTCAGGTGCCTTGAAGGAAGATATTCCATTGCTGATTCTGACGTTAATGCCATCAATTTGTTCAGTTGATTTTTGTCCATGGGATCACCTTTTTGTCACTTGCCTAAGGCAGAAAATTGTGATATGTCTGCCCTGATCATCAATAGCTGATTTGTCTGCTATTTATACTATTTGTCTAGAACAGAAGGGATACAACTTTTTGGTTCCCAAGGTTCACATCAAGTGTCAGTTGATGGGGCAGTCATGTATTGTTGAGCAATTGAGTGCGCAAATTAATTTGCTATCTTCACTTCGCAGAGAAGTACACCTGGCAACCTTGGAGCTGGAATGCGTCCTCCCAGCCTTCAATGAAACAGACTGAAGCCAGGTTAACTCCAAAGAGGCATATTTTATTCTTCAGTTGCAATATGTACAGAGAAAACTATTTACACTCATCACCAACCAACGACAACCCACACACAACAACAATGTGATCTCTGTTATTTATAGACACTTGCCATGTGGCCACTAAGTCCAGCCTCTTCTTGTGACATTCTTCCTGTGTCACTTGAAATGTTGTCCCCCAAAACATAATGACATAATGCAGGGGTAGGCAACCTTTCTCCTTTAAGGGCCGAGGGACTTTAGCTCCCAGAATCCCAGGAGCTATTGGCCAACATGGGACTATTGGCCAACATGGCTGAGGCTTCTGGGAGCTTAAGTCCCTCAGCTCTTAAAGGGGAAAGGTTGCCTACCCCTGACATAATGTGTTTACACTTGGTCTATGTGCTCCCAGACATATACTGACCTTGGACACTGCTTTGTATCCCAGCTGCAGACTACTTTCCCAGCTAGCAAGCTGTAAAGTGTAAAGTGACCTGTAGTACCCTCTGCCACTTTCCCACTTAGGTTACAAATCCGAACATGTATACCAGGGGTAGGCAACCTTTCCCCTTTAAGGGCCGAGGGACTTCAGCTCCCAGAAGCCTCAGGCATGTTAGCCAATAGTCTCATGTTGGCCAATAGCTCCTGGGATTCTGGGAGCTGAAGTCCCTCAGCCCTTAAAGGGGAAAGGTTGCCTACCCCTGATGTATACACACAAGTGGACATGCACTCCCTTCCCATACATGCACTCACACTTGCTCCTCCCCTAGCCCTGCAACTCACATGCCTGAACATTCAGGATGGAGAAAGTTCAAGCTTCCCTTCTTGCCCACTGAAATCTAGGAATCATTCTAGGAACAGTATAGATGTCCAATCTTCCTGCAACTGCAAATGAGACTGCTGGTAGCAAGAGGAAAATAACTGTTCTGGAAACAGAAAGCACAGGTAGATGTTTTGACCTCTTCCAATTCAGCATTTCTCTCATTTCCTCACAGTCTTCAGAAATATTGTGGTTTAATAGATTTGTTCACCCTTGTAGCTCATATGATTTCTAGTCTGCAAGAAAAAGTAGATGAGGTCCCATTGTCTTTACAAGTTATGCTGTGGGTCACCATAAACCTCACGTTCAGCTCCTGCAGCTAAGACCTGATGAAATCATCTCTACTAAGACTGTGTACAATTTTTGCTAGCTCATCAACCTCAGTATGCAGGTGACAAGCCATGGTGGCTTTGCATTTATGTGTGTGTGTGTGAATGAGAGAGAAACAGAAAGAAAGAGAGAGAGAATTTGTTGGTTCCCATAGTAGAACTTCTCTCATTTTTTAATTCTTTTAAACTTTATCCTTATCAGAATTTCACCTGTCCCATACTGAATAGCCAAAACTATTTACAACATTCATGTTAGTTTCCATCTTTGTAAGGAAACACTGTGCTCCACTATACAGCCCTACTTAGGCCTTGTCTACATTGACAAGGATATTCTGAAGGCAGACTGAAGTATCTTGGCCTCAAAGCTGTCCTGACTTACCCCTGTTACCTGGTCCTCTGTTTTCATGCTGAGATGGTTGTCTGTACAGACATCCCATTGAGCCACTTGGTGTGTCCTCTGCTGCCACAGGTTGCTTGCTTCTGAGGTCAGTACAAGACACCCATCAATGATCACATGGTAGGGTGCCTTGTTCTGAAATCAGAAAAAGTAACTGGCAACAGCAACAGATAGCTCAGTGGAATGCTGAGTCAGACAGCTGCTCCAGTACAGAACCGAAGGTCTCTGGATCCTCCAGGAAGATCCAGAGAAAGATATAGGCCTTTTACAAATCATATTAAATGTGCTATACCTCATTTCTGGTGCTGAATGTGTGAGATGTCATCTGGATCAATCACACCAGAACTGGAGTTTGAGCCATGTGTCATCTGAAAAGAAGGATGGCAGAACTAGAACCTTTTGGCCTATGCAGACAAGGCCTTAGAGACATTTTTGATGATTCAGAGTGTTCCACTTCCACATCCCACCCCAAGTTTTCTTTCAAAAGTTGGCACTCTGGATTTAGCTACAACTAGGCCATAACTGATTAGTAGATAACCAACAAATTGTCTAATGCTGTCTAATTGCCCACGTTTGTCTAATAAACAAACAAAAAGTCCCAACTAAACCAGTGCCTTAATCTAGCAGCATATCTTCAAGCCTTAAATAGAGATTGATCAAGAGAACATTGTATCTGAAACTGCTGGAACTTGGAAATTAGCTTCACCATCTGGTCACAAGTTTCAGAATTATTGGAAAGTGAGGAATGCTTCCCTCTATCTTCTCCTTAACTTTGATGACTGACTCAAAGAAACAAGCAAATATTGATACTATTTTTTTAAAAAAAATCTTCATTTCGTGTGTGTGTGTGTGTGTGTGTGTGTGCATGCATGCGTGCGCCAAGCAGAAGCCAGACATATTTTTCTTGGTTCTTTGCATTCTTTTTATTGCAAAAAGATGGTAAATATTTTAATAACTATTATTTTAACTTTCTCTTGTTTTAGCAATTGATTCTGGTAGAGCTTCAAAGAAAGTTCTGATGTGGTATGACCAATTATAACTGAATCTTCAAGCTAATTACTGCTGCTTTCCCCCAATGGCTATTTCTGCAATTGTTTGTGGTGGTTGTAAATTGAGAGTTCAGAAAGCAGTTTAGCTTTATTCCCAAGCAGATGAAAACAGTTGATTTTAACATTTATGTTTTGAGACTGGAGACAGAAAACAAGTAAATATATATTCAATCTTCTATGGATAGACTTCTGTCAAGATATATGGGGTAAAAAACATCTTTTTTGTTTTTGTTTAACAGCATAAAGATTTGTTGTTTTGGCATGTTTGAATTGCTTTAAATGATTGGTAACTGCCTAATGAAATATCATGGGCTCAGGATATTACAATTGATACTATCAAAAGCTGTTGGACTTTCTAGGAGAACAGGGTTGCAGTCCCCTACTATTCATTTCCTGGAATAATTTATCCAAGAGAACAGCTAACACTGATTCTGTCTTGTGTCCATATGTTCATGCCATGTCTTGTGCCCATGCCAATGATTTGCTTTGATTGGGATTAAAATTGCCAGTGACTGAGAGAGCCACCTTCCACAGAATATTAATTATGAATGAAAGATATGGGACTGGGTTTTAATTACCAATTGCCATAGGATTTAGATGGTCTCCTCACTGCACTTGTAAGAGCAGCAGCAGTAACTGTACCTGTAGCCATGATCTAGCAGTCAAGGCTTGGTACATGTTTAACAGTGAAGAAAGTACATATTAATTTAGTGTTGCCTGTCTTTTAAAAAATAAATTATAATATATGTGTATTTGTGTTTGTTTCTAGCCTCTGAAGAAGGTCTTTTCTCATTGAGGCCAAAATGCATTGGGTTTTTTAAACAAATAAATAGTTGACCACCTCAGAGCATGTGGAGCTTTGTCTCTTTACATTTTTTTAGCAGATCAGGTGCTTTCATTAATTTCTCTTTCTGTAGTGTTCTCTTTCTGAGTTTCTTCCCCCAGTGCTAAGAGATTTATTTGGTGTAGAAAAAATGCAAAGAATACACACTTTTCTGAAAAGCATGCTAACACAAACCTGTATATGCATGCATATGTATCTGTATGGGAAAAAAGTGTGAGAGCCAGCATGGTGTAATGGCTTGAGTGTTGGACTAGCATTCAAATCCTCACTTAGAAATGGAAACCCACTGAGTGACCCTGGGCAGGTTATACTCTCAACGTCAGAAGAACCCGTTCTGTAAAGGCAAACTCCCTCTGAACAAATCTTGTCAAAAAAAAATCCCATGATAGGTTCTCTTTAAGGTATCATAAGTTGAAAATGACTTGAAGGCACACAACAATGGAAAAATGTATTTTATCACCCATCTTTTTTTTTATAATATTTGCATCTTTTCTATCATCATCCATCTGTCTCATGAGTAATGCAATAATTGACATAGGCATCTGCATAAATGTTTCCATAACTTTCAATGAAAGGGGATTGTTGTTTTCCAACCACAAATTATGTTGAGGGAAGACAGTTTGGAATCCCAAGGATGCTACCTCTTCAGAACAGAAAAAGTCCAATACCAATGGATTATGTAACAGATTTTGCTGGCATTTGTTAACCTGTACTGGAATGATTTTTCAAAGAGGGGTGCTGCATTAGTATGAGCTCATAATATGACCTATACATTTGTCTTGAATGCATAGAGACTTGTATATCCTTGACATAGTGGCAAGTTCCAGCTATGATGCTAACACAAAGTAATAAGTACTAATCATCTGTCATATGTACAGTCTTGCAACTCTATGAACTCTGCCAAGTAGGTTTCTCTTTGTGGTAAAGATCCCACCCACTCCCACACACAAACACACATGGAAAGAATGAAAGATGTTCCAGTGGACAGTGAGATTCCTATTTTTCTGTCTCTCAGAAAAAGGCAATTTCTCCAATGAAGCTGGACATGTTTAAGTTTGAGTAGAGAAGGCTGAGAAGAGAAATGATAGCTATCTTTAAATATATGAAGGCACCCTTGGAGAGTGATGGAATATTCTTCTTTGTAGGTCTTTAAACAGAGGTTGGATGGGCACTTTTCAGGACTGCTTTAGTTCTGTATTCCTGCATGGCTGGGGGCTGTGGTCCCTTACAACTCTACAATTCCATTACTATTTCTCTGAGCCTGCAGATGTTCAGGCTTTGTCCTGGCTTAAATTGTTTGTGGGAAAACACATTATTTTCTATGTGGATAACAGTAGGTGACCAGCTATGACAAAGACCTGCTTTTATTGGCTAAAGGGATGTGGGAGTCACCATTGCCTTTGTTTCTTGTTTATGCATCTATTTATCAACTGTTCATACTCAATAAACTGTATTCTTGTTGCACTTGTGACTGTTTTGCCCAAAGTACCTTCACTGTTTAATAAGAACAATTTCACCACTGCAAGTGAACTGAATCAAACCAGAAAAGTGAATGGTTTGGCTTTCATAAACCTTGGAAACCCTTCAGCACCATAAGCCATTTCAAATGTATGAATTCATATACAAGCATTTTAATACATAACCATATATTTACAGTCACAGAGAAATGGCTGATCTTAGATTTAAAGCAAGTACTTCACAAGGCACACTTTCTTCTACCATGCTGTACCAAAACAGTTTTCCTCAAATACAACCTTATGAAGGCTGAGTACGTGGATGGTAACCCTATGAACAGTATAATCACATAGCCTTTTTTTTTAAAAAAAGTCCTGCAAGCAGATGAGCAAGTGGTTACATTCCTCCTATGTACCCAACAGGCTGTTCATGAATGTTTTGGGAAACAAGAAACAGAATTCTAGGTTAAGCATAGTGGCAAACTTGACCCTGTGACTTACAGCTGTAAACAAGAGGTGACATCACTTTGAATGACTGATGTAAAAAGGAGCTAGCTGCTGCCATTTTAAGCTTCATGGAACTTTCCAACATGTTAAAAATGAGCATTGTTAAAAATATACTTGACTTCTTTCTTCCATATTCAACAAAGCTATGAAGGTGTATTATTGATATATTTATCTCTCAATGAGTGTCTTTGGGCAGTAATAGGCTGGATGAGGAAAAACAGATTGAAACTGAATCCGAACAAGACGGAGGTGCTCACAGTAGCGGCCCCGAAACCTCGAAAGAATTGGGTTGCAACCTCCAGTCCTGGATGGGGTCACATTCTCCTCCAGTGACTGTGTTCGCAGTCTGGGGGTGCTCCTTGACTCGTCGCTCCTGATGACAAATCAGGTAAATGCGACAGTCAGGAGCGCCTGCTATCAGCTTTGGCTGATATGCCAGCTTCGCCCTTTTCTGGAAGTAAGGGATCTCAAGACTCTTGTGCATGTGCTGGTAACCTCACGCCTAGGCTTCTGTAATGTGCTCTACATGGGGCTACCCTTGTGCCTGGTTCAGAAATTACAGTTCGTTCAAAACATGGCAGCTAGGCTTGTGTCGGGAACATCCAGGAGGGACCACATCACTCCAGTTTTGAGGTCCCTCCACTGGCTGCCAATTGGTTTCCGGACCCAGTTCAAGTTGTTGGTTATTACCTTTAAAGCCCTAAATGACTTGGGTCCAAGCTATCTTAGAGACAGCCTCTTCCCATACAATCCTCCCCGTGCTCTCCGGTCCTCTGGGAGGAACTTGCTGCAGCCTCAAAAATCTAGGCTTGCGGTGACCTCCCAGAGGACTTTTTCTGTTGTCGTCCCCAGACTCTGGAATAGCCTGCCAGACGAGATCCGTCAACTAACACCCTTGGACAGCTTCAAAAAGGCTGTCAAGATGGATCTCTTTTGGCAGACCTTCCCAGACTAAAATATCCTGGCCTCAGGATCTCCTCCCCCTCCTCTTCAGCAGCATCTCCATAGCTCCTCTTTTTAGAACTGTAGTTATAGTGGTTTTAATTGGTTGGTATTTTTTCTGTTTTTAATTTGTTATTGTGATTTTAATTGATATGCAGTTTATTAACTTTTAAGGGGGGAGGGAAATATATTGTTTTATGTTGTATGCTTTTGATGCTGTAAACTGCCCGGATTGGTTTGCCAAAAGGCGGTATAAAAATAAAATTTATTATTATTATTATTATTATTATTATTATTATTATTATTATTATTAAAATCAGTGTCTCTCTCTTAGGAAGGGCAATATTCAACCATGTTTTTCCCATCATGAAACCAAAATCAGGACATGAAAATATTGCTATGCCTGCCCCCAAAATGCCACTTGTCAAATGTCTTTAACATCAGAAATCAACAATGCTGTGGATTGATTAGTCACACTGGCTTGGACATCATTTCATAAATGTTGCTTAGCTTTTGAATTTGAGCAGATAGGGAGATGAGTAGAAGATTTATCTGTAATGACTGAACAGGAGAATCAGTTGTTGCTTGATACCACAGTAACAAAGGGATGCACATTAGAAACAGGATTTTATCATGCGGGAGGCAAGTGTTCTCCTCCTGTCATCAAATCCCACCAGTATTGCACAGTAACAGAATGATTTTCAGACAATGTCTCATGATGTTGTCATTATCACATCATTATCCCATGAATAAAGCAGCAAAATCACACTGCTTTTTATTCACGGGATCTTAGAAAGAATTTTTATTTTTTATTTTCAATGTTGGGAACAGATCTGGATGCAATACTTCTGCGTTCTTTTTTAAAAAATGTGTCCCAGTGATTTACAAGTGAATCACCTCCTAGTATCTATGAAAACATAACCAGTAATCAAAATACTAAAGGGGAACATTTTTATATAGAGATATCTAAATAGATGTATATCATCAACTAATTTTTTTTACCCACCAAACTGGAATCTTCTTCCTTTCAGCAGTCCCTTTCCTAGAAATGCTTTCCATCACTAGCCACTTTCACCAAGTTGTATCTAAGAAAGAAAAGTACAACTTTATCCATGAGTTTGTCTGGGCATTTATTTATAATTACATAAAATTATAGGACATATAGAATTATGTCCTATAATTACCCCTCCCTACTCAGGATCTCACAGTATATATACAACCAGGCTTTTCCATTTCAGTTTTCTCTGAAGATGCTAGCCACAGATGCTGGCGAAACGTCAGAAAGAAACTCTTTCAGAACATGGCCACACAGCCCGAAAAAACCCACAAAAAAAAAACAACCTATAGAATTATTGTTTGAAGTATTTAAAAATGCACAAAGGATAGTCTAATGTTAAACTTTAGCCATGTTCTTTAGGCTCCCAAAAGGTTACCTGTGTTCTCTGTGTTGTGACATCACAAATAGTCTTGGAGAGTCTGGAGTACTTTGAAGATCAAAATAGGCTAACTACTTACCAACTGGAGGGATTGCACATGCATCTCTAAGGAGAGTAATTGCCTCTGAATCCTCCCTCCTTGGAATGTGCCTATAAAGTAATAAATTTAAGAAAGAACCCCCATAAAGCTGTCATTTAAGATAAACATGAGAGTGGGGAATTCTCCAAATATTGCAATTTTGTAAGAGATAACAACTTTGAAGAAGTTTAGAACAGCCTCTCTTCATGAGAAAGCAGAAAGGCAAAGAAAGTCTGCTGTCCGGAGATTTAGAAGCTTGGAGGTTGCAACGAAAAAAATGTCTTTATAATGGAGCCAACTGTGGAGAGAATGAGTTCATCCACAGAAGCAATAATTAATGAAATAAGCAGGAAGTTGGATATCATTAAATGCTTTAGTAAAAAATGGAGGAGACAGTACAGGAATTAGTGAAGGATGTGAAAAAGGCAAAGAGTATTTCAAAGGAAACATGGAAGAAAGCAGATGAATCTGAAGGTGAAATTGATGTGTGGAAAAAAGAATTGTTGTTTTTGAAAGATAGTTTGATTGATACACAAAACCAACAGAGGAGGAGGAATTTAAAATTAAAAAGCTTTTTGGAGTAGGTTAAAAGTTCTAAACTGGTTCAAACATTAATTACCTGGTGGAAAAGCTATAACATTGAGCTGACTACACAGTATTTTGATAGAGTTCACAAGGGTAAACAGACAAACAAACCCAAAGACCTGATAATTACCTTCTCCAGAGAATGTACAAAAGACTGGGTGTTGAAGAAACTTAGAGCTTTATCAGATTTGAAATTTATGTCTCAAACAATTTCCAGATCTAGCTGATGAAACTGTTAAATAACAAGAAATGCTGAGACCAATAACAAAAAGATTTACTATGGCTGGAATAAAAATTACACGAGGGTTTCCTGCAGTAATATTATTTTTTAAGGAAGGGCAGTTGTTCAAAGCAAGGAATATGGAGGAAGGCCATATCGTCTTAGAGATCTTGGGAGTAACCCAGACAGAAGGAGAAAGTGGAGGAGGTGACACAGCAGAACAAGTAGAACAACAGGAGACTGAAGAAGATGATTTGGACTCTGATATCCAGAAAAAAGTAACTGAACTAAGAAGAAAAGGAAGAAGGAGAAATTAGAGGAAATAAGAAAAAAGGAAGAATCAGAAGAAATAAACTTTTCTTGCATCAATCAAAAACTGACATTAATGATTTCTTGAAAGACTGTTGATTTATTAATTAAATTATTAGAGAGTAAGTTAAAAAACTATCTGATTAACTGATGGTTAATAGTGGTTAATATTTAGGAAACATTTATAACTCTTAAGATTTGGTAAAGAAATACTGTGGAGTATAAAGTGATGACATAGTGCAGTGGGAAAAAGCTATAAATGATAGTCATAGGAGGTAATTAAAATGCTTTTTGTTGTTTTTTAAAAAACAATAATGTAAACAATAAGAACAAGAAAACAAGAATGGAGGAGGGAGATAGGGAGCGTAATCAAGAAGGGGAAATCTGATTAATAGCTTTATTTGTTCAGTGTCTCCTCTAAGGAAGGGAGAGGATCATATTATCAGATGGGGAATTATGGGAATGGTTGTTTATAGATTCAGTATGTGGAATTTCAGAGTGTTAAAGAAAAATAATATTGGATAAATTGGAAAAAAAAAAAATTATGATTTTAAATATCAATGGATTATTTGAATTTGAATAAGTTATTGAATAATCAGAAGGTAGATATAGTAATGTTACAGGAAACACATACACTGAAAAGTAAGGATATATTATTTAATTACATGAAATAGAAAACTCAGTTTGAATCTAGATGAGGAAAACAGATAGAAATAAATTAAGTATTAGAGATAATAGGTAATCAATATTGGCTTCGACTTCTGGTTGGCATGGTGTCCCTTTGAGAAGTCCTCCATATCGCCTCTGAAGGACTTCTCAGACATCGCGGCCATAGGTCCCTCGAAAGATCAGAAAGAGGGGACCTAAAATATTCCCATGGTATTGGGAATCTGGACGTCTCAATTAAAACCCTGAATTGCTGCTCGGAAGCCTTGGATTCTCTGTTGGACCTCTATCCACAGTGAGACTAAGAGGCAGAGAGCAGCCAGGGAGAGGAGAAAACACGGCCGCATTGCAGAATCTTCCTACTGAAGAATAGGACGCTACCAATTTTATTTCATTTTCATCATCTTTGCACTCTAAGCAGTGTGAGTAAAAATCTTGGGAAAATATGATGCTAAATACATACTTGGATGCTTTACTTCTCTAATTATGGCCATCTGGAGTGGAATAGGTTTTTTAAAAAGTGTTTTGACTGTATTTAGAAAGAGTCTACAGTGCTATGACTTAAAGGATAAGATTATGTTTTTTTATTTTTTTTGAACTTAAGAAATATCCCATTTTCCCTATGAGCCTTTTGGACTTTGGGATTACAAACTTCCAATTTGGGTTACTTTTAAACTTTGAAGGAGCTTATATTACTCGGCCAAGAAGTCACCTCCCTAATTGAAAACTTTTCTTTTTCTTTTCTTTGTTTGAATTAATATACTTTCTAAGAATAATTAATTTAAACAGTGGGATCAAGACGGTATCCCCCCCCCTCTTTCCTCTTCGACAACTATATACTCAATCTATTAAAGAGTTAACTTACCATTTAAGCTGTCCGTGGAGGAGGGAAGTGATAAGAACAATTGATGTGACCTTGGTGAGGCTGGTGCAAAAGGAGGAGTTCCTGTGGAAGATGTGACTAGGAGGTATTAGGGGTAGTGCTGTCTTGAAGGATTGACATCCGCCCTTGGCTGAGGCTACTTCCGGGAGGATACCATGTAAGAACAGAAGAGAAGAAGGAAGGATAGACAGTCCTCAACAGCAAGGAAGGAAGCGCCTGCCATAGAGAGAAAGAACAGGAGTATAGAGTGACCCAAGACCCAGATATATGGATATTACAAATAACCAATAATGGATCGCCCTCAAGTGGAAACTAGTGACATTGCAGCCCAAAATAGACGTTGCCCTCAGGGAATCAAAGACTGATTTGCTGGACATAATTTTGTAATTGCTGAAATTAGTCTGTTTACTGGAAAAAGTCTGCAGGATTGGCTAGAACTATAAGAGCTTGTAGAAGGAATACGCATAGGGTTTTTTCTCTCTCCCCTATTTGCTTTGTTTAACAATGTCCTGTGGAACTAACAGATCATGATGTCTAGGAATCAATCTGTTAAAGCACAAAGTCAATTACGATCGTCACGGCGACCATCTCTAGAACAATCTAAAAATTCAGACTTGAATTTTTCTATTTTGGATGAGATAAGGAAACTTAGGCCAGAGATTAGGCAAGAAATGTATGACTTTAAGGTTGAGATCCGACAAGAAATTAGATCGGATCTACAGGAAATTAATCAGACTATTGAGAAAATTAGTAGCAAGTTATCCACTGCAAATAGGAGAATTGACAACTTAGAGAGTAGGGATGATAGATTGGTGGAAGAATTAGAAGATATCAGGAAAGAAAGAGAGAAAGACTTAGATGAAAAAGCAATCTGGGATCAGAAACTTAGGGAAAAATGCATTAAAATTAGAGGGATCCCAGAAAATAAAAAATGAAAATTTAAACAAAATTTTAATTCCAAAATTGGCATTATTTTTGAATAAAGATATAGATCAATTTCATTTTGAATTAGACAGGATCTTTCCCCTTAATTCAATAGTTGCAAAGAAAAAAACATATCCCTCGAGATATTGTAATTCACTTTGTGCGAAGACAAATTCGAGATCAGTTGTTGAAGGCCCATAATGAATCTCCTTTGATTATTGATGGAAATCAAGTTCAGATTCTGAAAGATATCCCTGCAAGGTTGCTACAGAAAAAGAAATAATATGCCTTTCTTACTGTCTACTTAAGGCAACAAGGAATTTCATATAGATGGGTGCACCTGAGGGTCTGATAAGGAGGGTTGTGTTTAAAATTTTAGAGGAAGCTAGAAGGTTCTGGGAACGTGAGGAAAGCAGAAATAAATTTCAGGAAAAAGATTGAGAAGAAAGAGGGCAAACTTCAGAACAAAAATCAGATAGATCGGGAAGTGATCTAAGGAGAAAAGAAGATTTTCTATATGATAGTGACAGACAGGAGGAGGAAGGGGCAGTAAACTGGAAAGAGGGGAGAATAAAAGGATTAGGAGAGGAAGAAACAGGGGAGGAATTGGATGATACACAAAGTAGCTGTGACGAGGAATCCCTGGAAGATAGGGATATTAACGAGAGGTATAATAGTAAGAATTTCTATATCTTATATTTTTCCTAGATTGGTGGAGGGGCATTAGTTATTTAAGTTAAGGTACTTCGACTCTATAAATATATATGGATAAATTTAAGATAATATCATGGAATGTTAAGGGCTTAAACATACCACAAAAATGGAAAAAAAATCAATCACTATTTACAGAAACAAAAGGGTGATATCTTGTGTCTCCAAGTGACCCATATAAGATTAAAAGATGTTAAATATTTGATGAATAAGAAATTGGGTAAGGAATATGTGGCGGCAGCCAAAAACAAAAAGAAAGGAGCACTTTTGTATGTATCGAACAGGTTTGATTCAAAGGAAATACTGATAGACCCAAATGGACATTATGTGGTGGTAGAAGTGAATTTGAAAGGAGAAAAGGTTTTAATCGTTAGGGTATATGCCCCATTAACTAATAAAAAAGGGGTTTTTATTATTTATTTAATAAACTTGAAGATTACAGCACCAATTCAATTATTGCCCTGGGGGATTGGAATGGGGTTATAGATCAACAGTTATGTAGATCTTCAGTTTAAAAAATTAAATTTAATCAAGGCAAGTTGCAAAAAAGTTTTTTTTACCTTCCAGGAGAGTTTAGCATTACAAGACATATGGAGATTATTAAATCCTCAAGTTAGAGATTATACTTTTTTTCACATGCCCATAATTCATGGTCAAGGATCAATATGTTTTTGGTTTTGGCATCTTTATGCAATCGGATTGTTAAAATTGATACTCTACCTGTGATATGGTCTGACCATAACCCTATAGTGATGTCTTTGAAAAATGGTCAAAGAGAATTTAGATGGAAATTAAACATAAATTTATTAAATAATGATAAAGTTCTTAAAGAGGCACAGGAACATCTACAATTCTTTTTTCAGGAAAATTTAAATAAGGGAACACAAATAGACATTGTTTGGGATGCGGCAAAACCCTATATGAGAGGGGGTTTTTATGAAAAAAGGCACGGAAGTAAAAAGATCTAGAAAGAAGAAACTATTGGAATTGGAACAAGAGATAAAACTAAAAGAGAATCAATTAAAAATTAATCCTAAGCAAAAGAAATTAAAAGAGGACCTACAAAAACTCCAAAAGCAGATATCTATTTTGACAGCTGAAGAAGTTCAAAAGAAACTAAAATTTGTACGACAAAAATATTTCGAATATTCAAATAAACTGGGGAAAATGCTTGCTGGTAAATTAAGAAAAGAACAGGAAAAAAGAATTATAGTAGAACTAAAAAAAGGGTCAAATATTTTTTCTTCCCATGACCACATCAAAAGAATCCTAGTAGAATATTTTCGTAATTTGTATAAAGAGCCCAAAGATAATGTTGATTTAATTAAGACTTATTTAGATGAGCAAAAATTGGATAAGATATCAAGTGAATACAAACTGGAATTAAACAAAAAAAATGAATTACAATAACTCCTTGATGCAATCACAAATTTGAAATCAGGGAAATCTCCCAGTCCTGATGGATTTATATCAGAATATTATAAAAAATGTAGTTCTCAGTTGGCTGTACCTTTACTTGAAACCATGAATGGAATTTTGGAGGGTTCTATTCCAAAAACATGGACCCAAGCTAATATCATTCTTATTCCAAAGGAAAATAAAGATAAGAAAGATCTCAAGAATTATAGGCCTATTTCCCTTCTTAATAACGATTATAAAATATTTGCAAACATATTGTCCAATAGACTAAAAAAATGGCTTGCTAACTGAATTCATAGGGACCAGGCTGGTTTTTTACCAGATAGAATGATAAAGGATAATACTAGATACCTAATCAATTTAGTAGAATATTTTAACAAAAATATTGATAAAAAAGCTGCTCTTTTATTTTTACATATAGACAAAGCTTTTGATAATTTAAATTGGCTATTTATGCATAAATTGGTAGGGAAATTAGACATGGGTGAGAATTTCTTAAAATGGATTGAATCAATTTACTATAAACAAGAGGCTAAACTATTGATTAATAATGAATCCTCTAAACCATTCCCTATACAAAAAGGAGTTAGGCAGGGATGTCCCTTATCCCCCTTGTTATTTATATTAAATTTTGAAATTTTGATGAGTCAAATTAGAGAAAATTCAAATATACATGGACTTAAACTCAAAGGTGAGGAATTTAAAACAAAAGCATTTGCTGACAATTTAATGATATCTCTTTCAAAACTGGGGGAAGATATAGACTCCCTTTTGAAAGTGCTGGGAATTTCAAAATTTGGTAAGGCAACTGGTTTAATTTTAAATAGAGAGAAAACATCAATGTTATTAATAAATATGACTAAAGAAGAGAAGCGGATTTTGAAGGAGAAATCTAACTTTCAAGAAGTAAAAATGGCCAAATATTTAGGTATAAACTTTACAACTAAAAATTCTGATTTATATAAAAACAATTATGAGAAGAAATGGACAGAAATTAAAACAGATTTAAAGAGATGGCAAAATATGAACATATCCTGGATGGGCAGAATTGCCACAATTAAAATGAACGTGCTTCCTAAAATGATTTATTTATTTCAAAATGTTCCTATTTTAATAAATGATTCACCTTTCACGAAATGGAATTGGGATTTATCTAAATTTATATGGGCAGGTCGTAAACCCAGGGTTAAAATGAAATATTTGCAAGATATGACAGAGAAAGGGGGATTAGGCCTACCAAAGTTCAAAATTTATTTTTTGCATGTACATTACTTTGGTTATTGGATTGGATTGAGTTAAAAAACAAAAGAAATTTGAAATTAGAGGGTTTTGATAATGTGTATGGGTGGCATAGTTATCTGCTCTATAATAAAATCAAGTGTCATAGAAATTTCAACGACCACTATCTAAGGCACTCTCTATTAAGAGTCTGGATGAAAATCAAACAGAAATGGTTTGATGTCTTACCTAAGTGGACTGCAATAGAGGAAGTTGTTTCTAAAGAAAATAAGATGGGGAAAGATAAGTGGTTGACATACAATGAGCTGTTGATTGGTAAAGAACCTAACTTTTCAATCAAATCCCAAGAACAATTAAATTCAGAAGGTTTCATGTGTAATTGGTTCACGTATAGATAAATAAAAGAACGTTTCTTAATGGATAAAAAACCCAAACCAATTGGAACTTTAAATAAGGAATTTGAGGATATTTTGACATCGCATGACAAACATAAAATCGCTAAATTTTATAAAATGTTGTTAACAGTTGAGCTGGAACAAGATCAAATTAAATCGCCAATGGTAAGATGGGCCCAAGACTTTAGACACAATATAGACCTAGAGCAGTGGGAAAAATACTGGACCATGAGACTTAAATACACACTAAATTGTAATATTAAGGACATTTTTTATAAAATTCAATATCGATGGTATTTGACAGCGCTTAAACTCTCCAAGTTTAACAGGTCTTCTTCAAGCTCATGTTGGAAATGTGAGTAAAGGGTAGGTTCTCAATATCACCTTTGGTGGAAATGTAAGATGGCGAAGCAATATTGAAAAATATAAATACTACTATAAATGCAATGTTAAAAATTAATTTGAGCTTTAATCCTCAGACATTCCTCCTGGGTATAATTACAGATAAAAACCTTGAAAGAAAATATGGGAAAACAATTTTTTATCTTATCTCGGCGTCAAGATTAACTTATGCTTTGAAATGGAAAAAGAAAGATATTCCAATGATCCAAGACTGGTTTCAGAGAATTATGGACATAATTGAGATGGATAGATTGAATGGTTTAATTAGAGGATTTAGTCATGATATCTTTAAAAAAGATTGGGAACCCATTATATAATATTGGCATCAATTGGGGGAATTAGGGTGTATTACTGCATTTAATTAAAGGAAATTTGGTGATTGCTTTAGACTCGTACTCTGTAGAATTATCTAAGAAACAGTAATTAATTTTGGAGTAGTATTAAGTTAAGTTATATTAAGGTAATTGTAATAGTGTTTTTACTTGCACACCGTTACTAGAAAAGACATTTTATATTAGATGGCATAAAACTCTATCACTTATTGCCTTAAAGTAGTCAACGATCTCGGGCTAAATTGCAAGATGTATCTAGTGAGGAAGTCACTTTTTAATGTTAAGTGTGTCTGTGTGATATTTGTTTGTTTTGATTTTTTGTTTGTGTTTCATGTTTTTAATTCAATAAAATTTATTTTAAAAAAATATTGGCTTCAATTAAGGGGGATATGTAAGAGTTTACAGGAAATCATATGTATAAAATGTTGCCAAAATCTACTAGAAGAAATATTGATGATGAAAGAAGAAAGAAGGAAAGGGTCAAGAGGTAGGATTTACAGGATTATATTGGTATTAATATAGGGGGGATGCAGACGAGGGTGTCCAAGATGCCCTGGTCCGCAGCGCCGCGGAGCCAAGGCAACCTCACCGCAGCGCTTCCCCGCCGAATCTAAAAGGAGCGCCAAATTGGTGCTCCTTTTAGATTTAAGGGAAAGTGCACCCCAAAAGCGGCGGGCGCACTTTCCCTGACTCAAACGCTGCGGCGAGTGCAACCCGGAAGTGCCGGCCGTGCGGATGGCCGGCGCTTCCAGGGGCGACCTCAGGAAGAGGAAGGGGCGCCGAACGTGCGGCTGCCCCTCCTCTTCCGGGCCCGGAAGATGACCCAGTCGTCTGCCGAGGCCCATAGTTTCATAGAAGGTCTATTGGGAATATGGGGAAAGGATATTAAGATTAATAAGAAAGAAATCCAACAATGGATACAAGAAACTAAAAATATTAAAAACAGCAAGGTTAGAGAACAACAGATAAAAGGAATAGGCAGATAGCATAGAACACCACAACAGATATTATATATTAATAAAATGTTGTTGGAATATGGATGGGATATACAGTCAAAATGGAAATGTACAGATGTGTGAAAATCTCTTCTGAGAAAAGTTTCTAAGATGGGAGTCTTCAGCTTGCAGATGCAGTTTTCTGTAAGCATACTTACACAAAACATAACACACAAGGTCGCAGTGTTCTGAAAACACAGGCAGACAGGACATAAACAATGAGATCATCTTTGTTGTTTTGGGAACTGGGTTAAAGCTGTTCATCCAATGACTATGCATGTTACCAACCAGAAGGTGAAGTTTGAGAGTTTGGCTAAGAGTTCTTTATTCTATCTTACAATAACAGTTATGATCTGGTGTTCATGTTTTCTACCTGCAAAGATGGGTGTATATAGTTTTCTTTTGTTACTTCTGTTTTACAACTTACAATAAAATCTTACTTTGTACTACTGCTGTGTCTTCATGGGAGACTGACAGCCTAGAAGGATGCATGGAGCTGCTACATTCCTGGCTGGTGAGGAAAATGGCTGTGGAACAGCAGCCAGGCATTTCAGCAAACTAAACTCTGCTACTCATTCACCATAAATCAACAAATGTATCACCTGCTTGTTGGCATGGGTGTGAATGTAAAGGAACATGTATCCACATGTGGTGGGAGTGTTGCAAAGTACAAAAAAATTGGAAGGAAATAAAACAAGAAATTCATAAAATAGGGGAGGAAATCAAATAAATAAATAAAGATGTATAACTGGTAATGTTATGAATATTGGATTACAGAAGAAGGAGGAATATTTAATCAAACAGTTAATTATAGCAACACATGCAGTAATTGCATATGGGTGGAAGGATAAAGAAAAATGGAATTGTAATAGATGGAAGCAATATATATCAGAGTATATGATGTTTGATTTTATAATAGAAAAAAGGAGAGTTTATTTTATCAATTGTAAGAAGTATGGATTAATAATTGGAAAATAATGACTGAGTTTGTTGAGGAGGAGGAGAAGAGGTATGAAATTGTTAAGGAAACAGTTAAAATGATTTTTCACATGGGAGGGAATAGAGGTTAAAAAGAAAACACTGTTCCTGGGGCAGGTGGGGAGGGAGAAGGGTAAAAATAAATAAAAATAGTATGTGTGTATACATATTATGGCTTGTAAGCTAAAATGTTTAAATTAATAGACTCATATAATATGTTTGTTTTTTTTAAAAAAAAATACTTACCAACTGAATCCAAAATAGTAATTTCAGTGATTTTCCATAGAATAAACTGTCACTGGAGTTCCAACAGTGCAGTTATATTGTAACAGAAAGGATGTGTGACAGGAATATATGGTTGTAAAGATCAGCTTCCTGCTGCTGCAATAATCTTGCAGAACACACAACAAAGGAAATAAAATTTCTTGGTGCCATATGCTGACTAAAGAAAGGCCTTTGATTTTGTGCCACACATTTAGTTTTGCTAGAATCTAAGTGGAAACTTGAAGTACAGATATAAAACTAAAGAATTTTAATGTAGATGATATTCTAATCAAAGCACTATTTGTGCATTCCTTCTTACACAATTAAGAAGCAAGTGGTGCTACACCTTGTTTTTGTTGTTGTTGTTGTGTGCCTTCAAGTAATTTCTGACTTAAGGCAACCCTAAGGTAGACATATCACAGATTTTTCTGGGGCTGAGAATGCCCAAGGCTACCCTGTGGGATTTTATGGCTGAGTGGGGAATTGAACCCTGATCTCCATAGACCTGGTCCTATGCTCAAACCACTACACCACACTGAGTCTTACGTGCTAGATAAAATTCAGCCATTGCACTAGTGATTGGACATACCTGTAGTCTACCATATGTAAATATTGCTAAAGAGATACACAGTAGCAGACACACTGCATTCAGTATAGTCTGATTTAGCAAATGTGCTACCATTAAAAATTGAATCAGCACTGGATACATACTCCAAAACAAAACAAAAAAAGAAAGGAAAGGAAAACCAACAGAGAAAAGATAGAATGCACCTGAAGCTCTTCTGCACAGATGGAAAAAATACTACATCTTTTTCAACTACAACTATTTCCCTTGAAGATGTAAACATTTTACTTGACAAATTAATAATATAATTAATTAACAGCAAAAAAAAAAAAACATGCCATGGGGGAAACTATTGATGAGCACTAATCTGTTATCGACAATTTATAGTAACTCTACCTTTGAGTACATGGGTTTAAGATTAACCAAAAAGCCTACTCGTGTTGAAAATCCTCTCTGCAATGACTATATAAAAATACCATAAAATCTACCTGTCTCTAAAATATTTTTTTAATCCATTAACACATGGATAGTTGTTTTCTACCTCATTTGGAGTGATAAGTGCTCTGATTTTGATTTCTTAACATTCATGATTAAGTTCAGAATGCTTATTCAAATGTCTCAGATGAATGACTATTTATACCAAGATTCAGAATGGTACAACACACACACCACAGGAAAAGACAAAACAAAATTGTGAAATCTCCTCAGGATATTGGATCATATAAGATCACTGAATTTACCAAGCAATTGTTAAGCAACTAGGAAAGAACAAACTCTTGCTGTAAAAATATGTATATTTTAAGTTAAATTTAGATCAGGAATGTGCAAGTTGTTCTCTATCTTTTCTTTAGAGATTCTAGTTCAGCAGAGCATCCATTTTGAAAAAAATTCTAACTTTTTAATAAGATACCAAAAAAGGTGAATGTGGGAGGGAGAGAAAGAGAGAAGAAGCACAACAATTTGCCCATGGGATAGACATGGAATTTAAAAGCCAAAGATGGATTTTACTACACTACCCCATAGCAGGCAGTGTGCAACCCGTATACAACACATGCTTCTCCAGGCTTCTTGTGCAGTTTTTCAAACAAATCCTTAAGTTTAATTTCTGTGAAAACAATGAGGATGTGCAGAGGGAGAGGATGAGACAGAATGACTGACAGGTTCACCATCTTATCTTGGGATATGTTTTACCAGTGACTATGCTTCGGAAAAGGAATTTTGACTTCAATGAAACCTGTATTGCAGCCACTCACTCATAAACCACAAGGTTGCGAATTCAATACTAGCTAGGGATCAGGCTTAACATGCCCCCTTTGCAGACGGTGCAAAGTGCCGTCTTCAATCCCAGAAAGGGGAGGGGCAGCTGGACATCAGGCTCCCAGCCCTTTCCTGAGGACGTCATCAGAACGCCTGTCATTGCATATGACAGGCGCTTCAATGACATCCTTCCAGTTCAGCGTCTGGACACGCTGACCTGGAAGAGGCACAAAAGAGCCACATGGCGGCTCTTCGCGCGCCCCTTTCATGGCTTGTGGAAGGAGCGCTATTTTAGTGCTCCTTTCCCAGGTGGTGAAAGGGAGGATTGGGGCCGAGGTGTGGGGCAGCCTCGGCCCCAATCCGCCGCTTCCCAGGGCAGCCCATGGCTGCCCGTCTGCATCCCCCCTCAGGCCTGCATCCTTCCAAGGTCGCTAAAATGAGTACCCAGCTGTTGGGAGGCAATGAGCTTACAGTTGTAAACAGCTTAGACACTGCATAGTGTGGTATGAAGCGGTATATAAATGAAGCTGCTTTGCTTTCAATGAAATCTGTTCTTCCACATTCCTTCCTCTTTGTTCAACACAGGTAGGCAGAGATTGGAAAGAGAAAGAAACTGGCTAAGTAGTAATTCTTTTTAAATATTTTTCCCCTCACAAGATTGGTATTGCCTTGTAAAACTCTAGGCAGAGCATGCAAATTAGACGGTATAGCAGATAGAGTTAAGACAGTGTGAGAAAGGATGGGACCTTGACATAACTGTATTTCCAATGCTATCTTAACCTGGTTTTCAAGTGCCACAGTTCCCTGGCTCTTGCACCTATATTTTTGAACTTTGCAGCTTTCTCATGTGTTAATATGTCTAGGTGGTGTGTTATTTTCACACACACCACCATACTTCCCTTTTTCATTGGGAAGAAGATAAAGGAAAAATAAAGGAGCGCTAAAATAGCCCCGATTTTAGGACCCTCCTTATAGATAAATTGCTGTAATTTTGAAGATTTCATATCTATAACTGTGTCAGTGCTGTCAACATTTTAAGAACAATGATTCACAATATGTTTCCTATATATGGATGTGTATGCTTTTTTAAATGTCCCCCTCTATCCCTCTATTCCTGTATCTATCCCCGTCTATCCCCCTCTATTCCTGTACCTAGCCTTCTGAAACTTATCAAAACTTTATTTGCAGTATGATATATAATATGCATTATGTCTGACAATTTATTCCAATTCTGCTTCTTCTCACCTCAGGATTTTATTCTATTTTATTTTTTGGGAATTTCATATTTTAAATGTACATAACACAAGAGCTGGCATGGCAACTTTTGTGCACTTTGCCAGACATAATCCACTCCAAAGGAGTTACTATCCCTGAAAATTTAATCCAGCTCTAATACAGAAAGCAAGATATCCTCCCCACCATGTACCATCTTAATTAAAGACTGGAACAACATTTAGGCATCTGACTAACATCTCCAAATGTTTTTCTCCTATTTGGTTTGTAACATCTTGCCTGATGAAGAAGCCCATGGAGCTTCAAAAGCTTGCAACAAGTATATTGTGCATTTTGGTTAGCCAATAAAGGTATCACTGATGGATTTTTTTTGGATAGAAAGCAAGAGTTAACAACCAATTTTAATGTCCAATTATACTGAATAGAAGGCACCAGACTCTGGATTTCTGAATCACAACATAGATTCAGAACTTGAGTTGAAGCTGACTGGCTCCAAATTAGTGTGAGCAAATACAAATAAAGCAAATTATTTATATACTGCTTCATATCACGCTATGGGATGTCTAAGCGGTTTACAACTGTGAGCTGATTGCCCCCCAACAAGCTGGGTACTCATTTTAGCGACCTCGGAAGGATGCAGGCCTGAGTCGAGCCTCAGCCCTGGCTGGTATTGAACTCGCAACCTTGTGGTCTATGAGTGAGTGGCTGCAGTACAGGCATTTAACCACTGCGCCACCAGGGCTGCTTTCTTTGCCTTCAGACTTTAACTGGGTCATGTGGTCTGTGCACATACTTTGTGGGTGTGCTGTTAAGAGGTACACTCAATAAATATGGACATTATACTTTGAAGGAAGCTGTCTATTGCCAAGTCCTGACACACTGGAAGTAGGGCAAGATAGCCTACATCCCTTCCAAGCCAAGTCTTAGTTCAAAAATACAAACTGAAATTTCGCTCCCAAGCCCCCCTCATGCTGACATTTATGGTTTCATTGATGAGAGCAATTGAGGCCTAACTGGAATTTCCCTCCCATGCCCTCCTCCTGCCGACGTTTATGGTTTCATTGATGAGAGCAATTGATGCCTAACTGTCTTGTCTGCTTTCACTGAATGGAAACCAGCCAAACTGGATCAGACTGGTACTCCCCCCATTGTGAGGTATTGTGCAGCTTTCAGAGATGTTGGCCAATCCTACTGGGATTTCAAAGAGGGTAAAAGTCTATACTTAATTCACTCTCTCACACACAGCTCCATTGTTCTCTACTGCCCAAAAAGTCAAAGAGTCATTATTAGAGGGCATGTTCAGATCTGCCCTTTGCAAGCACATGGTTTTGTTTTTGAACCCCCATAGAATAACATTGAGGTCATTTTCTGCCCCTCCCAGAGGCTTCTCTTCACTTTAGGAGACAGCTCCCATGTTAGGAAAAGGTTAAATACAAAGTGTGTGTGAGAGAGAGAAAGAGAAGTTTATCATGTTGGTTTTGCTCCTGCAATAGATGCAGGAAGTAACTTTAAGAAGGTGGAGCTTATCGCATTTCCTCATCACCGAGGTGTACACAACCCATTTGCAACCTTCTGTGGAATCCTGGGATTTGCATTTTAGGGAAGGACTTTTAGAATTCTTAGCCAGATTGCTCTTAAGCCTCACTAAACTACAAACCCCA
This sequence comes from Phrynosoma blainvillii, assembly GCA_026167975.1. Taxonomy (NCBI): domain Eukaryota; kingdom Metazoa; phylum Chordata; class Lepidosauria; order Squamata; family Phrynosomatidae; genus Phrynosoma; species Phrynosoma blainvillii. Next base: position 122,333,670 of record JANUYF010000004.1, read on the forward strand.
GAATGCCACAGGAGGCAGCTATCACAATAAAAGTGGAATAATACATCTTTAACAGTGTAGTGTGGTATTCTCCACAATATTTACTGAGTCATGAAACTCCCTGGATGACCATGAGAGAGTTTTTTTTTTTCATGCTGGCTTATTTCTTTAGATAATTATATCCTACCGTATATCCAACACTCATATAATTTATGACCATTTTAAACCATGCACAGGTGCAGATTTGCCTTCAATCAACTGGCTCAAAAAAACTTAACCCCAAAGTATGTTGTTGTTTTTTCTTGGTGCTACAATGACACTAGCATAAGGTCTCTAAGGTTGTGAAGATAAAGTGGAAAAAGAGGAGAGTTGTATACATGAGTCTGAATTCAGCAAGGGAAAGGCAGTGTATGTGTGTAAATAATGCATATATAATTAGTTAACATTTATATCCATCTTTGTTTCTATTTGCTCTGCTTTCCAACCCAGCCAAAAGAATTAAATTCTATTGTTCAGTAGCTTTTTTCTCTCATACAGCAAACCAATTCATTTCCCCAAGTTAAGCTATCCTATCTCAGCTGCATCAGAACACAATTTGCCTTTTTGCTTCCTGCTGTGCAATTTTTGCAGCCTTTATATTCCTACCTTTAAACAGTCCCCTTCCCTCCTCATCTTCTCAAGGTATTTGTCATCTCAGCCATGATCAATTGTAAGCCTGTGGAGAAACTTGAAAGCACACAAAGAAGTTCAGAAAGTAGGCAAATGGCCAAGGCCACAACAACTTCTTAGCACATTTACCCAAGCTAACTTTTGAACTAATGAGAAAAGTTTAGTATTTAGCATTTCAAGCAGCATGATAGCACATAAAAAGCTTTTTTTTTTTTTTACTTTTGGCAAACTGCTCAGAACTGCAAATAGAAGGGACAGATTTTGTATGCAGATAGATAAATACAAAAGTAGAAAAATGTAGAAAGCTTCACTTTCTCAAAAATGGGAAGAAAAATGTGGAAACAATAAAAGTGCTGCTCAAGCCTGTAAATCACAGAGCTTAGAAAGCTGCTTTTAAAGTTTCTTGTTTCTAAAAATAATATCAGTTACTTTTAAAAGTAATTGATTGTGCAATTCATTTACACAAAACAAATATGAAGTAGCTCACTCTTTTTAACATCATCTGTTTACTCTTATTTGTTAGCTTACATTTTTTGTGGGGAAAAAAACTGAAAAGAAGCTGGCCCTATATTGATCCCAAAAAGGACAGATCATCAACAAAACAGATAAAAAAGAACTAAGGGAAATTACCTATTTCATTTTTTGATCTGCAGGAAGAACTTAATTTGACAGATGTATGGAATAACCTTTACCCAAACAAGGAAGGCTACACTGTTTTTTCTCTGAAAGTTACAAATCATCATCTAGGATAGATATGTTTTTGATCTCAAATGAACTAATACCGAGAGTCAAAGAAATGGAGATACTACCAAAAACGTCTTCAAATCACAACCCAATTTTATTAATAATGGAAATTGAAAAAAGACAATACATTTGGAGATTAAATGACAAGCTGTTGAATGACAAAAGTTTCCAAGAAAAATCAAAGATACTGAAACAGAATCAATCACAGAAAAAATCTGTATGGGATGCAAGCAAGGCTGTGATGTAAGGGGTAATGATACAAAGAGGAGCAGAAATGAAATGACAATCTTTAAAAGGGGATGGAAATATTAGAAAAGGACATACGTAATGTGGAACTGGAACTTAATAAAAACCCTACTAGCAACAAGAAAAATAAATATTTACAGTGGCTTAGAAGACAACATGATAAGGTATTAGCAGAAGAAATAGTGAGGAAAATGAAATGTATTAAACAAAAGTATTTTGAATCAGCAAATAAATCTGGGAAATGGCTGGCATACAGATTAATAATAGAAAAAATAAAATAACAATCTCTAAAATAAAGGAAGGAGACAAAATGATACATGTATAAGAAGACATTCAGAATGCATTTCTGAGATATTATTACAGATTATATAAAGCAGAAGACACTAACCATGAAGAAATAAGTCAATACTTAGATAAACAGAGGAATAGTAAAATAACAGTGAAGCAACAAAAAACTTTAAATGCAGAATTCACTAAATGTGAAACAATGCAGACAATTGGAAAATTAAAAAAGGATAAAGCCCCCAGGCCAGATGGCTTCTCCGCACTATTTTATAAGACATTTATAAAGGAAATTAAAATTCCACTACTACAAACTTTAAATGATGTAGTAAAAGATGGGATTCCTGGCACCTGGAAGAACACAAACATTACGTTAATACCAAAGGAAAAATAAATTGGGAATTATAGACCAATATCCCTGTTGAATATTGACCATAAGATTATGGCTATAATTTTAGCTGACAGGTTTAAGCAGATGTTAGTAAGTTTGATTCACACTGATCAATGTTTTTTTATGCTCAAGATAACTTAAAAATAACATCAGATTGATAATAGACACCATTGATACTATGAAAAAAAATGATAAAAATTGGCACTGATTTTTGCTGATGCAGAGAAGGCATTCAACAATATGAACTGGAGTTTTATGATGCAACTACTCTAAAAAATGGAGATGGAAGACTGGAAGCAATTTTGTACATGGATTAATTAAATGTATAGGGAGCAATCAGCACAATTAATCATGAATGGGGAAAAGACAGATAAGTTTAAAATCTCGAAAGGGATTAGACAAGGTTGTCTCCTCTCACCATTATTGTTTACAACAGTATTAGAAGTGCTAATGAAAAAAATAAGGCAAGAAAACAGTATAATGGGAATGAAGATTAAAGATCAAGAATATAAACTACAAGCCTTTGCTGATGATTTGGTAATTATTTTGGAAGACCAAGAACAATAAATTATGAAACTTTTTCAAAGAATAGAAGAGTTCGGAAAGAAGTCAGGATTCAAAATCAACTGAAAGAAAATGGTTATAATGACAAAATCCATGACTAGGAAAGAATAAATCCATTTAGAAGAGATTACAAATTGTTTGGTTAAAAATAAAGTAAAATACTTAGGAATATAGCTAACTAAGAGAAATGTTGACTTATTCGATAATAACTATAAATTAAAGTGGAAAGAAATTAAGAACAAACTAGAAAAATTGAACAAACTGAATCTTACATTGACTGGAAGAGTGGAAGCAATTAAAATTGTAGTCCTCCCAGTGATGAACTTTCTCTTTCAATGTATCCTGATTATACATAACACAAAACCATTTAAAGAATGGCATAAAGACTTAAAGGAATTCATTTGGAAGGAAAAGAGATCAAGAGTCAGTTGGCAAATAATGACGAGAAACAAAAGTGAAAGGGGAAGAAGTATTCCAGATTTAGAGCTTTACCATCAAGCAAACACACTTAATTGATTGTCAGACCGGATCTCACTAAAAAACACAAAAATATTAAACATTGAAGGTTTTAACAACCAATTTGGTTGGCATGCATTCCTATGGTATGGTAAAGCAGCAGTACACAAAGAATTAAAGCATCATATGATAAAGAGAACACTTCTGTATGCGTGGAATGAATTCAAGAAGAAAACTTATAGAAAAATTCCACTTTGGATCTCCCTCCATGAAGCATTTTTTGGAAAATGGACGGCAGTTGAAACATGGCTGAGATACAGGGACATACTTAAAAAATCAGGAGATAACAAATTCAACCTAAAAACAATGGAAGAACTGGAACAATTAGACCTGAAAATACATTGGTTACTTTACAGCCAACTGAAAGAAAGATTCAAGATGGATGTCAAATTAGAAGACTTTGAAGATGATTCTAAAGATTTTGATGTTATTATAATGAGTTCAGAAGAAAAAAAATCCAAACTTTGCAAAATGTTAATCAATAGAAAAAAAGAAAGAGACCTGATTTCAGATAATATGATTAAATGGGCTACAGTTATAGGGAAAACAATTGATTTGGAAAGCTGGAAATATGCAAGAAAAAAAAAAAACAGGAAAATTCACCAAATCCCAAGATATAAAAGGAAATTACTGGGAAATGGTACGAAGGTCGCACTTAACTCTAGCCAAAATTGCAAAAATTTTATAATACAGGTTCGGGTAATTATTGAAAATGCAAACAAAATGTCAGATTATGGTTTTACATATGGTGGAGATGCTCCAAAATGAAGGTTTACAGGAAGAAAATCCATGATTCAATACAAGAAATCTTTAAAATTAAATATGAATTGAGGCCAGAAGTTTATTTATTGGATATGTTAAATAAAACTGACCCGACATTATGTATGATCTCGGCAGCTAATATGGGAAAATTTTGTTTTATACTGTATGTTGTCAGTAGCTAGAATGAACTGTTCAAATGTGGAAAAAAGAAGAGACTTCAACAATAGAAGCTTGGACTGGTAAGCTCTTGGACTTTACAGAGATAGACAAGCTGACAAGATATTTGAAATATGAGAGAACGAATGAATATCAAGAAGATTGGAATCCCTTTATAGAATACTGTCAACAACACTGGGGAAAGGTACTAATTTTGGACATCAGGGTGGAGTAATGGAAAATTTAAGATAGGTGGTGAAATACATAAAACTTGGAAATTGGGAAATTTCTTTAGTGGACTTATTTAATTTAATTCATGTAATTATTTAGAAAGAAACTTTAAACTAAGTTAAGATGGAGAGAAGTCATATTTTATGTTCAGAATTTAAAATAAGCCTGATTTACAGTTACAGAGTAACAGCATAAGGTTGTCAGACCGGATCTCACAAGAGGAAGTCATGTATGACTGGGAATGGTTGGAAGTGGTTGTAAATGTTTGTCCAATTGTCAGTCAATCATTTTGTTGTTTAGCTGTTGTGTTTTTTTCTGAATTGAATTATTTGTTTGCTTTGTATGTGTATGATATTTTATATTATGTATAAATATCCTTTAATTAAAAAAAAATAGTGTGAAGGTGGAAAAAACAAGAACTACCCACAATGGTTGTTGAAGCTTACAGAAATGAAAGAAATGGATAAACTAACAGCTTTACTAAACCAGAAAGACATAGGGCCTAAGCAGATGGGCAGCCGTGGGCTGCCCCGGGAAGCTGCGGATTGGGGCCAAGGTAGCCGCACTCCTCAGCCCCAACCCGCAGCTTCTCAGGCCCTGGAAGGAGTGCTAAAATAGTGCTCCTTCTGCAAGACGGTGAAGGTGTGCCGCAAGAGGCCTTGGGCGCACCTTCAGCGTCTCTTCCGCTGCAGCGTGTGCAGACTCTGCGGCAGAAGTATGTCGTCGGAGCGGCGGTCATGCGGAGTGACGGGCACTCTGATGACGTGTTCGGAAAGGGGTTGGGGTGTCCAGCATGAGGCTTCCCCTCCTCTTTCTTGCCTCGAAGACGGCGCTTTGCACCATCTACTTAGGCCCATAGAGAAGGTTGATAAGGAATGGTCTCCAGTTGTTGAATATAGCAGTAAAAGATGGCGATGAAAAAGCAAATAGAACTATGGAAATGATAAGAAAATTAGGTTAAAAAAGGAGATAAGATTGTAGTTGGATATGATAGTTTGGGCATCATTACCCACCTTTTTGAATTAGAGTATCTATTAAAAATCAGAGATAGAAAAAGACTCTAGAAATAATCATGATTATAAATGAATATTTATTGTTAAAGGAACCCTGGAGGTATTGTAATGCATGATGATGTGATGACTATACTTTGACTGTATTTTTTTTTTTAGAAGTTTATATAGTAAAAACAAAATAATTTAAGAAGAAGAAGAAGAAGCTGGCCCAATATTTGAGAAAATCCCCTTAAAACATTCCAAGAAAGCATTTTAATTCCTGGAGTAATAAATAATTTATTTTGTTGCTAAAGGAACATATTGCCACCTTTATTATTTGCAAAATGGATATGAGGTGTTTTATATAATTTTTGTTTATTTGTAAAATCCTGGCCATATGGCTGTAATAAAGATTGATTGATTGATTGATTGATTTGCAAAATGAATGAGCCTCTGCAGACCCGGCTTGGGGTAAGAGTTGGGGTGGGGCAGGCGCACGCTGGCCACCCCAACCTCATGCTGACACCGTGTCAGGATGCCCTCCTGGCACAGCATTTAAACACACTGCATCTAAAGGGCTAGGAAGTGCCACAGCGCCAGCTCTTAGGGCAGCATTTTGCCAATCTTTTAGGGGTGGCAAAAGGGAGGATCAGGGCCACAGCATGGAGTTGCTGCAGCTCTGATCTGCTCCTTCTCTGGTGGCCCAGAGCTGCCCATCTGCAGAGGCCCAAATGTCACTGTACTCTTTTAGTAACACATTACATGCAACATCACTACATCTGTAATTTTCAGGAATACGAAGCAGCCAATTCCCTGGTCACTCATAGTATATACCAAATACCTCTTGATGGCTAAGGGCCTTTACAGAATGCTAGAAATAGTGCAAATTGAGTCCACTTTAACTGCCCTGGCTCAGTGCTAGGGAATCATGGGAACTGTATTTTTTTCTGAGACGTTGACCCTTCTCTATCTGGTGCCACAGTAAACTACAGTTCCGATGATTCTCTAGCACTAAGCCAGGGCAGTTAAAGTGGACTCAATTTGCACTATTTCTGGCAGTCTGCAAAGTCCCTAACAGGGAGGAGTTTGTTTGTTTCTTTGCTTGCTTACTTACTAACTAAATATTCCTTTTTTACCCATCCTTCACATCTGTGACAAATAATTAGATCTCTTCTAAATTATTACTTTAAAATGTATTTTTGTGCTATCTATAAATAACTATTTTGGATTGCTTTGGAGCTGCTTTACAGAAGGTGTCATCTCACAACTTTGTTGGATATTGTGTCATGGTCTATAATATATATGCAACCATTTAGATTTTAGAAGTAATGTAATATATTGACACAGCTCCTTTTTGCAATCTGAATAAGAATTCCTTAGCACTATCCTTGGTATGCACCTGCCCTACTTTATTCCTTAAAAGTACTTCAGAATTCATTGGCTCAACTCTAATTTTCTGGGTGAACATTTTTGTATTACTTCTCATTATTTTGTTCAAATACATATTGAAATTCCTGTTCTCTATTATTTCTGGGTCATTTATTTTCTTCCTCTACAACCAGTTTCCATTCATCTTTTTCCTTTTCTCTTTTCTGAATATATATATATATATATATATATATATATAGACAGAGAGAGAGAGAGAGAATTAAAATTATATAAAATTCAGGGGTAGATAGCTGTTTTGACCATAAAACAATATTCTAACTCCAGTTTACATACTGTGGCCAACTAACTTCATTACATTTAAAGAAAAAAGGTAGAAAAAGAAAAAGAAGGAAGGAAGGAAGGAAGGAAGGAAGGAAGGAAGGAAGGGAAAGGAAAAAGGAAAAAGAATGTATTGGTTGTTGTGTTAACCATATCACAAAACTGAGGGTACACATTGAGGTGATACCTTCATTAGAAGGTCCAAAATTAATTATACAAGCATTTAAAGTCCACAGGCTTCTTCACCAAAAGAGTAGAGTTTTAAAAAAAATCACACAGGGGAAGAAAAACTATCCTAACTCCAATTAACTGCTGCATGAGCAGATCCTAATTTGGAGAGAGTGGTGTGCATGCCATATTTCATTGAGACTTTATTTTCCAGCACAAGTTAAAGTGATCTAATTTGGCTCATATTTGGGTACTGTTCTTGTTACAATACCTAAATTTATTTCCAGACCTGACACCATAGAGGCTTCCTGAGATGATACATTCTGCCATCATAGGGGTCTGTGGCCTCATAGAGAACAAAGACAGACTCTTATCTCAAAAGGAAACACTTTGTAGTTACCAATGGAGAAATAACTTTTGTCCCAATTACCTCCTTTCTTGTTTTTTTTTTCAAGAGGGAGGGAGCATAGACCCTCTCCCGATAACATTCAAAACAGGCAAGATTCAGACCTGTGTCCCTAATACTATTGTTTTCCCCCTCATATGATTTATTACAATATTTGCCTGGCGATAAAAGTTATCCTAATGAATATTTTGCCTTCTGGTTGGCCTAATAAAGGTATCAGCACATTGAATTATAAATGTAGATCCCTTTTATTGTAATTGCTACAATTTACAAGGTTTAATTGATTTGTTGATGCAATATGCACAGGGTTTGTGGGAGGGGGGTGTGATGAACAGAAAGACAGCAGGGAACTGTGAAGACCAAAAGACAGCTGACCAATCCTGAGACAGCTGGAACCAGCCAATGAGAGAGCAGCTGCAAGGAGATAAATAGCTCAGGTGGTGAGGAAGCAGGGGGGAAGCAGATGGCTTAAAGAGCTGTTTGGGGGGCAGGGAAGGAGAGGGGCAGCCGCACGGTGGGCTCCCCAAACCCTTCCCCAGATCGTCCTCGGAGCAGCCGGCCCTCTGCACAGCCAGTGCTCTGAGGAGGACCTCCCACTGCAGCGTTCGCACACGCTGCAGTGGAAGAGCTGCCGAAGGTGCGCCAGCAGCCTTTTGCGGCGCACCTTCGGAGACTTGTGGAAGGAGCACCAATTTAGCACTCTTTCCAGGGGCAGCGAAGCTGGGCCTTGGGACCGAGGTGTGGGGATACCTCGGCCCCATGGCACAGCTTCCCGGGGCGGCCCATGGCCACCTGTCTGCTTCCCCCCTTAGTCAGTTAGGGAGTTAGGCAGTTAGGAATTGTGGAACAGAAGGCTCAGAACCTTCAAGAATGTCAGTTGGATCTAATTTAGATAGGGGTACAGTAAGGCAGTACCTTAAGCCATAGGCTGTGAATTATTCCTGAGGGAAATAAGTTGAACAAAGATAAGAGTCAAAAGAAAAAGAAAAAGAACTCTTTGTGGTTCAACTGAGGTTTAGTGTAGAGAGTGTCTGTGTGGTTAGATTGTAATCATAGAAACAGCTGAAGGATTGTATTTGAAATAGCTACAATACAATTGAAACTGTAACCAGGAAATATTATTACCAAGTTTGAAAACCAAGAAGTGTGCCTGTATGTTTGAAACACAATAAAACCATCTTCTATTTTATAAAAACCTATTTTGGCGTCTGTGTGAGATTTTTGAACAAATGCCACCAGTGTGTTATTAATAGTTATTGGACAAGGGCTATGAAGCCAGTCACATAAAATTCTAAAAGAGAGAAATAGTCAAGGTGGCAGGAGTGGTTCGTCACATAATTATTTTGGTGGCAGCATCAGTGGGATCTAAGGGGATCCAGTGTCTACAGGTAGTTTGGCCTTGAAAGTTGGAAGTCCAAGAAGCCAAAGGGTATTTGTAAGGGGTCTGAGTTCAAGAAACCAGAAGCCCAGATATATTCTGAATGGGAGAGAAAAAGTTCAGAGAATTATTTTAAAGTAAAAGATTCAAGTGTCAGGGGAGAAGTCTCTGAGGTAACGGTGAAAAGGTAAATAGTAAGATACTACTCAGAAATTGACCACATTAGAAGAATATTTTGGCCAGTCCCTGAGGTAATTTGATGAGGTACTTGTAGGGGACTGTGCATGTGTGGAAACACAAATAAAGCAGCAGTGAATAAAGCCACTCCAGATTGGAGAAAACATACTAGAAAAGCCAAAGTCAGTAAAATAAGCTCTGAGGTATTTGTCCAGGGTTAATAGTAGGAGATTACTTGGGCACTGACCATTTGGAGAGTTACCTAGTCTCTGAGGTAAAAGCATTGGTATAAGTAAGAGATTAGGGGAAAAACCATAGAAAACTCTTGGTGATTCCTGAGGTACAAGCTAGAGTAATGTATGGAATCTCTGCTTTACTTTAAGAACCAAATATTGGTTTTAAAATTTGGTCAAGGCAGTGACTGTTAAAGAGTATTTCCTGAGGTAAAAGTTGTGGGTAATAGTAGGGAAATACTATAGAGATGCCTCCCAAGAAAGTGAAAATACTGGCTGTGGCTGAAATGGTGGAAGAACGTGAAGTTAGTGAAGAAATGGTGGCTAGTCTGGATACTACCCTTTCTGAACCACCAGAAAGTTTAGAGATTTGGAAAATTAAAGAAAGAATGGAACTAGCCAGATTTGAAAATGAGAGGCTTTTAAAAGAGAAGGGAAATGAAAGGGTTTTGAGGGAGAAAGAAATTGAAAAGGAACAACAAATTGAAATTGAAAGACTGAGAGTAAGACAAGCCGAAATGGATTTTCAACTTCGAATGAGAAGTTTAGATCAGGGAATACCTCAAACTCTGATGGGGGCTGAGGTAAACAGATTACCTCACATTGATATGAAGAGGTTTCCCAGATATTACAAAGGAGATAATATTGATTCCTTCTTTACTAATTATGAAAGGACTTGTGAAGAGTTAAGAATAAAAGAAGAAGACAGAATGAGTTATATAAGATCCCAAAATTGTGGGGGATTGACTGACATTTATGCTGAAATGAGGGCTGAGGAAGCTCGAAACTATGAGTTATTTAAAGAAATGGTAAAACAAAGACTTGGCTTGACTTCAGAACATCACAGGAGAGAATTTAGAAAGATAAAGAAACAGCCTGAGGATACTTTTTCTCAACTAGCATGTAGGCTAGCTTACTATTTAAAAAGCTGGATAGAGGGTTATAAGGTAACATCCAAGGCAGAGTTTCAAAGTTTAATTGGCTTGGAACAATTCTATAATATAATAACCCAAGAATATAAATGGCTGGTTCAGGATAAGAAAGCCAAAACAGTAGCAGAAGCTGCTAAAATGGTTGATGAGTTGGTGTTGATTAGAGAAGAAGATAGGGGAATGTCAAAAGCCAAAGAAGGGTTTCAGTGGAGAGACAAAAAGGACTCTAAAAACTGGCAAGCCCAAAAAGACAGAAATGGTGAGAAAAGACCTTATAAACCTTGGCAACAAAGAAAAACGCCAGAACTTGGAGAAAAAATTGGGTTGAGAGAGTGTGACCCTGAGGAAAGAAAGAAAGAAAGAGAGAGGGTCGACAGAAAGTCAGTCCAGACCAAAACAACCAACTTGTTATCGATGTGGAGAGATAGGACATTTGAGATTTCATTGTCCAAACATGTACCAGAAGAATTTTAAACCATGTCTAAAGCCAGCATATTGTGTAACCATAGCTAACCAGTCAGTTAAACAATGTAGCAATGGACCTAGCAAAGAAGCTGTGGTTGCTATGGAAACAGCAGTAATGTGATGAACAGAAAGACAGCAGGGAACTGTGAAGACCAAAAGACAGCTGACCAGTCCTGAGACAGCTGGAACCAGCCAATGAGAGAGCAGCTGCAAGGAGATAAATAGGTCAGGCAGTGAGTGATCAGTTAGGAATTGTCGAATAGAAGGCTTGGAAGGAGTGTCAGTTGGATCTGACTTAGATAGGGGTACAGTGAGGCAGTACCTTAAGCCAGAGGCTGTGAATTGTTCCTGAGGGAAATAAGTTGAACAAAGATAAGAGTCAAAAGGGGGGGGGGGAGAGAACTCTTTGTGGTTCAACAGAGCTCTAGTGTAGAGAGTGGCTGTGTGGTTAGATTATAATCATATAATTAAATGCAATCAAGGATTGTATTTGAAATAGCTACAATACAATTGAAACTGTAACCAGGAAATATTATTAACAAGTTTGAAAACCAAGAAGTGTGCCTGTATGTTTGAAACACAATAAAACCATCTTCTATTTTATGAAAACCTATTTTGGCCTCTGTGTGAGACTTTTGAGCAAACGCTACCAGTGTGTTATTAATAGTTATTGGACTGGGAGGTGACGAGGGCTATGAAGCCAGTCACATAAAATTCTAAAAGAGAGAAATAGTCAAGGTGGCAGGAGTGGTTCATCACAGGGGGGATTATGTATTTACTTCATTACCTTTACCTCTTCCTTCCCAGTTGTTGTGATGCCAGGACTCACCCTCTGTTCTTCTTCCATTGAATGACTGGAGGCGAGTAGACTTAAATGTCCTTAATCCCATCTCCCTAAATGAGCGAGATAGCATAATCCTCTCATTTCACTTTGTTTTGGGAGCAACCTTTTCAGTTAAGATTATCTTAATTCCCAAGCAAGAAAATATGTTCTGTTTCTACCTGTATCTGTGTGAGTTTCACTGACAAGTTGTGAGCAACTATGATTTGTACTTAATTTGTAGTGCTTAATGACATCAGAAGGGGCTGTCCCCAAATCTCAGGCCTAGAAACTTCAGGGTCTGGTATGGTCCTGAAATGGCAACCCTATACCCCAAAATTTTTCATGTTATTTCATTAACATTTGCTACTACAAAATGTGTAATTTGACACAATTGCATTGTGAAATTTTCCGCCTTCAAAGTGTCAGACATTGAAGTAGGGGCAGGAAATATTTTGCTTATTGTTGTTAACTACCTTTGTGTCAGTCCTAACCCATGACGATCCTATGGATGAGACATCTCCAGCTGAGTCCCCTTGTCTACTGCTCTGCCCAGCTCCTGCAAACTCATATTCATGGTCTCTTTAATAAAGTCTATCCATCTAGCATGTGGCCTTCTTCTCTTTCTACTTCTCTCCACCTTTCCTAACATTATTGTCTTTTCCAGTGATTCATGCCTTCTCATTATGCGTCCAAAGTACAAAAGTCGAAGTCTTGTCATCTTGGCTTCTACGGATATTTCTGGCTTGATCTGTTCTAGGACCTATTTGTTTGTCATTTTGGCTGTCCATGGAATCTTCAGCACTCTTTTCCAGCACCACATCTTACATGCATTGATTTTCCTCCTATCTTCTTTCTTGACTGTCCAGCTCTCACATCCGTACATGGAAATAGAGAATACGATGGCTTGTATGATTCTGACTTTTGTGCTGAGTTGTATGTCTTTGCATTTTATGATCTTTTCTAGTTCTTTCATAGCCTCCTTTCCCATTCTTAATCTCCCCCCCCAATTTCCTGACTGCAGTCCCCATTCTGATCAATGTTTGATCCTAGATATGAAAACTCTTTTACTATTTCTATTTTTCTCATTGTCTAGTTTAAATGTGTGTAAGTTCTGTGTGGCCGTTATTTTTGTTTGTTTGTTTGTTTACTTTATGTTCAATAGTAAGCCTGACTTTGCACTTTCTTCTTTGATCTTCCTTAATTGTTCCAGGTCTGTGAGGTTTTCTCCTAGTATTATGGTGTCACCAGCATAATTCAGATTGTTGATATTTCTTCCTCCTATTTTCATTCCTCCCTCTTCCATGTCCAAGCCTGCTTTCCTTACAATATGTTCTGCATGTAGGTTGAATAGGTAGGGTGATAGGATGCAGCCTTGTCTGACTCCTTTGCCAACTGAGAACCATTCTATTTCTCCATGTTCTCTTCTGACAGTAGCCTTTTGTCCCACGAACCCTCAAAATCTGTGCTGAATGGCTGGAAAACTCTCCAGAACAAGGTGTTATGTTCAACGGATAGGATGTTTAAGAAAAAAAAGTCCTATCATACTAGCAGATGGTAGCATGACATTGGGTTGGGTCTTATAGCAATAGCAGTTACATTTTAATACCACTTGTCAGTGAACTATGTACTCCCTAAGCAGTTTACAATCTGTAAACCAGATTGCCCCCAACCAATTGGGTATTCATTTTACCAGCCTATGAAAGAATGGAAGGCTGAGTCAACCTTGGAGCTCTGGGATTGAACTTACAACATTGTGGCTTCAGTGCCAGCATTAAACCACTGCACCACCTCAGATCCTTACTAAAACAGTGTTGTATTCCTCCTTCTGAAAAGGTTATCAGTTTTTCACCACTGCTGGAGATTAGCACATGGGCTTTCATTCCCACGCTAAGTGTAAAGATATGGGGATGGATACTATCACACAGAACCATCCCTGGGCAGTCCTCATCCCTACATGGCTTCTCCCAGACCTTTTAAAGAAGGGGATTTTCCTATTCTTTAAGAGGTCTGGGAGAGGTCCGGTCATATATGGGAGGAGGACAGCCCAGGGATGGAGCTATGTGATAATATCCATCACCGTGCATTTACATCCCACACTAGCATAGGAATAAAAGCCCATGCACTAATCTCTGCTGTCTGATCATCTTTGCCAAATGAGAAATCTTTTATTCTTATTCTTTTGAAATCTCACCCTCACCAAGTAATTGTGCTTTGTAACTATTTGAAATTGTCGATGGAATTTTTTTTTTTAGCCTGTATTGTCCTATTCCTAATTAACTTGTTCACAGATGGATCTACTTCAGTTGATTTCTCTTCACTTGACTGCTCTACACTTGACTGATTGCAGCTGAACATCTGAATTGATTCAGCTGAAAAGTATTGTGTGAGGTATCTGATGTTTGATCTGAGGTGGTTCATTCACACATACATGTTGTCTGTTCTGATTAGACACCAAATTATTTAGGGCAACATTGAAGTGATGCAAATTTTGATGGAAATTATTTTGGAACCTTACAGTGAACTTATTTAAAAGAATTCTGTTCTACCTTTTATCAGTTGGGCTTAACAAAACCTCAATTTTTCAACTATTGAAACACTTATCACCAAAAATAATCTAAATATTGTTGGAGTAGAATTCAGAGACATAGCTGTGTTAGTCTGAGCTATTAATATGTAAAGCAATCTTGTAGCATGTTTGAGACTAACTGTGTGAAAGAATTTGTACCATAAGGTTCCATAGACTAAATCTAGAAAGCTTATGCTATTACTTCCTTTGCACAGTTAGTCCTCAAGTATGCTACAACATCCCTTTGCATACAATACTGTTGTTAGTTGTAACTAGATTAGACTCAATTAATCAATTGGAATTACCTGTATGTTGACTCACCAGTCAACAATTGATTGAAAGGGTCTACTCTTGTTGGAAGCAACAAGAGTAGACCCTTTACATCCATTACTATCCATTACAACTCTATTGTTTTCTTTCAATTGAAGTATCTTTACTATCATTAGAGTTGTAATGGATAGTAATTGCTATCCATTGCTATACTATCCATTGAATTGCTATCCATTGTAATGGATAGTAATTGCTATCCAATCATTACTATCCATTACAACTCTATTGTTTTCTTTCAATTGAAGTATCAGAGGGCATTTTCTGCAGTTGCCCCCAAACTGTGGAATGGCCTGCCGGAGGAGATCCGCCAATTGTCATCACTTGACGGCTTCAAGAAAGCTGTCAAGACGGATCTCTTCCGGCAGGCCTTCCCGGATTAACTCACTAGCTTGGCTCCAGAATCTCTTTTCTTTTTTTCTTTTTTCTTTTTCCCTTCGAGATGCCCCCCTCCTCTGTGATGGGGTTCCTTCTTTGGGCCAGCATCCGACATCCGCCGGCACGTTTTGTTTTTATGTATTACTTGTTTTAATGGAGGAATTTACCTCCTTATATCGTGCTTCTTTTAAATTGTATTGGGTTTAATAACTTTTTAAGGGGGGGAGGGGGAGGTAATTGTTCTTAACTGTTGTTGATAATTTTATGATGTAAGCTGCCCCGATTGTGCTCAGAGGGGTGGGGTATTAAATAAATATTATTATTATTATTATTATTATTATTATTATTATTATTATCTTTGCACATCTCCCAGTAAATATTTAAAGTATTCAATCACCATACAAATAAAAGAGCCCCCTCCCTAAATATAAAAAAAATATTTCAGTGGTGAAAAATATTGTATTTGGCTTGTTTAGAGTTGCTGGAGAGAAGATGCCAATCACAATCTTGCTGAATAATATGTCATCCTACTTGATATATTCAAACATTCAGATTCTGAAGTAATTTAATATATTGGCAATGAAGTTTCTTTTTTTTCCAGTGACATTACTATGTATTTATATCTGATTGGTTACATGGGACCATAGCATTATAACACTCATTGCATGTCCTCTCCTTGTCTAGGGTTTTGGCATGAGTAAATGTTCTCAAGTTCAGCACACAAGAAACCATAATAAGAAATAAGAAACCATGAATGGATAGGTTCTGTTATGCACAAAAAATTGAAACGTGTATGAGAAGACTGCACATTAGAGCTGGAAAATATTGCATCGTTTTGCTCAGCTACATTTTGTCTGGATACAATCCAAACAGAAGATTATATTAGAACTCCTGTGAACTTAACACCCTTTCCATGTTTAATTATTCCACCCCACTGCCATGAATCATTTTTTCCCCTGCAATAGTAATATGTTTGGAACAATGAGGGTTTTTAAAAATATATATTATTTCCATGTAGCTGTCTGGATCATGAAACAAATTATCTTTGGGCAACAGTGACAAAAGCCTCTCTCTCATTTCTTTTCATTCTGATCTTTTTCTTCTTTAAAATGTTTTTCTCACCAATTGTTCAAGTTTACCCAAATTGCATTTAGAAAAACAGAGAATCACAGACAAACTCCCATTTGGGAACAGAGATAAGGTGCTTGCCCAGATAAGTGGTTGCCTATAATAAAGTTAGCTAGCTATCATTCATGGGTGGAGTGGATTGTGTCTTGAATCTTCTTCTGTATCCAAATGTGATGGTATTACTAATTCAAGAGATAGTTGGGAAATAATGGAGAAACTAACTGTGGAGTAATTTAAGTGTCCTAAGGCTTCAGCCTCTGCTAAGGAAACAAAAATACTGAATATCAAAATGTCAAACCAAGCCTGTTAGGGTCTAGTTTTAAATTCATAGAGTAGTAGAAATGTGCTCTTTTCTAACAATAATTTCCTAAGAACTGAGACTGACTTCAAAAAAACAACAAACACATAGTTTGTAGTTTAAAACAAAAGTTTACTAATAGCTTTAATCTATATTTACATAGAAGCTATATCCTAATCTAGCTAGTGAATAGTTCAGTAAAACAAATATTTATCTCACCATCTTGCCATAGAAAGTTGAGAGAGCAGGGAGATGGAAACATAACAGCTCAGTTGATTTTTTTTAGAGAGTCAGTTAGTCCCAAAGGGAGAGTGATCTAAGTCACATGGTTAGGTTGAATGAGAGGAGGGAGAGTTTTTTTGTGGGTTTTTTCGGGCTGTGTGGCCATGTTCTGAAAGAGTTTCTTTCTGACGTTTCACCAGCATCTGTGGCTAGCATCTTCAGAGAAAATTGAAATGGAAAAGCCTGGTTGTATATATACTGTGAGACCCTGGGTAGGGAGGAGTGGTTCCCAGGTGAACTGTGTGTTGTTCTGTGTTGAATAGGTATTGTTCTGTGTTGATGGCATCGCTTCAGGCTATGCAATCCAGGATATGTCTGCTGTTCCCATGTAAACTGTGTATTGTTCTGTGTTGAATAGGTGTTGTTCTGGTGTTAATGGCATGGCTTCCAGGTGAGGAATGCAATCAAGGAGATTGTCTGCTGTTGTCTGCTGACCCTGGTTGGTCTTCCCTTTGCATTTGCTGAGTGCAGATTTTCTTATTTTGTAGGACTGGTAGCCATATCTTGTTTACTTTAAGAGTTTCTTCTTTCCTGTTGAAGTTGTCTAAGTGTTTATGGATTTCGATGACTTCCCTGTGCATTCTGACCTGATAGTTGTTGGCATGGTCCAGAATTTCAGTGTTTTCAAACAGCATTTTATGCCCAGGATTGTTTATAATGTGTTCTGCTACTGCTGATTTTTCTGGCTGGCCCAGTCTGCAATGTCTCTCATGTTCCTTGATTTGTGTTTGGACACTGCATTTGGTGGTCCCTATGTAGACTTGTCCGCAGCTGCATGGTATGCGGTAAACTCCTGCGGCTGTGAGAGGGTCTCTCCTGTCCTTCAGCAAATGCAAAGGGAAGACCAACCAGGGTCAGCAGACAACAGCAGACAATCTCCTTGATTGCATTCCTCACCTGGAAACCATGCCATTAACACCAGAACAACACCTATTCAACACAGAACAATACACAGTTTACATGGGAACAGCAGACATATCCTGGATTGCATAGCCTGAAGCGATGCCATCAACACAGAACAATACCTATTCAACACAGAACAACACACAGTTCACCTGGGAACCACTCCTCCCTACCCAGGGTCTCACAGTATATATACAACCAGGCTTTTCCATTTCAGTTTTCTCTGAAGATGCTAGCCATAGATGCTGGCGAAATGTCAGAAAGAAACTCTTTCAGAACATGGCCACACAGCCCGAAAAAACCCACAAAAAAAACTATGGATGCCGGCCATGAAAGCCTATGACTTCACAGAGGAGGGAGAGTTTGTAAGCAGAAATTCTCTATATAAGAAGGGGGAAAATGAATGCAAAAAAGCCTTCCAACAATCCCCTTCTCATTCTCTTGGACTGATGTCAAGGATCTTCCTCCCTTCACATAATCTCTGGAACTGATCTCTTGGTAAAGGCTTGGTAAGGATGTCTGCATTCATTACCTCAGCATTGCAATATTCCAGCTGGACAAGTCCTTTCTAACACATTTGTTGCACTTTGCGAAATGCAATATCAATGTTCCTGAGTGGCTTT
The DNA here is from genome assembly GCA_026167975.1 of Phrynosoma blainvillii. Classification (NCBI taxonomy): domain Eukaryota; kingdom Metazoa; phylum Chordata; class Lepidosauria; order Squamata; family Phrynosomatidae; genus Phrynosoma; species Phrynosoma blainvillii. The sequence continues at coordinate 122,351,996 of JANUYF010000004.1, forward strand.
TCACTCCCAGAAATCTTGATGCAGCTTTGATTATCTTGCATCAAAATGGTTGGTTTGGGCTCTGTTATCCCAAAGTCCAGAAGTAAGTTGTGTAGCCATTTGATTTCATCACATGCTGCTTTTGCTGAAACACATTCAGCACCAGTAGAAGAATTTACAATTGTGGATTGTTTCTTACTTGTCCCACTTACAGCACCTCCACCACAGAAGATCAAGTTCCTGCTGGTTGATTTTCTGCCTGCCAGGTTTGCATCCCAGACTGCATCCACACAGGCGATCAGTTGTGCTTCAGTACAGGCTGGCAGCATCAGATTGCAATTTGCAGTTCTTTTTTAAAGATCTGGCAACTATGGAGTTACACTGCAATGAAATTTGGTTCATTGGGAGAGTTGACCATTCTGCATAAGATACCAACAGCATTTGCAATATCAGGTCTGGTGAAATTGGCTATTTATAGGAGTTTTCTAACTGCAGTCCTATACTTGTCTCCATTCTTCAAAGGTTCAGATTCTTTAGTGTCCTTTAAGGATTCTTCTTCCATTGGAGTTGGTATAGCATTTGCAACTTTTAGGACAAGACAGTCCAGAAGATCCATTATCTAATGCTTCTGATTAAGGAAGAAACTTCCATCATTGCTTTTTTGTTTTTGCACTCCAGATAGTGTGAAATGTCTCCTAAATTCTTGATATCAGTATATTTCTTGAGATTCTGGATTATCTCATCACCATCTGCTTTGTCCTCACAGCACAGGATCAGATCATTAGCATAACTTGAGATATAAATCCATTTATTATTCCTGAATCTCTTGTACACACATTTGTCAACAGTGCCTGAAATGAACCCCTCTTTGATAAGAAACTGGTTCAGTTTCTCACTTCATGCTCTGGCAGCCTGTTTCAAACCATAAATGCACTTTTGAAATTGGCACACAAGATGTTCTTTTCCTGGAACTTGGAATCCTGGACGCTGTTCAATAAATAGTTGTTCAGAGAGATTGCCATAAGGAAAAACTGTTGGGACATCCAGATATTGAACATTCATTTTCTTGTAGGCTGTGGCAGCTAGGAGAGTTCTGATGGTTGTGTGTGCTACTCCAACAAAGATTTCATTGTAGTCCTCACCATACTTTTGACTGTAGTCTATAGCCACAAGTCTTGCTTTGTATTTCTGAATCTCCCCTTCTGCATCTTGCTTTGTGATAAAGACTCATCTACAGCCAATTGCTCTTTTTCCTTCTGTCACTCCTGGGAGCAGCCTCCACCTTTTCCTGCCTTTGCTCCCATTGGCTAATGCCAAGGTTCTAATCTCCACACTTTCTAAGTGAAGAAAGGTAAACTTCATGAATATCTAAATTCATGAATTACTATGGAGGCACAATGTCTTCTTGTGGTTTAGAACAATCTTTAATTAAAGAAGAACAACCAAATTAAAATTAACATTATTTATTTGACTTAATAATTATCTTTAATGAATGAAGGTCTTCTTTTCTATTATATATATATATATATATATATATATAGAGAGAGAGAGAGAGAGAGAGGAGATATTATGTGTCTATCTATCTATGCATGCACACGTGCCACACACTAACACACACACACACTGAATATGTGTGTGTGTGCATGGGAGAGCAGGGAATAGTTGGATGGATTGAGAGAGAGAGAGAGATGAATGGTTGGGTGGATTTGAGGTAGGGGTTCAACTACCCTTAAAATATCAAGTTTATAATGTATGTGTGCACTTGGATCTTGGATACCACTAGAGATGCAGATGGCCTTGATGGACCAGAGCACCTTGTATCACTTTAGATAGATATACCAGCTATCTTGACTGACACTGATTGGGTGCAATTATCAACAGTGTGAAAGTTCTTCATTGAGACAATTGTAATGCATTAAATGTGAGTTTGGTTTTTAAAATAGTTCAGAAATCTGAGGACTGAAACTCTTAACAGGGGCAAGACATTGCAATCACATCATGACAGCATTTATAAATGACAGTTCTTTTTAATTACTGTTGATACATACTAAAGTTTTGTTTTTAAAGGATAAACCACAAGTAAGTAACAGCTGGGTGAGACTTGGAACTACAACCCTAATTATAGAAAGATGTTAAAATTAACTGTAAAATTCTATTGCGCTACATTTCCTAAGTTTCTAAGCCACCCAGACATCTTATAATATGATGTGAAGTATAAATAATTTTAAATAAATAAATGATAATTAAATTCCTTCAGAAAAGGAAAGGACCACAAGGATATTGAATTAATAACCATTATAACTATAGAGATTATTGCATGCTAAATCCATGCCGAGATAGATGGGGGTTGTAACCATCACCTACAGATCTTATCACATTGCCCTGTAGCTGGGCAGTAGGCAGCCTTTTCAAGCATGTGAAAATCCTGTTCTTGAAAAGCTATGGGAAAGGCCCAGATTGGATATGAGCTGCCTTTTGCCTGGGTATGGGGCAATGCTAAAGGTGCATAGGTGATGGTTACAAACTGCATGTATCCTGGTGCAGATTTGACAAGTTATTATCACCATAGGTGAAATTTTAAAATATATAATTTTCCCAGACTCTAGACTAAATTTTGAAAAGGTGGTTACCACTTTTCTGAATCTTTAATTAGTTTGTGATTGTAGTGAAAGTTTTTGTTGTGATGAAAGTTGTCTGATTTTGCCTTAATCAAAGTCTTGCACATTCTGACATATAGGAACATAATTTTCAAACAAGAATGATAACAGTGAAATAGGATAGGGGTGATAGATGTGTTCTCCTGCATGTAACACTGCAAGTCCATCTTCTCTAGCTCAGCATAGACAACAGTAATGGTAGGTGAGAATTTCAGCCTATGAATACCAGGACGGCCACATGTTTCCCATTTTTTATACTGGAAAAGCTCTAGGAAGAAAGTTGGGCTTTTGGATATTGTATCTGTGTTCCTAGGTTCCTTATGTTTTTTATTGTGTGACAGAGTAGTAAAGCAGTGTGCTGATAATAGAACAATTTGCCCTTCTTTCTCTTCTTTATTCCAACATGAAAAATATTCAATTGGCCCTACAGAACTTACTGTACCAATTTCTTTCATTATGAACACTTCTACTGCAATATTACATTTTTTAGTTACTTAAATACTCCAACTCAACTTGCCTCTGCTGAATAATAGCAGCATAGTTTTTATTACCCATTAAAATGGCTTTGCTAACAGTTTGTCTGTAGCTTTGACCTTCTCATTCTTTCATAACCTATTATGGAATTTGTCATGTAAGTTAACAGTCAAGGACAACAATTCATGTCATATTCAATTTTCTATTAAGTTTGAATTCTGTGGACATGAACACAAATAGTACTGGATAGGAAATGACCATTATTTCATCTAGCACTTAAAAGAAATCTATCCCCCCCCCCCGCCCATAAAATGATTGCATATTTTTAACAAACATATTTTCCAACATATGCACTGCTTCAGTAATGCATAAAATATAAAATATTGTGAAAACCAATTGTCCAAACCTAGTAATCTGAACATAATTATATATCTCCATACTGTTCTCTGCTCATGATGAAATCTTGATTTTTATTTGAATATATTCATAGTACAAAAAGTGTAAAATTTCCCTGAGAAATGTTACTTGTCAGATCAAGGCTGTCTGTCAATGTCAGTCAAAATTCCTTAAACAATGCCCATCCATAAATGTCTAAATTCTGTTTTATGTTTTGTTTTGTTTTAGTAACTATCATGTTACTAAGGCAGCTATAGTATAAGTGCAACGTTTATGATATTTCATTTTATAATTATGAGGGCAAATAGTGTATAGGTTCTAGTACTGGCTTGTTCTGTGCCTTATGCTGCTGCCTTGTACTCTTTAATAGTTACTAAGGCAATAAGGAGATCAATGGATGAAGAATGCCACAGGCTAATGGTTTCTTGCCTTTAAATTTTAAAAGTGGCTAAAATGGCTGTTTAGTTCCTAAAAGCCTATATCAGTCCTGAAAGATGCCCATTCAGCGACTGCTTAAAAATCCTCAATGAAGGAGAGACTACCACACTCCATGGCAGCATATTCCATTGTCAAACAGCTTTTACTGTCAAGATGTTCTTCCAAATGTTTTGGTGGAATTTCTTTTCCTATAACTTGAATCCATTACTGAGTGTCCTAGTCTCTGTAGCAGCAGAAAACAATCTTGATTCATAGTCAATATCACATCCCTTCAAATATTTAAACAGGGCTATCTTATAACCTCTTAGCCTTCTCTTTCCCTGGCCAAACATACCCAGCTCCCTAAACTGCTCTTCATAGGACATGGCTTCCAGATATTTCACCATTTTGGTCTTCCACCTCTGGGCACATTCCAGCATGTCAATACCTTCTTGAAATATGGTGCCCCAAACTATACATAGTATTCCAGGTGAGATCTGACCAACACAGAATAGAGTGATACTATTTCCTCCCTCAAACTGGATATTATACTTCTATTGATGCAGCCTAGATGAGCAATGGCTCTTTTAGCTGCTATATCACACTGTTGGTTCATGTGCAGCTTGTGATGTACTAAGACTCCTAGATCTCTTTCACTGTACTGTTATCAAAGCAAGTATCACCTATCCTTTAGCTGTGCATTTCATTTTGCTCCCTATCTAAATGTAGTACCATTTCCCCCTGTTATAATTCATTTTGTTAGTTTAGGCCCAATCTGTCAAGGTCATTTTGAATTCTGATCCTCCTAGTATGGTATCATCTATACATTTGATAAGCATATTCCATCATCTATTCTTTCTGAATGGATCTCCATAATTAAGAACACTTAACATTGCAAGTGCAACATAGTACTCACTATTCAAGGTATAGTGTACAAAGGGGTATTGCAAAGTAATAATTAACACCTGGAACTTATTATGGTATATTGATGAAATTTTGCTAAGTGCATGATGTTGAGAAAATCAGCTCTTTGTGTCCTTTATTTTTGTTACAGATTATGCCAAAAGTGACTAAAGTGTAAGATGGAGAAGACTGAGGATCGCACTGTGATAAGGTTCCTGCATTTGAAGGGTAACATTGCTCGGCAAATTCATGATTTGATGATGGTAGTTTATGGGAATGATTGTCCTCTTATGACACTATTGTCAATTGGAAAAGGAATTTCCAAACTAGTCACATGTCCCTCACAGACGAGCCAAGACCTGGAAGACCATCAATGGACAATGTGGTCACAGTGAAGAAAGTGGAGTGTTTAATCCTGGAAGACTGATGAGCATCCATCCAAATGATCATGAATGAAACTTGTATCAGTTATAGTAGTGTGTGGAAAATTATTCATGATGTTGCAAAGTATTTATCAGAAAGATGGTCATAATAGAAACATGCAATTAAGATTAAACAAATTATCAATAGTTAAGATAGGGGTAGGCAACCTAAGGCCTGAGGGCCGGATGCCCCCCCCCCCTGAGGCCTTTGGACCAGCCCTAGGCTGGTCCTGCTGCCACCGCCACCCTCCACTGCCTCCGCTGCCATTGTGGGGTCGCAGATTTGACAACACAAATGACATCATTCATGAAATGGAAGAGTGGTTTAAGGCACAATCTGCAGACTTCTACAATGATGGTATTCGGATGATCAAGAAACACTGGAAAAAATGTGTGAATCTGAATGGTGACTACATAGAGAAAAGTTAACAACTACAAATCAGAATAAACTTTCTGTCAATTTTTTAAAGATGATAAATAAAACTTTACAATACCCTGCATTGATTATGTCTTTCTTTCTCTCTTTCTTTCTTTTAAAGAATTTATCAAATTCACAAATGTCTTCAAAACTATTTGACTTTTTTTCTTAAAGTGAATGTGGGAAATTGCAAAGCCATCCTTAATTCCATTACCATTTTTTAATTGTTGTTTTTTGCTTTACGATGTTTTCTTTGTAGATTTCTTCATAGAGGGTTTCCCATTGGCATCCACTGAGGCTAAGAGAGTGTGACTTGCCCAAGGTCACTTAGTGGGTTTCATGGTTCATTGAGGATTTGAAACATGTTCTCCTGAGTTGTAGTCCACCATTCAAACACTACATCACACTGGCCAAAAGTAAAATAATATTTTTTAAAAGACATTAAAAATTCCATTAACACCTTCAAGAGTAATTGGGAAAATACATTTCTAGAATAAGCTTTTGAAGATTACAGTTCACTTTACTGGATGCAATCTGACAAAATGAAATTGAAATTGAATTCTAGTACACTAAATATTCCCAATCATTGGAGTCCCTAATGAAAGTGTCACTGTCATTAAATAAACTTATAGAAAATATAGGACTCACTATGATATGAGGTATGTATCATATACAATTGGACATCATCATCCATGGATTCTTTATCCATGGATTCAACCATCTACAGTTTGAAAATATTCAAAATAAATAAATAAATAAATTCCAAGACACAAACCTTGATTTTGCCATTTTATATAAGGAACACAATTTCACTATGCCATTGTATTTAATAGGACATGAGCATCCATAGATTTTGTTATCCATGGAGGGAGTGGGCAAAGCCACATCAGCTTATTCCTGACATAGGGACAAATATAAAGCCACTGGGGTGTGGTGGTTTGAGCATTGTACTATGACTCTGAAGACCAGGGTTCAGGTCCTCACTCAGCCATTGGAATCTACTGGGTGACCTTGGGAAAGGCATACATTCTCAGCCCCAGAAAACCCATGACATGGTTGCAGTAAGTTGGACATGACTTACTTGTATAGGCACACAACACCAACAAAGATGTGGAACAAGCTCTTCCAAGTGTTCTGGAAATAAGGAACTCTATATAACAGGACTAGCCACCAGTGGAGGCATATTCTATGGCTCTCATCATCTCCTCTCCTGTATTTTTGGGAGAAAGGCTCTAAGCTTCATAATTTTTTGGTTTAGAGAGCAGCATGAATCAGTAGCAGTATTCCAGAGTGGCAAGGCCCAGGCAGGGTAGGGTGGGCTGGGGAAAATTTGTAACCCCATTACTCTATGTATGAGAAAATAATTTCACCAAGGCCCATGACAGGCTAGCTTTAGGGAGAAATTTATGAGAAATGACGCTCACATTCCTGTTATCCATAGTTTTCCATAGATTCTTATGGAACATATGACCCTTCCGATGATGTATGCCTACAAGACCCATCAGATAACTTGCCTGATGAGGAAAATATATGAAATTGAAATTTCATTTTAATAGTTGTGCTGTAGATGTATCTTTGCAGCAGGCTTCCATCGTACCCCAAAGAACTAGTGTTTGGGTATACCATCATATCAAAAATATCTGTTATACCACAGTTATATTTGTACATGCCCCCAAGTAAAGCAAACATTTCAAACCTGTTGAACAGAGACCAAAACAAATGCTCAAGTATGAAGTAGCATGAGAATAAATTACTTGGAAAATGCTACTTTCTCAAACATTTATTCACCAAGTTTTCTGGATATGTATACACAATACATAATGTTTTATTCTATTGGTTCTTAAGAAGAAGAAAAATATGCAGATAAATATGAGGTTTCATGCATTCCTAAGAATTATTTTCTCCACTCATAAAAAATCATGTGATTGTACAATAGTAATTTAAAAGAAGCACACACTTGGGAGTTAAAGGTCTACTGGTAACTAAAACTAAGATTTTATGCAATTTTGTAGGCTGGTTGTTTGTCAGCACCAAAACTTACAAAGGCAATTTTCCTCCTGAATTTCATTACATTTTTTTATTATTATTATCAGCTTTTTCTTGCAACAGAAGTAAAAACTTCAGGGCAATGTACATAAACAATTTGTGCACTGAAGCCAAACATCCTTTCCCTAGAGACATTGCTAGGAATTACCTTCATGTTGTTCCTACTAATTGCTTTATGCTTTTATCAATGGTTACCAAGTCAACAGACTTTTTTTTATCTTCAAGAAAGATAATTAAGGGTCTAGTTTTACTCTCATGCACAGTGGTGTAAATCCTGAACCATGCATGGCTAGAAAAAAAGTCTTGCAGTGTAGGCACCTTATGTAAAAGACCACAGTATAGCCTAGGCATTTAAAGTTCAGAAAAGCAAACCATGAAATAAGCACCAGAATTTATGTGTCATTTTGCTTCAGTGGCTTGGATGTTTCATATACATCTGCTCAATAATCCCCATCAAAACCTTGTACTGTCGGATACTATCATTGTTACCAACATGTACATTACAGTGTGATGGCTGAAGCACAACAGTTTGCCTCAATTTGTTCTAGCTTTTATTTCTGGTATTTGAACTAAAGATATTACAATTTATATATTGCCTCCCTAGCAAGTATTGCAAATGTCATTTGTTTTCATCTTTGGTACTAGTCTCTATCTCTTTCTGTGATAAAGTGAAATGCAATTGATCCATAATAAATCTTTTTCAGGATCACACAAGGTGTGTCCAAGAAATTTTCTTGTCTGAGGTGTTAATGGTGTTGCCCATGCTCCCAAATTAAGGTGCACAATACCCAAAAGTAGTCCAGTTATTTAAGCAAGGATACAGAAAATCCCACTTCTCCCCTGATCCCTAGCTGTAAGATATAACAAACTGGACAACTAAGAATTTGTTGCTCTTTCATGGCACACAAAGCCTGTTTACTGTGAATAACAGTTCAAATGTGTATACATCCACAAGACAAATAAATGTGTTGTTAATCCTCTGGGAAAAAGGCCTTATACTATCTATGCTTTCATCTGTCTCCCCAAAATCAGATTTGCATCAAGCGCCTACCTTAACAAACTGCTATATTTTCTCTTTTTTTCCCCTTTTCCCAATGACACATTTAATAAGAGTAGGATCATGAGGTGGCTACCTCACGGACCCCAGAACCTGAAGCAATGCATTTCATTGTTGCCATTCTGCTGGAGGATTTTTGGTGAATCTGTCTTCCTTGTGTTTCTGTCTTATGCCTCCACTCTTTTTTCTCCCTGCACTCACCTTAAACATTTCCCTTGCTGACCTTTCTTGTTTTTGTAATCTGCTACAACATTTCCCACCTCCCTTTTCCCCTTCTCTCATCTTATGACATCACATTACCATCCCCTGCACCTTATCCCACTTCATGACTATCTCTCTTGTTCTTTGAACCCTGATAATGTACCTTTTACCCACCTTCCCTCCCTTCTCAATATTCTCTTGTCCCATTCTTTCTCTTCACCCTCTTTCTCTCCCTTCTTTACACTCCCTTGCCTCACTCTTCCTTCCTTTCTGCTCTTCTATAACCACACCTTGTGGCCTGACAATACCTCTCTCCCTCGCTTCTTGCACTCTATCACTTGGGTCACTTAGGGGGGTTGCAGACTGCCAGAAATAATGCAAATTGAGTCCACTTTTAGGGTTAGGGTTAAGGAATCATGGGAACTGTATTTTATTGTGGCACCAGAGCTCTCTGACAGAGAAGGCTCAATGTCTCAGAAGAAAAAAAACAATCCCCATGATTCCCTAGCACTAACCCTAACCCTAAAAGTGGACTCAATTTGCACTATTTCTGGCAGTCTGCAACCCCCCTTACTCTCCCTTGCCTCCTACTCTCACCCCCATATTTCCATACCTTTTTGTGATGGAAGCTTGTTTAAGACTTAAGTTGATTCCACCTTCCAACCTCAGAAGGCACCCAGTTACTAACACTTTGCCCTACTTTCACCCTTTTAACACAGCCCTTACATGTATAAGGGCTAGGTCCCTAGTGTCTTCATACATTTTGAAGTTTCAATGTTTCAGGTAGTGTGTTCCCTCTTTTTTCCAGTTTATAACAATCAATTCAGTCAGAGTTAACCACTATAAAACAAACAGCAACTTTTATGAAGAAAATTACAGAAACAAAATATCATTTGTGCTTTAACATCAATCTCAATATGGTTACATTAAAATCAAACACTTTGCAAGATTTAGCCACTCTTTGTCTAATTACTTTCATCCTGACACATGTATTTCTGTGGCTCCTGAGGTATGTCAATTCTTTACTCCTCTCTCTCACTAGAATGACCAACCAGACCAACTGTCAAAACTGAACTCTGATTTCTAAAATTTCCCCTTTCACCAGGAGGCCCCTCACATCAAACACAATTGGGATGTTTCACTCCTCCTGCATTGTCCACTGCCCAATTACCGCTATCTATCTGACTTCACCCAAAACAGCCAGCTCCTAAAACCACTTCATCACCCCCATAATGCCTCTCCCCCTTACTTCTCTCCCTCATTTCACTCCATATCAGCAGTCTTCATAATGCCTCTTCCCTATTTCTTTTTACTTCTCTCACAGCTCACTATACTTTCACTCCATCACTCCATCCCACACCCCTCAATGACTCTCCCTATCCTTCCAAGTGCTTCCCCATTTACACCACTCCCTCTTTCTTCCCTCCTACTCCCTGACTCACCTCACCTTGTTTCCTCACAATGCCCTTTTCCCTTGCTTCCTGCACTCTGCCATTTGTATTACTCACTCTCTCTGTGTCTCTCACCTTGTCAGGAGATTACTTGTTTCTTGCAAAACAATTAGGCAAAAGAGTGGCTACATATTTTGCCACACATTGCAGCTGCTTGAAATCTAGGCCAGTGGATGGTTAAAATGACCACAAGTGGGCATGCCTAAAATCCAAGCAAAACCAGGTTCATGGAAACTTGAAAGTATGGGACAAAAACACCTGGAGGACAGTTAGCCACTCTTGATTTATATGATTCATAACCTCAGTGCTGATCAGAAAGATCATTGGAGGGGCTTTCAACACAGTTTCTTCTCACTTCATTTTGAGACAGCATGGGATGGGTTCATGAAAGAACAGCACCTGTGCTGCTATTTCAATGTAAAAATCAACAGCATTCAAGGATATGTAGGGTACCTATTGTGACATAATGGCTAGAATACTGGACTGAAATTTCAGAGATCCAGGTTCATTGTTTCACTGAGTTATGAAACTAATTGGCTAACTTTGGACCAGTCTCAACTATCTCTCATGGCCCTACAGACTTATCATGGAAAGGGATTTTCAACTATTCAGTCTAGAATGTCCTTCATTGTTGTCATTGCATGCCTTCAAGTCATTTCTGACTTATGGTGAGCATAAGGTGACCTGATCACGTGGTTTTCTGGGCCTGAGAGTGTGTGACTCACCCAAAGTCACCAAGAAGGTTTCCATGGCTCAGCTGGGAATACAATCCCAATCTCTAAAGTCCAAGTTCTGTACTCAAATCACTACATCATGCTGGATCAATGTCTTTCATCCAGCAGCCTTGTCCCACATGAGGAATTTAAAAACCTTCTCCACAACTTGTGCTACTAAAGGCAAGTATCACAGTACGTAGGAGTTTTAAACAGTGATTAACCCATCAAACATCGAACAGTAGTTTAAACAGTGATTAATCCATCAAAATTGTGCAATCAAGATTAAAACATAATTAAAATGTGATATTTTCGCACACAAGAGCCAATATTCCGTGAATAACCAGGGAATAACCAGACAATAAACAGCAAAAAATCATTCACGGAAAAATCTCCTGAATGATTTGTTGCTGTTCATTGCCAAGTTATTCATGGAATAATGGCACTTTAATCACATTTTATCTTGACATCATGTGAAAACCATTAGCACAATTGAGCGATAGTCACAGGATATTCTCAAGATAATAGTGCCTTGAACACAATGTTATGTGAAAATCTTAATCATGAATGCGTGGTTATGGTGGGTTAATCACAGATTATACTTCCAATTGTCCTCGTGTGATAAACTCCATAGAAAACAACAGAAAAAGGTAACAGATTTCTAAAAAAGCCATACCTTTCTGCACTTAATTCCCCCCTTCCTGAAAAATACCACCCAACATGAATGAAATATGTTCCAAGTGTGAAAAAAGAGAATGATTAAGGATTTCCAGTTGGCTGTTCCTGCTCTGTTTCTGCAAGCTTGCAGTGAAGTGAAAGGCTATATTATTATTATTATTATTATTATTATTATTATTTATTTACAAGCTCTGTTGACTCTGTAGTATTATTTAATCATGTTTCAGCTAAATAGTTACTCCAGGCTGTTCCTCCTATTTACAATATCATTAGACAGCCCTCCAGAAAAAGAAGCCTCTGGAGAGTAACGTAATTAATGTATGACAAGGCAAAACTTGTCTATTAACCAGCCCTTCAGTCCCCAAGAAAAAGCCTGACAGTTAAGTGAATGCTACCACAAGGATCAGGACCACAGGACCTGGCATATGGTGAGCACTGGATTCCACATAGGTGTCTGCTGTCACATCTGGGTGTCCTTAAATATTTTTTTTAGTTCTCAGCAGCAAACCATTGCTTTGAACTCTTTGTCTGAAAAACAGGCTACAAACCCATCCAATGAAATTAAAGATCATCTTACCTTTGCAGGCTAGCTGAAACTAAAAAAAAGCATTGCAAGCAAAACAAGGTTTTGTTTTTACAGAAATAGAGGGAGGCAAGGGACAGCCATCATCCCAGATTATACTTATACTGGGTAATAGATTATACTTACACTGGTAATTAATTTCTCATTGATTTCTAAGAGTTGGTAAGCACTATTAGTGTTGACAATGCTAGTCACCTGCAGGAGAATTTCTGAGCTTCAGCCAATGATGTTAACTCTCTGTTACAAATCCTGCTGTATATGTAGAAGTTCACAAGGGGGTCTCTGTCATTTGGGTGGCATACCTATGGCTATCAAGTCATTTTTTTTGCCAATTGGCAAATTGGGATGATCATTCAATATAGTTTAGGTTGCAATTCTTTATTCAATTCTATGTGTGGGAACAAACGAAAATAAGTTTCTTTCCAATAAAAAAAATCATAAGATGTTGACTAAAAAAACTCTATGAAATTCTTGGGACACCACCACCACCACTACCACACACATTTTGGGACTTTTCTGTGAAACTATTGAAGAAGGAGTCTTTTTTTGTACATGCACACAACCCCCATTGTTTTGTGAAGAAAACATTTCATTTGAACAAAGAAAAAAATTTCAGCACATTTTTAAAATTTTGTAGAAAGTACAGTGTTAAAAAAAATAACAAACAATAGCAACAATGACAACAAGAAGAAGCTATTCTTTCACTCTCATAAAATGACAAAAAAGTCTCATGGTAGCTGATAATTTTTTTCAATAAAAATAGTGAAAATTATTTACACCCCTGGAAGAGTTTCACCTACCTTATAACTGAGAGCTTTTCTGATTTTCCCACTTTTCCAGTTGATTAGAAGTTCCAGGGCAACAACATTTACTTGAGTTTTACTGAAGCTTCACAAACACTTTTGGTAAGGATAGAAGTCAGGACTATCTTGTTGGCTTCTCCCAGACTGTGTTGATTGCAATAATAGTTTAATTGCTTTTACTTGGAATAATATATTAATTTTACAATGTTTTATAATCCTTTCTAGACTTCTGTTTTTACTATATATGATACTTTCTAGACAGATCTTATTGTATTTCTAAGATCCTCAGAGATGTCTTTTAAACACGGTATGACATATTGCCACACAACCATTTGGTGAAGACTAAATTCACAAAGTTTCTGATTCTTTTATAGAATAATGGAATTTTAGAGCTAGAATTGGCCACAAAGGCTACCTAGCCCAGCTCCTGCTATGCAGGAAAACACAACTAGAACACTCCTGAAAGATGCACATCTAATCTCTGTATAAAGACCCCCAGAGAAGGATAGTCAACCACCCTCTGAGGCAGTATATTCCAGTGCTGAACAGGTTTTTTTCCCAATAAGAGATTTTTATTCAAATGTTTAGATGGAAGCTTTTTTTCCCTTCTAATTTGAATCCATTGGTCCTTGTTCTATTCTGTGGAACAGCAGAAAGCGAGCTGGCTCCACCTTCTACATGGGATCCATTCATAGTTAATTATAGCAATCATGCCACCTCTCAGACTTCTCTTCTCTAAGCTAAGCATATCCAGTACTCCCAGTCGCTCCTGGTAAGGCTTGGTTTCCAGGCTTTTGCTCATCTTGGTCACCCTTCTCTGGATATGTTCTACCTTGTTTATATTCTTCTTGAACTGTATTGCTCACATCTGGACACTGTATTCTAGGTGAGATCTCATCAAAGCAAAATAGTTTTGGACTGCTTCTTTATAGGCACTAGGCTTCTATTAATACAGCTAAGGATGACATTGATTTTTGGGCCACCTCATCTCATTGTTAACTTGTGTTTAGCTTGTAGTCTTTGAAGACCCCAAGATTCTTTTCATAAGTACCGGTACTGCTTTCAAGCCAAGTGTAATTCATCCTATATTTATTCATTTTTTTTTTTTTTATCCTTGGCTGCAGTACCTTCTATTTCTCCCTGTTGAAATTCAATTTGTTAGTTTTGGACCAGCATTCCAATTTGTAAGGGTCATTTCAAATGTTGATCCTGTGTTCTGGGATATTCTTTACCTCCTCCAACTTAATTTAGTGTCATCAACAAGTTGGAGAAATGTGTCTTATATTCACAACCTAAGACATTTATAGAGATGTTGAACAACACCAGGCCCAGAACAGAGCTCTGAAAAACCCCACTAGTCACTTCTCTCTAAGAGCCTTTGCAGACTGCCAGAAATAGTGCAAATTGAGTCCACGTTAAGGGTTAGGGTTAGTGCTAGGGAATCATGGGAATTGTTTTTTTTCTGAGACATTGAGCCTTCTCTGTCAGAGAGCTCTGGTGCCACAATAAAATACAGTTCCCATGATTCCCTAACCCTATCCCTTAAAGTGGACTCAATTTGCACTATTTCTAGCAGTCTGCAAAGGCTCTTAGATGATGAACAAAGAGCAACCACTGGTGAGTACTTTCTGGGTTTGGTCAGCATTATCTAGGCCACAGTTCCCCAGCTTGCTTTCAATAATATCATGAGGTACTATGTCAAAAGCCTTACTGAAATCTAGATATATCTACTGTATCCACTATATTTCTCTGATCTATCAAGCTTATAACTCTCTCTCTCTCTCTCTCTCTCTCTCTCTCTCTCTATATATATATATATATATATATAAAGATATAACTTGAGTTCAGCATAGGGTTGCCATAATTCTCTTCTACAAAACTGGAACAAAATATAGGGAGAAATGTAGAACAAATGTAGGACATTTGAGAAAAATGGAAGACACAGCCAACTAAAAGCCAAAAACATTAATAATTATATATATCAATCATGCTCAAAATGGAGGACATTTTGACATTCTTCCTGGACAGAAGGTTGGGATGTAGATTTGTGCAGTTTGTGTGTTGGACTAGGGACTCTGGAGACCAGGGTTCAATTCCCTGCCTGTTGAGTCACCTTAGGCAAGTCACACTCCTCAGCCTCCTCAGTGGAAGACCATGGAAAACCTCCTCTGAACAAATCTTGATAAGAAAACCCAGGATAGGTTCACTTTAGGGTCTCCATAAGTCAAGAAAACAACTTGAAGGTACACAACAATGAATAACAACAACTGAGTACTGTACTTTTAAGTACAGTGGAGGGCCCAGCATGGTGTAGTGGTTTGAGTATTGGACTAGGACAATGGGAGACTAGGGTTCACATCCCAGCTTGGCCATAGAAACTCACTGGGTGACCTTGGGCAAGTCACACTGTCAGCCTCTCAGAGGAAGGTAAAGGCACCTCCCGTGAAGAAACTTGCCAAGGAAACTCATAATAGGTTCACTATAAGTTGGAAAGAATTTGAAGGCACACAACAACAACAACAACAACAACAACAACAACAACACAAAAAAAGCCCACTGTCAGTCCTCTCTCCTGGAGGCTGTGTTGATACCCACCCCTCCCTCCCTTAGCCAAGGCCCCATTGGCTGTGCCTCACCTCACCCCCAAGAGTGGAGGAGGCATCTAAAGAGGGCTATCTTGGCTGCCGCCTGAGGTCCTAATGCTCACGAGGAGGAGACATGGCTCAGCAGCCACCACCACCTACTGCCTGACGAGGATCACCTCTTCCATCTGAGGGAGGCTCGGCTGTGGCTGGGGGCTGTGTTGCTTTTGCAGTCCTCTCTGCAGCCTCCTTTTCTACCTCTTTCTCTTCCTCCTCTTGGCATGGCTGGGTCTTCCCTTCTTCTCTTTCTCCTTTCTCCTCCTTTTCCTCTCCAGCCCCAATATCCTCCATAGGAACACACCCACCCTTCATTTCCTTCTCCTCTTCTATCCTTTTTTTCTCCTCAGTCCCTTCCTTTTGCCCAGCTCCTCCTCAGAACCATCCTGGATTCCCTCTCCTCTATCCAGGCTTCCTCAGCCCTTGTCTTAGGACGTTATCACACGGGGTCTAAAGCTGCCCCACCCCTTCGTCATCGCTGCATCATTCCGGTTCCTTTGCCTCCGTGATCAGACGACGTCGCAGCAAACCCCGCCCATCCCTGCATCATCCTTGCGACATCGCTGCATCATTCCAGTTCCTTTGCCTCCGTGATCAGACGATGTCGCGGCAAACTCCGCCCATCCCTGCATCATCCTTTCTACATCGCTGCATCATTCCAGCTCTTTTGAATTCCTCTTTCAAAGAGGAATTATGGCCTGCGCGACCAGAATCATTCCGATATGGCTCTGAATTGATTCCTTGCCGCTTTTCTTGCCGCTAGTGTGATAACCTTAGTGGTGTCATTGGCCTCAGGGACTTGGGGCTCGTCTCCTTCTTCTTCTGCCTTTCCTGCCATCCCAGGGTCCGCAGTTTCCTGGGCTTCCTTCCCAGCAGCTCCTGAGGACATCAGATTCATCAAGAGCAAGGCCAGAAGGATGGCCAGGAGGGTGAATCCCTCTGCTGGCTCTGCACTCTTGGAGGAGGAGGAGGAGGAGGGCTGCCCAAAGCCAGAAAGGAAAGGAAAGGATCAATGGGTCAATGTGTGTGTGTGTGCGGGGGGTCATTTCCTGCCTTTTTCTTCTCTTCTATCCTCTTCCTGAAGCTGACTGACTCAGGTCACATGAGGGAAGGAGCCAATCCTGCCTTGTTTCAGGCAGACACATTTTGTCAATCTCCAGTCCATTGTGGCCTGGAACAAAGCAGGAATCTGGGATTGGAGGATCTAAAATGCGCAGCTGGCCCGAGACATTTTTTAGACCATCCAATTTGGGAATGGCCCACTTTTCCAGGATGTATGGCAACCCTAGTTCAGCATGGCTTGCTTTTTAAAAACCCATGCAGGTTCCTGGTAATCATAGCATTTGTTTCTAAGGGTGCACAGAATCTTAAATTGTTTATCCTAGCACTTTCCCTGGTATTGCCATCAAGCTGACAGTTTGGTAATTACTTGGATCCTCTTTTTTGCCCTTTTTGATGATGGGGACAATATTTGCCCTACTTCAATCTGCTGAGAACTTCCTTGTTCCCCTGGAATTCTCAAAGATAATTGACTGGCTGTGAGATTACATCTGCAAGTTTCTTTAGTATTGTAATCGTGGATGCAGATCAACTAGCTCTGGAGTCTTAAATTCATTTGTAGTACCTAGGTATTCCTTTATTACTTCTATCTATTCTGGGCTACAGTCCTCTTATTGCATCTTTTGTTCTTTTTTCACCAGCTGGTGCACTACTTTCCTTTAGGAGAAGAGTGGGGCAAAAAAATGTAATTATCAGTTTGGCTCCCTCTCTCTTCCCTATTAGCATTTCACTATCTTCCCTATGCAGTGCCCCTGCCAATTCTTTGTTCTTCCTTTTGCTCTGAACCTAGTCAATAGAATGAGGCCTCCCAAATCCATACTTATGACCTATTTGCATTATCTATACTATGTATAGACCTACTTAATTAATTAAGTAGATGATTTCAAGGGGTTTGCTTAATTTTACATCTGCTCTGATTATGTACTGATTGTTTTCTTTTTTATACATTGTTTTATGTTATATGACATGAAATTTGATATTTACAAAATGACTGTTTTTTTTTCATGATGGCTCTCATGATAAAATATTTAATTTCCATGGTTATTAGGGTTCATTTTTTGCCACTGTATCTACCAACAGCTATACAGATTGAACGCAGTTTGGGGTACAACTGTCATTGTATTCAGTGGGGGACAGGAGAAGCCTGATTGGGCAAGTGCGCAGGGACCTCTGGGTTCCTGCACGCTTGGCCCAATCATGTTGCTTGCCTGAATCAAGGAGGTCTCACAATGATTGTACTCTCGCGGGATTTCCTCTGAGAGTTTGTCCTTTATAGCTCTGTGCTGCCACGTGGCGGCAGCCATTTTAGAGTTGGAACTGAGAGACCCAACCCACCCACCCTTAATTCAAGAATTATGTTAGGTTACTCTCAGGCTTAGGCTGGTCGCCTTCGGGGGCTAGGAGGGATTTTTTTCCCCAGGGTTATCACCTTGGGTTTTTCGCCCTCCCTGAGATTAATGTGTACTTAGACTGTTGGGTACGGGTCATAGGATAATAATAACTTATGTATTATCTTTTTGTTATCATTAGCTTGTCACAACTTAGGGGTTAGGGTCTATATTTTGGAAATTTGGTTGTATTTATACTGGGGTGGGTAATGACCCCCACCCCACAGGGAAATTAATCTGGGTAATTAAATTTAATTGGGTTAAATTTGGCAAAGGTTAAATTAAAGGAAGTGACGTATGCAATTAAATAACGTCATTTCCGGCAGGAAGGGGCTTATAAATTTGTTGTTGTTATTTGTTTACATACTTTGTCACATGTGGTGAAGGACCACCCATCTGGGAGGGTTACACCTTCACACACACATGTGACAAAGTGTTGGAAATCTTGTAAATAGACCCTGTACAACAAAATAAAAGTTATGGCCTGTTTAAACCCAAAAAGAGGCGTCTCATGTCCTTTGTGCCAGTGCAATACTCCTATTTTCCCTAAAACAACAATAATAAATACAATATATGTGTGTGTGTGCAAATCCATCACCTAAAGAATAAAGCATCAGAGTTTGTATTAGAATCTGTATATTTCAATATTGCACTGTTACCCATAGTGCTGCTAATATCAAAAATATAAACTCCGTGAATGACCTCCAGATGAACTCTGGCAGTGGACATAGGGGGGAAGCAGGTGGGTGGCCGTGGGCCGCCCCGGGAAGCTGCGGCACAGGGCCGAGGTATCCCCACACCTCGGCCCCGCGGCGCAGCTTTGCCACCCCTGGAAGGAGTGCTAAATTGGTGCTTCTTCCACAAGTCGCTGAAGGTGCACCGCAAAAGGCTGCTGGTGTACCTTCGGCAACTTTTCCACTGCAGCGTGTATGCGTAGGGACGGCTGCTCCGAGGACGACCTGGAGAAGGGGTTGGGGTGCCAACCGTGTGGCTGCCCCTCCCCTTCCCTGCCCCCAAAACGGCTCTTTAAGCCATCTGCTTCCCCCCATTGAGGCAAATGCCCTCCACACCCAAGGCATGGGCCAACCACCCTTAATCCTCAATGCATACATAGCCCCCAGATAGTCTAGGATAGTTGCAGATGGAATTATTTGATAGTATCAAAACCATCGGAAAGTGTAATGTTTGTATTGTACCAACTGATCACACACCCCGAGGATATTGGCCCTTCGGATTAAGACTAGCAGACACAATATAACCCTATACAGCCAAGTGTCATCTTTGCAATTATCACCTTTCGCCTCAGGCCCAGTTTGGCCTTATAAAAACCCCAGCTTTTGGCCAGTCAGTGTGCTATCTTCCTGGTCTAAACGACCCCACATCACTCTGGCCTCTGAAGCTAGTCACCGTCATTTCTGCTCAAACCCACGCTGCGGAGCAGACTTGTCTCCATATCCACTCTTCCCATCCCGACCCCGGAGGCGAGCCTAGTCTATTGGTGAGTATATCCCTAGTGAAGCCTGTATTCTATCCCCACGCTAACCTCTATTTTTCCTGAGCCTGTATGAGTGTGTGAGCGCATGTTATTGTATGACTTTGCCCTATAATAAAACTAAAACATTCATTGGAAGTGTCTGTCTCAGCCCCGTTTCTGGGACTTCCCTGGTCTGCTCGGTATACACATTGGGAAGACGGTTCTGCAGGGCGTAGTAGCCAGCCCATCTCGCAATATTGGGCTAATCATAAATTCTCCTTAAAAAGGCCCGTGGCTACAGCACATATACTACAGGTACGATATTTGTAACACTGTATATCACTTTTTTTGTTTGACTCCATTCATATATTTAGGTTGGAATCAAAGCACTTTGTTTTGGTATGCCAATGTGAATGCTGGGGAGGGGGGAATCTACATATCCTCTACATTCCTAATCTGCACAACACATTTTGTACGTATATTCTATATATCCTGAGCAAATGTCTGTACATTCATCTAAACAGATTTTTAGAAACCCCATAATGCCCCTGCTTTTGTTCCTGTTCTTTCAGATTTTTTTCCATTTTTTTTTCTGACAGCTCCTAGAACTATCAGACTATATCCATTCATCAGGTTAGTTGTTTTTAGCCCAGTATAAAATTGGAAAGAAGAGGGACAAAATCTGGAACATTTCAGTCACTCTGGTTGCACCATCAGAGAGAGAGATATGCAGATAATTCATGCATATTCTCAGCCCTTCAGAGTTTCCTGATTTTAAAGTAACCCATTTGTCCACATGACGTCAAACATCACAGATATAAATAAATGCATAACTATCCAAAGTGTAGAGTCTCTTCAGCATCTTACAGCACAATCCTGTACTGGTCTACTGAAAACAAAGTCAAACTGAGTTCATAATGTTTACTCCCAGAAAACTGGATATAGGGCTGCAGCTTGGGAACAACAACCACCACCACCATCACCTACACACACTATTGTAGTTAAACTGTTGGAAGACCTTGGACAATGTTTTGATGCAGCAAGGTTGAATTGACATTGGTTTGCTGAATAGGTTTTTTGCACGTTTAATGCCATGTTTGCACTCTTAATTTGAAATGATGAAGAAATTTATATGAGGTTAAATAAAAAATGTACCTCAGCAATTAAAAAAAACCCTACAATAAATGTTCCCAATGTAACAGACAATTTCAACCTTGAAAGACATGAAGAGCACTCAACTCATCTGAACTCTAAATTGATTTCTGCTAAACATTACTTAGGGCTTTGAGAATTTTATTTAAGTTACTGTTGCATCATCTGTCCCTCTAACAAGGATGTCAAAAATTGCCTCTGGTCTACTCGAATGGAATTTCTCTTATCTTTTTCCAGAACCCCATCTGCTGTAACATCAATGAAGACAGACTCAATTTCCAAGCATATTTTAAACATGTTGACATTTCAGATACTTTCATATGGATGTGTATTGAATCTGATTGTCACGTAATATTTCATTTAAGCAAATGAAAGCCACAAATTGATCTTACCCACAAATAGTTGAATTAAGCAGACACATCAGACACATAAAAGCTATCTCCCCACTCTTTAAAGTAAAGTTTACTCTAGGCTTACTTCAGAGTGCAGTTAACAGGCTCATGGAAGTAAAGTTATGCTTCATATATTTGACCAAGTTTAGATTAGAATTAATTTAAGCACACATGACTTCAAAAGATTTAATATTAACAGTGCTGAATTGAGTTTATTTTTTCCATGAATCTTTTGTTTTGTTTATAAATCCTGAGAGCCAAAAATTATGAACCTGCTTCTCATTCAAGATATTTTACTATTGATTTTTTAATGAGATACAATATGTGTGCATAATACAACAAAATCCCAAATCCACAAAAGAACAATAATTGTTGGCCAACCAAAATGCACAAAATATATAATGCAAGCTTTCAAAGTGCCACTGGCTTCTTCATCAGACAAACGATGTAACACATACATACATACATACATACATACATACGAGTACACACATATAGGAGAAGTAAGATGATGATGATGGTAGAGTCACAGGCCTACATTATGTACCAGAAGTTATTTCTGTTATAGTTCAGTAGTTCTGAAGGGATCTCAGTGCAGGCAAAGACAATTCCCCCTCTTCACCCTATGAAAAACAGGAACAAAGAGCAATAAAATACAGACAATAAATTTTGAACTGAATTAGCAACAGAAAAGCAACTTCTCTTGAGACCCAGTTTGTTCCTGCCCTGTGTGAAGCTAACTGCTTATATCTTAGGTAGATAACACTAAATTTCTCAGCATTGTTGCAACTATACTGTTGCATCTGGAAAAACTTTTAGGTGTTACATAGGTAAAATTTACCCATTGTAGTCCAAATGAGAGTTTTTCCTTTACTGGAGATAAAAACTTAAAGGAGTTAAGTTTCATGTGTGTATATATGAGAGAGATTTAGCAATTAATCTCAGAAGTGAAGAAACAATGGATATATATTCATTTTCTAAATAATTACTCTTACTTATATAAAAAATGGGGCTATGGGTTGCTGAGTTAATCCTATGTGTTGAAAGGCAGAAAAAGGAAGAGAGGGAAGAACACATTTTTGTTCTGATATGTGTTAGAATTCAAAGAAACCCATGTTGGGGTGAGAATAAGGGTTGCAGCTGGTGCAAGGAATTGTCAGAAAATGGTCTGGGATAATAGTAACATTGTCTGGATATTTAAAACAAACAAACAAAAACAGAAACAAATTCCATAACTGACTGAAACATTTGCCCCATCTGTAAGAGCACTATGGCTTCTATTATGATGTTCTCAGTGCATAGGACAACCTTCTCATTTCTGCATTCATCATATCACTTTGCTCTGTCATATGCTATCAGGAGCCAGATATACTTCCGGATATTGCATAAGATGTTCATTTTTTGCTTCCAGTCAGTCATGTTTGCATCTCATACAGGCTGAAGGAACAGGTACACCACTTCTCTTCTGCCTTCCTCTGAAACATGTTAGAAGTATGCTCAACTCACCCCAAAAGGCAACTTGAACTTGTGGAGCCAAGGAACATGCATTGCAATCCTCTTGCAGAATTAGACTGTCCTGATATGAACACATAGAAGTCACTTAGGAGCCATTTCTGACATATCCTTAAAACTTATGATACTCGAGATGTTTTGGGTTCCAACTTTCATTAGCACCAGCCAATGGTAAGGAATTGTAGGAGCTGTAGTTCAACAACATCTGGTGAGTCAAACATTTCTTTACAGACTGGATGCAACTAGTCTCTGTGTCATTCTTTAAAAATCC
Source organism: Phrynosoma blainvillii (assembly GCA_026167975.1). Lineage (NCBI taxonomy): Eukaryota > Metazoa > Chordata > Lepidosauria > Squamata > Phrynosomatidae > Phrynosoma > Phrynosoma blainvillii. The sequence continues at coordinate 122,375,081 of JANUYF010000004.1, forward strand.
TAATTATAAAAGTTTTATAAAACAGTATATTTTATTATTATGGTGTGTACATATAAGATATGAAACCAGCATGGTATAGTGGTCTGAGCATTGGACTACAACACTGGAGACCAGGGTTCAAATCCTGTTCAGTCATGTAAATCCACTTGGGCAAGTCACACTCTCAGCCTCAGAGGAAGGCAATAGCAATGAAAGCAATGAAGAAGTTTGCCAAGAAAACACTATAATAGGTTCACCTAGGTTTTTCCATAAAAGGGTCACCATATGTTGGAAGGCACACAACTATATATATATATATATATATATATATATATATATATATATCCAACTTCAAATATATATTGTTGTGTACCTTCAAATTGTTTCCAACTTCAAATATATATTGTTGTGTGCCTTCAAATTGTTTTCAACTTATGGTGACCCCTAAGGTGAATCTATTGTGGAAAAACCTAGGGGTGTGTGTGTGTGTGTATTGCCTTTGCATCCAAAACACTAGTTTTGATTCAAAGTGCTTGTGGTGATATTTAAAGCTCTGAATGGCTTTGAACCATGATACTTGAGGGGAAACCCCTCCCTATATCAACTTGCCCAGGTAGTGAGGTCTGCTGCAGGGAGGGCCTTCATGTTTCACAATCGAAGATGTAGGATAGAGCCTTCTTAGCTATTGCACTTCAATTATGGAATTTCCTCCCCTTGGAGGCTCAGCTGTTACCAATGTTTGCTTCATTTAGATGCCAAATAAAAATAAGGCATCTGTTGGGGGGCAATGTGCTTACAGTTGTAAACTGCTTAGACATCCCATAGCATGATATGAAGCGATATATAAATGAAGCTGCTTTGCTTTGCTTTGCTTTAAGGCTTTGGGCCTCGTTGATTTTTTCCCCCCAAAATGCCAAATGCATATGGATTCAAACTTTCTTTTGTAGATCATATTTATTATGTTTTTAGTCCTTTTTACTTTTTTATTGTTTTGAATTGTTTTAACTTGCTTGGATTGATTTTATTTGTATGCCACAATAGGGTAGAACTTGCACCTGGAACAATAAAACTGAAGTGCATGTAATGTATTCATGTGCACATATGTGTAAGTAGTTCCAGGTTATAGGAAACTGTTGCTTCCTAATATGCAAACTACCACTTACCCTGAGAAGTTCTCTGATATGCTACCACTACCATCTGCCCTATAGGATGAGAAAGGGAGCCATGTTGTAGCTTCCTCCCTCTCAACTGAGAGGTTCTAACATGTCTTTAGGCATACAGGATGATTCTGAGGACACGTAACACTATCTCCAAAGATGACATCTGAAAAGTCTCATATTTGAAAGATATTTGTGCATGAACACAACAGAGACAACAGAGAGAAATGTCTTGGGAATATGAATGTTTCATTTGTCCTCATCTCCACATTTTCCTTGGAGAAATAGCTTTTCTTGAGACAATGTAACATTGCCTTACCTCCTTGAACATTACTCCCTGGTGCTAACATAAGAGCCTTGTGAATCAGACCAAAGAACTATTTACTCCAACAATCTATTTTCCACAGACGCTGCTGGTAGCTCCACAGCTAGGACATGAAGACAATAGTACTCTTCAACTCCTGTTCTCAGTGACTGGTATTGAGAGACAGATGCTAAAGATAGTCAATAGCAATTATGAATAGTCGTCATTTATATCACATGTGGCGACTATGACATGTCTGGGTATTCATCTTTGTTCTTGGGATTTTCTAAGGATTGAACTACCAACCCTGCTCCCAAAAGTTAAAATACCAAATACCAGAAGTTCATTTCTCTTTTAAAGAATTGATATTTTAAAAGAAATGCTAAATAGTGTATCTGCCATGCTCCACAATCTATTTAAAAAGTGAATTGTGGATTCAGGAGTCTTACAGGAGAGAGAATTCACCCATATTTTGCAAGATAAAGGGCTGATTAGCAAGTCCAGGGGTCAAGCTTAGGGAATACATGTAGACACCAATCCTGTTGAATTTATCCTTTGCACCGACACAAAAATGACACAGTACTTAAAATTATGGTTGTAAAACTTGGCCACAACTTTATTTGTACAGTGTCATAGATAATTCTTTAACAATTCAATTTAACCACAATTTACATTGTTCTTGACCAGGGGTAGGCAACCTTTTCCCCTTTAAGGGCTGAGGGAATTCAGCTCCCAGAAGCCTCAGCCATGTTGGCCAATAGTTCCATATTGGCCAATAGCTCCTGGGATTCTGGGAGCTGAAGTCCCTCAGCCCTTAAAGGGGAAAGGTTGCCTACCCCTGTTCTTGACACATGTGTCCCTTTATAATAATAATATAAATAATAATAATAAAAATTTATTTCTATCCCGCCCTTTGGGAAAACCCAATCAGGGTGGCTTACAACAATAAAACAGTATACAATACATAAAATCCAAAAATTATTCCCTCCCCCCTTAAAACGGTATTAAATCTAAATGAATTAAAATTACAATAGTAGTTAAAACCAATTCCAATAGTTAAAACCAAAAGACCAACTGCTAACAGCTACAGAACCTCTATGGCCTACACAATGGAGCTGATCCATCATTAGATGGGGCCACGTGAGCAACATTGGGGGAATTACCCGAGGCCAGGACATTAATCTGGAAAGGCCTGCCGGAAGAGATCCATCTTGACCGCCTTTTTAAAGCTGGTTAACGATGTTAATAGATGGATCTCATCCGGCAGGTCGTTCCAGAGTCTGGGGGCGACGATTGAGAAAGCCCTCTGGGAGGTAGCCACAAGCCTCGATTTTTGGGGCTGTAGCAGATTCCTTCCAGAGGACCGGAGAGTGCGGGGAAGATTATATGGGAGGAGGCGGTCCCTGATATTGCTTGGGCCCAAGCCATTTAGGGCTTTAAAGGTGATAACCAACACCTTGTACTGGGCCCGGAAGCTGATGGGCAGCCAGTGGAGGGACCTCAGAACCAGAGTAATGTGGTCTCTCCTAGATGTTCCTGAGATAAGTCTGGCTGCCATGTTTTGCACCAGCTGTAATTTCCGAACTAAGCACAAGGGTAGCCCCATGTAGAGTGCATTGGAGAAGTCAAGGCATGAGGTTACCAGCACATGCACAACAGTCTTGAGATCCCTTACTTCCAGAAAAGGGCGCAGCTGGCGTATCAGCCGAAGCTGATAACAGGCGCTCTTGACCGTCGCATTAACCTGATTTGTCATCAGGAACGACGAGTCAAGGAGCACCCCCAGACTGTGAACACAGTCACTGGAGGAGAGTGTGACCCCATCCAGGACTGGAGGTTGCAACCCAATTCTTGGTTTCGGGGCGGCTACCGTGAGCACCCCCGTCTTGTCTGGATTCAGTTTCAATCTGTTTTTCCTCATCCAGCCCATTACTGCTTGAAGACATTCATTGAGAGAAGAGATACCATTGGAATTCGCAGCCGACAAATGAGACACGGAGAAATAGATTTGGGTGTCATCAGCGTACTGATAACACCCAGCCCCATAACTCCGTATTATCTCACCCAGCGGCTTCATGTAGATGTTAAACAACATCGGGGACAAAATAGCTCCCTGAGGAACCCCACAGGTGAGGTCCCTTTTGCTGGAGCTTTACACATCCAGTCTAACCAACCATGTCAATCTATCCCTTTAATTCATGTGTCAAGAACATCAAGTTCAAATTAAACACACATCCAAATAAATCATCTCCCCAACAGGAAATGACGTCATAATTTAGCTCGTGATGTAAGCTATCTATGACATCATCGATTTGTTTGGTGACGACGTAGCAAAAAATTGGTTAACCCCTTGAAATATACTCTTTGTCCAATTAAACTTGAACCAATTTCGTAATTCCAATTAAGTAACTTATCCAAGTATACATCACAACCCTCAGGGGAGAGATGAACCCCATCGCCCCTGTACAAATGTGGCATATCAAGCTGAACACCCTCATGCTCAACAACTCCAATCTCCAAAACTCCCAACTTCTTAACCATGGATCTATTCAGCTAATGATGGGCCCCATTGATCGACAAGTCCTTTCTTGCTCCCACCCAAGCACATCATGGCAAAAACTTGGTTCACATCAACACCGTGTGCAGGAATCTATGCTTAATTTCTTGCATATCATTCATGATTCTTTTGGCCAACTTGAAACAAGGTACCTTAACAAAGTCATTCACTCCCAAGTGTACCAGTAGAATCTTAGGTGGTGAGAATATTGCAGATAGCTCGATGATGCGTGGAATGACAGCTCCCCATACCATCCCTCTCCAATCAAACCATTGTGCTTGCTGAACCTCTCTTATCCCCAGGTTCCAATCGCGACATGATTGTAGCACACAATGTTCTGCCCAGAACACAAGGCTGTGCCTGATGATCCAAACATCTTCAAAATTCACATCTGCTTTAATAGAAAAAACATATTAAGTATACCTTACGGGCGAATATAGGACTTAAAAGCCCTGGACCTCCAACTCACAATCCGTCTGATTGTAGTGTCGTTCAAACCCTGCAAAGCAGCAGCAGTCGCTGCCCCTATACGAAATGAATGAGCAGAGAACTGGGCCGCTGGCAAACCTGCATGCCTCAAAGTCTCTCACAACACAGCTCGAAATTGAAACTGTGTCAACGGAAGCCCCGAAACATGCAGGAACAAATAGCCTGTGCCAGTTGGACGAAGTCTAAGATAATCTGACAAGGTTAAAATGGGACAAATTTGACCTAATGGCACTCTAGACAAGATGACTGTTTATCCCTTAGCCAACTGGTCAGTCTTAGATCGCCTAAAACATATTTGAACTCCCTGTTCACTAATTTGTACATCAGATAGGCAAAGTGCTCTGCCTGAACTATCCGAGCGTGAGCTAGGAACCAGCTTGCTAATTCTAGTGGCCGCAAAAAAATGCCACAGAAAAAACAGCCCTAAATAGAATCACTTCCTGAGATGAAGAACATACATCCAGAAGGGATTGCCAAATTTGGATGAGAATTGATCCTGTTACCAGCAAGCGATTATTGCATGCTGGAGGAAGCTTCCTAGTCCATCCTTCCAGAGCCCTACGGACTCTAAAGTCTCCAGTAGGGTCATAGAACCCCCCCCCCCATTCTAGAATAAAAGGACAGAGCAGCTAACCTTGCCCTAATAGTGACTGGGGTGGGAAACCTGACTGCCTAAAATGAAACGCAAAATGTAAAACCACCTCCATCCCTAAGGGCTAACTCTCAACCTCCCCTTCCATAGACAGAAACAGCCTAAAAGCTCGCATTGCAAGTTGATACAACTTGCATATCGATGGAGCGACAGACTGGAGAATCGCCCTGTTGATTTCTATTCTCCAAGGCTCCACGGGTGTTCTGGTACCTCCAGTGGTTGCAGTGATGCTTCCAGGGTGAGTTGACGAAACCTGGAAAACTGAAAATGAGAAAGGGCATCTGCCAAAGGATTTAGTAACCCTGGTACATGGCGAGCCTGAAACAACACATTGTATCTCAAACATTGAGTAACCATTGCTCTAACCAATGCCATCACCCTTAAGGATTTGGAGGTTTAGGAGTTCACTACATGAACCACTGCTTGGTTGTCGCACCAAAACCAAACAGTTTTATTTTCAAATTGAATTGGCCACAGATGAACTGCAACCACAATAGGGAAGAGCTCAAGAAAAGTCCAACCCTTTTAGCCCATCTGCACCCCCCCCCATGAGAGTATTCCAATACTTGAGAAACCCACTTTCAGAGCATTTTTTTTAAAAAAAATTCTTTCCACCATTAGAAAAGATCCTTTCAAAAATATCCCATATGTAGAGGTCCAGGTCCTCTGTATGCACAGATTTAACTCCATGTTCTCTTTTTGTGCATACTGTCATCTTGTATACTGTTGCACTCTTCTGTAATGGAAACCAGTCTCAACTTAGGCCTGTGTGACAGTTGTATCCCAGACAGTGTATGGAGAAATGTTATGTATAGAACTGTCAGCTTATGTTGTATTTTGTTAATATGGTATAAGTCTTTGCCATGACAGCTGCTTGGTGACACATTCTAAAATGAGTGAGTTTTAATATTTATAGATGGAGCCAAGATAAGTTAAAATTATTCTGATTAATGTGAGAGGCTTTAAATCACAATTGGCAAAATATTCTGTCCAGTTTAAAAATAAACTGCCTTTCTGCTCTGACAACTAACAACTGAAAGTTCACATGAAAAATCATAAGGCTGGTGGGTTGGTTAAAGGTGTATGAAGCAAGGATAGGTAAAAATCTGTGAAATCAGACAAATGTGATAAATGCAATTTAATGGTGGTTGTGAGTAAATTTGAATTTGGCTGGGGGGAATTCAGGGCATTTCACCAAAAGGAAAAAAAAAATCCTTAAAAGGACTGGTTCTTTAGACACAGTCACTATGAGAAATCATGGCAGAAAAAGAAACTGTAAGTTTACTAGCATTATTTATGTCTGCAAAATAATATCCATTTAACAAATACGTTTACTTTAATTACTTTAATTATTTCAGCTGTGTTGCAGATCATACCTAAACATACCTATGACTATCAGGAAGGTGTAAAGAATGGGTCATAATAGAGAAGCTAGACTGACCTGGGTCCCTTATCTGGGCTCTGCTCATTTCCTGCATGGGGAGATGTCATAGCCCACAGGGTCCATCAGCTTCCAAAGTACCATCTATTATTATTATTATTATTATTATTATTATTATTATTATTCATAGAATCATAGAGTTGGAAGAGACCACAAGGGCCATCCAATCCAACCCCCTGCCATGCAGGAACTCCCAATCAAAGCATCCCTGACAGATGGCCATCCAGCCTCTGCTTAAAGACCTCCATGGAAGGAGACTCCACTACTCTCCGAGGGAGTGTGTTCCACTGTTGAACCGCCCTTACTGTCAGGAAGTTCCCCCTAATGTTGAGGTGGAATCTTTTTTCCTGGAGCTTACATCCATTGTTTCAGGTCCTAGTCTCTGGAGAAGCAGAAAACCAGCCTGTTCCCTCCTCAGTATGACATCCCCTCAAATATTTAAACATGGCTATCATATCACCTCTCAACTTTCTCTTCTCCAGGCTAAACATCCCCAGCTCTCTAAGTCGTTCCTCATTGGGCTTTGTTTCCAGACCCTTCACCATTTTAGTTGCCCTTCTTTGGACACGCTCCAGTTTCTCCACATCCTTTTTGAATTGTGGTGTCCAGAACTGGATACAGTATTCCAGGTGAGGCCTGACCAAAGCAGAATAGAGTGGCACTATTACTTCTCTTGATCTAGACACTATACTTCTAATGATGCAGCCTAAAATTGCATTGGCCTTTTTAGCTGGTGCATCTCACTGTTGACTCATGTTCAACTTGTGGTCCACCTGGATTCCTAGATCCCTTTCACACGTAGTCTCATTCAGCCAAGTGTCCCCCATCGTATAGCTGTGCTTTTCATTTTTCCGCCCTAAGAACAATATCATCATCATCATCATCATCATCATCATCATCTATCCTGCCTTTCTCTCAATATAGGGACTCAAGGTGGTGAACAATAAATCTGATCCCTTGTCATTGCATCCTCATAGAGGTCCTCCATGGAACCATGAGTTTCACAGCAGCTCTTCTTTTTAATTTTAGATATTTTCTGGTTATACAACAAGCCCACTTTAAGAGTTTAACATTTGATCAGCAGTTAGTCACTGTCCTAGGAGCCAACATAAGGTAAACAATTTCAAAGGGGGCAAAGTATCAGATAGCATTGATATGAGGGTCCAGGAATCAGTCATTTTCACAGGCTCATGCCAACAACACAAGAGAAAAAAAACCCACATTATTCCATGATCATCAGGAAAGGAAGAGACACCAGGGATCACATTGCAAACATCTGATGGCTAATGCAGTATAGTAGGGAGTCCCAAAAGAAAATCAGCAAGTGCTTTATAGACTATAGTAAAGCCTTTGACTGCATAGATCATGGAAGGCTATGGAATGTCCTTAAAGACACGGGAGTGCCAACACATCTGATAGTCCCAATGAGGAATCTGTACTCAGAACAAGAGGCTACTGTCAGAACAAAACACGGAGAAACAGAATGGTTCCCAATTGGCAAAGGAGTCAGACAAGACTATATCCTATCATCCTATCTATTAAACTTATATACAAAACATATTGTAAGGAAAGCAGGCTTGGACATGGAAGAGGGAGGAGTGAAAATAGGAGGAAGAAATATCAACAATCTGAAACATACTGATGACACCATAATACTAGCAGAGAACCTAACAGACCTGGAACAACTACCAAGGAAGATCAAAGAAGAAAGTGTAAAGTCAGGCTTACTGTTGAACAGAAAGAAAACAAAAATAATGACCATACAGAACTTACACACATTCAAACTAGACCATAAGGAAATAGAAATAATAAAATAGTTCTCATATCTGAGATCAAACATTGATCAGAATGTGGACTGCAGCCAGGAAATCGGGGGAGGGGGGGAGATTAAGAATGGGGAAGGTGGCTATGAAAGAACTAGAAAAGGTCATAAAATGCAAAGACATACAACTCTGCACAAAAGTCAGAATCATACAAGCCATCATATTCCCTATTTCCATATGGAAATGTGAGAGCTGGACAGTCAAGAAAGAAGATAGGAGGAAAATCAATGCATTTGAGATGTGGTGCTGGAGAAGAGTGCTGAGGATTCCATGGACAGCCAAAATGACAAACAAATAGGTCCTAGAACAGATCAAACCAGCGATATCCCTAGAAGCCAAGATGACAGGAGTTAGACTATTGTATTTTGGACACATCATGAAAAGGCATAAATTATTGGAAAACACAATAATGTTAGGAAAGGTGGAGAGAAGTAGAAAGAGATGAAGGCAACATGCTAGATGAATGGATTTTATTAAAGAGACCACAAATAAGAGTTTGCAGGATCTGAGCAGAGCAGTAGAGGACAGGGGCACCTGGAGATGTCTCATCCATAGGGTTTCCATGGGTTGAGACCAAGGTGAAGGCAGTTAACAACAACAAAACACCAAAATGCATTTTCTAACATATTTTCCTTTTCTGAAGCTAAGAAGACACAAAGAGAAAACACAATAGTACAGGCTGATTGATCAGAAGCCCTATAGAAACCTCCCAGTGCTAATACTTTTTTACTGTAACACAGCAATTGTGACATTTTCCAGTACATCACATTTCACAGAAATGTAGAAAAATTCACACATTTTCTCAAAGATCAAGGACAGTGACATAATAGTGTGCCATGTCTTTGAAGCTAATGTAAAAAAAAATGTTTTCTGTTTTCTCATCTACTGTATGAAGGTGCAGTGGACTGCAGAGACTAGGGAGGTTGCAGACTGTCAGAAATAGTGTGAATTCAGTCCACTTTTAGGGTTAGGGTTAGGGTTAGGGAATCATGGGGACTGTATTTTATTGTGGCACTAGGGTTCTCTGACAAAGAAGGTTCAATGTCTCAGAAAAATAACAATTCCCATGATTCCCTAGCACTAACCCTAACCCTAAAAGTGGACTGAATTCACACTATTTTTGACAGTCTGCAACCCCCCTAATGTTTCCAGTTCTATGTTCTGTTTTCCCATAGAAAACTCCTACAGATACTTGCAAATGATCTCTAACCCAAGCAAGGACTTTTTGGTGCTCATTGCAAATGCTGGTTGTGGACTTGATTGGGAGGATGGTATCATTTGACTCACATTTCTGAAGGTGGTAGAAACAAATATATGGATCTAAATAAGACTGTTATCTGAATCAGTCCTGTTCCTGCTTCTGCTGAACAGGAGTAGGACCCTTTAAGATAATTTACACTGCCAATACCCATTGATTTGCCCCCCTTTTCTCCTCAAAAAGAAGTGGAGTAAGGGGCTAAATAGATGGATAAAAAGAGGTGATTTCAAGCTGGCTTGAATGCGTGGCATTTAGATTATGCTTGCCTTGAAGCTGGCAGGAAAGCGCCCTCTAGGAGCCTTATGGATAGAAAACCTGCTTCAAAATGAAGCAGCTTTTTTCTGCTTCTTCCTGAAAATGAGCACCTTCACATTGCACCAATGCTAATGCAGCTCTAAAGGGGGACTCTTTCCAAACCCTAACCCTAATTGTGCATGTAAACACCCTGTCACAGTGTAGCAGAACTCGGATAAAAGACCAAACAGAGATCTTCGAAAAGGAGCCTTTATTTCCAAGTAACGCGCGGGCCCTTAGTGGAAGTGAGTTCAAAATACCAAGAGCCCTGAGTGACAGATCATGAACACTTTTATAGACAGTTAATTGGCTTTGTGACATACAGAAAAACTCTTTTTTCCTCGCCCTCTAGTTTCCTAATGTACGCACATTTCTCTTTCTCTTGTAATCCTACTTACATTTTGAGCAACTAGTTTACAGAACAGCTTTAGGACAAGATAACCTGTCCCAGGAGCCTTCAGTCTTTTAGGAAATGTTGCCAGAACAGTGTCCACTGAGGGAAAGTTTGCAGGACAAATTGACAAGAACAGTGTAATTTGTTACTTATTGTCCCTGCGTCAGCATTTGTGAGTACAAAGTTTCAGAAAATACATTGAAGGCGGAACATTTTTTAAAACATGTTAAGATTCTCTAGTCTGACCCCTTACAAAGCTACTTCATTTCCTCTTCAACAGGAATGCACTTAAGATGGACAGAGCTGCTGTACACAAGTGGTGGGGGTGGCAATGCCCAAAAGAGAAACCATGGAACATTTCATGGAGATGAGTACAACATACACAAAACAGACAATCAAAAAGGGGGCATAAGGTGAAGGCGGGGATGAAAGGAGGCATGATTGTACCTTGCTGGCATATGCATGAGAACACCTCTATGATTCCCCATCCCAGTGAAGTGCTGCACATGCAAATATGTGAAGGTTCACAGGGACAGCCATGCAATGGGATGGAAGTTGTTGGCAGTGCACTCCTGTGAAGGTGCACAGGGATGATGGTGGGGACAGTTTAAAAAAAGTACCCAGCAGTGTGGCTTGAAGCTGTGCCACGTGTTCATGACATGTGTACTCCAGCCCCCTTGGGAGGTAGCAGTGTGGTTGGTGTGGTTTCAATGTGGCTTCAGTAAAGGAAGCTTCAAGCCACTTTTTCCTGCTTGTCTGTTTCACACCTAAGGGCCTAAGCAGACTGGCAGCATGGGGCCGCCATGGGAAGGTGCGCCGCGGGACCGAGGCATCCCCACGCCTCAATCCAGCGCGCACCTTCATCGTCCCTGAAAGGAGTGCTAAAATAGCGCTCCTTTCACAAGTCAGTGAAAGTGTGCCTCAAAAGCTTGCGGTGCACTTTCACTGACTTTTCCGCCACAGTGTGTCCGGATGCTGCGGCAGGAGGTTGCTCTCGGAGGTTGCTCTCAGGCAACTTCGGGAGGAGGAAGGGGCACCGAGCGTGCGGCTGCCCCTCCTCTTCTCTGCCTCCAGGATGGCTTTTTAAGCCGTCTGCTGAGGCCCTAAGTCTCTACAAAGTCAAAGACAGAAAATTCAGTGGGGAATTGCAAAGAGCTAAACTTGAATTTTCTGTCTTTGATTTTGCAGAGACTTAGGGCCTGTACAGACCGGCCACAAGGCTCGGTCTAGGGATGAAGTTGGGGTGGGGTGACCACACGCTGGCTGCCCTGACTCTGCCCAAATTCCACCCTCACAAAGTGTGCCCCATTGCATGGCATGCAGTGTCAGGGCACTCTGTTGGCACACCGTGTAGACATGCTGCACCAAAGGGGCATAGAAGAGCCATGGTAGCAGAGTTAAGGGTGGCATTTTGCCACTCCAAAAAGGAGCGGCATTTGCCAGCTCTTTTTGGAGCAGCAAAAAGCTAAATTGGGGCCATGGCATGTGGTTGCCATAGCCCCAATCCAGCACCGCCCCTCAGGGGCCATCTGTATGGCCCCTTAATCACCTCTTTATTCCTGTGGTGAAATTGTTCCAAGCAAAAAAGCACATGAAAATAGCATGGGACAAAGAATGTTTTTTATAGAAGGCTTTATTCTAAGTAAGAGATCCATATTAGATAAAGGCTATTGTTGGGAAGCCGAGACCTAATTTTGGGGAATTTATAACTAGCTCAAATTAGAGGGAAGTGCCCAACTTCGCTTCTAGGATATTATCCAATTGTCTACGGGAGACGTAAGAATTCTGGCTAGGAAAGACACTGGAATGAACCAAGCTCCAATTAAAGGCTAAAATATTTATTAACACAAAAATAATAAATAAACATCCAAATGTGGCACATTTGTTAAGGAAAAAGCAACATGGGATATACAGTAATAGAAATAAAAATATGTATGTGAATGTCAAAGTGACTAAGCAGGAGCAATCAGGAAGATACACAGGTGAAAAAGATAATATAATTAAGAAGCCTTGAGAGCCAAGGACAAAGTTATAGAAGGTATATTGAGAACACCTGTGATAGATTGCAAACACCTGAGACTCATTAAGTGGTTAAGGTAAAGTGATGAAACACTTGGGTTGGTCTTAGGTATGGGATGATCTATGTGGACCAATCAAGATGTATGTACACACCCACTGGGTGGAAACTGACTGGTGGGTGGTGTCTAACAATGGCTATAAATTGCAATGTTTGCTAATGTACATTGTGGTGTAGTGTGGAGTATTTTGGTGGAGTAGAGATTGTGATTTGTAGGGCATATAGTATTTATGTATATAGTAGAATAAAGTAGATCTTTTATATAAGACTACTGAGTTGTCTGGTGTCTTGAGGGAAGATACAAGAGCCAGAAGAATCCTGGAGAGGTTTGGAGACATCTCAGGAGGAAGAGTGAGAAGGCTTGGAGAGTTTGTCAGGGTCTTCAGCCTATTCTCTGAAACTCTGCTGCTTGGGAAAGAAGCATCAACCACTGATCAAAGCTGGTCAGCTCTGCTGCATAACAAGGTGGTGAGTTAGAGCCAGAGGTGAAGAGCTAAAACTCCCATCATCCCTGACAGACACACACACACACATGAAGAATGACCAGGGAAGAGCGAGAGCGGGGGAGGCAAGAGTGAAACCAGGATAGAGGGAGATATACTCACACCCGAGAGACTCCTCTGGGATTCTGGCAGCAAATGAGGATGGGTTCTGTGGAAGGGGCACGACTGGCAAGAGAGGGGGTCATGGGAACTATCTCAGAGCATAGACCAACAGAGTTTCAGCATGCACTTCCAAGGTAGCACAAGGTCTGCTAAAATCCAGGGGTTCTTATGGGGAAATTCTGTCTCCTGGCCATGAGTTAGACAAAGGCTTGATTGGTTTGCTATTGTTTACTTAAGCTTGGGCATAGTCTAAACAATGCATTTGGTTTCAAAACTATCAAGGAAAGGAAGCTAGAAAAAAGGGGTGCAATCAAATCTAATCACTGTCTCATTAAGTGTGAGACTGAGACAAACAAACACCATTAGGTATCTTTTCCAACATAATGGGATATTCCCAAGGGCAACTCCCAAAGCCTGCCTGTCCAGGAAATTTCTAGTGGTCTTAAGCAATTTCAGCTTGCTTACCTGACCTCACGTCTAGGGGATTATGGCTGCCATCTCCCAAGGGTGCCATCTCCCAAGGGTCAGGCTGGGGTCAGGCTGGGGTCTTAGGGAACTCCACATGGCTAAAATATACAAGAAAAATGGAGGACATCCACTAACAGCCCCCCCCCCCGAAAGCATTGAGACCAATGCACTGTGTGTTGAGATCAATGTCTTTAGAATTAGTCTTTGTCATAGAATTTTCGGGGTGACAATTTGGAAGGAGGAGTTGTGTTTGGGTGGAGATATCTCTCTCTTATGAAAGGAGGGTTGGGATCCCTAATCACACATCAGGAACCCATTCACACTTCACCAATAACAGAACAACAGCAATTCGAATCATAAAAAAACAAAAACAAAACCAAACAACAACAACAACAATAGGAAAGCAACAACAAAATAGCAATGCCAATGCACTGTCGGTCCAAATAAACAGCAATGGCAATATGAAAGCAAGCGTCTTGGATGGGTGTGAGTCCAAGGGGAACAGAGAGTGAAAGTCCATTTTCGAATGAATGCAGGATGACTCCGTGGGAATGCGGGCAAGTCCAAGGCAAGGGGTCTTGAATGCAGGCAAATAGCAATGCAAGTCCAAGGGAGCAACAGAAATGCAAGTCCAGGGGGCAATGTCAGGCTTCACTTGGGCAACGCTGTCCATAATCGGCCTTTGTGCAGTGGCTTGGCTAGAAGCCTTGGAATCTGGCATCAGATGCGGGGCGGCTGTGAAGAAGAGAGCTACTCATCTGCTTCGGTGGGGGCTGTGGTAGGATTGAGGCAGGCCCCATCTGGCTGCAAGTGGTGGCATGGATGTCTTGGGAATGCTGGCTGGCAGTCATCATCCAGGGTTATCTGGGATACTTGTCCTGTTTGGATTTCACGTTGGAGGCTTACCTTCCTCTTGAAAGTTTGTCAGAGGTGGAAGCAGTAGATAGCATGCATTGGGGATGAAGTCTCACCCCCCCCCCCATGTCTCCGGAGAGACGTGGCCAAAAGGTTAAGTGACAATGCCATAGGTTAGCACAGAAGTCAGTGGCAGGGGAGCCAAAAGAAAGAGAATTTCCCAAATCACTACACTTGTAATGAAAGTCTATCACCGAAAGGGGGCGTACAGCACCGAACACATAGATACACCAACACTTATCATGCAACAAAACTGCTTAGGGCTTAAGGCCCTTCTTTATCTTAACTCCAATAACTATTCCAAGGCTGAGAGACTGTAGCGGCTACACTGTCTCAGAGACCATTGGCTTTTGCAGATTACCAATGAACTTGAGTCCTGCATCATAGTACTCTTTTACATGTGGGTGCATGGATAGGCTAAAACTGGTCAGGCGGGTCACTGGGACGATCCCAATAGGCTATCCAAACTGTGGGCACTTGGTCTGGGTGAAGCGGGGGTCGCCACCTTAGAGTGGGGGTCAGGAATGTTGGGAAAAATATGCAAATTAGGGTTCCATTTTGGACTAAACAGGCTTATTGCAGCAGAACCGGGGTGTTCCTGGGCTTGTAAAAGGTATGGCTGGATGTGGTTTGGAGCAGGGATTTAGGTCCATTGCTCCGAGCAGGTTGGTCACAATGACTTGGAAGGAGGTGGACGGGTCTATGGTTGCTATGCTTCCTGTGGCTGGGTTGCCCTAGGTGGGGCCTCTTTGAGGGGGCCCTGCTACTGGCTGATAGGGAAGGCTGCCTGTGCGTAGTGCTTCCGAATGAGGCCAACTTCGCTCCTGTTGTCGCAACCCGGTAGGGTGACCCGAATGAACACAAAGAGCATTCTCATGAGAACTGTCCTCTGCGTTCAAGGGGACTTAACCGGACCCTCCAGCAGGAAATCCATTGGCCAGCGTTCGGTGGCACCACCCACAGTTGGCCCTCCTTCTCACCCATACAAAAAGGTGGGGGCTAGTCCCCCATCTTCCTATTAAGTGAAAAAGGTGGACCAAAACTTTTCCTCCCCTCCCCAATACCGAAAGTGCAGGGCGCAGGCAGCGGCTATGGATGTGTGAATGGTTCTGCTTTTATCCAAGAAGGCTCTCTTTCCCACCTTCATCCTCTAGAGGATGGAGGCAGTCAGAAAGGGAGTGGGGCTGGTGGCAGCAGTTAGAATGCCTAGTAGTTATTGACTGTGGGAGATCTAGTCTGTGTCTAAGGGCACGGAACTCGGCCACTTGCTTTCTAATCCAACAAGTGAGACTAATGGCTCCTATAACAGTGATAACCTGTATTGCCAGAATTATTGTGATGGGATTGGTTACCAATTTTAAAATTGCCTGTCCAGTGGCAGACCAGTCCCACTTTCCAAACCAAGTATTCTTAGCTACATCCTTGATTTCTTGGATAACTTCTATTATTTGCTGGGCTTTGAGGTCTACAGAAATCTTAATTCTGGCCTCAGTCTGCTCTATTTGTTTGGCAGCCTGACTCAAGTTAGTGAGTAGGTGCAACCATTTTGAGATTTGTAGTTCATGTTCCAAATGAAATCCTTCTAACAACTGCAGGTTTATAAGGTATGGTGCTTCACTTGTATATTCTCTAACTGTTTCATGCAAGTAAAATTCCTTTTCAAAACAATCCTTAACATGCACTTGACAAAAACATGGGTTTCCTAATGATTTATCTATATCCAAAATACATTCAAAAGGCATTAAAATAACATGTTCACAAGGGGTCTGGAGGCAAAAGCAATCATGGTTAAGTTGTACAAGGATGGATGACCGAACTGGGACTATAACGTGGTTCTGTATCTCTTGGATGGGGGTTCCTCCACTGCTTTGTTTTTACACATCCAGACAAATCAAATAAGTGGGTGTCATTAGTCCAATGTAAGGCGTGCTCTGGCAACATGGTTGTTTTGCTCTCGGCTAAGGGGAGACCTATGTGGGAAGCAGGGTGAATGACCTGGGGATCCCATATCTTTTCATGATAAATACCATTGTAGAGCACCATGTCCTGCCAATGTGCTCCAGTTATCTTAACCAAATCTGTGGGATGCTGGAAGGGATCTGGATATCTTTTCTTAAATAAAACCATGACTTCTGGTTTTGAGGCTTGAATTAACTGGGATGCGAATGCTGTAAGGCTGCTTTGAATTTGGGTGCACTGAATGGCTATGGATTCTATGCCCACCCACTGTGTTTGCCAACATACATGGTGGGTTCTTGTCAGGTCTGGAGCAAATGGGAGCAATATATGGGGGCACCCCCCCCACCCCGCTTTCAAAGAAAACTCCTGTTTGATTGAGAGAGAAAAAATTGTCAAACAAAAATCTAGCAAAAACCTTAAAAGAAAAATTGAAAGGAAGGAAGGAAAGCCTTCCTCTTTCTTAACTCCATTCACTTAACTCAGCTCATATGCAAAGAGCAAAATTGTTACCTAACCAAGAATACAAAGTTGGAACAAACCAAAGGAAAAATCTTAGAGAAACTCATTTCAAAATGTAGTTAGGAGGGGTCTTTAACCATTTGGTCTTTACTGATCAGCAAAAACAACAACAATATCAAAATAGCTTTAGAATCATTGGAAAGTAACAACACCCTGCATCTTTTCTTTCTTGCAACATGAATATAGGACACAACAACATTCAAATGGGTTAATACCAAAATACCAAAGCATTACTTAAACAGGGGTACAAGGAGCAAAACTGCAACAATAAAATAAAACCCTTGAAGCAAAACTCAGAACTGAAACACTGGGCCGCTTAAACAACAATGTTCTCCTTCCTTTTATGCATTGGAAAAGTTGAGATGGAAGGAGATGTAAGATAGCCATCTGGAAGAACAAAGCTAGATCTGATTTTGGGTTGAGAGTGTGTGACTAGTCACACTGTCTGGTGTCTAACAAAAAGAGAGTAGGCAGAGTTAAAACAAACAGTCAAGAAAAACAGACTGGGGGTATTTGATCCTATTTCCTCTGAACATGTACAGAGAACCAAACAAAACTGAGGACGTTATCACACATGGACCACAAAGCGATAATAAACTGGAAATGATAAATCCCGAAAATAAACCAAAAATAAACTTTGATTCTGCAAATGGCTTTCACACGTAATTACCTTAAATGCGAAATTAAAATAAGCTCCCGCTGAAACTGCATTTAAGGTTCACACACAAGTGAGAAAATCCCGTAAATGAACTAGAAATAAGCTTCTAGCACATGCACAGATAGTGGAATGCCAGGATCGGCCCATGGAAAGGCAGAGGATGACAGCTTTCCTTGGGCCGATCCTGGAAGCGGAGGATGGCCCCGCTTCGTCCTCTGCTTCCAGGATCGGCCCAAGGAAAGCTGTCAGCCTCTGCCTTTCCTTGGGCCGATCCTGGAAACGGAGGACGAAGCGGGGCCATCCTCGGCTTCCAGGATCGGCCCAAGGAAAGGCAGAGGCTGACAGCTTTCCTTGGGCCAATCCTGGAAGCGGACGATGGCCCCGCTTCGTCCTCTGCTTCCAGGATCGGCCCAAGGAAAGCTGTCAGCCTCTGCCTTTCCTTGGGCTGATCCTGGAAAAGGAGGATGAAGCGGGGTGAACCATGGGAAATTAAGGGGAAATGCTTCCAAATGCGCATTTGGCTATCACATTATGGTAAATGCAAAATTACCTTAATTGCACATTTGCATTTCCTCCAAACAACCGAATTTCAAAAGATCTCGGTTAACACCAGTTTCTGTCCACTTTCTGTCCAGTTTCTGTGCGACGTCGTGTGAAAACACGGGGCACTAATCCAGTTTCTGTTTCGGTTTTATGTGGATTAACCAGCAGATTTGCCCCTGTGTGATAACATCCTGAGAGAAGGCTAAGTGGCATCATGGTAACACTCACAGCAAGGGAAGAACAAAAGTCTAGAAAGAGAAAGGAGAGCACTCCTGAGCATGTTTTAGGGTGCAGCAACAAAGAACAAAGGGGTCACATGTGAAAAATGAGTGGAAGAGAAATAAAGGACTCTTTCTCTTCCATTGAAAACAGGAAAGAAATTAAGGTCAATTGACTGGGAAAACCTTGTGAGAGGTATCTCTGGGAGAAAGAAGCTGTCACTGGGCACATTAAGAAAGAGAAAAAGCAGGGTTTAACTAGGGTGAGAGAGTGTTCTGAGCATGTGGCGAATGTAGAAAGCAGCAGCAGCAGAAGAAGAAGCTTGGAAAAGACAGGGGGCACTGTGAAGTGAAATGGTATCTCTTGCATCACATGAGGAGGGAATAAAAAAGCATAAAAAGGCAGATAGACTACGCTGGTAGGTGAGGAACTCTTTCTAGGAAACAAGGCAGTTGTGAAAACAGCATAAGATGGAGAAACATATGGAATAAAAAGTCACAGACCCAAGACTCACAAACAGATAGACCAACAAACAATCTTTGGGTGTAAGAAAGGATTGCAAAACACCTAAACAAACACACAAACAACAATTAACAGGAAGATGGGATTTTATGGCTTGGTCTGATTCCTGGGGGCTTATGTAAATCAGCCTCTCAAGAGAACAAAATCTGCTTTTGTTTCTTCTAGTGACTCAGGCAGACAATAGCCAGCCACATGGAGAACTCTGGCTGCTTGGAACATCTAGTTTTCCAAATACCATTAAGTACAGGTTTTACATTTCTTCCCTATATGTTTTGTACACTCATGAGCTCCTGCTATAACAAAATCACAAAATTTAATATGACCACTGAACCAGAAGGAGAAACTGAATTTCTACACAAGAGGTCTCAGAACACAGACCATGTGATCCACAAACTTATAGACACACAACAACAACCTTATGCACATCATATATCACAATTGATGAGGACAAGATAAGAAGTCAATTTCCTAGCTATTAGATTTGAACAATGCAAAGCAAAAAGCCAAAATCTGGTTTCAAACTCCAAATGGAGGACTGGAAAGCTGGTGTTGTTCCTAGAAAAGACAGGGGGTGTGCTGGGCAGCAGGATTAGCCTCTGAGCATGTAAAGAGAGCCAAAGCAGAAACAGGAAACAACAGCTCAAAACCCATACAGTCCCAAGCACATGGATCCAGGCTATGCACTCTGGAGAGGCAGAATATGATATAGACACAGCAATAACCTATATGCCTTCACTCAGCTTGAAAAAGACAAATTCCTAACAGCACAGACCAGCTATCTTAGAAGCAGGAAAGGAAATACAAAGGAACCAGTTTTGATCCAAATTAAAGTCTAGAGGACTTGTACTCATTGGTAGGAAAGAAAGAAGTAGCCTCTGAGCACAAGCAGAGTACAGACCATGAGTTTCAGCTAAATTTAGAGGAACACAAGGTATCTTAAAACACGCTTAACTACACAGAACTATGACCAAAAAAAAAATAACACACACAAGGGCTTGAACCAACACCCACAGTGGACTTTAAAGTAGTTGAAAGGGTTGGCAACACTCCATAGGGGGCACTGCAATCAATCTTGAGACTGCAGCTCTGAACTTTGTGTTATTCATGGCATCTGAGCACATACAGAGTGTCAACAACTGAAAATAGTGAACCATTTTGCAAAGCAGAGAAAGAAGGGGGGAGGGTCTATCCCTCCCAAGCTTTTCTAGGCTATCTTACTGTACTCAACTTGGAAATTCCTACTAAATGATCTTATCCACTTGCTTTATGGGCACAAAGGACAAGAGAAGAATGCAAAAACACAGACTACTGAATAAGGGGCACATCAATGAGAAAAGACAACCTCAACAGCCAATTTCTCAATCTAAGGGATTCAAGAGTTTAGGACACAGCTCTTTATTCCCAATCCTAAAGCATGGGGTCATAAATTTTATAGAGATGGAAAGGAAATCCATTTCCTCCCTTATTGGCAACTTCTAAAATCACACCAAGGTATAAGCCATCAAAGGAAAACAAGGACAGTTTGTACAGGATTTGCAACCTTTAGCTGAGTGTCTTTAGAGGGCAGTTTCTAAGAGTCCCTTTTGAGGGCTATCAATTATAGTGAGGACTGGGGGAGTTGGGGTGTGCCTCACCTCCAAGGCTGGGGAAAGTGAAGCTGAGATAGTGCCACCCATCTCCACTGTCTCTTCTAAGGGGCTGGGTCTTGGCCTTCTACAACGACCGGTTCCATTCCAATTTTTTTCCACGGGGATGGGAGCCTACTTCTGCCTCCCTTGTCTTATCTTTCCAGGTGTGCTGGGGTTGGGAAGGATGACCTCTTGGCATCCCTTTTTCTGGCATGGCTGGCTTGCAAATGTCTCTCTGTTTGTGGACTGTAGTCTGAACAGTAGCAGAAGAAAAGGGGAAATTTTTCTTTGGACTTGGGTCAGCCTTTCTGAGGTGTGTAGGACTTCTGTTAGTATATGGCTCTTGGGAATGAGGGGAGTGAGGTCTCTGGAGGGTTTTACTATGAAGAGTGAATTCCTCTGATGCTTCCATCTCCCATTGGGAAGTGGGGGAAGACTGAGTGGGGGTTTTATTTATTGGGCTTTTTCTGGCTTGTCTTTTGCGCTCTAGGGTCTTTTCTTGTCTCCATGCTAAGACCTTGCGGAAATTATCAGAGATCCTCTTTAGGAGTTGGGAAAAGAATTTCCAGGAGTGTGGGAAGCATGGCATTCCCTCACGTTGCAAGCACTTTTGGGTCTGGGGGTAAAATCCTGAGTGTAATTTTCCGAAAAATGCCTCATTGTCCCACACAACCTGTCCTTGGGCATCAGGTATTACATCACCAGACAAAATAGCTAGAAACATTTTCCTGGCAATATATTTCTCTGGGATTTCATTCTTGGATTGTCTCTCTTTATAGTATATCTCCCTGAGAGTTTCTCCTGGCTTTAAAAGGGAAACAATTTCTCTCATCCAGGAATAACTGTGTTCAGATAGAAGGTCCCGAACCATTATAGCTGATTCCAAAATTTGTCTGTCCTCAGGGCACATACACATTCTAGCAATTTGAGTGAGATCTGGACCTCTTGCACTGGGGCAACAGTTTGATACAATCATTAGCCATGTCAAATAGGTTTGCGAATTTAAAGGTCCCACTAGCTGTGCTAAGCAAGAAGCCTCCTTAATAGAAAATCTGAGTTTTGCATCCAATTTCTGGATTCTATCTAGTGTGTCTTTAAGAGTGGCTGTGAGAATGGAATTTTCTGCGTTAAGGAGGTTAATTTGGCTTGCTAAGGGCCTCGGCAGACGACTAAAAGAGTCGTCTGCCGGGCAGGGAAGAGGAGGGGCAGCCGCATGAGCGGCGCCCCTTCCTCTCCCCGAGGTCGCCCCCAGAAGCGCCGGCCGTCCGCACGGCCGGCGCACCGGGGATGACCTCACGGCGCAGCGTCCACATGCGCCGCGCCGTTTGAGCCAGGGAAAGTGTGCCCGCCACTTTTAGGGCGCACTTTCCCTTAAATCTAAAAGGAGCGCCAATTTGGTGCTCCTTTTAGATGCGCCGCAGGAGCGCCGTGGTCCGGAGGCTGAACTCCGGCGGCACTGCGACCCGCGGCATCTCCGGGGCCTCCGTCTGCTGAGGCCCTAAGTCTCCAATCTCCATTTTTACTGGGAGAGAGTCCTTGAGAGTTACAGTTCTTTTTCTTTTTGAGGATTGTCCTCTAAGGGGGGAAGCAGACAGCTAATTGAGCCATTTTGGGGGCAGGGGAGGGGAGGGGCAGCTGCATGATCGGTGCCCCAACCCCTTCCCCAGCTCGTCCTCAGAGCAGCCGGCCCTCCGCATGGCTGGCGCTCCGAGGAGGACCTCCCGCCACAGCGTTCGCACACACTGCAGCGGAAGAGTTTTTTTTATAGATTTATTGGAATTTTTTCCAATAACAATTGGGGATTTTTTTAAAAGTTATTGGAAAGCCTGGGGACTTCAAAATGGCCTTGTGGGTTGAATGCATTTGCATTTCCCACTCCTAGTATAACTTGATGGCTAGATTGCAAGGTACATATGTGTGTTGCAATAACACTGGAATACCCTTTCAATTAATCCGACACACCTGCACAGAAAAATCCTAAACATATGGTATTCTGGACTTAATGACAGCCCTGAGATTTCACTTGCCACCTTGAAAATGATGAGATTCACCTATACTAGAGACAGGCATCAACTTCAAGGCTATGCGAATCCTATGTGAAATAAAAGATGTGAGTTTTGATTATATACCCTTTAGGCTTAGGAATGACCTTTTCCTGAAAAGATCTATCAATATACAAAGCTGTGTACCTTTTATGTGGATTGCTTTCCTGAGAATCTGCAGAATCTCTCTTTACCTTTGGTCGGTCCCAAAGGGTGCTGCTCGGGGACTGTAGCTCCAGTAAGAGGGAGCTCACTTGTGGGGTCCCTCAGGGAGCTATTTTGTCCCCGATGTTATTTAACATCTATATGAAGCCGCTGGGTGAGATAATACGGAGTTATGGTGCTGGGTGCTATCAGTATGCTGATGACACCCAAATCTATTTCTCCGTGTCTCGTTCGTCGGCCTTGAATTCCAATGACACCTCCTCTCTCAATGAATGTCTTCAAGCGGTAATGGGCTGGATGAGGAAAAACAGATTGAAATTGAATCCAGACAAGACGGAGGTGCTCACGGTACAGGCTCCGAAACCAAGAATTGGGTTGCAACCTCCAGTCCTGGATGGGGTCACGCTCTCCTCCAGTGACTGTGTTCGCAGTCTGGGGGTGCTCCTTGATCCGTCGCTTCTGATGACAAATCAGATTAATGCGACGGTCAGGAGCGCCTGTTATCAGCTTCGGCTGATACGCCAGCTGCGCCCTTTTCTGGAAGTAAGAGACCTTGAGACCGTTGTGCACGCGTTGGTAACCTCACGCCTTGACTTCTGTAACGCGCTCTACATGGGGCTACCCTCGTGCTTGATTCGGAAACTGCAACTGGTTCAAAATATGGCAGCCAGATTAATATCGGGAACATCTAGGGGGGACCATATTACACCAGTATTAAGGTCCCTCCACTGGCTGCCTATTAGTTTCCGAACCCAGTACAAGGTGTTGGTAATTACCTTTAAAGCCCTAAATGGCTTGGGTCCAGACTATCTGAAGGACCGCCTCCTCCCGTATAATCCTCCCCGCACCCTCCGGTCCTCTGGGAGGAATCTGTTGCAGCCTCAAAAAACGAGACTGGCGACGACCTCCCAGAGGGCATTTTCGGTAGTTGCCCCCAAACTGTGGAATGGCCTGCCGGAGGAGATCCGTCAATTGACATCTCTTGACGGCTTCAAGAAAGCTGTCAAGACGGATCTCTTTCGGCGGGCCTTTCCGGATTAATCCACTAGTATGTTCTGGAATTTTCTTCCCTCTGAGATGCTCCCTTTTTTAATAAATTGGGTCCCTTCTGAGCCAACATGTGACATCCGCCGGCATTTTTGTTTTTTAATATATGTATTGTTTGTTTTAATGGAGGAATTTTCTCCTTATATTGTTTATTTTTAACTTGTATTGGGTTTAATGACTTTTTAAGGGGGGGAGGGGGATAAAATTGCTCTTAACTGTTGTTGGAATTTTATGATGTAAGCCGCCCCGATTGTGTTCAGAGGGGCGGGGTATTAAATAAAAATTATTATTATTATTATTATTACCAGAATCAGTAGCCAGTCTGGGATTCTAGCTCTGGATGAATGGGGGAAGAAGGTGGTGGATCTGGAAATTTCTGGAGGCATCTGCATGGTCTTCACTCTGATGTTCAGATTCCACCTATACCAATATAGGATAGTAAGTGGTCATATCATATGAAACAGGAGCTGCTTGTATAAAGAGTGGAAGTCTCTTGCCTATTCAACTGCTGCAGTTTTGCTGATGGAATTAAGGTCACTGGATCAAAGCTTCATCATAAATACTGAATATCCCTTATCCAAAATTCTTGGGATCAGAAGTGTTTTGGATTTTGGATTATTATTTCTTTGGATTTTAGAATATTTGCATATACATAATGAGGTTTGTTAGAGATAGGACCCAAGTCTAAACAAAAAAATCATTTATGTTTCATATGTACCATATATCTGAAAATTATTCAAAGGTATGGTAATTTTATACACATTATTTTGAATAATTTTGGGTAGGAATCAAAGTTTTTGTACATTGAACTATCAGAAGGCAGAGGTGTCACTATCTCAGCAACCCATGAAAAAAATGGTTTCAGATTTTGGAACATTTCAGATTTTGGATTTTAAGGTAAGAGATACTTAGCCTGAATGAGAAAAAGAAAATATGGGAGTTTATTTCAGTGTTTGAGAATTCAAGCCCTCTCTATCTGGGGTTATTAGGTAGGATATTCAAATTAAAAGGTACGAATGCAAGTATTCATAACCACTGGCTGTACATCAGATCTTATTCCAAAGGTAGACTTCCTTCACAGTAAGAAACTCTGAATCTTCCTGAGCTGGTCCATAGCCTGTTTTCTGAGATACTTCAAATATAAGACTCAGGGGAGAAGCAGACGGCTAAAAGGGCCATTTTGGGGGTAAGGAAGGGGAGAGGGAGCCACACGGTGGGCCCCCCCAACCCCTTCCTGAAGGCACCGTCACAGTGCCGCCCCTTCCGCACGGCCGGGGCTCCGAAGATGTCTTCCCACCGCAGCGTTCGCACACGCTGCGGTGGAAGAGTCACCGAAGGTGCGCCACCAGCCTTCTGCGGCACACCTTTGGTGACTTGTGGAAGGAGCTCTATTTTAGCGCTCCTTCCAGGGGTGGCGAAGCTGCACAGCGGGGCCGAGGTGTGGAGATACCTCGGCCCCGCGGCACAGCCTCCTGGGGCGGCCTACGGATGCCCGTCTGCTTCCCCCCTCAATCACTCACTATGCTTGTTTGAATCATATTTCGGATCCTTGGTGTTCCTCTTACTCTTGGACATTTTTTCCAGATAAAGAAAAAAAAGCTGCAGTAGTACTGAGAACTTAAATATATGCAGAATCCTACAGTTGCAGTGAGACTGTTGAAAGCTAGGAAATATTAAAAGATATATTTATGCAATGAACCTACATCAAGTAGCTGTTCTAAAATAAGCTCTGTATCAGCCTGTGTCAGGCTAACACCACCACCACCCCCACAAACTCACCCTGCTATTTAGCATCAACAATGAATGACAATCAAACAGACCTCTTATCCCAAAAGTATTTCCAGAACTATCAAATGTCAAAGAGCCCTGGTGGAGCAGTGGTTAAATGCCTGTACTGCAGCCACTCACTCATAGACCACAAGGTTGCGAGTTCAATACTAGCCAGTTCCCAGGCTAGACTCAGGCCTGCATCCTTCCGAGGATGCTAAAATGAGTACCCAACTGTTGGGGGGCAATGAGCTTACAGTTGTAAACCACTTAGACATCCCATAGCGTGATATGAAGCGGTATATAAATGAAGCTGCTTTGCTTTCATTTGCTGAAAGGGGGGGGGGGGATTCCAAGCTGAGTTGATGGAGATCACTGTAATTTCATAGTATACTACTGTACATTGTACAAGTCGTCCCCATAATTCACAGGGTTGCCTTTTTTTGAAAAAAAAAATTGTCACTCAAATTTCAGGAGGATTGCATTTATGGATCCTCCTGTTCCTTCCTCCCCTACTCAGCATATAAACTCCCTTAGTTTGAACATGCAATGTTTATATACTGAACTATCATACTTATCAAAACAATCAGGATAAGGATAAAATGAATAGATGTGATTGCATATGGATACCAAGATCTGCAGCTTATTATGACTGTAAATTGAACCATGATATCAGAATGTCATGTTTTCATTCAGCCTAGAATATCTCCGGGCCAAAAACAATGGACTGTAAACAACTTCAGGTACAATTCTATCTAGGAAATCTGTTTATTTTCATTTTCAAACAGGGTCTTTTCACAACTTCATAAGTTTCATGAAACACTACATATAATTGAATGTTATTTATGTCATTCAGGTGGCTAACAGGTTGTGAGGGAGACCAGATATGTGCATTTCCAATAAGCAACGCTGATTTCACCAAGTGTTAGGGATTCAAATTCTAGATGTCTATTTTTAATTCTTAACTGACAACTCATTATAAAATGCAAAACACACTTACATGGTAGATATCTAAACAAGTGATTTCTATTTTCTTTAATTGAGCCACATTCTAAATTTACTTCATATGCTGAGCCATCTTCGGTATTCAGAATCTCACACACAACCCTCAACATATAAGAAATAACCATTTAAATTTGCAGTTATATACTAAAAAAAAATGCTTGGGAACATGTGAATCTGTCTGTCACATGCATGTACCTGATATTACCACATATATTCAAAATAGAGGATTCCTTGGGAAAATCTCATGCATTTTCCAAATCTTAAATGTTTTCCAAATCTTCTTTCAATAGAAAGCTTAGAAATAATTGATTAAATTTTTAAATTACTAACTCACTAGATTTTTTTTTATTCTAATGTGAATTAATTCACTATATTTCTTATTCAATTTTGAAGTTAAAATACATTTTAACAAGTTATTTGCTTCAGGTTGTTATCATTAGTGAGAGTGAGTTGGTTCTCCTTCTGCCAAGCACAGTAAAACAGAAAATCTGGAAATCTTTCAGAGAAAAAGGATTAGGGATGAAAGAAATGCAAAACATGTCTCAGCAGCCAATCTGACTAGAACATTACAGCTATCTTTGGGAGAATATTTGGAAAACAGAACAGAACAAGTTTTATTGATTAATCATCTGACCGTATCAACAATAGAATACAGTATTTCAAATACAAAATACAAATACAAAATATAGTGTATCAAAATACAAACAAATAGTAAAATAGCTCAGTCCTGAAACAAATGTAAGATTAAACGGGGTTAAAACTTATTTGTTTAAGTAAACAGCTAGATAAATAAAATAGTATACAAAATAAACTACCAATACAATATAAAATATAACAAGCAAAAACTGGTGGAAATGACTGAAAAACTAAGGAGTTTAAATAAGCTCATCACCATAACATGACACTCCATGATGAATAATGAATTGCTCTCTCAAATGATCAGCTTTTATATGAAATTTTTCCATGCATCTCACTAAATGTAAGTTCTCCAGAGAGAAAATAAGATAATTTTGCAATAGGCTCCCAATTATTTGTTCTAGCCAGGTAAGATTGTAAAAAGTGAGATCTCTCCTTGACATATATGTTACAATCAAACAGGATATGTATGGTGTCCTCTACAGCAGAGGCACAACAAATACATGTTCTTTCATGGTAAGGTATTTTTTTGGAATTGACCTAATCTTAATTGCTCAAATCTAGCTCTTGTGAAAGCTGTTCTCTGGCTTTATGTAAGCTGTAGTCTGAGGGGGGATGCAGACCAGGGCGTCGGGGACGCCCTGGTCCGGAGCGCCGTGGGACCTCAGCAGCCGGACCGCGGCGCTCCTGCGGCGTCCCTGGAAGGAGCGCAAAATCAGCACTCCTTCCACAAGACAGGGAAAGTGCGCCCTAAACACGTAGGGCGCACTTTCCCTGACTTATCCTCCGCAGCGCGTCCGGTCGCTGCGGAGGGAGGTCATCCCCGGAGCCCTGTCCGTCCGGAGGGCTGGAAGCTCCAAGGACGACCTCAGGAAGAGGAAGGGACACCGCGCGTGCGGCTGCCCCTCCTCTTCCGGGTCTCGGAGATGGCCCTATTAGCCGTCTGCCGAGGCCCTAAGATATTTTTCTAAGCCAAAAAGAGTTTTATTTTTGGCTAGCCATTTTAAAGGTTTACAACCAGCCATGCCAGCGATTTCTATTTGAGCACTAATATCCCAAATCCTTTGTTTTAGAATTTCCTGGGCTTTGCAATCCTCAGAGAGAAGAAAAGAAAAAACAAGCCTAACCGGTGTAATGATAGGGAAAGCTGGGATACCCAAAAGCCAATAGCTAATAGCTAACTGTTCGTTCAAACAAAAATTTGGGAAATCTCCCTAACTCCATTTTATGGATCTTCAACCAGTAATTTAAGGCCTTTTCCAAGACCTGACATTGGGTTGAATAGGTTCCAAGTTCTGCTCTCACTGCTTGTGCTGGAGTGGATCTATCAAGTCCAAGAATCCTCCTGAGGAAACTGGTCTGGGCCTGTTCCAAAAGAGGTGCTTTCAAATAGCCCCAAAGTTCTGCTCCATATGACAAGATGGGCATAATTTTGGCATTATAAACTTTTAGGATAGGGGATATATTAGATAATTGTAATTTATCAGTTTATAAAGAGCACAGGAATTTGCAATAGCTCTCTGTTTACTTCTTCTAAAGTGGTTTATCCAATTCCCTGTGTTTGAAAACATTAACCCTAGATATAAGAAGGATTTAACTTGCTCTATCAGAGGTCCATCCAAAAAACAATTATATTTTTAATGCCTTTTCCCAAAAACCATCACCTTAGACTTATCTTTATTAATTGGTAAAGAATTAAGAGAGCGATAGATGGCTAGGTTCTGAAGAAGCCCACTTGCGTACAGGCAATCAGGCCATGTCATTGTCATAAGGAGGACATTGAGGATTGTATTACCTATCTTTGGTGTATGCACTGGTGTGGAAGAAAGGTGGCCCGGGATATCATTAATGTATAAATTAAATAGAGTGGGATCCAAGATACAACCTTGTCTAAGGGGCTAAGCAGATGGTGCAAAGCGCCGTCTTCAGAGCAAGGAAGGGGAGGAGCAGCCACACACTGGGTGCCCCAACCCCTTCCCGAAAACGTCCTCGGAGCAGCTGGCCCTCCGCACAGCCAGCACTCCGAGGATGCTTTTCCGCTGCAGCCCACATGTGCTGCAGCAGAAAAACTGCCAAAGATGCGTCAGCAGCCTTTTGTGGTGCACCTTCGGTGATTTGTGGAAGGAGCACTATTTTAGCGCTCCTTCCAGGGGCGGCGAAGCTGCGCTGCGGGGCCAAGGTGTGTGGATACCTCTGCCCCACGGCACAGCTTCCTGGGGCTGCCCTGTGCCGCCCGTCTGCTTCCCCTCTAACTCCATTATACACATTAACTTTCTTAGTCAACATTCCATTGGTGCTGATATGCACTTTAAAACAGGTGTCTGAGTGTAGGGCTTTAAGCAGAAATAATAATCTTGGTTGCATATTCATTCCTGCCAATTTAATCCAAAGAATACCTCTGTTGATCAAATGCTTCTCTAAGATCAATAAATGCTGTAAAAAGTCTTTTACCTTCAGACATATACTTTGTAATGAGATTATGCAAAATAAAGTAGTTTTCCATAGTAAAGCAAAGCAAAGCAGCTTCATTTATATACCGCTTCATATTGCATTATAGGATGTGTAAGCGGTTAACAACTGTAAGCTCATTGCCCCCGAACAGTTGGGTACTCATTTTAGTGACCTCGGAAGGATCCAGGCCTGAGTCTAGCCTAAGTCCTGGCTAGTATTGAACTTGCAACCTTGTGGTTTATGAGTGAGTGGCTGCAGTACAGGCATTTAACCACTGCACCACCAGTGCTCCTCTAGATCTACCTGATCTAAATCCTGCTTGTTCTTCCACTAACAGATTTTTAACAACAATCCAGTCCTCAATTCTGCCTAATATATGTTTAGTATACAGCTTGGCCACAATATCAATAAGGCTTATGGGTCTATAATTCCTGGGGTCCCCTTTCTCACCTTTTTTGTATATAGGAACTATGATAGACAATTTCCATCCAGAAGGGAAGTGACCTGTGTTGTTAATAAAGGTAAACAGACTGGCCAAGTCTGGGGCCCACCAGTCCACATAGGTCTTAAAAAGCTCTGGAGGTAGTAGATCTTCACCTGGGGCTTTATTTCATTTCAAGGTTTGTATGATATTTTTAATTTCAGCCACAGTAACTGGTGGCCACAAAGGCATTTCTGCTGAGGAAGAGTACTCATCTGAATAATCCTCCAAGAGACCTTGATTGGGATCTTGGAACAAATTTAAATAGAAATCCTCCCAGACTGAGGCTGGAATGGGACATCTGAATGTAATCTGCATTCTTTCAACATTCCATTTACTGTTTACCAAAAAATAGCAGTATTTGATCCTTTGGCTGATAGTTCCAGATTCATCCATAGCCTAGTTACATAATTGGCCTTCTTTGTTGACAGATGTTTTTTATAATTATGTCTGAGAATTAGCATCTTTGAGTGGTTAACTACTGAAGGCTGATATTGAGTTTGACACATGGCAGATCTTAATTGTCTCCTAGCTCTAATGCAGTCAAAATCAAACCAGGAAGAGCCAGTAAACCTAGGTTTTTTGTATGGGGACTCATCAATTAGAAATTTTCTTAATGTGTTACAGAGATTGTTAAAGCGAAGGAGGGACTTGTCCCTTTTTGTATTGCCTAGCATTATTAATTTGTAATCTGACAAGATTTGCTCAGAAAACAAGAAACTTAATAGGACATTGAGATCAACCTTATTCCATTTGAGTCTCCTATCCTGGATGTCCTCCGTGTTAGCTAACATATTTTCTACTCCTGGGTTACTGGGTCTAAGATCTGAGTAACCCTGGAAGGTAACAGTGACAGGTTGGTGATCGCTATCTTCTCTCACAAGAACTTTAATGTCTGAAAATAAAGCCGTGTTTCCAGATGAAACACGATATAATCCAAAACACTACTAGAAGCTCTAGAATGACACATAAAAGGATAAACAAAACTATCAGTATAACACACACACACCATATCTGAAGGTAACAATTATACACAAGCGAGACTAACCAAGAACCTCCTTGGTTCCTAGTTCGATCATGAGAGTGCCATGTTAATTCATTTTGAAGATAAGATGCTGGGACAACCCCTTTACATACAAACTCCTGAAGTGAGGGCCCCACTCTGGCATTAAAATCCCCCAGTAGGACTTTAATAGCCCTAGGATATTTTAAGTTTATTTCTAAAATTAAGTTTTCCAATTCAATCCACATCTCTTCAGAAAAAAAGGATGGAGTAATTGGTGGTGAATAAACATTCAAACAAATTATATTCATAAATTTGAAATGAAGTTTTACCACCAATATGTAATGTGAGGCTGATTTCAAAATTAATTCCTCACTCTGCCATCTCAGAGACTCATTCACAAAGATACTTAGACCCCCAGAGGCCCTTCCTTTATTTTTGTCTTTCCTTGCTGCTTCAAACTAGGATTTGAAACCGGGTAAATTAGCCTGCTCAACAGCAGAGCTATGCCATCTTTCCTGGAGAGCTATTATATGAAATTTTATCAAAAAATCGATCAAATCCCTGTTAGCAGCTCTATTTCTCCATCCTGTTATGTTCCAGGTTAAAAATTGAATATTACCCTCTGGCCTTTTGGACTCACTTAGGGGCTCTGCAGATGGTTGCAAAGCACTGTCTTGGAGCCAGGGAAAGGGAGGGGCAGCCAGATGCCGGATGCCCCAACCCCTTTCTGAGGACATCATGAGAGTACCCGCCATTGCACACGGTGAGCACTCCAATGATGTCCTTCCAGCTCAGCCTCCACATGGGCTGAGCCAGAGGGAGTGCGGAAGAGGCAAGCGGTGCCTCTTCCAATGCCCCTTCTGCCCACTCTGGAAGGAGTGGCATTTTAGCACTCCTTCTAGGGCCAGCAGAAGGGTATATTGGGGCCGCTGCATGTGTTAGCAGCATCCTCAATACTCCGCTTCTCGAGGCAGCCCACGGTCACCCGTCTGCTCTCCCCCTTAGTCAATTTGTAATGATTGCATTTAATTGACCTGAGTAGTCATTATAGATACAACTGTTCTTTACTTGGCCACTGTTTTGTCTGACAAAATGCTGACCTAAGAGCCGTTGCTGCAGCTCTTTCATGCCCTTTTTGCACAGCGTGTCTACACACTGTGCCAGGAGGGCATCCTGATGCTGTGCACTATGCAAACAGGAGTGCAGTGTCAGGATGGCATTGGGGCGGGGTTGGGGTGGCCGGCGTGCAGCTGCCTCACCCCAACACAACCCCCAGGCCAACCCTTTAAGCCGGTCTGCAACACCCCTAAATTGAGGTTGTCATACTTTGGCCATGTCATGAGAAGGCATGGTTTATTAGACAAGACAATGATGCTGGGGAAGATGGGAGAAGTATGAAGAGAGAAAGCCCACATGCCCGATTGATGGACTCAATCAGGGAGACCATGAGCCTGAGCCTGCAGCAGGGAGGTAAAGGATGGGGAGCATGGAGATGTCTCATTCACAGGGTCACTATGAGTTGAGATTGATTCAAAAGCAGCTAACAACAAATTATTTGAGGTGAGCTGCAATTAGTCACTGTAATCCTGCAATACAGTGTGATTAGAAAAGAATGGTGCAAACGTAAAGCTGTTCTTATTCAATTTGTGTAATTCTTTTTGACTCACACAGTACTTATTTAGTATGTTTATTATTGCTAGGGGCATGGATAATTAAATGAAAAGTTTTGTCATAATCCTTTCAATTTCCTTCTTTCTTGGCTTCTCTCTCTCCACCCCCCCCCCTTCACCTTCCTGTTGTGGTTTCCATTCTTCAATGGATCTGTTTACACATTGGGATGTAATAAGATTAGAGCCACAATATATAGCTATCTAAAGTCATGACCTCCCACCACAATTTGTGTCTGTCTTTCTTTTATAAAAATAAATAAATAAACAAATAAACAAAATTTATCTTTTTTTAAAATAGTCCAGCCAGAAATATATCCTGCTAACTTAAATGAAGCTTTACTCCCAGGTTAGAGGGAAATGACTGTTGTGCCCACTTCTAATAAGACAATTTCCTAGGGGTCTAAGGTATATTCCTTTTTTTCATATCCTTCCAATTCTCCCAGCTCAATTTTTCCAGTCGATACCAAACACAGACTTTAGAGTAGGATTAATTAAAGGCACCCATGGGTCATATGCACCCCTGGTTGTTGTGGGATCCTAAAATTCCTCACAATCTTTTCACTGTCAAAATGTGGGAGTCTTAAATGTTAAAAATTTACGTGCTCAGCTAATGATTTTTGCAAATCATGTTTCTTGACTGGGAGTGTGGAGGCAGAGAGGATGCAGTGCTTCAGTTGTTAAGAGAAATGTTCTTGATACAGAGGCTTTCAAAACATTTTTGATTAAGAATTATTCCTTTTCATTCACTGACTGAATTTGGTAGGCACCCATTTGTACTTGCAATATAACAGTGTCCTCAGTTAAGAGCAGTGATTTGTATTTGTTTTTTTTTTTGAGGAAAAACTCTTCCAGGTGCTAACTGTTTGCAGGAATGTACAAGCTGAAGGTTTTAAAAATGGACAATTAACCAATGTGACTCCAAACAAAAATGAGGTAGGACAAGCTGACTTTGAAGCAAAAAGTATTTCTTTATTACAAAGGCAGAAAGGATATCAGCAGAAACTAACATGCTGTTTCTTAGTTAACTTTTAACAAACAAGGTATTTGAAGGACAAGGGAACAGCATAAATATTGGCAGTCATGAAAGAGGGTAAAAGAAGAGAAGAGAGATTCAGATTAATGACAAAACTTAACTATGTTGAAAGATGAGATTCCCTGCTGTAGAACAATTTCCCCATGCCTGGAAGTTTCCAGATGTGTTGAATTCCAACTGTACTGAGGAACAACCATATTATGGGCTTTATAGTACAAATGAAGAAAAATCCACTTTAGAGAAAGGCAACCTTAAAATGACAAAAATAATATTTTTGAAGGAGCCAATATTAAAAGGTGATCCAACAGGTCAATGATGAAATCATGTGCCATTATCTGTAAATTTGATGGATCTTTCTGAAAACTAGTATTTGAAATAATGAATTAATTAAAAATAATTTAACTGCGTAAACAATCTCACGTATCAGAGTGGCAACAAATGAACTTCCCATTTTCTAGTATTTAACATTATCAAATTAATTTTCAAATCCCTAATGTTCCAAGCCTTGTTCCCATGAAGGGCTGAATCCAACTTCTTTTGAAAACACAACCTACAACTGTTATCAAACAGTTTACATCATTTTTCCCTTACCTTGATTGCAGCATTATACTTTTTGTTTTTTATAACTTTCACCTTTTGCCTAACATATTCTTCTCAGAAAGTTAACTGCCTCAACACAAAATACTTGGGATGGGCAAATGTGTCATTTATGCTTTCTCCCATATTCAGATTTTGTCAGGGTGAAATTCTCAAATGAAGTTCTCACTAGTGTTGTGAAATGACAGAATAATTCTTCTTATGCCTGCAGAATGGTGGGCAATAAAATTACTTTTCTCCCCACATTAAAAGTGTGTGATAATTACAAAGTCTTCTCACTCACAATGACCCTTGATTAGCCATTTCAATCAAAGGCAGGAATTTCTTTTGAAGATTGTTCATTTGCTTTATGGCATCATGACAATAAAACTGCAGGGGTGCAAGAGGGTGTGAATTTTCACACATAGTGAAGGTAAAGCTCTCTTGCCAATGAGGTATTGAGATTTAGTTTTGCCTACAAATCCTATGGCTAGCCTAGAAGGGAGTTTGTAGGAGCTGTGATCCAAACTTTTTCCAAGCTCTAATTTTCTTTCTCTACCCTGCTCTCCTCAGCACATACACTGCACCAAACTGAGTTATGGAGTCCAGCTATTGTTGGACTGCAATTTCCAGCAGCCCCTGTCTGGTGTAACTAATGCTGACAAATGCTGGGAGCTGCAGTCCAACAACATCTGGAGCTTGGAAGCCATGCAGGGCCAGTCAGCCTTGGTTAGTACTTGGATGGGAGACCGCCAGGGAATAATACTAGGTGCTATAGGCTAGCTTTCAGAGGAAGGAACTGGCAAAATCATCTTTGAGGATTCCTCACCTAAGAAAACCCTAGGAAATTCACAAGCTCCCCATACATTCATAGGCTCTTTGAAGGGGCATGTGCACACACACACACACAGTTATTTCTGCAGCTCCTGTAGCCAGATATCTGGCCCTGTAGCACCAGAAGGGCAAAAGGGATGGGTCCTAGAGACCACTGCTTGCATTTTACAGAGAATCCTAGAGTTGGAAGGGACCTCCAAGAGCCATCCAGCCCAACATCTTTTGGTCATGCAGGATTACATAGAATCCTAGAGTTGGAAGGTACCCCCAGGGGCCATGCAGTCCAACTCTTTTCTGCAATACACAGTATCCTAGAGTTGGAAGGGACCCCCAAAGGCCATCCAATCCAACCCTTCTATCATGCAGGAATCCATAGAATCCTAGAGTTGGAAGGTACCCCCAAAGGCCATCCAGCATATGTGTGTGTGGTGTCCGTGCACACCCCTTCAACTAGCACAGCTTCCATGGTCTAGATATTGTACTGTAGCTCCCAGCATTTTGCAGTGTTGGCTACACCAGTTAGAGGATGCTGGGACTTATAATCTAACACTAACTGGAGAGCCATATGTTACAATAAGGTGTATGGCTTCTATCTCCACCCAAAATGATACCCGTGTCTCCTTCCCAAGATTTCTGGTTAAAGTGGCTACCTGGAACTTTATCGTTAAAGGGTAATGCTGGGAGCTACAGTACAACAACATCCAGATCATGGATTTCCCATCCCTTTACTTCATTTGCAGTTGAACCATGTAAAAATTCTCACACCTATGTGATTATGTGTCAAATTTGTCAGCTTCTACATAAAACAATTAAAGGGGCTGAGAAATCACCAATTCATGTCTTTAGCGAACCATGACAAATAATTATCACATCACTTGTTCTCACCCATCACAAGGAAAGGCACCCACAAAAAGTGCAGTTCTGTGGATATCTATTCATATTTTATTCCTACCAAGTTAATTGAGACATAATCACAAGTAATTGTGCTTAGAATGGTGATATCAATCACTTTCTTCCCAGGACATTTGATGCAGTGTGCAAAACTAAGAAAGAAGATGTTTAAGTACTGTTCCGTAGAACAAAAGATTAGAATATGTATTTTACAACATTTCAAAATACAAAGTACATGGCAGATATATTACATGCCAATGCTTGATAAAATAAATACTTGTTACACATGCATATAGGGAGTTATTTTTCTAAAAGTTATAAGAATACATCTGCTGTGCATAACATTTCTGATACCTAAAGGCTATTTATTATTGACAAGAAATACACTCTTTTAGCAGCTGGAATAATGTGATTATACCAGGAAGGGGAGGCATTGTAAGTAGCATTTCCTCAGATTTTGTTTTCAATTACATACTTTATTATTCATTAAAACATTTATCTAAATTTTCACTAGAGAAAGTTTTTACAAATAGCATCAGGGAAGGTTTTGTTTTTTTTTAAATAATAATCATACATTTTTAGGATGTTCTATACATCTCATAATAGGCTTTTCTACACATTTAAAATACCCATCATTGCAGTTGAATAGAATATCATCTGGCCACTTGTGACATGCAGGAGTTCCTCTCCATGAAAACTCCTTAAACTCCTCAGGAAAAAGCTTAACATTTTTTTATCACAGTATCTACTGAAGTCCACAGAAGTGCACGGTATTGCATGCCTGGCCACCCATCTGCTTCACATACATTCAGATGGCTGCAAATTTTTGGCAGAAGGAGAGTGAATAGATGTAACAGTAATAGATGTAATAGATGACACCATTTTAACTGTCATTGCTCAGTGCTATGGAATTCTGAGAATTGTTATTTTGTAAAACATTTAGCCTTCCCTGTCACAACAAAGTAGTTTCGGTGCTACAACAAGCTACACATTCTAGAATTCCATACCATTGAGATATGGTAGTTAACATGTTATCAAACTGGATTATTTTTGCAATGTGGATATTGCCTTAATGTTGCCATAGGTTAGAAATGACATGAAAGTAAGTAAGTAGTAAGTAACTTTATTCTTGTATCCCGCCTTTTGCCTGTCAGGCAATCAAGGTGGCTAACAAACAGTTCCTCACACAACCTAAAGTGCATTATGACATAGTAAAATAATTACCCAGCCTTTAAAATTAGATATAATACCAATTAATTTAAAATGACTGGCGTATTCACCAGTGATTATAAAACCACCCATAAAACTTTAAAATCTAAACATACAATTAAAATTCTAAAAGAGGGAGAGGGAGAGATATATGTTAAAAGGTCTAATCAATTCATGGAAGGCCTGCCCAAAGAGATCCATTTTGATGGCTTTTTTGAAATTCTCCTAGCTAGTTGCTTGACAGATCTCTTCCAGCAGTGCATTCCATAGTCTGGGAGCAGCGACCGAAAAAGACCTCTGGAAGGTTGCTGTTAATCTGGTTCTCCTTAATTGCAGCAAGTTCCTCCCAGAGGATCTAAGAGTGCGGGGTGGATGTTATGGAAGGAGGTGATCCCTTAGATAGGTTGGACCTAGACCATCTAGAGCAGGGGTAGGCAACCTTTCCCCTTTAAGGGCCGAGGAACTTCAGCTCCCAGAAGCCTCAGCCATGTGGCCAATAGTCCCATGTTGGCCAATAGCTCCTGGGATTCTGGGAGCTGAAGTCCCTTGGCCCTAAAAGGGGAAAGGTTGCCTACCCCTGATCTAGAGCTTTAAAGGTCATTACCAACATCTTATACTGTGCTCGGAAACCAATAGGCAGCCAGTGAAGGGATTTCAAGGTTGGTGTGATGTGATCCCTTCTTGATTTTCCTGTGATTAACTTGGCTGCCATATTTTGTACCAGTTGTAGTTTCCAAACTAGGTATAAGGGTAGCCCCATGTAAGTGAATTACAGAAGTAGAGTTGTGAGGTTACTAGTGCATGTACTACAGTTTCTAGGTCCTTTTTTTCCAGGTAAGGGTGCAGTTGGTATATCTGCCAAAGCCGATAACAGGTGCTCCTGACCACCGCATTCACTTGATCAATCATGTGAAGCGACGAATCTAGGAGCACCCCCAAACTGAGAACGCAGTCCTTTGAGGAGAGCATGACCCCATCTAGGACTGGAAGTTGTAACCCAATACCTGGATTAGGGGCCCCTACTGTAAGTACCTCCGTCTTCTCTGGATTCAATTTGAGTCGGTTTTTCCTCATCCAGTCCATTAGTGCTACAAGACAGTGATTAAGGGGAGAGAAACCATCTGTCATCATGGCTGATGACTGAGACATGGAGAAATATATTTGAGTGTCATCAGCGTACTGATAACACCCAGCCCCATGTCTCCGGATGATTTCCCCCAGCGGCTTCATATAGATGTTAAAGAGCATTGGAGACAGGATGGCGCCCTGAGGGATGCCACAATTAAGCTCTTTTTTAGATGAGCGACTGTCCCTGAGCATCACCCTCTGGAATCTGCCTGAGGGGAAGGAATGGAACCACTGAAGTACAGTGCCTCCAATCCCTAACCCTCTCAGGCGTTTCAGGAGGATGCTATGATCTATTGTATCAAAAGCTGCTGAGAGATCCAAAAGCACCAACTGGGTCACACAGCAACCACAATATAACACATAACATGAGTCTCAAATGCAAATCTGTACTTAGACTCCATATCTTTTGATTCTAACTTTGAAGAGGAATGATGCCACAATCATGAAAGCAGTTCTTCCCCATGAGGAATTTTAGCCAGGGACATTGAATCTACAACAGCACTGTTATATATATCTTCTTAGATAAATGCCAAAATTTCTACTCAGTTTACATGTGGATTGGCAATATACACTGCGCTCCCCATTCTCATCCCCAAGTAAAGTTTCAAATTCATCTTTAATGGCCAAACACTTTCTCTGTGTTTGTTAGTGTAATCTTACATCCACTTGTCAAACGAGATTGCTAGTTGCAGAAATCAGAATGCATCGCCATAGCTCCTCTAAGAGTAACCTAGTTTAATTTCCCAACTTTTATTCCTTTCATGGGAAAGAATAAGCTTTGATATAATTGCAAATGACATCAGAATGACAAACATGGAGCCAGTTACTGCATGCTTGGTTGCCAGGCAGAAAAGAGGCATAAAACAATAGTTCTGTGTTAGAGCTAAAAGCAACCACACTTTTCAAATCTATGCATACTCAAATTCCAGGGCACACTTCCTGGGAACTTGAATGCAGATCAAACTGCTTTAGGCAACATTTAGTGGCAAGTTTATTATTAGCTTTGTTCAGATCCTGGGCTTTTGGTTAAAATCTATTTAAGTTGAGGGTTTGTTTGTTTTTTTGGTACACCTTAACACCTGAGTAGATAACATTCAAAGATCATACCCAATTGCAAGGAGTCAAACTCAGTTTTGAAAGGGAAAAATGCCCCATTTTCATGGGTAGGCAGAGAAAAAATCTTGACATAATGAGGCACTTCTACTGAAGTGCACAGTACAAAGACAGATCAGTGAGATGAAGGATTCTCAAGGACAGTGAAGTGCTACTACAGAAAAATGTGATATCCTTGACAGGATGTACACTACGTGATGGATTCAAATCTACTAAGTTTAATAAACAAATGGAGCATATTATCTGGCAAGGACACTGTAAGAGCCGATCTGGTGTAATGGTCTGAGCACTGGACTACAACTCTGGAGACCAGAGTTCAAATCCTTGCATAGCCATGGAAACCCACTGGGTGACTTTGGACAACTTACATTCTCTCAGCCTTAGAGGAAGGCAAAAACAAACCTTTCAAACAAATCATGCCTAGAAAACCCCGTGAAGGGTTCACCTTAGGCTCTCCATAAATTGGAAATTACTTTAAGGCACTCATCAACAACAAGAACAAAAACAATGGACACAATGAACTAAAAGAGACTTAACTGAGTCAATAAAGTTATTTATGCTCTTTTGTTTATAATACTATACAACCAAATCAATCAAGCATTTTGACCTCCAAATTGAAAGTTTAGTAGTTCTTGGGACTGAGGGTGGGGGTAGAGATAGGTGGAACATTTTGTGGGCATCACCTGCCTTACCTTTTAAAAAAGAACATAGTTTGCCCTGCTGCATGCTGACAGAAAGTGAGAAAGTGAGGACACCCAAAAGGGGGGGGGGCATACTCATTGAATTCTAGATCCCTTGTTTTATTTCTCTGAGCAACATATGTAACCACTATACATAAATGTATTCTGTAGTTCATTAAGTTTAGGGGCCTTATCCCAAATTGTGCATTCATCCCTCCATTTGGGGGGTTCTGTTCTTCTGCAGTCATCACTCCAGTTAAGATGACCAGCATCCTAAATACTCTTTTGCTCTTTGATTTAAGGGGAAATTTCACTCGCAAACCAAAGCATTCAAAAGGATTTTCCTTTAAATAAAAAAGAAAAGAGATATGGGAGTATTTTCCCTACCTATCAGTGATTATTGCTTTTCCCTACTCAAATGTTCAAATTTCTGTTGCTGCACATCACATCTGTAAACTTAAGACCTTCAAATATGTATTACTTTGTAGAGATAAACAATGTCTATACGAATGGAGACATTCAATAACATAATAGAAGAATAGCAACTTTTTTTATGTGGGAGGGATACGCTGCAGTAGCTATTGCCATATTAATTGGGACTACGTACAGGAGACAAAGCCTGCATAGTTCCACTTTTTAGTTTGTGAGTGAAAGATTTTTTATGGCTTTTTGCCATATGCTTCAATTAGCACATAACTCAGCTGTCAAAAGTCACTAACATGGTAGAATTAAACCTGTCATTTAAATAAAGTTGATACCAAGGGGGAATCTCCCCTCACTCTTATTGGAGTAAATGAAAGACTAGAGTAGGTTGCCTACACATTTTTGTATTTCCTGCTGACAACAGAGACTTAGGCAAATTTCATTAATATTGTCACCTCTGGGCCACTTCAACATTCCAACAGCAGCCAAAGATCATACCATAATAAAGCACTGTGAAACCAACTGAAAATAGTGGGCTGTTACTGGAATAAACAATTGGCTTGTTTACAGAGAAAGAGGGAGAAAGAAAGAAGAAAAAGAAGGCCATTTTTAAAATCTTTAGTGCTACCTGTGTCTATATATTATGAAGCAGCTGTTCATTGCCATCCTATGATGAAAAAACATTTCACAAATTATAACAGATATGGTCCCTGCCTCCACAGGGTTCATTGTTATCTCAGGAAAGGTAAGCAAAATGGAACTATTTATTACGCTAGCATCAATTGCTAGGAAGACAGACTTCTACATTACAAATGACTGTGTCACATTGTGCTGATGTTTGTTCCAATTTGAATGTAATTTGCAAATATCACGCAGAAGTTGCTTTGCTCAATTTTGCTCAATTTTAATTAAAAATATTTTATAAGGGCCCATTTTTTCCATGGTTAGGACATGGTTAGTCTAGTTCAGAAGCCTCAGCCATGTTGGCCAATAGTCCCATGTTGGCCAATAGCTCCTGGGATTCTGGGAGCTGAAGTCCCTCAGCCCTTAAAGGGGAAGGATTGCCTACCCCTGGTCTAATTCCTCTATTGCCCTCCTTGTTTTGCACTTTGTTTTTTGACATTTTCATTCAAAGAGCTGCAGTGGCATACATCTGCACTAAGAAATCTTATATATAACTGTCAGGAAGGAAATCCCATGAAACCTATTGGGCATTATTTCTTAATAAGCATGCACAAAATTGCTGTGTCTGAACCAAATAAGAATCTGGAGGAAAGAAGATGGCTGATGTTTTGTAGTCCCAATTTGAATTAAAGCTCCTTTTTCTGGAATGCATAGTGCCAAGCAGTGATACAGATAGGTGCAAATGGGTAATATGAATTGTGAGTGGTTTAGTCTACATCACAGTAAGGAACCACAGCAAGGGATCATACCTTTTGTCTCCCAGTCCAAATTGGGTCCTTTGCACATACTTTAAAGTAAATAAAACCCAGAGCATATAACTACTAGTTATATAATGAAAGTATCATGTACTTTGGCTCTCAGGCAAGACATAACAGTAATTATACAGAATCTCGTTGAATCTATATGAGGGTTGTATTCCAGCTACATTGTGTAGTACCCCCTGCCCCAGTTTGTCCCATTTACTGCCACACACACAACAGTTTTAATCCAAACAGAAATCAGTTTGGAAAGACACAAGGAACTCCCATCATGTAACCATATCAGTACAAGGGATTGTTTCTACTGAGGACATGTATGTATCAATTTATGTCTGCTTGCACAACTGCAATAGTTGCATTTTTTAAAAGAATCCTGCACATATGCACATGTTCACACAATCAAATAGTGCTTGATCTCTTTTTCTGCCATATATGTCCATAATTCCTACCACAGTCCCTCAATATTTCTCAGCTCCTGTCACACATTAGCATATCTGCATAATTAAATCTCCGTTGTACTGGCACAAAGGACACAAGACACGTCTTTTGGGCTAAAACAGGCCACAACATTTATTAACTGTACAGGGTCTAAAATTAACAATAAATAATAATTTGTCACATGTGTAAGTGAAGGTGTATGGACCAGTGGGTGGTCCTCCACCGCATGTGACAAAGCACATGTTTGTGACAAAGCACCGCATGTGACAAAGCACCGCATGTGACAAACAACCAGCAATAAATAACAAATATCAAACCCCTCCCCTGGAAATGATGTCATATTATGTCATATGACGTCATGTGGTTTTATGATGTCAAGCATTAAGTGCCTACGTCATTTCCTGTCAATTTGTTTTCTGCCAATTTTATTTCCTAATTTTGATTAGCTGAATTAAGTTATTCTGTGGGGTGGGGTCATAACCCGCCCCACAGTAAAACTTATAAATTTCCAACCATAGACCCTGACCCCCAGTTGTGACAAATTATTAGCTATAACATTAACACCAATGACCCATTCCCAAAGGTTACCAAACATAATCATGTAAATCTCAGGGAGGGCGAAAAACCCAGGGGAGACCCTGGGAAAAAATTCCCTCCTGGCCCCCAAAGGCGACCAGCCAAAGCCTGAGAGCAATATTAACAAGCTATTATAAAGGGTGGGTGGGATAGGTCGCCAAAAGTAAAGAGTGGAGGGATGTTACTCTCTCCGTCTCGACTCTTAAAATTGCTGACTGCATGTGGCAGCGAAGCTATAAATAACAAACTTAACCCCCAATTCTTGCAGGACCCAAACTTTGTGAGACTTGGATATAGTCCAAACTTATTGGGCAAGGCACGCAGGTGTATTATTCTCCCGTACGCCATGACCAACCAGGTGTCTCCTGTCCTTATTTGGCCAGCACAACAAGAAACCCCTCCTGACTCATCGGGGGGTGTCTTTGTACTGGCACAAAGAACACAAAGACACCTCTTTTGGGTTAAAACAGGCCACAACATTTATTAACTGTACAGGGTCTAAAATTAACAATAAATAATAATTTGTCACATGTGTAAGTGAATGTGGAGGACTAGTGGGTGGTCCTCCACCGCATGTGACAAAGCAAATAAACGACCAGCAGTAAATAACAAATATCAAACCCCTCCCCCGGAAATGACATCATGTAGTTTTATGACATCAAGCATTAAGTGCCTACATAATTTCCTGTCAATTTGTTTTCTGCCAATTTTCTTTCCCAATTTTGATTAGCCAAATTAAATTATTCTGTGGGGTGGGGTCATAACCCGCCACAAGAGGGGGCCATATCAGTTAGGCATACTCTCTCCCC
The DNA here is from genome assembly GCA_026167975.1 of Phrynosoma blainvillii. Classification (NCBI taxonomy): domain Eukaryota; kingdom Metazoa; phylum Chordata; class Lepidosauria; order Squamata; family Phrynosomatidae; genus Phrynosoma; species Phrynosoma blainvillii. Next base: position 122,418,964 of record JANUYF010000004.1, read on the forward strand.
CCCCCTCCACTGATCGCCTTTTCTACTTGGTCAGCAAGTGCATTAACATAGATTTCTGACCCCTCCAAAGAGAGGTGAATCCCATCCACCCTGTACAACTGCGGCCAATCAAGCTTAATGCCGTGTTTCACCAAAGACATTCCTATTTTAGCAATGTGTTTGGCCACATAGCGATTAAGCCAATGCTGTGCATTCTCTCCCAGGTGTATTATCACTGCCCGGGGTCCAGGACACGAGCATCACAACTGTATCAGCGTAGGCAGGAGAGCTGGCCACATCATTCCCCTTTGACCAAACCAGACAGTCTGTCCGAAATTGGCTAGGCCCAAGGTGTTGTCATAACGATGCTCCAGAAGGTAGTGTTCTGTTAGGATTGGGTCCCAAGGGAAAAATGTACATTGTGGGATAGTGCAGCAGCCATGATGACACAGCATTTGGCCACAGCTGAGTCATGCAGCTTCATGCTGATGTCACAGGAGATGACATCATGGGGGTAGTCACCTGGTGCTGGAAAGCACAGAAACTGCTGCAAAACTGCAGTATCACTCAGGTGAGTGACAGGCGTCCAGGAGGAAGAGGCAGGGCCAGAGAGCCATGTGGAGCACAGACTATATAAGGCACAAGCCACACATGAGGGTTGTGGATTGTTGATGGTGGGTTGCGTATTGCTGTTTTGCTGTTGGAGTTGCGTTGGTGCATGCTGTACATATCTGTATATAGAGCAACAAAGATTAAAGCCTCATTCATGAGACGTCTGGCTGTAGAGTCTCTGTGCTCTATCTGGAAGGGGAGAGGAGTTTCTCCAGCTGACAAGCAGCCTGCTTCATCAGAGAAGACTGGATCCTGGTGCTTCACATTACGTGGTCTCTATGCGTTGCATTACCATGCCTAACACGGGTTATGGGCCCAGTTTGCACCAGCGGTTCTCACTAGATGCACATAAGTGGCTGTTTGTGTCTGCATCCAGAAGAGCTGCTTTCTAATATCTATAGTGCCGGAGGGCAAAGAGTTAAAAAGCCTTGCTGTTTAGCTGTGTCTTCTTATCAACTCCTAATAGTGAAAGCTGGGAAGGCTGCCAACGCTGAGTTTTGTTTTGGTTACTGGCAAGAATGGAATTTTTAAGGTTCCCTAAGTTAACCGACAGCAACTATTCTCAATGGACTGTTTACATTGAAGCTGCTTTGATAAGAGAGTCTATTTGGGAACCAGTGGAACAAGGTCTCACTGCTGCAAATGCTGAAATAGACAGAAAAGCATGCACGACTATCTGTCTCAGCTTGGACCCAAGCCAGCTGGACCACATGCGAGATAAAAGGTCTGCCCAAGAGGTTTGGTTAGTTTTGAAAAGTGTGCATCAATCTGACTCCTCCCTGTCTAAAATGCTTTGGTCAAAAATACTCTATTCTTGCAAAATGGCTCAGGATCAGTCTCCAGAAGAGCACCTAGCCAACATGAAGTATTTGTTCCTGGAATTGCAGTCCAGAGGAATCATCCTTTCAAGGGAGCAAAAGGCATACCACCTGTTGAGCAGTTTGTCCTGATTTTGACCAAATATTGTACAGCCTCCAGGTAGTGCCAGAGAGTCAGCTCACAGTAGACCTTGTAACTACACGTGTATTGGAAGAATGCCAGAGATGCCGTTTTGAGACTGGCATTCAGAGACAGCGACAGACAACAACAACCACACCACCAGAGGCTGAGACTGCTGCTGTCTGCAAGGTCAAGAGTTGTTTTGCTTGTGGACAGGCAGGGCATTTCCAGAAGAACTGCAAGAGGTCAGCTGCTACCAGAGGGAAACAACAACGCTGGTCTCCTGGGAACAGGAAAGGAGTTGTTTTGGCAGTAAAGGACAGTGACTCTCAAGCCCATCATGCTGATGCTGCCAGACATCAATGGATGATCGATAGTGGTGTGACCCATCACATCATGAATCAGAGGTCCTTGCTGAAGGACAGGAAGCCCTCCTGTGTCAACAAAGTGGGCTTGGTTGATGGGGGTTCATGCCAAATCAGAGACATGGGGACAGTGCATTTCCCAGGGTTTGACAGGGACTTTGAGAATGTACTGTGTGCCCCCCAATTACAGAATTGCTTAATCGGTGTCTCGGCATTGGCTGCAGAGGGCTATGCAGTGCATTTTGAGGGGGATGAATATCTCATTGTCAGAGGGGGACAGGTTTGTGCTAAAGCTTACAAGAAAAATAAGCTTTACTATTTGGATGCCCAGTCAGGGTGTGCTACAGTTGGGAATGTGCCATTGCACTCAAACTGTTTACACTATTTCCACAGAATATTAGGACATACCGGGTTCACAAATTTGGAGAGACTGAAGGGGGTATGTCCTGGTCTAAAGTGAGAGGACTGCAGGAAACACTTGGAATGTTCTGTGTGCAGTAGGATCAATCTGAGGGCTTATCCTGCTGCAAAAAGGAGCAAGTGCACCACCCAGAGGTCATTCCAAGTGGTGCATACAGATATTGCGAGCCCTTATACCAAGTCAATAGGGGCAGCAAATATCTGATGGTGGTTGTGGATCGCCACACAAGGTACACCTATGCCTTCACCTTAAAGGAGAAGAATCAGGCAGCTCCCACATTTAGATCCTGGGTGGAGATGGTCAAGAGGGGGTTTGACTACAAGGTGGGCTCCCTGGTGACAGATTGTGGAGGTGAATTCCTTTCTTCCATTCTGGGGAACTGGTTGAAGCAAAAGGGTATCTGCCACAACACCACTAATCCTGCCACCCCTCAGGAGGACGGATTGGCGGAGAGGAAGATAGGGGTGCTGACACAGATAAAGGATTGCCTGATGCTGGATGCTAGGGCCCCAGAAGGTCTTTGGGGGGAGGCAATCCTGACAACATGCCACATTAGCAACAGACTGTGGCATTCAGCTGTAAAACAGACCCCATACTTCATGCTTTATGGGAGGCCACCTAATTTGAGTTATCTGAGGTTGTTTGGTCAGTTTGCCAATGTGCTGGTTCCCCAAAACTTTTGGAAGAAAGGTGATCCCAAATGGCAACACCTGATGTTTGTAAGGTATGAGGGGAACAGCTACAGGTTCCACCTGGGGAATGGGCACATCCTGTCATCAAGAAGTGCTAACTTGGAGAAGCACTCTGGGTGGAAGAGGATTCACTCCAACCATGAAGTCTTTGTTAGACTGGGACAACAGGGTGGTGGTAGTACTGGAACTGGAGGGGTGGAAACACCAAGAAAAACATCTGAAACCAGCCAAGCACCTCCACTCAGCCCACAGACACACAAGCCCCCACTATCACTACACCTAAGGTTGAGGCATGAACATCTACATCCATTGACATAGGTGTACAGAGCAGTAGTGATAGTGAGGATGAGGGGGCAGGACAAAGGTGATCATTCCCAGGAGGACCCAAAGTGTCAGAAGGCCCCCAGAGCAGTTTGTAGTTCAGAACGCTAGGGTGTGTGCTGCAGTGGCAGAGGAACCAGAAAGTTTTCAGGAGCTTCTCACATATCTGAGGGAGGAACAGGAGAAGTGGTTCCAGGCCATGGAGAGTGAGTTTGACTCACTGGTGAAGAGGGAGGTATTTGAGGAGGTAAGCAGGCCAGGTGACGGAAGTTCGTAGAAAGAGATGCCTCATGGGACCTACAAGTACAAGGCCAGGCTAGTAGCTAAAGGATTCTCTCAACAGAGGTTTGAAAGCTACGATAGGACCTTCTCTCCCACAGCAAAGCCAGAAAGTTTGAGATTGGTGCTTGCTTTGGCTGCCAGGAAAGGACAGATAGTGAGGCACTTCTATTTTGAGACTGCCTACCTGAATGCCAAGCTAGAGGAGGAGGTTTACAAGGAACAGGCACCAGATTTTGATGATGGCAAAGAGGGCAAAGTCTACAGACTCAAGAAGGCCCTCTATGGTTTGAAGCAGAGCTCACGTTGCTGGAACATGTGCATCCATGAGGAGCTGGTAAGGCTTGGATTCACATGCAGTGTAGCAGATGCATGTGTGTATAGGAGGGGAGGGGTCACTCTAGTAATATATGTAGACGACCTAGGTGTGGCTGCTTGGACAGAGCAGGGGGTGAAGTCCGTGCAGGCAGAGTTGGCCAGGAAATTTGTTTGGAAGGACCTGGGGAACCTCAAGGCCTATCTTGGGACTGAGGTTGAGAGGACTGCAGATGGTATGGTATTGCTAAGTCAGACCAGGAAGATTGAAAGGTTGCTGGAGAAGTGTGGCTTGGAGAATGCCAAGGTGGTAAGAAGTCCCATAACTCCAGGGTTCACCAGCAGTGCAGAGTCTGGCAAGGTCTTTGAACATGCAGATCTGTATAGGTCAGTGATTGTCGGACATAGCTTTTGCTATGAGCATGCTGAGCCGAAGGGTGAGCAGTCCCAAGGTGGAGGACTGGACAGCAGTAAAAAGACTTTTGAGGTACCTGAAGGGCAGTAAGGAGCGGAAGCTGGTGTTGCAGGGATCTGAAGCCCAGCTGGAGTGTTATGTAGACAGCTCCTTTGCATTGGAGCTTCATGACAGGAAGTCGGTAACTGGTTTGCTCATTAGGTATGCTGACAGTCCAGTGGTCTGGAGGAGCAGGAAGCAGAGTTGTGTGGCACTGAGCACCTCAGAGGCAGAGTTTGCAGCTTTGTCTGAGATGGCAGGGGAACTGCAGTGGATCAGGCAGCTTCTGAAGGATCTTGGTGAGGAGTGCATAAGTCTAACAATTGTGCACGAGGACTCACAGGACTGTATTGCCATGGCTGAGGCGGAAAATTTGAAGAACAGGATGAAGTACATCGGTGTCAGATATAAGAATGTGAGGGAGATGGTCCAGAACGGTGTTCTGTGTCTGTCCTACATTAGGTCGGAGGACAATGTAGCAAACTTCCTCACAAAGGCTGTGCAAGTGGAAAGGCATGAGCAGTTGACACCAGAGTTAGGCTTGGCACCAGGAGCAGCAGCAGAGGCTCAAGGCTCTGGGAACTGGTAGGTTCAGCCAGAAGATCTAGACCAGAGTGTGGTTGCACTAAAAGAGATGTGTCTGGAGTGGTGAACAGTTTCCTGTGTAGGGGTGCATATCAGGAGAGTGCTGCTGGGGAAAAGAACGAGGTTCTGAGACTAGAACGGGGTTCTGAGGTTTAGAACGGGGTTCTGAGGTCTGGGGCACACTAGGTCAGGTTGACAATGGCACAGACGGGAGACCAGAGCACTAGGAGCCAGCAGGAGGACATTGGTGATGTCAGGCTAGTGGGATATATGACACACTAAGGAAATTAGGAGGTTCACATGCAAACACTCCATGAAAATGAGCTAAGAGATGTGAACACATTGTACATTTTGGAGGGGATTGTTAGGATTGGGTCCCAAGGGAAAATGTACATTGTGGGATAGTGCAGCAGCCATGATGACACAGCATTTAGCCACAGCTGAGTCATGCAGCCTCATGCTGATGTCATAGGACATGACATCATGGGGGTAGTCACCTGGTGCTGGAAAGCACAGAAACTGCTGCAAAACTGCAGTGTCACTCAGGTGAGTGACAGGCATCCAGGAGGAAGAGGCAGGGCCAGAGAGCCATGTGGAGCACAGACTATATAAGGCACAAGCCACACATGTGGGTTGTAGATTGTTGATGATGGATTGCATATTGGTGTTTTGCTGTTGGAGTTGCGTTGGTGTATGCTGTACAGATCTGTATATAGAACAACAAAGATTAAAGCCTCATTCGTGAGACGTCTGGTTGTAGAGTCTCTGTGCCCTATCTGGAAGGGTAGAGGGGTTTTTCCAGATGACAAGCAGCCTGCTTCATCAGAGAAGTCTGGATCCTGGTGCTTCACGTTACGTGGTCTCCACGCACTGCGTTACCACGCCTAACACGTTCAACCCAAAAAAACAGGTTGTGCCCCACTATCCAGATGTCTCCGCCTAGAAAGCCAACTGAAACAAACAACAGGTTAATGTGGCATATCAGGAGTCCCATTACCCAATTGCCTGACATAGGACTTAAATGCATGAGAACTCCACCTGCCAATTTTGTGAATTTCAGCTTCACTCAACCCATGAGTGGCCGCAGCTGTCTTAGCTCCTATACAAAAGGAGTGCGAAGAAAAACTTCCATGAGGCAACTCAGCCTTTTTTACTGCCTCTTTTAACACAGCCCTAATCTGGAATTGAGTTAAGGGCAAGCCAGACAGGTGAATAAACAAATATCTTGCCATATTACGCCTGATTTTAAGATAGTTTCCCATCACAACCACTGGGCAAATTTGACCCTGTTGCCCCTTGGCCAAGAAAATAGTCTGACCTTTTGCAAACTGATCAGTCTTAGATTGCCTAATGTGAATTTGAATTCCCTGATCAGTTAAACCAATATCAGAAATCAATAATGCCCTGCCGGATTTATCGTTATGAGATCCAGGCACAATTTCGCTAATCCTCGAAGCAGCAAAAAAATGCTGTAGCAAATACTGCCTTAAATAAAACCTCTTCACCAGGTGAATAACAAATTTGAGCCAATTGGTCCCATAACTTAAGAAGAACAGGGCCAGTTATTGGCCTACGAGAGTCCTTTGTGACAAGGGATTCTCTCAACCACCCTTCCACTGCTCTTTTGACCCTGAAATCATTAGTAGGGTCAAAACAGCCCTTTGCCCTAGAGAAAAAGGCAAGGGCGGCCAGCCTGCCCCTAATAGTGACAGGTGAAAGTCCAGATTGCTTGAGAGCTACAATGAAGTGAAGGACCAAGTCCACCTTAATAGGCCATTATAGGTCCTCCACAATTTCTTACAAAAATTGGCTAAACGAATTTAAAGCTGTTTGGTATGACTTGCGTGTTGATGGGGCAATGGAGTTCAATATCGCCCTCTGAACTTCTAATCTCCAATGTTCCAGAGAAATGCCGGTACCTCCAGCGGGTGTAACGAAGCCTCAGGAGCCAGTTACAGGAACCTGGAGAACTCTAAACGAGAAAGGGCATCCGCCAAAGGGTTAAACCAGGGGTAGGCAACCTTTCCACTTTAAGGGCTGAGGGACTTCATCTCCCAGAATCCCAGGAGCTATTGGCCAACATGGGACTATTGGCCAACATGGCTGAGGCTTCTGGGAGCTGAAGTCCCTCAGCCCTTAAAGGGGAAAGGTTGCCTACCCCTGGGTTAAGCAAACCAGGAACATGTTGAGCTCTGAACAACACATTATATTTCAAACATTGTAACACCATTGCCCTTATCAAACTCATAACTTTAGGAGACTTGGAAGACTGGGAGTTAACAACATACATGACTGTCTGGTTGTTGCACCAAAACCAAACAGTCCTATTAGCAAAGTGGCTTGCCCATAAATGCACAGCCACCACAATTGGAAACAATTCCAAGTATGTAAGGTCCTTAGTTAGACCATTTTCCACCCATGCAGAAGGTCATGCTTCTGCAGCCTACTGACCATTCTAAAAAACACCAAAGCCATGGGCACCAGCAGGATCAGAATGCACCTGAAAATCTGCCCGCAGCAGCATTTCAGTTCTCCAAAAGGATATACCATTAAAGTTCTCCAAAAAGGAGCGCCAAACCTTCAAATCCTCACAAATGCCCCTTGTGATTCTAATATGATGATGCTGGGCCACTATGCCTGCCATGGTCCTGTATAATCTGGCACAAAATGCTCATCCTGGAACTACAACCCTACAGGCAAAATTCAACAGGCCTGTAAGGGACTGAAATTCGTGAAGGGTAGCCTTCTGCTTCCCCAACATAATCTCAACTTGTTGCTTCATGGCCACCAATTTCTCATTGGACAAATGAGAAATTCCAACTATGGTATCAATCTCAATGCCCAAAAAAGTAAGCTGGGTGTGTGACCCCTCCGTCTTCTCCTCCGCTAAAGGCACCCCGCTAAAGGCACCCCAAGCTCCTGCATCAGTTCCTGAAATTGAACTAAAGTATTCTGTCATTGAGAAGAATTAGGAATACCAGCAATTAGAAAAATCATCCAAATAACGGGCAATAGCTCTATTGCCTGTAATGAGAAGACTCTGAACCTGGGGAATTACTAAAGTCCAAGTCTTCTATGGGATCTTTTATCCTATGTTTATGGAGGTGGCTAGAGAAGAGACTGATATTGAAACAAAGCTTTATTTGAGGATTCAAGCATACAAAGACACCCTAACATACATGCACACACACAAGAACTGAGGAGTAAAGTAGTTAGCTTGGATAGGAACACAAGGCTTTCTAATGGTGATAATTACCTGCAAAGATGTTGCTCCAACGATGAATAGACTCAACCAAAAAGAACAGTAGGTAGAGCCGGAGACTCTAGCTAGAGATCATGGATGGTACAGGACCATCATGAAATTTATCCAGACCCCCCTTTTCCCTGAGATTTTGGGGAGTATTTAAACCCTAGAAGCGAAGAGTTACTATTGAACATCAAAGGATTCCGATTGCTATGCTTTGAAGTGGACAATTTCCAGAAGTGGGGAGATGGGATGTAGGTTTTTTACTTTTCCTCACCTTAAGGACACATCCTGACTGGCTCATAAATCTTTTCAGGTGTGAATGTCCTGCATTGCAGCTCCTAAGCCTGGCCTTTTGATCTGCAAATGGCTTGCAGTGCCTATGTGATGTGCTCGCCTTGAGCCCATGGCAATGGAGGCCCTTTCCAGCCTAGGGCTTCTGATAGAGATCCAAAGGGATCTTGATATCAAAGCCCAATCAAAACCACTTATTGTAACATGCCAGTTCTCTTAACTGCACGCCAATGGAGGAAAGTACTAAATGTCTCAAAAGCTTAACAAGAAATAGAACATCCCATTGGCATAGCTTTGTCAAAATAAAATTTTCCTTTAAACTGAAAACTCAGTAGATCAAAATCATCTGGGTGTACAGGAAGGAGTCTAAATGCAGATTTAATGTCACATTTAGCCAGCAGGGCTCCTGTGCCTCAGTTCCTAATCATCTTAACAGCAGAGTCAATCGATGTATATTTAACTGGAGTAAGCTTGGGGTCAATAGCATCATTCACTGACTCCCTTTTAGGGTAAGATAAGTTATGAATTAACTGAAATTCCCCAAGGGCTTTTTTTAGGCACTACACCCAACGGGGATAAGCTCAGTGTGGGGATGGGCAACTGATCATGGGATCCTGAAATTCTCCCTGCTGCTATTTCCTTAGCTAACTTATCCCTTACTACATTAGGTAAGTCCCTCACAGAACAAGCATTGGGTGCAAATGATAAACCCTAGGACCTGTATAAGAAATGTGAAAACCTACAGCAAAACAAATATAAAGCAGCCTCTCTGTTTGGGTAAATTTTTAACCATGCCTCCATGATATCCAAATTAATTGGTGATGGGGCCTTTTCCCCCAGGCGACACTGGCTGCAAGACAGTGCCACCTCCTGGTCGCTTACATCTAACACAGGAATTTCCAGGGTGGCCACCCCCACAGTTGTTACACTTGTGGTCAAACCTGAAGGGTTGTCTTTTACACTTGCCGGCATTGAAATCCCAGCATATACCAAACTGTCTTTTTTCTCCTGTGGCAGGCCTCGCATTTAGCCCTCTCGGCAAGGTAACCATTGGGACAAAGCTGTTGTCACACCTGCTCGAGGGGGAGGCCCCCACCATAACATCAGCCCAAAGTTCAGACTGCACATGTCTCCAAGATAAGGAGCAATCTTGTGCCGCCCTCATCCTAAATTGTTCATCATATTGGAGCCAAGCTGCACCCCTTGAATTATGGTGACAATTAGTATACGCTTTTACCATGATCTCCTGATATTTAGAAAAATCAGGAGATCTCAAAGGCTCCTTTTCTTCAATAACACCCCTGTAAATAGTGAAGCCCATAATCCAGTTTACAAAATTGTGTTCAAGTTTAGGGTGTTTGGGGGTCTGGAACTCTTTTGGCAAACTAAACACAATCCCATCCTTCACCATAATTCTTGGCTCAGGATCCCTGAAAGTTAAAGTAAATAAATCAATGTATTCGCCCTTCCAAATCCTTTCCTTAGTGGAGAGAGGAAGGTGTGAACCAAGGGGTGTAGACATACCAGCATAAGGAGTAGCTTCCACATTCCCAACCGCTCCTGGCAACAGATGAGCACCAGAAATAGGCACCACTGATATGGTGCTAGCAGCAGCCAAAGGCTGACCACCCTGCATCCACATGTTAGAGACCTGTGTAGTTGCAGGTGCCTGTCCAGATGCATTAAAAACCAAAGGGCTAGGCCTTTCCACAGCCGCACCCTGCGCAACCTGGCTACCTGGAGCCCATACCGAGGTAGGCCAATTAGCAAGTGCAGTATTAGGAGACGAACCTGAAGCTTGCTGTGAAGTTTCACCACCTGACCGCAACGGTCCCCCGAAGTCCGGCCCCATGACAGCTCGGGTGTCCAAAGCAGCAGAGGCAGCAGCAGCTTGATCGCCTCCCTGGGCACCACTGGTCTGCTCCATAGCACCACCTGGAAGAACCAGGTTGTATAAATCAGCTATGGTAGGCTGCCCAGACACAGGGGGAACCAAGTCCTGTGTCGCCAAACCCGGGACTCTTTGCAGAAGGTCCCACACATCGGCAATAGTGGGCTGCCCGAGCTCCACTGCTGCATCCTCCGACAGGCCCAGTGTTGCCATGACCGGCTGAGACTCAGGTGCCACTACCAAAGAAGATGCTTCGGTGTTCCCAACACCCGAAGGGATTGCGCTCAAAGTGGAGGCAGTAGCTTATAATTCTTTCTGTGCAAGTTGGTTGCAAAGCGCCACACAAGCTTGAACAGTTTTCCACAATTGTGCAACTTGGGCGACTATCTCATCCTCTCTGCTGCTAGGCTTAGAAGGCCTTTTAGAAGCAGAGTGACCTGCAGTAGGAGCAGCAGAAGTTGCATGCCGTTTAGATTGGGCCTTACTGCATGGCATCCTGAACTCAGTGGGAAAAACAGGGGCCCCAACAAATCACCCAACCGTGGATGATTACCACCAGGCCTAAACAGGCCATCCTTTCCCAAGTCTCGAAAGAGAGACCACAGCCAGGAGCGTTACTGGCGACCACCGCGGGAAAGGTGTCCACCGAGGGTCCTACGCGGAGCCCTCACCCAAAGACAGCTGTCTTCACACCCTCACCGCTGGGGAGAAGTGCAGCTAACCCTCCCGGACCAGCGGTGAGTCCTGACCTTACTCGATCGAGTGACTGGGGTGTCTCTGGGCCTGAAACAGGGGCTGGGTCCACGCACCTGGTGAATATGTGTCCCGCAGAGCCCTCCTCGGGTGTAGACCCCTGAGACTTGGGGATGTGGAGGTTCAAAAGGCCCAGAAGGCTGGCCCGAAGGCCTCACTCGCTCCCCCCAGGATGCTCAAGGAAATACCTGAGCCCCCCAGATAAGTGAGATAGTAGTAGAATTAAACTAGGCAATAGCTAAAACAGCAAAAGCCAAACTCGCAAGGCAAAAGCCAAGCAAGCCAATTGCCAAAAGTAAAGAGTGGAGGGATGCTACTCTCTCCGTCTCGACTCTTAAAATGGCTGACTGCACGTGGCAGTGAAGCTATCAATAACAAACTTAACCCCCAATTCTCGCAGGACCCAAACGTTGTGAGACTTAGATATAGTCCAAACTTATTGGGCAAGGCGCACAGATGTATTATTCTCCCAGGTGCCCTGACCAACCAGGCATCTCCTGTCCTTATTTGGCCAGCACTCATCGGGGGGGGGGTGTCTTTGTCTGTTTTTCTGCCATTCTTACTACCCTCCTGTACTCCTACTGGATTGGGTACATACATGGTTGGTTATCTCAGCCCTCAATGTGTTGTCTCCACGTCTTTTGATTTGCTGGTTTGTTTTTGTTTTTTTAATAATTGAGAATGTTCAGCTGCCCTGATTCCCTTTGAACACATTCATTTTTTGAATGGGAATGCAGATCACACAGGGACTGGTCCCATTAGTTATTGCCTTACTCCAAAATCCTATAATGGAATGAGAGAGACTGGACATTGCCCTTTGAGCAAGAACCTGGATGACACATTTCCAGTGACTCCATGCCAGGCAATTATGTGTTCATGGTCACCTAGATGTTTCTTTGGGAGGTGTTGCAGGAACGCTTGCCAGAGCCATTCATCAGGGACCCAGACTCACTCTTTTCTTTTCTTTTCTTTTCTTTTTCCCCCCTCTCCTTTCTTTCTCTGGTGGGTTTACCTATCCAGTGAGGAGAGGTGGAAATTTTTTTTTGTGCTGTTACTCTGTACAAATGAGCTATGACTAAAAAATGTATACCTTACTTTTTGTCTTGCATGTCTTTGCAGTTCACTGGTGGTTCTTATTCTGAAGTTTTATTGTAACATTCACAAAACATCTATGACTTCATTCACACTTATTTCCTTGGTGTTAACACTCACCCCAAATGCATTCAGTGCACTTTGGGGCATTACCAAAAAACCCACTTAACTCGAAATATTCAATACTGTTTTCACTTGGAATTTTCCTGAAAGATCCACATTGATCTGCATCTTGGGCAATGTGAATGCCCTTCCAAATTGATTCAGATCACTATATTATTCAAGAGAATGGAAGTGGCTCCATTTTATCCCAAAACGATGTCATGTGTTAATAACACAAGGGTTAAAATTACTTCGAGAGATTCACAATTCTAAAACAATGATCCTGATATGCATCAGCATAGCAATCCTCATCTCCTTGGGACAAAAAACTGAGTGTGAATGCCCCCTATGGGCCTCGGCAGACGGCTAATAGGGCCGTCTCCGAGACCCGGAAGAGGAGGGGCAGCCACACGTGCGGCGTCCCTTCCTCTTCCTGAGGTCGCCCTGGAAGCTGCCGGCACTCCGCACGGCCGGCGCTTCCAGGGCAACCTCCCTCCACAGCGACCGGACGCGCTGCAGAGGATAAGTCAGGGAAAGTGCGCCCGCCGCTTTTAGGGTGCACTTTCCCTGAAATCTAAAAGGAGCGCCAATTTGGAGCTCCTTTTAGATTCGCCGCAGGAGCACCGCGGTGTGGAGGCTGAGCTCCGCCGGCGCTCCGACCCGCGGTGTCTCCGGGGCCTCCGTCTGCAGAGGCCCTATGTTTCTATAACTTTCCTCCTGCTTCTGTTAGAACTTCTGTTCACCCCAATGGTTGATTAGGTCACTTCTTTCTCTTCCCTGATCCATGAGATATGGATCTCTCTCTTTTTTTCATGGCTCAAAAGGGCATCTGCCTTTCCTACCACAGTCACTTAATATTTTTCAGCTGACCTGAAAATGTGTACAATATTATGCCTGTGAAAGTGTAAATACAAATACCAATGTACCCACCCACACAAATGATGACACTGCCTGTTTGGGACATTGAAACAAAGAAATGAGCTATTCTTCTATGGTGAGAACTATCAAATGACCTAGGTGACAACCCACCAATATGGTCCCACCCTCCTAATTCCTCCCCAAACCCAATTCAGAGGTCAGTTCTTCCCCTAAAAAGTGAAGTAAAATGGAGGGTTTTTAAAAAACATTACCTTAAAACCCACAGGCATCAAAAGAAAGTGTTTTCACATCTGAAGGAGAACATCCTATTTTACAACACAACTGAGATTGACATAAGTATTCAACCCTGTTGTAGATCCAAACTCTGCATCTTGTTGTGAGCTCTACTTAAAATATGTACAGTGGCTATGTAAATAAATCTACATCTGTATTTATGTTTTATTTAGCTGCTCTATGCAACCATCTGAATCATTTGTGGCCTAAAGCAGAAGGAAACCTTCTAAAAATTTTCACCTTGGTCACCAGTAGGCATTTCTCAGGTGACAAAGGGCTATTTATAAGCTTGATACAATGGTTATATTTCTAAAATAAATTCTTGACCTTATCTGTGCATTTTTTCTTTGTAGCTGTAGGGAGAATTCTCTTTGTTATTGTTTGGCTCACAGCATATTATTACACTGCTGTTACTGGTAGCACAAAAGCACAGAATCAGATATCCTGATACAGCAATCCTCTATTTCAATAGAAGAGTATGGACCCATTTAATACATGCATACGAATAACTTCAGCATGCACGTTATTATTGAGTGAAGCAACAGAATTGTTCTTCATCACAGGGGAGAGAAGGTATATGGTTGTGCTTGATCTGTTTCTGTGTATGGAATCATACACAATTTAACCCCAGTGCAATTACTTTCAACGAAATTAATCCCCTTACTCCTCCAACAATTCATTTCCAATCAGTTCCAGCACTTCCTGGTGCAAAAATTCAAAACATGAATGCAGCAGCAATAAAAGAAAGAATATGATTAGAGAAGAACCATCTTGGTCAGTCAATATCAATCACACTTGGGGATACTGCACTTTTGTCCATTATACATTCTGCAGTGCTTGCTATTGTTCTACCATTACTGGTGTTGGAATTCACCAATATTCCGATAACTTCCCTTCATAATGAACAACTTCTCTAAAGAGGCCTCTAAATATCCTGCCTCTTGAAAAACCAAACAACTTCTTGAAACTTGCTATGAATATACAAGAAGACAGAAATTCATATTGCAAAACAACTTAATTATTCATTCTGTGAAAATTGCAGATAAGCATGGAAAGTGTATTTTTGACCAATTCCTCTTTAACAGCCATCTCTCCCCACTACACTGCAGTTTCAACATACTTCTCCAAAGCATTTCTACAAACAATTCATGGTAAACTACTGGGGGGGGGGGGAGGAATTCTTAAAAGGAACTTAATTCCATAGCTCTTCACATTCCTGTGGATACAAATACTCCTTTAAATAACCAAAAACATCATAGACCTTTTAGGATGAGGACATATGAGTGAAATAAAGCAATGAGACTTCCACTCTCAACTGCACCCTCCAAAAATTCAACTTGGCTTGCTTCCTTTTTATTGTATTTCATTACTTAGAATCATAGAATCATAGAGTTGGAAAAAACCACAAGGGCCATCCAGTCCAATGTCTGGCCATGCAGGAACTCCAAATCAAAGCATCCCTGACAGATGGCCATCCAGCCTCTGTTTAAAGACCTCCAAAGAAGGTGACTCCACCACACTCTGAGGGACTGTGTGTGTTCCACTTTCAAACAGCTCTCACTGTCAGGAAGTTCCTCCTAATATTCAGGTGGAATCTCTTTTCCTGTAGTTTGCATCCATTGTTCTGAGTCCTATTTTCTGGAGCAGCAGAAAACAAGCTTGGTCTGTCCTTAATATGACATTCCTTCACATATTTAAACAGCACTATCATATCACCTCTTAACCATTTCTTCTCCAGGCTAAACATATCCAGTTCCCTAAGTCATTCCTCATAGGGCATGGTTTACAGACTCTTCACCATTTTAGTCACCCTCCTCTGGACACGCTCATTTTTCAACATCTTTTTTTTATTGTGATGCCCAGAACTGGACACAGTATTCCAGGTGGGGCCTGACCAAAGCCGAATACAATGGCACTATTACTTCCCTTGATCTAGATACTATATTTCTATTGATGCAGTCTAAAATTACATTGTCCTATTTAGCTGCTGCATCACACTGTTGACTCATGTTCATCCAGGTATCCCCCATCTTATATCTATGCATTTCATTTCTTTGCCCTAAGTGCAGTACCTTACATTTCTCCATGTTGAAATTCATTTTGTTAGCTTTTGCCCAGCTTTCTAATCTATTAAAGTCATTTTGAATTTTCATCCTGTCTTCTGGGGTATTAGCTATTCTTCCTAATTTGGTGTCATCTGCAAATTTAAGAAGCATGCCCCTTATTCTTTCATCCAAGTCATTGATAAAGATGTTGAATAGCACTGGGCCCAGGACAGAACCCTGTAGCATCCCACTGGTCACTTCTCTCCAGGATGAAGAGGAGCCATTGCTGAGCACCCTTTGGTTCGGTCAGTCAACCAATTACTAATCCACCTAATGGTTGCATTGTCTACCACACATTTTATTATCTTGTTTGCAAGAATCTCATGGAGTCCTTGTCAAAAGCCTTACTGAAATCAAGATATGCTATGTCTACTGCATTCCATTCATCTACCAAGCTGGTAATTTTATCAAAAAAGGAGTTCAGATTAGTTTGACATGACTTGTTTTTGAGAAACCCATGTTGACTTTTTGTGATAATGGTATTCCTTTCCAAGTATTCACAGACTCTCTTTAATGATCTGCTCTAGATTCTTTCCTGGTATTGATGTCAGACTAACTGGACAGTAGTTGTTGGGATCCACTTTTTTCCCCTTTTTGAAGATGGGGACAATGTTTGCTCTCCTCCAGTCTGCTGGGACTTCTCCTGTTCTCTAAGAGTTCTCAAAGATTATTGCCAGTGGCTCTGAGATTACATTTGCCATTTCTTTTAATATCCTTGGATGTAGTTCATCTGGTCCTGGAGACTTAAATTCATTTTGGTTAGCCAGGACTAGATGAACTACATCCAAGGATATTAAAAGAACTGGCAAAGGTATATCCACAACATAAGAGCTTACTCCCTCCCTCTCTCTCTCTCTCTCTCTATATATATATATATATATATATATGAGGAGGTGACAATGTTAAAGCTTTGCCTTGGAGAAACAGATAGCATCAGATAGCCTGAGAACATCCTGTTTCCATCTTATTCTATTCTTTACTTTACTTTACGGTGCAGCGATGGCGATGGGGCTGGGAAGGCCCGGGTGGAGCACTTAAAAGCTTGCCCAGAACACCTTCTCCTGGGAACTCAGTGGCAGCGGCAGCAACAGGGCTGGGAAGGCCCAGGTGGAACCCTTAAAAGTTCGCCCAGAACACCGCCTCTCGGCGACACAGCAGCAGCAGCAGCAGTGGCAGTGATGGGTCGAGGAAGGCCTGGGTGGGCTCTTAAAAGCTCGCCCAGAACACCGCCTGCCAGCGGCGCAGCGGCAGTGGCAGTGACAGGGCCAGGAAGGCCCAGGTGGAGCCCTTAAAAGCTTGCCTAGAACATCATCTCCCAGTGGTGCAGCAGCAGCAGCAGCAACAGGGCTGGGAAGGCCCGGGCGGAGCCCTTAAAACTCTCCCAGAACACCATCTCCTGGTGGCGCAGCAGCAGCGGCAGCAACAGGGCTGGGAAGGCCCAGGCAGAGCCCTTAAAAGCTTGCCTAGAACATCATCTCCCGGTTTTGTAGTGGCAGTGGCAGCGCTGGGACTGGGAAGGCTAGGTGGAGCCTTTAGAAGCTTGCCCAGAACACCACCTCCTGGCGGCTCAGCAGCAGCGATGGGGCTGGGAAGGCCAGGTGGAGCCCTTAAAAGCTCTGCCACAATATTTCATTTGGCCCTCCACCATTACCAGCTGGTGTCCGTTCCTCCTGCAGCAACGGTGGCAAGGCGAGTGCTGAGCCAACCTGTACCAGCATTTGGGGCACCGCAGAGGCAGTGACACCATAAGTAGGAGGGGCTCTTTTGTTAGCCCATCCTGTCTTCTCATCACTTGGGGCACCCACAGCAACAGCATGGCAGGGAGGGTTATTAACCTCTCTTAACTCCCTTAGCAACAGAGACCAGGAATGATCTGTGGGGCAGAAATTAGGGTTGTGTGGGGGAAAGAGAGGCAGGAACAGAGGGAACAGATGTTACAAAAGAAGGTGGGATCGCTGTTTGAAAGCTATCCCACCTTCAGTTCACTCTGTTTCCCAGAATGGGTTGGAGAGCACACCAACCATTCCATAGAATCTTACCTTGCTTCTCTGCAATGCCAGGTCGGTCAAAAATAAGACCCATATTATATATGATCTCCTCGTAGACGAGGATGCTGACCTGGCTTGCTTTACAGAGACCTGGCTGGGAGAGGATAGTGCCATAACTTGGACGCAGGCCCTCCCAGCTGGGTATTGTGTCAGTGAGCAGGTAAGGGGAAGTGGGTGGGTGGGGGGTGCGGAGTGGCTCTGGTTTACAAGAACAACTTGATCTTGACCAGGATATCTGTCTGGAACACAGTCCACTTCGAGTGTATGTACCTGAGCCTGAGGACCAAGGATAGTTTGAGGATTCTTCTAGTATACTGACCACTCCGTTGTCTAGCAGACTCCCTAACCAAGCTGACACAGCTGGTCTCAGAGTTGCTGCTGGAGTCACCCAGACTGTTAGTTCTGGGTGACGTCAACATTCCACTCGAGACCAGCCTGCACCTTAACAGGTGCAGCTCGGGAGTTCATGGAATCCATGATAAATATGGGCCTATCCGAACTGGTCGTCGGGCCCACACATTGTGTGGGTCATACCCTCGATGCAGTCTTTAGTACAGAACAGGAATATCCATAGGATAATGGTTGGGAATTACAGTGATTCTGTCAAAGCTTTGGTTAATACCTGGAACACCAATCTTACCAAGGCTATTGACACGATTGCTCCCAAGCGTCCTTTCCAACCCACTTCAAACCAGAAGCCATGGTATAGAC